>OU342797.1:0-2400000 GCA_910591515.1 Cerceris rybyensis
CCCAGACCTAACCCAGACCTAACCCAGACCTAACCCAGACCTAACCCAGACCTAACCCAGACCTAACCCAGACCTAACCCAGACCTAACCCAGACCTAACCCAGACCTAACCCAGACCTAACCCAGACCTAACCCAGACCTAACCCAGACCTAACCCAGACCTAACCCAGACCTAACCCAGACCTAACCCAGACCTAACCCAGACCTAACCCAGACCTAACCCAGACCTAACCCAGACCTAACCCAGACCTAACCCAGACCTAACCCAGACCTAACCCAGACCTAACCCAGACCTAACCCAGACCTAACCCAGACCTAACCCAGACCTAACCCAGACCTAACCCAGACCTAACCCAGACCTAACCCAGACCTAACCCAGACCTAACCCAGACCTAACCCAGACCTAACCCAGACCTAACCCAGACCTAACCCAGACCTAACCCAGACCTAACCCAGACCTAACCCAGACCTAACCCAGACCTAACCCAGACCTAACCCAGACCTAACCCAGACCTAACCCAGACCTAACCCAGACCTAACCCAGACCTAACCCAGACCTAACCCAGACCTAACCCAGACCTAACCCAGACCTAACCCAGACCTAACCCAGACCTAACCCAGACCTAACCCAGACCTAACCCAGACCTAACCCAGACCTAACCCAGACCTAACCCAGACCTAACCCAGACCTAACCCAGACCTAACCCAGACCTAACCCAGACCTAACCCAGACCTAACCCAGACCTAACCCAGACCTAACCCAGACCTAACCCAGACCTAACCCAGACCTAACCCAGACCTAACCCAGACCTAACCCAGACCTAACCCAGACCTAACCCAGACCTAACCCAGACCTAACCCAGACCTAACCCAGACCTAACCCAGACCTAACCCAGACCTAACCCAGACCTAACCCAGACCTAACCCAGACCTAACCCAGACCTAACCCAGACCTAACCCAGACCTAACCCAGACCTAACCCAGACCTAACCCAGACCTAACCCAGACCTAACCCAGACCTAACCCAGACCTAACCCAGACCTAACCCAGACCTAACCCAGACCTAACCCAGACCTAACCCAGACCTAACCCAGACCTAACCCAGACCTAACCCAGACCTAACCCAGACCTAACCCAGACCTAACCCAGACCTAACCCAGACCTAACCCAGACCTAACCCAGACCTAACCCAGACCTAACCCAGACCTAACCCAGACCTAACCCAGACCTAACCCAGACCTAACCCAGACCTAACCCAGACCTAACCCAGACCTAACCCAGACCTAACCCAGACCTAACCCAGACCTAACCCAGACCTAACCCAGACCTAACCCAGACCTAACCCAGACCTAACCCAGACCTAACCCAGACCTAACCCAGACCTAACCCAGACCTAACCCAGACCTAACCCAGACCTAACCCAGACCTAACCCAGACCTAACCCAGACCTAACCCAGACCTAACCCAGACCTAACCCAGACCTAACCCAGACCTAACCCAGACCTAACCCAGACCTAACCCAGACCTAACCCAGACCTAACCCAGACCTAACCCAGACCTAACCCAGACCTAACCCAGACCTAACCCAGACCTAACCCAGACCTAACCCAGACCTAACCCAGACCTAACCCAGACCTAACCCAGACCTAACCCAGACCTAACCCAGACCTAACCCAGACCTAACCCAGACCTAACCCAGACCTAACCCAGACCTAACCCAGACCTAACCCAGACCTAACCCAGACCTAACCCAGACCTAACCCAGACCTAACCCAGACCTAACCCAGACCTAACCCAGACCTAACCCAGACCTAACCCAGACCTAACCCAGACCTAACCCAGACCTAACCCAGACCTAACCCAGACCTAACCCAGACCTAACCCAGACCTAACCCAGACCTAACCCAGACCTAACCCAGACCTAACCCAGACCTAACCCAGACCTAACCCAGACCTAACCCAGACCTAACCCAGACCTAACCCAGACCTAACCCAGACCTAACCCAGACCTAACCCAGACCTAACCCAGACCTAACCCAGACCTAACCCAGACCTAACCCAGACCTAACCCAGACCTAACCCAGACCTAACCCAGACCTAACCCAGACCTAACCCAGACCTAACCCAGACCTAACCCAGACCTAACCCAGACCTAACCCAGACCTAACCCAGACCTAACCCAGACCTAACCCAGACCTAACCCAGACCTAACCCAGACCTAACCCAGACCTAACCCAGACCTAACCCAGACCTAACCCAGACCTAACCCAGACCTAACCCAGACCTAACCCAGACCTAACCCAGACCTAACCCAGACCTAACCCAGACCTAACCCAGACCTAACCCAGACCTAACCCAGACCTAACCCAGACCTAACCCAGACCTAACCCAGACCTAACCCAGACCTAACCCAGACCTAACCCAGACCTAACCCAGACCTAACCCAGACCTAACCCAGACCTAACCCAGACCTAACCCAGACCTAACCCAGACCTAACCCAGACCTAACCCAGACCTAACCCAGACCTAACCCAGACCTAACCCAGACCTAACCCAGACCTAACCCAGACCTAACCCAGACCTAACCCAGACCTAACCCAGACCTAACCCAGACCTAACCCAGACCTAACCCAGACCTAACCCAGACCTAACCCAGACCTAACCCAGACCTAACCCAGACCTAACCCAGACCTAACCCAGACCTAACCCAGACCTAACCCAGACCTAACCCAGACCTAACCCAGACCTAACCCAGACCTAACCCAGACCTAACCCAGACCTAACCCAGACCTAACCCAGACCTAACCCAGACCTAACCCAGACCTAACCCAGACCTAACCCAGACCTAACCCAGACCTAACCCAGACCTAACCCAGACCTAACCCAGACCTAACCCAGACCTAACCCAGACCTAACCCAGACCTAACCCAGACCTAACCCAGACCTAACCCAGACCTAACCCAGACCTAACCCAGACCTAACCCAGACCTAACCCAGACCTAACCCAGACCTAACCCAGACCTAACCCAGACCTAACCCAGACCTAACCCAGACCTAACCCAGACCTAACCCAGACCTAACCCAGACCTAACCCAGACCTAACCCAGACCTAACCCAGACCTAACCCAGACCTAACCCAGACCTAACCCAGACCTAACCCAGACCTAACCCAGACCTAACCCAGACCTAACCCAGACCTAACCCAGACCTAACCCAGACCTAACCCAGACCTAACCCAGACCTAACCCAGACCTAACCCAGACCTAACCCAGACCTAACCCAGACCTAACCCAGACCTAACCCAGACCTAACCCAGACCTAACCCAGACCTAACCCAGACCTAACCCAGACCTAACCCAGACCTAACCCAGACCTAACCCAGACCTAACCCAGACCTAACCCAGACCTAACCCAGACCTAACCCAGACCTAACCCAGACCTAACCCAGACCTAACCCAGACCTAACCCAGACCTAACCCAGACCTAACCCAGACCTAACCCAGACCTAACCCAGACCTAACCCAGACCTAACCCAGACCTAACCCAGACCTAACCCAGACCTAACCCAGACCTAACCCAGACCTAACCCAGACCTAACCCAGACCTAACCCAGACCTAACCCAGACCTAACCCAGACCTAACCCAGACCTAACCCAGACCTAACCCAGACCTAACCCAGACCTAACCCAGACCTAACCCAGACCTAACCCAGACCTAACCCAGACCTAACCCAGACCTAACCCAGACCTAACCCAGACCTAACCCAGACCTAACCCAGACCTAACCCAGACCTAACCCAGACCTAACCCAGACCTAACCCAGACCTAACCCAGACCTAACCCAGACCTAACCCAGACCTAACCCAGACCTAACCCAGACCTAACCCAGACCTAACCCAGACCTAACCCAGACCTAACCCAGACCTAACCCAGACCTAACCCAGACCTAACCCAGACCTAACCCAGACCTAACCCAGACCTAACCCAGACCTAACCCAGACCTAACCCAGACCTAACCCAGACCTAACCCAGACCTAACCCAGACCTAACCCAGACCTAACCCAGACCTAACCCAGACCTAACCCAGACCTAACCCAGACCTAACCCAGACCTAACCCAGACCTAACCCAGACCTAACCCAGACCTAACCCAGACCTAACCCAGACCTAACCCAGACCTAACCCAGACCTAACCCAGACCTAACCCAGACCTAACCCAGACCTAACCCAGACCTAACCCAGACCTAACCCAGACCTAACCCAGACCTAACCCAGACCTAACCCAGACCTAACCCAGACCTAACCCAGACCTAACCCAGACCTAACCCAGACCTAACCCAGACCTAACCCAGACCTAACCCAGACCTAACCCAGACCTAACCCAGACCTAACCCAGACCTAACCCAGACCTAACCCAGACCTAACCCAGACCTAACCCAGACCTAACCCAGACCTAACCCAGACCTAACCCAGACCTAACCCAGACCTAACCCAGACCTAACCCAGACCTAACCCAGACCTAACCCAGACCTAACCCAGACCTAACCCAGACCTAACCCAGACCTAACCCAGACCTAACCCAGACCTAACCCAGACCTAACCCAGACCTAACCCAGACCTAACCCAGACCTAACCCAGACCTAACCCAGACCTAACCCAGACCTAACCCAGACCTAACCCAGACCTAACCCAGACCTAACCCAGACCTAACCCAGACCTAACCCAGACCTAACCCAGACCTAACCCAGACCTAACCCAGACCTAACCCAGACCTAACCCAGACCTAACCCAGACCTAACCCAGACCTAACCCAGACCTAACCCAGACCTAACCCAGACCTAACCCAGACCTAACCCAGACCTAACCCAGACCTAACCCAGACCTAACCCAGACCTAACCCAGACCTAACCCAGACCTAACCCAGACCTAACCCAGACCTAACCCAGACCTAACCCAGACCTAACCCAGACCTAACCCAGACCTAACCCAGACCTAACCCAGACCTAACCCAGACCTAACCCAGACCTAACCCAGACCTAACCCAGACCTAACCCAGACCTAACCCAGACCTAACCCAGACCTAACCCAGACCTAACCCAGACCTAACCCAGACCTAACCCAGACCTAACCCAGACCTAACCCAGACCTAACCCAGACCTAACCCAGACCTAACCCAGACCTAACCCAGACCTAACCCAGACCTAACCCAGACCTAACCCAGACCTAACCCAGACCTAACCCAGACCTAACCCAGACCTAACCCAGACCTAACCCAGACCTAACCCAGACCTAACCCAGACCTAACCCAGACCTAACCCAGACCTAACCCAGACCTAACCCAGACCTAACCCAGACCTAACCCAGACCTAACCCAGACCTAACCCAGACCTAACCCAGACCTAACCCAGACCTAACCCAGACCTAACCCAGACCTAACCCAGACCTAACCCAGACCTAACCCAGACCTAACCCAGACCTAACCCAGACCTAACCCAGACCTAACCCAGACCTAACCCAGACCTAACCCAGACCTAACCCAGACCTAACCCAGACCTAACCCAGACCTAACCCAGACCTAACCCAGACCTAACCCAGACCTAACCCAGACCTAACCCAGACCTAACCCAGACCTAACCCAGACCTAACCCAGACCTAACCCAGACCTAACCCAGACCTAACCCAGACCTAACCCAGACCTAACCCAGACCTAACCCAGACCTAACCCAGACCTAACCCAGACCTAACCCAGACCTAACCCAGACCTAACCCAGACCTAACCCAGACCTAACCCAGACCTAACCCAGACCTAACCCAGACCTAACCCAGACCTAACCCAGACCTAACCCAGACCTAACCCAGACCTAACCCAGACCTAACCCAGACCTAACCCAGACCTAACCCAGACCTAACCCAGACCTAACCCAGACCTAACCCAGACCTAACCCAGACCTAACCCAGACCTAACCCAGACCTAACCCAGACCTAACCCAGACCTAACCCAGACCTAACCCAGACCTAACCCAGACCTAACCCAGACCTAACCCAGACCTAACCCAGACCTAACCCAGACCTAACCCAGACCTAACCCAGACCTAACCCAGACCTAACCCAGACCTAACCCAGACCTAACCCAGACCTAACCCAGACCTAACCCAGACCTAACCCAGACCTAACCCAGACCTAACCCAGACCTAACCCAGACCTAACCCAGACCTAACCCAGACCTAACCCAGACCTAACCCAGACCTAACCCAGACCTAACCCAGACCTAACCCAGACCTAACCCAGACCTAACCCAGACCTAACCCAGACCTAACCCAGACCTAACCCAGACCTAACCCAGACCTAACCCAGACCTAACCCAGACCTAACCCAGACCTAACCCAGACCTAACCCAGACCTAACCCAGACCTAACCCAGACCTAACCCAGACCTAACCCAGACCTAACCCAGACCTAACCCAGACCTAACCCAGACCTAACCCAGACCTAACCCAGACCTAACCCAGACCTAACCCAGACCTAACCCAGACCTAACCCAGACCTAACCCAGACCTAACCCAGACCTAACCCAGACCTAACCCAGACCTAACCCAGACCTAACCCAGACCTAACCCAGACCTAACCCAGACCTAACCCAGACCTAACCCAGACCTAACCCAGACCTAACCCAGACCTAACCCAGACCTAACCCAGACCTAACCCAGACCTAACCCAGACCTAACCCAGACCTAACCCAGACCTAACCCAGACCTAACCCAGACCTAACCCAGACCTAACCCAGACCTAACCCAGACCTAACCCAGACCTAACCCAGACCTAACCCAGACCTAACCCAGACCTAACCCAGACCTAACCCAGACCTAACCCAGACCTAACCCAGACCTAACCCAGACCTAACCCAGACCTAACCCAGACCTAACCCAGACCTAACCCAGACCTAACCCAGACCTAACCCAGACCTAACCCAGACCTAACCCAGACCTAACCCAGACCTAACCCAGACCTAACCCAGACCTAACCCAGACCTAACCCAGACCTAACCCAGACCTAACCCAGACCTAACCCAGACCTAACCCAGACCTAACCCAGACCTAACCCAGACCTAACCCAGACCTAACCCAGACCTAACCCAGACCTAACCCAGACCTAACCCAGACCTAACCCAGACCTAACCCAGACCTAACCCAGACCTAACCCAGACCTAACCCAGACCTAACCCAGACCTAACCCAGACCTAACCCAGACCTAACCCAGACCTAACCCAGACCTAACCCAGACCTAACCCAGACCTAACCCAGACCTAACCCAGACCTAACCCAGACCTAACCCAGACCTAACCCAGACCTAACCCAGACCTAACCCAGACCTAACCCAGACCTAACCCAGACCTAACCCAGACCTAACCCAGACCTAACCCAGACCTAACCCAGACCTAACCCAGACCTAACCCAGACCTAACCCAGACCTAACCCAGACCTAACCCAGACCTAACCCAGACCTAACCCAGACCTAACCCAGACCTAACCCAGACCTAACCCAGACCTAACCCAGACCTAACCCAGACCTAACCCAGACCTAACCCAGACCTAACCCAGACCTAACCCAGACCTAACCCAGACCTAACCCAGACCTAACCCAGACCTAACCCAGACCTAACCCAGACCTAACCCAGACCTAACCCAGACCTAACCCAGACCTAACCCAGACCTAACCCAGACCTAACCCAGACCTAACCCAGACCTAACCCAGACCTAACCCAGACCTAACCCAGACCTAACCCAGACCTAACCCAGACCTAACCCAGACCTAACCCAGACCTAACCCAGACCTAACCCAGACCTAACCCAGACCTAACCCAGACCTAACCCAGACCTAACCCAGACCTAACCCAGACCTAACCCAGACCTAACCCAGACCTAACCCAGACCTAACCCAGACCTAACCCAGACCTAACCCAGACCTAACCCAGACCTAACCCAGACCTAACCCAGACCTAACCCAGACCTAACCCAGACCTAACCCAGACCTAACCCAGACCTAACCCAGACCTAACCCAGACCTAACCCAGACCTAACCCAGACCTAACCCAGACCTAACCCAGACCTAACCCAGACCTAACCCAGACCTAACCCAGACCTAACCCAGACCTAACCCAGACCTAACCCAGACCTAACCCAGACCTAACCCAGACCTAACCCAGACCTAACCCAGACCTAACCCAGACCTAACCCAGACCTAACCCAGACCTAACCCAGACCTAACCCAGACCTAACCCAGACCTAACCCAGACCTAACCCAGACCTAACCCAGACCTAACCCAGACCTAACCCAGACCTAACCCAGACCTAACCCAGACCTAACCCAGACCTAACCCAGACCTAACCCAGACCTAACCCAGACCTAACCCAGACCTAACCCAGACCTAACCCAGACCTAACCCAGACCTAACCCAGACCTAACCCAGACCTAACCCAGACCTAACCCAGACCTAACCCAGACCTAACCCAGACCTAACCCAGACCTAACCCAGACCTAACCCAGACCTAACCCAGACCTAACCCAGACCTAACCCAGACCTAACCCAGACCTAACCCAGACCTAACCCAGACCTAACCCAGACCTAACCCAGACCTAACCCAGACCTAACCCAGACCTAACCCAGACCTAACCCAGACCTAACCCAGACCTAACCCAGACCTAACCCAGACCTAACCCAGACCTAACCCAGACCTAACCCAGACCTAACCCAGACCTAACCCAGACCTAACCCAGACCTAACCCAGACCTAACCCAGACCTAACCCAGACCTAACCCAGACCTAACCCAGACCTAACCCAGACCTAACCCAGACCTAACCCAGACCTAACCCAGACCTAACCCAGACCTAACCCAGACCTAACCCAGACCTAACCCAGACCTAACCCAGACCTAACCCAGACCTAACCCAGACCTAACCCAGACCTAACCCAGACCTAACCCAGACCTAACCCAGACCTAACCCAGACCTAACCCAGACCTAACCCAGACCTAACCCAGACCTAACCCAGACCTAACCCAGACCTAACCCAGACCTAACCCAGACCTAACCCAGACCTAACCCAGACCTAACCCAGACCTAACCCAGACCTAACCCAGACCTAACCCAGACCTAACCCAGACCTAACCCAGACCT
Source organism: Cerceris rybyensis (assembly GCA_910591515.1). Taxonomy (NCBI): domain Eukaryota; kingdom Metazoa; phylum Arthropoda; class Insecta; order Hymenoptera; family Crabronidae; genus Cerceris; species Cerceris rybyensis. The sequence continues at coordinate 9,173 of OU342797.1, forward strand.
AACCCAGACCTAACCCAGACCTAACCCAGACCTAACCCAGACCTAACCCAGACCTAACCCAGACCTAACCCAGACCTAACCCAGACCTAACCCAGACCTAACCCAGACCTAACCCAGACCTAACCCAGACCTAACCCAGACCTAACCCAGACCTAACCCAGACCTAACCCAGACCTAACCCAGACCTAACCCAGACCTAACCCAGACCTAACCCAGACCTAACCCAGACCTAACCCAGACCTAACCCAGACCTAACCCAGACCTAACCCAGACCTAACCCAGACCTAACCCAGACCTAACCCAGACCTAACCCAGACCTAACCCAGACCTAACCCAGACCTAACCCAGACCTAACCCAGACCTAACCCAGACCTAACCCAGACCTAACCCAGACCTAACCCAGACCTAACCCAGACCTAACCCAGACCTAACCCAGACCTAACCCAGACCTAACCCAGACCTAACCCAGACCTAACCCAGACCTAACCCAGACCTAACCCAGACCTAACCCAGACCTAACCCAGACCTAACCCAGACCTAACCCAGACCTAACCCAGACCTAACCCAGACCTAACCCAGACCTAACCCAGACCTAACCCAGACCTAACCCAGACCTAACCCAGACCTAACCCAGACCTAACCCAGACCTAACCCAGACCTAACCCAGACCTAACCCAGACCTAACCCAGACCTAACCCAGACCTAACCCAGACCTAACCCAGACCTAACCCAGACCTAACCCAGACCTAACCCAGACCTAACCCAGACCTAACCCAGACCTAACCCAGACCTAACCCAGACCTAACCCAGACCTAACCCAGACCTAACCCAGACCTAACCCAGACCTAACCCAGACCTAACCCAGACCTAACCCAGACCTAACCCAGACCTAACCCAGACCTAACCCAGACCTAACCCAGACCTAACCCAGACCTAACCCAGACCTAACCCAGACCTAACCCAGACCTAACCCAGACCTAACCCAGACCTAACCCAGACCTAACCCAGACCTAACCCAGACCTAACCCAGACCTAACCCAGACCTAACCCAGACCTAACCCAGACCTAACCCAGACCTAACCCAGACCTAACCCAGACCTAACCCAGACCTAACCCAGACCTAACCCAGACCTAACCCAGACCTAACCCAGACCTAACCCAGACCTAACCCAGACCTAACCCAGACCTAACCCAGACCTAACCCAGACCTAACCCAGACCTAACCCAGACCTAACCCAGACCTAACCCAGACCTAACCCAGACCTAACCCAGACCTAACCCAGACCTAACCCAGACCTAACCCAGACCTAACCCAGACCTAACCCAGACCTAACCCAGACCTAACCCAGACCTAACCCAGACCTAACCCAGACCTAACCCAGACCTAACCCAGACCTAACCCAGACCTAACCCAGACCTAACCCAGACCTAACCCAGACCTAACCCAGACCTAACCCAGACCTAACCCAGACCTAACCCAGACCTAACCCAGACCTAACCCAGACCTAACCCAGACCTAACCCAGACCTAACCCAGACCTAACCCAGACCTAACCCAGACCTAACCAAGACCTAACCCAGACCTAACCCAGACCTAACCCAGACCTAACCCAGACCTAACCCAGACCTAACCCAGACCTAACCCAGACCTAACCCAGACCTAACCCAGACCTAACCCAGACCTAACCCAGACCTAACCCAGACCTAACCCAGACCTAACCCAGACCTAACCCAGACCTAACCCAGACCTAACCCAGACCTAACCCAGACCTAACCCAGACCTAACCCAGACCTAACCCAGACCTAACCCAGACCTAACCCAGACCTAACCCAGACCTAACCCAGACCTAACCCAGACCTAACCCAGACCTAACCCAGACCTAACCCAGACCTAACCCAGACCTAACCCAGACCTAACCCAGACCTAACCCAGACCTAACCCAGACCTAACCCAGACCTAACCCAGACCTAACCCAGACCTAACCCAGACCTAACCCAGACCTAACCCAGACCTAACCCAGACCTAACCCAGACCTAACCCAGACCTAACCCAGACCTAACCCAGACCTAACCCAGACCTAACCCAGACCTAACCCAGACCTAACCCAGACCTAACCCAGACCTAACCCAGACCTAACCCAGACCTAACCCAGACCTAACCCAGACCTAACCCAGACCTAACCCAGACCTAACCCAGACCTAACCCAGACCTAACCCAGACCTAACCCAGACCTAACCCAGACCTAACCCAGACCTAACCCAGACCTAACCCAGACCTAACCCAGACCTAACCCAGACCTAACCCAGACCTAACCCAGACCTAACCCAGACCTAACCCAGACCTAACCCAGACCTAACCCAGACCTAACCCAGACCTAACCCAGACCTAACCCAGACCTAACCCAGACCTAACCCAGACCTAACCCAGACCTAACCCAGACCTAACCCAGACCTAACCCAGACCTAACCCAGACCTAACCCAGACCTAACCCAGACCTAACCCAGACCTAACCCAGACCTAACCCAGACCTAACCCAGACCTAACCCAGACCTAACCCAGACCTAACCCAGACCTAACCCAGACCTAACCCAGACCTAACCCAGACCTAACCCAGACCTAACCCAGACCTAACCCAGACCTAACCCAGACCTAACCCAGACCTAACCCAGACCTAACCCAGACCTAACCCAGACCTAACCCAGACCTAACCCAGACCTAACCCAGACCTAACCCAGACCTAACCCAGACCTAACCCAGACCTAACCCAGACCTAACCCAGACCTAACCCAGACCTAACCCAGACCTAACCCAGACCTAACCCAGACCTAACCCAGACCTAACCCAGACCTAACCCAGACCTAACCCAGACCTAACCCAGACCTAACCCAGACCTAACCCAGACCTAACCCAGACCTAACCCAGACCTAACCCAGACCTAACCCAGACCTAACCCAGACCTAACCCAGACCTAACCCAGACCTAACCCAGACCTAACCCAGACCTAACCCAGACCTAACCCAGACCTAACCCAGACCTAACCCAGACCTAACCCAGACCTAACCCAGACCTAACCCAGACCTAACCCAGACCTAACCCAGACCTAACCCAGACCTAACCCAGACCTAACCCAGACCTAACCCAGACCTAACCCAGACCTAACCCAGACCTAACCCAGACCTAACCCAGACCTAACCCAGACCTAACCCAGACCTAACCCAGACCTAACCCAGACCTAACCCAGACCTAACCCAGACCTAACCCAGACCTAACCCAGACCTAACCCAGACCTAACCCAGACCTAACCCAGACCTAACCCAGACCTAACCCAGACCTAACCCAGACCTAACCCAGACCTAACCCAGACCTAACCCAGACCTAACCCAGACCTAACCCAGACCTAACCCAGACCTAACCCAGACCTAACCCAGACCTAACCCAGACCTAACCCAGACCTAACCCAGACCTAACCCAGACCTAACCCAGACCTAACCCAGACCTAACCCAGACCTAACCCAGACCTAACCCAGACCTAACCCAGACCTAACCCAGACCTAACCCAGACCTAACCCAGACCTAACCCAGACCTAACCCAGACCTAACCCAGACCTAACCCAGACCTAACCCAGACCTAACCCAGACCTAACCCAGACCTAACCCAGACCTAACCCAGACCTAACCCAGACCTAACCCAGACCTAACCCAGACCTAACCCAGACCTAACCCAGACCTAACCCAGACCTAACCCAGACCTAACCCAGACCTAACCCAGACCTAACCCAGACCTAACCCAGACCTAACCCAGACCTAACCCAGACCTAACCCAGACCTAACCCAGACCTAACCCAGACCTAACCCAGACCTAACCCAGACCTAACCCAGACCTAACCCAGACCTAACCCAGACCTAACCCAGACCTAACCCAGACCTAACCCAGACCTAACCCAGACCTAACCCAGACCTAACCCAGACCTAACCCAGACCTAACCCAGACCTAACCCAGACCTAACCCAGACCTAACCCAGACCTAACCCAGACCTAACCCAGACCTAACCCAGACCTAACCCAGACCTAACCCAGACCTAACCCAGACCTAACCCAGACCTAACCCAGACCTAACCCAGACCTAACCCAGACCTAACCCAGACCTAACCCAGACCTAACCCAGACCTAACCCAGACCTAACCCAGACCTAACCCAGACCTAACCCAGACCTAACCCAGACCTAACCCAGACCTAACCCAGACCTAACCCAGACCTAACCCAGACCTAACCCAGACCTAACCCAGACCTAACCCAGACCTAACCCAGACCTAACCCAGACCTAACCCAGACCTAACCCAGACCTAACCCAGACCTAACCCAGACCTAACCCAGACCTAACCCAGACCTAACCCAGACCTAACCCAGACCTAACCCAGACCTAACCCAGACCTAACCCAGACCTAACCCAGACCTAACCCAGACCTAACCCAGACCTAACCCAGACCTAACCCAGACCTAACCCAGACCTAACCCAGACCTAACCCAGACCTAACCCAGACCTAACCCAGACCTAACCCAGACCTAACCCAGACCTAACCCAGACCTAACCCAGACCTAACCCAGACCTAACCCAGACCTAACCCAGACCTAACCCAGACCTAACCCAGACCTAACCCAGACCTAACCCAGACCTAACCCAGACCTAACCCAGACCTAACCCAGACCTAACCCAGACCTAACCCAGACCTAACCCAGACCTAACCCAGACCTAACCCAGACCTAACCCAGACCTAACCCAGACCTAACCCAGACCTAACCCAGACCTAACCCAGACCTAACCCAGACCTAACCCAGACCTAACCCAGACCTAACCCAGACCTAACCCAGACCTAACCCAGACCTAACCCAGACCTAACCCAGACCTAACCCAGACCTAACCCAGACCTAACCCAGACCTAACCCAGACCTAACCCAGACCTAACCCAGACCTAACCCAGACCTAACCCAGACCTAACCCAGACCTAACCCAGACCTAACCCAGACCTAACCCAGACCTAACCCAGACCTAACCCAGACCTAACCCAGACCTAACCCAGACCTAACCCAGACCTAACCCAGACCTAACCCAGACCTAACCCAGACCTAACCCAGACCTAACCCAGACCTAACCCAGACCTAACCCAGACCTAACCCAGACCTAACCCAGACCTAACCCAGACCTAACCCAGACCTAACCCAGACCTAACCCAGACCTAACCCAGACCTAACCCAGACCTAACCCAGACCTAACCCAGACCTAACCAATTTCCTAAATTAAACGTAACTCCTAAATTAAACGTAACTCCTAAATTAAACGTAACTCCTAAATTAAACGTAACTCCTAAATTAAACGTAACTCCTAAATTAAACGTAACTCCTAAATTAAACGTAACTCCTAAATTAAACGTAACTCCTAAATTAAACGTAACTCCTAAATTAAACGTAACTCCTAAATTAAACGTAACTCCTAAATTAAACGTAACTCCTAAATTAAACGTAACTCCTAAATTAAACGTAACTCCTAAATTAAACGTAACTCCTAAATTAAACGTAACTCCTAAATTAAACGTATCACCTAAATTAAACGTAACTCCTAATTTAAAACGTAACTCCCAAATTGAACGTAACTCCTAAATTAAACATACCACCTAACTCAAACCAATTCCCTAAACCGAACATGAACACCTATATTAAACATATGCACCTGCCTCAAACCAAATCCCTCACTCAAACAAGTTCCACCTGACGTATCCACCCACCTAACATGTCCACCCACCTAACATGTCCAACCTAACATGTCCAACCACCTAACATGTCCACCCACCTACCATGTCCACCCACCTACCATGTCCACCCCCTAACATGTCCAACCACCTAACATGTCAAACCACCTACCATGTCCACCCACCTACCATGTCCACCCCCTAACATGTCCAACCACCTACCATGTCCACCCACCTACCATGTCCACCCACCTAACATGTCCAACCACCTAACATGTCCAACCACCTACCATGTCCACCCACCTAACATGTCCAACCACCTGACATGTCCAAACCACCTTACGTATCCACCCACCTAACATGTCCAACCGCCTACCGCAAGCAATCACCCATCTATATATATTCTATACTCCTAGCAATTAGTAACCCTCTTCACCTCTCACTCGCCCATCTATATATATTCTATACCCCTAGCAGCTAATAATTCTCTCTACCTCTCCGTATCTCATCTATACATTTTATACTCATGGCGTCTAGTAACTTTATTTACTCACTCTCTTTCCCATCTACACTTTCTATACTTCTTGCAGCTAGTAACTTTCTCATTTCTCTAAGTTTCCAATCTATACATTCTATACTCCATGCGCCTAGTAACTTTCTCTCTTCCCTCACTTTCCCATCTATACATTCTATACTCCTTGCACCTAGTAACTTTCTCGTTTCTCTAAGTTTCCAATCTATACATTCTATACTCCGTGCGCCTAGTAACTTTCTCTCTTCTCTCACTTTCCCATCTATACTTTCTATACTCCTTGCACCTAGTAACTTTCTCTCCTGCATTGCTTTCCCATCTATGCCTTCTATACTCCTTACGTCTAGTAATTTTATAGTAACCGTCTCTTTTCTCTCAGTTCCATCTGTATCACATATATATTCTCTGCATCTGGTTACTGATTGTCACTAACCCTTACATTAGCCCATCTATTATTCTCGTACACCCGTCTTGTCTCATCCAACGTTCTTTCTGCTACCTATTTATTTATTTATCTCCTTCCACCACGAATCAACATGTGCGTCCTTATGATACGTCACTTTTCTTTTTCATTTCCACTTTCATTTGTGTTCAGCCTCTGTGGTACTCCCACTGACTTTAAATTTCTATTGATGAACTGCCCTTCGTCTTTCTATGAAAGATGCTCGATCTATTGATCGATAAGCTAACGTACTGATAAATCAAATCCGAGTAACCTAATGTTCCATCTTATGATAAACTCTGTATCCAAAGGAAAGGCACGTGAACCGCCTTGCAATGGAGGAAGGGGGAAAAGAAAATTAATTTGCGATAAATGTTTATTTAAAATGTTTGTATTACAATAACGAGTGAAATCTTAAATGCAAGTACGCCGTAAACAAATTCAGCTACTTCTTTATTCGTCGTAGGCAAATTATTAAGCGTTCGCTAATTACAATTTAAACGTTCAACGACGAAGAATAGAATGATCCTACTTTTCCAATTTGTGTATAAACTCTAAATACTTTGTCCGTCGATGATAGAATTCAACTATGCAAAATCTGCCTTTGCTGAAGAGAAATGACTATCCTCCCGGAACGTAGAATGCGCAAATGAGACTCGGTAGGGTAATTGTTTACGAGTTTGATTTACACTGATTATATTTCTCGCTACGACCTATCCCCCGTTCATCTTTTGTGCCGAAAACTGTCGAATGATGATCGCCTAAATATGCCTGCCGCGGAGAGAAATATTATGCTACGTGGAATCGTTACGCTCATAAATATGTGAATTGAGAGATCGACGAATGATTATTCGATGGCTGAAGAGAGCGTACGATGGATTATCGCTGAACGGGTGGAGCCATTGGTAGACTCGAAGCGCCGATGTTGGACATGGCTGTGTTAGGGCCTAAAAGGACCTGCTTTTGCTGCGTGCGTTGAGCCTCTTCCATTTGCGCACGCTCTATCTCGAAAAGTATCGGCGCAAATAGTATGGCGGATGAACTGAAAAAGAGCCACGTAGCGGAACACGAAAAAGTGTATAACCCTGCGAAACAAGAAAATGCGACGTTACCGGTTATACTCCTTGTGTCTTTCTTGTATGTCTTGATACGAACCTTTGATGCAACTGTAGAAACACGTGCCAAAGTTATAGCCCATATTACGTACTTCCTCGGGGAACATTTCTGTGAGACCCAGCAATCTCTCGGCCAAACTTTCATCCTAGGTTAAGAGTAACAATGTACAGACTTGAAATTAACGAGCAGCACGGCTTTATGATCGATAAGACCGTTGGACTTTCCGATAGGAAAGAATGAAAGGACAAAGTTGCGAAACGAACGATAAGAACCGAAGGAAAAAAAAAAAAAAAGAGGCATGTTGATTCCCATTGTCATAAATCATGAGACGACATAACCAAATGAAATCGCAATGAATGAAGGAAAAAGGAATATATGCAACGAGTCGTTGCGATACCTCCTCGTCGTCGTCTTCTTCCTCGAGAAAGAGAGACTTTGTTTCGGGAGACCGTGCGTCACTGCTACCCATACCGCTGTCCAATTGCTCCAACTTTTCGACTTCAGCCATATAGAAAAACAAGAAATGACGAGCGAAAGAACGAACGTACTTTTAAAGCTTGTTTGTACAGTTCCTCCTAATTCTATTAACGAAGAGGACGGTGGGATAACGTCTCGATACACCCCGCCGATGCGACTAGGTATGCTCTATGAACTCTGATAAATATATAATAGACACCGGTACAAGCGGGTACAAGGTACAGCGCGTATTACCGCGTACAACGCGACTCAAAATCCTACGACTCGTGCTTACTCGTGATAACCGTGCTACGGAAACTCTACGAATCGCATTTATACAGCAACGTGTATGCAATACTGCAAACGTAATGCGAGTACATAACGTGCTGTAGATGTCCGGCCAATGAGGCATCTACTTCAAAGAACAGTTGCGCTAAAATCCCTAGTTGGAAGAAATCTTTCGTGTGCCAATGTTTCGGATCTTCTGTTTGGTTACAAACTACCCTAAACTACCTAACATGCACGATCAATAACAACCCGATTTTGTAAACCCTATGGATCACCACCTTTTGAAGATTCTTCCTGTGGTGGCAGCACCTCGGCTTCGAACGGCGTAAACCGTCGAAATCTAAAGCTCGAAACATTGTGCTTCTAACTGCTAATAACGCTTTATTGTGTATCGCGAATGAGCAACGTCTTTCTGAGAAAAAAAATTATTAGAAACGATAAATTTATGATATCGTTGTGTTAACGTTTCCTCATTTTGCTCAGAACTTTTCGTTTTACTGGTTGTTACTGAGGTATCAGTCAAACAGTTACGGCGTTATGTCGCGAAAACGACAAGAATGTGGTAAGTTCGAAGCGTTCGAAACATTACTGTTACAAAGATATGCACTCGATGCACACGGTATACTGCGAAACTGCGTGTTAAATATTTTCCTATGTGGAAATATTCTACGATACATTTGTTTACATTGGTTCACGTTACGGGAGTTGCTATGATGATTACGAAAAAAAAAAATACAATTACAAAAATAATGATAATGCACTTCCAGATTACAATGGGCAGTCACCCGGTGAATTAAAATTGCCTTTAAAAAATCATAAACGTCAAGTAAAAAAGGTTTTGTCTGTGGAACCATACCGATTGAGATCTTTGAGTCTCTCGGCAACAACATCCGGAAGATATGTCCGTAATTCGCAGACTTTTCAAGGTTCAAATAGTCTGCCTTCCCGTGAAGTTTACTCTACCATCAGAAGTATTAAAATAAAACATGCACGATTATCTGCTGGGAAACGTTACGTTCAAAAATTCTCAAAGTCCCCAAAAATAGTACTAAAAGCGCGAAATGAAAGACTAAAATCGCCAAAATCAAAATCGCACTATGGCACTCGTAGATACGGTGCGCCTAAGCAAGAGAGAAGCGAAGCGCAGACTTCCTCTGCACAGCCGGCTGGTCGTGCTAACGCGAGCGCAAGGAAGGCTATTGGAAAGAGAGTGGAATCTTTGAAAGCGGTAGACGTAAAGCTTGGTCTTTCGAAGGATCAACGGAAAAGCAATGAGGTGACGTCTGCATTGAAAGTACCGTTAGTACTGTTAGAGAGGCTACCGGCGTCGTTGGTTTGCAGAAAATCACCCATAAAATTGTCGTCTCTGCGAACTCTGCAATCGGCACCAACGAAGACGCAAGTATCCCGCAGGCTATCTCTGGAAGAGAGGAAGATTGCAAGAAAAAAAAGTTTTACCGAGAACCTTCAGAAATCGGAACCGAGACATTCACCAAGGCGGTCAAGCTCCATTACCTATTCCGCTAAAACTCCGTATCGTCAGTTGCACGGCACTTCCAACTATGGTCAGTTCAAGTTACTATCGCGTTTTCTTGTCTGTGGTCGAAAGTAATAAAAATTTATCCGCGAAGAATATGTTAAATGCAATATTGCCATTTCTTTTTACTGCTTTCGATAGTCTGAAAATTATAAAACGCCTGTAAACCTTTCCGGTATTGTTACATAGGCGGAACACTGAAAGCAAAAATTGGGTAAAGAGGAACAGAAATGTTGATCGGATAACTTTCGTACTTTCAGGTCAAACACGGTCTGCAGTGAAAGCAGTTCCAAATTTTTCTGATATACATAGGAAGATATTCGCAAAATCGGAGTCTCTGCTAGATGCGCGAGCGCGTCTCGAAAAACGTCACTCCACGTTCCGTAATATTTACTTTTTTTTCTTATCAGTTGTTAAATCGTCCATACCATATTTAATGATAATAAATCGCAGACACACGCGGAATTCGCACGGGAGGAACCAAAACAAGTCCGAGAAAACTGAACCCGACAGCTGCATTGGACAAACTTGCCAGCGGATCGGGGAACCGCGTAGGAGTTAAGTTGCGGAAAAGCGACGCCACTGATTACATTTTGAGGAAACGTAATCTTTTCACGAGGTTAATATTTCGTCGTGGTACGACAAAGGCGATGAATGTTATATATACATCTTTTTTTTCTTACAGCGCGAAAAAGCGGCAAGAAGAAACGACAGTGTTAAAGGGTGTGAGGACTAATCGACGCTTTGATCTCCAATTGAAATTCCGAAAGATAGACTGTTAAAACTCCGATAATTTTACGATACCTTAAACCGTAAACGATTAACCGAGAGCTGGAAGATTTTCTGTGTTTTAAGATCTACCACATATCGTCTCTTATTGTTTCCCTTTTTTCCAATTAATATAGAGCAGTAACTTTGTCAAAGGTTTACAAAACCACAAATAAAATTTTTGAAACTGCAATAAATTAGATCCGATGTTTTTCTGCCATTAGCTTCTCCCAATATGAATATATACATATACATACATGCATACACACGCATATAATGTGCCGAATCCTGTCCTGATTCAAGAATTTTAGCCGTTCTGATCAAATTAAAACTAATATCTCTATTCACCTTATACCGAGTAAGTTTCCCACTTTTCAAGTTTCCATCGATGATTTTCCATTGAATTAATGTTTCGTGTTATCTCGTTCATTCCCCTCTCACGAGTAACAATTTGACAGTAGTTAATGTTAAAGAAGTTATGTACAACAAATTTCTTCGTAGGGATTTTTGTATGTGTCGTCGATGCATCGGTAGAACGGACACACGTGAAGAAATGAACAACTGTGAAATTCCGACAAAATGGTGTCCCTGTCGAAAACAGCTGTTTTCGAAAAATTCTCTTCGGTAGATAATTCCTAAGCAGGATCTATGTATGTTGAATACGTAACAGTGTGTCACAGTTCGTAGCATTCCATAGGATTCGTAACATTCGAGTGCAAGATCAAGCTATAGCGGGAAAAAAATTCAACACGAGTAGTACAAAATATTGAATGATCGAATGCTGGAATAACAATGTGTGCATGCATTCGATACTACGGTCTATAGTTGCATTAAGCAACGAAAATGCCACATTTTCAACCGTTCGGCGTATCGACTATCAAATAAGTTAATGTAATCTTCATTGATCGTCGTAGTGGACACGATCCTAATAATAAGAATGGACGTCGTAACAACGAGTCTGGAGGCGCTAATGCGTGAGTTCAAGTCCACTTCTTTCAGCCAAATCACAGTGACATTACCATGAATTCATTGTTAATATCACCATTTGCGTCAAGTTTTGACTGTTACAATTTCAAATGGATACCTGCTTGCAGAAAGAGTCACGAACGCACAGAATCAAAAACCTGATATAGCTGCGACTGAGGCATTCTGTGTTATGGTAACAAAGGAATCCGACGGCATTCAAATAGGTACCAAGTTGTTGGCATCGCGCATTCAGTCTCCAGATGAGTCCGAGGCCCTTCAAGCTCTAGCAGTGAGTCGCCGTTCGCTTGACGTTTCATTATTAGCAATGCGCGTATGTCTTGAACTTCCTTCGAAGTAGATTTCGATTGTTAGATGGAAAGAATAAAATAGGGCTAAAAGACGGCGAGATCTGCATCTCCATGGTTTACGGATAACTGTTGGTCTCGCTTGTATTTCAGTTGTTAGATACGTGTATGCGACGATGCGGACAGCCCTTTCATGCTGAAATCGGTAAATTTCGTTTTTTAAACGAGATGATTCGGCTTGTGTCCCCGAAATATTTAGGTGGTAGAACGCCGGTTGCCGTACGACAAAAAGTCTTGCGGTTATTGAATACTTGGACGAAGGAGTATCCGCGGGAGACAAAGATCAAAGAAGCCTTCGATATGCTTAAGAAGCAAGGTGTCGTTGAGGTTAGTTCTATAGAGGATCACCTTATGCAATTGCAGCAAAATGTTTGCACAGAATGTTATACGCAAACGAAACGTCAACGCAGGAACCATCCGGAACTGTGATGAACTTGACGGAAGACGCTGGATCGAAAATTTTAAGAAACAAACACACGATATTTGACGACGAGGAGAAGTCGAAGCTTTTGCAGAAATTACTACGAAGCAAAAATCCAGACGACCTGCAAGCAGCGAATCGTTTGATCAAGACCATGGTTAGAGAGGTGAGTAATGAGCTATTCTCTACACTGAGAATGCTGCAGTGATTCCCGCATATAATTCGCATCTTATCGGATCGCAGGACGAAAGAAGAGTCCAGCTTAACTCGCGCAGAGTAATGGAGTTGGAATCGGTTCATAACAATGCCAAACTGTTGTCGGAAATGTTGGACTCGTACAATCGTGACGAAACCAGTACGGAAGATCTCGAATTAATGAAGGAATTGCACCAAGCGTGCGAGCGGCTTAAGCCAATCGTACTGAGATTAGCGAACGAAACTCAGGATAACGAGGAGATGCTCGGTAAATATCTCTTCTGAAAACAACATTTAGTTGTCAATGACGGCCTTGCTATTATACGTACCGCGCGTGACTATTGAATGGTATGCCTGAAGATTAATTAGCTTCGGCGGCACTTTCACCATGATAAATGAAAATAAATGCTAAATGAATATATGTGTGCAATGATATTGTCTGTTACAGGTGATGTCCTTTCCGCGAGCGACGAATTGGGAAGAGTATTTGAAAAATACATTACAGTCATAGTACTTGACGGATCCATTGAGCCGTCGAAGACGACCTCGGCAGTCGGACCCTCTTTGTTGGATTTATCCTTGCCAACGGAGAGCGTCCTCCTCGAACGTGAAACCGGTGCAAGTACGACTTATGACGCTACAGGCACGAAGCATAAATCGGACATGGAAGTCCTTGATGACATTTTTGGTTCATTGGGAAAATGCAACACGGAAACATCGGCAGATTCTACCACGAATCTTTTGATACCGGACTCGATGACCTCTACGACCTCGGTAACGTCTGCAGCCTCGACTATCATGAAACCAATCAGTGTCTTGCCGAATAGCAGTAAAAGAGGTGCGTACGCCCGTTTGTTTGTTCCCCATTTAATCATCTGCGTTTACTCGAGTATTGTCAATTTATTCGACATCGAGTAGCATTTTCACGACGTTATTGTCAATAGGACGATCTCTATCACACCTGCATACACTCTCCTATACTTGTAATCTATGTTCGAGATCTTTGCATCATTGGGTTATTTCACACAATTGACAATGTTGTCCTGTCTTTATCGCATTATTACAGCTGAAATGGTTGCTAAAACCGAGAAGAAACTAGATAGTAAAGCAAGAGCACTGGAAGAATTAAACGAATTGGGAGAATCTTTGCTTAAACAGAGCTTGTCTGGCACAATGTCAAATTCACGATTCAATTCTGAAAAGTCGGTAAAAATGATACTTGACTAAAGTCCAACTTTACCCACAAATATTTCGTTGTAACGATAAGTTTATTTTACCCTTTATTTTCATAACAGGCAACCAATGATAGGTTCGTCAAAAGTTGAATCACTGATAGAACGGTACGATTCAACAATTTCTCGGGACGATTTCTCGTTTGGGAGCAATGCACTCGGATCTCCAGCACCGGAGAGCTCGTCGTCGAACGGCCCGGTAAACGATGTATCTAGAAAATCTGATAAAACAAACAACAACAACAACCACGGCATCAGCAATAACAGCAATAACAATGCCGATAACAAAGACGACGATGGGAACGACGACGAAGATGCCGTCGTACACAGTGAGACTCACAATTCCATCAACAGTATCGATATTCGTAGAGGGAATGCCAAGTATAACGAGCACTCTGCCGTATCTTGCAATGTAACATCTTCTATAGCATTGAAATCCGGTACGGTTAATGTGGAACCTGAAATCAAACCTCTGACGGACATCAGTGTCAATCTTGGTGATATTAGGCCAGGTAGTTAACGTTACTAGTTATTACTGATTTATAAATCGTATACGGGGTAATAAGTTCCTTTCTTTACAGGTAATGTACCACCTATGACAGTGATAGAAGAAAAAAATTGTATATCCGTTGTGCTCCATTTCGCTCAAGATAGTCCAAGACCGGACGTTTTTGTTGTAGTCATCACGACTATGAGCAAAAACTCGAAGCCGCTGAGTAATTATTTATTTCAAGCGGTGGTACCTAAAGTGAGTATCAAAAATTCGATAGAATTGAATCGACTGAATAGCGGCTATATTCGAATGGCGAGGGGGAAGCAAGTAGAGCAAAAATTTCAAAGCCGAAACAATCTTAATCCTAATGACCAATTTCTTCTCTCACAGGGCAATTATATATATTTTTATGACAAATTTTCAGACATGTAAATGTAGACTTCAACCGCCTTCTGGAACGGAATTACCGGGCCATAATCCATTTCTTCCACCATCGGCGATAACGCAAATAATGCTAGTCGCCAATCCTAACGAGGTACGATTCAATGGAACGACGATGAATCACATGAATTCATTACACTACCTCCAATGACTTCGTAATAACGTTTATTTCGTACCGTGACTTGTTTCAGGAACCAGTGTCCCTAAAATTCATGTTGAGTTACACCATGGACGGTGAAACATTTACGGAAATGGGAGAAGTAGAGAAATTGCCCCGTCCGTGAAAATAATCCTACCTACTTAAGGTCATTTAAACCAACTACGCCCTGCTTACGCAAAACGCGTAGTATCGTAGTTCACTTAATTTCACGCGAGAGAGACGAAAGGGGTATCGTTTCTTGGGATCCATAAACGGTTGTTATGGATAGTGTACCATTAATTAGCGCATCGAGAGAGCGACAACTACTATACGTAGATGGTCTATATACCGTTTTGTGATATATGCTTTAAAACGTGTAAACCTATTTTAAGACTGGATAACTTAATAAACTGCAAAAATTCATCAATCATCAAAGATTGCAATCGCGTATTGAAACGATCGATACCGTAAACGTACGCAACGAGTGCCGTTAACGTGGATCTAAACGTCCGAAACTCGCAAACGTCTATCTTCAAGAAACTGAAAGCACTACGTCGCGGAAGGCAAGAGCGGTGACGGCTTTCTGATGGCCTTGGTAATCTCGTTCCACCGTTCCGGTAGCCACGTTCCATAATCGAGCGACGCCGTCGGAGGAAGCTGAAATAAAAAAGAAAAACATTTCAGGGAGGAGATTTTAAAAGTTGTTTATCAAAATGTTACGCATCTACCTTAGGATTTTTCAATTCTATCGCAGGCATTGATTCTGTCATATGAATTACGTTCAGTTATTATTATTATTATCATTATTATTATTACCGGTAAAGATGTATTGAGAATCTGCACTAAAAGCAGCATCCCAAACCCATCTCTTAGCCTCGTGCTGAAGTACTTGCACTTCGGAGAAATCAGTGGTCCTCCAGACTCTTGCGGTTTGATCGGCAGAAGTGGTCACCAGAAGTCTAGAAAGAATATTCGACCAACGCTTTCCCCATCATCATTCAAAATTTATCATCGGCGATAATACTCCTTACGTTGAGTCGGGGCTAAATTTACAACGAAGTGCGTAACGTTTGTGTGCCAAGAGCTTATGCCGTGGATTAAGGCGCGTAGGTTCCTCGCCGACACCACCCGACAGGGTCCAAACGTAACAGTGACCTTTGTTATTTACAGCTGCCATATATGTACCATCCCGATCTATCGCGATATCTTGTACGGAAGCTTCGGCCTCTGGTATCTGTGAAAGTTCCGATGGCTTTAGAACCTTTGCATCCTATATGGAGAAAGTAACGACGAAGCATACTCCTTGTACCAATTGTTCGTTATGATCTGAACGCAAATCCCATAAATGTATAACGCCACTTTGATCGCCCACTATTAGTTCTGCTTGATTCGGATGTAAGCAGACGCAATTCACGGGAGTAGACACTTGAAATATCCGCTGACATTGAAAGCTGCTGGACCTTGGATGTAACCGTTTCGTTAAACACATTCTGACGGTTAATTTAACATACTTACCTCAAATCCCATATACGGGCGGAGCAATCTTCTCCTCCCGTATACATCCATTTGCCTTCTTCCTAGCAGCGGCAAGTGCAGAAAAAGAACGAAAATTAAAATTGACGAACCATTATAGGAGAGAAATGTTTGGTATTGCGGATAAACACCTGAAAACCTAAGCCAGTAATGTTCTTTGTCACTCCTTCGTAATTAATAACCGGATTAGGGCTACTAGACGCCAAATCGTACATTCGTATATGTTGATATCCAGCAGCAGCTATTACGTATTTATCCGGTGTAATGTCCAATGCATTTACTTGCTAGGAAAAAGGAAGTAAGAAGGAAATGTATCTACAACGAATAAAAAATTCTACCGTAGATGTGTGCGGTAAGCAATCAATAAAACTTTGAAAGGATACCGAATCGGTATGCTCTGCTGTACGTTGACAAACTCCAGTGTGAGGTTGCCATATCTTAATAGTGTGATCGTAACCTCCCGTTACAAGTATAACTTGATCGTTACTGTTTGCAGCGTCAACGGTCATTGGTAAATCATTAAGATGCGTACAAAGGTGTAAAGTATATCGTCCGTGGAGGTCCTTTTACTTATTTTAATATTACAGATGCCCCTAATCTGTTTGATCTCTCATTCACGCTATCGTTTGACAACAGTTTCCATCGACCGCGTTGTTTATTATCATTTATTGTCGTTGACCATGAACGGTAAGCGCAAGCAGCGCACAATCAACTGTAACCATGTATCAGGTTCATGAATGGACATTAGTTATTTCGTCTTAGAGTTCTCACGGTTGGTACTCTGCTTTCCTCTTTTCGATATTGCGTCGGTTGTGCTATCTGTTAGCCGAATTGTGAATTCTTTCAAAGAGAAAGGGAGACGCAGGGAAACGAACAAATGAATACATAAATCAGTCAATATAAGATAACTATCAAAAAAATGCAAAAAAAAAGAAGGCGAGCCACTGTATAGATCGTATAGTGGGTTCCAGGCGTTCCAGACTGCCTCAAACCTCGTAAAAAGCGTAACAGTCCCTTTGATTTTACTTTGTCAGGAGTACTACTTTAATTCCGTGAATGTTATCGGAAAAACAAGCCTAGCCCAGAGCTTCGTTTCGAAAGAGACTTGGAACTAAATAAATACATATACGTACATGTGTATGCACGTTTTATCGCATGACTACGGATTTTTTATATATGACTCGAATGTAACGTGTAAACATTTTGTTTTATTTAGTAAATATTTTGTCTCAACAAGCATCAAATTGTCAACATATTACTTATACAAGGTATCAAATACCGAGACATTTAAAGGAATAAAATTTTCGTATAAAAGTACAACTAACAATCATTTATTATCACTTACAAGAAATCAAAAAGTTTCAACTTGAAAAATTACAACGTCACAGTTTAATTGTAATCCGAGATAGAGAAAATTTCGTTTTTTGAGTTCTTAATGGCAGCACACGTTATCTCGCATATAATATACAGCAATTTACCAACGTTTCATAACGGCACGAACGTACGTAATGATTGTAAAAAAAAATCTCGTCTTAAGCAGCGTTTCCTTCGAACTCGGAACGCAAGTATCTTCCTGTCACTGCATACTTGATCGGTCGCATTCTTCGAATACACTTGTGTCGCGTATTTATAAGAAAAAGAAACAAAGAAAAGAGAATAGAATACAGAAAACTGGATAGAAGAGATAAATGGGCGTGCGTGCATCGAAGAGGGAGATGTGGAAATGTTAAAGATAACGAATAAGGTAATGAAGAGAAATGCCAAGGAATAAGATACAAATTTTAGTGTTCGAACGCTGGTAAGACGAGTGTTATGGAGAATCATTGCGCAAAACTGATAAACGGCCGTCATCGATAGACCTTAAATGAATGATGAAGTACGTCGTTTGTTCGAAAGTGATGATATTTACAAATGATTTACAAAATATGTTACAGTCTTTTCTTTGGTAAGGATCCGAAAGCCGATATTACCGTTGCTTTCGTACCCGTTGCAGAGGACGTTAGGGTGGTCAGAGTCGGTTGAGAGAGTAAAACGGTGGGTTTTACCGAAGCAGTGGCACCTGTTGCCACTTGATCCCATTTGCTTTTTCTTTTCTTGGCGTCGTCTTCCGTCGTGGTTGAACTGTTTGGCCGTTTCGCCGTGCCGGAAACTATTTCGATTTTCGTCTTTTCTTTCCTAGCTTTCTCCAGTTTGTCCATTTCTGCCTTTTGAACTTTGGCGAGTTCCTCGTAGTAAGAATCTTTACCCCATTTGAATGGATCGAATCTGTCCGGAGGATAATTGGTGCCCAGTTCGTTGATGCTACAAAACTGAATGAGTTTTTCGTAAATGGATGGATTTCTAAAATCCTTTCTTTGCTGTATGACTTTATTCATGTCCAAACCGCCGCTCTCCATTTTCCTGAAAAGTTTACTAATCTTTTCCTGCAATTCAACGGGACATTGCCCCGGTGGTTCCGGCGGTATTGTCACGCCGTAAGGGTCCGTCTCGCCATCTGAAACTAATTCTCCTCGACGAGAGGGTGAGCGTTCCGCGGTCAACGAAGGCCTTCCGTTTTCCGAAGGCTGTCCATCGACCAGCGTCTGCGCGACTCCCTCGTCATCCGAGACTATCGTATCGTCAAAGTATGAAACCAATCTCTGCACCTTGGACGTCACGTCCGTTACTAAGGTGGGCGCGTTCGACAAATCGTTACTAGACTTGCCGCCGAGGCTGGGAGCAACGACGGGACTATTTGAGGCTGATCTGCCAGATTTGGGACTGGTGAAAACCTGGGGCTGACCGACTTGGGCATTATGCGGGGCGGCCCCCTGGGGAGTGTTCGAATTCTCCTGAAGGTCGTCTTCCACCCCGTCTTCGCCCTCCGAGTCGGTATAGGTGGCCGTGAGAGATGCCAGAGCAACACTTTGTACAGACATGGTTAGTTGGCTTTGAGTGTCCGCCGTACTACCAAGCAATATTTTGTGTTGGAACTCACCGGTCTAGCGTAGAGTCGTACGCCTTTTAGTTGCAGGGCTTTTACGAGGTTTTTTTTGTACCCTGATATAACTAAATATGACCCGTAAACTTTCTCAGAATGTCTATCGCAGGAAATCTGGAACAAAAATCAATTGGACTTACATGTTTCCGCCGTTCGGATGAAAAAGTGTTCGAAATACTCTATCGTAATTCACTTCGGGGCCAGAGTCCACGTTGTAAAATCGTAGTCTGTTGTGGTGATTTGATCGAAAAGAGAGAATATTACAAATTAAAAAATGTAATTATTTTCCCGTAGTTCATCAGCTATTACGTGCAATCTAACGTAATCAACGCCAAAAGATTCACAAACGGCACGAAACTCGTGTCTTACTTAAAAACTAACACTGAACTGACATTCGTGATTTGAAATTGTAGGTTAAGTTATGACACAAAGAGTCACTGCAATACGATATTTTAACAATTATGACTAACCTAATTCCCCGAACTCGCGTCCTCTGTGTTTACACCGTATCACATTTGCTGTTCATTTCGAACGACTTCAGATATTATTCATTAACAATGAAATTTCTTTATAACGGAACACGTCGAATGCCAGTGAATGCTAGCGACGTACATATACGTACACCAACGTACACCTCGCCAACTCAACTTTCGACGTATACTCCAAACTCAGGTGCTCTACGAAATATGTTCTGCGCATGCGCGGTACTATTTGTATTAAAAGTTCCCAGAATTTTGTCGGGTTTGTCGATCGCAAGCGTTACTACACTGCTTTTTCTACTTGTTCTTCTTCTTCTTCGTCTTTTTCTCCTCCTCCTCCTCTACCTTCCACTCCGTCGTCTTCCTTTCTTTCCCTTTGCCCTTCACTTTACCATTGTACCACGTTCAACACCTTCGTTTAGCGTTCGTCAACTTATGTATGGACACCGTGTACCAACTCCTATTTACTACCGTTTACTACCATCGTTGTTGTCAACTCCAATTGTTGTCTACTATCGACGTTGTGGAAACACAGAAAAAAAAAAATGTTTCTCCCTTTCTGACAATTTCTCCTGCTTTTTCTCTATGGCAACCAGACTTATCGTTTTAAGTATAACACTCATTACCGTTACTGACGCCGTTATTACTGTTATCATCCATGAGAAGAATTACGATCCAAAAACTTACGCGTGAAAGATCTAAAGCATTTACATGTGCATTTTCTGGATAAAAGGTATAGGAAGTAAGCATGAAGGTGTTTATATACGTATGCAAATAGTATAGTGAGAAAAGTCAACGTGCGTAGTCGATACAGCGTCGATGCGGCCGCACTATCGGTACGGACGGTATCGTTCTATTAATCGCCGCAGTCGAATTTTCGAAAGTAGTCGATTGGCACTGGTCTGTACCGGTCGGCACGAAAGGCAACATCGACGTCGACACTGGCACACACCAATCGATGCGCTGGATAAACGTACCAATCGCCACGTTGATCACGAAATCCTGATAGGAATCAATAGGAATTAGCAGAAGGTTTGCGATCTCTGTGGTTCATCGAGTATCTGCGAGCATCCACGAGTTCAACGAGATACACACGTATCACTCGTGTCACTAAGAAGCATAAGGAAGGGGTGAAGGCTCTTTAAATCGGCAGGAAGAAAATGGTTTTGGATTTAGATGTCTTTCGGAAAGACAAGGGCCATGACCCTGAAAAGATACGAGAAAATCAAAGAAAACGATTTAAAGACCCAGGTTTGGTCGACACAGTGATTCATAAAGATAGTGAATGGCGACAGCTGCGGCACCGAGCCGATAATTTAAACAAATTAAAAAATCTATGCAGCAAACAGATCGGCGAAAAGATTAAAAAGAAGGAGGTGGCTGACGGTAATGATAATGTACCAACTGATATTTTGGAAAATCTGGAAATTCTAGATCCTGACAGATTAAAGACTTTGACCGTACCGCAGATAAAAAAAATTCGTGGTGTCATTGATGATGCCATCCGTACGAACGATGAGAACTTGATTACTGCTGAGATAGAAAGAAATCGTGCTCTTAAAGAGATAGGGAATCATTTGCATGAGTCTGTACCGGTTAGTAACGACGAAGATGAAAATAAGGTAAAAAACAATTTACAACGTCTATTGTACGTATATTGATCTTAATAGAAGAAATCGTTTGGCGGTATCTGATAATGCAAATCTTCACTGATCCTAGGTTGAGAGGACTCGAGGTGACTGTACGGAGAGAAAGAAATATTCTCACGTAGATCTGATACATATGATCGATGGAATAGATGGCGAACGTGGGTCAAACGTCTCCGGGGGTCGGGGTTATTTCCTCACAGGGCCGGCAGTTTTTCTGCAACAGGCACTAATACAGTTCGCCCTCAGACAATTATCGGCCAAGGGTTACAAACCGCTCTATACTCCGTTCTTTATGCGTAAAGATGCTATGCAAGAAGTAGCGCAACTATCTCAATTCGATGAAGAATTGTACAAGGTGCGCCGTAAACAGCCATTACTTGCTATTTCATAAAAACTTTCCGTCGCCTGTGTAAGGATTATGAGTAAAACATTAGGTTACGGTTTATTTGATACTAGGTTATCGGTAAGAGCAGCGAACGCGACGACGATAAAGAAATTGAGGAAAAGTACCTGATCGCCACTTCTGAACAACCGATCGCTGCTTTCCATCGCAACGAATGGATTCCAGAGAATTCTCTACCGATCAAGTATGCTGGGGTATCCACCTGTTTTAGGCAAGAGGTGGGATCTCATGGGCGTGACACACGAGGCATTTTTAGAGTTCATCAATTTGAAAAAGTAACATTTCCAATTCATTTCTTATTGACTCGAAAAACTGAAGGAATGTACCGTGCAAACGTTCACTGTTCGTGCGGATCCTTGTAACAGGTGGAACAGTTTTGTCTAACGTCACCGCACGATAGCGAATCTTGGAAAATGATGGAAGAAATGATTGCAAACGCGGAAGAATTTTATAATGCTCTAGAAATTCCGTATCGTATTGTGAACATAGTCTCTGGTGCTTTAAACAATGCGGCCTCAAAAAAATTGGATTTAGAAGCGTGGTTCCCAGGATCAGGCGCGTTTCGTGAACTCGTGTCGTGCAGCAATTGTTTGGATTATCAGGCAAGACGTTTGCTCGTAAGGTAAATATTATTTCACAAGCGGACGACCAGGGAGATTGGTCGGGTTCTATTCCGTTTCTCTCTTCCATCTTTTACTCCTATGCTCTGTTTCGCGTTTTCGCAGATACGGTCAGACAAAGAAAATGAATTCTACCACGGATTACGTTCATATGTTGAACGCGACGATGTGTGCGGTTACTCGCGTGATATGCGCTATTTTGGAGGTACATCAAACTGAGACCGGTATTAAAGTACCGAAAATACTTGCCCAGTTTATGCCGTTAGAGTTCGAAAACGAAATACCGTTCGTTAAAGCAGCCCCTATCGATGAACTCGAAACGAAGAAACAAAGGAAACAAAAGTAGCAATTAAAAACGGTATCGTAACTTAACCGTTGCGACCAATTTCAGAGAATCGTGAGCAATAAAATGTAAACGCGATTTCTCGCAATAGACGAAGAATGGAAAAATTCGATATCGTTGCTTGGACATATTTTGTTTCGATCGTAAGATGCCTTATGAAAAAAGTTTATGTACGTTTTGTTATTTTTGCAATACAGTAATAATAAAACTTTCTTTCGTAACAAAAGTTTATTGTGAACTAAAAATTAATTCCAGTGCATCCCCATCAAGTATTCTCCTCTGCACTTTCCGTTTTCAGAGATCTCTTTCTTTCCTCCGCTCTCCTTAGATTGTTCAAGACTGATATCTCGAACTCCGCGTCTGACACTTGGTGCTGTTTTATCTGTAACGCCGAAACGTTATACGGAAGTCTGACAATGTTTTGACGATAAATGGAACATGAACGAGCATTTGAACGTACTCTTGAATCTACACATCTGTCTCGGTTTGACCTGCCAAGATTGTTCTGTGTCCGATTATTCTCCCTCTCTCCTTTGTTATTATCCACACTAGATGTCTGCAAGTCGCAAGGCTGCCGGTGGTCTGTCACATCGGCGTCAGGATTGGTAATTTCTTCAGGTTTCCATAACTTTTTAAGTGTTAAAGGGTTTTGGACAAAACCAATTTCTGTCTTTACTGCAATTTCCTAACGACAAAAGGATATAGTGCAAAAGCACTTAACGCAGAGCCAGTATGACACTTACCGCGTCCCTTTCATTTTGAAATTCTACCAATGCACTACCTTCCTTCGTCGAGGAGATAACTAGGGCTGTTATGTCACCGTACTAAAGAATAGTCGTAATAATTTATGTTATCTCAAAAAGAAACTTACATAGAAATAGAAAAATTCTGTACCTTGGATAAAATTCGATGCAAGGTATCGTAGTCGTACTTGGCCTCATCAGAATTTTTGTTCCTCCATTTAATTTTAATCTTATAAGAGCCATTGGTTGTAGAAGGTTTGTTGCAAAATTTTAGTATTCTCTTTTTTATTTGTCTTTCAACAAATGCTATCTCTTCTTCTACTTGTTTTGAACCTTCCTTTCTTAAACGCTCTATCTCCTCCTGAAATTGACAATAACGTTTCCTTTTTCCTTATATGCATAATGCTCTAAAGTATCGTCAAACTCACTTGTAACTTTTCCTCTTCGCTTTTAGTAGCATGCGTAGCGTTCAAAGATCTCTTATAGGCTTCCTCTCTCGCTTCCAAATCCTCCTTCAACTTTTTTCGTTTTGAATCAAATACTTTGGCACGTAATTTTGCTTGACGTTTAGCCGTTATAACTTTGTCATAAGCTGCCTTGTTTTGATAAACCCACACACATATATATATATATATATATATATGTGTATATATAAAAATTTGAAACAGTTACGAATCGTTATACTGGAATTACGTACTTACCCGAGCAGATGTATCTGTAAGTATTTCCAGGGCCCTCGATAATTCATGAAATAATTCTGCTGCTCTGGGATTATCTGGGTTTTTGTCTGGATGACAAGATAATGCCTTCTTGCGATATGCTTTCTTAATCTACGATAGTGATAATAAAAGGGAGTTATTCGGCGGCTGCACTAAAACGTATGAGTCTTCGAGAATCGTAAATATTGGAGTCTCGTTTTCACGAGCAGAACTTTAGTGAGTACCTCTTGAAGCGAAGCAACCTCAGGCACGTCGAGTAATTTATAAAGATCTGAATCCATTAAAGAATCCATTTTCCCTTCGTTACAAGTTTCCGAGTTGGATATTTATGAATTTTATACAGCTTTTTAGGTAGTGTCTGTAAACGGATGATCTGGACACACGATATTTACATTCTCATGTAATGATCTGCGACCGTTCACGATATATAATTTTAAACCATAAACTATGTGAATGGAAATAGAGTGTAAACTCGCTGTTATGGAAGCGCCGACGCTAAGCGTCATCTAACATTTTTTCCATACTCATTGTTACGCAAAGCCTTTTCCACTTCCATCTAAGCTCGAACCGCTTCATGAACACCGTGATATCTATGAACAATTTACTCCATGCTTACATTTGCTGTTATGATTGTTATGTTTCGCAGCAATTAGACTTGCTTACGACTATGAAGAGATTTCAATTAACTCGTAAGGAAACGACAGTAATGCCGATACTTCAGTTTTCTCGACGAACATTTTAAAACTGGCTAACTGAACGTAGTTAAATGATCATGGCTCTCAGAGGTAAGCCCGGCTGTATCGAAAAAACGCATAAACTCAGTCTCATCATTCGAAAATAACTGTAAACATGAGTGGACTTTAACAAATAATCAATGTGCATTGGCCGTGTGTACGTATAATTGAGGATAAAATTTAAAAACAAAATATGTATGTTCGTTGGGATAAACATTATCGTGATTTTCCTCGCTAGAGGGAGCAACTGCGGCGTATCACGTATTTCAGCTGTTAAACTTACGCCAATTTACGCGGCAATTCTACCGCGAACGTGTACGTGATGTATTTGTAGTAACGAATACCGAATTAGTTAATTTTTAATAATAATTTTTCGACTTTCTCAACATTATGCTGGTTTTTAATTAAATTAATCATATTTTCAAAGCTATTCTATCAGTTTTAATGTGAAACAGTTATTATTTAAATGATATATGATCTGTCTCTTTTGTGATAAGTTAAACGAATTACAGTAATCAATTTTATAGGTTTTTTAAAATTAATAATCATTTTCCTATATAACGGTGAGTGATATTAATGTATTCTCCGTCTAATTTATAGTGGATTAATCGAAAGAGCGACAGTTACGCATCTATTAAAAATTAAACGACTTCTTTAATTTCTTTTTAGCGAAAGCCATTTTTGGTGTAACAATAAAAATGAGCAAATCTCCTTGCGGTTTGTACAAACGTCCATTCACGATATGTATAGAGGGAAACATAGGAAGCGGGAAAACTACGTTTCTAAGTAACTTTAAAAAATGTAAGAATACAGTGGTACTGCAGGAACCTGTGGAGCTTTGGCGCGACGTAGGAGGAACTAATTTGTTGGTGAGATCTCTAAAACTTTATGATTAACGCTGCAAAATCTAATATCCAATGATACGATTTAAGTATTGTGTCGTACATCCGTTAAAATTGTTACAGGAACTAATGTACAGTGATCCAGCTCGCTACGGTTTCTTATTTCAATCGTACGTACAGCTAACGATGTTGCAGCTTCACACATATAAAACACCATTTCAGTATAAAATTATGGAAAGATCTGTGTATAGTGCAAGGTGTTTTATAGAAAATATGAAACGTACAAAACTGTTACGAGACGTCGAGGCGATAGTTCTCGAGGATTGGTACGACTGGTGTCTGGAAAATGCCAACATAGAAACCGATTTAATAGGTAATATTTTGCATTGGACAAAAAAAGAATGATTTTATTTAACTTGTATCAATTTTACGGATCTCGTTTAGTGTATCTGAGAACATCGCCCGAAGTTGTCTATCATAGAATGCGGGCAAGGGCGAGAAAGGAAGAAAATTCAGTATCGTTGGAGTATTTAAAGCAAATTCATGATATTCATGACGAGTGGCTTTATCATCGTACCTTATTTTCTACACCAGCCCCGGTTTTAGTTTTGGACGGTAATAAGAGTCTCGAAGATATGATAATCCAATTCGAGAATTGCAAAGATCGGATTTTTTGCACGAGAGAGTTATTGCCCAAATGTTCTTCGACCGAAATAAAAACTGGGGCGTCGAATTGACGATTATGGATAGAAGTAAGTGCAAAGAATGTAACAAATTTTGTTTGACACCGTTTAATGAAATTTATAGACTCGCCCGTCTGGGTAAGGTCAAATTGTTTATTTACAACATCAGCATCCTATTAAGAATTTGTATATTCATGAAGACACAGATTGGTGATACGGTATCGTGTGTAATTCGATATACCAGTGTATATATATATACATATATGATTAATTATAAATAATATTCATGAGATAATTAAGTTTAGATAAATGGGAATGCACAGGAAGTGGATTGGTATGGCATAGTTCAAATAGCATAAATCAATTCGAATAGGTAGTGTGAAATTTACAAGTACAAAAGAATTTTATTTATGTATATTAGGAATTATAATACATTTGCTATTACGCATATAAATATATACATTGTACGTGCATTTTATAAAGAAAAATATATATTTCGATAAATTTCTTGTACAGAAGAGTGGGAGGCTCCTTCTTATCGATATACGCAACGATACTGCGTGTGAGTTTGCAGGCGCAGTGCACTTATACACGCGCATACAGCATTACATATCACGTTTTATCGAAGCTGCTGTTACGTTGTTTTCTTATGGACAGCAACCAAACGTTCCACACAATCGTACTCTTGGCAAGTCCATAATATATTTACAAGAGTACCGATTTCTGCATCTTTTGTATTAGCTTGCTTCCAATCAAGAAGCAATTGATATATCACCTGTAGACAGATAATCGCCGAATTAACGATCGGCTAATAACGAAACATAAGGTAGATTCGGTAATTGAAGTTCACCTCATCGACACCTCGGAATCTATAATTCTCCTCGAATTGGTCAATTTGACCGTCGGAGTATGAAAGTCGCCTGGCAAGATCCCTCCAGCCATGCCCGACGTGAGTCTTTATAGCAAACATATCCTCAAAGGTAATTTCTTCGGTGGAACCGCTTAAACGTATAACGTCCTCGGGCATATCGCGAAACTTCGGTTTAGACCAAGGCCCTTCAGGCTGTGGCGTGTTACTTGCGTGATATTGATTCACATTGCAAATATAACTGGTCCTCGAGCCGATCTTCACCCCGTTCGAGTTAATTATATTGTAATTCACGACATTCGTTCCTTGTGCTGCGTTCAAGAAGCGAATATTTAAATAACGAACGAATGTTAGGCACACTTGATGCAAAACGTACTTACAATGCTTGTATTGTCTCGACTTTGTTTTCGTTTTGACGTTTGGTTTTTTTTGTTCCTTCGCATTAGTCGGGGAGGTGGTAGGAATCGAGTTATTTGGCAACGTTTTGCCTGGCTGGGTCGATGTCGAATCATTATCGTTCAACCGAGACTCTGCAGATTCTGTTTTCGAGCTTGTCTCCGTTTTTATCGTTCCGTTGGTCGTGACGGGATTTAAATTGTGCGTGTATCCTTCGGGCGTGAGACGCGAAGGATCGGGCTTTGCGTCGGTGGTCAACATGGTCAACATGTGAAATCGGCGAGATAAGTCCGACAATATAGGCATTTCTGCGATCTCTTGGTACCCCTACGAATCGGTAAATCGTTTCACTTCAACCTTCTTTTCCCCCGTTTACTTTCGTTTCACTTGACACGTAGAACGATATCTTCCGATAATACTGTGTTAGAGTGAAAAACGTTGTTCTTCTATAGCTAATTGTAAGCCTATAACTGGGTCGCGGTGCTTGTATGTTTGTCGTGAACTTTTGTAACCCACGTTCCACAAACTCTATTAACGGTAGTGATCGTACTGTATCAACTAAAGGTACGAGTCAATAACCGAAAACACGCGCGTCTTATCCAGATCGGAACAGGTGATCGTTGTCTCTACTGGCCTTTTGCATAATCTTTATAATTAACGTAAGCTATATTATAGATCGTACCGTTTCTACGATCTATCCCTGAGCTCGATTCTGTATCTCAATTTTTTCTTCGGAGCACGTCTTTACAGCTTTATAGCGATAAGAAATTTGCTAACATTCCCATATTAAACTGACCCGTTATTTTAATACCGGTTCATTTAATTCGGCTTGAAACGCTGGAAACAGCGAAAGTAATTGAAATAAAAAGTGGGTTTCGCGATAATACTGTGCTCTCCCCCGATCACCTCCCCCCACCACAGATCCTAACAGTGTGAATACATTGTAATTGTAAATTTGCGTTATAAGTTCGATGTAAACGAATAGACAGCTATCAAGGAAATTCCTTAAAGGGAAAATATATACAATACGATTAACGCATCTGCGTTAAATGGTCGTGTAATGACAGCTATGCAACGGCCAAGAAAATTGACGCACAAAGGAATCGTGTGTGTATGCTCAATATTCAACGGCCTCGGAACGATCCGGGTTTTCCAGAAGTGAAACCGGTCTATGACACTCGTGACACAGACTCGATGAAAAAGAGAAGAATGACAATAGGCAAAATGATAGAGAAGATGCAGAGGTGCTCATGGCGAAAATGGACGACGACACTTTCGGTCTGTATGTACGTTACACATCGTATACTTATATGTAGATACGTATGTCGCTTCCTTTTCCGTCAATCGGCAGAAACGTGATACGATCTTTTTTAAACGTAATCGTCGCATATGGATGCTATGGATTACGATGAAACTAAAAATGAGAAGAATCGAAAAAGATTTGTGCAAAGTGATTTAAATATAACGATTACAATAATCCTATTGCGTACACCCAGACGTTTTTTAGCAGATTTTGTCGCCAGTGTTTTTCTACTTTGTTTTATATCTGTATGACACACCTTAAATCTGGAAAACCATTTCACTCAGCCATTTCGTTGAATTCCGTAACAAACGTTCCGTAACGCTTGAAGCAGTATAGTCTCCGTCTTAAAAATTCGAATTTTTTTCGTTAGAAAAACTTGTTAACGTTAACCTCCGAATTCCGAGGAATCGACGATACGTAGCGATACATACACAGCATTACGTATCGTTCGCGAGCGACTGAACTGGACTGGACACTGAACAGCCTGCTGCGCAACGCCAGTAACTATCAGGACGTGACGTATATTTAGTATCAAGTATACGAATGCTTACGAGGCTTTCTCAAAGATCTGCGAATGCTCAGTCGGTGTCTCTCAGTCAGTCAATGATTTGTGGATTTTGTACTTTCACCGCCGACGATTCCATTGGTCTCGTTCACCTCCCTCTTAATCTATTGGCGATAGCGTATAGTGTTTAGCGTTTGCGGTTTCCATTTAATTGCATTTCATCGGTCGTA
Organism: Cerceris rybyensis; assembly: GCA_910591515.1. Classification (NCBI taxonomy): domain Eukaryota; kingdom Metazoa; phylum Arthropoda; class Insecta; order Hymenoptera; family Crabronidae; genus Cerceris; species Cerceris rybyensis. Next base: position 39,338 of record OU342797.1, read on the forward strand.
TCGTGCGACTGAAGCCGGTCAAAGCGATTGCGATCCAACGGAAGCTGCGATATGAGAACATTGTCAGAAGCATCGCATGTACCTTAACCGTTTCAGCGCCGCGCAGCGCGATCGCGCTGTTCGCGTACTGTGGTGAAATATGCCACAATGTATGCTACCGTAGCATTGCTACGATCGTCAATTCGAAGCGCTATTGCGCTGCATGGGCACAAACCGACACGGATTTTTAAAAACCCCTGGCACGAATAAAACGGTTAAAGTATCTTGTAGTGGTGGTAGTGTATGCTTCCTGAACTTGTGCGCATATGTTGCATAAAACGCGCGCATTTTGTATCATAAAGTTATGATTCTCAAACTTTGTTCCTTCAACGAAATCGATATTGACTATATACTAGTGAATGAACTATACTAATGAAGTTTATACATATTATTATATTCATATTTCATAGCCATTCATAGTTTCGTGAGAAATGATCATAAAGAGTACCGGTAAAACAGATATGACGGCGAAAAGTATTACGAAGGAATATTTCTTGTCACAGTGGACCATAGAAAAATTAGGATCGATAAAAGATGCGTTAAAGGAAAATATTTTCGATGTTGATGAAACATGGCGAATCGTGTCCGGAAAGGTTAGCAATATTGACGTGAATTGAAAGGGCCGGTAACGTTAACGATTATCCATGGTTTTAGATAAAGGAGGACGTAGACGAGATCGATGAAGAAACTACCTATGAAGAATTGGACGAAAATGCGCTCGAAACGATCGATCATAGTCAATTTCCATCCACTCAGTTTTACTTTACGCAAGTTCAGGAAAACTTTAACGATGAAAGTGTACAGACGTCGATTCAAAAATTCGATCTGATGGACGGCCTTTATGAAAGTTTAGAACGATCAAATGGCAAAATAGATCTAGGACAGTTAAAGAATTTATCGGACGAGGAGGTACTGGAAGTAGTAGAAAATTTAGAGAAAAGGCTAAGCACGACGGGCACGTACAATTTATGTCGTTCTATGAATGGGACGAGTATAGAGCACAGAGCAAGATGCGTGCCGGTATTATGTACCCATTTATTGCTGCCAAAGGTAACGTTTCTCTCTACAGTTCTTATTTCATGGAGATAACAATCTTTTACAATTACAAATTTTTATATTATTCCAGATAATTTCTCTACAAGAACCATCGAGATTATTGTCATCGGCAATGGTGGACTCTGTCCGGCAATTTCCAGATGAGATTCAAAAATTAATTTTTATACCTCTTCTTAATGTCAATTTAAAAGATACGACGATCGTAAATGCCATAGCCGAAACGCTAGGCGTTCGGAGAAAAGATGCTCTGATTGCGTATGTCCTTCTCTATTATCGAACAAGCAAAGATCTATGAGTCGTGAATAGTCATCCAATAAACCATATTACTTTTGTAGAGATTTCGTAGCATCCGTGAAAGACCTTAAAATATGGCACGTTTCGCTTTTGCAAAACTTCCTCTCTTACCAAATGGAATATAGCACGAATGAAAAGCTGTTGAGATTATTTGCCGAGAAGGCATTGGACTTTTCTCGAAATAGAAACTTTGGAAAACTCTTACTAAGCTTCGTCAAAGCGAACACGAGCTTTTCCATGGAAGAAAAGAAGCTGTTACGAGAGATAACCGATGTAAATGAAACTGTTTTCAGGAAACCTATTGAAAGTATTTTAAAAAATGCATGACACGATGCTCCGATTCTTTGCACAATTAATTACATATTATCTTTTATATTTAAGAACCAATGATCCCAATTATTCGTTATATATCGTTATATAATAATTATTTTATTCAATTAAGTGATAATCGGTTACTGTTTAATAAAATTTTGTAATTAAATGCTAATCAATTATTCCCGTTATAAGAGTATTAGGGTAGAGAAAGAAATTCCGTCCGTCTTCGTTATCTTCCCAATTTTCCTTTGACTTGAATTTTTTTTTGCTCGGGCAAAACTGAACTTAACGAAATATGGCAATGTAATATCAACACTTACTGTGTTTTCATAGGTTTTTTTTTTTTTTCCCTTTTTTACGTGTAACACGAAATGGAACTCATTGTCAGTCACGTTCAGCAGCATTCAGTCCAATTCAGTCATCGTCTGCGATCGTCTGTTACCGTGGATACGTGGTTAACTTTGATCACATTAAGTACTGTAAACATGACAGAAGAATTGTCCGGTGTAACTATAGTAATATTTATAGCGGCTGGGGTACTGACGATACTTTTGTTATTTATTTTCGCAAAGCGACAAATAATGAGGTTCGCTTTACGTTCGCGTCGTGGACCTCACATTCCCATCGGTCATGATGCGAAAAAGGTGCGATAACAAACGCTCGAAAGGTTAAGGTATTTTTTCACACTTACCATTCCGACATTCTTTAATGTGACTATAAAGGAAGGCAAGATCAGTATAAGGAAAAATAGGGGTTTAGAGGAAATTTCAAAATCATTTCGTTAATTTTGACACGATGATGCGTGTGCTTCACTTTTATCTGCACTGAGAAATAAACTTTACCTTTGCTTCCAGTCACTGAAGAAAGAAATTGAAAGAAGAATAGAAGTCATACCAAGAATTCAGTATGAACCGCAGTTGATCAACGATCATAAATTTATCATGGCCCCTGGTGGGCAAGTTGTACCACACTATTACAGGTCAAAGGCAGTAGACGACGTTAAAACCTTGGGTAATTACATTTAGAGATGTTTTTGTCCCTATGGTACGTGCGTATGCATGCACGACGAATACTTATTATTGCAGAAGCGGAGATTACTAAATACGACAGTTGTTTAAAGAGACATCCTTCTGAAAATTTACGGGCATACTTGCTCGCCGCGTTGGCTACGCCGTTGAACGGAAGTGGACAACGATCGATACATCAGTTTTGCGACTTGTACGAACATGCAAGACACGACCCTACGGAGTTCGGCGACGAAGAGTATCAAGTTTATGCTCGGCTGTTTCTTAAATTGATAGAAGCGTACGTATAATTACAATGGACGAAGAAACGCAAAAGTCTAGGAGTCACGGGACGATGGTAAGATATGGAATTGAAGAGAAACTGAAGGCTCTTATCTGTTCTTCTTTTTAGTGCGCGCTTGTTGAAATCTTACCCCAGCAGCAGGAAGTCTAGTCCGAGTCGAACGCCGATAAAGAAAAACATCGAGACAAAGAGGAATGTATTAGAACCTAGAATGAGATTGTCCGAAGATCAAATATTGACGGGATCGCGTCCGAATACATTAACAGTTATGACTTTGGACAATAGTGAGACATCTGTGTAGCATTATGAAAATCGTCACACACGGCATTTGTGACGAGAAATTTGTACATATTCGTTGTTAACAGTTGTATTGTATGGGAGAGGGTGTAAGTGAAAGACATTACAGACGAGGCTGTACTTTACGTAAAGTAACGATCGTAAATGTACCATTCGATCAGTTAAAATGTATTTTCTTTCTTTTCTTTTAAGCGGCATCGACGACTCTTAATGACAGTCTTGACCGATAGATATTTCATCCATCCTCGTTCGAAGAATGGCACGTGCCTTAAATTTACCAAGGACGCATGAAATGCATATTTGTACGTGTCAGGTACTGAACTTGTTCTCATGTAATTTAGCCATTCTATGAGCTGAAAGTAGAACGCACAAAAGAACCATTACCATACACTTATCCCGGTCATTGTGGACGGAATAATTCTTGATTACCTGTGGAATAGCATTTGTCCATTGACGTTTGTAGGAAAGTATAGCGAGAGCTTGAGGAAATATTTGGGCTCTGGCACTCTGTGACGCGATCAACGAGTCTCTCCTCGTTAACGTGCAATCCATGCCGGACAAACAAACGGTAGACACGAATAAAACGTCACAATAGAAATTGATTTTATCGTTATCTCCTTCAAGAGGTTTCACTAGCAGCTCCTGAATGAGAGCCGTTACGCCTAGAGTCCAATTAACACTGGATTCCTCGTGTCTCATGTCAATTTGCAGATTTCGTATGCTCTCGAGGAAGTGGGATTGCACGCTTTAGAAAAATGCCCAGAAAGGAAAGAATAGAACGTTCCGTTGATAATCGTAACGTAATCATAGCGTACATGTAACGAGGGTGAGAAAAAAAAAAGAGAAAACTCTTACCTAGGAAAAGTCGCGGTTACATTCATAGTCTCATTTATCCAAATGTAAGGATTTTCGTCAGATCTTCTCCGTGTCAATTGAACTCCGATAGAAATAGCGTTTTTTAATTTAAGAGGTGTTATTTCCCACCATACTCTTGGGGACGTAATTCTTTCCAATTGGTTGCTCGGTAACTCTAAAGCCGCTACAACATAGAATTGGTAGTTTTTATTCGTTAAGTCTACTTTATCGAAAAGCTCCTCCAGTATCGTAGAGAGCAGCGTAAAATTTTCATCGTGTAGCTCCTGAACTTTCAATACTCTGCCGAAGGAGTCCATAATACGATCAAATGGATTTAGCGAATTTCCATGATCGAAATTGATCCTTTCGACGGCATGTTCCAACGTCACCTCGAAAAACACTTTAAGATTGTTCGGTCGAAGAGCTTGGCACAAATCTTCGAGGCACGAATAGAGTATTAAATACTCGTTGCTTTGTAAAATAAGGTTTGCATCGGTCGCAGACTTGTAGGCGAGTAAATAATTTTCAATAAAAGATCTCGCGGACGATGATATCGTGGACTGATGGCACGCGATCAAAAGAGTACGTTCCTTAGCTTCGGTCGACAAGTCGATAGTCTCTTGGAGAAAAGACCAATTGATATTGGGAAGAGGATTTGAGTATCTGTGAGCAAATATGCGCAGACACTCGAAGATTACTCGGTGATCATTGGGCTGGGATTTGTCGCAACGTCTCAGATATTCACCCACGGCCCTTATCACGCTTTTCTCCGGTAAATACTTAAAATTTTGCGGCTCCCCTCGTGGGCAAAGATAAATTCCAGATCGAAATCCAGCTACTTCTCGACTTATGAAGGAAATTAAGAGATCACCGGCCGCCGTTAGAGCAGACTTATTTATTTTTTGCAACATTTGAATCCAACATGTAGCGGGTATATAGGGGAGGACGTCTTCCGGTTTTTTCTCCGCGTCAGTCGTAATTTCCGCGTACGCCGCCGGTAGTACGAGATTGCATCTGAATTCCGCAGGTAATGAATTCAATGGAATTTGATCCAAATGATAAGACGCTATCGCCTTTAGGGCAGATTCGATGACCCTGAGGTCTTGGCGGGTGGTATACCTCCATAAAATCGACAGTACACTGTCAATTAACTTATCGTACTCTTGGTCGCATTGCGACGGATAGGACGGAATGTCTCCCAAAAGTTCACAGAGGCTCTCCAATACAATCGTACGGTTTTCCTTTTCCATTTTCGGAGATAATACTCGCCAGGTCGAACAAATACCTATCACGGCGGACTTGCAAAGTGCAGAAATACTTCGAAGGGCTAGCGCGGTAGCGGTACCACCGTTCATATCCACGCATCGATTCAATATTTGGGACAACAGGGGTACGAGTTTCTCACCGTGTTCCGGACGAGACTCGCAAATAGATTTCATAGCTCTCGCGCAAGTTGCATCCGCGTACCAGCATACATCGTCTTTCATCGTACGTATTATCGCGGCTGAAACGAATCTGTAACACCTCCCTTCCTTTTCCAGCGCCTTTAGATATAATTCTATGGCAAAGTATCTCAAGTGTCGGCGACCGTTGAGCAATGAGTCTAACGCGTGAGCAATTATCGGGATATTTTCCTTGGTTGTTACGAGCTCGGGAACAGCAAGTAACAAGTACTTTGCTTCGATGCTACTTTTACATTTGGTCAATTTGTGCAGTATCACGGACAATGCGTGTGATCCGAAACTTTTTACGTCATTGGCAATTTCGACCAGTATTTTGCATGCAAGTTCCGCTATCTTGGGATCGGTAGTTTGTAAAATAATCCCCGACAATAGTAATTTGTATCTGCTCTTGATTTCCATCGGTGCGAATGAGAGATTTGTCAACGAAACGAAAGTATCCTCGTGAGTGGTAATACCGAAATTACGTAAGACTGACGAGTAAAATTGAACGAAACAATCGGAGTGCTCGAATGCGGCGCAGATCTCGTCGATAATTTCCTTCTTGTTGCTGGAAAATTCGCTACTATCTCTATAGTTTTGTCTCTCGATCGAGAGATTTATCAGATCTCTCGCAATCTCTAATGCATCGGAACACAAGACGGACGGATATGCCATCCATTTTAATAAGGATGCCACCAAAATGTTTAAAAATAATTCGTCACATTGCACGTTGCGAACTATTGTAGTACCTGCAATGCAAAGTAAGAATGATTCGAATGGCGAAGAAAAATTTTTATATCGGACTTGTAGGTATATATAGGAAGAATAGTTTGTTGTACTATCAACAAGGACGAAGAAGGTATACCTACATATCTCCAAAATGTTGTACAAATAAATAGCAGGACATAACGTAATCAATTCTGCCATCAATGCCAATATAATAGAGATATTTCCGGCGGCATAGTTTTTACATTCTCTCAGAACAGACGATATTGCATGAAAATTTGATGTTGGGTCGAATCCGTATTCTAGTAGTCTTATCGTTAGAGATACGATTATCGGCAGCAGAGCCGTGCAGTGTTCTCTGCCCTCCCCCGACAAAGCAGCTTCTACGAGGTCTAAAATCCTAAAGTTCGTATCTAGGCAGCTACGCGGTTCGTTTGTGCGCAACCAAAGTAAAATTTCCAGTTCTAATTTCACAGTATGCTCGGATGTAATTAGTTGTCGCCAGGTCTCCTTTTTACAATTATCGGGTAAGTCCGAAGATGGATTGCAGAGGACGTATATGCAAAGAGGCCGAACAATTTCTATGGCGTTTTCCCTGACTCTGAAATGGTTTTCATGACGTCCGTATGGTTTGGTGAGCCATTACTAAAGGAGATATTACAGAAGATTGACGTTTAGTTACATACTTTCGATCGCTGGAAGTCATTAGAATCTTGAAGCAATGCAACACCGTTTGCCAACTGCATTTATCGCGGATTAAAATTGTCACAAGCGGGTGCTGAGGTATAGAAAACATAAAGGGACATGTTTTTCTGATATTATCGTTGCGCTTTACTTCCATCGTCATTAAGCGTCCTATGGCCGTAGCCACAGGGATGTGATTTCTAAAAGAAATTACGCATAAGTATTTCACAGCCAGGCAGAACGAGGACTTTGAGTTTGAGTTTGAGGTTGTATACTTTGAGGAAGTAGAACTGGATGAGAACGTGGAAAGGGCCGTTTTGACGTCCCAGAATCCATTTTCAACGAGAACAGTTAGAACTTGATAGACAGAAATACTAAGGTTAGAATCCGCTGAGTCGCGCTTCGACAGGAGCAATTGGAATTCAGGTACCTGTTTGAATTTGTACGAAGTTAGGAAATATGGAGAAGATATGAATCCATGAATGAGCATAACTTACTTTCGAAATACCTTCTCGAGTATCGTACTTCTTCTTGATCGATTCAAAAAGTTTGGATATTGCCTGCATGGAAATGAAATGACGTTAATATTATAGCAGGACAAGGATGAACTTGGAATGCGATTGGTCACTTACGTGGGATATCAAAACTGGATTCTTCGATTCTAATTTATATTCAATTTCATCCATGTTAACCGTCCGAATCGATATTATATTTCGATTTGTTCTCCACCCTCGAGTAAAAGTGTATCATTAACGAGGTCTTCGGTTACGAAATGAAACGCAACGGTATATTTACAGTTTATTGCGTATAAAAAGGTCCAATTTCTTGTATAATACAAATAATTAATTGTGACGCTTTTCCAACGATTCGAAGAAAAGTGTCAGTTAGAGCCTATAACCTTTAAATTGTAAGCTGGCAAGGAAACGCATGTAGGACTCTATACGTGCGGCTTTGTAAGACTCAAATCAAAGTATATTGGTATACTTATCATTGGGTAAAAACTAAAAAGTATTCGATGTAAGTGGAAGTGTTGGGACCTTTTTATAGGTTCCGGAATACGATAAAACGGGTAAAAGTACGGTATTCTATCTACTTTTAAATCGGCGACCAGACGACTACGCATTGTAATATCCGTTGTGCGCGCGCACGATATCACGTGCAACGTGCTGGCGGGAGATTATTAACAGCACGAAAATACAGCTCAAGCGTTCCCTTCCAGTTGCGCATCGCGCTTGTAATTCAGGGGTAAGCGATATAATAACAGCTTCGTCGATTTGATTGGCATCAGAGAACAGTGAAGAGGGAGACTGAGATTTTCCAATATGTTTATTCGTATGGACAAGTTGGAGCGTAGTGCACAATATATTTAATATATAATAGTCCGAGGAAGGGGATCAGAGTACATTCTGGAGTTTGAACACAATATCTTACAATTTAACGACAAGATGCCTGCATTTCTGTACTTGCTTCTGTACGTCATGTTATTCGTATATTCATATATTCGAAGTGTGTATAATATATATAAAGCGCAACGACTCACTATTTTTATCGTTCTAAAAAAAAGGAGACGAGAATACGGGTCCTTGTTTGTTACGTTACATTACGTTACAATACGCGCTGCGATACGATACGATACGTTACGTTACGTTACGTCACGTTATTTCAGTCCGCATTATTTTGTCATTTAGTACCCATCTGAGGATTTTTGCAATGGATTATGCGACAACGTGGCATATAAGTGGTACTCGTTAGAGTATATCCTTAATCGGAGGTTGTCTCCAACAGTCAATTACATTTGTTTACTATAATCGGAGAAAGAATTTTCGTTTGAAAGCCGATCGAACGAGGGCTGGACGAGGCTAGAAGACGAAAGAAAATGAAAGAGCCGGAGACTGACGGGAAGGGGATAAGATGATGGATGGGTGGTGAAGAGATAGGCGAGTCGAAAATATGAAGGAGTATCGAGTGAAGAATGATAATAATGCAAGCATGGATGAAAAGGTAAGAAACAGTGAACGCGACCTTGGTGCGAGGATCGCGTGACCAGCCGTTGTCTTTTGAATTTCCGAGTAAACATATATTGCGATTGGAGACAGCTTCCTTCGTCACGCGTAATTAGCGATTAACGATCTATATTAAATTTTGTTTTAAAGCAAATACACTTTACAGCCTATACAATCCGTACAACGTTGTTTCTCTCTTATTTTTCTTTTATTTCCGTGTGTCTTTGCGGAAAGCGCAGAGCAGGGGGTCCAGGTACTTAGGCTATCTGCATATTTTCATAAAAATTCATTAAAAGTGATGCGACCGTTTGATTCATTCGGTTCGCAGCTTTCCCATTAACATCCTTTTGTCTTTTTCCTCCTTTTCTCTCTCTCTCTCTCTCTCTCTCTTTCTCTCTTCTTCTATCACTCTTTCCTCATTTTCTCTTTTATAAAAATCACAGCACAGCACCAGCATTTATTTTAAAGCCCCACCCGTAGATCCGTATCATGTCTCACTAAAACTGAGACGACAGTTCCGCGCGTTTCTCCGTACTCGGCCAAACGAATGTTCGTATAATCACTCGAATTACAGAAGCGCACCCAGCTGTTCCTTTTGATTTGGCATTTGCGACGTTACGCGGTACGATAAGATTTACGGATTCTCGGCAGCCGCCACCTATCGCTCGTTTGTCTATCGTTTTCGTCCCATTGATAATAAGATAATATAATCGGTAATTATAAACTAATAATCGTGATAAAAGACAATGATAATCGTTAGCACAGTAACGTTAGACAGACGGTGCGATGCCACGATCTCTTTTTTTCTCCACCCGTTCTTCTTCCTTCCCTTTCTGTCGCATTCTTCCTTTCTCATTCGCTCGCTCTCTCTCTCTCTCTCTCTCTCTCTCTCTCTCTCTCTCTCTCTCTCTCTCTCTCCGAGTGTCTTTTGCAATTTCGCTCTCTCTTGCGCGCGCGTTTCTTTCGTTCTACCGTTGTCATTTTTCTGCCGACAGTAACGACACGAATCACCGTTGTTTTCAATATGTAAAAAGAGTTTATTAGCTTTCGAGGTACTATCGTTCCCAGTGTCACTCGATGGTTTGGAAATGTAGTTTTTACAACACACACCGTTTTGCGGGATGCACCGTCATATAGATTTTTCTTTAATATCCGGCTTTACCGGTACTTGTTCAATACGTAATGGAATCATCTAAAAATTATATCGTTAAGCAGTTGCGCGTTACTTCTACAAAAATCCAAATCCGCAAATCTATCCACTTTTTTTTATACAATAAAATACAATTTTCTAGTTTCGGAGATTTTGCACGCAGGCACGCAGGCACGCAGGCACGCAGGCACGCATTCACGCACGCACGCACGCACGCACGCACGCACGCATGTACGCACGTATGCGCGCACGCACGACGGAAGCATGCACACATACGCACGAAGAAGTCGCGGGCGCACGCGCCCACGCCGTACAAAGCTCAGACAGAATACGAGAGACACACACACGATAACCGAGGTAAATACGACAGTCGGCAGTGGACGCGCGGCTTTTGCATGCTTACGCGTACGCACGCGCAACGTGGTACGTATACAGTTTTCGCCATGCACTCCGAATTCGCCGTAATTTCTTACTGCTCTTACTCTAGCCCTCTCTGCGCGCAATAAAAATGTGACTTTGCGAAAAGAACTAAAATATTTCGGTTCGGTTGGCCCCGCGAAATTCGCGGGATTCGCGAGGAATCCTCCTCCTTATCCCTTCTCTATCCTCCAGTGTATATTTCGGCGTGATGGCCGAAAGTTTTCCGGCGCTCCCTCTCGACGAAATCAAATCCTGACTAGCAAACGATTCACGAGGCGAGCCGAACCGATTTCCGACGCGTTTTCTATCGCTCGGTTTTCCCCGAAAGGTTTACATATTTCATTGATCGATGAACAGCGGCTACACAATGTCCACGCGGTCTATCGTGCGACGTAACGCGACATTAAGGCGATTCAAATTTCTGACGACCTTTCACCGTTTCTCATCGTTGAGTCACACACAGTGTCCGTGAAAACCGAAAGAGTCTTGCGCACCGTGGATGTTGAAATTCGCGGTAATCGGCACCGTATCGAGGATACCCGCGTTAAAACACGATCGGAAAAGGAACCTTATTACGAGAGGAAAGCTAGTTTATCGAGCACCTTCGCTTCGCGATGCAGCAACCGCACTTACACAGAAAGAATCCCGTTTCGGCGAACCAGTTCTCGATGCTTGGTGAACGAATCGATCGGTCGAGGCACCGAGAACGTGCGCGCGCGGGCGACCACCTCGATCGGAAGAGAGAAATTCGTCGATGACGATCACGAAACAGAATCGACGTTTTCGCCGAGAAAAATTGTCGAAGGTTCTATCGTATAGCATACGTCTCTTGTGCGTTTGTATCGACATAGCGTCTCGTCTTTTTGGTAAAATACAATGCGTTCCGTTTAAGTACGTTCTCTGTGCTGATTGATCGGAAATAAGTCGTCGGATCGTTAGTTCGGCTTCTTTTTTTCCTTTCAACTCTTTCTCCCTTTTCTTCCCTTTCTCCCCTTCCTCTCCTTTCTCTCCTCAAGGAACTAAGATCCGCCGAAGGCGAAGGCGAAGGCAAAGGCAAAGGCAATGTTGAAGGTGAAGATCAAGGTGATGGTGAAGGTGAAGGTGAAGGTGAACGTGAAGGTGAAGGTGAAGGTGAAGGTGAAGGCGAAGGCGAAGGCGAAGGCGAAGGCGAAGGCGAAGGCGAAGGCGAAGGCGAAGGCGAAGGCGAAGGCGAAGGCGAGGGCGAAGGGAAGGCGACAGCGATAGCGATAGCGAAAGCGAGGGCGAAGGTAGAGTTGAGGCAGCGAAGATCGGAGGCGAAGGTCCTTTTAAGACTGTCGACTGGCGGCTATGGCCGAGTGCGAATGCCCAGCCGCTGCGATCGCCGAAGGATGGTGAGAGACGTGGTGCGACTGAGCTCCAACGACGGGCCCGCCAGAGACGATGGAGGTGGCGGTGGCAGCGGAGACGGCAGAGGTGGTTCCGCCGGGTGTTCCGGTGGCTAGGACGGGACCAGGAGCCGTGGGTCACTTGGGCGGGAATGGCGAGATCACCGAGGCGGCTACCGCGGCGGCTTGCTGACTCGCCAGCACTGCCGCTGCAACACATACACACACACACCCAGTTGGCCGATCATTAATTCTTTCCGCCTTTTCACCAACTACTCACTCTTTACTCTGTTATCTATCCATTGCCAGCTTTTACTACGTTTCGTCGCGTCTGTCTCGTTTCATGTCATTTCATTTCATTTCATTTCATTTCATTTCATTTCATTTCATTTCATTTCATTTCAATTCATTTCATTTCATTTCATTTCATTTCATTTCATTTCATTTTGTTCCATTTCATTTCGTCTCGTCTCGTGTCGTGTCGTCTCAGGTCGTTTCATCTCGTCCCGTCTCGTTTCGTTTCGTCTTGGGTTGTTCTGTAAGATCCATCCCGGACCGACGCTCCATTTCCTTTTCCCTTTGTATTTTTCTTTCTTCCCTTTTTTCTTTTTTTCTTTCTTCCTTCCTTCCTTCCCTCTTTTTTACGATCATTCATTTCTCCTTTTACCCCCGTCCTTTTTTCTTTCTTTCATTCGGACTTGTTTCCCTTCCACCCCTCCTTTCTTCCATCCTTCCTGTCTTTAACCACCTTCTCTTGTTTTCGAGTTTTTCTCTCTTTGGCGATCTGTCTTCCCTCTTTCCGACTTACGCTATCGTATAATATTCCGCAAAGCCTGTATCCAGGAGCGATCGAACGCGTCACCTTTCTTTAGTTTCCCTCGTTGGTCGCGCAAACGATCCAGTCGACGTGCTCGGCGTTCCAAAATAGTATTCCGGCTAAAGCGCGCGAACGTAGGTGATCGTGCAATCAGAGTCGGCAAAGAAAGGGGATGGAAGCTGACGCAAAGATCCGAGCGCGTCGGAGCGGAAAGGTAGGAGAAGAAGGGGAAAGAAGAAAGAGCGAGCCATCCGATGAGTGAAAAATTAGAAATTCCGTATCAAAGTTAAGATCGTTCCTCTCGTGATTTGCGCGATCCTGCTCCGAGAATTCCGGGGGTGTTGAGCACGACTCGATCGGGAGATAGCCGGTAGAAGGCTCAAAGCGTGACAAGAGGGGAGGAAAGTTTCGCGGTAGACCGGCGAGCTTGCCGACGCTTGCGCACCCTCTCGTAGCATCCCTAAGAGAAGTAGCGGTGCTTGAACCTGCAACCGCGTTGATCCGCGCCCTCGACGCTTTTCGATCAACCGTCTATCGTCCAAGTTGTCTCGCGTGAGCTCGTCAGGGTCGTCGACGGTCGTCCACGGTCGTCCACGGTCGTCCACGGGTCAGTCAGTGATTCCTCGCGTATGCGTATCGAAAAAAAGCGCGATAAATGATTATCACAGTCTCAACTATACGTCTAAATTCTACGCGCTTACACGTCTAATCTAAACTACGCGGGCGCACTTATAAACTCCAATGTTATACTCGAAAATATTCGCTCGATGATCGCGTTGTTCGTAGAGCCGTAGTATCTATATACGTAATTACACGTTTATCTATGCACGTATGCATTTATGTATATATGTACAGGTAAGTTAAAAAATGCGACTCGCCGGTAGGTAATACCAGGGCGTCATCCTGGCCGGTCGGTACGACCAAAGACTATTTACAGATTCGTGTGATCCGCTGGTCGAGTTTTTCCTCTCTCCGGAAGATCTCGCGCCGCTCCGGAGAGCTGCGTTCGTCTGGTAATAAAATAGTGGGAAAATAGTGCCCTTTGCGGAATGTCGCGTAGGCGCGAGAACCGTCTCCCCTGGACGAAGAGAGGGAGCGAGCTAACGAGAGAGAAAGAGAGAGAGAGAGAGAGAGGGAGCGAGAGAGAGAGGGAGCGAGAGAGAGAGAGAGAGAGAGAGAAAGAGAGAGAGAAGGTGGACCGTTGATTTTGATAGGAGAAAGCGTTCCCTCTCGTCCGTCGAGTCGAGCAAATCGGTGTACGAGTGCAAGGGAGAAGAGGAGAGCAGAGAAATCGGATTCTATCGTACGCACCAATATGGTGCATGGTGTATCGGCGATCGGATTCGAAGCAACGATCTGTTCGTAGAGCACGATTGTCGCACGGGTCCAATCGTAGCGCGGTTGAGGGAGGAATTGGAACGCGCGCCGGCCATTATCGATATATCGCGCGAGGAATCACTCGGGAGGAAGAGTAGATCGACCGTTCGGTTTTTAGTCGTTCTTCGCCGCGATGCGACGAAGGAAACGGAGCTGGTTGCAGTCCAAGTATGGTCGACGTAGGGTCGAGGTAGAGTCGAGGTACGGTCGAGATACAGTCGGTAGAGTCGGTAGAGTCGGTGTCACCGGGCACGATGTATCGGTTCGCCGAAACGGGAGTCTTAGCCTTACTGTCAGGGTCTGACGAGAGGCTTACCTCCATACGGAGCGGGATACTGTCCGGTGAGCAGGGGATAACCGAGTCCCACGTGGGTATGATGATGAGTGTGCACGTGTCGCTGCGGTGGCGGAGACCGATTGTCCTTGCCGAGGCTCCCGCCGCTTGGATCGATGGCCGGCGATTGTTGCTGCTGTTGCTGCTGCTGCTGCTGCTGCTGCTGCTGCTGGGACTGTTGCTGCTGCTGTTGCTGCTGCTGCTGCTGCTGCTGCTGGCCGCCCGGTTGGGGCTGCTGCTTCGAGAGAGGCTGCTGGCCGGGAGGCTGAGGAGGACCCGGGCCGGCGACTGAGCTTGGCGGACCGCTCGGGGGCCTCGAGGGTGTCGGCCCGACCGACGAGGGACTCGCCGAGGCGGCGGAAGTCTTGGGCGTCGGAGACTTGAGCGCCCGTTCCTGGAGCTCGTGTATCTTGTGCGCGGAGTAATACTGATTGGCGTGATGCTGGAGGAGGTCGAGGGCCTTCCCGCCAGGAGGCCTACTGAGATCCTCGGGCGCGTGATACCTGGGCAACTGGTGAAGGTACGGATTGCCCGAATACGGTCCCGGCACGAGCATCGGACTGAGGCCGCGGTAAACCGGATGTCCCGGGTCGAACGGCAGCGCTCCGTAGTGCTGCGGTTGCATGTAGCCCGGGTGTATGTAGGCGTATTGCGAGGTTGGCGGCGGGGGTGGCCCCTGTGTCTCCATTGTCGGCTTTACGCCTTCCTGCTGGACCTGCTGTTGCTGTTGCTGCTGTTGTTGCTGTTGCTGCTGCTGCTGCTGCTGCTGCTGTTGCTGCTGCTTGCTCTTGGAGTCGTCACTCTTTCCCAAATCCTGAGGCTTCTCCTGCTTCGGTTGATGCTTTGGACTCGGAGGAGGAACCTTGGCCTGTTGACTCTGCTTACTCGACTCGTCCTTTCGCCGCTGATCGCTCGGATAGAGGTAATACCTCCGATCGTCCTGCATGGGACCCGGTGGCGGCGGCGGCGGTGGAGCTGCTCTCTGACTCTGGGAGCTGTGATAGACGTGATACGGGCTCATTTGGCTCTTCATCTCGATACTCTCCTTCAGTATCTGATGATTCTCGTGCTGCTTGTCCTTCAAGCTCGCCTGCTGTTGTTGCTGTGGCTCTTGCTTGATCTTCGCTTTCTGCTCGTGAATATCCTGCTCCTGAGACTGCTGGACCTGTTGCTGTTGCTGTTGTTGTTGTTGTTGTTGTTGTTGCTGCTGTTGTTGCTGTTGCTGCTGCTGCTGCTGGGAAGAGATCGGCTGCGGAGGTTGATAGGGATAACCCGGCGGCATGTAACCGCCATAGCCTCCGTAATAGTGAGGCTGCTGCTGCGGCTGCGGTATGGGCTGGGTGAGTTCCTTCTTCTCCTTCTCAGCAACGACGCTCTGCAAGCTCGCCATCGAGGCCATTTGAGGTATGTTGAGCGGCTTGATCTCCTGCTTGGGCGTTAGATCACTCGGCTTTTGGTCGATCGGCTTGCTCTCCTGTACGCTCGGAACAAGGTAAGGTGGCTGTCCGTAATACGGGTACATGCCAAAGTGTGCCGGAAGGTGAGCAGGCGTCGCCGTCTTGCCGTCCTTTTCTTGGATCTGCTTCGACTTGTCGGCAGACTCCGCCTCGAGAACGGGGGCCGCGTCGTCCGAAATGTCCGAGTAAGCCGGGCTCTGGACGTCCTCTCTCGCCGGATCGACTATGGGAGGTTCCAGCGGCGAAGGATGAGGACTGTCTCCCGGGGACTTTCTCGACTTTTTCTTGTAACTCTGAGATTTGGACGTCCGAGAGTCCTTGCTCTTGTCCTGTTCGGGCATCAGAGCCGCCGTGGGTTTCACCTTGAATTGCGGCATCTTAGCGTGCAACGAAACGCTCGAGTACTGTTGAAGGTGGGACTGGACACCTTGTCCCGGATGACCGGTCGACGGTGCCGTCGACTGGAGTCCCGGCTGTTGCGAGACTTGCCCGCCAAGTGCCTGAAGGCCGGGGTGCTGACCGGGCATACTCGACAACCCGGTAGACTGTTGCGTCTGCTGTACCACGTGCGCTTGACTCGGTTGCCCGAGTTGCGCCGACAGCGGATGTTGCACAGCCTGGAGCTGATGAGCGGGCTGAAGCTGCTGCTGGACCGACGGTTGAAGTTGTTGTTGTTGTTGTTGCTGCTGCTGGCTCGATTGCAGCTGCTGAGACGCTTGCCCAGCCTGCAGAGCCTGCTGAGTCTGCTGTTGCAGCATCGAATTTTGCGACTGATGCACCGCAATCTGGGACGGTTGTGGCGGTTGAGGAATATTGAGGGTCTGAGGAATACCACCGCTGCCAGGATGCGGCGATGGTACCGGCCTTGGCGACTGGCTCGGCCGAGGACTCGGACTCTGCGGCGAACTCGAGATTCCCAGGGGCTGTTGGCTCTGTTGCTGCTGCTGCTGTTGCTGTTGCTGTTGCTGTTGCTGTTGCTGTTGCTGTTGCTGTTGCTGCTGAGACTGTTGCCTCGAGGGGGTGGTTAATCCACCGGCCGGCGCCGGCAAATCGTCCTGAGTGAATCTGAGGACGCCGGGTTTAACGATGTCCCTCTTATCGGGAGCGACAACGGGACTCGGTTGCTCGTTGCTCGGAGATGGTACGCGCGTAGGTGGCGGTGGGGTCTCCGGCGGAAGAGCGGAACTCGTGGGACTGGCCGGCCTGAGGGGAGTACCCTCGGGCTTGTCGGCCGGCGACTTGACGGGAGTTGCGGGACTAGGCGCCTCGATGTTGCTCTCGTCGTTCTCCGACATGCTGGTGATACCTTCTTTCGTGTCATCGTCGTCCGCCGATCCATGAGCGTGACTTTGATGATACTTCAGTCCGTTGATGTGTTTGTACTTTTTGCTACAATTTGGTTCTGGACACTCGAGAAGGACGGGACTCGCGGGAGGGGATCCGCTGGGAGGTGTGGGCGGTGGAGCTCGCCTCTTGTTCTTATCCTCCTCCTCGGGTCCGCGGGACTTTCTCTTAGCCGCTGGGTCTGGCCTGGGAGGAACGAATGCGGCAGGACTCGGGCTGGCCGCCGGCGAGCCCTGAGCTCCGCGGCGGCCCTTCGCGCCGCCGTTACGTAGCTTGCTGTGCACGGAGCTCCTCGTCTCGGTGAAGTTGCTCAGGTCGTTTCCGGGAGTAGCGTTTGCCGCGGCGCGTCCGCGCTTTCCGCGGCCCTTTGGCATGCGAGCGTCGAGATCGCTCGTCGGCGAGTCGCAGAACCTCGGCGGAGCCCAGTCGTGCCGTGTGCAGTCCAGAAGAGTCCCCACGTACGTTTTTCCCCGCCAGGTAACGTTCACCACGAGAACACCTGCGGCATAATCGGAAGAAATGGAATATGAATCCTCTTTCCACCTCCACCCCCCACCCCCACCCCCAGCGCCGTTCCGCGATCGTCCACCGGCAGATCCGGTTCGAGAACCGGAGATTCCCGATCGCGCGGCAATGTATTGCGCCAGAAAATCTTCACGAATCTCACCTCCTTCGGTCTCGTGCCAAACGATTCCCTCGAGCGTAACCGAGGTACCAGGTTCGCAGGGTCCCAGACATTCCGGTTCGGTGATGGTTCCCACGCTCGTTCCGACGCACACGTCGGACATGTCCTGTAAAAGGAAATTTTTCCATCGGTCAGCCGGGCGAATCTCGATCGAACGCGGGTCGGGCGATCGGACGTCCGTCGTTTTCGCGAGATCATCGAGCTCCCAATGACCGTACGGGATGGAATCGAGTCCGCAAACGAGGAAGCAAGATCGGCGTCTATTCCGATCCTGCGGCTTCGAAATTTTCCGCCCGACGAGAGTTTCAGGCACAAAGGTGGGAAGGGGAAGGAAGAGGAGGGGACGGGGATCGGAAGGGGATGGAAAGCCGGATTCGAAGGATCTCCGGAGCAGCTTCGCGGGAGAGAATCTCGGACCTCAACCTCGACGAGCTCGACCCCCCCACCCCCCCCACGGTAAATGTCACGAGCAACGACGACGTCGATGTTTTCGCGCTTTCAACTTCGGTTCGATACTCTCGGTGGCGGGCAAAGCAAACGGGACGACGAAACATCTTCTCGAATTTATCTCGAGCTGGTCGCGTTCGCTTTGACGCGTCACTCCTCGAAGATCGGAAGAACGCGATCGATGGAGGAAGAAAGAGAGGGAGAGGCGATGCCGATGGAAGCAACTTACGCGACCGACGATCCGCGATGGCAGCCGCCGCGGAACTTTCCTTCCAAGATTTTCTCGCGTGAAAAAGAAGGAACGGTTGACGGAAGGAGAAGCGGGAAGTCGTTGTACATGGTCGACGAAGTCGAATTCGGCGGCCGACGGTAAATTCGGACAAAGGGAAAGTTCGAGTCCTTCCGATGAAACGTAAAGACTCGCCGACAGCGGTAACCGTCGATGAAGTGAAAAAAGAGCGGAGTAACGGGGCGTCGAAATCGTCGACACGAAGTATGTCCCGCTTTCGAGCGTGTCGACGAAACGGGGCAAAGGAACGAAGGATAATATCGGCGGTGTAACCGCGAAATCGCACCACCCACGTTCGCGTTCGTCCGTGTATTCGTTCGTCTACTCTCAGGGGCGGAGACCGCGGAGTATTGATTTCAGCCCCTTTGCGCGCCCCTCGACGCCCCTGACATCCCTGATACCCACGAGTCGCGACTCGTGCTCCTAGAAGCCATCGCAGTCTCCGGCCTCTAGCATCGACTCGGTCAATTTCCCTCGCATCGCCGTCGAGAGTGCCCTGTCGACGATGATCCCCATTTCGAGTTCCTCCATCTCTTTCGATACAGCCCGACACTTTTTCCTCCCGCCTCGACCGCGCGTTCTCTACGAAATTCGAATTCACGACGCTCCTTCCACCCGTTACCCAAACCACCGGAGGTCAAACGAATCGAAGGGTGATACCGAAAAGTCTAGCGCTCTACTTTGCCTCGACTCTTTCTCGAGCCTTTCCCAACGTTCGATGCTCTCATTATTACTTTCTTTCCCTTGCTCTCTCTCTCTCTCTCTCACACACACACACACACACACGCACGCACACACACTCTCCCTCTCTGTGTGTGACTATCTCTCCATTTCACGCCGCTCTTCATCATCGCTCACTCTGACTCTAACTCTCGGATACACGCACACATCCGCTCTCGCTCTCATCCTCTATCCCTCACCCCCCTTTTCCATCCGACGTCTCTTTCCCTCTTTGGCCTATGATCGTCAACGATGCACCGCTGACCGCGGCCAGTTCAGTTTCCACCGGAACGGCTGTACGAACGAGGAGAACGGGGCCGAGGGGCGAAGACGGCGCAGAGAAAAGAGAAGGTGGAAGGACAAGGCGTAGACGTACGCGGAAAGTTAAGGCTAGAGAAAGAGACGGAGAAAGAGACCGAGAAAGAGAAAGAGAGGGTGGCAGGAACTGGGAAGAAAGGGAGCGGGGGGGGGGGGGGGCGGCGGCGGCGGCAGAGAAAGGGTATGTGAGGAGCGTGTGCGTGTGTGTGTTCGTGTGGTGGGCACATGGGGGGACGTACACCGCGAAGGATTACCTTTGGTTCGGAAGCGGAGGTCTTCATTTTCTTTGAAGGCGGAGGACTGGCCGCGGTATCCATGGCCTCGTCGGGCGTCGTGGAGATCGGAGGTCCGGGTACCGCGGCGAGTTTAGTCTGGTCCGGCTTGGCGGCCGCGGTCGGCCCGGCGCCGGGCCCACCGGGGCCCGCTGGACTCGGGACCGAGCAGGATACCGCCGCGGCGGAGCCGACCGGAGGTCCGGGCGGCACCGGGCCCTGGGAGACGGAGAAACCGCTCCTTGAACTTGGCGGCGGGCCCTGACTCTGTTGGGGGGCGGTCGCCGCCGCCGGTGGGCCCTGGGTCTGGCCGGCTACGCCCGTCCCGGGTGCACCGAGGCCGCCTCCGGCCCCGGCCCCGATACCCGGCCCCGAGGCTGCACCCGGCCCCGGCCCCGGTCCCGGCCCCGGCCCAGGACCCGGCCCGGGTCCCGATCCGGGCCCTCCCGAACTTTGACTCTGACTCTGGCCGCTCGGCCGCGCGCTCCCGTTAATCTCCGGCTTGTTCTGCTGCGCCGCATGATTGCTCTGCGGTTTCTCGTGCTTGTCTCGCGCCTTGTCCCGGCGATGACTGCTCGAACCCCTCTTCGAGCCGGTCGTCGATGAGCCGGTGCTCCCACTTCCACCGGCGGAGCCGGTCGAGTGGCCCGGCTTCGATTTGCTCGAGGAGGACTGACTCCCGGTGCCGCTGGCACCGCCGCTGCCGTTGCTGCCGGCGGTCACGTTACCGTTGCCGCTGCCACTGCCACCGCCGCTGCCGCTCCCACTGTTGCCGGCGTTGCCACCGGCGCAACCGGAGGTCGCGTTCGTGCCCCCGGAACAGCCGACGTTCCCGGTCCCGCTACCGGAGCAGCCGGAGCCACCGCCACCGGTACCAGCCCCGCTGCCGACGCTTCCCACCGGACCGCAGTCCGTGCTCTGGCTGTTCTGACCTATCGAGCCGGATGGGCCGCTCGAGGAGCCGGAGGTGGAGCTACCGCCGACCCCGCCGACCGAACCGGCGCTCCCAGCCTCCTGCGCGGAGGCCGTACCGTTCATCTCGTTAGACTTGACGATCTCGTGTTTCGCCTCGCTACTCTTGGTCCCGGGTTTCGTTCGCTTGATCTTCATCTTGAGGCCCTTGTCGACCGTGGCCGAGTGTTCTACGGCCATTTTGCCCGGATTTCCGGTATTTGCGCCACCGACCACCGAACTACTTTGTTGCTTCCCTCCCGAACCGGAGACTATCGTCGAGGAAACGTTCCCGCTGTTCGCTCCGGATCCGCTTACGTTTCCGCCGCTTGTGCTGCCGGGACCGTTGCTTCCGTGAAGACCGACGACGCTGCTCCCGTTTCCGGGGCTGTTGGACCGGCCGATGGGGTTGAGTCCGCAGGAGGAGGACGACGACGACGATGACGAGTTAGACGAGGTAGAGGACGACGACGACGACGACGCCAGCGACGAGGAGGAGGACGAGGAGGAGGACGACGGCGAGGTGGACGAGACGGAAGACGACGACGACGACGACGAAGACGGGGGTTGAGCGCAACCGTTCGAGCCCGTCGACGAAACGGACGAGGACGAGTTTGAGGAATTCAAGCCGCTCGCGGAGCTACCGAGCTGATGATGATGGTGGTGGTGATGGTGGTGATGATGATTCGAGGTATTCGTGGCCGATGCTGCCGAGGCAGGCGTTGAAGCCATGCCTGTCCCCGAGCTCAATTTCTCGTCCCTCGTCTTCTCAATGTCCGCATCAAGATCGATTATCAGATCTCCTATGCCAATGTCCCATTCGTTGTCGTCGTATTCGAAGTTGTTGGTCGCATTCGACGCGGCCGGATCCAGCTCATCGGCGTTAGCAGCCACCGTGCTTGTTTTCGACTCGCGCTGCTGTCCCGACGACGACGACGACGACGACGACAACGACGAGGAAGATCTCTCCCGACTCTGATGTCGATGACGACGATGTCGATGGTGATGACGTCGATGCCGATGGTGACGATGACGTCGGTTCTCTCGATTCTCCCTCGCCGTCAACGATCGTTCCTGCCTCCTGGAGCAATTCGTGCCGTTTCCACTCCCGCTATTGTTGTTGCTTCCGCTGGCGTTGCCACTGGCGTTGCCGCTGCCGTTGCCGCTGCCGTTACCGCTGCCGCTGCTACTGCCGTTACCGTGGATGTTGAGACTGAGCCGAGCGGTCCCGTTTTCGCTACCGCTGCCGATGTTTCTTCCCTGACTGCCGTGAATTCCCTGGTTACCGGCGTGATTGTTGTTGACGACGTTGGCGGTGTTGTTATTGTTACTGCTGCTGCCGTTGGTAGATCCACCGCTGACCCCGATAGCGTTGCCGCCGCCGATCCTCCCGGTGCTGCCGTTCCCGACGCTACTACCACCACCGACGTACGGAGATGGTCCTTTGCGGTTAACGTTAGGGTGGCGACCGCCTATTGGCGTGGTCGCCATGCCCTTGGAAACGTTTCCCCGGCGCCCGCCAGCCTGATCACCGACTGCCCGCCTTTTCTCACAGATTCCAAATTGTAGCAGCGCGCGCGACACGCGTTACTTTTGCCCCAACCACCGCCCGCGAGACGCGCCTCGTTCATCGAACACATCACTTATCGTCTCGCGGGTACTTTCCGAGATATTTTCGACAAATCGGGATAACGCCTTTTCCGATTTCTTCCCTTCTCTCTCTTTCTCAGACACACACACACACACACACACTCTCTCTCTCTCTCTCTCTCTCTCTCACGTACACCTAGCGCACGCTTACACGCGCGCGCACGCGCGCAAACGTCCGTTCGTTCTTCGCTTCTCACTTTCTGCCCTTTGCTTCGACGCTTCCTTGTTTCCCTTCTTTCCCTCCTCTCTCTACGTCGATTGCCTCAATTTTCGGTTCACCCGATTCGTTTCGAACTCTGGAGGGCCTCCCGATCCGTTTGTTCTCACTCTCTCTCTCTCTCTCTCTCTCTCTCGCTCTATCTCTCTCTCCTTCGCACCCACTCGCGCACACAGACACCTTCCTCTCCCTTTCCCTTTCTCTCTCTCCCTGTCTCGCTCGCTTTCGCTCGGCCGATTTGTTGCTCCGGTTCTTCCTTCGTTCCTTCTGTTTTTCTATTTCTCGTTGGTTATCGCGATTTTTCACCACCACCGGGGGTTCTTTCCTTTCTCGTCACTCGCCCACCGACACTTACTCGACTGCCACCACCGGCCGCTATTGCATTCACCACCGACGTGAGCTCACGACGCACCACCGACGACACCGTGAACGCGTAATGCCCGTTCCTTTTCTTCGCTCCTTCTTCGCCCCCTCCTCCAGATCTTGTGGTTCCACCGTTTCCACGTTTTTCTCAGTTTTCAATGTTTCCACCAATTTCCTTCGGTTTCCTTCCGTCTTCGTTGACGGGAACGTTCCTTCCTCCTTAAATGACTCGAACGAACGTGCCTCCGGTTTTCTCACGAAGCGCCAGCCCATCGGAGATCCGCGACCTCGCGTCCCCGCGGTTCGTTCTGCCTTCGATCTGAAATCACAAGATACGATTCCTTGAGAGACGGTCCTTCTCCGTGGCGACACGCTGTCCCAGTCGACGACTTTCGCTCATTTTCGATGCCCAAAATCTAAGTAAGCCGCCGATAGCACGAAGAAACCGAAAGATAGAGACAAAGATGATAAAGAGAGAAACAGAGAGAATAAGGGAGAGACAGACAGACAGACAGACAGACAGACAGAGAGAGAGAGAGAGAGAGAGAGAAAGAGAGAGAGAGAAAAAGGGTGGAAAAGGAGAGAAAAAGCACGAGAGGAGAAGAGAGGAGAGGAAATGGCCGATGGAAAGCCACCTCCCCGATCCTCCCACCGATTTTCTCCCGGCCGTTCCCTCTCCCCGAGCAAACTTTTGTTCTTCGGCTACAAATTGGTATTCCCACTTAGAGAGGAATTCGTGTCAGGGAACGATTAATTTTACCGGCGGCATTTGGCGCCGCTCCAACCTCGTTGCCGCCAGAGACGGTCAACCGCGTGAGAAAGATCAAACCGTTCTTCCTACTTTCTCACCCCCGCTGCGGTGCGTTGTCTTTCGCGGACTCACGGTATCGCTGTACCGTGGTATCGCGTTATCGCGGTGTACGCTATCAGGCTCTCAGGCTGCATCTCGATCTTGCTTTTCCCTCGCGATCTTCCCGTCGAAGGCATCGAGCCAAGCCTTCCGGTAGTCCGTTGCGACGACTCTTTGAACGGACATACTTTGAGTGGAATCGAAACATCCGGCGTATCGTGCTTTCGCGCCCCGAAATCGATTCGACGGAATCGTCTGTTCGACTCGAGCCGACCCGAGTCGAAATCACGAGTTGAATCACATTTGAACCTTTTACTACCTAACTTTTGAAGAATTAAAAGTACAAAAATAGGCCTAAATTCAATGCAAAATAAGATTCTGTTTAGTGCCTAAATGTGGCAGAAATTTCCCTCTATGCCATCTTAAGGCGCAAAATAGGACGCCAATTTGAACCTCCGTTGAAGATTTATATCCTATCCAGTCCCGAGTGGAAATATTGAACTTCATTTGAACCTTTTACTACCCAACATTTGGGAATTAAAAGTACAAAAATAAGAGTATCATTTTACTGAGAAGGAGTTACAGGTTTAAATTAGGAGTTTTAGTATTGAAAAGTATCATATTAGGTTCAAATAGGAGTAAATAGCATGAAAATAGGTTCAATATTTCGACTCGGGCGAGTCATCGATTTCCGCGCGACCGTGAGCCGTGCGCTTCCGCTCCCTCGATCGCATCGCTGGACTTTGACGCGAAAAAAAGAGGTTTCCCGGATGCGATGCGCCTCTTCGTGTCGACGGAAAATCGTTCTCAATCGCTCGACAGAGCCTTACGTCGTCGTTGGTTACGTTTGTAGTTTGCTTTAGCAACTGGTACGCGGTCGTCACAATTACGGCTGGTCGCGTCTCGATCCATTCGACCTTTCTCGCAACGACACAACGCACGACGGCACGGTATGGAGACCCTTCTTTTAGGTCCCGTGGTTAGCCCGTGAGCAACCCTTTCTTCCCGCGACAAAAGGACGGCGGCCGCATCATTGTGACTCGGAACTGGGAAATAGCCCCCGCGTTATCCTGTCTCCCTGGGGATCCTTGTCGGCGTACGATCTTTCGTCAACGTTTCCGTTCAAAGTAGCGGAAAAACGTTCCGCGTTGAGCGACAACGCGCCACCAACCAAGTCGACGATCGATCGAGATCCACGCGAAAGATTTTACGTTGCGCCGGATGCTACCTCGGCTGTTCCTTGCCTTTCCGGCAAACCTTGCTCTGCGAGACCCCGGTCCCTCGTTTGCGGCGAACTCTGCAGCGAACTCTTCGACGACGACACGTGGGACCTCCATCGAATCGTAGAAACGATCATTGACGCGAGAACTCAATCGCTTTCGTCGGAGGGTTACGGAAGAGTATGGAGAGCACGTAGAAATTCGTTTGGCAAACAACGCAAACGGATACACATCCGAAATAAGTCCCGAGGCGTTATCTCGACGCTCGGAGCACGCGAAGAGACGGGCGCGCGCGCCGAATGGAACGTCGCGAAATTCCTGACAGTTCGGACGCGGTAAGTACGGATCCAAAGATGGTAAAGCGGAAGGAAGCGAAAAAAGAAGCAAGGATTGGGCGTAGAGGGAGATACCCCGTGATTAAAGGGAACGAGAAGAGAAGACAATACGTCGAGAGGGCAGAGTTCCGCGTAGACTTATCACGAGCTGAAAAGAAACAGCCTCACAAGGGAGAAAGTGAGAGACGGACAGATAGATGGATATATATATATATAGATATAGATAGATAGATAGATAGATAGATAGATAGATAGATAGATAGATAGATAGATAGATAGATAGATAGATAGATAGATAGATAGAGAGAGAGAGAGAGAGAGGGAGAGAGAGAGAGAGAGAGAGAGAAAGAGAGAGAAGAGGATGGCAGAATGGGGCATAGAAGAGTAGCTAGCTAGCTCGCTCGCTCGCTCGCTCGCTCGCACGGTCGTTCGTTCGCACGCACGCACAGTCGATCGCTCCTGCCGGCAGCCATTTTGTACTTGCCCGTAGCAGCAACGTTCGTACCACGGGAAAATATTGGCCAGGATTCGTCGCAGGCGCGAGCGAACGAGCAAACGAGAAGGAAACCAATCTCGTCGGAGCGGAAAGCCAGATCGACGAAACGTCGCATGAATCAGGATACGATCCTCGACCAGGCAGAAGAGCCACTCGTCAGTGGGTCGCCTCCCGAGACCATCGCGCGTCCTCGGATCGAAGACAATACGTTTCACGCTAGCTATCCCCCATCCTTCCACTATACGCTGTACTCTGCACGATGCACGCTGCACGCTGCACGATGTACGCTATATGCTATACATGGCACGCTGTGCGCTATACGCGACTCGCCGAGTACAGTCTCAGGCGAAAGCGAGTCTCCTTTCACGCTGTGCATCGTCGCCGAACTCTCTCCGTCGCAACGGTCCTACTGAGACGATCCCGTCGCGACAAATTCTTTCCTCGACATTTTCTCGACTCGCTTCTTTCGCTCTATCAGCGGGGCCAATCGACTCTTTCTTCTCTTTGGCGAAAAGCGCGCTCGCTCCTTTTCCGCGTTCGCAAGCTACGCGAAATACGAAATACGACCTTGCGGATCGACAAAACGCGCCACTGCCCCCCCCCCCCAAAAAAAAATCTTGATTGCTCGCCGTTATGAGTTACAGTCAAGATTCGACCGAGGAGAACGCGAGCGGCGCCTTTGGACGCGCTCCAAGAGCCTCTTCAAATCGAATAGCGGGAATACGTTGGTCCCAGTCCCTACGCATACTCGAGGAACGTTTTTTTTCCTCGTGGCGATAGTCGAGGAGAAATCGTCGGCAAACGAGTCGCCGTTCTGCGATCGTTCGTCATTGTTCCGCGCTACACGTCGCGAATTGGCCGGCTAGCATGCACGAGATTCAAGGGCGAGCGCCGGTTACACCGATAACGCGGATTGTCTTCCAAGTCGTGGACTCGTGCAACCGAATCGTCGCGAATTCCGAGGAATCAGACGTTTCTCTTCTCTCTCTCTTCCGCTACGTACTCTAGGATGATCGATCGGTGGTTTCGCGTTCTTTCTTCGAAGACGGCGGTAACGGTTAAAGACGGAAGGAGCTACTCTCTCTCTCTCTCTTTCCCGCTGAGAAGAACGAACGCTCTCGGCTTTAACGCCTCGTTTAACGACACCTCGCGACAACGATGTTGCCCCACCTACGAGTAACGTTAATTACTCTCCGCGAGAGTCGTCTCGGTTCGCTCACCGCTCACTTAAGAGCCGACAATAGCCGATACTATCGCCCTACGTACGCACACGAGCGGTTACGACTTCCGGGCAAAGCGTTCCCATTTAACGTCAGTCGAACCGATCAATTGACATCGTATCGCGCTCTTCTTGTCAATCGACGCGTCGGTAGCTACTCGGTATATGAAGACCGCTCGCGTGACTAGGTCCCCGCTCCTCCTGGATGTCTTCTTTCGAAAAACGACGAGAGGGAAAGAGATATAGATAGATAGATAGATAGATAGATAGATAGATAGATAGATAGATAGATAGATAGAGAGAGAGAGAGAGAGAGAGAGAGAGAGAGAGAGAGAGAGAGAGAGAGAGAGAGAGAGAGAGAGGTTGCAGTCCCCCTTGTTCCGCGCATGATGTCCCGGCGATAGGACGATAACCCTCGTACCGAGGCGGTAGGCCGATAAACGGTTTGCATCGCGATTTCTTTCTTCGTTTCGATTGTCGACAACCCCGAGGGCCGAATTCGTCCTCGCGCGAATGCTTCCTCTTTCTACGAACGAACGAACGAACGAACGAACGAACGAACGTCGATGGTTCCGTATTCCGAGAAAAACGGCAGCAAAGATCCATGGCCATGAAGGACCGTGACGTGGGATTGTTCGGAGGACCGCGAAGACTCGCTCCAAAGGCGGCTAAAGTTCTGCTTTGCTAGTCCGTGGGTACCTTCCGGTCTGGTACGACGATACGCGCGATATTATCCAAAACTACGTGCAAGAGTACCGAGCGATATCACTGGAGCGAGCGACCTACCGACGGCTCCGACGATGAACGAGCAACCCGCACGGCGAAACACGAGAAGTAACTTAGCGTGTTGACCGATCCATCGACGTACCGACGAATCGGTTCAACTGTTCATCGGTTCATCGGTGCATCGTTACATCGGCAGGATAGAGTGACGTAGCACCGTCTCGTAGGTGTTCGGGCGAGAACGAGCGCTTAGTGGCTGAAGAAGGAGGACCGGCTGAACGTGGACGGGCGCTGACCGCGAACACGCGCGATTCGACGGCGCCGACGATCCACTCGTGAGCGACGTTGTCGAGAGCCCGGTGGAGGCTGCGTGGTCGAAAGTACATGAACCTTGCCATCGTGTGCGCGCGTCGAGGAGTGCCAGCGAACATCCGTCGCAAATCGAGAGGGAGAGAGATTCGGACAGCCCGAGATTCCAGGAGGACAACTTTTCGAAGAAGCTCCGTTTCAAGGGGTAGTCCATTAACGAGAGTAAACGAGTCATCACTCTTTTCGAGGACTTCGACGTTGCAACGAACCGCGAATTCACCTCGCGACCCTCTTCCCACGTACGCACGCAGCCACGCACGCAGGCACGCACGCGAGCGAGCTGCCGAGGGAACCTACGGCACGCACACTTCGATTGAATCAACTGGATTCGAGTCGACTGGATGCGAATACACAAATCGAGTCCACAAATGACAACTTTTTGGCAGTGCAACCGCCTCTTGGAGTCTCGCGATTCCTAATTGTGTATTATGCTGCACCACGAAAAATACTAGCGGCAGACACATTTACACCGACTATTTTCCGTCTTTGACGGTAGTTAACCAACGATGCACTCATCTTCCACCTCTCTCTCTTTCTCTCTCCCTCTCTCTCAATAATATATATATATATATATATATATATATACGTATATACATGTATGGGCAACTACGTATTTTTATATATATATATACACACGTACATACATATATACACACACAACTATCTTCTCCCTGCTGTTGGTCGTTTCGTCTTCTCGATGTACGGCTCCGTTTCTTTCAGCCTCGACGCCTATCTTCTTCTCTGGTCTCCTTTATCCTTTACGCGCGTACCGTACGGAACACCACTTTCCGTCACACCCGATAAACATGCACACGCGACCCGGGGCACCAGCATACGGAGCACCTTCCTTGGAGTGCGACGCGCACGCCGCAACAATCCTTTCGACGCAACGAAAAACACTTTTCTGGTAGGATCGAATCCTCGCCGGCGTGACCGGTGATGCTCCCGATCGTCGTAGCGTCGTCGTAGCGAGAGCCTCGTCGTTGTCCCCGTTCCTGTCCACGTCTTCCTCGTCGTCGTCCCCGTCGTTGTCGTCGTCGTCGTCGTTGTCACCGTCACCGTCTCCGTCCTCGTCGTCGTCGTCGTCGTCGTCGTCGTCGTCGCCGTCGTCGTCGTCGTCGTCGTCGTCCTCGTCCTCGTCCTCGCCGTCGTCGTCCCTGTCCTCGTTGAACGTACGCGAGGTTTACGGGACTCGACTCGACCGATTTACGAACAGCACCAACGATAGGTACGACGCGTATGGATAGGAGTCGCGTACGCACCAGGAACACGAACGTGAACGTGAACGTGAACGCGACACACGAACACTAACCGGGACGAGGGCGCGCGCGCGCGCGCGCTCTCTCAGGCTGCACACTCGCGCGCGCGGCGAGGCGAGAGGCAGGGTGGCAGGGTGACAAGGGGCCAGGGGAAGGAGGAGGAGGAGAGGCCAAGAGGTAGACGCGAGGAGTGGCGGAGGGATCGCGAAGGATGAAAAGAGAGAGGGAGAAAGAAGTTGCACGCAGCACCCTGCGCGTCTCTGTCCGGCAGGCAGCTATCGAGGAGGATACGGCTATCGCGCGCGCACTCTCTCTCTCTCTTCGTTTCTACGCGGTGCTGCCGTTTTGGCCTACTCCGCGGACGTCTGTCGGTCTTTAACTTCACCGGAACGGTGCTCTCCGTCTTGCTCGCGTGCTCGAGCAGGGACTCGACGAGCGTAGTCTCGCGTAGACATCGAGAAACACCAACGAGTTCCTCCTTCGTCGTCCGTTTGGCCGACGCCGCGCGAGAAATACCCGCACTTTCTTCCTCGAGGCTCGATTCTTCCTCGCGGCCGGGCACACCCGAAACTCGTCCACGTACACTCACTGCACCGTGTTCGCCCCGAGATACGTCGGTTTTCTCGGGAAAACGCGGCTTTCTAGTTTGCGACGAGCAAAGAAAAAACGCAGACACCGCACCTCCCTTGTCAGAAAGCACTCACGGCAGACCGCAACACATGGCTACGGGCCTCCACCGAGTTCGGCCGTCCTCGGCCCACCTCGGCTCGTCTCGACCAGGACCGTACCTACCGATCCACGAGCCACCACCGTCACTTCCTTCGCCGATCTCCTCCTCTTGGCCCCTGTTCCTCTTCCATCGCCACTCGCTCTCTCTCTTTCTCTCTCTCTCTCTCTCTCTCCCTTTCGCTCTCGCTCTCTTCTATGTGCTCACGTTCGGTCACTCGCAGCGCGAACAGTGTCCGTTCGACGTTTCACTGTCCTCGCGGTTTTCGCCGCCGCTGATTTTACCAAATTTGTCCAAAGGTGATCGCCTCCTCTCCTTCCCGCGTAATATTCGTCTGGCCTTTTTGCTCCTCGATACCCGACGCTCCTAAACTCTATCGCCCAAGAACGGTGTTCTCCGGCTCGTCAGGAACGACCGAAGAGCCAACGGTGTCGATTCGAGTTACGTGACCGCTTGAAATCTCCGTTTCCTAGGATCAACGACGCTCGCGTCGTCTACGTTTGTCAACGTGAACACGTCGATCGACTGATGCTCCCGGTTCCGGTTTCGAGTAAACGCGACTTACGTCCACAAAGTTGCGCTTTTACTCGCCCATAGACAAAATTCGGCGATCGCGGCTACGAGCCTCGTCCACTCCTCGACCGCTCGAGCCTCGAAACCACCCAAACTGTTCGACCGTTTCTGAAAGGGACAAAGATACCGGAGAAAAACATACAGTCGATAGTTTAGCCGGCTTCTAAACGGGGGGCTCTCGCTCCTCGATTTCCGGCGCTGGCCAACCGTTAGAAGCAGGGCGAGGGTTCTGCACAGGCGTCCTCCGTCGTCTTCCACCGAAGGCCGTGTGGTGTCACGCTGAGCGTGGCAAAACCCGGAAAGAAGAAAAGAAGCCGAAGGAGCATGCAGAAGTACGAAGGAACACGAACGGGCCCGAAGGACCTAGAAATTCTCCTCGACTCTTCCTTCTCTCTTCCACCGAAAGCTGTTCAGTCACCAATCGTGTACAACGCGACATATCCCCATCCCAATTTTTCCTCCTCCTCATCCCCCCGCCCCACACTCTATCTCTATTTCTCACTCGGTCTCTCTCCCTCTCCCCGTTTCTACTATGAACGCTCCTGAGCTCACATGCACGCTCGCACACAGTCTGCTCTCGGCCGTTCGTCTCATTTCGTTTTCCTCCCCCCCGCCCTGCCGCGATTCGCCTTTTCTGCCCTGTTCCGTTTTGTTCCGTTCCGTCCCGTCCTGTTCTGTTCTGTTCTGTTCTGTTCTGTTCTGTCCTGTTCCGCTTTGTTCTCCCCTGCATCACCGCCGAACATTGCCGCTCAGCTATCACCTTTTCTTCCGGACGACTCTTAGTTCTCATAATGGACCATGCGAAATGATTCGCATGGTAAGAGCAAACGAACGCAACAACATCTCCATCACCCGCCGTCCCGTTAATAACTTTGAAAACGGCGATTATAATGACCGTTAAAAATCAAGTACGCGCTAACAATGAATTCGTCAATCTCAGAGACACATAACGCAATGTCCTTAAAGATCTCCATGGCTCTCCCAGCCAAGGATTACATTTTTCACCTCGAAACGACACTCGAGAACGTCGCGACGTAACGGATATTAGATATACGTACGATTAAATACAAAGCGATTCTACGTATGTGGCTGCGTTATCTAATCTGCCAAGATAGAACAATGTTTATATCGCAACGTTTTCGGTTTCATTGTATATCGCGTTATCAAGTATCGATACACATACATAACGAAATAAACAAATCAATCGTGTGAATCAATCTGAATACACCGAGCGGCTTAGGAAAGCTCAGAACGGTTCAGAACGGATCCAAATTTCCATTTGAAATACATACATACATACTATCTTCTCCTAACGTTCGATGCCTTTCGGATCTCAATAGGTCTTTAACGATCGCTCTTGGTTGAGATTCCCCTCTTCGCGTTACAGGCGAAAACGTCCTCGCACCGCGAGCTCGTGGGGCCACGAAGCAGATGTCGGTCGTTCTTTCCGGATGGATCGATCCGCTTTGAGGGATAGTCGCGGAAAGACACGAAATATGCGGGTTAACGATTCGAGGAACCAACAGAACGACCGCGTCTCGATCCTTTTTGAGCGGATGTATGGACGAGGCAGTGATCGTTACGGGTCGTCCTGGAATAAAGTTCCTATCTCGAAAGAAAGAAGATCGAGAGGGTGGAAAATGCCTCGGATTTGCGCTCGTTTGTAATGAGCCCGTCGCCGTTCTAACGGAAAAACACGAAATCTTTCAAAAATTTGAACGATCGATAGTTCGATGCGGTAGCATTTACGATCGATCGTGCACCCGACGGGGACGCCGATGTCGAAAGTTTAGAACGCAACGGCTCGGTTTGGCTATTCGACGATTTGGTCAATCGCGTCAATCAATCGCGAAGGGGAGGCAATAGAAGACAAAAGAGAGAGAGAGAGAGAGAGAGAGAGAGAGAAAGGAAAAGAAGACGAGAAGTCGCGCGTACCTTACCGATAGGCGGAGCTAGGTCACGGTCGATAGGATGCAGCTCTCAATGTATCGGACCCCGTACTCGGCCGGTAACCGCCAACGTTACGCATTCTTTCTCCATTTTTCCCTTCGCTCGGTTTTCCGTTTTCTCTCTCGCTCTTTCAATGGTTCGTCATTATAAACGAGAAAAAGGAAAACCGAACCGTCCATCATAAACGAAATTGGAAGAGGAAGTGTCATTGCTTAGCTTCGTTTCATGATCCCCATTCTCCTTCTTCGCGCTTTTCGTCGCGGGCGTTTCATTCCCGCTTCCATTTCGGTATTATGGTATAGACCGTATAGGCATAAGCCGCGGGAATGGCTTGAAAACAAACTCGGCCTTGCTCCCCTCCTCCCCCTCCACCACCTCCTCCTCCTCCTCCTCCTCCTGTTCAGCCCTCTCCCGAGAAAGCTCGCTGTATCTCTTCGCGCATCCTTCTTGCTGCTCGGTCCGGTAAAAGGTTGACATAAGATCGTTACACGGACAGATACTCAATTCGCTATTATGTATTCTAACAATTAGACGGTTCCACGTTTTTGCCGTTTTTTCCATATCCGAGCACGACTAGTCAACAGCTCGCAAAGTCAAAGGGGCAAAGATCGAGAGGATGCGGAATTTGGAATTTAGAAATTCCGTAATCGGCAGATCGGTGCAAAACAGGTACCACCGTTGATTGTTACGTCACTGGACGTATACCCTCTAGCGGTTGAAAGAGTTGCTAGGAAACACCCCATGGGGAACGGGAAAGAACTCTGCGATTCGGCTACTTACGAATGCCCTATCGCTTCTCCGTGCTTCATGTGGCAAGTAGAAAAGTGCTGGACTCCTGTTTCCTTTTTGGACGAAATTCCCTTTGGATAGGGGAATAAGAAAAAAAGCAGGCAAGGTATAAACAGATAAACAATTAGAATCGTGTACCCGAAACAGTGTGAAACGAAAGACTGTCCGAACGCAAGTAGAGATAAAAACGAGAGTAGGCGTGAGAAGGAGATTTTCGCGTCCCGAAAGAGAACATTCCATGATCCGATTTAGCAGCCCCGCACTCTCACTCACATTGCCAAGTTGTCATACCAATTTTAATGGTATATCGTCAACTCGGACTCGTCCTTGTTATATGTTGTTATACGAGCAAGTCAAAAGCATGATGCTCGATGTCGAGCTTACCCTCTTATTTGAGAGGGTACCGGAAGCCTTTAGGTGCTTTACGTCTATCTGGTGGCGACATCTGCTGAACTTTGTTCGAGGTTGGTTCCGCTTCGACCAGCTACGACCAGCTTCGACCGTCGACGCACCGGTACACTGCGGTACACTCGGCAAACAATGTAAACGATGTAAAGCGCTTCGAACGAGGAAAAAGATTTTTTTCCATCGGTATCGGGAGCACATTCGCATCGCTGCACTTGACATAAAATTGCAATGTCAAAAAGATAATTGGATGAAATTGAAAGGGATTGGACGAAAAATCCCTTTACAAAACAGTTAATCGCGGACCAATAGCTTCACGATTTGCGTCCGCAGCAACGACTACTTACTAGCTAGGGAGTACTTGGAGATCAAATCAGCAACCATTAATAAAGAAATTTCAAAGAGATTCATTCGTTAGAATTTCAGCTCGTCGAATGGAGGAGCTGATTCAGGGTGACAATGAAATAACAGAGACAAGGAGATATCTTCCTATCGAGTATAACGACTCGGCCGAAATATTAGCGGTGTGCGTGTAGAGTTGACTAGGGTCTTTAAAATCCGGCAATCACAGGCCAAGGCGTTTGCTCGTAGTGTCATGGCCTTTTCCTGTTCACGCTTGCCTCGACGAAGACGTGAACGTAAGTTGTATGGTAAGAATTTCGGTCGTACGGCCGTAATTGCCCGCCGGTCGAGAGAAAAAGAGTGGCATCGCGAGTTTTGAGATGCGTAACGACTATTCGTGTTTATGAATGTACGACGTGAATTATTTTTCGCCGAACGAATGTGTGTCCCTCTCGTACGTGCTGGGAGCACATGGCCACATGTTTTTCTACCTTTCTCGTGTTTGCATTCTCGCATTACCCTTATGCAGTGACATATTTCGTTGTGAGAAACATTCCAGTTTGGATCGATTTACGTTGTAAAAGTTTACAGTAACACGGTGAAATGTTCACGGTGAAATGTTCACGGTGAAAAAGAATAACTTTGAAAGTTGATGTTTGTGTATCGTATATTCTCGTAGACGTTGGAGCGAGATCCTTAAACTTTGACGTTTCACTACGACACGAGGAAACGACGATTCCCCACCTCCTGTTGAGCGAATAGAACTGCAAAGTTTGTCTTGAATAAACAGCTGACCGAACGTTGCCCCGGTATTAGGCGAAGAAATAGTTTCGCTAACGCAACGATACTCCTTGTTTTCTGTGACACAAGGCCGCGGATGAAAGCAGTCTCTTATTTTCCTTAGACGCGACGGTCCGTTTAGGTACAATAAACATTTCTTACGGACTAAACGATTAATCTGCGATTTTTGTTCCACAGTTAAATCATGGCGGACATAGAAACGTTCGACGATATAGTGGTGCCCACCACGACGACCTTACCGGTAACTTTGTCGGCCGAATTACCCGAAATAAAATTGTTCGGCAGATGGAATTGCGACGATGTGCAAGTCAACGACATGTCGCTTCAAGATTATATCGCTGTCAAAGAAAAGAATGCGAAATATCTTCCACATTCAGCCGGTCGTTATGCGGCTAAACGCTTCAGAAAAGCCCAGTGTCCCATAGTGGAGCGGTTGACAAATTCTCTGATGATGCACGGTAGAAATAACGGCAAAAAGTTGATGGCCGTTCGAATTGTCAAGCACGCCTTTGAAATAATTCATCTCCTCACCGGCGACAATCCATTGCAGGTAAAATTTTTCACGCAACTGAGAAGAAAGAAAAGCGACGCTAGTATAGACGTAAACACTGAAATGAGAAACTTTTCGTATTTCAGGTTTTAGTAACTGCCATCATCAACTCTGGGCCAAGAGAAGATTCTACGCGCATCGGTCGTGCCGGAACGGTCAGGCGTCAGGCGGTCGATGTGTCGCCGTTGCGACGCGTAAACCAAGCAATTTGGTTGTTGTGCACCGGGGCGAGGGAAGCTGCATTCCGTAATATTAAAACGATCGCCGAATGCCTAGCCGATGAACTCATTAACGCTGCCAAAGGTTCGTCCAACTCTTACGCGATAAAAAAGAAGGACGAGCTCGAGCGTGTCGCTAAGTCTAACCGATAAGAACATGTGTTTGTGAAAAATAAAAATAAACGTTCTATCTTTAATATCCGATTAATTTATTACGATCTGTGGCCTCGTTGCCGTAACACGATTGCTCGAGTAAATTGTTCGAAGCCTCGTTTCAGAAGCTCTGTAGGGTAACTGTTTACGAGGAGTAAGACGTCACAAATCGAAACTACTGATCGGTGAATAAGAATTTGAATCACCATCAACCGTGAATACGTGATGAACGATATTTCTCAATACCATGCACACCCAGTATTAGTATTAGGTGGTAGCTTAGGGTCGAAGTTTCGCACGGAAATCCAACATTATAACAAGGGCAATGACGGTAATGGTAAAGATAACGATAACGATAACGGTAGCCGTTACGGTTAAAACTTTCGTTTCGATCGTCTGAATCGATACGTAGAGATTATGAATTTCATGCAATATCGAATATCGTATTTCGCGCTGGTTGTTAGCGCGAATTAAGCAATTCGTACGAATCGAATAAGGAAAGAAAGAACTAGTGAAACCTAGGGCGTATTCATAAATTGGCTGACAGTACTGACAGTACTAGGCATACACGAGTTGACGGGATTGGCTGCGCACACTTTTATGGTTGGCAAGACCGTCGCTTAATCTGTCAAAGAAGACTTCAGGGATACCGTCGACATCTACGTTCCAACCGTCTAGGTTATCTCCGAATCAAGCGTGCGATCGGGTTCTCGCTCGATTAGATAATATCTATCCGAGAATGTCAGCCGCTCTGAAAAAGGTAATGCATCATCCGTGTGCCGTTTGAACGGAAAACGTAACGTTGATATTGATATCTTCTCGAATCCACTTACGTTTACCTTCTAACCACTGTTCTTCACCATCTTAACGTTTTTCAATATTTTGA
Organism: Cerceris rybyensis; assembly: GCA_910591515.1. Taxonomy (NCBI): domain Eukaryota; kingdom Metazoa; phylum Arthropoda; class Insecta; order Hymenoptera; family Crabronidae; genus Cerceris; species Cerceris rybyensis. Next base: position 76,400 of record OU342797.1, read on the forward strand.
AAGATGTTGCAAGATTTTCCTCAATTCGATGCTCTCTATTTGCAGACGACACGATTGACGGGCTTGGCTGTGGCACAAAACCCGCACCGAGATCTCAACAACTTTTACAGCAAGATTTTGAAGATCTTGAATACGTTCCCAAAGGAGTACCCTTACCGTCAGCACACGGAGGCCCTCATCAGGGACAGATTAAATATCGTTAAGCAGGTACCGTATAATTCACATGCACGTCTAGAGCGTGTCGTTCCTTTACGAAAATTTCTGTCCATTTCGCAGAATGAATCGGTCGCCGACATAGAGGCAAAAATAAATTGCGGCCAGGTGGAGGAAGTGATAGTTCAAGCGAAAAAAGAACTCTCGCTGGTAGAAAATATGCAATACTGGAAGCCATGGGAAAGCTTGGTCGAACAAGCACCAGCTCGTCAATGGACGTGGCCCCCTCACAAGTAGCGTCCTTGCTGCTGTAAATATCGCAGAAGAGTCGTAACCCATTCGAGAAGGGGAAGCGAGTTAGGTTAAAGTTTAGTTATCGATAGTGTCGTAGCGTTATATATTTGTGCAAGATAGAGTCTCGAAGAATTGGGACGAATAAAGCCGACCGCATCGAGCACTCTGTGCGTCGATGTTAGGAAAAAAATTGTCGATCGTCATGTTTGTCAAAGAACGGATCTACTCCCGCGGAGTGCGGGTCGAGGAGAATGTTCGGAGAGATGCTTCCGGATTGTCCGGTCGCCTTCTCCTAAAATGGACGGTTGATGCGATGAAAAATAACTTCCGGATGGAGGAGGCCATGGTCGAGTAGGAAAGAATGGACGAGACCGCAGAGCGGTGGTACCAAGAGATGGCGAGAGGCAGTCGGCGGAGAAACGCGAGGTCTCTCATCGTCGGTAAGCAGGTACGACGGGTACGACTAACGTGAAAGAAGCGAGAAAGTAGATGCGCAGTCAACGAGAGAGATCACCGGTCAGGGTGGGGAGATTCGAAGCGCCGTTCGTCCCTCGGTTGTGATTTCGGGCGCGTTGCCATTGCGAACGGCCGTGGGTAGCCGTGGGCAGCCGCGTGGACGGACGGCGTATCCTTCGCAACCTGGGTAGGCCTCGGTAGGTCGTAGGTAGGCCGTTGGTAGGCCGTTGGTAGGCCGTTGGTAGGCCGTGGATGGGCCGCGGATAGATTGCGAACAAGCGACACGAAAAGCGGACAATTTGCGCTCTCTGCCACTCAACGCGGAGACCTCGAACCGTCAAGGCGTCGCGGTGCTGTTGCTCTCGAGTCTCTCGCTTTTCCTTCTCTTTCTCCCTTTATCCCTCCAACCGTTATTCCTATTCTTTCTCTCTTCCTTTCTTTCTTCCTTCCTTCCGTTCTTTCCCACTTCTATCGTCCGTTCTCCTCCCCCTCCCCCTCCCCTCCCCTTCGCCGACGCAGTCGCAGCCGCAGCCCCCCTCCACCCGCCCCATTACTTGTCCGTTCCTGAATCCTAGTTATCCTTTCTGTCCCTGTCTCTCTTTGCATTGGTTCTCTCGCTCCCTTTGTTTTCTCTCCATCTCCCTCTCTTCCGCTCGAGGTGAGCGCACGATCGGATCGGTTCATCGAGAGAGAGATCGAGCGTTCGCGAACCTGCGCGCGACCGGACGCGCGCCTCGCGTTGCCGCGTCGAGGATAACAGACGTTACCGGAGAGGAGGAGCGAAACGTCGTCGTTCGGCGAGGAGCGCATCGAAAACGACCGCTGAGCGCCAGTGTAAACAGTGACTGTGAACAAACGATCAGATTTGCGACGATCTCGATTATTACCAAGGAAACGAAACGTCCGAGGATAACGAGGATCCGTAAGTAGGAATTCTTATTCGCCCTATTCATTCTAGTCTATCTAGTCTATCCGGGAGCAGCTGTTGCGTGCTTTCAATGCGTGGATTATCACGACACGACGTTGACGTTTAGAAACCCAGGAGCAAAAAGATCGAGCGAAAAGCGCTTTCCACATTTTTTGCTTTTTTTTTTCTTGCTTTTCGTTAGTATTTTTTGTACTTTCCTTCGTTTTTTCCATGAGACCGAGAGTTGACTTCGTCATCCGGGGCCCCCTTTCCCATCCCGTTCCGCGAACGAGCGAAAGGTCGGCTCTGAATAGGAGGAACGCGAAACGTTTCGACGATTTCCCTGATCGCGAAAGCGAGCAACGGTTTCCCATCTTCGGATCGAGAGGACGGCAGGGAACGATAAGAAGAAACGGCACCAACGGTAGCCTCGTAGATCCGTTATACGCTCGACTCGGCCCGGCCCGGCTCGGCCCGGCTTGGTACGACTCAACTAGCCTCAACCCTTGCCTCGTCCATAGCAAAACGCGTCTATCGTGAAGGAGCGGTGCCATCCGCGGCAGTGTTCGACGCTGTTTCGAACGATAAGAGAAGATTCTTCGGGGGAAAGAAGAGTGAGCGGAGTCTCTGCTGTTTCCCATTTTTCCGTTTTCCCGTTTCACTCCGCTCCTCGTAATCTTCGCGTCTAGTTAGAAGCGTGCACCATTCACCGATCACCATCCACATCGGCGTGGCAACGATTCCGACTCGGATTAGGATCAGGCTCGAACGAGTTCCCCGCCCGAAGAGATTCCAATCGGTCGCTTTTCTTGGTCTCTTGCAGGGAAAAATGTGCGCAACCTCGCGCGAAACTCGAACCGAGGGTATCGCGGGAAACCGGTTCTTTCTCCTTCTTTCCCAGCATTTTTCCTCGCTTTCCGTTCATCGACGAACGGGGAGAGACCGGGAACGAAATTTCCCGTAATCTTGCCTTGCCGGTGGAACTTTGACGCGCTCGGAAAAATTTCTCGGCTAATCTCTCTTTGACGTCGTCGTCTTCGGCGAAACAATTTCACTCGGACTGCTGGGACTCTCGAGTTTGCTCGCTCGCCCCGCCCCCACCCCCAGTCCCACCTCAACTCCCACCCCCTTGATGATACCTCTTTTCCCCGTTACCCCTTTTACCCGTTTCCTCGTTTCCCCGTTCTCGCGATCATTGCCTCCTCTGCGACTTTCCTTCCGCATACCGATATGTTCGCGAATTCGCCGGTCGATCGGTGCAAATTGAGGCGGAGAACGGGCCGAATGTGACCGTCCGCGTGGCACCGGAACCACTAAATCGGGAAATCAGGAAATCAGGAAGTCGGAAAAAAAGGTATAGAACGATATCGCGATATCGCGAGATGTGATTCGAAGAGAGAAGGGCCGCGTGGTCGAGGTCGGTGAGCCGCATGCGCGCGAATACACCTGATCGCGAGCGTGCGCGTCCGACCGCACCCGACCGCGAGTGACCCAAACGTTCGTGATCCAACGCGCTTCTCGACGGGATCCGCGAACGGATCGGCGCGATTATTTCGCGATCGGCGGTAACTCCCGAGAGCCGCGGAACCTCTCCGATCCTCTCGAGGCATCGAGCCGGTGGTCGCCGCCCTTCGAGTTTCATTTACTTTCGAAAGTCCGGGATTACGCGTTTACAGCAGGCGTCGGTGAAACGGTGGCACACTTTCGGCCGCGCGCCTTCCGAGCCGTTCGCGCGCGATCGCGAAGGCATTCCGATCGAAAACGAGGCCGCCGTTCCAGCGTGCATTTTTTCCCAGTCTCGCCAAGGACGCGGATTCCTCGCGCACTTGCGACCTACCGATCGTCCGATCGTCCGATCGTCCGAATCCCGGGAGAAAAGCGTCGTGCACCACTCCGCGACTTTTTCTCTTGCCCGATGACGTCGGAAAGAAACGGTAAAATGACCGTCCACCCGGCGGATGTCCGTCACGGGATACTCGGTTGAACGTTCTCTCTCGAGGAGAAAGCGGACGTCACCGGCACCTATTCGTGAGCTCCTTCCGATCGATTCGAAGGAGGCACGACGGCACGACCTTGCCGATTTCGTTCCTTCGAATTTTCGGCGGTCGACTTTCATCGGCGGGTCCGTACCACAAATACCGTCGTTGACTTTCACTCTCCGGGCAACGAACGACTCTACAGCCGCTGTCTGTTGTCCGACCTCCACGACCGTTGCTCTACCTTCGCTCTACCTTCGCTCTACCGTCGCTCTACCGTCGGTCTACCGTCGTTCTACCATTGTATGTAGGTAAGCGATTTCGAGCAACCCGGTCGATCGTCGACGGACAAAAGAGAGAAAGAGAGAGTGAGAGATGAAACGAACAGAGCGGCGTCGTCTCGTCGTCGATTCGATCTCCGATCGTCGGACGTTCCGGCTAGGTCGGCCCGCGTCGCCCGAGGCGGTCTCGGTGAAAATCAAAGAGACCGCTCGGATGGAGGGGTCCCAGCGATCGCGGCTTACCGCCGACTTTCTCCTCGCCTACTTGCGTAACGACGCGTTTCGACGACGACGATGACGACGAGGAGGAGCTTCCAGTTTTTGAATTCCCGGCTCGATAGCCGAATTTTTCGCGATCGCCTCGATGGCTCCTATTTCCCGGTCCCCGCGAGCCGACACCTCGACGGAGAACGTTTCGCTCCTTCCCGGCGAGACGTATCTTTGTCTCTACGTCTCCGGAGATCGTAATCGGGGAGAAACTGTGAGAAACGTCTATTCGGCGGGTCTTGAGTCGAGATTTTTCCCATGCATTGCTTCGCCTTCTCTCGGACCTCTTCCTTTCGCCGATACGCGCTCTCGTGATTCACCTCCGACCCCGCGTTACCTTCAAGTCGCGGACCGAGCTCGGATAGCGGCAATGAACCCCGAGGGCAGAGTCGCTCTAGTTTCGAGCGTCATTGACCGCCTTTAACGAACGATCCGTCGGTGCATGCAGGAGAGACATGGAGGATCGAGCGTGCTCCTTGGCTGGAAGATAGAGAAATCGAGGTGTAACTCGGCGAGCCGAGAAGAGACGAGACCAGACGAGACGGTCGGCGGAATGGGCAACAACGGAAGCAGCTCCCAGCGTCCGGGCCAGGCCGGCCGATCGGACCTCGGTGGCGTTTCCCCAGATTCCGAGTCGGACTGCGGCTGGACCCGATCCTTCCCACGCGATCGCCCGGTGGCCCGCAAGGTCTTTCCGGAGCCGCCCAATTGTCGGCTGCGCCCGACCAACAATGGTAGCATCATTCACAGGGGAGGAACCATCAGCGGCCGGAGGCCATCGTCGGTGAGCACCCTGCCTCACGATCTCGAGAAGGTAATTTTACGTTGCAATCTTCCTCCTCATGCAGTCCGCTTTCCCGACTGCACGTCCTTCGTTTTGCTCTTTTTTCACCGCTCACTATTTCAGCAGGGTCTCCTCCGGGGTAGAAGCACCTCGATCTTGAGTGGCGCGGGCGATCCTCGAGCGAGGAAGATCGATCGACCGTGCCGTCGCTACCGCTCGGACCGATCGGATCGGTCGGACCGCTCGGATCACTCGGATTGCGCGATTCGTTCGAGGGAATTCGATGGAGCGCGCACGAGTTTCGAGAGATTCGGCAGCGAACCCGATCTGCGATACGGTTCCGGTGACGTCGTGGACGGCGATGCTTGCCCCAACGACGGGAGAATCGAGAGGGATTCGCGGGATCGTCCGTGCAGATACAACGCGCGGAAAAAATATCGGGCTCCGGCTCCGCCTCCGCCACCTCCCGGCGCGATCCTTCGCGGCCTCCTTCACGAGGACAGACGGATCGGCTGCTCCGATTTGCGCGAGACTCGAGAATCGCGATGCCCGCGATGCCCAAGGACCCGCCGTCCCGTCGAGACCCGATCCGTCCGGCTGGAGGAGGCACTCTGTGCGCCCCCCAGAAGGTCCCGCCTCTTCAAGACGCGAGCCGAGTCGAAGAAGCCGCGGATCAGTTGCCGTTTAACCGAGGAAACTCCGGGAGACGAGACTGTCGAGACGGCCCAGACGGCCCAGGCGGCCGAGGTGGCCGACGATGCCGTGGAGGCTGAAGAAGCTCGGACTGAGCGACTCGAACGAGACCACGCCGGAGTTGGCAGAGGCAACGACACCCTTCGGAGAAGCATGAGCAGCCCCGAGTTTCGCGCCGAGCTGATTCGCGTCGCCAAGAAGGTGCGCGACAAACTCGAATCTACGGGGAGGACCTCGATGAGCGAGGCGTCAAAGCCCGATCAAGTAGGGTGCTCTCTCGAGAAACGTCGGCCCGAGGCCGCGGCCGATCGGGTCACCGTTCCCCTGGACGAGGACGACCGGGCCGCGAGGGCCGCCGCACCTCCATCCTCTTCGGGGCCGCCGACCCCGTCCAACGTCCGGTCGATCGCCGCAGAGAAGGAGAATTCGGTTCCCCGCCGTCGTGGTACCGATCTTGGCGGGGGCCGACTTGCCGACCGATCGAGGCCTCTCGTCGATCGAAATCGAGCAGACTCGTCGGGAATTCGATCGAGGAGCGAGCACTTTGAAAAATTCGAGGAAGCCAAGGCCACGGAGAAACGCGAGGTCGAGTGGCGCGCGGTACGCGGGTAAGTCCGAGCCACGTTTTTTGCTCGCTCGCGCTCAACTTCTCCCCCTAGCCCTTGAGAGGAGTCGAGCCACTCTCGATTTCTCTATCGTTCGTTCTCCGTTGTAGGCTCGGCTGTCCAGTAAAAGCGACACCGAAATCTTTCTACTTTGGAATGAACGAGGTTCCAGCCAGTGAGGAGTCGGTCCTTCCCCAATCGGGGACCATCGTCGCTGTGCTGCCCGCGGAGGTTGCCGAGGACGGCGACGACGTGAGTCTCCCCTCGCGTCCTCGTTAAACTGTTTCTCGCGATCGATGACGTCAGAGGGTTCTCCGTTCTCTCTCTTTCAGGAGCGAGCCGCGCCGGAGGACATCTCGCTCAAGCTTCGACCGACGTTGCCGAAAAAACGGCTCGAGATTCCGCGATTTTCTCCCTCCGCGGCATGGAGGCTACTCTCGGCCGTAGAGACGGCCGTTCCGGCTACCGGCAGCGTCGCCAGCGAGGAGACACCGGTACGTTTGCCCGAGGATCGGTCGAGCCGGGAGAATCGTGAAGTCGGTGCTTCTGGAACCGAGCGAACTGTCAGCCTCGATCTTCGGATTTTGTTGCAGGTGACCGTGGAGGAACGAATAGAGCGACTCTCGAGGCCGCCGATTCCTCCCCCGCCTCCGCCGACCTCTCTTCCGACAACGTTGCCCTCCCTGTCAGCTACGCCGGCTCCGCCGATGATACTCCTTCCCCTGGGTCCTCTCGGGAACCTTGGCAATCTCGGGCCCCGAAGTTCCCACGACAAGTCGGCCGACTCCGGGATATCCGGCGATGCCGGAGCACCCAACGAGGACTCCTTCGACGCGAGCGCCCTTGGCCGCCCGAGGGCCGAGCCCTCCAGGCCAACTTGGACGCCGCAGCAGGACTTGGGGGATGAATCCAGCAGCGACGCTGGTCTCGACTCTCCACCCCCGCCAGCTATTGGATATCCTTCTCGGGCCCACGTCTTTTCCCTCTCTTTGCCGCGCGACGACGGCAGACTGTGTCTCTTCGGATCCGCCGAAGCTTCTGCTTTTGGCTCCCTCCGCAGGTTCGACGAGTCGTCCTCGACTCCTCGAATCGGCCCGCATGACCCGCGGAGAAATCGCCCTCCAGTCCGGGACTTTGTGGACGACAACTGGATGCTCTCGACGAGCGCTCCCACTTCCCTGCAGCGTTCTCGTCTCCTTAGACCGGCCCCAGCTGCCTCTTCTGCCTGGCCTCCCTCCTTCGAACCGACCGATCACCGCGACGACAACGTCGAAGATCTCGACGGAGAGGAGGACGACGACGAACGCTACGTCCACGATGACGTCGGCGATCGCGATGCCGATGTCGATGACGACGACGACGACGACGACGACGACGACGACGATGAAGATGAAGATGAAGATGAAGATGACGATGACGATGACGATGACAACGACGACGACGAAGATGATGAAGGTGACGATGGCAATGATGACGATAACGACGATGAGGGAACGAAAAAAGGATTCCCCAGAATCATGAAGCCGCCTTCCTTCTCGTACTTGGCCGCAGGCGGGCACGTAATCTATTTGCCTCGGTCGAACGACGCAGTGGAGACTCAAACGTGGACCTCTGTCGCGGAGGGGCCTCTCGTTTCGGCGAAAGTTGAAGAAGCGACAGTTTCTGGGAGGCGGGACACAAAACTGCAGAATAATCCGTCGAAACGTCGATCCTCCTCGTTCGAGGATTGCGTTGAATCGATCGCGACAGGGGGAGGCTTCGGGAACTCGAGGGATCGGACGGTAACCGAGAGACTCTCCATTGTCGACAAATCGGACCAAATGAACCCGAGGAAAACGAAGACTGCAAAAGAAACGCAGTCGCAGGCGCAGACGCAGACGCAGGAGCGACCAAAGGCCGACTCGAGGACGAAACGATTCGCATTTCAGTCGACCGTGCGACAGATTGAGAGGCGCAGGTTGGCCGAGAAGCTGTCGCGGGAAGCCGAGGCGAGGGAGCGACAGAGAAGGGGTGAACTCGAGGCGATGCGCAAGGTCGAGGAAGAGTTTCAACGGAAACGAGCGAGGGAGAAGGCGAATATCAGGCAACAGCTGCGACTCTACAGTATGGAGGAGAGGCTCGAGTAAGATGGTTCGGCCCCGTCCGACGTTCCCATTCTCAGAGGTCGGAAAACTTTTTTCCTGACTCGTTCCGTTTGCTTTGCAGCAGCCTACCCGTCGAGTGGGAGATGGCGCGGATCTCTCGCGCGGATCCGGATGGAGCGCCTTCCTCCGCGGCATCCTCGCCGACCTCGATGCCCCCAGGAAACCTCCCAGGAAACCTCCCAGCGAGCTCTCCTCAGCGGCATCGCCGGCCGAGAAGGGACGCTCGACCGTCTCGTCCCGACTATTACGACTGGGCGCCCGATGCCGCCGGCCATATCGACTCCAGACAAACCACCGTCCATCCTAAAGTCGTTTGCGACATACCCAAGAGTTTTCCGAGCTTCGTCGACGTCAGCGTGCCCCCCGACAAGCCCACGACCTCTGCCTCGAACGCCACTCCCAAGTCCGACGATTACAGGTAACCGGTTCGCCTCGGCGTGCCCTTCGGTCGCGATCCTCGCGAGTCACTCACGGCCCTCTTTCGCTCCTTTGCGCAGGAAGGAGTTCGCTCACGGCGGCCGCCCGCCGATCAGATCCTCCTTGGCCAGCAGCGACAGTGAGCTCTCCCAGCCAAACGCGAGGCCACGATCAAAGCAAACTCGAGCCAGGAACAACTTGGCTCCCTCCAGGTACGTGGGATGTCGCTTCTCGTTGACCTTCGCTTCCTTCTCCACCTCTCCTCCCTGCTTCTCGAGCCATTACTTGCGTTCCCAGCCTCCGAATCCTCGTTAATCGTTGCCACCCTTGCTATACTTTGCGCAGGTATCGAGGTCGCCGCGAGCAAAATAGTCCGTTAACGCCTCTAGTCATCTAACGACGATTCCCTTGCATTAGACGGCCTCCCGTTCCCGAGATTGATTCTGTCCTAAAGCCCCGACCGAAGCGAATCAGAGAAACGTATATTGGAAAGCATTTCGATCGAACGAAACGCACAGGTCAGAGAGTCCGGAAAGAAGCGACGCCGCTGGAGGTTCGAGGGAGGACATCGAGGCGGAGGACATCGAGGCGGTGGAGCATCGGCGAATCGAGAGGGAGAGGAAGGAGGTGACGGCAACGGCGACGGCGACGGCGACGGCAACGGCAACGGCGACGGCAACGGCAACGGCAACGGCAACGGCAACGGCAACGGCAACGGACCGACCGGAAGGACGGTTTCGTGTCGCAAACCGCTTCTTTCTCAACGCCGTGCGGCCTTTCGTTAGAGAAAAAAATTATCGGCCAATCACCTTCGATCCCAAATCACTTCCAGCAATTCCAATTTAACCTGTTGCGGTCGGTGTGGCCGGAAGTCGGGAGAGATGACATTTCTCGGCGGGAGATCTCTCCCAGTTTTTCCAAAAATTTCGGAAATCAATGCTTTGTAATTATGTACAGACAGGCACGATCGCTTGCGCGTGTATCGCGGATATGCCCATGTACCTATGTATTTATGGATGTATATATGTGTATATAATATAGCGGAATAAAGTATCAGGTCTTATTCCGCTCTTGTTCGATCATACTCGAATCGAGCGCCTTCTGGTGCACCGTAGCGCGCTCTATCGGAAGCGAACCGCGGCGACCATACAATCGCGCGACAGTCTAACGCCAAAGGAGTTTTCTTTTGTCGCAAAAATGGATTTACATCGAAGCTCACTTGAAATTTCGCGAGACGAGTCTCGCTGTCGCGCGAAACCGTCGGAGAATGTCTTGTAAGTGTGCCGTGTTTCTCTCTTTCTCTCTTTCTCTTTTGTTCCTTCAAGAAAACCACATGAATTTTCTCAACTTTCTATCTATCTATCTATCTATCTATCTATCTCCATCTTGCTTCGAGACGCTCGGAATTCGAATCGTTGCTGTCCGAGAGTAGCGACGACGAGGACGAAAGGTCCCAGGTAGACCGGGCCATCGTAACTTCGGGAGCGTTTACCTCGAAGGAGCAGGGACGCGTCACGACGAGAGAGACTTTAGTCGGCTCCCAGGAAATGGCAAAGGACGTCTCGGAGGAGGTAGGTGGTAACAGGCGGCAAAGAGAAGCCCGCTCACGGATGAACGTCTCGATCTCTCTCGTTCGACAGATCGTTCTTTCGGTGATTTGGTGGAAAAATAGCGTCGGCGCGGCGTACTACGACGTCGGAAGATCGGAGCTGTACGCCATGGAGGATCTGAAGGAGGAGACAGATCGGTTCGACGCGACGAGAGCACTCTACCGGGAGTGTCGGCCGCGCTACCTCGTCACCGTTGCTGGAGGGTCGAGCGTCTTTGCGAATCTCCTAAAGGAACTGATCATCGGGGAGGACTCGAGGGACGAAGCCGCGAATCGGCCGTCATTGAGGATCCTCTCCGCGAGGGAGCACGGTTACGAGCGGTCCTATCACCGGGCGAGATGCCTGCGACTTCGATACGAGCCGAGGGATCTCACGGGTCGCGAGAGGTTCGCCTTTCTCGGTACCCTCGTAAACTTTAAGCATCGAGCCATGATTCACGCTCTCGGCTCCCTCCTGCTCTTCCTCGATCAAAACTGGAACGCTATTGCCCTTCTTCCTACCGGCGAGCCATCCTTCCTCTCTCTCGAACGCTTTACTCTGTGAGTATGCGATCATCTCGCCATTAGATTCCATTAGATTTCGGCCCTGCCAGAGTCAGCCATCTAGATCGAAAATCCCCCTCACAGTCGAGATCTCGTGGCGGTCGACGAGGACGCATACAAGGCCCTCAACATTCTGCGGCCAGAGATTCATCCGAGTCTCTTCGAAATCGGCTACGAGAACGCGCCACCGCGCGGCTTCTGCCTCTTTTCCTTCCTAAATCGTTGTCGATCGCGACTCGGAGCGCACTTTTTGTGGTGAGTTTTCGTTTCGATCGGGTCGACTCATTTCTTTCGGTAGTACCTAAAGATAGTCTTCACAAAGCCAGACAACTTCTCCCCTTTCGAGTCAGGAAGTTGCTGCACCGGCCGACAAGAGATCCGGCCGTTCTCGAGGAAAGACTGAACGCCGTCGAGTTCCTGATCGATCCGGAAAGTCGAGGCATCGTGGACAAGGTCTCGTCCGCCCTGCGCGACTTGCGCCGACCGAGCGGCGCGATCCTCGGCAGCGATTCGGGAAGCCGTGCGAGGCCTTCCGACTGGTGGAAGCTGCACAAGGTACCGATCTCTCCCATGAAACGACTTGAAACGTTCTTTGAGGTTCATTGCCGATCCTTGACTGTTCATCCCCGGTCCACCTTGACAGACCGTTTCGCGCCTCATCGACGTCGCGGACGCCTGCGAGAGCCACGCTGAAAAGTTAGCCCTCTTTCGAAGAATCTGCGACAGCGTTACCGACGAGACGCGATACGTAAAGTATTTTCTGGAATACGCGATAGACTTTGAGACCGGCAGACGGGAGAACGTGTTCGCGGTCAAGCCGAACGTCGATCCTCTACTCGACGAGCGTAAGTGCGATGGGTAGAGGTGTGTGTATGTACGAGAGCCGATCAAAGCGATCTCGAACCTCCGCGTCTTCGGTCGCAGTGACGCACGCCAAAGCCGCCCTTCCGACTCTCCTGACGGAAATAGCGCAGAGGGACATGCGGCAACACCTCCCGAATTCGGTGAGAGGATGCAGTATGGTCTACCTCCCGAACATCGGCTATCTCTTGGCGATAAACGACTGCCACCCCGAGCCACCGAACGGACCCTCCTTTCCCGGTCTCGAGTTCAAGTTTACGATCAACGGCTCGAGATACTACAAGAGTCCCTCCGCGAGAGGTTCGTATGTACATATGGATGTACAATCCTCCTCGTTCGAGATCCTCCGTTCTCATCGGCCGTCCGGTGTTTTGCTCTCATTGTCAGAGTTGGACGACACGATAGGGGATGTTATATTGAAGATAGCCAAACGGAAGAGCCTGATTCTCTCGAAATTGACGCGATACGTGAACAAGCATATCGAGCCGATTTTGAGGGGCACGCGACTCTGCGCCGAGCTAGACACGTGCGTACGCTTCCATAGATTTCTTGCTTCTTCGAAGCGATCCTGCCAATCTGCTTTTCCGCCAATCCGCTCTGCCGCTGTGCCGCTGTGCCGCTGATCCACTTACCGGCATTGCTCGCCTCTTCCCCTATCTATCTATTTCTACCGCTATCTCTCGTTCAGGATGTTGGCCTTCGCTGTGGTAGCTCGCGATCACGAATACGTCAGACCGAGAATCCTTCGTTCGAGGATCCTGGAGGTGAAGGAAGGGCGACATCCGCTGCAGGAGTGCCTCACGTCGTTCGTTCCGAACGACATCCGCTGCGGGGGCGAGACAGCCCTCCTGAAGATCGTAACGGGACCGAATTCCTGCGGAAAGAGTGTCTACCTCAAGCAGATCGGTCTGATAGTCTTCATGGCTCACTTGGGCTCTTACGTGCCCGCGAGGTCCGCGACGATAGGTCTCGTTGACCGCATCTTTACCCAAATGCCGAACACGGGGAGCATAGTCCTGAGCGCGAGCTCCTTTCTGCTGGATCTTCGTCAGGTGGGAGCTAAATGCGGCCTAGGGATTCTTTCGGTCATCCAACGAGGCGATACTTACAGATAAATTTGGCGATGCGCGCTTCCACGGCCGACTCCCTCGTCCTGATAGACGAGTTCGGCAGGGGCACTTCCGAAACGAGCGGTAGATCTCTACTTGCGGCAGTTCTCGACGAATTCGCGGAACGAGGCAAAGAGAGGTGTCCGCGAGTCTTTGCGAGCACGCACATTCACAGCATAGCTGCATCAGCAGCTTGGGGTGCAATAGTCGAGACACAGGTGATAAAGAGAAAGACAGAGAGAGAGAGAGAGAGAGAGAGAATCCGGCATTTTCCGGTTTCGTGCTTTTAGACCTTCGAGTACCTGGTGAATGAGGACGAATCCCTCTCCTTTCTGTTTCGAGTCATCGGCGGAAACGCGACGCGCAGTTTCGCCCATTCTGACGCGAGAAGCGTGGGTCTTGACGAGGATGTCGTCCGACGCAGTCTCGAAATATACGAAAAGATCAAACGGGGGGAGGCGCCGTTGCCATTGCCGGACTCCGAACTGATTGGCAGGTACGATCGACCAACTGATCCGCGAACGAAGCGAAAAGAACGATGGACGGTGGAAATTGTCCCTTTCAGAGCTTCGACCATCCTCGAACGAGCCATCGCGGTGAACACGGAGCAATCTCGCGTCGAGCTGGAAGAATTGAGGTCGTGCGTGCAGGAAGCAGCTGCCGCTGCCGCTTCGAGGGAGAAGTGAACGACCAACTTCTTGCTTCGACTATTCCCCATTTTCTGTGAATAAATTCGACGGTTCGTCTAGGACGCGGCCGTCGCAAGGAAACTTGCTTCGTTTGTTTCACCTGGTTTTCACCCGATCTTGTTTACCCTACTGGGCACTAGGGCCATCTGGACGATCTGGACAGATCGAGACGGAGGAAAGAGCGACTTGCCGCGCCGCCAGATGGCGGCACGATTCGATCCCCGATGCTTCGAGGAGAAACGCCACGACAGATGTCGCCGTGGTCGCCTTGGCCGAAAGTTGGCGCTCGCAGTCCTTCCGTTGTCAATAACGGACACTGGCAGTATCCCGGTACGAAACGAAACGTCTCCTTCGTGACATTCGATGCGTTTTTCAACGTAATTTCGAGTCGTTTGATCGTTGTCTCGGCGTGTATTTAAGTTCATTGAGAAGGGCAGGGACGAAGCGCGCGATACGCGATCCACCGTTGCACCGTGAACTGGAATATCGGGCGTGCCTTTTCGGACCGACGACGCAGCGACGACGACGGCAGCGGCGACAGGAACGACAACGGCAATTTCGAGGACAGCGACAACGGCAACGGCAACGGCTACGGCTACGCAACTGCAACATCGAACTCGAAGACTGCCGCAGTAGGAAACGGCGACGACGGCACGGAACCGGCTAGAAGGGAAAAGCAACGCCGACGACATCGGTCGCTGCAACGGGCACTGCGACAACGAGACGAGGACGAGGGACGGGTGCCCCGCCGCGAGATTTTAAATATACGGCTACCTTCGTAACTGTCAACGGTCGGATTGGACTGCCTCGCGATCACGGTCTTCGCACGTATTCCCTCCCCGATATCGTTCGTTTCCCGACCTACGTATCTGATCGAATCGTTCGTTCCTCTCGCGACGACCATCGGACCGCCGTTCCTTCATCCGGGAAAGAGCCGAGCACTTTGCGTCGACAACGAGACGAAAGATTGACTAAATGACCATGGATCACGGTATGTGCAACATCGAGACCGGCTACAGCATAAATATCAAGAGGACCGACGGTGAGTAAATTCGCGCGAGAATATTTTTAGAATATTTTTAGCAGTTTCGACGGTTTGCTGCCTAGAGGCATGGGGAGCGAAAGGGGTGCTATGCAGGGCTTTCCTGTACTTTCCTATGCTTTCCTGTGCTGTGCTTTCGGACAAGGGTTAGCGGGGAGGGCTGGAGGCCTGTGGGGTGAGAGAAACGGCCTCGAATCCGCTACCAGCGATTGGCAGCGATCGTCAGCGGTTAACGGCGGTTGGCAGCGATGGACGGTTAGAGAGCACAGTCGGACGGTCCGGTGAGGAAGCCTCGGCGATACTCGGGGACGCTCGGGGAGGCTCGCCGCGTCTCATAGAGCTCGACGGCGACGACGAGCCGGCTCGTGCCAATTTTCCCGCTTTTGCGATTTTCGCGATTTTCGCGAGCAACTCCGAATCGCCGGCCGATCCATTTTGCTCTTCTCCCTGCACAGCGCGTCTGTGTCTGTGTCTGTGTCTGTGTCTGTGTCTACGTCTACGTCTGCGTCTGCGATCTCGATCACTCAAGACTCAAGACAGCCGGTTTGCGCGTGGCTCACTCGTTGTCAGAGACCCGACGTTTCGCCAACTCTTCGCTCTCGCGTATTCTACAATTCCGAAAGAATTTTCTCCTCATTTTTCGATATTCCCCGCCTTCGGTCTCGCGTTTCCGCCCATTTCGTGCTCAATTGCCCTTCGATATTTGTTTTCTTTTTTTGTTTCTCCCCTCCTTTGCAAAAACCGGGCCGATTCGTGCGACGTTGCAGCCGAGCCAATAACGGATCTCTCATCGGCGACGAGAAGTCCGTTCCGGTACCGTGAAACGAGATCGGAACGCGAAGCATCGCGTCCGTTCATGGCTGTATTGTGTTATTGGTCGCGGTTAATCGTCGTTAATCGTGATTAATCGTCGTTGGACGCGCTCCAGATGCCGCGGCACGCTTCTTTTCTCGGTCCGTCTTCTCGGTGTATTTGTCGGCAACGGTCAGCAACGGCCGGTTTCGTCGCTCCTGAGATCCTTTCTCGACTCGTTAGAGGTGCAACGTAGATTGCTCGGTTTCTCGTCTTTGGGCAGACAACGTCAGAAGCGAGAGAAGCGAGATCGCACGAGGAAATCTCGACGCACCTTTCGAGGGCCGATCGAGGCAAGGTCGACGAG
This sequence comes from Cerceris rybyensis, assembly GCA_910591515.1. Classification (NCBI taxonomy): domain Eukaryota; kingdom Metazoa; phylum Arthropoda; class Insecta; order Hymenoptera; family Crabronidae; genus Cerceris; species Cerceris rybyensis. Next base: position 92,389 of record OU342797.1, read on the forward strand.
TGGACAGACGTATTCGGGCAAAACGTCTCTCTAACGACGTTACCGCCGCCCGATCGTCTCCAAGTTGTCTTGTCGTTTCACCGTGCAAGCCTTGCAACGGCCGAGAATGGAACAGCCCGCGCAGTGGCCACGCTCTTCTCATCCCAGGAAATTCGCGATTTCCTCTCTTAGGGAACGGTAGGGAAAAGTAGAAACAAAGCTTTCTCCCTTCTTTTCTTTTCTCTTTAATCGCATATTCCTTAAATCAAAATTCTCCTCCCTCCCCGATTAAAACGGTCGAGAGCACCGGACTGCGGAAGCAACAAGTGTGCGAGGCGCATTTGGCGCAGATCCACAGGGGTGCAGGCATGCAGACGTGGAAGCGTACAGACAAGAGGTGTCCCGATTTGTGGCGTTCCTCTCGACCTCGGGACGAGTCGGCCGAAATCGAAGGTGTACGAGCTTCAAAAGGCAGCTGAGCACAAGCGCGCTCCAGAGTCTCGACCGGCACGTGGGCGCCGCGGCCTTATAAGGACACCCGCGAGGATTCTCGTCGTTCCAAGCCGTTCTGAGCCGTCCGAGCCGTTCTCCCTTTTCCTGCCGCGTCTCCCCGCGCCTTACGTCATCCGCGAAAATCTTCGTCAGGAGATTCGCTTCTGCCTCTCTGCATCTCTGCTTCTCTGTATCTCTGCGTCTCTGCGTCTCTGCGTCTCTGCGTCTGCCGTGAGCGTAAAGTAGCAAGGCTCGCGGACAATGTTCTCGGTGAATGTAAAAACGATTTGTACAACCCAGGCAAGCTTGTCCATCGAGAGATTTTTCTTCTGGTTTCAGGTCGTGTTCACTCGGCGGTCGTCTCCGGCGTAAATTGGGAACAACGCACAGTCACGGTCGAATGGTTCGAGAGGGGCGAGACCAAGGGGAAAGAGGTAAGAGGATCGGAACCGAAACGTCCGCGACTGCAGCGAGGTCCGGTTCTCTCAAAGTTGCTCCTCCCTCTAGGTGGAGATCGCGGCGATCCTCGCACTCAACCCGGAGCTCGATCAGAAGACGATGGCTCCGCCGGCCCAAATCAACAACCACATGTTGGCTTCCTCGAGGGCAAGGGTAGGTATCGCGCCCTCGCGTTTCCGGTCGTTTCCTGCGCTGCTCGTTGACTCGTTGTCTCGTTCGCTCATTGGCCGACGAGCCCCTTGGATCCGAGGTGACTCGTTCGCATGTTCGTTTGCCCGGAGCATCGAGGGCTGCGAGAACGCGACGAAGGAATTTCAATCCGAACCGTTCGCGAAGGGCCGCGAAAGCTGAAAAGACGAGCAGCGCCTGCCTCCTTTCGTCGTCGACCTCCACAGAGCCGCGTTTACCTGCGTAGAAACGCGCACGATCGCGTCCACCTGCGAACGGTCGCGCAGTCGGGCGATCGCACGTCGGTGGACCGTTCGACTCGGCAGTCATCCTCGCTACTAACACGATGCATCTTTTTTCCTCCATGGACGCTGCTCTTTGTCCGTCGTCACGGATTTGGTTCGCCGATGGATCATCAACGGCCTCCGGGATCCCGTCCGAACCCGATCGAATCCCCAAAACGATCTTGCAAAACGTCGCGCGACTTCACAATACCTAACGACCGACGACTCTCTTCCCGAGTCTCGTTCGTCGATCCCCCCCCCCCCCCCCCCCCCCCCCCCCCCCCCGGAACCTACCGGCTTCTCCGCAATGGGAAAGCAAACCCCCGAATCTACCGAATCGCAATCGCCTCCTCGCTCCGTCGACTCTGTTCGATCCGCAAACGCGATCGCGAACGGCCAACAAGGACTCTTCGGGCGAAGAGGACGAGGGGGTCGACGAGTCGGAGATCCAAGAGGAGGGCTCTCTCGGACGACACGGCAGTCACGCGGCTAGAAATGGCCTCGCATCCGCAACGCTTCCTGTACGAGTCCTTTCGCCTTCCGTATTTTTCTCGCGCCTAACGTTCGCCTCTTTTTCGTCCTCGGCCCTTTCCCTCTTCTCGGTTCTTTTTTTTTCGTTTTTTTTTTTCCTTTTTTTTGGCAAGGCGCTAGCTCACCGACCAACGGCGTTCTTGTCCGCTCGTTTTCTTTTTACGTCGATAACGTGCTGCGATGCGCCCGGTTTTTGACACCTACGCATCTCGTCGCGCACCGATCACCTTCGCCACACTCACGACCTTCTTCTCTCTTTTCAGCATTCCATCAGGCCATCGATACCAGTGAAAGGTACGTTACCCGCGAGCAAGCGGATCGCAAGAAGGCGAAAGGGCTGCCTTCCACGGCTTGTAGTGCTCGCCCTCTCCTGCCTTTGACTCGTCCTTTGAATCGGCGAACGCCTTTTTTCGATCGGTTTTTTCCGAGGCGTTCTACGACGTTCGGGATAGGTGCTCTTGCCCTCTCACGCTCGGCCGTTCGATAAATCGATCCGACGTTGCTCCACCGGCTCAAAGTTGCGAGGAGCATGTACCGCCGACGATGGCCAAGTCCGGCCGGTTCGACCGCTCGGGATAGCTCTTCCACCCTCTTCCGCTATTACCTCCCGACTATCGATGTTCTGTGCCGTATGCACCACCGCTAGACACAAGGGCAAGGACCCCGCGTCGCGTCTCTCTCGCTTCGAACCCCTTTCTCTCTTTCCCTCTTTCCCTCCTTCCCTCCTTCCCACCTGCCCTCCTTCCCTCCTTCTCTCTAATCGCCCCTCTACTTTTACTCTGCTTTTCTCGTTCCCCTTTGCCGGCGAGGCTCCCGGATCCGAGTCATTCGTATAACCAGCGACATGCGGCTCGACGCGTTCGCTTCTTGCTTCGGAAGAAAGAACAAAATAAAAACGACCGACGGGAGGAAAGTGGAAACCGTAGATCGAATGTTGTCACCGAGTCTCGAGGATGGTAACGTTTTTCGTTCGGGATTGAGCGCGCATTGGCTTATCCTCGACCGCTCGAATCGACTCCGATTACGAGGGCGAGATTCAGTCGTCGTATACGCTGGATTCGACGTATTCGCCGGTAGTCGGTGAAACGAATTCTTGTGAAACTTCGCGATACAACGTTCTTTTCAGCGGGCTCCAATCGACAGTTGCCGAGGCAGGCCGGCCGGCCGACCAATATCATGCCGCCAGCCACGTCCGTTAATGGCCACGGTGATTCCGTTACCGGACTCACGGCTCGAAGAGAAACTGAAAATATAGCTCTGACTCCCACGACTCCGGGTTCTCTCAACGTGAGCGCGGTCGTTCAAGCGAAACAGAAGCAGCAGCAGCAGCAACAACAACAACAACAACAACAACAGCAGCAGCAGCAACAACAGTTACAGCAACAACAACAGCAGCAGCAGCAGCAGCAGCAGATGCAGGCGCAAATGGAGAACGGTCGCTCGAGACGGTCCAACGTCGTAAAGGAGGTCGAAAGACTGAAGAAGAACAGAGAGGAGAGAAGACAACGTCAGGCGGAACTGAAGGAGGAGAAGGAGGCCCTCATGAATCAAGATCCGGGAAATCCAAATTGGGAGTTTCTAGCAATGATAAGGTCGGTTCACTTGGAAGTCGAGCTGGTAGCGAGTCTGACGGCCGTTTATCCCTGTCGAACGCATTTCAACGAACGCGTCCTTTCTTTGCAGAGACTATCGGAAGAACGTGGAATTCAGGCCTCTGCGGGGAACGGACCCCGTGGAGGATCATCAGATAACGGTGTGCGTGAGGAAACGTCCGCTGAACAAGAAGGAGTTGGCTCGCAAAGAAGTCGATGTGATCAGCGTTCCCAGCAAGGATCAAATGGTGGTCCATGAACCAAAGGCCAAAGTCGATCTGACCAAATATCTTGAGAACCAAATATTTCGATTTGATTACGCCTTCGACGAAACTTGCAACAACGAGATCGTTTACAATTACACCGCGAAACCGTTGGTACAGACCATCTTCGAGGGTGGAATGGCGACTTGCTTCGCGTACGGTCAGACCGGCAGTGGAAAGACCCACACTATGGGGGGTGATTTCAATGGAAAGACCCAAGACTGTAAAAAGGGAATATACGCCATGGTCGCTAAGGACGTCTTCAAGTGTCTCAAGCTAGCCAAGTATCGGCCTTTGAATCTCGTCATCTCCGCCAGCTTCTTCGAGATATACTCTGGAAAGGTTTTCGACCTTCTGGCTGACAAGGAGAAACTACGAGTCCTAGAGGACGGTAAACAGCAGGTACGCGTTTCATCTCTTATCTTATACTATCCTATCCTATACTATACTATACTATACTATACTATACTATCCTATCCTATCCTATCCTATCCTATCCTATCCTATCCTATCCTATCCTATCCTATCCTATCCTATCCTATCCTATCCTATCCTATCTTATTTTATCCTCCTTTCTCGACACCTGCCCTTCTTTTCGTTTCGATTCGATTCGATTCGTTTCGGTTCGTTCGACCGATCACCTCGATTCGTCAACTTGCTCTCTTAAATACCTTTCAGGTTCAAATAGTAGGACTCACGGAAAAAGTTGTAGAGACCTGCGACGAGGTATTGAAGCTCATTCAGCATGGAAACAGCGCCCGAACTAGTGGGCAAACCAGCGCCAATTCTAACTCTTCTAGATCGCACGCAGTATTTCAGATCATAGCCCGATCGCCTGGCACTCACAAGGTTCACGGGAAATTTTCGCTCATCGATCTTGCCGGCAACGAGAGAGGAGCGGACACCTCCTCTGCCAATAGGCAGACCCGTTAGTATCTTGTCCTCTTCTCCGTCTTATTCTTCTTCTTCTTCTTTTTATTGTTATTACTCTGCTTTTAATCTTTTTTCGACATCGAATACGAAGCTTGGTCGGATTGTAGCAAATGACACTGTCTCTCGCAGGAATGGAAGGAGCCGAGATAAACAAATCGCTGTTGGCGTTGAAGGAGTGCATCCGAGCGTTGAGTCGCAAGGGGACACACTTGCCCTTCAGAGCGAGCAAATTGACCCAGGTGCTGAGGGACAGCTTTATCGGGGAAAAATCAAAGACGTGCATGGTAACCGAGAAGCTTTCAGCAGTATCGACGGTACTCGCTCGACCAGCTAACCGATTTGCGTGCGTCGTTTCGTAGATAGCAATGATAAGTCCCGGAATGAGCTCCTGCGAACATTCGCTGAATACCCTCAGGTACGCTGATCGGGTTAAGGAATTGGCTGCAACCGATCCGACGGAAACGAAGGCTTCCCCGACGGATGACGATCGAAACTTGAAGATAGAGGAACAGTCAAATAACACCGTTCTCTCCGACAGCGACCTTGCGCAACTTCGTTCGCTAAACGTAAGTCGAGAATAATTATCTTATCGGTAGTCCCGTTGCTATTGGTACTCGTATTGGTTACTTCTCATTTTATTCTTTCCTTCGTTGCCTTTAAGGAAGGTGAGATATCGCAAGATCTCTACACGTTCCATGAGGCGGTATCCGCGTTGCAATTGATGGAAGAGGAGGTCCTGGACACGCACAAAATGGTGATGGACAATACAACGAGATTTCTCAATCACGCGCACAGTGTGTTCAGTGCAACGCACGAAGTAGACTATGACCAAGAAGGTAAGAAGGAGTATGCTGCCCGTTTGATTGTACCGTTTTTCCGCGTGCTCTCTCTCTCTCTCTCTCTCTCTCTCTCTCTCTCCCCCCCCCTTCTCTCTCTTTCTCTTCCTCTCGTGCGCAGGCACGCGTACTCCGACTCTTCAATCTGTGAATATTAACTTTTATCGCTGGTTCGTCTATTAATTTCTCTGCCTCTCTGTCCTCTTGTCCGTTCCTTTATTTAGCGACACCGTATCCAGCACACAAGTGCTTATACCCGCGCCTATTCTTGCTCATGTTTTACTTTTTCCGTCGATTCGAAATATAATTCGAGATTTCGTGGAAGCGTGGTCTCAGAAAAGAGAAGCATATATAGAGGCGCGCAATTTTTTCTCGAATACGAATATCCAAGATACAGGAGACCCGAAAAAGCAGCACGGCATAATACGTTAAAATCGATAGAAACGGCTGACATGCTCTTCCATGACGTCAAGCAACACTATGTGTGTGGCATTTTACAACAGATTCGCGAGGTAAAACTGTGGCAAATTCGATCTTCACGTTATGCCGACATCGGAAGGAAGATGTTGGAAACGATAACGAGCTTGATCGAGGTGACGACGGCGATGGAACGTTGAACAAAATCATGCTCGTAAACAACGGCAATGAAGATAAGGAGGACGAAGGGGACTACGAGGACGACGTTATCGATGGATATACGAAGAGGTCCTATAACGGAGATAGAAAAGAATCGAGGTCATCTTGGAGTGGCGAGAAGAAAACCTGCAGATCGCGGACCATCCCGCGTCTCTTCGGCAGAGATAAAACGAGGGATCGTACACGGCAAACCCGTTGGTCCACTGGTAGCAACAGGAAAACCCAAAAATATCATTGGTCCGGGACGTTTGACGATCGTCGAATCTCTAGTTACACCGATCGTCATTTCTTCACCGGCAATAACGTCAACTGCGAGAAGAACAGTGTCAATTATAATTTCGAGGCATTTGACGATAAAAAAGCTACAGCCAAAACCAAGATCTTTTCTACGAAAAAGATATCGTTCGTCCTACCCTCGAACGAGAAAGGAGATAGTGCAACTGGAGAGATCGAACCGATCGTCGATCGCTGGCTCCGTTTGGACGAAAACAAAAAGAGAGATATAGACACTGAAAAAGGTGAAGATGGAGATGGAAATGGAGATGGAAATGGAGATGGAGATGGAGATGAAGAGAAGGAGATGCGAAATAAAAAGCAACGGAGCCTGGAAACGAGGATTGGCGAAATTTGCTCGAGCAACTCTTCGAGGTCAACGTCGCGTCGCGATAGACCGTCGGTCTCCGGACGATCGGACGACACATCGCAGCCCCGAGCACTGTCTTCCACGATACGCATACTCTTTGGAAATCTCCTCCTCTTTTCTCTCTTGCCAGTAACTTACGTTGCTGTTATATACCTGCTTACGAGGAGCGAGCAGACTCTTTCCTCGTCCGTACTACCAACGTAAAATTTTTCTCGGTATCGTATGCTCCGCCTTTTTCGTTTTTCCATCTTTTTCGCCTTTACTAGCAACGTTTCGTTTTCTAGAACTGTAGTCGATAGATTTTAAGGCGCAAAGAGGATCTCTCGCAATACGGTACCCTCGAGGAATTTTCGTCGACCGTTGATCTCGAATCGGCGATTCTTTTTACACACGAGGTTTGACACAGACATTATCTGGTCAAGCCGTTATCTAGATCCGAGGGTCCAGTTGGCCTCGACCGGCAGTCACACTCTTTTTAGACCCATCGTAACGGCGCACAAACCCTTGCAGATACGAGACGGAAAAGAACAAAGTTTGATTCGACCGACCTGAGGAAGTTCTCGTTGCGTAGACGTCTCCGTGAAAGAAAACAATTTTCCGACGGTACGAATATTCAGATTCCCATCTACGTGCAAAACCGCCTAAACAACCAAACAAGCAGCTTCATCTAACGCATATGCGCCGTACTCGATACTATCACGCATAAGGCCATACGATAGATACTAGATATTAGATACGATAATCCATACTAATTTCATCGCGATCCTCACAGGCACACGGAGGAACGTTGCCTCTCGTATCCCGGCCTCTGTTGTCGTCGTTCCCTTTAATCCTCGATAATAACTGTTATTCCGACCTTGAGAAAAGCGCGTAAATCCAAAGGTGGTATCGGACTCTCTGTCTGATCCGATCTCCTTCCGCTTACGTTCCCCTTCGTCTCTTCGTACCGGCGTAATCGACGGCAAAAGACCGACGACGGACCGCTCCTCGGTCTTCCCACTGTCGTGGTATCGATAATTCACGCCGACCACGGTCAAAGCCGGAGTGAAAGTCAAAGTAAAAGTAAAACTAAAAACAAAAATAAAAGTAAAAGTAAAAGTAGAAGGAGCGTCCAAACGCATCCCCTTTTTTATGTACAATTTCGATCGAATGTTGTTAATAAACGTTATATCTATGGACTTTAGTTCTAACGGCATTGTTTCCTTCGCACTAATAGTAGCCTCTAACAAGAATGACCGGCGGAGATGTCTGATCGATTCTATTTCGACGGTCAACCGTTGGAATCATCGAACCGCGAATCCTGCCGGTCAAACGAGCCAGACGAGTCCAATACGATACCGTCTTACCCTGGCACTTTCAGAAGCCTCGCTTTTCAATCTCAAAACGCTTCTTTCTCGCGAAACCTCGGGGATCGTAGCGAATTCGTCCATCGAATGCCGAACTTTACTTAAACTCAACCATGTTCGTCGAAATTTCTGCTAGTTCACGCTGATTCATGGAGTTTTATGAGAAACCACGCCGTCACGATTCATGCCGATTCACGCAGATTTAGGCAACGAGCGCGCGTAGATTCGCGGCTGCCGTTAAATCAGTCCGATTGACGTAGGTATCTCTTCTATGTTGCAGCCTACGCTCAAGAGTGGGAGCAGCTGCTGGTGCAACAGCGCGACACCGTGATCGCCGCGTTGGACCAAGTTAGCCAGTTTCGCGGACAACTTCTGCAGGAAGAACAGATTAGCCAGAAGATGACGCGCACGCGTAACTTGCGATACAATTAAGGCTTTGCTCTCGGGCGGCAAGTAGAGACGGAAGGGAGAAAGAAAGGTAAAAGAATTGTATTTCTCGGAACTCTTCCCTCCTCGAGACTCGATTCTACCCGTAGAAACCCGTAGAAACCCGTTTGCGACTCTTTGGCGAAACAGCATCGAAATTAAGTATATTCCTCCTCGAATCGCAGACATCCAACAAGTCAAGGAGATGGAAAACACTGGAGGAGCGACGATCCTTCATCTTCCCGGTGACAGAAATAGCATTCTCAATGTTGGAACCGCAAACAACCGTAATCAACCGTGGCTGTCGTCACCGCTCCTGCTACCGCTGTCGCTCACTCATCTTCATTCCCGCGGTATGTTTTACCACCGATGTCCTCGCCGTCGCCGCCGACGTCGTCGTTACTAGCGATAAAACTCGAGACGTCGATTCCCTTACACAAACTACGATGGAAGATCGATGACGTCGATATCGCGGTCGATTCTACCAAACGCGGCGAAGTAACGTAGACTGTTCGAAATCACCGAGCTTCTCAAGATATCAAGTATACCGCGAGCGTCGACGGAAGTGGGGCGATATCCTTGGAGGAAAGTACATCGAACGATTCGATCGAGAATTTCTTCACGCCTTTAACCAGCACGGATAACTGACAACGGACAGCGAGCACGCCTCCTGTTCTAAGGGCGAGCGTCGGGAACTACACGAAAGAGCGACGAACCGTATCGGAGCGTCTCCGTCGTGATCCTCCCGCAGCGAGAAACTTTAAAAACACATAATATACACATTAAAATTCAGTGCATTTCAAAATGGTTGCATTCAAATGAATCATCTCCGCATAAACGTAACGAATCGCCGATCGTTCGTGTTTGGTATTCCTTTTTAGATTGCCTTAGTCGCCACTAACGTATAGACGTATATGTATATGCATATTCTCGGATGCTCGAAATTATCCTCAAAAGATCCTGAGGCTCCGAGAAAGATGCGTATCTTTATCCCCCGGGATATATCGCTATCGTAGCCTCTCTCGTTGCCGACCTAAGTAGGACTTTTTACCGGATAACGATATACGAGTCGATATAGTTTTACAATTGAGAATCGATCGTCGAGCACGGATGCACCCCCATTATTTTTTTATGAGCAAGCTAGACAACTGTGAGCAAATTGGACAAAGTTACATTTCTTATAAATGACTGTCCGCTCTGTCTGAAAAATGCGAAAAATGGAGAAAGCAGCATTTTCAAGCAGACTTTTTGCTCCGTTGCTTCTCGATAGTCGTGTCGTATATAACCGATTAAAAAGTGAGAAATGGCAGGTCCGTTTAGCATACCACCCAGTATATTTCCGTAAGTTTGTATGGAATAAGGCCGTCGAAAATACACAAATTACGATTTCCAAAATCACACTTTTATTAAAAGCCGCTTCTATCCATACATTTTTATACGTATGTATCTATGCGGACGTATTCTATTATACGTCCCATCGTAACTCGACCAGCGAGTTCCGATTCCAAGTTGTCAATAACGTTCGAAGATTCGTTTCGGCTCGTTTCTCTCTTCTAAATCGGATCACAGTCTTGGCACGAATTTCAACCGCCTCTGCACACACAGGCAGACTCACACTCACACTCACACTCACACCCACACCCACACACCCTACTCTTTACTCCTCATCCTTATTCTTATCATTAACCTTACGTTCAATTCGTATCGACTTTAGTCGATTTCAGAGAATATAACGCGATGGAAGCATCGATAAGAGGTTCCGGGACGATCGATGCGAGCAGATAACTCTGCTATCTTCGTATTTAATAACACAAAACGTCCAAGTATATTTACTAATACAGTAACGATATAGACGCAAAGCCGTCGATCCGACAAACCGACACAATTACGATGATCATGTCACGATGGTTTTAATTCTTTTGGTGACGTAAACCGAGAGCGAGAGGCTCCTACGCATATCACCTTCTACGCTCGCTGTACTCCTAGCAGCGAACGGCGATTCATGTTTCAAGGTGAACGAAAATTTTGTGCGCGTCAACGAGTAGCTAGATTTGAACACACGAGAACTCTGCAATTGATCGAGATTTCGCGATAGCAGCGAATTCGTGGAAGACTTCTGTGCCATCATCTTTCTATTGCCACGATTGGAACGGTAAATCGAAAAGACGTTTTCAAAATGAGACATTAATTCAATATCGCTGGCACTGCCAGCTAAAACGTATTTCACTATTCTTTGGTTTACGAAAATACTTGTGAATACCGAGATGAATTTGTTATCTGAGTAGAGATCACCGCACTCCAACGGCTTCTTCCTCCAAAGTTATCGTGTTGGACTTTTCGGTAAACAGAGTATCTTGACCGAGGGCAGGAACTTGCTTGGAAAATTCGCTGGTTGCCCAGAGGAACAAGTCCAACGTCTGTTCCGTAGACTCCGCTATGAATCTTACAAACGGCCGAACGTCTCCTGTATTCGCTATTTGTAGATTTTCATAATACGTGTGTCGATGTCGTTTGTGTATAATCACCGGCGGATATCCGGCTTGCATGAGAATCATGTTCATCAGCAATCGGGACGTTCTGCCGTTGCCATCGGAGAACGGATGTATGTGCACGAGCTTGTAGTGCGCCAATGCTGCGTACCTGGCGAAATGTGTGCATTTTACCGCAGATATTAGGAAAAACTTGACGCAACTTAGAGCGCGGCACACTTTCAAGTGCAGACTCAATTGGAAATGCGAGATTTCACCTACCTGACCGGATGCATCCTGACGGCACTTTCGCTGTTCAACCACAGGGCAAATTCTTCCATGAGATAGTGTATATCTCCCGGGCCAGGAGGAACGTGTCCACCGACGTACACTTGAGTGCGTCTAAACTGGCCACCGTGCACAGGGTCAACGTGACCCAATACGCGAGTATGTATTTCGAGTATATCCTTTATAGAAATCGATCCGACTCTGTTCACCAGAGTTGCATTGATGTACTTCATTGCAGAGTCCAGTCCCAAGATCTCGTTGTGCTCATCGATACTCTTACCCCCGACTGCGGTGCGCGTTTCGACGATCGCCCTGGTTTGCGCCAGATTCATGGTATTGCCTTCTATGCCGACAGTATGGTATATGTGTTGAAAGTAGGCCTCCTTCTTAGCACGGATCAATGCCACATTGTCGTCTGGAATGGCCGACAAGGTGTTTCGCTTTTCGTCTATACGTCTCAGAGTTCTTTCGTCGAGTTCTTCGACGACACGGGCGGTTCGTCGACTATTGAGCAGAGCACCTTCGTGATTGGGCTGATAGCAGAGGGCACGAGCGTAAAGTTCATCCGCCTTGACGACGTCCTTTTGCGTGTACTCCAAAAATTCTCCATATCGATTTAATACGTCCGGATGACGTGGAGCAAGAGCCATCGCGTGTTGAAACAATTTTACTGCTTTCTTCTCCTTCCCGGCCGATTTCATCTCCAATGCGAGATGCAGAGACGTCAAAGCCTCCGCTACGACCGCCGCGCTGCTTCGACCCGCTGCTCGGTCCGACAGAGATCTCGGAAGCGCCACGTCGAGTGTACCTTCGTCGTAGACGTTCAACGTACTCTCCGACGGTAGCGGGATAAACGCATGTCGATAGTCTCCGGCTGAAGGAAGAAAATGTATCGATCAGTAGAGGCTCAGCGGTCATGGTGAGAGCCGTTTCATAGAATAAATAGAGAGAATACCACCATACTTGCACCATACCTACAGAGTCCCTCGGCGATGGTCTCGGCAACGTCTTCATGTATCGGGATAGCAGCGTTCCGATAACGGCGACCGCGATACCCGATGCTACCACGAGAAAGACGACTATCCGATTCGGCGTCATAGCGCACGTTACATCCTTCCGTTCGTCCCTCAAACTCCTCGAGCGAACGGATTTGGCATCGTCGAAGAGACACAGAACGTTCGCGTACGACGACATCTTTTCGATCGAAGTCGAATAGAAAGTCTCCTATCATGAACGTGTTCCAGCAGCCTCAACGGCCGCGACATGCTCTCGCTCGCGTGGCAATTCAAAGATTCTCGCAATCTATGAATCACGCGAGTCTACCGTTTACTGAGGTTTACGGTAACTCCACATCGACTCAAGTTTCACCGCTGGCCGTGACGACACCGCCGACCTGCCCCAAGGCTCGATCGACGACCATGTGGTCTATTCCGATTGGTCCCTTTTCGCCCCATCTAGTGCGCGCTTTCCGTTCCGGCTCGTTAACGATACGAACCATTTCAATCGTTCGAACAAGCGGCTCCAAACTTGAGTGGAAAAAGCATTATCCAGCAACTCTAACAATAAAAATTGAGTTTCACAATGGTTCTAGGATACGGTAACGTCGTCGAATTTACAGTTATACTGAGTTATACCATGTCTGACCATGTCATACCGACAATCCCTGACAATCAGGCACTCCATTTAAGCCACAAACTATGCTAATGCCAAAAGAGCGTAAACTCGATGTTGTCGAAGGGTTCTGGACGCGACGTTGCCAGCGCCATCTAACATTTTGCAATTTTCTACATTTTTCTCTGGCGGGAAATAACACTCGGTGAAATACAAGTATTTCAACACTAATATTTCACTTGTTTCTTCATCGATTAATAACGGCTTGCTTCAGCACCTCATTGCGAGTCTAGAATATCGACATACCAATGGAAAGCACTGAAAGCCTTCTCGCTTGCACTCCATATCTAATGAAAAGTTTTTAGAATTTCGAAGACTTCGTTCTGATAGATGGCGCCACCATTACAACTTCTAGAACACTGAACTATAATACTACTGGAACGCGCGCTGGCTATTCTCTCCCATGTAGAAGCCGCGTATCAAGACAGATAGCTTCAAGGGGTATCTTTTGCTCTTTCTAAACATACTGCGCATGTGCACAATGACGTCACGCTTATCAGGGCACACGGGCTGGAAAAAGTTTGTTCACTCATGTCAGTTTTAGTACGCGTGGTTTGCTGCTCAAATTTGTGATGGGAGGGAGAAAACATCTAGACGGGGACTGTACAGACAGAGACACGACTACCCATAGCACCCAGAGTAAAGAGGTTCATGCTATCTCTCTCGGTACGGGTTGGCAGCGCCAGCACGCGTTCCAGTAGTACTATAGTTCAGTGTTCTAGAACCCCTTAAAAATAGGGAGTTTCCACTCTTTCAGCATTCGAATAGTTTATGGCTTAACTTTAAAATGCACCGATAAAATCTTTCCGCTTTTCTCGGCTTTTACGAGTTCTAGAGAGACGATTTTTTCTCTGTTTGACGCAGTTTTTCACTCACTTTCAAATGATGTATGCTACAAGGCGACACCCTTTTTAGAACCAAGATGTTATTTTTTGCGAACGGACACTCACTCATAGCGAGCAAACGCCTAGAGTTTCAAAGTTTTCCATTATAATGTCGACAGATTAGACTCCAAATAACACACTGAAACAAATCGCATTTAAATGGGTGAAATAATAAGTGAAATATTAGTGTTTAAATATTTGTCTCCTATTTGAAGGTTACTTCCCACCAGAGGAAATGCAAAAATGACAAAAAATTAGATGGCGCTGGCATCGGAACCAGCAGAACCTCTGAATATAGAGAGATTCCACTCTTTTAACATTAGCATAGTTAATGGCTTAAGAGGGTTGCTGTATGGCCGGCACGGCACGCTCGGAGCAAGGGAAAATTTATTTAATATTCGTAAGATACAATTGTGTGCTCTAAGCTACAAATTATTTGTTTCATAAACGACTGCCTACGTCGGGTTACTATATTCTCCTGCGACGTTAACACTGACTACTACCTAGAGTTACAGTTCGCTAACAACCACCTAAAACTGCATCGGCGAAATGTAACCTTTAGAAATAACAACGCATACTGGTACTCTTTTTCCTCATGGCATTACAATGAATATTGAGCTGACCCAATAGCGATATCAAGATGCTTCCGTTCATCCTTTAACATTAAATTAAATAGGAGGGAATTAGGGATCGTGTCGAACGTTGCTTTCTACGATTCACGTTCACGACAAAGCTAAAACGAGCGAACATTTAGGGAAGAGTCGCGGTGAGGTGTGAGCAAAACACGAAGGGGCTAGGTGACGTTCGATGAGACAAGGCACGGCAAAGCAAGGCAAAGCAAGGCAAGGCAAGGCAAGGCAAGGCAAGGCAAGGCATGGCATGGCTTGGCGGGGCGGGGTGAGACAAGGCGAGCCGATGCGCTATGGTTTGGCTGAGCGGGGCGAGACAGAGGAAGAGAAGGCAAGGTAAGTCGGCATAAGCGGATAATAGTCGTAACGGCCCTGAAACCGAGGCCATCGTTGTCCGTTGGCCCGAACAACGTTTACGCGCGTTTCTCTTTACCTTCGAACTCGGTGCAACAAGCGTTCGAGGCACGAGCTCGACGAGGCACGATATTCAGCGAATTTTTTCGTCCTTCGTCGTGCGCACCTCGACAAGAATGATGAAACGAAACGACCGAGCATCAACCTTGAAGACGACACTCGCTAGAAGTTGAAAAGTTTGTTCTTTACCATCCGGGGCATCGAGGTAAACGCTGTCGATCGTAATTTGATATTTACACAGCCGGGGGCGCTACCGATCTCTTGGTTTGGCTTCGCCTTCCTTCTCAAACTGTCAGATTCGGAATCGGAGTCAGACTCGGAGGACGGGAATTGGTTCAGCCCTTGTGCAAGGACACGATGTATCCTGACTGGCTTAGAAATAGCTACGGTCCGTCGAAACGAGCAAACGACTTAGATCCGTTCGATCTCGCGGCCGTCTAACCCTTCGGATCTCGTCTTTTCGGGGTTTACCACGAAATCGTTTTTAAGAGCTTTACCACGAATTCCTCGAGGCACGTCCGTCACGGGATCTGACTCGGTAAATCGAGAGCCACTCGCCGGCTCGCGCTTCCCTTGGATAATTTCGAAACGATCGAAAGCGCATTGCTCCTTCTCGACCTTTTCGGTCATTTCACGTACTCGATCCCACCGTCGCGGATGGTTTCGTTCTCGAAAGGTTCCTTTCGCGGTAGAGGAGCGATCCGTTGAATCCGTTGAATCCGTTGAATCCGTTGATCGAGATCGAAAGAACGAAGCTGTTGCGTAGACGATAGTGTTAAATATTACTAACTAGAGATGCTCCTTGCTGGAGAAAGGAAGGTGAAGGAGAAGTAGAAGGATAAAGATAAGGATAATGATAATGATAATGACAAGGAGGGAGAGAAAATGGGTGGTTGAAAACAGAGGGGGAGAGGGAGGAAAAGGAAAAGGAAAAGATAGAAATTTCGAAAGGGATGGAGGAGCTAAGCTGAAAAACAGAGGTATCGGGGTGGTAGTGTCGTAACGGGAAAACGATCAAGAAAACTTTCCCGAGGTGAATACGAACCGAAGGATATAATATCGCTGTTCCCCGGAAGCTTGATTAGCCGTGATGTTTACCTTCTACCGCTGTAAGACGTCGGAGCATACGTACGTATGTATGTACAGAGAGCGAAATACCAGACCGACTCGTGATCCAAAGGAGGGAACATTTCCCGGAGCGAAAGTGAGAGCGAGAGCGAGAGCGAGAGCGAGAGCGTGATCCGTCCATTGGTGGAGTGCGCGGCTTTGACTCGACAATTTGAATCGAAAGGAATTTTGTGGCTCGTCAGATGGGCGCAATTGTTTCCCTTATCGATTCGTTTCTCCGGGTGCAGGTTTTAGTTAAGAGTAAAAAACGTAGGAGCATAGAACGGTCTCTTTCTTCTTTTCCTCTGAGCTCGACGCAAGCTTTTCCGGAACGCTCGATCGAACGACAGTCGAGGTTCGAGGGTCGAGGGTCGAAACGAGTGACGAGAGAGGAGGCGAGGTTTGACGGCCGCCGTGCAGGAGGGCAGACGTCGGCGGCCCAACGGCCCAACGGCGCAACGGCGCAACAACGCAATGAAACAACGACGCAACGAAGCAACGACGCAGCGACGCAGCGACGCGTGCACGAGGCAAACGCGCTTCCACAAGTTGGGTCAACGTTCTCGTTCGTCCACCCGTGCGGGTCACGTACACGGGTACACGGGAGAGACCGAGAGGAATGGAGAGAACGCTACGGCCAGAAGGATGGTTGTCAGCGTTCGCCAGAGGGCAGAGAGCGGGGATTGGGGGGAAAGGTAAAAAAAAAGAGCGTCGCGTCGCGTCGACGATCGGGGTAAAGGGCGAAGGAAGGATAAACGCAGGATAGGTCGTCGGAAGGTTGGAGGAACGAAGGCACGGGGAACCTGATCCGCGGTAGTCGAGAACGGATCGGACTCCGCGGGGAGGGCACGGCCGTCGCGATCGAAGGTATCTTCCTGTTGGTTCGTTTAACGAATCCAGAGGTCGAAACGCGTGTCTAGAAGAGAGCTCGGAAGGGTCGCGGAGACCCGGAAGTTCTCGAGGAGCTGTCGGTGGGTCAGAGGAGATTCCGAGGAATCCCCTCGGTGAGGACAGGAAAGGATCGATTTGTAGGAGGATTCGTAACCGTAAAAGCTGTCGAGCAAAGGAACGAAGGAGCGATATCGTTGCTGCGTAAAACTCGCGGCCGTCCTTCCTCGAGAGCGCTCGATTCTCCTTTTACGGTGCGGAAGGTCGAAACGGAAAAAAGCGGTTCGTGGAAGGCGTCTATGGGCGATCCTCTCTCAGCCGATGAGACGGTCGGTCGGCCACTTTGTCGGCGAGTTTATTATTCGTAACGGAGAATTCGAGAGGATCTGCCCGATTATCGCCGACGGTTCCGAGCCTTCTGGACCGCAAAGACGGAACACCGAGATCGAGACCGAGACCGAGACCGAGACCGAGACCGAGACCGAGACCAGGACCGGAATGGGCGACCGTCGTCTCTCTCTCTCTCTCTCTTTCTCTCTTTCTTCCTTTCTCCCTCTTTCCTACGCGTTTGCGATCTCTAGTTTCACGCGAAGCTGCTTGGTCGTTTGACGCTGTAGCAGCAATTGAGAGATGCGCGATATCCTCCTCCCGTGAGTTCGAATCCGACTTCCGGTACCCCAGCCCAACGTTTCTCCATTTTCCATTTTTCCGCCTTCCCGTTTCTCGACCGAATCGACAACGAACAGCTGGAAGAGCGATTGGTGCGATACCGTGGAACTCCAAAACGACGGATCGGTGGTTCCTCCGTCTCGACGGAAACTTCCATCCTTCTTTTCCTACTTCCATTCTCCCTTCAACGCCGTTGCCGGCGACCACCGCTTCCTAAGAACTCGTTCGTTAGTTCCTCGATCCTTGGCCCTTTTCGTCCTCCGTAGAGGTTTTCTTGCGCTGTGGTCGGTGTCGTTCGTAGCTTACGCTCGCTACCCGAACGAGCCATTGAAAGTCGAAAGCCTCGAGGCGAGCCATTCAAGGAGCACCGTTCCGTGCCTTTAATGGTCGATAAAAGGTCTCGGGAAAAGGGCCGTGGATTGGGATAACCGAGATTCGAAGGAACGGCCAAATCTCAAAGCGCAGTATCTTATTTATTTGTCTCGGAGGAACCTCCGGATTACGTTGGCCGTTGAACGACTGAACTGGAGAACCGTTCTAGAGAGTATAGATGTTTTGGAAAACGTAGCCATCCTATACTGTAGAATATAGGACGATCGACGTGATCGATCGGTAGATTCGAAAATGTTTCTCAAGGCGCAATTGCGCGTCGGTCGCTCTCTCGTTCCGCATCGAGCGAGCTGTGACGCATCGGGAAACTCCTTCTCGTTCGGCCGGTTGGCCGTTAGAATTCTAGACAAATATAACGCCGCGACGGCGAAAGTGTTCTCGGTGTCACGATGCGCAGCCTCTCTTAGCTTCCATCCTCCGTGAAAACAGCGACGTTGGAACCGTCGCAATCTCTCCTCTCTCTTTATCCCTCTTTCTACTTCTTCTTGCCTCTTCCTACCTCTTCCTAACTCTTCCTAACTCTTCCTAACTCTTCCTAACTCTTCCTAACTCTTCCTGCTTCTTGCTGCTTCTTCCTACCCGGTACTGGTGCTCTAGTCTCTTCGGTAGTTTGGACGCGACGCGGACGGACATGGACACGATTTACCCGACTATCGACTCCCGTTTCGACCAGCGCTGCCGAGCTAACCATGATTTTCCACCCGCCTCGCTACTCTCCCGAAAGTTCGGATTTTGTTGTTCCATGAACGGTGGTTCAGATAATCTCCGAGGACCGTTTCCAATACCTTCGATTCTTTTCCGCTGCACGGTTCCACGTCGGGTTTAGAGTTTGGGGTGTGGGGTCTGGAGACTGCTAATAATTTTCAAATAATTTTGTCGAGACAGCACACCGAGATATTCGAGCGTGGAGACTAACCAAGCAACCAACCGATCGATACGAAACGAAACGAAACGAAACGTAGGGGAGATAAATCCGAAGAGTGGGTTCGTGGCGTCCCTCGCGTTCGCGTCTCTCGTGTCGCACGAGCTACGTTGCTGGTTAGAGGAAAGCGACAGTTACGCGTTCTCGCGTGACCCAGTTTCGAAACACGTGGCTCTCTACGAGTCACGAGTCACGAGGAAGAAGGAAGAAGGAAGAAGGAAGAAGGAAGAAGGAAGAAGGAAGAAGGAAGACGGAGGAAGGAACGGTGGGAGGAAAGGTACTACCGCTTGAATCCTTCTGAATCGAGCTCCCCGGGGAATCCGTGGTAGCAAAGAGTATTCGTCGACGATCCGGGAGAGATCGGTACGGGGGTCTCGCTATCGCGGAAAGGCGCGCACGGTTCACCTTCGCGCTGCGATTAACATGCAATTGAGGAAACGGCCCTCGCGAGATCGTGTCGCGGGTATCAACGTCGATGCTCGAGGTCGCTAGATTCTCCGTCGCTTCCTAGTTGGCTCGAGAGTCTGGGGGCTCTCCTTCGTTCCGCTACGACCGAAGCTTACCCGGGTTTCCTCGATGTCGGAGCGTCGTCGCGAAACTACCCATCGGGTCGAAACGAAAAGTCGAGAGCCAGTCGAGCGACCGAATCGATCGAAGGCACCACTCGCGCTCATTCGACCGGCAAACCGGCGATAATAGCCACGAAGCCCTACCGGTTAATCTCGATTGATTCCCGAGCTCGTCACCCTTCGTCGGCCGACCCGAGTGACGTTCTCTCCCGACGCTCTTCTCCTTCGGAACCGATTCACCCTTCTGCCAGCCTCTCGATCTTTCTTTCCTTCCTCTCTCTCCCTCTCTCCCCCTCTCCTTCCCTACCTCCCTACCTCCCTCCCGCCCTTCCACCCTACCATTCTCCTTTCCTCTCACCCTTTCATAGCGCCCCTGTTTTTCGAGCTTTCCCCGTATTCCGGAGGGAATATTTCCACCTTTTTTCGAGGCACCGTGTTCTCACCCCGTCTCTGTTCCTCGCTCTCTGCATGGCAGAGAAGAAGCTTGAAGGTAGAAAAGCAGGCGATAGGTTCGTGGTGGATGGCGAATGGATCGAGAGGTCGAAAGGAACCGGGTAAACGGTCGCGGCGACTCGTCCAAATTGTCTAACGAAAAACGCAAGAAACGGCGAGAGGAGATGGAGGGTGGGTGGGAGCTTGAAGGAGGGATGGGCGAAGGAGGAGACAGGAATAGGAATTCGACGTAGGAAAACTGCGGAAGAAATAACAATTACGTTCGACGAGGGTCAGCCCCGTGATTTGGGCTCTCGAAGGGCGCCGGAAACGCCGTAGTGAGGGAAAAGAGGGGAATTTAGTAGCGCAGCGGATCTCTTTCGAGCGAGACCGAGCCGCTCCAGGACGATCGATCCGACCGAGTCGCCGATTCTCCGAACGGACGGGGACGTTTCGACCCTCGTCCGAAAAGCAGGAGCAGAGGCCGAGAGCAGGAGACGAGAGCAGGGCCAAGAGGGATTCTCGGTCGGGGAGGGACCGTCGCGCCGGAGCAAAGCCCCCGCAATTGCGCCGCGGGACGGCGCGCTCCTCTTTTCTTTCGCGCTTCGACCGCCGAACCCTACCTAAGACGCGTCTCTCCTCGACAACCGACCGCCTCGGGGACGCGACCGATTCTACAAATAGCGCCGTGTTTTCCCTCCGGGGGGATCGAACTCGCGACCTTACCAGTTACACCTCGGCCGCACCCCGTTATATTTTTAGACGAACCGCGTACAAACCGAAAACCGCGACTCGCGTCCTCGTTGCGACTCTCTCTCTCTCTCTCTCTCTCTCTCGCTCTCTCTTTCTCTCTCTATCTATCTCTTTCTGCCTCTGCCTCCCCTCTCCCTAACCCCTCGCTATCCTTTTTCCCCTGTAGTAGCAAGCGATTCCGTTTAAATCTTTACGGCTTTGGTCCGCCATTAGCGTCGCTTCCTCCTTCGTCCTCGAAATCCAGCAATCGCGCGCACATTTCCGTCCCGCTACCAAGCAACGTCTCGACGAGAGCGCCTCCGACTCTCCGCATCTTCGCCTCGACGTCTCGTCGTCTCATCGTCGCCCCGTTCGTCTCTGGATTTATTCTTTTTGCGGTCCCTCTCGTTTCGCTCACCCTTTGCTCGGCCTTGCCCGATCGAGCCGTCAGAACGGCACTTGTGCTCCTTACCGACCGCTTCGTGAGACGACGCAGCGACCGAGATGGAGATCTCGCTACTCTGCGATAGACGACGCGATTCGTCGTTACGAGAGATCGATCCTCACGGAATCGTTGGGAAGCCGAAGAGCCGACGGACCATTCTCGCAATTGGCACGACCACTCTTGGATTTTGCATTCGAAGGAGCCTGCTACGATTCCCGCGCGAGCGTTGCCTATTTTGTATAACCAGTTCGACCGAGGAACCCCAAAGATTTACGATCGGTTCGCGTTCGAGGTTCCCTCCCATTGCTTTCGCCGAACCTACCGACCGTCTATATACCGTATCCCGTCTCCTGTCTCCCGTTGTCCATTGCCCATTACCCATTGCCCATTGCCCACTGCCGATCGTGTTCGTTTTCTTCGTTCCCGCGACTCCTGCTACCGTCTCGGAGAAACGTCCTTCTTCGGGAATACTTTTTTCGATCTCCTTCGTGGTTTCCTTCCGTCATTGTGCATCGATGTGCAAAGATAGTTTACGCGCACTATCCTCGAAAATCACGAAGCCGGGATCTCTCGTGGCTCCGATTAGGCAGCCCGGGGACGAATCGAGCCGAGTATACCTTAAGATTAATAATAGCCGTCTTTCGAACTACCTGCGCGCCCGGCCGATCCTCCGCTCGCTCGTTCGGTCGCCCGTCCGCCTACCTGCTGGTTTCCTGCCGGTTTCCTGCCCATCTACCTCTCTACCTGCCTTTTTGTCTACTTTTGTAGATGCCTACTTACCTGATCGTTCGTCCGCCAGACGAAGGAGGCTGCTTCCCGTGGGCCAGCCTGACTCGCGGTACTCCCCGCGTAGTTCCCGCTCTCCGCATCGCCCCGACCGTCTCGATCATCTCGATCATCTCGATCATCTCGATCCACCCGACCGTCCCGACCGTCCCGACCGTCCCGACTGTCGCGACCCTCGAAATACGGAGAGCTTTCACCGAGCTCGCGCCAAGCACCGGAGCTAAACCCGAGTCGGGCACGATCATCGCCCGCTACCGCAAATCGCGAGTTAAACCATGCGACGAACCGCGCGACCTCATTCCCATGCTCCTTCCGAGAACGATTTCCGAGTCCGTCGTAGATCCAAGCGTTTCGGCAGTCGTAAAGCAGCGGCCGATTATGTGCCTCGCCAGGAAAGAACGACGCTGTTCTCGATCGATTTTCGAAGGGCAAAGAGGAGCGAGGGAGAGGAAGGTCGGACGAGGGGCGAGCGGCGAGCGGCGAGCGCCGGGCCGGCCGAGGCCACGCTCTTCCAGCGGTCGGCACTCTTCCGCGACTCCACCGTGACTCCCCCGCGGCATAGCCTCGCTAATTGTCGACCGAGCCAATTTTTCCACGAGGGGATGCTCCTTCGACTCGTTTGCCTCTTCCCCTGTCCTGGTCGCTTTCCACGATCTTCCTACTTCACGGCGGCCGACGTATCGCGGTTGCTATTAATATCCGACTCCCGAGAAGTGCTCGGCGAAACGGGAGGATGTCGAGGAGAGCACCTAGGAAAACCCCGGCGAGGTCCTGGATTATTCCCGGGCGACAAAAAATTGGCCCACGCACCTCGCTGTAGTTAGGCTCGTTCGACGAGCGCTTCCTTCCTCGTGGTCGATTTTCCCGCGTACGCGCAGACGGATCCTCTCTCACTCGAGAAGGATCGATCGATGGGTCGATCGGTCCGAAATCCAGATGGGATACGCTCCGGTGAGAACAATCGGAGAAAAGTCCTACGTATGTCATGTACATGTTCATGTACATTTCGGCCGATTCGGCTCACGAGACGCGCGCATCGTGAAAAGTCGGGGCCGATCCCCTTTCGGAGGCCGCGGACCGAGGTTTCGCGAGAAGGACGAGAGTTCGTTCGCCCCCTTCTCCGGTAGTTCGATTCGTTTGCTCTTTCCGCGCCCATCTCCTCGCCACCTCGCAACCTCGCCACCACGCCTTCCCGCCCGCTCTGCCGCTTACCCCGTTTACTTGGTTATTCGCTCCGACGATGCGTGCCTCGCGGCTGCTCCCATCGGTAGACGTTCAACGAACTTCGTGCCGCGTCTTTTATCGTCGATCGACTTTTCACGAAAGTTCCCGATGCCCTCGCGCGCGCCCACTCGGTCGAAAGCGCGATTCGGCGATAGGAGACGTGGACAAAAATCGACGTACGAGCTGCCATGACTCGTGTAAATCGTAGAAACGATCTAGTCGGTAGATCGACCGGCAGAGCCGATCAGGTTCGACGTCAGCCAGCGGGGCCTTGTTTTGAGACAGGCACCGAGGTTGCCCCCTGAACCGGATTGCGGCGTTATCCTGCGCCAGCGTCGAATATCGCTTCGCGTCTCCCGTGTCTCCCGTGTCTCCCGTGTCACCCTGGGCTTCCCGGGCCGCCAACCATGTTCATCTCGAACGTTGCCTCTCCTCCCCCTTCACCACCTCCTCCGCCTCCCCCTCCCTCCCACCCTCCCTGCTTCCCACTCTTGCAATTCCTCCTCTTCTCCTCTTCCTCCCCCAACCTTTTCCCTTTCTATCGGTCCATGAGAGATACTTCGCGTACGTTCGCGATGCAATTACAGATTCCTCTTGCCGATTTCATCGAGCGTCAGTGGTCTGTTTGCGATGAACGAAAGCAATTTGTCGGAGCAAAGAGGCACGGTTCGCGCGATCGAATAACGCGAGACCGTGGAAGAAGCGAGCGATGGGAAGAGCGGAGAAACGGATGGTAGGAAGAAACGCAACGAACGACGGGAGACGGCTGCAAGAGAGAAAAGGTGGATGCTGGTCCGTCTTCGTGAACACGGTGGCTGTGTTCGCCGAGCCGAGCCGAGTTGTGGCAAGGCGGACTGACCCGAGGCTGACCGAGTCGCGGCTGGGATTCGCGGGGAATGGAGAGCAGAGTAGAGCCGAACCGAGGCCGCCCAGGGAAGCGAAGAAAGCCGTCGACACGAGCGGATGGGAGCGAGGGGAGACCGAGCCGTCCGTGAATATGCTCGCTCGTTTAACGGCAAACTTGATTTTTCGCGTTTCTCCTTTAAGCAGCGTTTCTCCAATTTTGAAACAGAAGTTCGGATCGATTCTCGCGAAAGGTGCGCACTCTCGCACTCTCGCCCTCTCGCCGTCTCGCGGCATCCGAGCATGCAATAGCGCGGTGTAGCGTGATGCATAGGAACGAGCACGAATACGAACGATCGGGAGATTGTCGCCGTCGAGTAACCGGGAAATCCCGAGACTTGGGCGACTACCATGCGCCGACAACGAGACGATGGTGAGCCGACGGTGAGCCGACGATGAGCCGACGATGAGCCGACGATGAGCCGACGACGAGCCGCCGAGTTGCGCGCGTGCGTACCCGTCCCTCGGAAGAAATTGAGGAAAATTAATCGAGGAGAGAAGGCGTCGTTCGTTCCGATTAACGAGCAGATTCCCCTTACAAAGCGAGCGGAAGAGATATCGAGCGGGAGGAAGCCCGTTCGCTCGTCTCTCGAAAGCCTTTCTTTTTTTTCTGCGTTGATGGTCCGGCAGCGGGTCCGATGGCTCCAATGGCTCCGATGGATCCGATGACTCCCGATACCTCGATGGCTCCGACGGCCTCGATCGCTCCGTTCCGCGCCAAGAGGCTTTCGATTCTGAAAACTGACGGGGCTCCGAAGCTGGCCCGTTTCACGGTGAACGCAGCTGGGATTTGGAGGAAGGATTCGAGCAAAGAGAGAAAAAAGGGGCGAAAAACGGGGATAGAGGTGGTCCGCGTGCAAGGAGAGAGAGGGAGAGAGATGAAGAGTGCGGTGGTTGGGTAAGGTAGGGGAGGATAGGGGAGGGGAGCCGGAGGCCGCCGCGGCGGTGAACTCTGGCCTTGTCTTCGAGGGGCAAGGCCATTCCCGAGGATCGCGCGAGTCTCGCGATCTCTCGCGATCTCTCGCGATCTCTCGCGATCCCTGCCACAGTCCCGACCTATCGTGGTTAGTTCGTTGCCACCCATAAAAACTTGCACCGACCAGTTTTCGCCGATGCGCCGGCAAACATCGAAGCGCTAAGGTCGATCCAACCGGACGCGTAACCTCGTTTCCCATTCGTCGCTCGTCTTTTCGCATATTTCGAGAAATTCTCTGCCCGGTTGCGCGTCGCTCAGCGTGACGGAGCAAGCTTGAAAATATTCGAGAACGGGACGAAACGATACGGAGGGGAAAACGCGGCCGACGTTGCAGCCTGCGGGAAATCGGGTCGAGGAGCGGATGATACGGCTGGTTGCTCTCGACCCGCGCTTGGGGTTCGGGTCGCGCCGGAGATTCGCTCCGGCGAGCTGGCTTTGCTCTCTGTCGCTCTCTCTCTCTCTTCCTCCCGGCGAGAGAACTTCGAGCCTCTGTTCCTCTTTGCCGGCGAACTATTTCGAGGCTACGATCGTTTCCTCGCGAGGTGGTCTCGCGCGGCGGTAAACGCAGCGACGAAGCGAGAACCGGGGTCGGCCAGTCCCCCGTCTGGATTTTACGAGCGATCCTCGGTCGGCGCGCCTTGGACGACGCTTAAAGTCCTCGAGCTTGGCTTACCCCGTCATTTACCGTGGCCGTGAGGATCTTTTCTCGTCGCTTGCTTCCTATTTTCTGCGTCGCACCTTCCTCTCGTTTCTCAATTTCCCCGACTCGAATTCAGTCGCTGTCCGCTTCTCGGTTTTCTCGGTCCTCTCGACTAGCTATCCGGCCGGTCGAGAGGCCACCCGGACGCCCGGACGCCCGCACGCCCGCACGCCCGCACGCTCGCACGCCAGCACGCCAGCACGCCAGCACGCCCGCTCGATCGCTCTTCTTGGCCGTCTTTTTGTTCGACCGGTCGCTCGACGCTCGCTCGCCACTTGCTCGCAGCTTGCTCGCAACTCGCCCGCCGCTTCTGCTCCCGCCCCCGCCAGCGCGTCTCCGCGCTTCTCTATCTCTCTCCCTCTGGAATCTCGGAGATCCGATCTGTCTGCCGTCCTAACCGACGATCATGATCGCCGGACTTGTAATTATATCGTAATTTATGCGTGTTACGGTGCACGATCGGTTCGCTCGGTGGGCCCTTCAATGTTTTTCCCCCACCTACGGCCCGGCGCTCCTCTTTTCCGCAGACCGCGCTTCCGCCGGTTATTGCGCTCGAAGACGCATTTGCCGGAACCGTAGAGCGGACAACGGTCCTCCCGAATGCCTCCACCTTCTCCGAGCGAGTGGCCGAACGCGACAGGAGGAGAGGAAAGGTAGGGCAGAAGGTTCGAGAACGATCTCCACTTTTGATGGAATAGCTTTGGAGCCGACGCGTCTCGGTGATCTGGAAAGCTCACGGTCGACGGTCGACGATCGACGGTCGACGCTCGGTATTCGAGGCTCGATAAGATAAAGTTGAAACAAAACGCGTAGAACGTCGCGGCTGACTCACTGGTCGCACGACTCACCGTTTTCGTGAAACTTCGACGCTCTGGAGCTTCGATGAGAATGCAACGTGTCGTGCTTATCTCGGAGTGTTCGCGCGATCGTCGCTCGGCTCGAGAGACGGCCATTCGGGAGAGCAAAATCGGGTAGGTATATGCCTCGCGTAGCCGTGGATCGTTTTCGAGCCGAGCGACGTGGAGA
This sequence comes from Cerceris rybyensis, assembly GCA_910591515.1. Taxonomy (NCBI): domain Eukaryota; kingdom Metazoa; phylum Arthropoda; class Insecta; order Hymenoptera; family Crabronidae; genus Cerceris; species Cerceris rybyensis. The sequence continues at coordinate 119,100 of OU342797.1, forward strand.
CTGGGAAATCCTTGAAAACCCGACGAACGGAGATCGGAAAGTATCACGCGAGGGCATAGCTCCGACTCCGGAGGGAAAGGACCGTCTCGATGAACGGCTGGGAGAAGGTCCTCGAATCGAATCGAACCGAACCGATCCGAACCGAAACGAACCGAGACGAACCGAGACGAACCGAGACGAACCGAAACGAACCGAACGGAACCGAGGTGAACCGAGGTGAACCGATTTCGGTCGATTTCAGGCTCCGCGGTAGGACCATCCTCGGGCCACCGTGCACAAGTAACCCGAAACCATCGAGAGATCCTTTTATTTTTCATCCTCGCTTCTCCTTTCCCGAGCGTTCTCCCCTTTCCCGCCGGGATACCTGCCCGGCGTCCCCGACGTCTCGTGCGTCTCGTTTGGCTCCCACGTCCTCGCAGTCCTCTCAATTCCCGGCGTCACCTTGCCCGCCCGTCGGGGAATCGTCCTCTTCGTTTTCACCGGCTCGTTGGGAATAGCCGAGCGATCCGGGTCTCCGGAGCATCGAGATCGCCGAGCGAGAAGAAAACGCAAAGAAAACGCAAAGAAAAGACACCGAGGTCATCCGGAAAACTTGCGTCGGTATGTCTATGCTCTCGTCAGATCATCGCGTCGAGAAACAGCTGCCCGAACGGTGTACTAGTACGAGTTCGAGTTCGACTTCGAGTACAAGACGTAGCCTTGAACGGTCCGTATGTCCGTAATGGAAAACGGCTACGCGGCCCGCGTAATCCGCGATATTGGCTCGACCGCGAGACTCGCACGTGTTCCGTCTCGCTGTAAATGGGAAACCCGGAAGACGGCGTAAAATCCTTCCGAGGGCGAGCTTATCGAGGACTTTGTGCGCCCGGCACGATCCTCGTGGTGGCTGCGCGGTCGAGCAACGTTGCCGAGGCTCGAGCGGCCCTCGATGACGCGGTCTTTCGCAATCGTTCGAGCTAATTGATAAAACTAATTGCGCCGCGGTCCACAGCGGTGACGCGCTCGCACGATAGCCGCGGAAATCTCTTGTTCTCGAGTTCGTTCCGCGTTCTCGGCACGATCTTCGGACGCAAGAGTCGGATAAGGCTCTCCCGGAACTGCCTCGGCCGAAAACAATCGGAAGGAAGGAAGGAAGCAAGGACTCGAAAGAGGAAGCCCGTCATGCGGGGCAAGTCGCTCTCGAAGCGGGGCCAAAAGAACAAGGGAGCAAGGGAGAAAGGGAGAAAGAGAGCAAGGGAGCAAGGGAGCAAGGGAGCAAGGGAGCAAAGGGAGCAAGGGAGCAAGAGCTCGTAAGAAGAAAAACAAGAAGAGAAGGGAGAAGGAGAAACTGGAAGAATAAAAGCGAGAATCGGTGGTCAGGAGGAGTGGCTAAAAAACGATCCGATAGAGGATTCTCGGAAGTGGCCGGCCTATCGAGTCACGGGAGACGTTCCACCTCGGTAATCGCAACTCGAGTCGATCGCCGTCGAGAATATTCATAATATCGAACCTTCCGCGAAATCGGCAGCACGAGGGGAATCGGGGCGGTCCGAGATCCACAGCGGTCCGCTTCACTTATCGAGAAAAGCGCGAGCGCGCTGGAGTGGTCGAACGTATGCGATCGCACGAACGCGCGAGGCGAAAGACCTAAAAACCTAGATAGCGCGTGCAACGTCCGAAGAAGACAATAACGCGCGATCCGTGTGATTCACGAACAGCGATAAAGCCAAGCCACCGTAATTGCGTCTCGCACTTTGCCCCCGTCCTCGAGCGGAACCTCGAATCGGCAGTCATCGCCGCGTCACCGAGTCACCGAGTCACCGAGTCACCGAGTCACCGAGTTACCGAGTCACCGAGACACCGAGGCATCGAGCCGCGACGTCATCGTGGATTGCTCTTCCTTGTTTTGCGTTTCGAGCTCTCGAACCCCTCTTCGCATCACCGCAAAACCCCCCTCGCATTCCGAGCTACTGCGAATCGAAGGGAGAAATGACTCGAAATCATCTTCGTCATAAGGTGTACTTTGACGAGCCGTTCCCTCGTCTCCGTCCTCTTTTACCTTCGAGGCTGGCTCGAGACGACGGGAAAGCGGTCGAGCAGCACGCGGACGCGCGTCCGCACCTACCGAACCGCGACGGTCGGTCTCGACTCGCGCGTACAAGGACCTCGACTCGCCGCGACTCTCGTGAATCACGGCTAGTGAGTCACGCTGCGGGCCAGCCGTGCAACGTTACGAGTCGTCTTACCTACTTGACGCGATAACGAGACAACGCAGCAGCCAGACCGCGAGGTTTCCCATCGAGAGCCGATCGTGCACGGCAACGATTCCCCCGCGAGGGATCGGACGGAGCGCGGTACTCGCGGCTCGCGATACCCCGAAACCCCAAAGGAAACGTGGGAGGCCCGACGAAACGTCGCGCGAAACGCTGGGAGACGATGCGCGGTACGAGGGATCGCAAGAACCCGTTGGAGGTGGAGGTGGAGATGGAGATGGAGGTGGAGGTGGCGGCCGAGACGGAGGAGGAGGAAGAGGAGCAATTACTCCAACGACATTGACCCGTCGGCGACCCGACGGCCAACCGCTCTGCTCGCTCGAATCCACTTCCAACTCGAACTCGAACTCGAACTCCAACTCCAACTCCAACTCCGACTCAACTCCGACTCCCGACGCACCCACGCGCCCACGCTTCTCGCCTCTACGTATTCTCTCTCTCTCTTCCTCCGCCTTTCCGCGTCCCTTCTACGTCGCAGCGGAGGCCTCGATGCAGCGGTCATCCCTCTCGCTCGACGCTTCTTGCCGCCGCACCGCTCTCGTCCCGTGAGCCGTCTTTTGCCGAGCCAGCGCGAAACGCGACTCGTCCGAGGCTAGGGGCGGCGAGACGAGACGAGGCAAGGCAAGGCAAGGCAAGGCAAGGCAAAGCAAGAGAAGGCAATGCAAGGCAAGACGAGGCGAGGCAAGCCGGGGTGACACGAGCTTACAGGTCGATCGACGAACCCGGAGAGGAACATTGCGCCCCGTACACCGATCGCACGGAGAGCTTCGAGGACCTGCTGTCGTCCTGGAGCCCTTGCTCGTCCGCCGTCTGCCGTCTACCATCCACCATCCACTAACCATCACCCATCACCCATCGTCCACCGTTTTACCGTTTTACCGTTTTACCGTTTACCGTCTGCTGACCGTTGAGTCGGATACAGTGGATACTCTGTCCAAGGACCGGTCCATTTTCGCTTCGGGGAGATGGCTCCCTTCCGAGAAAAAAGTTTCCTCGCAAAGTTCCCGGTAAGCGAGCGAGCTTTCGCTCGACCGATCGACGCGTCGAGCGATTCGGCGGATACGGTAAGTGTGCCGCGTGGCTCGCAGACTCGCGATCGGCCGGGCTTTCGCAACCGCCACGATCGAGAGAAGCAATTTTTCCTTTCGTCAAACTGGTCGCTCCCTCGCGAGGTCCCGGGATATCGCCAGCGAGCCGATTCGTTGCGACAGCCCTCCTACGTTCACGCCCCGGTTCGCGATCGGTACGAGTATACCACAATAATCGTTGAGTTTGGCGAGAGCCGTTAAAGATTTCTGTCTCTTCGAGCTATCCCTCTGCCCCTGCGAGGGGAACGAATTCGAGACTCGCAGATTCGAGAGGCCCGAGCTTCTCTGATCAGAATCACCGCGAAGCTGCGATTCGCCGTCGGGACCTTAAGGGAATCGACTGGCAGCGTAGTCGGCAATGCGATCGAACGTGCCGTCGCTACCTCCGAAACGTACGATGCATCCGCGGAAGATACGATTCGATTCGATTCGATTCGATTCGATTTGATTCGATTCGATTCGATTAGATCGGCGCATCGAGCCGCGAAAGATGTCGCGAAAAGTCCGCTCAAGAGAGACGAGCGCGATCGCGAGGGGTCACGGACGAAGAGCAACGATATCCCTCGTTCCGCTCGGTGAGCCTCCGCGCGCTCCTCCGCGTCGGCAGCCTCTCGGCCCTCTTCTCTCCTCTCCTTTCTTCCCCTATCCACTCCTTTCCTCTTCTTTCTCCTCCACTCCTTTCCACGTCGCGCTACGCCATCCACCCTCTTCCCTCCATCCTCCGTCGGCTTCGCGGACGCGATGTAAACAGTGTGGTTGTTGGCAGCCCTGGCCGAGCGGGTGCAACGCCACCGCGGACCTTGAGCGATTATTTTACCGCGAACTCGGCTCCTTCCACGGCTCCGTTTTGCTCGCCCCCGCCCGCACGCGCAACCGCGACTTTACGCGCTCTCTTTGCTCTCTGGTTCTCTGGCTCCCTCGTATCCGAGTTTCGAACAGCGCACTGCTCTGTAACCAACGAACTGAAAAGCAAAGATTCGACGAGCGAAATGGGTCCTCCGCCGGGAGAGAATCGCTGGGGATCGATAAGAAACGAGGCGATCAATCAGGACCGAGTTTCGGCGTTTCGTGCATTTCGTGCGCGGCCATCGATCGAGAAACGCGCTTGTCGCTCTCCGAGCCGGAATCTTCGCCGAGAACTGTCGTCGAGGAATTTGCGCCTTTTGCGATTTCCTGCTGGCTCCATGTTAGACTCGAAAAGGCCAAAAATACGCATCTCCGACGCGTACGCGGTCGACTCGACGACGCATCGGGGAAACAGGCGCAAAACACGACTCCACTCGCGCGTCCCCTCGTCCGACCGTTCGTCTGCCCGCCCGCTCGCCCGGCCTCACTGTTATTTCAATCGTCGCGCCGCGAAAAAGAAGTCACGCTCGCCAAAAATATTTATCCTCGGCAAAAGGTTTATCGCGGAGCACTCGGAGTTCGGACGTGTGACCTCCTCCCAGCACCTCGAGCTTTCGCGAGGCCGAGACTCCTCGTCGAGAAGAACCGGGAGAGTAGGATACTCGAGCCACCGAAGCGAAAAGTAACGTAGCCAGTACGGGCCGAGGAGAGGCCGAGGAGAGGCCGAGGAGAGGCCGAGGAGACGCCGCGGAGACGTCGAGGAGACGCCGAGGAGAGAGTGTGGGTGAGAGCGAGTCTGGGTTCGCACAACTACTCGAAAGACTGGAACCGATCGGAAAATAGAAAAATTGGAAACTAGCCGATTTCTCATAAGCACGAAAGATGGGCCCGCTCGCCGAAAGACTCGCGGTGACCGTCGCTGATTCTCGTAGTGGTTGCCGCTTATTAATAGCAACTACGCGTTATTATCGGTGACGCGCGACCTCGGGCTTCTCTTTTTCTCCTCGTATTTATCTCTTCCTCCCGGTCCTCGTCTTTCTCCTTTTCTTTAACGATCTCGAGGGAAGCAACGATGAATCTCGAATGAATGCCTTCGGCAAATAGCAATACCAATACCAATACCAATACCAATATCAATACCAATACTGTCAGAGGACAGCGGACAAAGGGAGAAAAGGAAGAGCAGATGAGGGAAAATGGGAAGCAAAATCAAGGGAATCGGATCTGCAATGTATGAAAAAAGAATGGAATTCTCTTTTCGATGATTTTTTTAATAATATTCATATAAAATGATACAAATCGAATACTTACTAACAAGGCGATAAGTGTTATAAACAGAGGAGCTAGATACAAATGTACATTCGTTATACATAGTTAGTCGCTGGCGGAACTGATTCCTCTATCACGTATAGTAGAAAAACTTAAAACTAGGACGAACGCTGCTCCGCCGCTCCGAGACACTCCGTTCCTTCTCCCGTTCGCTCCAACTCCCTATTCGTCTCTCTTTCTCTCTAGATCTATCTCGACACGGCGCGGCGGTTTCGACGCAGAGCAGAAGAACGCTTCCAGAGACTCTGCCCCCTTTCTCGTTAACGGCGAGAAGTGAAAAGTAAAAAAGTAAAAGTGTTGGTGGTTTGGGCAGCAGCGTTCGCCAGGTTCCGTCCAAATTGATCTGCGCTCGATGAGACACGGGACCTGCGAGAACGAGGCTGCGATGGAAAAATATTGATCGATTATCTCTTATATTTTCTCTTATTCTTGCGAACCGTTCAGGTTTCGCATCGCGGATAGTAGGGTATCTTTTGCCGCGTAAAGCGGTTCCTTCCCGCGCTGACAATGAGATCAGAATTTCGCGCCGTTCGCGTTGCTCGGAGCGTATCCCTTTAGAGTTTACAATAACGGGACCTGCTCGTCGAGACTCTCCTTCCGGATCGACCTAACTCCTCCGCGCGTTCACGACACTCGGTCACCGCGACGGTTCTTTCGGTCGATTCGCTCTTATCCCACGTATCATGGTCCCGATAAAGAAACGGTGCGAGCTTCGCGACGCTCCATGCTTTCAGGTTTCCTTCACCGGAACGTCGGCATATTCGTTGTGCCCGCCGGTACCAGCGCGGCGGAAGAGAGCGTCGATTCTCTTTGTCTCTCACGTAACGAAAGAAAAAATCAAAAAAAACAAAAAAAAAACAAAAAAAACAAGAAAAAATATAAAGTCTTACCTCGCTAATATACTACAATGCATGTACAAAAGGACGTCGTTGTCTCGAAGGAATCGCGAACGAGCAAATTCCCCGAGGATGGCGGCGAAGTAGAAAGACACAAAAAAGGTAGAAACCGGAAGAGCGCGCGGTTTCTCAAAAACTGACCCACTCGTTACCGACACCGATGTTGGACAACATATCCGTGACATCCGGTGTGCAGGAAAACTCAAAGTGCGATCCGCTGCTCGAGCTGGCCGTCTCGAAGGTGTCGAGGTCAGTCGCGATCGTCTCCATGTCGAGGTCGATCTTGAAATCCGACGGCTGGATCTGGAGAAGATCCGTGAGGGAGTAGAGGTCGGCCAAGCTCGGATTGCTTCCAGGCTCCTCGAGCCTGACGATTGGCCCGTCGACCAACGACGAGTCGCTGCCGTGGGATCCTTCGAGTCCCAGTCTACCCGAACTCGCCTCCTCCGAGCAGCCCGAATCTCGTGCACCGAGGATCTTGTCGATCCTCTCGATCTCCATCTCGGACTCTGTCTCCGTCTCCGTCTCTGTCTCGGTCTCGGTCTCGGTTTCCGCCCCCGTCCTCGTTCCTGTTCCTGTTACTGTTCCTGTTCCTGGTCCTGTCATCGCCCCTGGCGCGCTTCTCGTCCCACGCTCGGACTCGGAACACTCCGAGTCGCCGCTCCTTCGTTCCCTTCTTCCTTCTCGATCGAGATCCGTCGGGTCATTCTCCGTCGACGACGGCGTTTCCTGCTTGACGAGGTGACTCCGCCGGCGGTCGATCGACCGGGAAGCGGAACCTCGGAACCGTCCGACGGACTGTACGGTCGAGCTCGCGTATCCCGCGACTGAAGCCCCCGTTAGGCCCAGACTTCCCGGCTTGCCGACGGACGAGAGAAGTCGGTCTTTAGGTTCGAATCTGCTCTCCTCGTACTCCATCTTCGTTGTCGTTGACGTTGTCGTTGTCGTCGACGTCGTCGTTGTCGTTGTCCTCGACGTCTCTCGCTTGATTCTACCGGTGGTCGTGGATGGAGATCTCGGAAATGTCGTAACGCCAATGGTAGTCGCTACGCTGAGACCGCAATCGAGAAAGCTCTCCTCGTATATGCTGGCCGATTCAGGGGAATCCGGCGCGAGGCAAGACGGACTGCTGGGTATCTTTGCGGAGACGATCGGTCGTCCGGGAGCGTAATCGGTCGAAGTCCGCTCCTCGCCGAGCGCGAGCCGCACCTTCGACCTCGAGATCGGTTTGCCGCTCGGCTGGGATTGCAGTCTCTTGAGCGGGGTGCTGCTACTGCTGCTATTGTTGCTGCTACTGCTACCACCGACGGCACTACTTCCGGAACAATCCCCGGTCTCTGTTCGCGTCAGACCGGATCTCGATCCGACGGGCGAGATACTCCCCAACGTTGACAGAGATGACTTTCGCGACTTTTTGCCCTCCTTGATTCTCGAGACGGGAGAGCTAGACGAGGCGGAAGGTGGTTTGGTCGTCTTCTTTCGCGGCCTATACTTGTAGTCCGGGTACTCGACCATGTGAAGCTGCCTCAGCCTCTCCGCCTCCTCGATGAACGGACGTCTCTGGGCCTCGTCGAGGGTTTTCCATCGTCTCCCTAGCCTCTTGCTGATCTCCGCGTTGTGCATGTCCGGCTGCACCTCGCAGATCTTCCTTCGTTCGATCTGCGACCACACCATGAATGCGTTCATCGGTCTCTTTATGTGATTTGGATTGTTCTTCTTCGTCTGAAACAGAGAACCGACGGATTCTAATCGCGTTCTGATCCTCTCGTTCTCCCCTTCGTCCCCTTCGACGGCCGATACCATTTCGTATTCCACCCCCGAGTCCCCCCAACGATCGATCGCCCGATAGCGACAACGACAACAACCATTCCGACGGTCAAATAGCACGATAACGACGCAACGGCCGTGACGTTGGATGAGCAGCAAACTTCCGAGCGGGCAATGGGGGGGAAACATCGATTTCCGTCACTTTCCCAATCGATCATGGATCGTTTCGATCTCCCGACCGCTCTTGCATCGAGCCGCGTCTCCTGACGACGGTCGACACAATCCGAGACGCGACCCATTGTCGCGCGAACCCTCGAAGAATCATCAATGACCTCCGCGGACACGAAACACGGCAAGAGAAGTTCGAGGGAAAGAAAGAGAATCCTCTCTGCCCCCCGTTCCGAAAGACACGGGGGCGAGGGCGCGATACGGCTGACGCGATTTGAAATTACCGTCGACGGTCCGTTTTGGAGCGTTAGTCCGATTTTCGAACATCGAGAGCGAGTGAAGAATGGCGGACCCGAAAAAGAGTAAGAACGATCTGCCGAGGTCTAGAAACCGTGAAAAAAGCAGCAATGCTTTGAGACAAACGTAAACACGAGTCAAACGGGCCAAGAATAACGGACGCTCGCGACCAAAATAGTCTCTTTCTCTTCCTCCTCCTCCACCTCCTCCTCCTTAGATCGACAGTCGACGGTCGACGATCGACGATCGGCGGTCAATCACGTTTCTAGGAAAGCAAACAGCCCGGTACAACGGCAGAGTATCCTCGATCGACCAGAGGTCGAAGGGTCTCTGCGCGTTCCGTCATATTTGTGTTTTCATGAGGCGACGGTCTTACCTGCGTTGCGTCCGAGTACGGCGTTGCCGAGTTTTTATCCACGAGCAATGAGCCGAACATCGGAATCCCCGAACTCGACGGGCTGTCCTGCTGCTGCGGCACCATCTTCGTTTTGAACGACAACTACTTGGATCACCTCACTTTTCCCACGATACGATAGACGGTCCGACGGTCGGACGGTCGGACGGTTCGACGGTTCGACGGTTCGACGATCCGTCGTTCCGGCTCTTTGGCGATCGCACTGACAATGAGACACTTTGAGAGCAAACGTCCTCGGAGGACCACGCGTCGCTCCCTGCCCTCCCTCCAGTCTCCAGGACTTTCCGGCGCTCGGAACGCTCTCGAGGTGCTCTACTCTCGAACAGCCGAGGAAGCGAGCCTTTCGGTCGTCTCGAGCAACGGCGAGCTTCCAATCCTCCCTCCTCCTTTCTTGTCTCTTCTCTCTTCCTTCTTGCGCCGCTGCTCTCCTTCCTCGGACGACAATGGTATTTTCCGGTGACCGAATGTACGAGCAATATATTCGCACGAGTAGCGTGCCTGGGTTAGGCGCTAACCCGACTAACCGAGGGGGACGCGCGAAACCGTCACTCCTTCGATCTGGCGAAAGGATCCCCGCGCGGAAGAGAAGCCGTCCGTTTCGAAGAGGCGACGCGCGATTGCGCTGTCGCGTGCTACGATGCTACGACAACGAGGATCCAACAATCGGAGATGATCACGTTCGCGGATAATCTTCGAGACCGAAGGATCGATACTAGATCGCGAGGTAAGGCACGATCGTCCGCTCGGTGAACGACGCGCGGTGCTCGGCCTACCGGGGAGCAGCAACGAGCGCTCATCCGCTACTGAGCGGCCGTCTCGGCGTCTCGGTGACTCTATACTCGTTCGAGGTACCCTCTACCAGACCCTCCGGACCCGTCGCTCTCTCGCCGTTTCGTCGACCGCGTCGAGCATAGCCGCTCTACCCACTGTAGTACAAGTCCGCTCTCCGAGCTTCGCTCGCACAGTCAGCTGAGATCGCGCGCGTCTCCTCCCCTCACCCCGAACGCCCATGCCTCCACTCTACCTCTCTCGCTCGCACACTTTTCCCTCTCTCTCTCTCTTTCTCTTTCTGTCTCCCTCCCTCCCTCCCTCCCTCTCTCTCTCTCTTTCTCTAGCTTGCTCAACTCTCTCCGTGTTCCCCGCCAGCAACCTCCTGTACCCCTCGACCCGCCCCCGCCGACTCCACTGCCGCTCTGCCGCTCTGTCGTTCTGCCGTTCTGCCGCTCGCGTAAACACGACGCCTTCTCGGCCAATGGGGAACCGGCCGTTCCTCGCTCTCCCGACTCTCCCGACTCTCCCTTCGACCCGACGGCTCACAGCTCTGTCAGCCTCCCCGCGCTGTTTCGTTCGCCGTGCTCGCCTGCTCGCGATTTATCCGCGCGTACGCCAATTTCTCCCCCCCGTCTCGCCCTCCGTACTTCTCGCTCTCTCTCCCAAACGCATTCGGCTTTTTTTCCCTGCTTCTCTCGCTCTATCGTTCTCCTTCCCTCTCTTTCTTCCCAGTTTTTTGCGTCGCTCTCGCCCTCTTCGTTTCACCGAACGTTCAGACGGCAAGCATCGAAAGCGACGCTTCGTCGATCGACCACCGTCGCGACGCTCTCGTGCCCCGAGACGGTTTTTCTTCTCGAGCGCGAAACTGGCCAAGGTCGCGCTTGACTCGTCGCGCGAGGACCCTTTCTCCGTCTTCCTTTCTCTCGGTTCCCTCCCGCCTCTTCCGTCGGTCTCTCGAGCTCGCGCGCTCGATCGCTCGCTCGCTCGCTCGCTCGAAGGAGGCAAGAAGCAAAGGAACGAAGCGCGATCGGCCTGTCTTGCTCGGTCGGTGGGAGCGGCTGTCGCGGCAGCCACAGCACCACCGGATGCCGAGCGTATCCTAAGAATATTAAACGGTCGACGTTGGTGCGACCGCGTTGCGCTTGCGTTTCCATTTCTCTTTGCATTTACGTTTACGAGGAGAATCATTTCTGAGATGTTGGATGCTCGAAAGCCTCGCGTTTCCGATCAGGAGCGAGGCAGCCGGAGAGGGCAGAAAGAAGGGAACGAGGGCGAAGCGTCGATACGCCGGACCGGGAAGGACGAAAGTGACGCTAGGTGCGATAGGGGAAACGATACCAGAAACGGGACTGCGATATCGCGCGATTCTTTACGATCGCGAGGACGGCAGCTGCAGGGTCAATAGTCACGCGCACACCGATAAGATCCGACGAATCCGGCTTTATCTTCGTCCGGCGCGATAGCCTCTCCAGAAGTGGCCTCCTTCCCCGCGCGATTCTCGGGACTCGCGACTCTCGACTCGCGCGACTCGTCTCACGTCGATTCGAGCGCGGCAGCGTCCGAGAGTGGCTCCGACGAGTCCCGGGCCGGATTAAACGAGAGTAAAAGCCGATCGCCTACTCGGCCGTTGCGAAACGACCGGTTCGCGGCTACGCGGTCGCTAGAGCATCGCGGAACCGCTACCGGACACCCGCGCCGCGTTTCTCCCGTCTGATCGTGAGTCAGCCACGATTCGCCCGGCTCTCCCGACTCGCCAGACTCTCTCGAATCGAACGAGCTGTCTGCTTCGACATCGGTAGAGTTAATACTTGCGCAACCCTTTCTCTCTCTCTCTCTCCCCCACACACACCACACACACACACACCACACACACACACACACACACACACACACACAACCTTCCCTTCATCCCTCCCTCCCTCTTACTCGCTCTCCCTCTTCGTCGGTGTTTCGTGCAGGGCGAATCGAGAAGCGGGAGTCGCCCCTCGAATGGTCGATTCTCGTGCAGATCGATTCTCTTCGTCTCCGTTTCTGCCTTGTTCATCTCGTCCCGGGTGTACGAGACTCCTCACGTTTCCTGTTTTTCACGTCGAAGAAGACGAGTATCGAGGCCGCGGCCGCGGCGAAGGTCGAACGAGCCTTCGACGAGAGAATCAACGTTCGAGCAGACTGGACGACGCCGATTCTTCGAGAGTCAACCTTCCATCGACTCGCGTTTCTTCGTTAACGTCCCGCGTTACGGACGATCTTGAGGGATCTTCTGAAATCACTGACTTCGAAACGCGCAAAACCAAATTCTCATCGGCAGAGAAAGTAGAGTCGTTGACCGCGATCCGCTCTTCGCGCGTCGATATCCGCGCGGCTTCGATAACCGTCGATAATGCCACTCGATAAGGAAGACGTTATCGCTCGTTTTCCCTCCGCCGACGCGCACACCTCTTCTCCCTTCTCCGTTCATGCATTTCTGTCACCTCTACTGTTCCTAATGTCCGGCCCAGAATGAGTCGGGGCGCGTCCATCGAGCTTTCCCAAGCTCGTAAGACCGAAACCGATCGCGCATGGAATTACGATGAAATCCATTTAACGATCGAAACGGACGATCGTGTTATCTTATCGGAAATAATTGATATTTCCGCGTCATTCTCTCCTTTTATCCATCGTCCGTCTCTCTTCGCGAGACGTTAGGGCTGGCAGAGAAGAACCGCGAGAACCGTGGGAAAAACGATCCCGCGACCGACGATGAGGTTCGGAAGTCGTGGCTCTCGAAGGCTCTCGAAGGCTCTCGAAGGCTCTCGAAGGCTCCCGGAGGTAACCGCATTCCCGTACGGGAAGACATCGCCGAAGGATATAGCGAGGGGGAGGCGAGAGTGACCGCGCGATCCTTCTCGCCGATCGCCGGAAGGATGCGGTTGAGAGGAAGGTAATCCGCCGAGTCAGCTGCCGCCCTGTTTCGCCTCTTTTTTCCCCTTTCTCTTCTCCTCCTCGTTCTCCTCAGTCCTCTCCGGCGGAACTCGTGTTCGAACGATCGGTCGACGGTTGCCGCGATCTTCGATCCGGCAGACTCACGTCTACCGTGACCGTCTCCTTATCGGTCAACGGTTCGCGGGACGACGCGTCGTCGAAAACGGATATCGGTCCATCTGGCCGGCAGCTGCCGACTTCACCTGCCCTCGTGCTTGCCGCTCGTTCGGCCTCGGCTCGCTTTATACGCCTTATTCGCTTTACACGGACTCTGCTTTCCGCCAGACGATTCCGGAGACTATCCTGCGATAGTCCAGGATGCTCGCAAAGATTACTCGATTCCTCGTCGAGATCCGCGTCCGGAACTCCGACTCTGAGCACCGTTAACGGTAGATTATCGAGGGCTGTTTCGGGCTCACCGTTCCACTCTCAAAGATATCCTTCCAGTACGGTAACCCATTCGAGCTCGCGAGTCGGCGTCGCAGCCGGCCGTCTCGAGAGTCGGGTAGGTAGGTAGGTAGGTAGGCAGGTAGGTGGGTACGTGGACCAGGAATCCTCAGCAAGGTAGACGATCAGGTAGGTAAATAGGTAGGTAGACAAGTAGGTAGGTAAGGGCAGGACGTAAAGACGAAGGTATAGGCAGAAGGTAGATCAATAGGTAGACGGACAGGTATAGGCAAGTATAATAAAAGTTTCGTACAGGCGCGACGATGTGGCTTAACCCAAAGCGTTAATACGATGGCAAACGGCCAGGCGCAGTTGCACGCATCCGAGCGGTACACCTGCCGGCGCGTCGCCTTCGCTCCTCCGCTCCTTCGTTTTCGAGCTCTTTCCGGCAAGCTACCCGAACAGGATCGAGGATCGAGGATCGAGGATCGAGGATCGAGAATCGAGAATCGAGAATCGAGAATCGAGAATCGAGAATCGAGAATCGAGGATCGGGAATCGAGAAACGAGGCCGGGACGAGAGGTAACCTCTCTCCGTCAAACCTATAAAACCTTCGACGTTGAGATGTTCCGTTCGTGGAAATTGAACGAGGAAAATCGTCGAAAAGTTTTGCCGATGCGTTCGGGGGTCCGGACAGGTGCGAGTCGCCGTTCCACCTGTGCGACACGTCGTCCCACGCTCGTACCGTTATGGCTCTCATGTTCGAGGGCGCGCTACTTTGACTGACCGTTTATCGGCGCAGCCCTTTAAACTTGGTTGGACGAAAGAGGATAGTTCTCTTGGAATAGGGCCTTTGCATGGCGAGGGCAGAGTGCCTCTCGCATCTACGCAACTGCAATGATCGCGAGGGCCGTGAAGCCAGGCAGTGCGCGGCAATGAGCGGCGCAGTGACTCACGGCCACGGCTCGATGAGTCAGGTATATACGAACGCGCATTTCCAATTGCGACTCGCTGCTCGCGAATCGCCACTCACCCCTGGCCTTTCGCAACATTCGCGCTTTTCTCCGCCGAATCATTTCTCGAATCTCATGCGTTCTCTCCTCGACGACGAATCCATTTTTCTCCGTTCGTCGAAGCGACGAAAAACCCGATAGAGTCCAACGAGAGGATAGAAGGCCCGCCACGGACTCGCGGATTTGCGGAATTTCGGGCCTCACGCCCCACGAATCCGACGCTCTCGAAATTCAAGAAGAAGCGCGCAATCGTCCCGCGATTATTGGGCCCCCTCGTGGTGATTGCGCTGCGATGCGGCTCGATTCCTTTGCCGTTGATAACTTATCGCAAGGTTTCCACGTATTCTTCGGACGATTCGACGTACCGACGAACCATAAGGCAGATCCAACGGTCAGAACCCATCGGCGGTACATTTAAACGGAAGGAGGCTCCACTACCGAGGGTCGGCAGTAGAAAACTATCGACGTTTCGACGATTCGGCCAGGCCCTAAACGAAACGGAAAGACAACCTTCTCTGCGAGCATGACTTACGAAAAACTCGTTTGCGTCGTTAGCGTTGACTCGATCTAAAGATGAAGCATGCGCGAGAAGCATATATTTGGCCGATCGTCAGACGCGCCAAGACCAAATTCCGCGTCCGACAGTTCACTTGCCCTTAACCCATTCCGGGTTAGGTCGCAAGTGGAGCAGATCAACGATTACCGATCCACCACCTGGAAGGTTTTGTCCACGACACCCTGTGTATGTAGGTAAACTTGCCGATCGTTCGTTGAACGTCCTGAACGTCCTGGACGTCCTGAACGTCCTGGACGTCGAGCCTGACCGCTTTTTCTCGGTCCGCGATCCTTGTCGCGGTTCCCCGAGTTGGAGAGAAAGGATGCAAGGATGACAGGAAGCAAGGAAGAGAATAAGAGAATAAGAGAATAAGAGAATAAGAGAGGAAGGGAGGAAGGGGACGGGGATAAACACGGTTCTATTAAGAATTCACGCCGCTAAGTCCATTTGGTCTATCTCGTTAGGTAGGCGTAAAGTCATTAGAAGACGGGAGGTTTTAGTCGGCGTTATCGAGGTTTTTCGCAGCGACGGCCGCTTCCATTAATTCCGCTTCCAGCCGTAGTCGTTGGATAACGGATTATCGATTTCCTTCGGGACAGGCTGCGCTTTAGAATTCTCTTAAAACGTTAACGCTCTTCGAGCCGGAAGAAAATTTCTCGTAAGTTTTAAAACGCGCCCGGTCATCCTCCGGAACGAAGGACGTCCGTTGCGTCGCGTCGCGTCGCGTCGGTGGGCATACCTCGGCTCCTTCTCGAGCGGAGCTGCGAAGGAACGAGGCTGCGGAGCTCGGCGTTCGGCGAGGCGACGAGGCGACGAGAGATATCCGCCTACTCTTTTCCCTTCGATTGCACGGTCGATCGAGTCGAAAAACGATAAATCCTAATAACGCCTCAACCTAACGACGTTAGGTCGGGAAGATGCGCCCGCGGAGAGAAAATGCACCGGATCCACGCTCTCCCAACCGGAAGGATCCTCGTCGTCTTCGTCTTCGTTCTCGGCTCGACGATCGGTCATCGGTGAGAAGAGCAGGGTCGTGGTAACTTTGTCAGAAATTAGTTTCGCTCGGATGGCTCGATCCTTGTCCGGAAAATGAGAGCTCCAACTGCTCCGAGCACTCGGAGTGCTCCAACTGCTCCAAGTGCTCCGAGTTCTCCTGAGACCGAAAACGGAGGAGTCGATCAGCGCCACGGGAATATTCAGTCTTCTCCTCGGGAGTTTGCTCTCGCGGAGAGATAGTTTCAGTCCTAGCCCTGGTTCTCGTTCTAGTTCTACTTCTAGTTCTAGTTCTACTTCTAGTTCTAGTTCTAGTTCTAGTTATGGTTATGGTTATGGTTCTAGTCCTAATCGTCCGTCCACCGATGTCCCGAGCGTCACGGGGGAGCGTCCACCAAAACTCGTCCATCAGCTCATACCACATCTTTCTCCTACCACTCCCCTTTGACGATTTCCGCGATTCCATGGCGATCCTCTCGTCTTTTGCCTCCTTTCTCGGGCCACTCGCCTCGAGCCTTTTGCCATATTCGAATGATACATCGACGCTGACTCGTCCGACCGACAGATTGATTTCCACTTTATGCCTCGGCAAATATACCATAAAACCAGAGATGCTATCTGGGTTTAATGTTCATGAAAATTGTCGGCGATTCGATCCATCGCGAGGATTTTTTTCTCAAGTTTTTTCTTGGCGATCGAAAACCGAGAGGACCACGATTGAAGAGCTCGATCGAGAACAGCGAACGAAGAGTTGTTCTTACAATTGGATTTGGTCGAAACGGTTCAAAGGTGGCTTCGACGAACCGTCGTCGCCGACTGATCGTCTCGTCGTCTCCACGTTTCCCCGTCTCCTCGTTTCCCCGTTTCCTCGTTTCCTCGTTTCCTCGTTTCCTCGTTTCCTCGTCATCTTGTTTTCTCGCTGACATCGATAGAACCGAGAGAGGCGATGGTAAGAACATAGACGTTGGCGATTTATCGTGAAATTGATACGAGGAGCAACAGTGAAATCGAATCGGCAGCGTTCGTCTCGCAATCAGACTGCGCCGGTCTCTCGACGGCTATTTGTTTTCAACATATGCCGCTGTTCGCAAGACATTATTTAAATGAATTATCGTGCAATTTGCATGGCGACGATGACGCGAGACGGCGCCTCGAAAAAGGGAGCGTGGAATAAGTGGTAATAACGGAATAGCGACGGCAAGGAGGCCCAAGCTAAAGACGGCAACGGAAGGGAAAATGGGGGCTCCCGAAACAGGAATGTTCCCGGTCCTCTCATTATTGTTCCGCTTCTTTTCGATGTTTTCAACATTATGGCCGTTCCGTCGAGACGGACCGAAAATTGTGCACCCTCTGATAGGAGGGCGAATTATGCTTACCAAGTCTTCTCACGAATCGTCGAGATCCTTCTTCCGAGAAAGCAGACTTTCCCTCTTTCAGGGAGTTTAAGGAGGAACCGTTTGCGAACGTTTGAAAACGTAACGCGACGGGCATTCGTCGCTCCAATTCCGATCGACCGGCCGGCGATTTCTCCTCCTCGAGTCAAAAATTTCGAGATACAGGGTCAACGATGTTTACAGTAACCGTGTATTTGTATTGTAACAAAGATAAGCGCCCTCTATTCCATCATCGGGGAGAAGATGATCGAAAAATAATAGCCATCGTTGACTTTCGCGAGGACGAGAGCGAAAAGAGGAGGAGAGAGCCCTCTCTTCCTCCTGCGTCGAGAAATTTCCCTCGTCCCTTCGAGACTCGGACCTCGAGGACCTGGAAAAGCGTGGGAGCGTCGATAATGTCGACAATGCCGTCGTATTTGAAGACGATGAGAAGTTCAGGGATTGCGAATTCGCTGGTCGAAGCGCAACCGACGATTTTTCGATTATCAATATCGGTTATTCCAGGATCAGGGTGATCGGAGCGATTCGGGCGATCGGCGAAATCGGTAGAAACGGTACATCTGGCCAATCGGGAGGAATCGGGGCAAATCGAGAATAGAATTACGGAGGCGATGAGTAGTTGGGTATAGTATCTTCGATACTCTACGCGTCGACGAATCGGCGAATCGACGAATACTCGAGGAATCGACTCGAAACGTGACTAACGACCGGCGACTCCGTATTTTCCCTCGATTTTCCTCCTTCGCTCCACTTCCCTCTTCCTCGTTGCTCTTCTGCGCTCGGAAAACGTTTGTCGAGTGGCGAGCCAACTAATTGTATTAGCAGCACCTCGTATCGCTACACGATAACGTCCACCTTCGGCAGCCCCCGAAGCGACGTTGCAAAAAAATTCTGTCGATCGCGATCGATCGTGCCTACAAAAAGATCGTTGGCCGATAGTCGCTAACCGATTCTGGACTCGCCCGACTTACGCGAAACGATTTCGCGCTCCTATCCACTCTTTTCCTCTCGAACGTTCCAAGATGGCAAGAGTTTTTTCTTCCACCGCGGTATTGCATTTAGGTGTCGTCGAAGCGCGTGCCGTGCCGTCCTGTCTTCTCTCTGCCACCTGTGGAACAGAGTGCAGCTTCCTCCGAAAATTGAGGTAGAAATGAGGGCGGAAATGCAGTCGAGACCCACGACGGAAGAGCGGAGACGGCAATGGGAGAGCAAGAGGAGTGCGAGAGAAGTGCGAGACAAGTGCGAGAGAAACTAAGCGCGAGAGAGCGAATGAAGGAAGAAGGAGACGAGAGGGGGAGGACGAGTTGCCGGTTATCAGGAGCAAGGTGGTTGGCGTCGCGCTCGTAGGTGGTTCGAACGGTTAAGGGAGGAGGACGAGAGGCGAGGGTGAAACGGCTGGATGGGGTAGAACGAACACGGGTCCGTTTGATTGGACGAGGACGTTTAAGTTGGGAGGTGGGGATGGGGATGGAACGAGAGCCGCAAACTCGCGGGCTTATATAAACCGTCGGTGGAGGGTTCGGTTTCGCAGAACTCCACTCTCTTCGTCGACGAAGGATCGCCGGATTCTTGGCAATCGTCGGCGTATACTCTCCTCCGTGGATCGACTCTTATCGATACGAGGTAAGTTTCGTTTGTCCGATCCCATTATCGAGTCGATCAACCCTATCTACTCTGCAGAAACTTTCCAGAGGTCCGGTAGAGAATCCATTGCTCTGTCTCTTAATGGTGATTGCCGATCCGGTTTCGGAATTGACGCAACGAAAGATCGGGTAATCGAAAAACGAGATCCCTGAAAGAGCGGCAACGGTTGACGCTCCGTTGCCCGGAAAATTTCCGTCGAGGATTATGAATAAACGCCAAGAGAAATTTCGAAACAAAACCTGTCGATTCTGACAAAAACAGTTCGCGGTACGCCAGATGCCTGTCCGTGTTGGCGACGAAAAAATTAAATGCCACGGACGTTTGGCTTTATCTGGAAAAGCGACCGGAACGAAGCGGGGAGAGGGCTGGGAAGGAGGGTGGGTGGTGGCAGGATGCGTCCGAACAAACTCCAGTTTTCCGATTGGCAGAATATTGCGCGTATTATTTCGAACGGAGAGAAAACTAGCTTCGAAAACGAATTATCCGGCGATAGGGGGTGACCTTCACGGCCTTCCCGCGAATAGACTTCTAACGAGCATCGGTCGTCCCAATTTTCTCTCTAGTCTGCTCGATTTTGCCTACCCGACCCCCGATCCGATCCTCTCTTGGATCCTTGATTCCTCCTTGCACACGATCTCTTCGCGATTCCACTCCGATCCTTCTCCGATTCTACCGCGCTACCATCGAATCCGCGTCTTCCCGCGGCCTCTTTCTCAATCCTGTCCCCGTTATTCGCGGCGATGTAGAACCGGACATCGCGACACCGGAGAGAGAAAGAAACGTATCGATTTATAGGTAAACGTTAAACCGGCCATCTTCCAACCGACGAAAACGATAACGACTTTCGAAACAACTCGGACACCGTTCCTTCTCTCCATCCCTTCTCTCCCATCCTTCCAGCACTCTCTCCTTCATTTTCCTTTCTGAGGAGGTAAATCGAATGAGGCGGTGACTCGCGATACGCTTACAATTAGCCCGTTGAAGTTTGCGCGCCGAGGAACGTCCGAAGCTACTATACGAAAAGAGACCGCCACGGAGGGAGTTTAATGCCGCACGAAAGCGGACACGTCCGTGGGAAAGGGAAATTCGGATCTACGAAGTATCTTACGATATATCTACGAGTTATTTACGAGTTATCTACGAGTTATCTACGAGTTATCTACGAACCTCGATTTCCGACGGATCGTTTTCTTGCTAGTTCTTTCCTATCCTTGGGTTCTAGCTTTTTCCTATCGTTTTCTCCCTGTTCCGAATAAAAGAAAAAGGGAAGTCGAACCACCGACCAATCCCTACCACGAGCACTTTTCGTCAATTCCAATTTCTCAAATGCCACTTTACCCTCGGCATTTGCAACTCGTCTTTCGCCATTTTTCATTCGCAAGTCACATCGACAAACCAAGAAACTGAGAAACTGAGAAACTGAGAAACTGAGAAACTGAGAAACTGAGAAACTGAGAAACCGAGATGAGCCCTTCGAGCGGGCCATGGAAACTCGAGGACCGGCGAAACTTCCTACCGCCGAGCTGCTCGCTTTCAATGGCTCGTTAGACCACCTTCCGTCTTACGAGCCTATCTATCTACGTACCTATATCTACCTAGCATCTCCGCGACCCGATTTTCCTTCTTCCCCGTGGCTTTCTCGAAGAGACCATTCTTTAGGTTCGCTTCTCTCGCGCTGAAGCCCGTATGTCCGCTTCATCTTCGCTCGACCTTCGCTAGCCGATAAACATCGAGCATACAACTCTTCTTCCGTTTCAGATCGGAAACCGGCTCTTCAGAAGATGTATCGCCAAATCGTTTTAACTTGCTCGTTCGTTGCCGTGGTGGCGATCGTTGCTCTCTTTGCAACGACTCCCGG
Organism: Cerceris rybyensis; assembly: GCA_910591515.1. Lineage (NCBI taxonomy): Eukaryota > Metazoa > Arthropoda > Insecta > Hymenoptera > Crabronidae > Cerceris > Cerceris rybyensis. Next base: position 139,736 of record OU342797.1, read on the forward strand.
GGTGGACGGCGCACCGTAAGTATCGCATCCTTCGCCTTTCCCCTATAGGTACAATATCGTTTTCTCTTTCCCTGCCAAGGCACCTAACACCGTAAAACCCAAATTGAAAAGAACGCGACCGAGAGAAAAGGGAATCGATTCGCGCAACCCGACAAACCGATTAGAAAGATAGAAGAAGAATACGCAAAGACGCGTCTGCTCTCGACCGGGAAGTTAACCCACTTTCCACCTCGGCGAACTATTCTTCCTCTTCTCTCTTCTTCTCTTCTTTTCTCTTTCCTTATCCCTGTATCTTGCAACGTGCAAAAAAAATTTTTCACTTCAGGCAGCAAACTTACTGGAATCAATTCGAGGAGGAAGATCCGCAAACATTGATGCAGATAATCGCGCGTCTCGACCACGCCATGATGCGTAACTCGGAATTGGAGAAGTGAGTACAGTCCGCGAATACTCCGACCCGATCCGAGTTGATCGATGTCTCCAATATCGATGTTTCAGCAATAAGCGCGGCCTCGATCTTGGTCTGAGCCGAGGGTTCAGCGGCTCACAGGCCGCGAAACATCTTATGGGCTTGGCTGCCGCCAACTACGCCGGGGGACCCGGACGTCGACGTCGTTCGGATCCCGATCAGCCCTAGATCTTTACACTTTTTCGCGTCTTCCCGCCGCCTCTGCTTCTTCCTTCTCCGCTGCCTTTCCTTAGCCATTACATTTTTCTCTCGCCTTCGCCTTCGTTTTTTCCTTCTTATCTCTATCTCAACAACTCCACCCCTCTAACATTGTCCAATTATCTCTACCAAAAGTCTCCCCTTCATCGACTACCAAACCAATCACGTTCGTGATTTCTCGTTAGATAGAAGATTCCTTCAATGATCGATAAAGACACATCTGTAACGCGACCAATCGTAAATAAAACAGTTACTTCGATTCAATGATATCTTTGCACATGCTCCTGTCATTCCTGCTCTTCATCCATCCCGCGAGATTTGCGTTCGCGATACAACTACCATTTGCGCCTAACCAACGAAGCGCAGCGAAAACCGCACGATCAGTAGCGTCCTGAAATCGGAAAGTCTCGTCCCCGCTCATTGTTTTGAAATCTTTCGCGGTTCTTCGGGAACGCGACGAAAGAGGAGCGCGCCTCCACTAAGAGCTCCACAGCGCGTCGATTTCAGGAACGATCGCAACAGATCGATGCACCGCCATCTCTCGACTAACGATCAGTCCCGATCGTGATTTCGGTCAATTCTGGGTTATATAGGAATAGAAAATCGGCGAAATCTGGCACGACGAACGCCTATCCAAGCTTCTTCCCTTTTCGCCGACGTTAGAGACGCTGACGAAATAGATTCGTGCGTTCTTTCATCAACGGTCGCGGATAAGCCGACCAAACGAATGCATCGAGCGGGGAGGAATATGTCTTGTCACGCGAGCCAGCGTCGCGGAACGAAATTATGCGTTCGCGGTGTGCTCCTTGTACTTGCCATCGCTATTGGTTCGACCCTATTTGCGTACGCTGCCTTTGCGCCCACGCACGAAAAGACAAGCACTATAGAGCAGCTGATATTTGTAAGTTCAAAACAAAAATATTCCCCCTAGAGCACAAAGTCTCTCCAGAGACCGAGAAACCATACTGCGCGCTTACCACACTTATCGATGCGCGCTCATCCGCAGGTTTTTCGCCACGGAGATAGAACTCCGACAGAGACTTATCCAAAGGACCCATATCTACATTACGAATGGCCGGAAGGATGGGGAGCATTGACCAAGGTCAAGTATCGTTCTGCCAAAGAGTCCCCGATCGACGAGCGCCATTACAGAGACAACCTTTCTCACCTTTTGCTCTTTCACTTTTCAGAAAGGCATGCTAGAAATGTACAACCTAGGCCGATGGATTCGTGAAAAATATGGCCCGACGATAGGAAAGAGATACGAGAGCAAACTTTCTTACATATGGAGCAGCTATGCAGATCGGTGCATTATGTCTGCTCAGACTCTCTTAGCGGGTCTGTTTCCAACGAGCCTGGAAGATACATTTCTTCCTGGACTAGCTTGGCGACCTGTTCCGGTCCACTCGATCCCTAGATCTCTAGATAAGGTAATCTATTGTCACCTATACTTTTGTTTCTTTTGTTGCCTTTAGTTCTATCTCGTTCTCAGGCTGTACCTATACCTCTACCTCTGCTATTACCATTACCGTTACTATTATCTCTGCCCCGACAGAGCAGAATCTCAGCAAGGCAAGAAGCATGGAAAAAGCTTCTTTGTGAATCGTATGCCATAGGTGATCGTGGTCAAGGCACCCTGTCCCCGCCTCGAGCAGGCTCTCAAAGAGGCATATGCGAACAATACCATAGAATCGGGTACTTGGTTAATCGATTATTGCCGCCAACTTTCCTTTCACACTGGACAGAATATTACCACCATTACAGACGTTGAATTTCTATACAATACGTTGGAGATTGAAGAACAAAACGGCCTAAAGTTGCCCGAATGGACAAAAAAATTTTACAACGAGACGATGCGGAGCATTGCTGCGCGTAGTTTGGCTATCTTTACTAGCAATGCGCTGCAACGACGTCTTCGCGGAGGTACGGAAAAATGCACTTTCCTTGCAAAATCATGATCAAACTAAATACCCAACGATTAAATTTTATTCCTACAATACAATGCCCGTAACTATCAAAGATTCTCTGACAGTTTTTCTTTGCCTCCCAGGACCGCTCTTGAAGGAAATCATGCAACACTTCCAAGACAGACAGAGCGGGCGGGACCAACGGATAGCATATTTCTATTCCGCTCATGATATAACTCTTGTTAATTTGTTGAGAACTATGGGATTAGCTGATGAAACGCTTAAACCTGATTACGGAGCGACTGTCATCTTTGAACTCCATACGATCGACGATCCACAAGATAGAGTGGTGAAGGTAATAATTTCACCTTTTGCCACGTTAAGTGCTAAAGCCGTTTAAGTCTCTTCTTATATGGATCGTAAGAAACGTCGACTATCTTTGCTGTCGTAGGTGCTTTATTTGAATAGTGCAGAAGCTGCAGAGACACGACCAATTGAGATACCCCATTGCGCCACCCCATGCCGATTGACTGCTTTGACGAGTCTTTGGGAGAGCGTTCTTCCTCAAAACTGGGACGAAGAATGTCGACTCTAACTTCCTTTAAAACCTTATTATCCAATATTATACAATAAATAAGTCGGACCTGTCCATTAATTTATCTTTATTTACAGATTTTTCACTTTCGACAATCCCCTCCATCTATTTCCATGGTTATTTCCATTCAATAATAAATAAAACTATAACCGCGTATCGCAATTGCTATGCTACCCCGCCAGCAAATATTCAAAGTGTTTTTAAACTTGATTTATCTCAACGTTAGCAGTAACGTTTCTATTAACGCGCATTTTCGACGGAAAGTTATGTTCGAAAAAGACTCTACGAGATATGTGGCCGCACTCTCCATCCAATGAAAGCCAATTCCAATTTGAGCAAAGTCGGTTAAGATTACTAAATTGGCACAAAATCGCTTAACCAGGATGTGTCCGCGTTGCTTACGCAACAAACGACACTGAATCTTTTGCATACCATTACGCAATACGTGAGCGATTATTCAGAGAGCAGCCTTTCCGCCGAATTAAAATACACGGAGTATGTGCTAACGGATATAGGTTGACTACAACGAGGTAAATTCGCGATCCTTCCGGATATTTTAGTAACAGTTATCGTGGAAAACGATCAAACTTTTCTTCATATCACTGAAAATACAAAGTAGAAGGTAAGTTCGACTTAAGTACCGTTTAAATCCAACTTGGAAGCGGAAGTAACTACTTATTCTTTGCACACATGGCTTCTTTTAGTCATACTTACATAGCTTGTGCCGATTTACGCCGATTACTACCGATTTGTGCCGATTCAACACCGATTTACGCCGATCTACACGTGTAACGCGTAACATTCGAAAGAGAGATGGCATTGCGCGCGTCACGAGATCCAGCTGGCGGGGTTGTATGTCCGTGAGAGCTTAATCAGTTCGCCCCCTACCCATTTTTTGCAGAACTCGTCATAAGTCATTCGTGGCTGGTCACTCGGACGCTCCTTGGTCACATTGTTGAATCTCCTATGCTGATTCCTTTCCAACCAGGTACGCTCGTACGTTTATGACGTTTCTTGCATCTTTTTTGTTCTCCTTTCAATAACATTATTTGCCACGGAACCCTACGCTTCTCTGGCTTTCTCAATTACTTTATAATTTTTTGTAAATGAAACGCTGGCAATCACCGGTTGCTCGACGTTATCAGCGTTTTGACATGTCGCACCAATTTACATTTCTCGCTTTCGGGTATTCTTCGAGTATACCAATTCTGTTCGACTCTGTTCGATACCTATAGATTCAACAGACTAGTTGGACGATAGCTGACGATAGCGCGCGATAGCGTCCAATGCATTCCGCGATAGCGATTATAGCGACGATAGCGACAAACCCCACCGGATCAGCCTGAATCAGACGCGATCCAGCCGTCGATCCGCTCTTTTATTTCTTTCTCTCGGAGTCGTGAAAGGTGGTGTCACCAAGGCGAATTTTACTTTTCAAACTCTTACGTACCGAATCCATACTTTCTAGTTAAAATTATACAGTCTTTGATATAGAAAGTTTCAATACGTCGCTTTCGGAGCCGTCACCTTGCCGTTCTTCCGTCGATGGTACCTGGCTGTATTTTCCAAGTCGACCACGAAATAATTGCTGAGGCGCTACAACGATAATAGGGTACGTAATGACAAACATTTAAAAGTTGCCACGTTATACCCGTAGTTCGTCGATAAATTCGTACACTCATCGTTCGTAACCTCTTCGAACGAGCGGTGTCTTCCGATCGTACAAATGGAAAGTGATGGAAAGCAATCGCTCAAAGTCAAGGGGGGCAAACTCCATGTTAAAAAATTTTGACTACTTGGACCACAGATGTGCTGCCGTCTAACGTGGAACCCATGAACAAGAATCAAAACGGGTCCATGTTTTTCCATAAGAGTTTCATGCCCCCGCTCCAAGTCGATCGGAATATTCGATTCTATGCGAATCATACTCTTCGTTTCTTTACAGAATCACTTACATTTTCTGATTCAAGGACATGTTCAGTTGGTTGAATCGCGAAGAGAACGGAAGGCAGGATCTTTTTGACAATGTTACCGATGGCCTCAAAAAGATATACAAGTCGAAATTGCTGCCTTTGGAGCAGCATTATCAATTCCACGATTTCCACTCGCCTCAACTGGATGATCCGGACTTTGATGCCAAACCGATGATACTTCTTGTTGGTCAGTATTCCACTGGCAAAACGACATTTATCAAATACTTGCTGGAGCGAGATTTCCCTGGCATAAGAATCGGTCCTGAACCTACGACGGATCGATTTATCGCGGTTATGTACGACGAGAGGGAGGGCGTCATTCCTGGTAATGCTTTGGTCGTCGATCCCAGCAAGCCATTCCGGCCTCTGTCCAAATTCGGCAATGCATTTCTCAATAGATTCCAGTGTTCGACAGTGGCATCACCCGTTCTAAAAGGGATCTCTATAGTTGACACGCCTGGGATATTGTCTGGCGAAAAACAGAGAGTAAATATCTTTTAATGTGTTTTGAATTTCTCTAACATTGGTTGGTAGCTACCCGAAAATTTCAGGAGAATTATTGAATTTTTTCTCATTTTTCTAGGTTGACAGAGGCTACGATTTTGCCAGCGTATTAGAATGGTTCGCAGAACGTGTAGATAGAATAATACTACTGTTCGATGCTCACAAATTAGACATCTCGGACGAGTTTAGAAGGTCCATTGAAGCGTTAAGAGGACACGACGACAAAATCAGAATTGTTCTTAACAAAGCTGATATGATCGATCATCAACAATTAATGAGAGTCTATGGTGCTCTTATGTGGTCGCTGGGAAAAGTTTTGCAAACACCAGAAGTAGCAAGAGTTTATATTGGATCATTTTGGGATCAGCCCCTGAGATATGATGTAAATAAGAGGTATATTTTGAACGATATGCGCACTATATTTCATATATTTTCTATGATATTGGTTTACTTTAATCTGACATACTTTCTCTCAAAGTTTTCATTCATTCTACAGCTCGACTACTTATTTTACACGATGTTAACGATTATAATCGTATTTCCAGTGACCACAATTTTTTATTATCATTTTCATACCTACTTCCATCGTCGTCGCCTTCACCATCAATATCATTATCATTATCGTTATCATTATCGTTATCATTATCGTTATCATTATCATTATCATTATCATTATCATTATCATTGCCCTTGTCCTTGTAACTATGAAGAAAACTCCGAATCGTTTTTCAGATTATTTGAGGACGAGGAACAAGATCTTTTCCGAGACATGCAGTCGTTACCGAGGAACGCTGCTCTTAGAAAACTCAATGACTTGATTAAACGCGCACGTTTAGCACAAGTGAGTAATAGTAAACATGTTCGACGTATATACTGGTTACGACTTATCAACAATTACTCGATGCGGCGAATACACTTTTACCGTACTTTTTGTGATGCTACACGTTATATATAATGTTAGTAAGAACGAATTGAGAGTACTTGAAATTGCAGGTACACGCTAATATAATTAGCGCTCTAAAGAAAAGTATGCCGACATTCGGCAAAAACGCAAAGATGAAAGAACTCATAAAGAATTTGGATCAGATTTATGATCAAATACAAAGAGAGCAACAAATTTCACCCGGCGATTTTCCGGATTTGAAAAAGATGCAAGAGTGCTTAGCGCATCATGATTTCAGTAAATTTAATGTACTAAAACCTAAGCTGTTGGAAGTAGTGGATAAGATGCTAGCCGACGATATAGCGAAGCTCATGGCAATGATACCCCATGAAGAGCTCAGCAAAACATCGGATTCGCTCATTAAAGGTACATGACGCAATTATTTTCTTCTTCCATTCCTTTTCACTGAGAAGAAAATGATCTTTTTTCTCCGAATTAAGTCGTATAAACGAGACGTACTCACGTTCAATGTTCTGTCCATGCGAGCAAAATGGTTTCTCGTAATTGCACCGTTTATTGCGTTCTCAGTGAATGTACCGCATAGATAGACATTCAATCTAAACAAATTTGTTTCATGTCAACGATCATCCTTCGAGCCAATGTATTGCCATAGTAATCTCATTTCAACAGATACAAGCACCGCCTTGTATTTATTTAGGTCGGAAAAACTAGAGAATTTTACCGAGTCGATCGAGTCAACAAATTTCATATGCACGAATCGTTATCGCGCTTATTGTTAGCTCGTTGGTCTCATAGATTCCTTGACAGTGCAAACGTACTTTTACCTCCCATTGTTTGAAAAATCATTTTTACGGTGAACTAGGCGGTGCGTTCGAAGGTATTGAAGATCAGGTAAGTCCGTTCGGCTACAAGAGAGGCGAAGGTATCGACGCTGGTGCAGGCGAACCAGAATGGATCGTCAATAAAGAAAGATACAAGTACGACGCCATTTTTGAAACTCTCGAGCCATCCGACGGAAAAATTACAGGAGCTGGTAAGTGCGGATTTCAAAGGTCCGAAGAACGGGTTTCTTTCCTCAAAAAGGTTGAATAGCGACTCTATTGCTTCTTCGCTTGAATTATATTTTCTTGATTCTGCAGCGGCTAAATCGGCAATGATCAAATCCAAGCTACCGAATAACGTGCTTTCAAAGATATGGAAATTGTCAGACATTGATAATGATGGATTTTTCGATTCCGATGAGTTTGCCTTGGCCATGCATTTGATCGATGTTAAACTTGAAGGCTATGATCTTCCAGCGGAACTTCCGGATCATTTGGTACCGCCGCGGAAACGCGATATACAATCTTTTTCGGTGCGAACGAATCGGACGTTTAATCGGTAAGTCGACCTTTTTGAAGTATATCAAATTACAAATATATCAGGCCTTTGTTTCATATTGTTTGAGGAATTTCGGCTATTTTTAACTTCAAAGTGAATCAATAGGTAGATTCGATCGTTTACATCCGAGACCAATGGATTACCAGCAACCACATGAATGACGTGATGGGCGACGAGAGGGTTGGGGAGGGAGAGGAGAAGGGAAAAATGTTGCGGGAGAGAGTGCTACAGGCTACGTTCAATTTTTCAGTGTATTGTGCACATTGCTGATTAAAGGCACGAAGTACAGTGTGTTTCAAAACTATATGTCATGGCTTTCAGGGGTTGTTCTACACCTCTGGATCGATGGAGGAAAGGGTGGCAAATTTTTTTTAATGGCTTATCGTATTCGTCTTGTTACGTAGGGAAAATGTCTAAGAGGAACCGTGGTTCAGAAATGAACCGTCCTCTCGCAAATTATCTTTTAATTGGGCCTTCCGATTAAAATTTCGCCATTAGTTAAAGCAGAGGCGACATAAACGAAGCTAGAAAATGGGGCACTGTGTCACCGTACCAGAAGAGAAGTGCAAGTGTTTATGCTCGTCTCCCCGGGTGGGACCTGGAGCGAACCCAACACCGAACGCAGGTCATTGGCATTTTTTTAGTAATTTGCTCTCTTCGTTTCTGCTGCCTCTGCTTTAACTATTGGAGCTAGCAAGGGTATCTCATGTGTTTCCTTTCGAAAGGTCGGTGAGTCGAAGGCTGCCATATGGGCGAAATTTTAATCGGAAGGCCCAATTAAAAGTTAATTTGTGTGAGAACGATTCTTTTCTGACCCACGGTTCCTCTTAGACATTTTGTCAACGTAACAAGATGAATACGATGAGAGAATAGAAAAAAAATTGCTACCCTTTCCTGAATTTTACGGCAGGTTTTTTCACAAAATCGATCCAGACGTGTAGAACAACCCCTGAAAGCCATGAAATACAATTTTGAAACACCCTGTACATATTACGATCTACGTGTTCATATAGCATAATGTGTGTGTGTGTGTATATATATATATATATATATATATATATATATATATATATATATATTGCATTATTGCACTATTGTTTTTTGTTAACTTTATTGATCAAAATGTCATAGTTAATGTTTTATTCAGTGGAGAAAAGTCTATTGACCAATGAAAAGTGTAAAATGAGAGTTAATCGATTCATAGAGAAAATTCGTTACACGCAATTTCGCCACGTTTCTCATAGAATACGTCACCGGTTTTTATTATTAAAGAAAACTTTCTCTCTCTCTCTCTCTCTTTGCTTCCTATGCCCTCTTGTTATTTTTGTCGCCTTTTGGGAAAAAACAGAATCGCAAGGACTCTTAGAGAGAAGGAAACAGCGGACAGTCGCACTCAGGCATTCGTTAGTGTCTATTGACACCGTAAGCGGCGAGTAATCTGATATAATTGTACTACCACTACTTTTGTATAGCATAATGTGCATTTTTGTGATATGTCCTAAAAGAAAATGGATATTTTTTCGTATATTTGAGATCCTTTTTCTACCGTAACTGGCAGGAACGCAAAGACAGAAAGTAATGAAATTCAAGTATTCTCAATACGAGCTATCATATCCATGAGCAATGTACAACTGCGTACAACGTGGACAGTCCTGGCGTACACAGACTTATCTATTTATACACGAGAAATATTTATCCACTTCTGTATATGTAACGATTACGTGAGAATTATATATTATCATTATTACCATTGTTATATACTGTATTTAAGATTAAAAGCATAGTCGAAGGTAAATTATATTGTATATTATGTAAATTTGATCTTCTCTGTGCTGTTATGTGTAAACGAAGAATTGGTTGTTTTGAGCGAGAAAAGGAAGAGATTCATAATATCGAATGAAGAACGAGAAAATTCTAAAGAATCATAGCCGTCGGCTAATACGCTTCAAACTTATCGAATACAGATCGAACGTCTCGATCAGTCTCGCTTAAGTATCGCTAAATACTACCGTTTCACCTACCAATTATCAAAGGAGACAAATGACTTTTCGAAAGTAGCCGAAAAGTACGTGGAAAAAAGTGGAAAAAGAAAGTATTTTCGTTCTCTTCGCATCGCTGTATTCGAATCATGAACGGCAAATCTTGTAATCGTTGCAATGACAATTATATTGAAAATATAATTTTTTATTTGGTAAAAAATGACGGAAGCTATAAATTTTATACAAACACTTGTATACAGAGAAAATATTTACGCGAGACGATAAAGAGTTATTTCACATTGTTATTGTAATTTTATGTATACGAATGTTTGTTATAAAAAAATCTACCTAAAATTACATCAACTGGAGTATTATTTCTTAATCTGTCAAAATTCGACATTTGTCCTCTCCGTACGTATGCGTATTAACGAAATACATCGTACGTACGCAAAGATTACACTCTACGATATACACGATTGTAGAAACTTCTACCGATTCCTAATATATCTGATAACGTGACCTAATGAATAAAATGGAATAATTTTGAAGCCAATGATGTCTGGAATCGTCGAATTTTACAGCTCATCGTGATTAACACGCGAGATAAATTCCATGACATTGTACTTTAGGATCTCCACTGTATTACCGTCAATCACGAAACCACCGGTAATTCGTTTCCCGTTGTGTCGACGATCATACGCCATTAATGTCGGGTAGAAATTGACTTTTGCTCGTGCACACTCATCCCCGTAGACGTCGCAATTCAATAGGCCAAACTTAACAGGCTTTTCCATTAACTACAACACAATACTTAATACAATAAACCAATCTCCATATATTCTAGATACCGTATACCGTATACCGTATATCGTATACCTGCGCTACTATTGCCAGGTGGGACTGTAATCGGCGACAATCCTCGCTCCGTGGAATACAGAAACTCACGATCCACGTATTCTCATCAGTCAATGCTTGACTATAGAAAACAGACGGATCCAAATCACGGATTTTTCGTGGGAAAAATTGGGAGATCCAAAGCAATATAGAAGTCGAATCCCTTTGGCCATTGTAAACTCTACAAAGATTTTTCGAAGTAAATAAAAAACGACATTTTCAATTATCCATTATCGATGTACATTCGAGAAAAATTGAAGCGAGACAAAGAGTATGAAAATCGACTTACGTATAAGTGTGCAAGTCGTGATTGTCGCTATGATAGAATCTAATAGTGGGATAACTTTGAACTCTCTGAGATCTGCAGAGAGTTGACTCGGTCTCGCAATTAACTCCGAACACTTTCACGAAGGGCAAAACGCTCAAAGATCTCGCAACGTCGATCCATTCCGGCTCGAGTCGTTGACAGGGCCCACACCATGGTGCAAAGTATTCCACCAAACATGCGAATCTACCCTCTCTCTCACCGAGCTGTTCCTCGAAATTTCCCAAATGGAGACGCACGACTGTACCGAGAACAATAATAAACGTTACACGTTGTGTAAATAATGAATTTTCATTACACGATTGAGAAATTCTTGATAACTTGCTATCCGCCGTTATGTAGCACATCTTACCTGAGGGATGCCTCCACTCGTTGATGAATTGTACAATATTGTCAGCCGTTTTTTCGGCAAAGAATCTATAAGTCTCGCTCCCATTTGTAAGCATCGCTGTCGGATACGATCGAATGTTGTACCGTTGGCAAATAACCGAATGGACCGTGCAATCAATGGTACCAAAACGTACGATGGACTTGTCGAACTCCAAAGACGCTTTGCGGATTTCTCGTAAAAACCGACCGCAAGGAGGACACCACGGTGCGTACCAATCCAGGAACCACGTTTCATCACCTAAGACGGATAGACGGTGTACGGTTCGGTGCAAAGAACTTAGGTCGGTAACTCGGGACCGCACTTTTAATAGCGTAAATTGAGAATTTCATGGGACAAAGTACCGCTGTTGCTTTCCAATATCGATAATGCTTCCTCCGACGATAGCGCCCATACATTTTTAGCTTTGATGCTGCTCTCAACAAATTTTACGATCTCGTTCAGATTACCTTTCCCATGACTCAATTCAAAGGCTCCCCCCGGTTTCAGAACACCCCACATTGGATAACGATTTATACTCAACCTCTCGCAGATTTTGGAATGCTTTCCGCAATTTATTCTTCCTACAAACTCAGGTCATTGCGAGGTCCATTATCACGTTATATCGAAAGGATCCTAAGATGATCACCCAACTTTAATCTTACCCATTTTAAAAGCTCCGATGCTACCGGGAAGTCTCTTCAGTATTGGGCTCGTTTCGCTTGCACGGCCAATGTAAAAACATATAATCCAACCGGAATATGAACTTGGATTAGAATTGGAAACGGAATCAGACACTTCCGCCAGAATTTTCCGAATTTTCTATCAATTTAATCGTACAATGATTGTCTATCGCTAATGAATTTTATGCATGCAATGTATTTTTTGTCGCTCCCAGCACAGGCCAATCACTTACCCTGAAATCGTCAGCGTTCAATTCCAAAGGCTCTGGTAAAAGTTCCATCACTCTTTTAATCAGTACTTCTGCGCCTTCTGGATCTTCGAAAGGGACGATTTGAAAAGAATTCCTGATAAATGGAGGTAAGTAAATCACCCCAATGCCGGGAGAAACTGTTCTTCCGCATTTTTCCTCGTCATTGTTACAACTTACTATTCTTACATCAACCGTATTATTCTAAAATGAAAAATGGTGATCGGTGATCGGTTACTAGCGTGTGAAAGCTTAATTGCCTTAAGCATACTCCTCATGGAGCACAATTTTACCGGAATTTCTCCGGAATCTCCAATAAGTGATAAACAGAATTAAAGAGTAGCCAGATATTTACAAATACAGCCGCAACTTTAGCTCGTTCGGTGGGAGTCGAGCAATAACGGTTTTTGCCACATACAAATATCAATGTTGGTCTCCCTTCGGTTTTCTCTCTTCCGTGCGAAAGAAACGTCTGCAGTGACACGTTCAATTCGCTAATGTCAATTTCCAATTTACCTAAAATGTAATTCATAATAGCTGTGTACGTTTTCTTTCCGGTGTACCAAGTCCCTTGTTGTGAATTCTGCAACAAGTGAATTACAATTACATTTCCTCAAAATTGGAGTGTATCGATTCCCAAACTTTCCTTCTTAGTCTCATATATGGATAAACCTCTTAATGTCCCTTTCAGCTCTGCCCATCCCATATAGTCCTTCCTAGCCCTTTCAGCCCAATCCGTCCCTTCCACTCCTGCCCGACCCTTCCAGCCCTGCAGTGTGAGCTTGCAAGCTCAGAAATTCCATCCAATTCTGATTGAGCTTTTTAGTATGAGCATCGATGTTTGAGCTTGCAAGCTCACATCTGATGGTTCAAACTCTTTTTATCTTTAAATCATTAAAGGAAACGGTACTATTTTGAATCATCATCTCAATATAAGTATAAATATGATAAGCCATTAAACCTTTGGATAGTGAAGTACAGTCGGATAAGATTTTATTCCAATACGTCGGCATAATTGCCACTCGATCTCACAATTTATGACACCAATGCTCACGATCCCTTCGAATTCCTCTGCAATTTCTTTCCAGACTGGAGCTAAGTGGTGGCAGTGAGCACAGTATGGTGAATAAAAATTTATCATCCATACTTTCTCCGAATGGAGGACTCGTTCGACTATGAAGAAACATTCATGTCCAACATAAGGTATCGGCATAAGAGAGCATAATGCTCTTATGTAAACTTACAATACTCATTTTCATCCAGGGTAATAACCCACAAATCGTCGTCGTAAATTCCAATATTATATGCATTATAATTCCAAGAGTATTGCGTTTTTCTCCTATCTGAGACATCGAGTCCCTTAATTCCATAAACATCATACTTCTTCCTCAATATCGGATCTCTTAGTGTCTCATAAGCTCTTGTTAATCTAATAAATTTTTCATGTGCACTTGGATCGTCCTATAAGATCGAAAGATTTTCAATACAAACTATAATTAATATTGTATCTGAGAAAATAAAAACGAAACTTAATCTCATGTACGTTATTTTTGTCAGGATGTTGTAGAACTACCAGTCTCTTAAATGCCTTCTTGATTTCTTTTTCATCGGCTGTTCTGCCAACACCGAGAATGCCGTAAAAATCATCTTCCAAGCCGGTTGTCGTAACAACAACGAGGAGGAATACCTTAAAGAAATAACCTCCGTGCCTAACAATCATTTCAAGTGAACTATACGCTTCTTACGATAATTCTGCAGGATGTATCTGTTTGCCGATTTCTGAATACTCACATTTTAAATTTTGTAAATTCACTGCAGTAATGACGACGTCCGTTTACAATCAATGTCAGATGAAATAAGCTAGTTGAATTTAATAATTCCCAACGAAACTAAACAAATTCAACCGAACCAAATACAGCGTGCTTTGTCTGTTTTACCAAGATCATATGTTTAAGCTTATCGTATTACAATAAGAAATTGTTTTTAAGCTATTATACTTGACTTGAATTGCACGTCGGCCTATGCTCACTGTCTTTCCCGCCTTTCCCACATTTAACAACAAAGTTCGAACCTCCCAGGCCGTGTTGGCTATACAGCTAATCTCTGAAGCCATAAAACTGTGCGAATGCTGAAAGAGTGGAAACTCACAGATTTTAAGGTGTTCTAGATATCGTGACGATGGCGCCATCGGAGTGCTATGTCTGAAACTCGAAAAACTTTATTTTCATTTTTCTCCTCTTCTACGAGTGTCATAGAGATGAATTCGTTTTTGTTTAACGTAGTTTTTCACGTTCTTTCAGATGATATCTGTCACAACTTTCTAGCCCCCTTGAAACAAAGACGTTATTTTTGGTCAGTTACTTATAGCAAGAAGACAAGTAAAGCTTCAGTGTTTCCCATTAGTATGATGATAATTTAGACTCTGAATAAGACGCTGAAACAAACCGCATCTACATCGGTTAAGAAATAACCTAGATATTAGTGTTTAACTATTTGTCTTTAACAGAGGGGTTATTTCCCGCCAGAGAAAATACAGAAAATTCCAAAAAACTAGATGGCGTTGATTTTGACACTTTCAGGACGCTTTGAAAATAGCGATATTCTGTTCTTTTAGCACCTGCATAGCCTATGGTTTAAAAGGTTGCTTTATGGCCAGAATCGCTACGGTCAGCTACGGTTGCAAGCAGTTCCAAGTTCTTGCAAGTGTTACAAGTACAGCAAGCATTGAAGGCTTAAACTGTAGTCTCTATACCTCCCGCAGTGAAGGACACTAAATCTAGGAAGCGTCGTGGTACCGTCGGGTTTTGTGAATAGATCCTAGATAATTGTAAATATTTGGAGCAGGTAATCGAATATTCCATCTCATTTTCTTCTTATACTCAAATTTAATTGTCTTATTGTAGTAGACGCTTAAGATTTGTCGTCGTAGAAGCATAAATGTAGTATATGATACGCGCTACATGGCTATGGAAATCTTTAATAATTCATGTTGCTTGGACTTTGATGGGAATTCAGCACTACCGTTGACTACTTTTCTTCTTTTAGCGTTAATTCGCAACGAAGAATGTTGCTGCGGCGCCTAGCTGCTACACTGCGACCCTGCATTATTAGTAATACAGGAACAAAAGTATGTCGGAGAACGGTAATCACCACACCGTCCGGTGCTATTTTGCCAGAACCAAAACGAACTCGCTTCGGTTTTCTGGGTGTTGCCTGTAGCGTTCTGGCTGGTGGGTTAATGGGATTTCACATTAGCAAAATGGTGGCCAATTTTCTTGAAGAGAAAGAACTCTTTGTGCCTTCGGACGACGATGACGACGATGATGACGATGACGACGATTGATCGCCTTATATATCAGTGTTGTCACAATGTCCAGGAAACGCTTGATTTTTCTGTTGACGCCGTTGCGCGTTACGTTATTGGAAGTTAAACAGTTTTGCCGTTTGTATTTCATGGACGCATCTCACGATATGCCGCCTCCGATTAGATTGATACAAGAAAAAAGTAGCGAGTAAAGGGCGTCATTATTATATAATATTTCCCTTATTTTTTCTTTATTTAAATGAAAGCCTACCGATCGGTATGCCATATCGTCACCGTTAATATCATTTTCCTTTTTGCACAAAAAAAGAACAGCAAAGTAAATTCCTACTTCTATGAGTTATTCAAATTAGAGAAATAGAGAAGATTGAAGCACGATAAACAAGGATTTTCGCCCCCAAGTGCAAAAGGTACAAAAGTAACACTGACTTCACTATATAAAATTTCATTCGAACAAACTTTATTGCGGTGGTCTTTTATGTAAACCCCAGCCGTGAAAGCATTTCGTGAACCGACGTGACTCTTTTCCTTTAGCAGTGAGAAACAGTTTGCGAGGTTTTTCTGGTTGCTTCACTCGTAAATGTTGTATATATACCTGAAAAAAGGAAAGAAAAAAAGGAGAAAAAACAATGAAGGGAGAATTTATGAATGTGCTCTTACGCATTAATACATTTACACACTTTCGTACTGGTTTGTTCAGTTATTTCAATATACTTTTATGTTGAACCAACAAGTTTTTAGCAAGATATTTTACCTGAGCAGATTTGTAGGCCAATTTGATCTCTACCTCCGAACACCGAGCACCTAACCATAGAAAAACTTGTTCTCCGTTATCGAGAATCATGATATCATCGTCTGCCAAATCGTCCTAAAAAATATAAAAATTACAATAATATCGTGGGGCGTCTACAGTTTTTTCTATTTATCTACACATCTATACATGTAAAATAGCAGAGGTATTTACTTGACAGAAATCTGTACACTTTTCGCTGATAGTAAAGTATCCTTTCTCATTTGAACATCTAAATAATCTAGTATAATTCATGTATTCCGCTTCCGTGTCGTAAGGCTTCTTTCCACCAAGGGCAACCCAAAAAAAGTTATCGGGTTCTTCACCTTCGTTTAATACTTGAAGGCTTATCCATGGCTGTCGGTAAGAGTTTTCACAATATATTTGAAGTATCGAAGTAAACAGCAATGTATATCGTAATACAGCATAACAATAATATAGCACAACACAAGGTAGTCTCATGTAATGATATAATGTTTTAGTTGCGTTAGTTTTAACGTACGTTATTAAACATTTCCTCGGCAATTTCCTCGATTAAGCGGGATTCATCGCTGTCTGCTTTCGAACCAATCCAGGCATACACGATTCCCGTTTCATCGGCATTATTAAATGGTACGTTCAAGATGTAACTATCAAGTAGTAAGAATTTTTGTGCCGTGATTTGTGAAAGAAGGAATAAACGTGGACAGTGTCGAATGAGGAAATGGAAATGTAGTCTTACCAAAAAGAGGAATTCAATAATGTCGAATCTGCTGGAATTTGTATCAGCCTAGTACATAATGCACTTCCATTACTCCTCAAATGGTAAAATTCGACTTTGTTACTACCAGAAGGCTTAGGCTGTTTACGCTTACCATGATGA
Organism: Cerceris rybyensis; assembly: GCA_910591515.1. Classification (NCBI taxonomy): domain Eukaryota; kingdom Metazoa; phylum Arthropoda; class Insecta; order Hymenoptera; family Crabronidae; genus Cerceris; species Cerceris rybyensis. Next base: position 157,136 of record OU342797.1, read on the forward strand.
ATAATGAATTTTCTTTTAAAGTACGCCATGAACTTTAAATTTTCTTGTTGTTGATGCGTTCGCACTACTTCCAAATTTTCACCGAACAAAGATTTGAATTTTTTCTGCAAACTAAAAAAATGGGAAAGATGAGAAGATCAGCACATCCCTGTGGAAAAGTTGCTTCAAACCTCTGTAAACAAGTATTTCGCCTTCTTGAATGGATTATTCGTACCTAAACGTAAACGTTAGCCATCCCATGTTTCCTGCGTCTCTGCCTTGCCAAAAGTATACCGTACATTGATAATCCTCTTCGAATAGCTCATCGTTTTCCTCGTTTTCCGCTGTATCCAATGGCTGATAGTCCAAGGGGACGACACGTGGAAAGAAAACGTTACTACTAACGTGCATGAGAAATTTTATCAACCGATCATTTACCTACCATCCAATAACGACAAAGAAATACATAACAATCTCCGCTATAAAAGTGTCCTATTTCCTCCTCTGGTAAACGAACAAATTTCTTCCCTTCCAATACCAATGCTTCCATGGCTTCCAAATCGTCGTTCCATTCGGACATGAGTTGCTGCGCTTCCACGGGCGACATTGGTGGTTGTCTAGGCATAAAGAGCGCAGCCAAGTCTGCCTGTTTATCGAAAATCGAGAAATTTTTCATATTATATCATTATTTCATATTACATATATATTCATGAATATTCCAACAGTTCCCATAACTGCGATACCTTTGTCTCTTGTTGCTTGGCCCACTTGGTAAGGTCAGCACCAGTTTTAGCTACCGATTCGGCGGTTCTAGTAAAATCGACGGCTATCACTTCATCCCAACCAGTAAATTTCGATTTAAATATCTACGACGGAAGAGTAAAAGATTGAGAGTAGAAGAGCCGAAGGACGACAAGGATTGCATCAGCGGTAACAGGCCACTGTACATTTTATACAACGGCACAGTTTTACGTAGAAAAAAGAATTTTCCTTCACGATACTTTTACCTGAGACTCCGTTCCTTCCTGCAGTCTAGTCACCATGGCATACTCTGGCCTATCTATCATGTTGAATAACTCTTGCGATAGTTTAACAGCTGCCGCTCGCACTAATCTGGTAGACTTCTTTCCGAACCTGTAACGACGGATTATCAAAATGAGTCGAATCGAATAACCATAATGGATAAAACCTGCCGCGCTGAAATTAACACTTACCAGACATATACATCCAAGTAGCAATCCAATATATAAACGTTACGATTATTTAACAGGGTGTTTGTCAATTTTCCGTGAACAACTTCGACCTGCGGTAGTTCCAAATAGCCCATACCGAGCTGTACTTGGTATAAGCGAGGTACGCGCGGTACGAAATTTTGATCTACGTGTTCCTAGACGTCGATTTGATTCGATTAGGGTGTTACATTTGTTAAAACTTCTCAAAAGAAAGAAGTGTAGAAATGTATGAAGCAAATTCATTTTAAGGCTAACGATTACTCACGGTAATGGTTTCAAGTTTATTGCTGCGCGAACCATTATTCTCAATGCCCAAATGCAAGAAAAATTCTTCGGACTCGGAGTTCATCATTTCCGTCACGATCTCCGCCTTGTTTTTCCTCTCGTTTTTATTAATTTTTTCAGCCATTAATCTGGCTTTCGATTTTAAGGTACTCTTCGCTTTTGTTCCATACCACATGAAGATTTTATTACCGGTATCAAGAACAAAAACGAAACACGGATCCAACGAATCGAAAGAAACAGGAACGGGTTCCAGATGAATCGAAGCACCAGCCGAGTGCACTCTGTACAATCGAGTTACTGCCGGCTGAAAGTAGGGATCAATTCGTAATTGTCCGACAATGCGGTATCTCGTAACAAACGAATACACACCGTATCTTCGACCGTATAAAATCCTGACGAGGTACGACCACCCTCGATATAAGTTATACCGGATTCAAATAGCATTAGAAATTCATCCGATTCGTCACCCTGCTCCTCTCGAATCGTACGGCATTGTGCGCCCAAATAGTTTCGCAAGTTCACCGCATGAATAGCAGCGCATGCTCTTTTATCCAACTGTAAAGGTAAATCAACTACTCATTGAGCAATAATTGTCCGAAAGAATCGTCGTTTTTACAAACATCCTTGTATCAGACCCAATATAGACTATAGGTATGTAATTCATGATCGTGTACCGTAGCTTTCTCTCCAATCCAAAAGTAAATCGCCCAAACCAATGACCCTGAATCATCAACTTCTGTTTTCAGTACTATGTAACAGTCGCCTTCGTAAAACTTTCCATGAGCGACTTCTTCGATTTCGTTTGGTAGAAAATTCTCGATTTCCCACACAGACAAACCCGCTACTTGACCAGCATCCTCGTCAAAAAATTCTGAATAGTCCAACGGAGGTTTCTCCAAAGTTTCGTCCCAACGTTTTGGTCTGAACAAGACAGTCAGGCATTAATCGTCCACATAGAATGTGTTTTCCAATTTTATATGCCCTATAGAGCTATGTAGATCTTGTTCTTTATTTAAAGGTAACTCACTTTAAAGATTCAACTTTGGATTCCTCGCACTCCTTGTCTTTGTTTTTTTCTTTTGCTATGTCCTTCATACCCTGAAAGAAGTCTTCCGTACGAATTCTTTCGGTTCACTCACTCGTCGTATAAACGGTGTAGTATTGTATAAATACGCGGAGCACAATGTGATTCGGAATACCGAATACCGAAAACAAAATCAGTATACCTTTAATATTTTAGCTTGATCCTGATCGGCCTCTTCCTGGTCTCGCTTTCTTCTTAATCGCATTTTACGAGCGATAGGATCCTTACTGTCTGAATCATATGATTTTAGATTAATGCAGATAACAATGTTTGTTAAATAGTAATACAACCTGTACCGCAATAAAAGTTAATTTAAGGAATACTTACTTGCGGCTTGCATCGGTGCCGGTACATTGGCACCAGCGAGGCGCAACTGATGTTGCAATGAAAAGTCAATGTTATAAAATTCAATACCAGATCCTTTCTGAACCTCAGTTGGCTTTGGCGGCATTACTAAATTCGGATTATCTCTCAAATCCAACTGCTCCAAGTCGGTAAGCAAATGAATGGCATCTGGTACAGTGATTAACCGATTCGACGTTAATATTAGCTTCTTCAAAGACCCACATCTAAGGAAACCTTCGCTTTAGTCAGCCGACAAATCAACGAACGAATCAAGGTCAAGGTATAAACTGCAAAATACGGTCTACCTGCACAGTCCTTCTGGTATCATTTCCAAGTGATTATTGGCAGCAGAAAATACCATAAGCGAAGATAACTTTCCGATTCCGGAAGGGATGCCTTCGAAATCCAGCTCATTGTCGTTCAAGTACAATCTCCGAAGAGTCGTAATTTTACAGAGCGATGCCGGTATGGCCGTTAATTTGTTACGACATACATTCAATGTTTCGAGTTTCGTCCAAAGCTCTGAAATTTTGTGTAAAACCTTAGCCCACAAATCCTGCTAACTATCTCGATAAGAGAAACGATGCTTGATTTCGAATAAATTGATTTAAATAAATTTACCAATTGCCATTGAAAGTTCTGTTATTTGATTGTCGCTCAGATTCAAACGACGTAGATTGGGCAGAGAGTAAAGCGCATCCGGAACTCGAGGTAAGTCATTTTGCGAAAGATCGAGTTCCTGTAGATTTGTTAAAGTTTCAAGACTCGAGGGAATATTATTTAACGTTCGTTGCGTGTTACGCATCTGTAGTGCTGTTAAATTCATCAGCGACGGTAACTGTCTGCATGATCGCAATAACAGAGAAAAGCACCAAATTATAAAGAAAGTAACCTCTACATCGAAAACGGCTATCAGGATTAAATGTCTTAGCAATAATAGTAGGGACACTGTTAATTTATATAGATGCATATTAACCCTTTCGCTAATACGGTCAACTATAATAGCTTTCCATAAGATGCCGCGTATCGTACATAGCATAACCGATTGGAGTTACGTGTCAGAACAGTTGCAAATAGCGAAAGGCTTAACTGACTCTTTACATCGCAGCAAATTCATGCTACTTGCCTCAATTGAAAGTGCCCCAAAGGATTGTCATTTAAATTCAGCGTTTGCAAATTAGCCAATCGACGCGTCTGTGGCGGCAACGTTTCCAGTTTGTTGCCGCTTAGATCCAGAAATAACAAATCGGTCAAATGAATAAACAATGCATTTGGTATAGTCTCTATGCTGAAAGGAAGCTTGTTGAATCATAATCGTCCAGAGTGAGGTCATAAGATGTGTAAAATACTACACACTGATTGTGACTTAGATTCAAGTTTAATAGAGATCGAGCTCTTTCCAGTCCTTCTGGCACTTCCTTTAAGTTGTTATGGCTCAAATCCAATGTCGTCAATTCCTCCAAATGAAATAATTCTGCTGGGATACCACTGGATTTGATATTATTTCTTCGTATATTTAATGTCCTAAGGCAACTGAGTTCTGTTAATTCTCCATACAATCGTTCCAATTTATTCTTTACCAATGAAAGGTGTTCCTGATGCGATTAAGTAAACCAAAGATTAGTGGATTTATGCATTGCAAAAGTATAGAACCAATTTGAAAGTAGTTTACCAATTTTAAAAGTTTGCCCATCTCTTCTGGAATTTCTGTCAAGTCAGTTTTATCTAACTTCAACCATTGTATTCCTGTCATTAAGCGTACAGATTCTGGAAATTTTCCATCCTACGCAAGGTATAACAGATTGCTTCGATTACTCAAAAAGTCAATTTCAGAGGATTAGAAATATTTTGAATAGTAGTTCGACAACTCGATCGTTGGTCTGCACAATTACTCACGCCAAAATCATTGCTGCTAAAATCTACTCCTCTAACAAACGGTAATACCCCTGTATTCGCCATTCTACCAGTGTTTTCGATGATTCCAATGATACGCGCCTCCTTTTAATACAATTGGTAAATAGGTGTGCTCATCTAAATACAAAAAAAATTAGTGTCACATCTTTAACGATATCGAATGACTCTTTGTTGTACAGGCATAGAATCACCGTAAATTTGCTGACGTACGTTATTTTTACGATTGTTCCCTTCAGCTCGATCCGCCGAAATTGTTTGAAGAAAGATTGCAATATATGGAAACAACGGATTTTGCTTTTCCAACCGAACGTATAACACTTTTTCTAAGTCTACAATGATATTACAAAATCACGGAGAAATCGTTAGAATTATAGTTTCTTATTTCCAGAAAGTTCCTATTATCGCGGACATTTGAAACACATAACTGCATATATTGTGCAGACGAGGAGTCACCGTTTATGTCATGCCACAGCTATCCTCTTAATCCGTAAACAATGCGAATGGCGAAAGAGTGGAAACTTGAAGTTAAGTTAAGTAACGAGCTAGATATTAACGTTTGAAACGTTTGAATATTTGTCTTCCACAGAGTGGTTATTTCCCGCCAAAGAAAATGCAGAAAATTGCCAAATACTAGATGGCGTTGGCATCGGCGCCCCCATGAGCCCTTGGAAATAGTGAATTTCCGCTCTTTCAGCAACTCGTATAGTTTATGGCTTAAGAGTTTGTTTTATACCATTTTATACTCTGCAGAAAATCAGAATATTTATGCTAATCTATAATTGTAAATGCTGGCATACGTGATTGCACGTGATTGTAAATACATACAGGTAATTACGCACATTGTGACGTTTATACGTGTACACAATATGTACGTGCATACTGTTGCTAAATAGTCGAACAACAGTATGAATGTACGGGAACATAGTTAACAATTTGAAAAACAGTAAAGTAAATCGAAGGTAATGTGAGAATAATTGGAAGGAACAAATGTGTAGTAAATAATAAATACTCTACCGATAGATTGGCGATTGATAACCGTATTCATCGTTGTTTATCTAATTTATAATTAAAGAAGCACGTTTTCAGTAGGGGCATTAGGATACATCAAAACGATATGTTATATGTGATCGGTTTGGGACTTTGTGACGAAAAGGATGTCACGGTAAAGGGCCTTGAGATCATTCGAAAGTGCAAGCGCGTATATTTGGAGTCATATACATCTATATTATCAGTCGAGGCAGAAGATTTGGTAGGTAGAAAGGGTAAGCTTTTGGCCTTGTTGCCATTGGGCTTTGCCTTAATTGTATGAAACTCACGCTTTATTAATTATGTATATACATATATATGTATATATTAAAGAAATAAAATAAAAAGTAAAACATGAAAGATGCAACATCGGCCATTTCTATAGACCCCTTCTTTATTTTGGTACGTCTTATGCGAAACACAAGTTGGTCGAGGTTAGAAAGATGGGTTTGTCACAAAATAGGAACGATTTTACGGACGATCAGTGATCCCTGTGGATCGTGAACTCGTGGAGAACAATGCAGACGAATTACTACCGCAAAATGAAGATGAGGACGTTGCGTTTTTGGTCGTGGGTGATCCATTTGGTGCAACGACCCACACAGATCTGGTATTGCGCGCTGAAGAGAGGAACGTAAAGGTACCGAGAACTATAGCAAAAGAAAAAATTGGTTAAACAAAGGGCATCCGTGTTTCTCCATAGGTTCAAGTAATTCATAATGCTTCCATCTTAACCGCGGTCGGGTGTTGCGGTCTCCAATTGTATTCTTTCGGCGAAACTGTATCTATTCCATATTGGAGCGACGACTGGAGGCCAGAGAGTTTCTACGAAAAAATAATTTGCAACAGACAGAGAGGGTTACACACGCTGTGTCTATTGGACATTAAAGTAAAGGAGCCTACTTTGGCAAGTATCGTTAGAAAAAAGAAGGAGTACATGCCTGCCAGATTTATGAGTGTCGCGGAAGCTGCCACTCAGTTAATTTCGATATCGGAGAACCGAGCCGCAACGGCTAAAGATCGTTTTGGTAAGTAATAGTGGAAGGAAGAATCGACGTATTTGTCGAGCATAGAATGAAAAATTCTAACATTTAGCAGAGTTGGACAGCTCAAGCTTGTCAGTGGGACTGGCTAGAGTCGGTTTGGTAGATCAACGTATCGTCGCTTGCTCTCTACACGAAATGGCCAAGGTGGATCTTGGACCACCTCTTCATTGTTTAATTATACCCTCCATGAAGCTGCATCCTTTGGAGGAAGATTTTTTAAGTCGATACATGGCAACGAAGAGTTTAACGATAGGAAACTTTTCGAATGATGAAAAAAAATCTGAGAACAATAAAGATGGTTTTTAGAGAAATGTTTCTTTAATTTTCTTTCGATCAAACGATATTTTCGATCATATGCCTATAATTTATGAGACATCAGGAGTCGCCAGATACTGCAACCGGTACGCCATCTTGGAGAGAGAATGTTGGGTGAAGGATCAGTTGGTAATGCAGTCATAGAGGCGTTAGTCATAGCGGTTTGATCGTACAGCTCATAGAGTTACTTTGACGAAGCTTGGGGGGAATTTTTTACGAATAAGAGCACATAGTCGCAGAAAGAAAGAAAGAAGTGGAATAAGTTGCGACATACGTGGAACAGGTGATACGACTGCTCCATTTGTCGAGTTGTAGAGTCCAGTCAGCAATTGGTAAATGAATACCAAACGAATAATTGTTTTTGCAGAAGCCTACATGTATTATTGGCGTTCCAAGCGAAACACTAAAGATGAATAATTGAAGAATAATTGGTTGATAAGGGAAAAAGGGTGGGAGTAAGAGGTTGAACGAGAGCGCTATAGAAAAAGCAGAACTCGTAAAACGTTATAAGCGCCGTGAACGTATGAAAATAAGGATCGACGTGGGCCAAGGTGGCACGGCGAGGGTGGTCGATCGATTCGACGAAGCAAGCGTTGTTTCGCGTTTCGACGAGGTTGCTCGGAGTTTCCTTTGTCGCAAAAAATACGAGAGAATTTTCGTTAAAGGGAGTATTTGAAATCTTTGGTGGCTGAATCGGTGAAGGTGGAAAAAATTGTTAATTAACCGTCTTTCCAGTTGGAGCGTTTTCGAAGTTATTAGGCAATTAAGGAAAAACTAGTAAAATTCCAAATTTCGCCGTTTGCCGAAGAAGATAAGGCGTTTCTAGAAATTGGAGAGATATCGAAGGGGTGGGAAGGCAAGAGTGGTATTTCTCGTTATCTTGTTATCGGTTTAAATTGGAAGTATTTGTTGTTTAAAGGTCTACCATCCATATAATCGTCGGTAGAGCCGTGTAGAGGAGGATAGAAGAAGAATAGAGACGGATAGAGGAATAAATTGAATCGGTATGACAACAATTGCGGTAACGAGCGGCACGGTGAACCGTTCGGGAGGACGGCAGGGAAAAGCGGATAAGGGAAATTTTGTTATCGGAGCCAGAGTACCACGTGGCCTCGCAACTGTCGTCGAGGGCCTCGCGAGAGAAATTTTGCGCCATCGGCCGGAGCCCGAAGACATTTATCGATTCGCGGCGCAACATTTCGAACGGCTGATCGAACGGAGAGAAGAGGAGCAGGAGGCGGAACTAAAATATGCGGAGACGCTTTGGAGTTCCGCGTGCAAGGCGATGGGTTGTTCGATGGAACGATTTGACGAAGAAGATAAGAAAGAAAGCGGAGGGCCGTTGGGGGAGGGCGCCGGGTGGTCCTTGCGAGAAACAGCGATGGTTTTGAGAAAGAGCGATCGTGTCGTTGGTTCGAAGAGTGAGGTTCCTGTCGGCAGGGAGGATAGACAAAAAGCCGTTTCAAAAGAAGCCGAGAAGACGCGATTCAAAATCGCACGATCGCGGACAAGACGGAGCAGAGAAAAAGGAGCAACGGGGATATCGATATCGGGGCCGGAACCGGAATCTGAATTGGAATCGGAATCGGAATCGAAATCGGAATCGGAAGTGGAATTGAAATTAAAATCGCATTCGGAATCGATGCTTCAATCGAAATCGGAGACCGGATCAGAGACGGAGTTGGTGAACGATAGTGTGGGCGGTCAAATCGAGGTCGAACTCTCAAAAGGTGCCGGGCGCGAAGACGAGAGAGCAGATGCGACATCGACGATAACGTTCACCGTGGTCCCGAAGGCGACGCAATCGTCGGTAACTGAAAGAAATTCCTCGGTGAACGATCGAGGAATTGAAAATGAAACGGGGCAAAGGGACCAGGAAGCTTCCGGCATCGAGACCTGCGCGCAACGTTCGAAGGAGTGGCAGGAAAGGCGAGATAAATCCTGGCGAAGCGTCGAGACGAGCGAGATGTCCAGTGCAGAGTTGGAAGAAGGGAACAGGGCGAAAAGCGAAAAAGAAGTCGAGGTGGAAAAGAAAGAGGTGGAGGAGGAGATGGGGGAAAGCGATGTAAAGCGAGAACGCGTCGAGACGAAGAAGTCGGAGAAGAAGATCCGCGAACAGCAGAGTGCGTCTCCGAAATCTCTCTCGAGAGAGAAAGTGGCCGAGGCTGGGGGCTTCCTGCCGGTCGTCGGTCCGTTCTCGCGCAGCCACTCGAGAACCGAGTCGCAAAATGGTTCGCGCAACGGTTCGAGCGATTCCGGCGAATCGGGGAAACTCTTTGAGACGGCGGAGCTCGTTCTACCGCCGATCGCGAACGATATCTCGAAAGCGATAGAGAGAACCGAGAGGTTAACGCTACCGGTCTTGTCGGCGAGCCGATCGTCCCGGCGCACGGACCTCTCCGAAACCAGCGAAATTGACGAGGATCGAAATCGATTTACCGATGGACATGGTAGGCCGAGAGCAGCCGCCTCGGAATCGGCGAGTCAATGGGAGAGTGTACTCCCAAAGAACGCGGTAGCCGACGCCATAGCCGACGCCATAGCCGACACTGACTACGATTCCAACTCGGAAGCAGCGAGCAATCCTCCGCCGTCGGAAGTATCCATCGCCGAAGAGAGTTTCGAGGATAGTTTGAACGGTACTCCCGGCTCGAAGGAACTCTCGCAGAGGTCTGATTCCTTGGAAGCGCGAGACGATGCGACCGCGCCAATCGATACTTGTGACATCGAAGAGAAGGATGATGGTAAAACGGAGGAAGAGGATAGGGAGAAAACGAACCGGCCGACGATGAGAAGCAAATTGATCGAGATCGAGAAATTCGAGAGAAGCATTGAAAGAGCGTTAATTGAGTCTCAAGCTATTGGTTCAACGACCGCAAATGCGGCTGCTGCTGATGCTGCTGCGGAGGAGGAGGAGGAGGAGGAGAAGAAGGATAAAGGAGAGGAAGAAAAGGACGAGGAGAAGGAAGAGAATGGTGGGTCGGCGAAATCGTTCACGGCCGAGAGCGCGACCACGAGGGAAAGAAGATCCGAGGAAAAAGGGTCCGGAGATCCTCGATACGGAGGCGGAGGTCTCCTATCGGGGCAGGGCTACTCGGTGGCACACGTTCTCACGGAAGGTTCCCCGTGGGAGATTCCCTCGACGAACGGCGACTTGGGGCAGCTCGGCCCCGAGGAAACGGTCTCTCCCCAAGTTTTTGGCGAATACGTAGGTCCAACGGGGAACGTGCCCTGTACTTTCGATGGTCTTCGTGCCCCCTTCGGAGTGAACTTTCCGTGCGAACTAGAGGAGAGCCTCGATGGCGCGATTAATCGTCGAGACCTCGGAAATATCGAGGAGGAGGAAGGAGAAGCACCGTTGAGCGGCGAGGTTCGCTCATTAACGATCTCCGGTGAAGACGAGGAAATCGTGGCTCCCGATCGGAAGCGCGTCGAAGAGATCGAGAATGTAGAGAGCACCAACCGAGAGGAAACGGAAACGCGGGAGACGAAGGAGACGAAGGAGACGAAGCCTGAAAAGAAGGGAGAGGTGGAAATGGAGGAAAAGGAGGAGTCGTCGAGGGGAAGCAAGATTGGCGCGGACGACGCGATCGAGATCGCAAAAGCGAAGGGAACGACGTCGGACGATATCCCGAACAGGCACGATTCTAGTGGAATCGTTCCGATCAGACAACGAGAGAACACCGAGGTAAGGGAAAGCATTGAGTGCGCGGACCTGTCGGAACGGGAACCAGAAATGGAACCAGAAATGGAACCAGAAATGGAACCGGAAACGGAACCGTACATTCCGGAACTGAATTTGGATTCTCTTCGAGACGCAACGATATCCTCTTTCAAAATGAGTCCCTGCGATGAGGAGTCGAGCCGTACCTTTCTTCCGTCCGTGCCCTCGGCTCGAAACGAGGACTCGTCGATGCATCGTCAGGCCGACTTGCAGACGGAGCAAGATATTTCCAGAGAATCCAGTTACGAGAGATCGAGGGGATCGGATAAATCTATCGACGAAATTGGCCACGTTTCCGCGACGCCTGAAACCAATGTCGGACTTGCGTGCAACGAATCTGCGAAAAGTCGTTCGTCCGTCGAGGAGGAAATCGCTAGGCTTCTCATACATGGCTCGTCTCTCGACCATTCGAGCAACGATCGACCGAGGCCAGGTGAATCCAATCGGGAGAACTGGTCGGCAAGTAGTCGGTCGTTGCCATCGCCGTCATCATCGCCGTCATCATCAGCGTCACCGTCACCGTCACCGTCACCGTCGCACGGAAAAGTCGTGGTCGAGAAAGAAGCCAACGATTCGACAAAAGATCCGAATCGTTTTGTCGAGAAAGCTTTTGAAAAGGTAAGTGGCGAAACCGTCGTGGAGGAAATGGGAGAGCCAACGGACGCAGCGATTCCAAGTTCGGCATCCGAAGAAGCGAGAGAAACAAAGGACGAGACAAGCAGCGAAAGGGAGTCGAAGGAGACGATCGGAAGGGCCGAGGCCATCTCGAGAAGCGAGGAGAAGATCGTCCCGGATACTGCGGCCACCATTGACACCATTGACACCATGGACGCCACGAAAGCCACGGATACCAGGGATGCTGCTGATGATTTCGGTGACGCGGGCGGTAATTCCGATGCCGGGAAGAATGCGACGAGTCAGCCTCAAATTGAGACGAATCGAGAAAGTTGGTCGATCGACGGCGTTTCTTCGGTAAGAATCATATTCGAAAATTATCGTCGAAACTCGATTCGAGTGTGAACGCGCGATGAGATAGGAATTTTCGCTATACCTTTCAGGAACATTCGCCGAGGGCGGCGAAAGAGGCTGTCGGAGATGAGCGAGCGGAGAGCGGTGATCGGAAAGAGTGGACGGCGGGAATGCAGGATAAGGAAAAAGTGGGAAAAATAGATGAGCCGGGGTATCCGGGGGTGAAGGAGGAATCGATAGTCGGAAATTCGCTGCGACACACGGGAGAGTTTCACGACACTCTGCCTCTGCCACTTTTCGATCGTTTCTTACCCGACGTATCCGACAGGCAGCTCGATGAAATGCTTTCTTCGAGCATACGCGGCCCGGTTACGCCCGTTGGAATGGTTCGAACGTTCGGAGGTGGCGATTTCGTGAATTCGACGGTCGGCTCCGACGTCGTTGCCGACCATTTGTATCTGACGAAAGCAGAATCGACGGACGGACGATCCCCCTTTTTCCCCTTTCTCCTTTCTTTCGTTCGAATTGATCGTGCTGCAGGTTCGATCGGCCAGATCGAGACGTCGGGGATGGTCGACGTGTCCGAAGTCGACGACGCTACCGAGCGGGTGCAACGATCCAACGGCCGCGAACGGTCTCCTTCTTCTCTCGATGGGAGTTATCGGTGCGAAGACGTGCGCGAGCCGCTGGCGCTTCCGGAGAGCCCGAAATCTCTCGAAATAGAAGAGATACCGCGCGTCGATTGGGACAAGGTCGAGGACGAGTCGCCGCGCCCTCGGACAGAATCGGCCGAGGCCGAGAACGAGAACGAGAACGAGAACGAGAACGAGAACGAGAACGTAGCGCGTAACGCGGTACTCGCGATGACGCGCGAAGACGCGATGCCTTGCACGAAAGAGGACCGATCGACGGAGTTGTCGCGATCGATATCGCTCCAAGAGACGGAGGGCGGATCGTCGTCGATGAACAGCGACGGCGAAGCGTCCATCGGGCAAGTCGGATCGACCGTATCCAGACCGAGATCGAGTTAGTCGAGAGAGGCGCATGGTCGACGATGCGGAGATAGGGAACGGAAGGAGGAAGGAATCGTGCCGAGCGGACGAATGTATGTAATGGACTGAAGGGAGAGAAAGGACGGGAGTGGCGCGGTATGCTAAGGGGTGGTGGCCGACGAGAGAAAGCGGAAATGCGCGTGCGTAAGTACCAAGCGAGCAGCTGTAAGCGATCGTGCAGGATCTAGCCGTCGAGGGCGCGTGCGCATCTGCGGACGCACGACAACGCGAGCTACGGAGTCACGTTCGATCGCGCCGCGCGATCACTCGCGGGGAAGCCAATATCGGAAAGGGGCTTATCACTTTAAACGGTGTCAACGGTGTCAACGGTGTCTGCAGTGTCTGTGGTGACGACGAAATCAACGGTTTCAACCGATTCAACGATTGGATCGTTCGATTGAGAGCAAAGGGGACCTCCGCCGGGATTTCGTGCAAATCCCGAAAGAATTGAATAAAACAAGGGTGTCGTCGAAATAGCGATACGTCATTGGTGCTGACGAAAAGGATAGAGAAAAATCGAGAAAGAAGAGCAAGCGGAGGCCGAAACGCGATCGACTGATTGTGAGCGATGACTCGACGAAAAGAAGAGGCTAGACCGAGATAAAAATAAGAGACTCGTCGCAATGTCGGGAAAGTCTGATCAGGAAGACGCAAGGGCCAGGGCGGCGGCAACCAAGATTCAAGCAAATTTTCGAGGTTATCGCGCGCGAAAACAGTTGCTGGAGTCAAAGGGAAATCGGGGAGAGGGTCGATCCGATCTTTCCGTTCGTCAGCAGCAACCAGAGGAACGTGCCCGACTCGACCGAGGAGATGAGCTAGGAAACGACCTATCTACTCCGAGTACCGTCAACGGCAAACTCCAGCGGCAAACGGCAGCGAGGGACGCTCTCGAAGAAAAATCGGCGACCAAGATTCAGGCCAGTGTGCGGGGGTTTTTGGTTCGAAAGAGACAACAGGCTGCTCGAATGGCTGCCACGAGAATACAGGCAGGATTCCGCGGATTCCGAGCAAGAAAGTTTTTAAAGCAAAATGGATAGCCATTCGACTGACAATGAGACGTCTGTCCCCTCTCCGCCTCTCCTCTCCCCCTTCCTTTTGTCCTCTCCCACTTTCTCTCCTTCTCTCGGGACAAATTTAACCGACAAAAGTGACGAAAAATTGAAAGAAGAGGGGGAAGGGCGAACGATACGAGCGACGAACGTGCTTTCGAAGAGGTGCGTGGAACGGCCGCAACGGCCGCAACGGCCGCAACGACCGATCAGCCTTTGAAACAACTGGCTGCGAGCTTCTCCTTTCGGTCTGCAAGAAACGAAAATGAAAACAAAAACTGAAACGAAAGCAGAAGCGAAGAGGCGTAAACGTTTTCGAGCTACGCAAGCTTGAAACTCGAATACGTCGCTCCACGACATCTGGCTCTTTGGACGTCGTCGTAACGTCCAATTTTGCAAAGTTAAAATGCGCAAGGCCGAGCGTCGAAGGCTACCCGCGAGTGTGGATAGGCGCAAATAGCACTGGCCGCCATCGGTTCGTGTGCGATTGGATCCGTTGCCCGTGCATTGCTTGCGCGCGTTTACCGAGCTGACATTGACCCTGCCGAGATCCATCTTGCTAAAATGTTTGCCGATGAGACGAATGTGGAACGATCTCGGTTGTGAGCGCCTGACGACTTCTTCATCGCTCGGTCGTTCGATCGTTCGATCGTTAGATCGTTAGATCGTTAGATCCTTCAATCGCTAAATCACTCGACCGTTGGCAGACCTACGAAATATGCAAAAATAGATCGGCTGGGATATCCGGCCTTCCGTTAGACTTCTCGGCTTTTCGGCGCAGCTCGAAGCTTCCTCTCAAAGCCGTCCTCTCAAGGTCGTCGGCCGAGGATCGTAGGATGTGCTTCGATCACGGAAGATAATCTCGAAAAGAGTGAGAAAGGAGGAAGAGGGCGACAAGAGGAGGCTGCGAGGGATTTTACACCGTTACGATTGTGTGCTTTGTTTTCTTTTTATTTCAAATACATATTATACGTTGATACGAGATGCGATTATATTTGGTCTCGAGAATGTAAATATTTCTCTTCGTGAACGTCGAGTGAAGGAGAAATGACCGATAAAGTATAGTATGTTCTATCGGCGATGTATCGATCGAATTGAAGTTAAACGTATAAACAGTTGGGCCGAGACGTCGATTAGATTCTTACTTTCCTTCCTTCTCGAAGACGCGTATTACTTTGCGCATTGGCATGTGCGCGAATGCTTACGAATACCTACGGATGCTTACGGATGCTTACGAATGCTCTTGAATGCTCTTGAATGCGATTGAATACGCGTGGGTTCGGCAAAGTCGTTCGAAGACCAACGACTGACAATGAGAGAATGCCTAGGACGCGAGTCCCAGATATTTAGCGGCGGGAATGGGACTCTAGGTATCGGGATCGGGGAGAGCCTCTGCCTCACTAAATCCTACGAATCGAGAGAGAAACGATCCCAGATTTGTTGTTCTTGTTGTTGTTTTTTTTATCGACGCGCCAGCCTGGACCATGTTCGAAACGAGTCGTTAAAATATTCGTTGAACGAGACGCCCTTTTCTGAGGATGACGTGGGTATCGGACGTCCCGAGTTTCTTCAATTGCTACGTTGAACGGCTCCTTCCCTCTACTTTGGCGACGCAGCGAGCAAACACCTTCCGTCTCGTTTCGTTCTTCTTTCTTTTCGACGTTCTCGATTCATTTTCAAGTTTTCTGGTTTTCTGGTTTTCTGGTTTTCTGAGAGGTAATTGGGAAGAGGAGGGTCGAATCGCCGGGCGTGGAAGAATGAACGAATTTCTTTGGAATTACTTTGCGATGGGATATCTGTCGAACATATCGAGATGACGGGATTCGAGAGTCTGATGGGGTAAGCAGGAAGGTGGCATGAAACAGGCGAGAGAATCGAGACTGCATCCAGCGCACCTGTTGCACCTGCAGATCAACCCGTCGCCGCACACGCCCCAAGTTTCGCTCGGTCCTCCGCATATGTGCCCGGGCCCCTGCATGCGAAGACGACAAAAACGAGAGAAGAGGCGCGTTATTATCGATAGAACGCGGAGCAGAGAAAAGAACGAGGAAGCGCGGAAGAGGAAGAGGAAAGGATCAATTAAAAAGGTGATTGACGAAAAAATTGCAAAAAATGGTACAGATGGGCAGAAATTCACCTTTCGACATTCCGGAATACCGCAGAGGGCCGATATTGCAACGCCAAATTCACACTTGTCGCACGAGTCGCCGCAACCTTCGCAGAGCGGTCTTGCCTCCTGCCTCTGTCTCATCGTGGACGGGTAACCGAAACATCTGCCGAATCTGCAATCCAAACATTCAGAAAAAGATACAACTCTCAAGTGCCAAGTGAGTTTAGGCTCGTCGATCCGTTTGCGCTCGCCCAGTTACGGATCACGGATCACGGATCACGGATCACGGATCACCGATCACGGATCACGAATCACTGATCACGGATTACGGATCGTCCGACGATCTTGATGAGATTATTCGACATTTGTGCAAAAATTGTAAAGAAGGATCATTTTGCGATCGATAGGACAAGATTCGCGAGTAATTGGACGATGCGCAGAGGAGCTCCCTCGAAGGATCGCTGTCGAACCGTGCGTGTCGTTTCGTGGGTTCTTACAGGAGAAAGGCGGCCAATAGCGCGGCGGTACAAACAGTCTGGATGGCTGGCATTTCCGAGCGATGAACCTGAAACAGAGATCAAACGATTCGTAAGTATTCGATATCGCGACCAGTTTCAGTCTTATGTCGTAAACGCGAACCCTCTTAAGGCAGGCCGTCGCGTCTCGTCCCGAACGGGTGGAAATTGACGTTTATCGTGGTTCAAGATCAACGCCGAACAGCAGCATCGAGGCGAACGTTTCCCGATGTCGCTGCCGATCATTGTTTATTGCTGCCAGCCAACGAAGCGTGCTTCTCCGTTAAATCTGTTCCATCGATTCGACCGAAGACCCGGACCACCGATACCGATACCGATACCGATACCGATAGCGATAGCGATAGAGACGATCCCTTTTCCTCCATTCGAGAGCACGGAGGAAACGTTTTTGGATCTTTCCGTGCACAGGCCCGTTCGTCTGTACGCGTACGCCCAATGTCCTGAATGAATGCAAACTTTTGCATGATCCAGCAGAGTGGACTCGGCCTCGGAGGTTTATTGGCGGTACCAATGATTTCTCGACAATCTCCTAGCCCGATCGGAAGGCTGCGCGCGACATGGAACGTATGTGCTCGGCCTACTATCGCGGAGCCTCAGATCGATCAAAGTCCGAGGTCCGCCGTGGAAGCTTCGCCTCTTGCTTTTCTTCTTTTCGTCCACTTTTCAACGATCAACCTCGGCATCGTTCGATCGGGGCCCGAGGAGTCGTGCCGTTTGTGCTTTCTGGCTTGTTCCAGTTGTGCGGATTGTTTGGGTTGTCGGGGGTAACCTTGCGCGGTGAAAATTTTCGAGGTAGCCGGCTCCGTGCGACCATCCACCACCTCCGCCACTGCCACCGCCACCACCGCCGCCACCACCGCCGCCACCATCGCCGCCACCACCGCCGCCACCGCCATTCGATGTGCCGAGAATAGCGAGAGGATTTGCGTTGAGGGCGAACGATGCCAGATTTTCTCTCCCATCTCCTTTTCGCTCTCGTTTTGCCTCTTCTCGAGGATTCCGAGCAACGTCCATCGTGATTCGTCTTCGTCCGCCCCTCTGCCACCCCGCACCTCTCCGCGCGTCTGCGTTTGCTCGAACAACAACGAGTGTCAGCGCGATCTCGCGATCTCGCGATCTCGTCGTCAGTGCCGACCGGCGGCTTATTTGCGTTGGGAGTCAAATTCAATTCGAATTCAAGATCGAGATCGAGAATCAGATCGTTCAAGCCCGACCGGCCAAAGTTTTTCTTCCGGACCTTGAAAAATCTCTCTGGCTAGTCGTTCCAAGCTTAGTAGAGGAAATAACGTCGACGATTCTTCTTTTGACCAGGAAGACTTTTTTCTTTCCGTCTCAACGGGGCCGTCTCTCGCCTTTGATTGCACGGTTCGTTTTCATCCACGAAAATTTCGAATTTCTGCTAGTGGGAAGCGGATGGTGCGCGACGGCTGCTGACCCAGGCAGTGACAATGAACGCGGTGGCAGTTGTAATTCTGTCCACTGCAGCATCGTCGGTACCAGCGGAACCGTTGCTATCGCAGCGTGAAAGTTTTTTCCTTCGCGGACATTCTCGTCTCGCCGCTCTTTCTTCGAAGCTTTCCGTTCTACAAATTTTTCTAGTGGCGCGCGTTTATAGCGAAACGCCCTCAACATCTTTCCGCGGACCGAATCCAAACGCGGCAACGAGTTTTCAAATCGTCAAATCATCGCACGAACCCTCTCATCTAGACTCGTGCCGTGCGCTTTCCTTTCGTATCCTCGTATTTCGTTCACCGAAATACAAGACACACCTCCAGACTAACGAATCATTTGCTTTTGCTTTTGCTTTTCAGAGACATGGGCATGATTGCGCGCGTCAGACGTCGCGTAAGGATCAACTCTGTGACGGTCGACAGGGAAAGAACAGCGCAAAGTGTTTGCCTGTTGAGCGCAGTTCTTTTGCTTCCCTACTGTCCTCGCGGCCCTTTGCCGCTTCTTCCGTCACCGGCACCGCTCCTCTATTCGCTCTTTGTTTTGCCGATAGTGTTCAGCGCCAACTACAGATATCCCATCTCTGCTCTCAAGACCATCGGCAATTTTGCGAAAGGTACGAACCGATTTTGTCCTTCGATCCCTTGCACTCTCTCTCTCTCTCTCTCTCCCTCCCACTTTCTCTTCCTCCTCCATACCTTTGCCTTCGTTGCCGTTATCGTTGGCTTCACTCTTGCCTCTGACTTTGCTTTACCTTTATCTTTTATTTAAACTCGTATCTATCCTCTGGCTATTGAAGGTCCTTTGAACGGCCACCTTTATCCTTCTTCCACTTGTCGTAGCGTTGCCACTCGTTGGTTCTATAGTATTGCAACTTCATTGCACGTACAATATGTATGAAGAAAACGAGAAACGGAAAAGTAATAGCCAAAAATTGGAGGCGATGAAGGAAAAATAAAAGCGTGCAACGCGAGACGAAATAAAGTTTCTGCTGAATGACCGCACGAATAAACGAGACAACGAGACCAGCGGACGTGGACAACTGACTCGTTGGAGAAGAGGTATACCGACTGTAAAACAAATAAATAAGGGTGCAAGTGTGTTTGAGTCGGTGCTCACCCTAATTGTATGTGGTTCTTTCCTCAGTGTATCTAGCGATATCTAGCGATAGAGTTTAAGCCTCTATCCGCTCGTTTTGCCTCCTTCTCTTTCTCTCTCTGTCTCTCTCTTTCTCACGTGCACGTGCAGCACGCGAACTCCTAGTCGGACGTAGCGTACAAAAGACGCAGAGTCTCAAAAAGGAGAAGGCGAGAAGACGAGAAGACGAGAAGACGCGAAGCGCGAGAAGGCGAAGACGCTGAGTGTGCCGTCGAAACCGTGACCGCTTTGTTTTATAGGTACTTGGAGGGAGAAAAAGGAGAGAAAGGGAGAGAAAGAACCGTCTATCCGTCGATCGTAATACCCGTTACCGTGCACCCCCGAAAGGGTAAGGGTAGTTGTCATGCCGGACTCTCGCCCCGACCCTCTTCCTGACTCTCCTCGCTGTCCAGGACACCGAAAGATCCTCCTCTCTCTCCTGTTACTCCTTCTCCGCGGCGCGTCTCGTCGTATTTGCGCCGCTTCTTCTGACGGACGTCTATTAATATGTAAATTCTTTTCATCCGACGTTACGAAAAGCAAAGACGATCATTCATCGACGCATCGATTACCTTACGCTCGATTAACGAGTCCGCTGAACCATACTTATCGGACACGTCGGCAACCCTATCGTCGATCCTACCGTCGATCCCACCGGCGATCCTACCCTCAATCCTGTCGTCAACCTCGCCCCGTCGTAGACGATCTCTGAACCGTTCAAACCCCCTTAGAATATTCGTTTAGATCCAAGGCGCGCGCGAGATGGAGAGAAAGAGAAGGAGAGAGGGAGAACAAGTGTAGCTTCGAAAAAGAAGTGAGAAAAAATGTTTTTCTCCTTGTAGATTTGGCGGCAAGAATGCGCAACCCCCTGAGAACTTTCTGTGGACGTTTCTACCAGCCGATCGACCGAGCGGAAAATCTCTTCCTCGAGATGAACAACATTTCCGTAATGGCGAATCAAATTGTCTTCTTCATCCTCGCCGACAGAATTTTTCTGCCCCGAACGAAAACTTCCTGTCTCTATACATTAATGTTCTACAATGTGATCGCCTATTGCGTCGGTTACGTTAAAGAACTGATCGAGAAAGAAGATTGGTCCCCTTACGTTACACTGACCGAGAGATCTCGGATCAAGCACTTGGCTATGTCGGCTACGAAGATAGTGCTCGAATGGACCAAAGCCGTCACGTTCGTCGTCACGTTGACCTTCGTGTTCCTCGCCATTGCTTTGGAACAGGGTCTAGAAAATTACAGGTAAGCGACCGTGTCGTGCGATTTCTCTCCTTCCTTTACCCATGAACGATATTTGCTTTACACTTACTTTACGAAATCTTTTTTCCAGACCGTCGATATCATACACCACGATTACGTGGATCTATTACGCTGCCACGGAGAAAATCTTCGTTCGGATGTTTCCCGCTCTTCTCTCCATCGTTCAGCTTGAGATACTTGAAAATATGGAAGAACTTTACTCTCCGGTGATACTGAGATCCTTCACCATCGCCGCGTCTGCTCTCTTTATTCTCATATCGATCCCAACGGCACCCTGGAGATTTCTGTCGATCGCCTGCTACTTGAACGTTTACTTGGGAGCAAAGGAGCTCGCTCGAAATTCTGCCGCCACGTTATGCCGAGAACGAGAAACGTTGAATCGTTACAGACCGGCTACCCCGGAAGAGATCGAAAGATTCGATGATGTTTGCGCTGTCTGCCTTTGTACTATGACCAGAGCGAGGATAACTCCGTGTCGTCATCTTTTCCATGCGTCCTGTTTACGACAGTGCCTTAAAACCAGCGACGTTTGTCCCATGTGCAAGCGAGAACTCAAATTCAATTGACAATTTGATCCTTACCGTGTCGATCCCGCCTTATCTCTGCAAAGATCATTTAATTTATCCTTCGCCTCGTCCCAGTCCTAACCGGCTTCTTCCGATTCTGCCTCTCACTTTCATTCCCCTCTTCTTCCATTACTTCTATATTTATTTACTTATACCTATCGAAATCTCTATATATTCAGACTTTATAACCGAAACTTCTATTTACCCCCCAATGTCATATCTCACTGTGACTCGAGATCTCAGAATGAGATATCTGAACCTTCTAATCGGTTTTGCTGTCACATCAAAACACGACTCCAATTCTATAGCTGTTAATGTTACTATTAAACGATTAAACGCTAACTCGGAGGCGTTCTTCTTCTATTGTTTTATTCCCGATTACGGTAGTATTTAAGCTACATTCAATTACCTCTATATCACTCTACAGTACCCTTTTACAGTTTCGGATTGAAAGATAACAGGGATTCTTACAGAACAGTGGATATACGCTAATACTTTTTATTTCATTTATTTCTTACATTATAGATAACAATGCGTGCGGTACATTTAAAATCGAGCTGTACGTCTCAGTTTCCCTCCGGCCAAAATATCGTAGCGTTATCGTAACACTCAGTTGTCTTCGTTCACCGATGGTCCTCGTTGCCTAGATCTTATTCGTAACGGAAAACTGTCCACCGACTTGCGATTATTTTGCCATCCGTACGTTTACGTTTCACCCTCGTATTTTCGAGTGATATCTATGTACTCGCCGTCTGGAGTCGCATAATTCTCTATCGGCGGAGTATGCACGGGTCCTTTTGCTTGGTACGGCAACAAGGATGGGTCGATCTGTAGCAAGACAACGCGACTATCATTATTAGAGCATATATTACCAGAGAATTCTTTCTAGAGCCAGAGAATTCATTCGACGCACGATCCTATTACCTGTATAGCTTCTCTGTATAGTTCTTCCGATTCTGCTTTCAGTTCATCTAGTGCTTTTTGTTGCGAAACCAATACCGTGTCTATGATCTTTAAGTCCTTCAGCCATTGACTATATCTGTATTTGGCCCACTCTTTCTGTAGCCTGACTCTCCTTTCAGATTCTTCTGTCGCCAAAGGAGGCACTCGGCGAGATCTTTTCCTGGTAAAAGACTTTTTAAGTAAAATAAAACTTTAAACCGCTTCTCCCATGAGACTTACTCGCTTTCTTCGATTAATTTCTCAGGCACTTCTAATTCGTCGATTGGTTTCAGTTGCCTACTGAATTTCTCCAATCGGCGGATTTGCTTTTCTAACTTTTTTCTCCTTCTCTCCTCCTTTTGTCTGATGATATTAGGGTCTAATTTCTTTTTTCTCTTCAGTGGTTCTGCGCTGCATTGAAAATGGCATTTCTATTATTCAAAAGGCAATACCGACAGCCTTGATAGTCTTATTAATTTTGTCAAGTTTCAATTTATTACATTCAAGTTACTTACAAAACTACATCTGTCGCCTTAAACAGCAACGGATGTCCACAGGTCGAAACATTCCGTAGACCAGCAATCGTGATGATGGATAACCTAGATTTGTACAAGTATTCTCAATTATTCCCTCTTTCTCTGTTAACTTACGTGCCGGACTTCTCATGACAAGATTCACCGTTTATTCAAGAAACTACCTAGGGAGGGTATTTGAAAATTGCAACACGCCAATCATTTCTTCTGTGCCGTTCGTAACAATACGATGATGTACAAGCTGTAAAACGTAGAGTGTGGTAGAGTGTTATGTGTGGTTATGTGGTGTTATGCATAAAGCATCTATTATTCCCCGCAGCCTGCTGCCCCCTACTTGACAATCTCTATCCCCTCCACCTACATCTCGATACTTTACTATTTTGCTGTTTTTGTACAATCATATACAATAATTGTACAGTCCGTAGCAGTCCGTAGTGGATAGTTTTACGGAACTTATAGTTAACTGTGACTCCTGTGGCTTGTACAGTAGGTAGCAGTAGGTAATTTATAAACACGTCTACAACTCATGCATCTTCCGAAGCGTTGCAAGGGCTGAAAATCTCATAAAGTACCACGTGTTGAAGGTATTCGTGCATCGTAAGATATTTAGGACACTTTGAGCAATTTCGGGTGTCGATGAGCGTGACTAATACCGTGTCATTAACCTACGAGTGAATAATTGTTAGTATGTCTATACAGAGATCGAAGAATAATCCAAAAAATGTGTACCCTAGGCTTCGAAGAAAGCGATTACGAATTAGGGTTACCTAAATCGCAGGAGGACAGATCGAATGGAGATACGACTGCCGCGTGAGTAGCTGTCCCTTCTGCCCGCTCAATTGGGTAGAATTTTTTGATAAACAATTATGAAAAATTTGTCTTATTGCATTTAAAACTTGCTGTATTATACAATAACTTTCAGCGATGCTACATTCTGCGCCAAATGCGGTCAACGGGACGTAAAGTTATTGCGGAAAAGAAAGAATCAATACTGCGAAGTGTGTTTCTTAGTTTCAACCACTCATAAATTCCGAGCTACGCTTGGTAAATCCAAGGTTGTTCGCCGAGATGAATCTGTACTTTTCGGATGCTCTGGAAAAGAAAACTCTACTGTGCTCGCACACCTCATAAAAGCTGCACAGAATGAAAGTGTTGGCAAAAAGCTTCCTTTTCGATGTACAATGTTGTACATAGATGGTAAGGAATTATTGTCACTCTCGAGACTCGAAGAGGGATAGAGAAAGTTTCTGTTCCTCGGATTAGGACTTCAGCTTCATTCGTTGTCCGACAGACGGGGCAATCAAAGGACGTACCGACGGAGAAAGACGACATATTTTATATAGAATGGCACGATGGGCGGAGGATTGCGGACTTACTGGATACGTCGTGCCGCTCAATAAGAGTGGAAACCTTTGTGAACAGGTACGTCGAATGGACGAGCCATATTTGGATAACACCCGTGAAGATGCAGCCTTGCGAGAAACAATCGATGCCTTGGAGAATGAAACGGCGAAAGATGAATTTGTGCGACAATTAAGACGCAAAATACTTGTATCGGTGGCACAAAAATTAGAATGCACAAAGGTATTCGTCGCTGACTCATCTATCGACCTTGCGACCAAGGTACTGGCCGACATATCGACCGGCAGGGGTGCGCGATTGTCTTTCGACGTTGGCTTTTTGGATACCAGATCGCCGAACGTTACGTTACTTAGACCTCTTCGGGATTTTACAAACGAAGAAATTTCTGGTTATTTGTCCTGTCATGGACTAATTCCTGTCTTTGACTCGTTGAAACGTACTCGTGCTTTCCCCGCTTCAATACGAAATGTTACTCACAATTTTGTATCTTGGATGGATTCAGAATTTCACAGTGCCACTTCTACCATATATCGTACTGGAGAAAAATTAACAGCCAGACCCGTTTTAACCGATTCACAACCTTCCATTCCCACGATAGAGGACATCAACGATGTTCATCCTGACAGGGAAAATATCTGTTTGCTATGTCAAGTTCCTCTCGACAAATACAATACGAGAGATCAACAACTTTCAGCCGTACAAGCGAAAGCTTTCTCCGAACTAACTTCAGTAGGAAAAAATCCATTTTCATGTTCAGCTAAAAATCTAGTTAATGAAAGTACAAGTTCCAAAGAAGTACAGCTCAACAAGGACGTAGAAAATAAAAAATGCCTAAGAGACAAGGTCTCCTGTTGTACGACACAATGTACAGACAGTTTTATCGATGGAAGTGAGGTGAGGCCAATATTGACGTTGGAAATGCTCGAGACGTACCTTTGTTACGGTTGCAAGCTAATTTTTTCCAAATTCAATGCTGAACCAAATTTATTGCCTGATTTTATGTTGGATGGAATTCGAGAAAAATTACAATTCAGGCGCATGCGTAAAGAAATCGCCGACTTTTTAATATAACATCGTTACATTCGTTACGACACATGTCAGTGATCATTATCGTATGTATCGTAAACATAGGCACTATTTCAATAAATATCTTTATACAAGTATTACGGGAATTTGGTGTATTTAATGTTTTTTTCCATTATTTGGGAAACAAGGTACTATAAATTATAGTCTATAATATCAATCGCACTAGTCGCTGGTGGTCTATGGTGTTCTGGGTGTTCTGTCTCTAACTTGCGACTTCTCTTCATCCGCTTTCATATAGGTGGCGGTAATGGGCAAGAGAGCACGATACTAAGAACGTATCATTACGTAAACATCGTCCGTTGCTCAAGAAGGAAGAGAGAAATCCCGAAAGGTGAGTTACGCAAAATACTACAATGAGGAAACGATTGACCAAACCTTTTGTCAATAATATAAATTACAAGTATCTCGTATGGTTAATGATAGTTATCGAAAAATAACTCTATACATCGAATCGTTTGTTCCGGTCTGTCATATGTCAAATAAGAGAATTTGGTTTTCAGAAAGGTTATATCGTTGTTGTGGTCCGACCGGGGCGCCATATAAAATATATGCGCGCGAAATACAAATACATACTCTATATAGGATCAGTTTGTAAATTTTCTTTCCGTTCGTTCTAAGTTTGGCTGAAAAATCTTACGGAAATAACGTCAGAAGAAGAAATATCTTTGATACTGTCCTTGACACACGTGACACATAAAATTTCATCGTAATACTGCCAGCCAGACAAAAGTCATTTAATGATAATTCTAGATATTCCAGGGATATTGAGTGATGTATAACGTATGGTTTCTAGGAAGATGGCTCAACACTTTTTCGCAGAACCCTTTATTAAAACGTCGTTCATAAAGCACCAGCCGACCGCTATAAGCGTTCAATTAAATGAACATTGTGGGAAATTCGAGCTGAAGATCGCCGATTGTATCGAAGCTTACGGATGGGACAGAGGTCGAGTTAAATGCTCAGCTTTCATCGAAGACTTTTACGAATGCTTGACCAACAAAAAACAGAAGAAGCGAGTTATGTTCATGATGGAGGAACGCAAACGACAGATGCAAAACGGAGAGAGGGACTACTTACCGGCGCCACCTGTCGATCTCTATTGATAACAGCCGAAGACTCTATTGATGTCATCCGAATTTAGAGGAAAACCCACGTAGACGTAAACGAGTTAAATGTCTCTCAAACTCTTAGTTTTCCTAATCAAGATAATTACCAGTCATCGTTCGAATTTGATTGGCCATGTGCCGCAATCGTTGAAAAGAATAAAAACAGTTGTAAAAATCGTTGGAAAAAAAAAGCCAAATAGGATCGTCGATCGATGTGTGATTTGACAGACGACGAGAAGATATTTATTCGAGATGAACTTGTGAAAGAAATGTTTCGATGTAACGTAAAGAAAGAGAAGTGTGTGTTTTCCTTTATTTCCTTCACTATAGAATTCCTTTGAATTTTCCAAGTCTTCTGCCAATATTGATCGAATCGTAAGGATGATCGGAATTATGAGGATAATCGGAAGTGCATTTAGCACAATGAAAGTTAGACGCGCAATCGTTAGATCGTTGCATCGCGATATTGAAACGGACTTTACTTGTTCTCGAAGAGGGAAGGTACCTTGAATCGAAGAAAAATATTTTCGGGCAGTGATATTCTATTCGAAAAGGGTCATGTTCTACGGCAGAACAGAGGAAGAGTCGAAGCAGATGAATTCGAAAGTGTATCGTAGATGCAGTAGTTTCGTCTCTCGACGGAAGGGGAAAATGATCGCGCATTTTGGCTAGAGCAACGGTAGATGGCGGGAAAATGGCGGGTAAGTTGCGCGGCTAACGGGCGATGTGAAGGAGAGAGAGGGAGAGAGAAATGTGAGAAAGCGAAGCGAGACGCGAGATCACGACGATAGGTTGCCGACTTGCGAGGCCGGAAGGCGGGCGCACCTGTCTGTCAACAGCGCCGACTGTCAATCCAAGCGACGCTGGCGCACACGCCGCGAGAGTACCCGCCGCATTCGTAGTGTGTTTATCTGTCAAAGTAACCGGAAAATTTACTTGGAACGACGAGGAAATTGGAAGAGAAGGGAGACGAAGCTCGTCGAGGGAAGCGAGCAGTGTTTGCGCGCGACAAGGTACGCCGGTGAGTCGTCGAAAGCGGTGGATCGACCGAGCAAACGGGAAAACGTGCGAGCCCATCGAGTAGAGCGAGCTAGAGTGAACTAGAGCGAAGTATAGCTCGGTGCTAACCTAGTGGCAACGTAGTGGCTGCCTGCTTGCGAGCCGCCAAATCAACGCGTGTCATTCTCACGACGCGGACGCGGACGCGAACGTGAACGTGAACGTGAACGTGAACGTGAACGCGAACGCGAAACCCGAACGCGAATGCGAATACAACGTGAACGTGAATGTGAACGCAATCGCAATCGCAAACGCAAACGCAAACGCAACTCGAAAGACTTGGCAAATGCAAACGATCATTCTTGTGCACGCGTGTCGCGAGTGTAGTTCGACGATTTGGCGTTTCTTCGAATTTTTATCCTACTATCGAGATCAACGTGTGTGTCGGTTTGGCATTTGCTCACGAGTTCATTCTCTGTTTGACAGCTCGCTCAAGACAGAACCTTTGGAAAGTGGAAGTTAAAAGAGAGCAAAAAGTACACGTTTGTTGCGCGTACATTGCATTTATTCCGGTTTCTTCGCAATGGATCATCGCATCGGTAAGTAACATGTGACTATGTTTGTAGAATTTTGCAGCCGGAGGCCGCGTGTATCCACTGTTTTCTCTATTTAACGTCGAAAAAGTAACGGATCAAACGCGAAACGTACGATGACAGAGAGCACGATCGGTCGGATTTGCTCGAGCATGGTTGAGTACGGTCGAGCATACAGGCACGCGCAGCCAGGCAGGCCGAGCCAGGCACGTGGTGGCGCGTCACAGCGCGGACTTCGTTACAGCCACGGGGCTCACCAGTCTCGCTCCACGGAATCCGCTTCTCGTTATAATTACCAACTGTCATTCTGCTTTTTCCCTCGTGCTTCGGCGGCGAGCGTGCATGCGCGCGGCGACGTCTGTGCATGCGTACATACGCCCGTACGTGGCTCAACTTGCCGTTGTGTGCGTTTGTGCGACGTGCGGCGTGCGTTTCACCGCGTGTACAGCGTATACACCGTGAACGCGGGCGTGCGCGCTCTCAGGCTCGCAGCTTTACCTTCTCGAAGCAAATCGCAACGGTTTGTTCCCGCGCGCGCCAAATAATTCCCACGTGCCGATGTTACGTTGCTTTCAGCACCGCGGGATGCTCTCATAAAGGATGAGCCTACTTTGCCAAACGAGAGTGAAATATCATCTCTATTGTTTAAACAAAAGCTTTCCCGCATTATCTCGCGCTATTTTCTCCTTTACTGGACGCTTGCAATCCTTGCAATGCTTGGAATATCGCACGGGAGTCGTGCAGCGCAAGTGGCATTCACGAGGGTAAAAGGGGCACTCACCGGCATCAGTTTTTCATAATTATCGTCGGGGTAAATGACGTAACGACGACCGCCGTAGCAAAACGAGAGACAGCGTTTAACGCTCGTAGACCGACCACTCTTGTTCATTGTGAGTTTCATTCCGGCTCCGTTGCACGTGGTTCCGGGATCAGCGCAGCGTGGGTCGATCGAGTCGATCGACCAACAATGAGCACGGTTACACGTTTATGTCATCTTTGGGTGGGTGGTTGGATAGCCAAGAATATCTTTGATAGCAGGTGCAATGTTAGATGAAATAGCTAATTGCAACGTCATTGGCATTTTGCTTCGTTTTGTTTTTTAACTATCTTGAGGCAAAGGACCATTCCCCCGCGCAAAACGATAAACCGCTTTCAATAGAGCACCGGGGATATCAGTATTTATCGTGTGTACTTAAATTCCGAAGGACTTGAAATTTCCAAGCGTTGCCTATCGTTTTAGACTCGTTATCGCGTTGACGTGTAATCTCGTACAACCGACAATATCGACGGAAGCTCTTGCATAATTAATAAGTTTCTTGGTATTAGTTTGGGCCTTTCGGGCCACGTGGTCTCGAGAAATTCGGAGCCCGAATTCATGCATTCAAACGTTTCACGTAGAGTGGGATTTTCATTGAGCGGAACCGGGAGACGGGCCGAGTTTGAAATAAGTATGAAAGAGTGCAAAGGAGGTGACTCTCCACGACGGAGCGCGATAATCGCCGTTATCTATCTTTGGTCATTGGCCAGTAAACGTTTTTGAGTATACAAGCGAGTGACAGGGAGAAAGAGAGGGGCGGAGTGGAGGTAGTCGAAGAACTTAAAATTTGGTTGAACAAGTCGCACAGGCTACGTAGAACCTACTAGAACCCCTGGAAGAAAGAGAAGATACACAAAAGAATTTTTTTCGGTTCTTTTGTGGATCGGTTTTGTACGTTTTGCTCGCGCTGGGTGTACGGTTTGCGTATTGAGAGATGTCACGCGTTACCCGTAAGTTTAATCGATTGGCCCGTTAAGAGAGGAGCTTGAACGAGAGACGGAGAATACATAGAAAAGTAACAAGGCGTTAGGTAAACGTTCGAAAAATGGAAAAGCTCCTCGATATAAGGTTGGTTGTAGGTTATTGCTATTTTGGAACTAAGGGGAAGGAAGCTCGAGAAAATGAGAATAGACTGGACGAAACGAGAAGAGGTGCGAGGAGAAGACAAGAATAGGGAAAATAGATGTAGGGGTGTGGTGGGGTGGAGTGAGGTGAGGTGAGAAGAAGAAAAAAAGAAGACAGACATCGGCGCGCGATGTAGTCTCGTTAGGGGGCCGGGAGGGGAGATCTACCGAGGGAGCACGAGACAGCTGTGCCATAGTTGGTGATGTACGCGCAACGTTTCCGACGTCGCGTCGTTGTTTCCGTTGTTATTGCGTAACCG
Organism: Cerceris rybyensis; assembly: GCA_910591515.1. NCBI lineage: Eukaryota > Metazoa > Arthropoda > Insecta > Hymenoptera > Crabronidae > Cerceris > Cerceris rybyensis. The sequence goes on from OU342797.1 coordinate 187,048, forward strand.
ATATCCGTCTCCCTCGTGCTGCATTCTCGAGAGCTACCGAGAGTTACCGAAAAGTTCCGAGAGCTTCGAAGAATCGTCGGACGATTCGTCGGTATCGGGTCGGAGAGCTATGGATCGGATGGGACGAATAGCGATCGGCCGAAGCCCACCAGGGAGAGATTCGACGAACGAATGGGGAAATTTTGAGAAAGGGATCGTTGCCCGCTTCGATGAGGGAGGGAATCAAGTCGAATCGGTCGATCGAGTCAATCCTCGATAACGTAAGATCTTTAGGAGTAGGCGCGATGTTGAAAATGCTTCGCAATCTCTGATGGTCTTCCGTCCTTCGGGTTATCCACAGTCGCAGGGTTATCGCGACAAAGCGAGAAGGAGCGCTCAGAGGCTATCGTTGACGGACGTAACACGTCGAAAGGTTAAGTCCAAATTACGCTCGCTTCATCCCGCCAGATTTTTGTCCTTCGAGGAGCGAAGGATTTGAATTTTTGTCACGGTTATGCGATCATTTCCTCGTGTAAATCGCGGATGGTCGGGAAATCGGGTGTACGAAAGCTGGATGGAATTGACATCGTCGAGTCGATCAAGACGCAGGCATTCGTCCGAGGAAATTAGCCGGACGTCGATAGTCGCTAAAAGTATCGTACGCTTTGACCTACGAAGAATGCTTCGCTGCACTCTCCGGCGCCTTGTCTCCTCATGCCTCGTCTCGATCGTCTTGATCGTCTTGATCGTCTTGATCGTCTTGACTCTTCTTGCCTCCTTTTTGGTCGATGGTGTCGTTCGTGGTCGACGTCTCGTCCGAAAGTGCTACCGCTTTCGAATCGGCTACTTTGCAAATAGTTTCATCGACGCGGCTTTTCCGTCGGCGACAGCGCACGGTGACGATATATCGTTAGATGGAAGCGCGCAAACTGTGGAAAAAGTTTAAAGGAAGAGAAGGCGATGTAAGGGAAAAATCGTACGATATCAGCGCTCAGCTCTAAACGTCTTTTCTATCGCTGCTCGATGCTCCGCGAGTATCGTCTATGGTGATGGGATAAATTTAGAAGGTACGTTATCGAAAATATCAAGGGGCCAGAAGGTGTTTGGGCGTTCGTTCCTCGGACCGTTTCGGATGGCGTCGGTTCTTCTCGGTTTGAGCGAGCTCGACGCGGCTCGGTGCAGCGTACCTACCTATATACCTACCTACATGAACGCGAGCTCGCTCGTGGATCAGAATACGTCGGTGGCAAAGATGCCAGCGTAGACGGAGACGGAGACGGAGACGGAGACGGGGACGGAGGCGGAGGCGGTGGTGGAGGCGAAGGCGGAGATGGAGACGGACTCGGCGGTGGAAGCAAAGTGCGACGTCCGCGCGAAATGCGTGTCGAGAGAATCGCCGGCCGAAAGCGTTTTCTCCCTTCCTCCCTCTCCGTCTTTTCTCGATTCGCCCGAAACCCGAGTTTCGTAGAGTATCGCAGAAATCGTGCGCTATTCACGTATACGCGCGGCCCACTGACGCTGGTAGCAGAAAATTCGTAGTCGCGCGAAACGCGTGAGTTTCTATGGCAAGGGATGTACCCTCCTTGAGCACTTGCTTGCAAACGAGTGCACCGTTTTTGTGAACTCTCGAAATCGGATCGGTCCTCTACGGTTGCGAGAGCACCGTTTCTATTCGATTTTATCCGAGTTGACTTGGCTTTTAGCGATGAGCGGCTAACGAGAGGTATAAATTCGTTACACGACCGTTCGAGTTTCGTGCGAACAATTTAAAGATTCTAGCAAATAAGCGCAAAGCGTTTAGAGAGGAGGGTCTAAACAGCGAGGGTACACGCATGTACATACATACATACATACATGGATAGATAGATAGATATGTATGGCAATGGTCGATGGACGACGGTGAACGGTCTGTAGACGGTCGCTGCCCAGTAGATGGTAGATTTTTCGAGATGGAAATCCTTTGCCTTCGTAAAGGTTAAAAAAGGTTATTTACGGAAAGGCTAACGTGACGAGTCGAGGTAACAGGGGTAAGCGATAACTTGCTTTCTTCTTCGCTCTATCGGGAGCAGACTATCCTCCCAAGAGTAAGTCGACGGGAGCAAGTTTACCCCGATGGTTAACTCGCGCAAGTCAGTCAACTTTTATCTTATCTTATCTTTGGCCGCGTCGTCGTTTTACGTAACTCTCCGTCGATAGAGCTATCGAGAGTCGGCGAGAGCCGAATCTACCGTTGACTCTCGAATATCGTTTCCCCCTATGCTCAGGTATACCCCCGTGACACCGCTCAACGAGGAAGAGAGCCGGAAAAAGATTTCGCGACATCGTAGAAGGAGTATTGAGCCATGGGAAATTGCGTATCATTGCGAGAACTGATTATAGAGCAGAGTGTACTGTATTCTAGTACTCAAGCTACCAGTCTCGACCAAACTTCTGGCTACGGAGCGTATAACGGTCTTATCGATAAGATAACGACCTTTAGGGAGGGACAAACGATACGCGCTACCCCTCGGAGTATCTTGGATCTTAATAATTTGCCGAAAGGCCGTCTCTCAAAGGTCAGCGGTGGTTCCTTTAGTCGGAGGGCAACCGAGCGCTCGAGAATGGAGAGAAAGGACGGGCAGTTGAGAACAGGTCGAAGGTCGAAAGTCAAAGGGAAGCAAGGAGACGGTTGAATTGAGATCCAGTCGGGCAAATCTGCGCCGAATAAGAAAAGCATCGGGGCGCCTAGGCGGCCGCGCGCTCGACAGGTCCACCGTCTCCCTTCGTTTCGCGTACACTTCGAATCGCTGTCAAGAGCCACTGTCGAACCAGCCGAAAGTGTTGGAGTACTCGCAGTCGCGTTTTCGCGTCGACGCGCTACGAGCGAGAATTTCTCGCGACCCCATCGGACCGAGGCCTCTCTTTCCTTCCTCCCTTGCTTATCATTCTTTCCGGCTCTTTCGACTCGAACGGAAGGGAGAACGAGCAAGGGATTTCTTTGCTCGCCTGATATTAGACGTTGCGATTGACGTTGACGTTGACGTTGACATTGACGTTGACGTTGACGTTGCGCAGATGAGAGGAAGGTTGCCGTTACGATCGAGAAGTAGATAAATCGTAAAGGGGACCGAGAGGATAATCGTAAATTGTAATTGATCTAGCATTTAGATCGATGTGGATAAGCCGAAAAGAGATAAAAGAGCGGAGAGAGAAGAAAGTGGAGAGAGATCGGCGGTGGCCCGAAAGATCCTGAAATGCGGTTGAACCAGGAAGAACGACGGGCCCCGTTGCCGTCATCGACGGTGTTGCTGTCGTTGCCATTGTTGCTGGCAAGAAAGGAACGTCGCTCGTCGGAGAAGGAACAGAGGTCTGGAAGGAAGATCGCAGGTTGGAACGCCGTTAAAACGTCATGAGGGCTTCTCGCGTGGGGGGTAATCGAGGATTTTCAGAGTTGCTCTATCAATCGAAAAGAGGGAGAGATGAACTTGAGAGAAGAATCCTGCGGGTGGTAAGCTGTCGCGCGTAAATTCACGCCACAGTTGCGACGAGCGATGATTTTCCCGAGCAACCCAGACGAAGCGGGAGAGGCGAGACGCGCAAATGCTTTCGTTGACCGCTCGTCGTTTCCCCGAACGACGTAAGACGCGCGATGCTTCCACCTACTGAGCGCATTGAAGCGAGCACGAACGTCGAGAAGCAACGGCATCGGCACTGTTGGACAGGTGAGAAACTGAAACTACAGGATCACGCTCGATACCAGCATCTCCATCGTCCCAACCACCGCCGTTATCGTCGCGATCGTCCCGATCGCGTCCTTCGTCACCATCACCTTCGTCGACGGCATCGACAGCGCGACGATAAACGTCCCCGCGAGCAACGTTCCCAGCAAAAGGACGCTCTTCGTTGCAGTAACCTCCATCACGAGCACTCTCGTCCAAATCGTCGAGTCGTCGATAGCCGCAATTCCGCGGGATACTACGCTCGCGGATCAGCGACGCCACCGATGTCGTCGGTATCGCCGATATCGGCTCGTAAAGACGATTCCTCCGTTTCTCGGCGCACGAGAGTGATTACGACAGGTAAGTCCAACGATGGACGACAGGACGGCGAACGGCGAACGGCGAACGGCGAGCGGCTAGGAAATCTCGCTGGGAAAAATGACGGGTACAATCCAATCGGCAACCGACCCTCCCTTGTCCCTTCGTCTTCGACGAGCGCCGCGGAGCTGCGCGCCTACTTTTCTCCGTCCCTCGCTTTTGCTCGAGTTCGACGGATCCTCGAATCTGGAAGTATGCTTCCCTCAGAGTTCTTCGAGTGAAAATTGGTCGTTTCGGGGATTGAATGTCGATAGGGCTCTGTTCGCGTCGATCGAGACCCCGCGCGATCGAGAGGCGAGACGAGACGAGAAAGAAGCCGAAAAGAGAGGTAAAGATGTATCATCTTCAAAGTAGGATGGAGGTAGTAGAAGCAGAGTCAAAGTGGAGTAGAGTGTAATAGAGGAGAGGAGATAAGAATAGAGCGAATTGGAGTCAAAGAGGTAGGTAGGTAGGTAGGCTGGCAGGTATGGCAATACGTGTGCGCGTTGCCGTAGACGTAGCTCGTGGTATCGTGGTATCGTGGTATTGTAGTCCGCGATTTTCGGAGGCTCGAGCCGGTGGCATTGGCGATCGCAATCGCGTGCTTCGGATCTCGAGGAACAGCCGGCAGCTCCCAAATATCCGTGGTAGAGACGCTTCCGCTAGGGCATGACTGCACGCTTATCGGTTCCTACGATGCGACTAATTGTCGCATGCATCGCTGTTTGCCTGTGCGCAAAGATTCGCAATTTCTAGAGGCCGACGTTAGGTGCCTCGAAGGTCGAGGAGGGAAGGAAGAGGTGGGCTCGTTCCGCTTTTGCGATGATCCTGCACTTTTTCGCCCTTGACTAAATTCATTGGGAACGAGCGCGACGATCGTGGGACTCGACGAGGCGAGTGGATGGTCGAGAATCGAGAGACGTTGCATATGTATTTCCTCATAATGCGCGTAATCGTCGTATTCAATGCAAAACATTTGGAGCACTGGTGGCGCGAGCGCGAGCGCGATCGCGATCGCGAACGTAAACGCATGCCGAGAAAGTGTCGCAAAGGTCAACTTTGCTGCTTACAATTAGTCTTTTCTCGAGCATCGGCCGTGGGACGATTGGGAATGAAATTTTCCAGTCGATTTCTATGTATGTATCTTCCCTTCCGCCCTCTCGAGAGAGGGAAAGAGCACAGGGAGAGGCAGAGAGTCGGAACGAAAAAAAGGGGTACAACGAGAAGGGAGTCGATCGTGTCCCTCTTGGAGATGCTCCAAACACTCTTAACGCGCGATCGGTGCCGCTAAATTTCCTGTAGCATCGCTTCGCGACTCTGCAGCCTCGAGAGAATTGCAAATGTCGTTTTTCGGTGCGTCTACGTCCGCGAATTTCGCCCGATCGACCGCGATCGATCGAATTTTTTGCGTTAAGAAAACCTTTTACCTTTTCGATCGAGTCCCTTCCGATCGGCCTCGATCGCCCTCGACGGTCTTCGCCGACTCGGTCGTCTCTGGTGGCAAAGAGCTTGGATCCTAATTTTACACCCGTCGGGTTACTGGACCTTACGTAACCGCAAACTCGAGTGCTAAGATTAGTCGAGCATACAAACTAAGATAGACGGTAGATATTCGACTTGGGAGATTCGGTTTCACCGCGTACAAAACCGTGAGACAGGGAGGACAAGGGCCGAACCGGAAGAGGAATTTTTATTGACTTTTGACCCACATTCGAGCCTCTTTCCTCTTTGAAGGTTAAACGTTGGCGATTTCCCGTAGCCCTCGAGCCACGACGGTTGACTCCCGATCCGACTCAAGCTCCCTTCATTTTTCCCCTCTGCTCTTCGATATTCGACTTATTGGTATCGATGATTTACGGGATCGGTGCGACGAGAGTTCGCGTTCAAGATTTTGCGCTCGACTTCGATCGCGCTGTCTCGTGCATACACGTTAAAGATAAAGAGCATGGAAAATCTGGGGAGAGAGAAGGAATACCCCGGTATTTGAGATCGCTTTCGTTGTCGGCCGAAACCGAGTCGATGAAACTCTGCTGTTTGCCAAAATGTGCGGCAAACGTGGCGCTTTAGAGTAGCACAAGTTGGAAAAGTTATAAAATACGTAAATAGATTAGATTATCAGAAAGAAAGGAAAAAAAGAACAAAAAAAAAACGGCGGCACGTTTGTCTTCAGGGAGGGAACGATTTCCATCGTCGAGCAGCACCGACGACGACCAAAGTGGATCCGACGTGGAACACGAGTCGAATGCCCTGCGTGGCAAAGTTCATTCCGGAATACTTCATCACTCGAGCACGCATTCCGTGAGAAAGCGCCGAGGAAATTTGCCCAAGCACTCTGTCAAGATACTGAAACGATGGCTCTACGAGCACAGATACAACGCCTATCCGAGCGACAGCGAAAAGCTGACGCTCAGTCAGGAGGCAAATTTGACGGTACTGCAGGTCGGTATATATGTACTCTGTACACCCTTTCACCCTTTCACCCTTTCACTCCCTATTATCTTTTAACGCTCCAGACTGCTGAAAAACAACCTATATTTGCCAACTGTTAACGCAGGTCTGCAACTGGTTCATAAACGCCAGACGACGGATTCTCCCAGAGATGATTCGCAGAGAGGGACACGATCCGCTTCAATACACGATATCGCGTCGAGGTAAGAAGATGCCAGCAGGGAGTCACCAACAGTCGTCCGCGTTAGCCTCCAGATCCAATCAAAACTGGGACTCGCTGGCGGGCATGAGCGCTCCAAAACGTAGCAGAGATCACGATTACGAGGATCCCGTTGGCCTCATGTATCGGTTAGTGCGTACCGCTTTCTCTTTCGCCTCCTTCTCTCTTTTCCATTTCATTTCTTCTTCTGCTTCTCTCTCTCTCTCTCTCTCTCTCTCTCTATATATATATATATATATATATATATATATATATATATATATTTATCTATCTATCTATCTATCTGTCCCTTCCTTCTGCGTCAAAAGAAAAACGATTGTTGGAAGCTTGAGAATTTGTCCGTTTCGCAGGAGCGAGGAAGATAGCCCAAATGACTACGAGAGCAGCTCCCATAGCGAGGAGGAACGTCCTACGACTCAGTGGCCGAGCGTGATCGTATATCCGTATTCGGAGACTAAAGTTGAACAAAGCGTCGGGCAACTTGCGCCTTACGAGGAGGCGATCTCTCATCCCGCTCGACGAGGGTAAGCCCGATAAAAACGCGTTCTATCGCTCGTCGCGAGTCTTGCGTTTCCCATCTTCATCGGCGCTGTCCATCATTTCAGGGACGAGGACGAATTGTCGATGGGGAATGAGGCGGCATACTGGAGCGCACCTAGACAACATCTCGCCCAGACTCCTGACGTTCAGCACGAGACGGAAGTTTATAGCACGCGCAATGCTCGCAGTCCCCATACGGACGAAACACCACCACCGACACCGCCCGAAGAGGACAAAGACAAGTTCAAGTGCCTTTATTTGCTGGTAGAGGCGGCAGTTGCCGTGCGACAGCAGGAAAAGGAGCGCGAAGGGGCTGTACCGGTTTAACACTCGACTTTGTTCTTCTTCGCTCTCGTTTGCTCGTTTGTTCGCTTGCTCGTTTCCTAGTTTCCTCGTTCGCTTCCAAACGCCTCCTACCGCCGAGGACGATTATGCTGTACAATAATATAGAAGTCGATATCAATATAGACCGAGAACCTTTTGATCGTTTACACCAGTTAAAAAATCAACGACGAACGGGGAAACATTCGCGGGAAGGAGGTCTCGGGGCCATAGTTCACTTTGCCCATACACGAAAGATCGTTGGACGTATATCGCGATGGAACTTGCAGATCGGGACTTTTGAAAGGGACTCGAGATTGGACGATTGTTTCAACGACGGCTCCTTTGATTTTACCTTACCGCGGATCTGAACGATCAGAGCAATCGAGCATCCGAGCATCCGAGCATCCGAGCATCCGATCGTCCGATCATCCGAGCGACGATAACGTATGTTACTTGATACGTTGTGTTCGCCGTTATACAAGTAACGATCGGAAGGCGGCGAGTAAGTGCCAAAAACATTGATATCGAGAACGGGAGGCAAATCTGCCGAGAGGACGAAGAGGAGGGTTTACCAAGTAGTAAAAGGGCGTCTCGAGAGAACGAGAGGCTTATCGTCAGAGTCAATCGATTTGGCGAGATCAAATACAGGTCGACTCTCGAGTAACGATCACCGAATACTTGCAATTTTCCTCTCCTCCGAATCTATTATAGCTTTTCAGACGAGATCTAGTTCCCAGACGGGAACGATTTTACGATCGATCTCGGTTCACGAGGAATATTCTCGGTCATGCTCAATCATATTTTTCCCGCGGAAGCAAGAGAAGAGCGAAAACGTCTACGACCGGTGGCAACGGCAATCGAACGACAATTAACCGCCAACTTTCGAACGTCGACGAAACATACGAACTCGCATTTTCTATCTCTTTCGCTCGTAAGAGCAGAGTGGAAAGAAGCTCGAGCGCATTTCTAATGCTATTGGTTCGTGCGACGTTTCGGAGATGCGCCAATTATCGTAGACATATGTATGTAAGGAAGGGGTGTCACGTCCGCGACACCGGTCATATCCTTTCACCTTTTCTTTTTTCTATACCGTTTCTAGTTGCATTGCACGGTACCGTGGGCGATTATTTTACCGCGAGTAGAAGAGAAGAGAACCGATCGACGTTTCTATCGTCCAATATCCGAGAAGTCGTTGACACGATCGACGCTTCCATTTTTCGTTTATTGTTTTTCGTTAAAGTTTTTGTTTTCCCTCTCGGAGGATATACCGTAATCAGCAGGTTCCTTCGCTTTTCGAGAGAACTTGCTTCTTTCGTTTGAGCTTACTCGTTGCGATCGTGCGGATTAATCGAATCAACGATACCCGTCAACGGGTGGCAATAGTTGCTGAATCTCCCTTTACGTTTGCTCCTCTTGTCTAAGCACACAGCACATCCGCCAGAGAGAGAGAGAGAGAGAGAGAGAGATAGATAGGGAGAGACAGAGAGAGAGAGAAAGTATCATCAGCTGTTTAGGCCCATGCTCGTGGACGGGTTCAATTCGATGATCGAGAACGGCCACGCCACAAAGTACGGTCGCGCGTAAAAATCGTTGGTACAAACGCCAAAGACTTACTTAACCGTTAGTTGTATCGATAATTAAGTCCTTTAAGCAGATATCTCGAGTAGACGAATCCTGGATGTCGAAAGACGACGCAAATCTATTTGCTGCTTGTCCGAGCGAGTGAAAGAAACAATGTCGTCGAAATGAAACTAAAACAGACAAAACAGTGCCTATAAAGCGCGTCTCGTTGCGTTCGTGCTGCATGTATCCTGAGAAAGTATGAATGTGACGCGAGCGTGGAACGCTACGCGCGCTCATTTTCCTTTTCGTGCGGACAAATCTCCTGGTTTTTCCAAACCAATCGCGGAGGAGGGTGAGCACCCGTATCGATACTTTTACTAGACCGAAACCGTGTTCATAGCGAAACAAAGCTGTTTGATGTACAAACTACCATTCAAATTTATTTTAATATTGCGTTGATTATCGTCGATGTTAGATCACCTCCCCGAAACGTCCAACGCGTAGGATCGTTTCTAATAGTTTAAGACAATGAGATGCCACTTATTCTATATTTTCTCTTTCTCCCTCTGCTTTAATCTCTCATCTATGAAAGAAGAAAGAATTTCGCGCAAATGGTAGAGCCACGTTACGATAAGGAAAAAAAACAAAGGGCTGGGCGACAAGTTTGAGAAAGAGGAAATTGAGAGGTTGGAAGGTAAAGCAGGGGAGAAAGAGAACGAGGAAAAGGGCCTGGAGGGATGCAGAGGAGGGACAAGGGAGAGATACTGGAAATTATCACCCGTGCGACCCTGCCAACTTTTCGCGAATCTCGTATCACGAATCGCTTGGAATGTGAAAAGCTCCTCTCGTACCTCCTCGAGCGTTCTCTCGCTCTTCGTTCGTCGCGATGAAAATAGAGATAAATATAAAGATAGAGATATACATAAAGATAAAGATAGAGATAAAGATCGTCTTCCGAAGAGAGCAAGCACTCGGGCTATCGAGCCAATTGATTGGGCTCTGACTCTACCTCGCAATTGGAATTGAAATTCAAAGTCAGTATCAGCAACGAATACCGAAGGCAACCGACCCAAAGTTAAAGTTGAAGTAAAAGTGAAAATCGGAAAACGGCGATCATGTGTCGTTTCGTTGGATGTCGTGCCCGAGCCAGAGTCAGAGCCAAAGCCAGAGAACGCGAATTTGCTCGAGCGGACAATGGAAAGTCGTTGGGTCGAAGAGAGGCTGATGTTCGAGACCGTAAGTAGATCCTGAACCGGACCGTTTCGCGGCAAAGCATGGAATTTTCAAAGTTCCTACATTCAAAGAGACGAAGGGGCGTCGACGAGATGGTAAATCGGTGGTTTTCGCGATGACGTATTCGCGACTCAATGAGCAATAAGGGTGCCTTCTTCGGACGTTCTTAGGACGTGCCGATAATAATATTTAAGGACAATCGATATATTACAATGTTCGCCGAATTCATCGAAATTTATTTCCGTCGTGTTGCGTTAGTATAATATAGTAGAGTAGAATATAGTATAGTGTAGCATAACGTAGCATAGTATAGTACAGTACAGTACAGTACAGTACAATGTAAGATGGTATAGCATAGCGTTGCGTACCATGGCGTAGCTTAAAAGGGCCATAGCATAGTGTAACATAGCGTAGCGTAACGTAGCATAGCATAGCATAACATAACATAACATAAAGTAGTATAGTATAGCATGGTATGATATGATATGATATGATATGGTATGGTATGGTATGGTATGGTATGGTATGGTATGGTATAGTACAGTTGAATATAGTGAAGAACTTTGAAAAATGAAACGCAAACGGAAAAGAAGAAAGTAAACGCGCATACATCACAGCGCGTCTCGATGTAAGGACCATCAGCTTTTCGTCTGGTAAACATCTTGCCCGTGGTAGTTAGTTATGAGAGGAGACTGAGAAAAGATGCGTGTCCCCGAAATAGTATTTTCTCGTAGAGAGAGAAACAAGAACGTCCCACGAGGGATGAAAAGAAAGAAAAGCGGCACACGCTCGACTTCGAACAGCAATAGAGGTCGATTTCGAGACACGAAACTGTGCGAGTCTTGCACTTAAAAGAAATCTTACGCGCGCGGCAATATCTTCAACTCTCGAACTCTTCCGACACTTCGAAGTCGAGGACACGGAGATGACCCTGTTCTTTGTCATCGAAAGTGGCGTCAATCCTCCGGAAAGAGGGTACAGCGACCGAGACAACCGGATGGAGAAAAATGTAAAGAAAGAAAGAGAACTTAGAGACGCGTTATTTCGTTGCAAAGTGTGGGTTTGTGCGCGATCGTTCATACACCGCGCGCGTAAAGGGCACGAAGGCGCGTTTATCGAAGCGATTGCTACCGAGATTATCGTGGTCGAGAAGCAATCGCATTTTTACCTCCCCTCGTCGCATTTTTCTACCTCTTTCCGAGTTCAATTCGATCCGCAACGAGACAGCGTTTCGATATTTTAATGGTTTATCGGGAGGACCGAGATCTCGGTAGAAATCAACGCGAGACGCCTCCTAGCCTCGTGCACGCAACTCAGAATATATTAGAATTACAGTAGTATCGTATTAAAGGTATTGTTCGATTCGCATACAATACTAGAATAAAGTACGTTGTGAATTTTACGGAACGGCCCGCTTTCTCCTTTCCTCCTCTTCCTCGCCCATCGATTTTCGACGATTATTCGGCTACGACGATTTCAAAATCTATCAATGCCGGAAGAAGGAGGAGGAAAAAACGGATGAACCCCGATTCGCCACGGAACAAAGAGGGAAACGGAGAGGAAAGTGGGAGCTTCAAATGTCCTGCGTCGAACGTAGAACGTCGATCGTTGGAATCCACAGCGGAAGGGAAGGAAAGGAAAGAAAAGAAAAGGCATTCGGAGCATCGAGCCATTCTTTGGACACCCCGACCCGGTTTCGCGAGTAGAGCTAACGGTTCGAACGAAAAAATATACGCCCGTCAACTGGCCGCGGCGTGATAACGCTTGGCAAGAAATTCCACGCTCTCCGATCGATTCTCCTTCTCGGGGAGGAGTACCTGTCGCCATTTGTATTCCAACCGGGAACCGTTTTGCCGCGCTTCCGATTCTTCTCGAGTACATTGTACGTGCCTAACTTTTCCAACGACTTTGTTCGTCTTCGCCCCCGTCCTCGGCCCACACCCGTTCACGCTCGCGTCAAGATCAACGGCATCCGAGTCAAGTCGAAATTGACGCAAGCTCGAGCGAACCTCTTCAGTTGCGAGTTCCACGTAGCTGGAACCAAACCGCGATACCGTGCACGATTTGAAAGCCCTCGTGAACCTCTCGTACCGGCTCTTTCCTTCTAACGATCATCTCGGCTGGCTTGCTTGCTTGATCGACCGACTAGCTGATTGACTTGCTCGTTCACTCATTGCGAGACTTTCTGGCTGACTTAACGACTGACTGACTGACTGACTGACTGACTGGCTGACTGACTGACTGACTGACTGACTGACTGACTGACTGACTCGCTGACTCGCTGGCTGCCTGCCGGCCTGCTCGCCTGTCTGCCTGACCAACTAACTGACTGACTCTTTGCCTGGCTGGTTTTCTTGGTTCGGCCTGGTTGGCTGGTTAGCAGGCTTGCGAGACCGACTACTTCTATTTCCCGGTAAGCAGCAGCCACCGTACCGGAATAGAGCGCGCGCGCGTGCTTACTTCCGCTTCTCTGGCCGCTTTCGGAGATCTTTGCCGGCGCGGAAATCTTCATTCTGTTCGTCCGTTTACACTTTTCTATTGTACCGCTAATTTCTACTCGACAAGGAGAAGTGACTCAAGAGGAATAGTTTGCAACGTTTTTCCCTTCTAGTCTCATCTTTCTCTCAGGAGGAACAGCTTGCGCTTCTCGCACGACTACATCAAACCACGAGGAGAAAAGGAAATAGAAAGAAACGAACATACGCACACGCACACGCACACGCACACGCACACTCACAGAGAGAGAGAGGGAGGGAGACATGAGGGTAAAAAGTTTGCTAGGATTGCTCCTTATTGTTTTCGCGGCTATAAACGACTTTTTGGCCGATGGATCGGCTAGTGCCGAGGATTCTCGGTCTCAGCGACGAAAAAGACTCCTCTGGATTACGAACAACGCCCGAATCGCCTTTCCCCCAGGCACGGTAATGACAATAACACCGACGCTAGCATTACCTTTCGTCAGATATCCGCCCCGGGGCTTTCTCAGCAACATGACCATCAGTTGGCCATTCACCAGTGAGTACGAGGGTACTTCTGTACCCTTGCCTCTTCATTGGCAAAGATCCTACCGTTCTACGCGTTTGCTTCGTTACAGTTGACTTTGACAAGTTGGGTCTAACCGACAACGAGAATCCCTACGGTACTTTACCCTTGGACTTGGACACTTCCGAGACACGTTCGAATCGAGTCGACGATTCGACCGCGAGAATGGCCAATTTCGTCGCATCTTTCTTGGGCCAGCGTGTTAGAAGAAGGGAGACCCCCGAGGAACCTGAGGTCGACAACGAACCCCCCAAGTATGCCTTTCACGGTGGAGAAAGAGCGATTCTCTATAGCGTGGCCGAGGATGCTCTTGCCAATTTTGGCCTTGATGGAAAGGCTTGCCTACTCCGGGCGATCTGTGAAGCACACGGTCATCCTCTCGACAATCTTGGACTTTTCGGCGAGATGCTAAAGCTCTTTTTCACGTAAGCTTCCTCTTATCATTCTTATCACTATTATCACTATTATCACTATTATCGCTATTATCGCTATTATCACTATTACAACTGTTACAATTATTCTCTCGATCCCCCAACCATTTCGCGATTCGTTTGCCTTCCGAGCGATAAGCTGCCTCTATATGCATGCACATACACGTACCTTTTTATGTACGTACATATATCATTATCTACGTTTGTCGCTTTACGTTGAAAATTCCCCTACTAGCTAACAAATTTTCACGCAATTTTCTTGTTTCTTTTAGCGCTAGTAGCTCGCCATTCGCAAATCTCCTCACGGAATATGTTCAAGCCGAAAAAAGGGGAAGGTCTCACGGAGAATGTTGGCCGTACTTCAAAGACTGTCCGAGATCACTCTTTCTACCTATGGAAAATAAATACGCGTCAGTATCGATCGATACCGATCGATGTCAACTCCTTACCTAATAATTTCCTTTGTCCTTTCCAACCTAACCATCAATTTCGTTCTTTTTTTATTTAGAAAAGCCATCGACACTGACAATGACACACCCGAAGAAGCAACTACTACGTTTTCCACGCTGGAACGTTCACAAACGCAAATCAACGTTCGAATACCACGAACCGCGAGATCGTCGCCCCTTAGGAACCGTCGCCCCGATTGATATCACTCCTTCGTACTCGCATACTGTTTATCAGATTTCACCGTCCCGACGGAACGCATTATACTAATAAACAAACTCGAATGTCTTCGCCAACAGACGATGTTTACTTTCGCATAAGGAATATTTTATAAAAAAAATTACACTTCGCGACGCATAGCACCGTCCCTTCGATTCTTCAACATAACGGTCCATGACAATTACCAAAATTTCAGAAGTACAAAACATACAGAAAATATGGCAGATACTAGAAATGCTGGAAATTCAGAAAATACATGTACAATGTACAAATAATACATTATAAGGGTCGGGTAGCGAAACACTAGGTTTGTATTCTTCCTCTCCTTTTTCTCCGTACGAACTCGGCCGAATCTAGTCGAACCTAGCCGAACGGAGTATACATAAATAATTTAATCGGAACTGAATCGAACCAGGTCGACTTGAATCGAATCGAATCGATTATACCTTTTGATTAGTTTCGAGTTGTTTCGAGAAGTCGACCCGTGTCAAGTTGATCCAACGAATCCAACATATTAGTGAGGCAAGTCGGCCCAAGTCAATCTAGTTGAACCAATTACACTTGTTCAAGTATTTCGAGTTGGTGGAACTTACTTGCGTTAAAAGTGCTAAAAAACAAAGTTCATTAGTAACGATTCTTGTTGGCCGATCGTGGATCTCCAACATTTCCGACCACGTAATGATGGGAACGAAATAAGATGTGAGGAAAGGAATATCTCCCAGAGGTACTTTATATCTTTCCTCACGGAATCGTCAGATACTTGATTCGGCAGACAATCTTTCTAACGAGCAATTTACGCGTCATCCTTTATCGCTCCGCTTATCGTATTTATACTTACGCGACTTACATCCGCGTCCATATCGACGCCGATTTCGATCTTAATTTCTGTTTCGATGTCGGATCGGTAAATGCGTTACGCGGAATTTTATAGTGCCTTTTGCGTTGTTCGTTGGTGATTGTTTGCAAATGCGAAATAATCTTTATTTTCTAACCAGAAATCGATATTAACCTAATCAGGCAGGTGAGGCTGACAACGCAACGAAACGTACAGACCTTCTAGCTCAGCGGAAGGAAGCGAAATGGCTTGCGAAGCATGTAGCGTAAAATTTAGCTTCTTCAATCGTAAGGTAAACAACGCATCTGTACTCTCTTCGATGAAATTTATTATCCCCGTGACAATCGCTCGTTCCAATTCTTTCAGAAGCAATGTATGGATTGCTTGAGGCACTTTTGCTCCGAATGTGTTATCAAGCGGCTCGACAAAATGTTGAGCTGCGACAGTTGCAGCGTGTTGTCGCGGAGGCCACTGGTACGAAGTCAAATTGCGCAAATGCGCTCTAGAGATTTGCGTCAATATTTGTTGGCAAAAAAGGTCTGTGTCAAAGGATGCGTCGGTACGTATTCAAGATGAACAATCTTCCGATCGTGCGAGCTAGCTGTCTTCTCCCCTTTCTTCTTCCCAATGTGTTCAAATATGCAGTGCGAAACAATATGCGTTTCATTCTTTTCAGAAAAAGCAGATTTGATAGGGCTTGTAATGTTATTCGCCAATGGAACAAACAGTTACGACAGTACGGAGTCCAACACGGATATTGCTTCAAGATATACAAACGAGCAGCCTACGTATGTTTTACCGCATCTCATAGAGGATATACTCGCGAATATTTACAAATTTAAAATCAACGCACGATATTACTGAATCTTTTGCGAGAGATTGAATGTAAATTAATAGACGGAATTAAGCGACTACGCGCGACAAAGTACAATATAAGGAAACTCAGGATACTGAGATGTACGAATGCGCTCTAATTAATGATTACTAAAGGTTATTTTGCAGACGAGCTCTTTGCTTTCGTATGCCCAACGAAACTATAACGTAGCAGTTTAGTTTAAGTTCTGTCGTTCGCAAAAGAGTTAACAAAAAACTGTAGGAAACGAACGAGGTTTCTTTGATTGAAGCACCGGTTTTCCAATGAGCCAATCAGACGAATCACCGGTTAACGTCGTGCATCATCCTATCAACCAATCTGATCGACCCGACGGACCTGATCGACCCGACCGCACCGATCGACCCGATCGATCCGATCAACATGATCCGTATGATCAACCCGATCAATCTACGGATCAGCGAATCGAAATTGAAGGAATTGATGACGTTGGGATAGAAGAAATCTCTGGTAGTGATTCTAGTACACACAACGGACCGGAACCGTTGATCACTGAACAGGATGATGTTTCCCCTATATCGGAAAGGTTGGACACGCAACAGTCTGAAACGTTGACGGAAATTCCTGTGGTGCGTAGTAACACTTTGAAAATTAAACCATTTTATACCATACAGTTTTGTTAGCTCTTTCATCCATAGAGATCAGGACCCGTCAAATTATCTGATATAAACGAATCGTCGGAACTGAAATGTTTGAGCGTAAAACAACTTAAAAGTCTCTTGAGTACAAATTGCGTAGATTATAAAGGTTGCGTAGAGAGACGCGAGTTACTGGACAGAGCGCACAAATTATGGGAGGAATATAAACAGTCGAGAACGGGTAAGCCATTTAAGAAGCACGCATAAAAAAAAATTACCTATAAAAAAGTCATTTTCATATTATTCGTACATTTTCTTCTCCCAATAGACGTGGAACAATTAGACGAAGAAGATCTCTGCAAAATTTGTTGGGATGCACCGATTGAATGCGTTATTCTGGAATGTGGTCACATGGTATGCTGCATAAACTGTGGTAAACAAATGTCCGAATGTCCCATATGTAAACAGTATGTTGTCAGGGTTATGCGATTTTTTAAAGCTTAAGAAGAGAGTTCTGATTATTTTCCAATGTTGGAGTCGATTAACACAATTACAATTTATTCTGTTGCAATATTTCTTTTCATTGGGAAATATCTCTACCATAAGTGATGTTACTCACGTCAACGCAAGTACAAAAGGTCATCGCTGGTGTGTAACTGCAAAGTTATCATTCCTGCATAAAGTCTTTTTTTGTACTTGGTACAACAGGTACACCTATCACCCTGTATTATTGTTACTTTTCTTCTTATTATCATTATCATCAATATAATACTATTAAACGTGATGTCGGCGAACACATCCAAAGAATTCCAATTGTGATTAGATACGTCGCTTTTGCCACGATGTATAACTTCGTGTTAAAGATCGAATCTGGATGTTTTACAATATTGAGTTAGATGGTGTCTCATTATCCTGTCGTATTGTATCATATATCATACCACCTACGATCCAAATGTAAATATAATTTGTATAATTGCGAAGGTATACAAAAATGTTCCAGGAAAATCATTCGCTCAATCTCGTCGTCACACTTCATTTTTCAATAGACTTTACGAAAATAGTATAGACATGTTACTGTGGGAAGAATGATGTAGAAATAAATAGCACGTACGGAAGTATCGATATTTTTAACATATTTCGAAATTTCTTTAATTTAATCATTGTTGAAAAGTGTTTGATTTCAGTTCTTACACAATAATAGGGACTTTAACCCCTTCAACCTCTTTACTACGTGCGACTAGAGATGGCGTGGAATGCCACTTGTAAATTGTTTGTAGTGATTTACGCGCTATTTCTAGTTCTGATTGATAGAGTGCAAGGAAAGTAATGCATTGTGATATACCGTAATAGTGATGACTATGAAAACTAATAAAAATTAGACTAAAAATTGATGACAAGTGTAACAAATTTTGCGAGTTTTGAGCAATTATTAGCAGTTTCGAAGGTTTTGATAGACTCAGAGAGAGAGAGAGAGAGAGAGAGAAATGAATCAGGCAAACGTAGAAAAGTTGGTTTCCAAGTTGAAGTATAATGTTAACCCCTTTCCTCAAAAATTAAAAAATCGAGATGGCCCGGAAGGACAGATACGAAAGGTTCAAAAAACCCTCACAGCTCTGCTGAAGTATGAAAGGATCGAATTAAATTATAATAGAGCAGATGTAACGAGAGGTTATGCCGAACGTGTACGTATTTACCGTAATGTTTTTCGTCTGTACCTTGCATTAACTTACTCTCGACAAAACAATAATATCGGTATTATCGCGTACTAGTTGATATCGGAAGCATTGCAACATGGTTCTGCCAACAAAGAAACAATGGAATTGGCCAATTTTTGGATACTAGAAAAACAGCTCATACATAAACTGTTTAAAGTCCTTGTGCCCCGGTATCAAAATTACACAAAAAGTTTCACACAGCTTTATAGAACACCAAATACGTATCCAGGAAATACATACAGAAGAGCAGTCTTGGAACTTAGAGGTCAGTTTTGTTTTTTATAATTTCAAATATCATTTACAAAATTCTCAGAAATGTATTTTTCTCAAAACGCATCTGACTTCAGGTAACATATATCCGACTGTGGAGCAATACAATCCTTATGGACATAATGTACTTCATAATGTGCTGCTAGATGCAGCTAAAAAGGAGTATAGAGCGGAAAAATACAAGGAAATTGCTGCCAACATAGAACAGTAGAAAAATATATCTTTATAGGAGTTTACAAAATTTGCATTAGTTATTTATAAAGAAAGCAACTATTGCACAGCCATGTAATTCATCTTCAGTTCCTGCCATCCTTAGTGTAAATATTATATCTTGAATTATGTTATGACTTATCGAAAGAATGTAATGGATAATGTGCGTGAAACTCCTTGATATGACTCTCCATCAAAGCCATTTGCTTTCTAAAAATAACAAATCGTGTTAGCATATTGGAACACTGCTAGCAGTGTTCCTTGTTGTTGCGATGTATGCATATAGTATAGAAATGCGCTGAAACACATACCTAATGTGTTCTGGCATCTCATGGTAAACATCTGTAAATAATTCTTTCCAACATGGCTTTAGTTTCTTTTCCGCTTCTGCGAATGCGGATAAAATATCTTGCTTTACACTTTTGACAAGCTCTCGTTCATCTTCGTCGCACCAAATACCAAGTGACTTGAGGTAGTTACGGAACTTTGTAATCGGCGTATAATCGTTCCACTGAGCTATCTCGTCGATCGACCGATACGCGGTACTATCGTCGGAGGTACTGTGATGCCCAATTCTGAAATGAGCCGTTAAATTTATATACTCGACCATCAATGGACGATGGTACATCTTACCGATAAGTCATAGCTTCCAGCAAAACTGGTTTTCCTTCCCTTAAGCAATATTCCCGGGCCATTTTTGTCGCACTATACATAGCAAGAACGTCGTTTCCGTCTACTCGAACAGTACGAATGCCATACGCCGGACCTCTTGCTGCAATGCCGTCACCTCCATATTGTTCACAGGATGGTGTTGAAATGGCATATCCGTTATTTCGACTGAAATTGTAAAATAATAGTGGCGCTACAAGTTGTCCGTTCGTCGTCTAATAATTTATATCGTCATAAAGAAGAGCAAACTCACCATAGAAAGATGATGGGACATTTTAATGTTGAGGCAAAATTGAAAGCCGCGTGAGCATCACCTTCACTAGCCGCTCCTTCGCCAAAATAACAAATCGTGCAAGCTTCGCTCTTGGCTCTTTTGAGAGCGTACGCCGTACCTACGGCTAACAAATAAAATATACAATTTTGACGTCGCGATGTGTAAATCCTCCCGTAGTAACGCTGCAATTTATACCTTGAGGCAGTTGAGTCGTTAAAGGCGACGAAATAGTTACAAAGTTGAGTTTCTTTGATCCATAATGCACAGGCATCTGTCTTCCCTTGGAAGCATCTTCACGGTTTCCATAGCATTGATTCATAAAGTCGATTAAGGGAAAACCACGCCACAAAAGCACACCTACAACATACAATTTTGCATATGAGCTTTAGATGCTGCCACCCAATTCGGCAATCTTTTTTTAGTAAAAACTCATTCTTCCTTAAAATTATTTGCCAAATTGTAGAACGAGCCGTAAATTCTGTGGCGACAGGAACGAGCAATGCTATGAAAACATCCAGCCTAAATTTATTATACCTGCTTCACGGTACTGTGCATATACAATGTCCTTTGATGAAAGCGCAGCTGCAGAACCAATCTGAGCCGCCTCCTCGCCTGTGTTAGTCATGTAAAACGATATACGGCCTTGTCTCTGCGACTCATACAATATTTTGTCCATCATGTTCACAATAATCATATTGTGAAAAATTTTTTTTAGCATTCGTTCATCTAACTTTAAAAAGTGAAAAGTAGATGTAATGTTGACGGAAGTTAAAAATCAGATCCATTAGTTAAAAGTGTCTTAGCAAAAACTTATCGAACCTTCCATTCTGGTGGTAACTGTACGCATCGGGAAGGATCCAAAACTCTATAAATTGGTACAGGATCATAACTGTCTTTGTCTAGGAATTCAAGCTTATTTGTAAAAGTTGTTTGAATGCCTAAAAAATTTGGTTCGCTCTTCCTGGTACTGCATAACTTCACCTGATTATAAATGATACACAAGTTAAATACGTTCAGATAGAAGATAGGTATTAAAGCAATAGACTTCTGTTGTTTTCGCCCCTATGACACCACCTGTTGAAACGTGCTCCTTACAGATAGCTGTATCCCTTTCCTACATAAAGCACGTCCAAGCATTATTACTGGTTAATTGCGACAGATAAATATCGTTAAAATATCTATGCGAAACACTTTAAATCTCTCAAAAATTGTATTCCGACAAATTCGCCTAATTCTTAATTATTTTATACGATTGTATTGTCATTGATCGAAATTAACCAGAAACCCTCGTGTGAAATTCAACCAAATCACTATAAAACATTGCAGCTTTATCAATGCCGATAAATCGGTTATACGTAACCTCGGGTATAATTATATACGATTATACGTAACACATGTATGTAACTATACACCACGTAAATGATACTACTGATTACATTCGTATATATTATATATACTTAACTGTACATATCGACCGTATCGGCCAATACTATTGGCCCAATAGCACCCAATAGTAATCGGTATGTGATGATCTGTGAATGGTACAGAATAATGTAAAAAAGACAATAACAGGGCGAATTGGGTTTGAACGCTATCAATATTCGTAGAAATTTTCATAAATTCCGTACCTTCAGTACCGCAACTATATTAGATGAATAACATTTTTACGAAGAGGAAAACGTTACTTACAATTCGATATGGAGTTGTCGTCACTTGACGTTAACATAGTTCGTGGTTGGGTAATGTTTGAAAAAGATGATTTAATATGATTACTTCCTCAATCGTTTAAATCATTGTACACGCATGCAAGACACTGTAGACACTGTATTTATTTACATTGAATTTGACGATGCATTTGGTGGTCTATATTGCAATAGTCTTGTTGCATAGAATTTAGAGGAAACCCAGAATGATTTTAAGGAATGTCGCTAATTGTAGTATATTGTGAGACTTTTATACATGCTCTGCTATCATATGTGACATTACGACGGCTTCATTCGTCTATAAATTGGGTGATGTAATAATTATTCATTTGTTTGACTTTCTCTGTAATAGAAAAGAAACTAACAATGGGAAACTTTATGGGCGACATTGTTATTTGGTAAGTTTCATTTGTATCGTTTATTGCACGCTTTCTTTAAGAGACTACCTCTCAATCTGTGATAAAAAGAAAATCTTAAAACTATTATTGAAATTTTCCTTTGCAGTGTATTGCTACTGCTTTCAGTGAGCATTATATTTGGAACCAGTGAAATTATCAAAACTTTCTTGAATATTAGAGAAGAATTTTTAAAGACATCGTCATATAATTGGATAGTTCGACTCTGTTTAAATATGTCGAGCTATGCTACTGTGCTATTACCAGGTTGCCTTATATACAAATACGTGCGTCATACTAAATACATTCAGAGAGGAGGTAGATGGAAGTAAGATAATTAAATATATATGAAAGTATTGATTTTTTAATGATATTTCAAATTATCGTCTAACAGGAAAAGGATACATACCCAGACTAGTGCATTCATGCTTTATGGGTCACTGTGAAACTGGCCTATTGGATACGCCTCCTTATACACCTACACCTTCGGGACATAATCAACGTACTTTTGCTCAAGATGCCGCATTACTTACATACTGCTTCTTTGGCTTACAAGTCAGTTATCTAACATGGGGGTACTTACAGGAGAAAATAATGACACAGGTATATGGTCTTCCTAATATTGGGTGCAATAATTCCCTTAATGTTATGTTTATTAAAAATTAATAGCTGTAGAACTAATTTGAAGGAGCGTAGGACGTGTTGAGGTATTTGGCAATTCAATTCGTTACGATGGAATACGTATGCCTGCTTGTTAAGTTTCATTACTTTTAGGACATACAGGCGTTCCATGCAAAACAGTTCAGAAGGCAGTTATTTGTATCTCTCTGTTATGTCGAACATCATATGGATAATAGTAATAATACCCATGATGTTTGAAAGCAAAACTTTCCATAAAAAATTGTGTAGCTAAATATAAACTGATCATTTAGCAAAATTATATCTGCAGGTTGCAGGGAGAGTTACAGGATAAATAAACATTCTGTTAAATGTGGTTCAGTGTGTGCCCTGTGCTGTAAAGGTTTTTATGATAAAAAAGAAAATATATTTTCCAGGAATATACGGACGTTATGGGTAACAAGGACTATTTTCAAGATTCGCAGTTTCTCGTATTTGTAAATCGCATTTTGGCATTTTTTATGTCAGGCTTGTATCTGCTAGTTCAAAGACAACCTCAGCATAAAGCACCGTTGTATAAATACGCGTTTTGTTCTTTATCTAATATCATGAGCAGTTGGTGTCAATACGAAGCTCTAAAGTACGTTAGTTTCCCAACGCAGGTAAGCATTGTTCACTGCAGGTGTCATCAACGACGGTACAATTGGACCAACGGTTTCAATAAACATATCCTTTTCTCAGGTATTGGCAAAAGCTTCGAAAATAATTCCTGTTATGATAATGGGGAAAATTGTTTCGCACACCACCTACGAGTATTACGAGTATGTAACAGCGATAATTATCTCCGTGGGAATGACATTATTCATGCTAGATAGTCCTGATAACAAAAACGGTAGGACTTTTCGTGATATTAGGTTCCGAGTTAGAAGAATTTGATTTGAAATATTTTCAGACGGAGCTACTACGATCTCCGGCGTTGTCCTCTTAGGAAGTTACTTAGTACTAGACAGTTTCACGAGTACCTGGCAAAATGCATTATTTGTAGAGTATGGTGCAACGAGCGTGCAAATGATGTGCGCGGTCAATATGTTTTCTTGCTTATTTACCGCAATGTCCTTGTTTCAACAGTCAAGCTTCCCGGTTATATTTTCTTTCATGACGAAGGTGAAGTCTAAGAACTAACAATTAATAAAACAAATAGAAGATTGTATTGCGTTTCGTACCTAAAAAAAAACTAATTACGATGCATTTATTGTTATAGCATCCGAGATTTATATTAGATTGTTTACTAATATCAGTTTGTTCAGCAAGCGGGCAATTATATATTTTTTATACAATTTCCAAATTTGGGCCAGTGACATTTGTAATTATGATGACTATACGACAGGTAACTATAGATTCTTCTATGTTTACAATAAATGTCGGTTTCTCTATAATTAGCTATTGAGTAAATTACAAAGATTAACATGTACGTTTAATATTTTTTCAGGGTTTAGCAATATTACTGTCGTGCTTGCTGTATCATCATCGTGTAACAATTATCGGCATATTGGGCATATTGTTAGTGTTTGGTTCGGTGTTTCTACGAATATACTGCAATAATCGTTTACGCGCAATTAGGAGACGCAGAGCAGCGGCGAATAGTATAAAAGACTGAAAGAATAACGGAAATGTAGGTATACACATATGACCTCTAGTATTTCCTCAGCTTTCGTTTTTTCCGTACATAAATGAAATAACCTTTCCGGGGATTACTTGCTGTCTTCATCGTATAGCGATGATATCCGTATAGGCATTTACGCCGCTGTTTCATCGAATTTTCTATTGTTTATATTTATATCTGAAAGAAGCCGCGCTGTCTATTTTCTTTTCCTTTCCTTCTTTTTTTCGTTCAATAATCTACGACTTACCTGCAAGTAGGAAAGTATAAATTAACGCGAGATTTATGTTATTTATTCAGAAGTATTTATTGTAATATAGCTAGGTGTACAGACAAAGTTTACGCACAATTTTTTATAAAAGGGGACGGCAGTTGACATTGACGATATCACGTTTTGTCTCATAGTCGATATTTTGACTCTAACAAATGAGGATTGGTAATGAAAATGTGATTAAACGCGTACTTGGTCATATTGCGACAATACGCACGAACGAACGAAATCGATGCCGTCGGAATAAAACTATAGGGTATTTGGAAGAATATAAAGTTTATTACAAACAGTGTTGATGATCCACGGAATGTGTTTATCGTTATTCACTGTCAATAAATAAATCTGAAGCGATGAAAGTGAATTGATGGCGATTTATTTTTATGTTTCTGTTTGCACCAGTTTGTTTTTTGTACATATTAAACGTTGACGACGTTTGTAATTTTACTTCTCCGTGTTCGAACACAACGTCAAGTAAGATCGACACCGTTTTACACAGAAAAATGAGGGCCACGTTACAATTAATGAATATTCCAAAGTGAAAAAAGGTGAATTAACGATATATATTCATATAACATTTACTCGTTACGTGGGAAAGAAATACACCGAAAACAAGGAAGGCACAAATTACTCTTCGGGAGGCGAAGGACGATAAATGGCTATAAGGCACAAGATCGATATAACTAATTCGGATAGCAGGAGTACTAATTGTATACTACATAGGATTACCTCCAATCTAAGTACATAATTTTGCCATATTAAAAAGTACAATGTCGCTAACGAGCTAGGAACGGATAGAACGACTCCGATTAAAATCGGTAGACCATGTTCGGTTAAATTTCCCTTTCTACCGAGACAAATCCTGGCGCCTTCCGTTACTATAAGGAATAGCAGAAGGGCAAATTCTGTTAACGTCGTACTTGTGCCGGGCGACGGCAAGTTGGCAGCTTTGAAAAATCCCATGCCCAATTCACACACGGCAAACATACCGAAGTAAAAAGAATTTAAGTACATGAGAATTTCGTAAGTCAAGGAAGAATTAGCCACGCTTGGCATTCTAGTAAATTATGCTCAGTATCAAAAGGATGTCGGTCTACAGCAGGCTTCGTGAAAGCGTCCTTTCATTTGATCTTGGTTACTCTGACAAGAATATGAGTCCTTTAATTGTCAATATCCTTTGAGGTTTCTCTATTGGCGATTCGATTTACATACATACATAGATGCATACATACATTCATTCATACACACGTGCTTATATGCATACATACATACATACATATATATATATACATACGTAAATACTTTACCAGAGTTGTGCTACTTTTTCATCTTGCTGGAATTTGTCATGCGTATTATTAAGGATCGTTCTTCCAAAATTTCCTTTCACTTCGATTTTTGTGAGGTGTGTATTTTTAACCGTCGAAGCGGTTGAACCAGTTGAAGCTCGATGAAGCTCAACGAAAGGTCTAGGTAAGCGACGACAATATTGCCATCATTGATAAAATTATGTTCATGAATATAGTGTGTGTAAAACTATGAAATTGTATGTATGTACGGCTTTTTCAATAATAGAATATGCTTTATAAGAGAAAGAAAGATAAAACCAAGACAAGAGGAAACTTGTAGAAAGTAGAATGAAATGCAAGCATAACTGGATTACGATTCTGGATGGTTACTTTCCCTGACTATACGAATTCCCTTTAGGCGCCGTATCTTTCGTCACTAAAGGTTCGAAAAGTTTATAGAAGCCATCCACCATGATCGATGGTTGACGATAGCAATTCTAGCGTTCTAACTGGTTCTAACATCTGAACTGTTTGTAATGCAATATCGAGTTTGCCTGGCTAATTATTCCTACGAGTGAAACTCGTTTTCAACAAGCGATGTTACCAACGCAAAAAGGAAAAGGAACTCCCGACGTGAGCTTGACGAATTATTACGCCAGATGCGCAGATGTAAATATAGGATATGTAGACGTAACATTCATTGGCGTAATACGGTCAAAACGTAGAAACAGATAAACATTGTAAAAGTGCCCCTAAAGATAATAATATTAGATAAATAATATAGATAACCAATGTGTATAATATAGATAGCTTCTCATCCCTTTCATTCCTGCCAATTCCTTAAGTCCCGGCCGTCTCCTCTAGCCCTGGCAGTCCCTTGTATTTCTGCCTATCCATTCATCCCATACAATCCTCCCTAACCCTCTCAGCCCTGCCCATTCCATAGGCCCCGCCTGTTCCTTCCAGCCCGTGCTGCCCCGTTCAATCCGTCTCGTCCCTTCCAACCCTGCTAGATCCTTTAAAGCCTGCTACTCCCTTAAATCCTGCTCGTTCCAAACAGTCCATCCCAGTACATTCAGCCCTGTTTGTCCCTTCCAGCCTTGCCAATTCCGTCCAATCGTCCCTGTCCCTTCCACATCTGAGCTTGCAAGCTCACACCTGATGGCTCAAACTAAAAAGCTCAAATAAAATTTGCAAATTCCCTTCAAAAATATGAGCTTTTAAGTTTGAGCATCGACATCTGAGCTTGCAAGCTCACACCTGATGGCTCAAACTAAAAAGCTCAAATAAAATTTGCAAATTCCCTTCAAAAATATGAGCTTTTAAGTTTGAGCATCGACATCTGAGCTTGCAAGCTCACACCTGATGGCTCAAACTAAAAAGCTCAAATAAAATTTGCAAATTCCCTTCAAAAATATGAGCTTTTAAGTTTGAGCATCGACATCTGAGCTTGCAAGCTCACACCTGATGGCTCAAACTAAAAAGCTCAAATAAAATTTGCAAATTCCCTTCAAAAATATGAGCTTTTAAGTTTGAGCATCGACATCTGAGCTTGCAAGCTCACACCTGATGGCTCAAACTAAAAAGCTCAAATAAAATTTGCAAATTCCCTTCAAAAATATGAGCTTTTAAGTTTGAGCATCGACATCTGAGCTTGCAAGCTCACACTTGATGGCTCAAACTAAAAAGCTCAAATAAAATTTGCAAATTCCCTTCAAAAATATGAGCTTTTAAGTTTGAGCATCGACATCTGAGCTTGCAAGCTCACGCCTGATGGCTCAAACTAAAAAGCTCAAATAAAATTTGCAAATTCCCTTCAAAAATATGAGCTTTTAAGTTTGAGCATCGACATCTGAGCTTGAAAGCTCACGCCTGATGGCTCAAACTAAAAAGCTCAAATAAAATTTGCAAATTCCCTTCAAAAATATGAGCTTTTAAGTTTGAGCATCGACATCTGAGCTTGCAAGCTCACACCTGATGGCTCAAACTAAAAAGCTCAAATAAAATTTGCAAATTCCCTTCAAAAATATGAGCTTTTAAGTTTGAGCATCGACATCTGAGCTTGCAAGCTCACACCTGATGGCTCAAACTAAAAAGCTCAAATAAAATTTGCAAATTCCCTTCAAAAATATGAGCTTTTAAGTTTGAGCATCGACATCTGAGCTTGCAAGCTCACACCTGATGGCTCAAACTAAAAAGCTCAAATAAAATTTGCAAATTCCCTTCAAAAATATGAGCTTTTAAGTTTGAGCATCGACATCTGAGCTTGCAAGCTCACACCTGATGGCTCAAACTAAAAAGCTCAAATAAAATTTGCAAATTCCCTTCAAAAATATGAGCTTTTAAGTTTGAGCATCGACATCTGAGCTTGCAAGCTCACACCTGATGGCTCAAACTATAAAGCTCAAATAAAATTTGCAAATTCCCTTCAAAAATATGAGCTTTTAAGTTTGAGCATCGACATCTGAGCTTGCAAGCTCACACCTGATGGCTCAAACTATAAAGCTCAAATAAAATTTGCAAATTCCCTTAAAAAATATGAGCTTTTAAGTTTGAGCATCGACATCTGAGCTTGCAAGCTCACACCTGATGGCTCAAACTATAAAGCTCAAATAAAATTTGCAAATTCCCTTAAAAAATATGAGCTTTTAAGTTTGAGCATCGACATCTGAGCTTGCAAGCTCACACCTGATGGCTCAAACTAAAAAGCTCAAATAAAATTTGCAAATTCCCTTCAAAAATATGAGCTTTTAAGTTTGAGCATCGACATCTGAGCTTGCAAGCTCACACCTGATGGCTCAAACTAAAAAGCTCAAATAAAATTTGCAAATTCCCTTCAAAAATATGAGCTTTTAAGTTTGAGCATCGACATCTGAGCTTGCAAGCTCACACCTGATGGCTCAAACTAAAAAGCTCAAATAAAATTTGCAAATTCCCTTCAAAAATATGAGCTTTTAAGTTTGAGCATCGACATCTGAGCTTGCAAGCTCACACCTGATGGCTCAAACTAAAAAGCTCAAATAAAATTTGCAAATTCCCTTCAAAAATATGAGCTTTTAAGTTTGAGCATCGACATCTGAGCTTGCAAGCTCACACCTGATGGCTCAAACTAAAAAGCTCAAATAAAATTTGCAAATTCCCTTCAAAAATATGAGCTTTTAAGTTTGAGCATCGACATCTGAGCTTGCAAGCTCACACCTGATGGCTCAAACTAAAAAGCTCAAATAAAATTTGCAAATTCCCTTCAAAAATATGAGCTTTTAAGTTTGAGCATCGACATCTGAGCTTGCAAGCTCACACCTGATGGCTCAAACTATAAAGCTCAAATAAAATTTGCAAATTCCCTTCAAAAATATGAGCTTTTAAGTTTGAGCATCGACATCTGAGCTTGCAAGCTCACACCTGATGGCTCAAACTATAAAGCTCAAATAAAATTTGCAAATTCCCTTAAAAAATATGAGCTTTTAAGTTTGAGCATCGACATCTGAGCTTGCAAGCTCACACCTGATGGCTCAAACTAAAAAGCTCAAATAAAATTTGCAAATTCCCTTCAAAAATATGAGCTTTTAAGTTTGAGCATCGACATCTGAGCTTGCAAGCTCACACCTGATGGCTCAAACTAAAAAGCTCAAATAAAATTTGCAAATTCCCTTCAAAAATATGAGCTTTTAAGTTTGAGCATCGACATCTGAGCTTGCAAGCTCACACCTGATGGCTCAAACTAAAAAGCTCAATCCGATTTTCTACAGATTTTCAAATTTCGTTGGAAACGAAGTCGTTGAAAAGTCAGACAGAGCAAAAGTTTCTCTTACATATTAGTGGTTTGAGTGGGATATGGAATTTTGGAATGGAGTAAGGTTAAAAATATTTAACACTGTTTCAGATATAAAAAATTCTTTATTTAATATTTGTATTATATGACATTACTTGTATTACACTTCATAAAATAATATTTATTTAATAAACTATGTTCTTGCTGTCCTGTGCCTGTCCTGGTTGTCCTATGGCTGCCATGGTTCTCCTCTGATTGTTCTTGTACTCCCTTGTCTGTCCTAACCGTCCTGTCCCTGTCACGTGCCTGTCCTGTGTCTGTCCTGGTTATCTTGTGCCTTTCTTGATTGTCCTGTGACAGTCCTGGTTCTGCTTCGCCTGTTCTGCCTGTCCTGTACCTGTACCGCACATCCGTACACCAATCTGTTAAACAAACAGTTATATAAAGTTAGTAAGAGATATAATTTCAAGATTTAGTTCTATTGTTTGTAAATGGATTTTCATTTTTTTATTTTTTTTGTTATGATACACTGTTGCCAAAAAATCTGAAAAAATTACAGTTAATTATTTATAGCAAACGTAAAAAACTGAGAATATAAACGTGGTCACATCAACAATTTAGCTAAAAATATAAACAATTATTGGTTCTTACTTTTTTAAATTGCGTTCCACTACTTTCAAAAATTTGAAAAAATTACACTTTAATAAGAAGAGTTCTGTGCAAGTACTGTAAAAATATAAAAGTTGTCACTTCATATTTTCGATGAAAAATTAATGTTTATAAATTTCTTTAATTTTTTAAAAATTGATTTGTGAACCAAAAAATCTGAAAAAAATCCAAAGTATGCGCACCATTGGGTTTAATATCTGTAATTTTTCTCAGAATTTTCTATCGAGGCAAACAATAGAAATCGGGAAAAACCTGTGAAGTAAATGTGACAACTCTAGAGGTGCCACCGACTCACCAAAGGTGACTGAGAGGCACCTCTAGAGTTATCGCCTCCTGTGGTATGGTGCCCGAGAGGCACCCCTGGAGTTGTCAAATGTACTTGACAGTTTTTGCCTTATTTCTTTCGTTTGCCTCGATGGAAAAATCTGAAAAAATTACACGTTAATATGTATGGTCTGGTGCAGGTAATGTAAAAATATAAAAGTTGCCACTTTATGTTTTCAATAAGGAATCAAAGTTTATAAACTTCTTTGATTTTTTAAAAATCTATTGGCCAACCAGAAAATCTAGAAAAATTTCAAAGTATGCGCACCATGGGGTTAAATATCTGTGATTTTTTTCAGAATTTTCTATCGAGGCAAACGATAGAAATCGGGCAAAAACTGTGAAGTAAATGTGACAACTCTAGAGGTGCCATCGACTCACCAAAGGTGACTGAGAGGCACCTCTAGAGTTATCGCCTCCTGTGGTATGGTGCCCGAGAGGCACCCCTGGAGTTGTCAAATGTACTTGACAGTTTTTGCCTTATTTCTTTCGTTTGCCTCGATGGAAAAATCTGAAAAAATTACACATTAATATGTATGGTGTGGTGCAGGTAATGTAAAAATATAAAAGTTGCCACTTTATGTTTTCAATAAGGAATCAAAGTTTATAAACTTCTTTGATTTTTTAAAAATCTATTGGCCAACCAGAAAATCTAGAAAAATTTCAAAGTATGCGCACCATGGGGTTAAATATCTGTGATTTTTTTCAGAATTTTCTATCGAGGCAAACGATAGAAATCGGGCAAAAACTGTGGAGTAAATGTGACAACTCTAGAGGTGCCATCGACTCACCAAAGGTGACTGAGAGGCACCTCTAGAGTTATCGCCTCCTGTGGTATGGTGCCCGAGAGGCACCCCTGGAGTTGTCAAATGTACTTGACAGTTTTTGCCTTATTTCTTTCGTTTGCCTCGATGGAAAAATCTGAAAAAATTACACATTAATATGTATGGTGTGGTGCAGGTAATGTAAAAATATAAAAGTTGCCACTTTATGTTTTCAATAAGGAATCAAAGTTTATAAACTTCTTTGATTTTTTAAAAATCTATGGGCCAACCAGAAAATCTAGAAAAATTTCAAAGTATGCGCACCATGGGGTTAAATATCTGTGATTTTTTTCAGAATTTTCTATCGAGGCAAACGATAGAAATCGGGCAAAAACTGTGGAGTAAATGTGACAACTCTAGAGGTGCCATCGACTCACCAAAGGTGACTGAGAGGCACCTCTAGAGTTATCGCCTCCTGTGGTATGGTGCCCGAGAGGCACCCCTGGAGTTGTCAAATGTACTTGACAGTTTTTGCCTTATTTCTTTCGTTTACCTCGATGGAAAAATCTGAAAAAATTACACATTAATATGTATGGTGTGGTGCAGGTAATGTAAAAATATAAAAGTTGCCACTTTATGTTTTCAATAAGGAATCAAAGTTTATAAACTTCTTTGATTTTTTAAAAATCTATGGGCCAACCAGAAAATCTAGAAAAATTTCAAAGTATGCGCACCATGGGGTTAAATATCTGTGATTTTTTTCAGAATTTTCTATCGAGGCAAACGATAGAAATCGGGCAAAAACTGTGGAGTAAATGTGACAACTCTAGAGGTGCCATCGACTCACCAAAGGTGACTGAGAGGCACCTCTAGAGTTATCGCCTCCTGTGGTATGGTGCCCGAGAGGCACCCCTGGAGTTGTCAAATGTACTTGACAGTTTTTGCCTTATTTCTTTCGTTTGCCTCGATGGAAAAATCTGAAAAAATTACACATTAATATGTATGGTGTGGTGCAGGTAATGTAAAAATATAAAAGTTGCCACTTTATGTTTTCAATAAGGAATCAAAGTTTATAAACTTGTTTGATTTTTTAAAAATCTATTGGCCAACCAGAAAATCTAGAAAAATTTCAAAGTATGCGCACCATGGGGTTAAATATCTGTGATTTTTTTCAGAATTTTCTATCGAGGCAAACGATAGAAATCGGGCAAAAACTGTGAAGTAAATGTGACAACTCTAGAGGTGCCAACGACTCACCAAAGGTGACTGAGAGGCACCTCTAGAGTTATCGCCTCCTGTGGTATGGTGCCCGAGAGGCACCCCTGGAGTTGTCAAATGTACTTGACAGTTTTTGCCCGATTTCTATCGTTAGCCTCGATAGAAAATTCTGAAAAAAATCACAGATGTTTAACCCAATGATGCGCGAATTTTGCAATTTTTCTAGATTTTTTTGGTTGACACATCGTTTTTAAGAAATTAAAGAATTATATAAACATTAATTTCTTATTGAAAATATGAAGGGGCAACTTATATATTTTTACAGTACCATCATCGTATCGTAACCATTAATGTGTAATTTTTTCAGATTTTTAAAGATCTTGGAACGTACTTAAAAAAATTACAAATTAGAGGTGCCTCTTAGGCACCAAACGACGGGTAGCCACAAATCGAGAGGTGACTCTGAGGCACCACGAAAGAAGTTTCTCTGAGGTACCGCTAGATGGCGACTCCGAGACACCACTAAAGTGGTATCTAACAGTCGCCATCTATTGGTGCCTCTGAGAAACCTCTTTAGTGATGCCTTAGTGCAACTGCTCTGGTGATGCCTCAGTGTCGCCATCCCGCGGTGCTTCACTGAAACCTCTTTAGCGATGCCACATAGTAGCCATCTAGCGGTGACTTAGAGAAACCGCTCCAGCGGTGTCACAGAGTCGCCATCTAGTGGTGTCTTGGAGAACCTCTTCAGTAGTGTCTCGGAGTCGCCATCTTGTGGTGCCTCAGAGAAACCACTAAAGAGGTTTCTCCGTAGCACCGCTAGATGGCTACTATGTGGCATCACTAAAGGGTTACACTGAGGTACCGCTAGATGGCGACTCTGTAGCACCTCTAATTTATTAATATTTTTTTGAATGAATTGTAAGTCCTTTAGAAATCTGAAAAATATACACGTTAATTCAAGTGAGCTTTTTAGTTTGAGCATCGACATCTGAGTTTGCAACCTCACACCTGATGGCTCAAACTATAAAGCTCAAATAAAATTTCCAAATTTCCTTAAAAAATACCAGCTTTTTAGTGTGAGCATCGACATTTGAGCTTGCAAGCTCACACCTGATGTCTCAAACTAAAAGCTCAATACGATTTGCATCATACTGTATACATATATGTGTAAATTTTTTCAAATTTTTAAAAGACTTGGAACGGACTTAGATAAATTAAAAATCCATAATTGTTTATATTATTGGCTAAATTATTGATGTGACCATGTTTATATTTTTGCAGTTTCTCAAGCTTGCTGTAATTGTTAACCTGTTTTTTTTTTCATATTTTTTGCAATAGTGGATAATATAAAAAAAGATAAAAATTGGACGTTTAATTACGAAGGAACGTAGGAATGGAGGAACAAACGAAAGAAAAGCGCCAAGCAAATAATATTTGATATAAATTCGTACATAAATATGCCTTAAGAGCCGGGGGCAACGATAGCGCTATGTACCGATATGCAACCGAACAAGTCGGTAAATCATTGGAGCGATTACCTGCTGTTAATCGATTATATCTGTTATTTGAAATTCTCAACGAGAATAAACGATTTCAATGTGTCTTCGCAAAATCGAGAAAAATTCGTAGTCTTGTCCGCGGCAAAAAAATGGTTCACCGAATTTTCTCGTCGTCTTTTTAACAAATATTTGCTCCTTTTTCGGTAGTACGCTACTCCCAGCAGCAGCAGGGAATGGGTTTACGCTTGAACTTTGGGAAAATTGTACGATATCGCGCATGGCCCGGATACGGGGAAGAATCGTTGGGACGTAAATTGCGGAAAAGGTGGACATCGAAGAATCGCGATCGGCTGATACCGTCGAGGAGGAAGGAGAATTTGGAGTTTTATTGTGGACACAGGGGCCTATTGCAGACCGGATGGATCATCTCTCGTGGAGGATCGGGAGATAAATTTCAATCGGAGGGAGCGGAATATAGAATAAGAGGGAGGAAGAAGAAATCCACCGACTGGTTCGTTGAAGCTTGGGACGGGATATTAATTTTGGCAAGAATCGTAGTGATAGGAACGATTTTTGCCGGACTGGCCGTCGCCTATGTGTTAACGCGTTGTACGGACGTTCATGCATTTCCTGCGATTTTACGAAGAGGTCTGGGGTTAGGAGGAGGCGCGAAAATGTATCACGGTATCCCACTGCGATCCGACATTCGAATGACGCTTTTAGGTGTAGAATTTCTCGGGCCGATTTTCATTAAATTTGGGCAGTGGGCGTCGACTCGAAACGATCTATTTTCGGAGGAAATCCGCGAGGGCCTCTCGCAGCTGCAACGAAACGTTGCCCCGCACTCCTGGATGTACACGAAGGGCTTGCTGGAGTCTGCATATGGTTCCGATTGGAGGAAGTTTTTCGTAAAATTTCAAAGCAAACGGCCAATCGGTTCCGGGTGTTGCGCGCAGGTAGATGAACAGACCGGAGAAATTTGACTTTCGATAAGGAAGCTCTAGTTCGTGTATCGTAACGCAGGTGTACAAAGCGTGGATCGATCTCGAAGCAGGCATGGGAGCGATGCGTACCTCGCAGGTAGACGCTTTTATGGAAAGTAAGTTAGAAAGGTGTTTTCTGTGTGCCTTGGAAAATTTCTTTTGCTACCATTTTCCCGAGAAAAGGAGACTAATGGGATTTTGCTGAAATGCCAGAATATTTGAGGCTGACCTCGCTGCTCCTTCTGAAGGGTAAGTGGACAAGATCCGATTCTTACATTGAATCGCGCGTATCTTTACGCGGCTCGAACACGAGAGCCTTTAATTTCATTGTCAGAGAGGATTTTCGGCAACGCCGATGCCGCTGACAATGACGCCGACATCGAGATCGACATCGACGCTGATCCCGATGGTGGTTCCGATTCCAATTCCGATTCCAATTCCAATGTGAATGAAACTCATGACGGCGAACGGCATAGCAGGAAATTGCAGCCCGTAGCGGTAAAAGTTCTGCATCCTGGAATTAAAGGCCACCTCAGGCAAGCCGTTAATACGCAAAATATAATACGCCTCACGTTCGCACCTTCCTCCCCGTATCGTCGTTTACTCTTCGCGTTCGTTCTTCACTTACAATTAGAAGAGATCTTTTCATAATGAGAGGAATTTGTCGTTGGGTGACGTACCTAGTACCCCAGTTACATTGGCTCAGCCTCACCGATTGCATCGACGAATTTTCCCGAATAATGGATAATCAAGTAAATTTTGGCACGTTCCTCTCTTTCCTTCCTCTTCCCGATTCGAGCCATCTTTCGTAGGTCGACATGAACCTGGAAGCGGCCAATTTGACGAGATTCTCGAAGAACTTCTCGAGCAGGCGAGACGTCGTGTTTCCTCGTCCTTACATGCGTTTCACTCGTCGAGATATCCTCGTGGAAAGTTTTCACGAAGGTTCGCCCATCTCCGATTACCTTGACTGCAACGATGCGCCATTGCAACGAAAGCTCGCTAAAATAGGAATCGCAATGATTCTAAAAATGGTAGGCGCAATCGCTCATTGTCAGTTTGCCTATCGTCAATTTATCGTCGTTGCGAATTTGGAATTTATCGACAGAAACCGATTGGAAATTGTAGGTATTTAAAGACAACTTTATTCATTGCGACCTACACCCCGGCAATATCTTGGTCCGAAACGGTTGCGAGTCAAAAGGTCAACTTTTCGATCCGCTTTGGAGGCTTTTCGATCGAAATTACGTCCCCTGCAGTCCGTATCTGATCGTCCTCGATTGCGGCTTAGTGGTATCGCTGAACGAACGTTGTCGACGAAATCTTCGGGACGTCTTTCGATCCGTGTCTATGGGAAACGTACGTACAGAACCCTGTATCTGGTCTCGGGTATCCTTTTTTTTCACCTCTCCCGAGGAGAAGGCTATCAACTGTTTTTGATGCATCTCTATCAGGGAGAATTGGCGGCCGAATATATCTTGGAGCACAACTCGGAGGTCACTTCCGACTCTGAGGGCTTCAAAATTACCATGCGAGACATCGTCGATTCTCATCTTCGAAGCAAAGTTAATCCGAGCAACGTAATACGAACATTCCTTGGGTCCTTTGATATCGCGTAGATCCGATAGTTTTCGATCGAAAGGAGAAGAGAGTAAAAGAAAAATTGATCAAAGGGTCTCCGTCGAATATTTCCAGGTGAGCCTAAGTACCGTTGTGAGTGAATTATTTTCCGCGATGGTTCGTCACCGAGTCAAGCAAGACGGATCCTTTGGTAGCGTGATTCTCAGTATGGCAGTGATCGAGAGCCTCGGACGTAGTCTGGATCCTAACATCGATATATTGGCCGAAGCGTTACCGTTTGTTTTTACCAGTGCGCTCTATCGCTATTAAATTAAAAGTTTTGCCGGACATTTTTCTACATTTTCTTTGAATGTGTCTTCTTGGCTGGGGTTTAAGTTTCATAATCTCGTTCGATCTCCCCGTCTCTTTCGAGCGGTTTCGAGCGGTTTCGACCTGTTGTCGTTTTAACAGCGTTTCAACGGCAACTTAACATTACGGCGTTAACTGCGCGGGCACGAAGAGCGAGAGGAGAGGAAGGGGGAGATAGAGAGAGAGAGAGAGAGAGAGAATCACGGAGCACGCGTAATCGCAACGGACAGAATTCCGGCGAATGACCAGTTGTCCGTGATCGCTTCCTGGTTGGCCGACCGTCTTCGGACACACAACGATGGTTGACCCGTCGTTGTGTGCACCTGCCTGTAAGTCTTCCGCGATGGTGGACGAGCCCGTGTAAGGCCCGAGAGTCAGTGCTACGCTCTCCTCTTTCTCCCGCGAGGCTGCCACGTGCCTCTCGTCGGTTACGCTATCCTCCTACAGGGCCAACGATTCGCCTCTTTTTCTTTTTCCTTTTTTCTCTTCCCCTTTTTATCTTCTTCGCAACGAACGCACGATTTGTCGTGAGGCTCGCGAGTGGAGTCCGAGGTTTCGCGATTCACGCCTCCGTGAGGACGTTTCGCTTGGACTTGCTCGTACATCGCTTTGCGTTCTCGCTGTCTCGAGACTCGCGACCGTTTTCTTTTATTTTATTTCGTACGAAACGAGTTCCAATCGACGTCTCGTTCCATGTATTCACGCCCCCTACGCTGGATAGAGCTATATCATTTCCTCCGAGCGGATCCTAGGCCGGTCTATGCCGTCTATGCCGGTCCTTCCTTGCGCGTCACGATCCAGCCCGTTTCCCGCGATCGCCCGGCGCGAGATGCCGGTTCGTTCCCAGCCGAAACGTGCGCGCCTTCTTCTCGGCTTCGCGAACGGAATTTTCGCTTACGGGCAGAGACAAGAGGTAAAGTCCGCCGCGTCCATCCGTCCGAGATTTAAAGGCCCCTTTCTTGGTTGAAACGCGAGAGAATCGAAGGAGTGAGAAGAAAGGCAACTCTGAAGAGATCATCCTCGAATCGTCCTTTTCTGGCGATCGATTCGCCAAGGGAAAGGCGGCAGGTTCCGCCATCTGACGGCGATCGATTCTTGATCGAAGCGTGTACCAAGGTGAGCTGCCTCCTCCGTCGGAGGAGCCCGTGGATCGGAGCGAAGTAAACCGAGATTTTGGAAGTCTGGTTGGTCGGCGAAAATTGTAAATGGAGCACGAATCGCTACTGGATCGTCGCAATCGTTTGCAGCGGTCGATGTTCGGGAGTTCGGAGGCAAGGGTCTACCTCCGAGCGATCGCGAAGATTCCTCGACAGAGAGTACTCCGTTCCTCCAGGACAGCTTCTCCCTCTCTCTCTTCCTCCTTATTCATCCCTCTTTCTCTCCCTCTCCTTTTGTCTCTTTGATCCAAAAATGCGATCTTTTGAACGCATTCCCCTCGAATCGTCTGTCGAATTTCTACCATTTTCATTTTTCCCACCAAACGAACGAAAGGTATGAAGAAACGGTCGGCTCGATCAATAACGCTGCAGCCGTGATCATCTCCGCTCTTACCCTCACCACCACCACCACTATCATCACCATCGTCATCATCGCCATCATAATTATCATTATCGTTATTAGCATCACCACCACCACCACCATTATCGTCGTCATCACCATCACCGTCGCTGCTGTTGCATCCATCACTATCACCATCGCCACCACCAGAACCGCTACCGTTACCATCACCGCTAACACCGCCACCACCACCACCACCACCACCACCACCACCACCACCACCACCACCACCACCACCACCACCACCACCACCACCATTACCACCACCACGATCACCAGTGTTGGCACTATCGCCGGTATCACCAACGTTGTCGTCGTCGTAATAATCGCAATCGTAATCATCGTCGGGAGCATCGTAACTGGCACGCGGATTACATACCCTTCGGAGTTCCGTAAGTACTGACAATGAGACTATTCGTTTCTACTTGCCGGTCGCGCGATAAATACCTGCGACGGGCGAGTGCACCACGCGAAATTCTGGAAGGATTCGTCGAGTTTCCGGGTTCGGCGGATCGTTTCTCTCGGTCGATAGTGTTCCGCCGTCGTTTTGCTATCGTTTAGCGTCAGAGGTAGACAGATAGGAGAGGTCGAAGGAACGGGCGATGTCTCCGCGGCATCCTGACAACCGTGCGAGCAGAAGAATAACATAACGAGGTTTGACGATTTCGGCGGACGATGCGCGAAATCGCGTTTAGTATCCTTTAACCGCACTTACAATTGGTCGGCCGCACAATTGTTCGCTTCGAAGGAGCGCGCGCGTCTCGCAACTAGTCGCCCTCATCGTTCGACTTCTCGAACCCCAGTTTCGTCGTCCATTGCATCGTGCCGGACTTCTTGCTCGTCTCTGGCGAGATCAAGCGCGACCGTTTTTCCGTTTTTACGAATTCTCCAGTCTTTTTTCACCGATCTCACGGTAATGGTCTTTCTCTATTCGAGGATACGGTACGTTAGCGTACCGTCAAGTTGCAAGGCGATGCAGAAGTGCAACTCGAGCAAAAACGCGTCCGCTCTCGTTGGCGATTCGCGAATCGATTCTCGATCCGCGAAGCTCTCGAGGGAAAGGTCGACGGGGGGTCGACGGGCGGTCTGCGGGGTCTGTGGGAATGCGGGAATGCGGGAATGCGCGAACGTGAAACGTTAAAACGGAAGTGGAGTCAATTATAGGTCGAAGATTTAATCGATCGCATTTCCCCGCGCGAGGTGTACCATTTTTTGAATGGAAAGTGACGTTACGCAACGTCAACGAAAACGATAACAATTATTTTCGATATTGGCCGTCTCGCGAGTCGGGCTGGTCGAGATAGAAAAATGGGGCGCAACTCGAAGGGAAGACGCAATAGAGAAAGAGAATACCAGTCGGCGAGTGAATTTTGTTTAAAATGGATCGAGGAAAAAATTCGGTTGAACTCTAGATAATTGGTTTGTCCAATTGATGAGGAGGACGGCGAGAACAAAGAGGAGAAGTAGAAGTAGAAGGAGAAAGAAAAGGACGCGTAGAGGGCCCGCTTCGCTCGGACATAACATCGCTCGAATTGTATAACGCTTCGAAGAACATCGTCACGGTTCTCGAGTCGGTAGGAAGTATGTACGCGGTAGCCTCGGATAGAAACCCCCTTATCTTGCCGTTATCGAACGTAAATACTCTCTTGACCGACAAATTGTCCGTGGCAATGAGATAGCATACGAGAAACTTTCTCGTCTTGTGATCGCTTTCATCGTCGCCGTCCTCGTCCTCGGTCCTCCCGAATCGGTGAGGGTGATTCCCGAATTCTTCGCCTCAATTTTGCGTCTAGAGGCCGCCGCGAGGTTTTCTTGGGGGAAAAAGAAACGGCTACGCGTTTCGTCGTTCCCCGTTTATCTTGTGAGTCGCGTTACGGGCTTGGAGGCTGAGGAGAAAAGAAGAAATTGCGGTGGCGCTTAACGATAATAGTTGTCGTTAGCGAGTCGTAGGGAGCAGATTATGTTGACGGTTTCTTGCAGTTTTCAACGATGCAAAGAATAATACATAGCTGTTATCGCGTAGACACTGGGTCGTTCAATTGACGAACGTTAGCACGGGAAAGGTCGAGAATGGCAACAATATCGGCGTTGGTCCTGGTTTGGACTGAAAGGGGCGTTCATACGAGACGGCTTAAAGGGGGAATCCGAGAAAAATGAAGACAAGAAATAGACACTGGAATAATTGGAGAGCGAGAGGAATATAAACGTAATAACAATAACAAGAACGTCAAGGGTAAGGAAACGGTAGCCTGCGGTATCCCGACGAGTCTACGCGAGTATCGTGGAGCAGTTACAACGGGGAGTTTCAAATTTCAAGATAATTAGCGAAATTTCGTTCCGCGATGGTTGTCCTCTCGCTCTTTCGCCGACTCTCTCCCTCCCATTGTCTCTTTCTCGATCTCTCGATCCTTCGGTATCTCCCCCTCCCGTCGGCCGGTGGTCGAAGGAGCACCTCCGAAGCGTAGTAGCGACTCTTTTCCTTTTCTTTTATTCTCTCGGTTCGGTACTTTCTCGATCGGCTCGACGAAATAATCTTTTATTTGTCGCTCGTCGGCGACACTCCGCCGTTCCAATGTCTTGGCACGCTATTACCCACATTCGTTATCTCGCATTATCGGGCTCGTTCCCCGATACGTAGGACTCGAGACGCGAGCTTTTGCGACAGCCTCCACTTCCACAGGAGCAGTGGGCACTTACTCGCGGCGCGAGATCGGGGAATCATCTTGTCCGGGCGATACGTCGTCGCGGAAAACAACGATTGTCGGGATTGTCGGGGGCGCGAGAGAATAGCGAGAAGGAGGAGTCGGCCGTTTTGGCGGGACGAGCTCGAGCCGCGCAATTTCATCGAGTGTCGCTCGAGAGGAGAAGACGCGTTCCAGAGCTTGTCTCCGACGCAAGGACGGCCAAGCTTCACGAGTAGCCAACATCGAAGGTAAAATAATCTTTTGAGCGTCTCGCCTCGCTGCTGTTTGCTCGCATTGCGCTCGGTTTGATTCAGTTCCTTGCGAATAACGACGAAACCGTTTTCCGAAGCCCCGAAGCGTCTTCCCCCGCATTTTTCGTCGCTTCCTTTTTCTCCCGAAGAATCGGCTTACAGACCGACAGACGGCTACGTGAACGACAGACGAACAGATACATAGGTAGATAGATAGATAGATAGAGAGTGAGAGAGAGAGAGAGATCTACCTACCTGCGCACGTAACTAGGGATCTACGTACCTGCGCGTCTAGATTCGGCAACGCCAAGAGAATTTGGAGAAACGTGGCGCGAGGGCCGAGAGTTTCGCGGCAGCACCTTCTCCTCTTGCGACATCGATCGTTTCGGTCAAAAACGCGTCGTTTTAGATTCGCGCGGGATCGAAATCACCGAGCGATCGGCTGTTCGAAGATCCCGGCGACGAACGTGAGGCGCGTCTTTTGATTCCGAGGAGAAGATGGAACGTCGGGAGCCTTTGATTCTGTAACGCTGGCGAGTTCTCAATTGAGTATATCGTGATACGATATTTAACCATTTTCTCCTCGATCCGTGTAACAGCTCAGAGATTAGCGAGTCACAGGGAGAGTGGGGTCATCTCGGCGACACGCGTTATCGACGCATTACAAATAGAAGAATCGTGCTCCGTAAATAACACTGGGGCACTCAGTTAGCGACGAGTAAATGCATAAGCAGCGGCACGCACTTTTTTCGCCCCTTATCCCGCCAGCTTCTTCGCTCTCTTTCTCTCTCTCTCTCTCTCTCTCTCTCTCTCTCTCTCTCTCTCTCTCTCTCTCTCTCTCTCTTCCTCTCTGTCTCTCTCTCTCTCTTCCTCTCTGTCTCTCCCTCTCCCTCTCTCGCTTTCTCTCTATCTTGTGCACGCCCGCGCGCGCTTCATCTGCCTCTGTCGTTGCGCTTCCAACGCATACTTGCGTACCTATAACTCGATTTATCGCTCACGCTCCGCTTCTTTTGCATCTCGCAGCACACGTTTTCCTCGTAAATCGAGCTACAAGAAACCCTCTATCAATTTCCTGTTTCATGCGCGTTCCACGCAGCTCGAACTGAAGCATCTATCTATGATTTATGAGACTTACATACGTAGACCGTCCGTTGAGAAATTTTTCGCGGACCCCAACGCTCGTGTTGCATCGCGGCTCGTCTTGGGTTCTTCGCCACTTTGGATCTTGGATTCCTTGCCACTAGTTCTCTTGAGCTCTCTTGCTTTTTCCTTCAAAAGCGAGGAAATACTTGCGCGGTCTTGCTCCCCACGCTCGGGAATGTCGCGTCGTCGTCGGTGGCTCGGCGGTATCGACGGTCTCGGTGGTGGCGACAGTTGCCAAGACGAAGACGAAGACGCGGACGACGACGACGGGGACGCCGGCGACGATAACGAGGAAGAGGCTATAAACGGTGAAAACGAAAATCGGCCGCTGGCGTCAAAGCCGTTGTCACGGTCGAACGGTATAGGCCGGCAGACAGGCGGGCAGTCACGGCTCTCTCGCGCGCGTATCCTTTCGACC
Organism: Cerceris rybyensis; assembly: GCA_910591515.1. NCBI lineage: Eukaryota > Metazoa > Arthropoda > Insecta > Hymenoptera > Crabronidae > Cerceris > Cerceris rybyensis. The sequence goes on from OU342797.1 coordinate 230,133, forward strand.
GAAGGCGTTCGTTTCGTGGCGCAAAGTCGAACGGTGATAATCTTTCCCGCGATACGAATTATCGAGCCTCTTTCGCGAGAGTCGGGGCAGCGAGTAGACGATAGAGCGGGAAAATTTTGTTGCCTTTTCTGCAGGAGTTTGGTCGAACGAGGACAAAATGTTGCTGTCCGGCGCATGGTTCGAGGCCATAGCCGCGACCCTCCTGGCTCTGCTGGTTCTGGTGACGAGCTATCGACCACCCTGGTGGTTCTGGATCGGAGCATCCTCCAGGGGCAACGGTAAGTATCTAAAGTTTTGCCGAATTTTCTTTCGCGTTTCGCGGACTCGGTCCGCCGCGTCGAGTCTTCTCGGTTCGACCTTAAGTCGCTTGCGGTCCCCTTTCTAAGCGCGGAGCTCGCGGACGTCTCGACAAGGTCGCGTCCTTCGACCTCCGACGTCCGAGAGTCTCGCGGCAGATCGCTCGCCTCTTGCCGCGTCCGCCTCTCTTCCCCCTTCCCTCTTCCCTTTGACGTATTATTATATTTATTCTTTCTCTCTTCTCTTTTTCTCTCCCCTACCACTTCCTCTTCCTCTTCGTTTTCGTCGTTCTCCTCCCACCCAGCCTCGTCCCCATCGACAGCTTCATCCGAGGAGACGCCCGTCAAAAAATTGAAAACGGCGCGGGACGTCCCGGGACCGTTGGCTCTGCCGATTCTCGGGACAAGATGGATATTTTCCTTTCTCGGTTATTATCGGCTGAACGAGATACACAACGCCTATAAAGGTAGGAGCCTCTTCTGTCTCTTTCTCTCTCTATCTCTCTCTCTCTCTCGCTCTCTGCGCGCACGCGGGGAAAAGAAATTTGGGCGATCCGCAATAGAGAATCCGAGGACAGTGTCTTAATATGGTCGATTATCTGTGATCCAAGAGTAGATCTGAATCGGCGATACGGAGCGTTGTGCAAGGAGGAGGCGCTATGGAACTTCCCGGTCATCTCTATCTTCTCTCGACGCGACATCGAGACTGTCCTCAAGCGAGGCTCGAGATATCCGCTTCGTCCCCTGCAGGAGGTCATATCCCACTACCGTCGTAGCCGTCGCGATCGTTACACGAACCTTGGTCTGGTAAACGAGTGAGTAGCCCGATCCCCGATCGAAAATCGAGGTCAAGTTTAAGGTCCCCTCTAATTTCGAGTACGCCAGCCGTACCTCTCGTTGGCCTACCTATCCGTCTGTCCTTTCGCCGAGTACGCTTGCTCGTTCCGTCCTACTCTTGCACTCTCGCTCTCTTGCCTTCTTCTCCTCTCGTCGATTCTAAGGACGACCGAACGATTCGATTCGATTCGACAGGCAGGGAGACACGTGGCAGAAGCTTCGTATGGCCCTGACTCCCGAGCTGATGGGCGCCAGCACGGTTCTCGGCTTCTTCCCGGCCCTCAACGTCGTCGCCGATTCGTTCGTGGAACTGATTCGCCGACGAAGGACGGGGTGCATGGTCTTCGGTTTCGAGGAGCTTTCCTACAGAATGGGCCTGGAGAGTGAGCATCGCCGAACTTTCTCCCCACCTCGTCGTTGGTCGATCTTTCGAATCGTTTTTTCCTCTTCTCGCAGGCACGTGTATGCTGATCCTGGGCCGGCACCTCGGCTTCCTAAAGCCAGACTCCAGCAGCGCACTCGCAACGAGATTGGCGGAAGCGGTGAGAGATCACCTGACTGCCTCGCGCGACGCCTTTTACGGATTACCGCTTTGGAAGCTGTTACCGACGCCCGTTTACAAGCGGTTCATAGAGAGCGAAGACACGATATACAAGTACGACGATAGAGATACGCACGTTCGAGAGGCGTTTTCGAGACGTTCCGCTGGCCGAGAGCGATCGTTAAATCGTTCTCGATTTTCAGCATAATCTCCGAAATCGTGGAAGCCACGGTTTGGGAGAAGCGCAACGACGCCATGGACGAGTCCATCGAGGCCGTCTTTCAGTCGATTCTGCGGCAAAAGAACCTCGACATGCGAGACAAGAAGGCCGCCATCGTCGACTTCATCGCGGCCGGAATACACACGGTGAGCCGAAACGAAATCACCTCCCTGCTTCCTCCATCGATTTCCCGTTTATCGTTGCATTCCCCTCTCTCTCTCTCTCTCACTCTCTTGCTCTCGATCCGACAGCTCGGAAACACTTTGGTCTTTCTCTTCGACCTGATCGGCCACAATCCCAGAGTACAGGCCTCGCTGTACGAGGAGGTCCGATCGCTCGGCCCGCCAGGCTGTGACTTGACGATCGACGATCTGCGAGGAGCAAAGTATTTGCGCGCCTGCATCACCGAATGTTTCCGGTTCGTACTGGCCCGACCGCGTAACTTTGTCCGCCGACTTTCCCCGCTTCTCACCGCGATTTCTCTTTGCAGAATTATTCCCACGACGCCCTGTATCGCTCGTATTTTGGACGAACCCATCGATCTCGGGGAATATCGTCTGGAACCCGGAGTGAGTATCGTTTACTTTTCCCTTCTTCCGTTCTCCCCAATCCGACGCGTTTGCGCCCCGTTACTATCGCCATCGAGCGCACCTTTTTTCAGACCGTCGTTCTCTTGCACACCTGGATAGCCGGACTGAGCGAGGAGAACTTCAAAAATGCCTCGGAGTGTCTACCCGAGAGGTGGCTGAATCCTCTGCATCCTCATTCCCCCCTCTTGGTGGCGCCATTCGGCACCGGAAGGCGAATATGTCCGGGGAAGCGTTTCGTCGAGCTGGCGCTGCAACTCATTCTCGCCAAGGTTCGTGCGGCTGGCTATGCCACTCGTCGCAACTTTGCTTCCTTCGATAGTTCTTATCTTCCTTCAACGATTGCTCCCTAACGCTTTTGCTTCTTCAGATCGTGCGAGAGTTCGAAATCGTCGTCGAGGAGCAGCTCGGCCTGCAGTTTGAGTTTATTCTCGCGCCAAAGAGTCCGGTCCTGCTTGGGTTTCGCGATCGCTCGACGGGGACTTAAGCTGGTTGAGAAGTTTCCCGGATATTTGCGCTCGTACCTTCGAAAATCGAGAAACATCGGGCGGTCGCTCGTCTCTCGCGGCACCCCTTCAAAGGAGCGTCACTTTCCTGTAAATAGTCTCGACGAAGTGATCTCGAGAAGTTGGGTCCCGCTTTCCCGTGGCTGAAAATCCTCCGCGACGTCCTCGCGACGGATATTTTCGCTTCTCCGTCGGAGCCACCGTGGACGTACCGACGGGCGTATCGCTGCGCATATTTGGATCTTGTCGCGACGCGCTGGATTTTGAATCGGCGATGGTGGATCCATGTAAATAAAGCATGTAGATAATGCTGTTCATTGAATTGTCACGACCTTTGCGTCGAATATCGTGCCAAATTGTGAATTTTTCTTCGCTGCTCTCTCTCTCTCCCAGCCCCTCCTTTCCGCCCCATTTCCCTACCACCTCCCTGTTTCTCCGACGGGCGTAACGGGCGTCGAAGGAGAATTCTGCGTCGAAGGAAATTGAAAATGCATTCTCGATTTTCAACGCTGAACAAAGTTTATTTAGTTCGTTAATTAACTATTGTCCACGTTTTACAATAAAATGCGCGTACTCTGTTATCCATCGAAAGTCATGTTGACACGGGTTAGTCGAATTACGGCTTATATCGTATTTACAATGGCGTAAACACGATTCGACTCTGTTCGCGACGCTCTAGCTGGGATCGCGCGAATCGCAACGAAAAATATGGACTACCTCTGGATCGTTCCTCGTAATCCGAGAATCGGTCGCGAGTCGACACTCGCGGGCGAATCCAAAGGGCCAGCGATTGGATCGAGGTGGATCCGTCGTCGCGACGACGTCACTTGACGGAGCCTTTGATGCTTCTCGGAATATTCGGAATCGATCCCTTGTTCGCGCTCGCGGCTGTCGGTCTCATGAAGCTATGATTTCGCGGCGCGACACGAGGCTGAAGGAGCCTGCTTCTCGCGGTGTTCGCCTTCTCGACGCTTTGACGGCTCGACGCGAGCGATCGCTGTCCGCCGTTGCCTCCGCCTCCGCTTCCGCTTCCGCTTCCGCCTCCGCTCGCGCCGCCGCTGCCGCTGCCACCGATGCCACTGCCGCTGACGCGCGAACCGATCACCCGACTCTCCCTCTTGACCACTTTGGACGCGTCGGATGTTACCTGAAACGATACTCCAGACTTAGGAAGATTGCTCGTCCTCGTCTCCTCCTCGCCTCGACTTACCGAGGCGGATCTCCGAACGGTCCTGGTGGCAGACGCAACGGGGCCGACGCTGCTTCCGCTGCTGCTGCTTCTGCTCGCGGGAATTCGAGTGACGGTGGAGCGCGGATTCGCTCGTCGCTTCTCTGGATCCTTCGGCGGCAGTGGAACGCCGGACGGGCTCTTTCGCAGGTCATTGGTCAACGCACGAATGGCCGACGTGTAGCTGCGAAGGTGAGCGTGACTCGGGGCCAAATTGCGCACGGTGTTCACCGAGGTCGCGCTGTTCAAGGAACTTCGCGAGCTGCGCAGACTGCTTCTCGATCCCGAGCGCTCCACGTCGTTTTTCATCTGATCGCGGGAGGAAGTGTCCCTCTTTCCAAAACCGGCGATCCCGTCGGTCGACCGTTCCTTCGAGCTCGTTGAGCGCTTCGGAAGCAGGCTAGACCTTCCGCCCTGGGCTCCGCCGGGGGCCGGCCTCGAGGCGGCACCGCCGAGCGATGGCCGCGAGCGTCGAACGTTTCCGCCGCTTACCCCGCTCACGGTATCTACAGTGGCCACGATGGAAGTGGGACCGGAAACTGGAGAGGGACCGGAACCGGGAGTAAGACCAAGAGCGGGACTGGGACCAGTCCCGGACGGTGGATAGCGCATCTCAGCCGGAGAGTATCGGATCGAATCGTGGGCGTCAGTCTCGTAGTTTCCGGAGGAGGTTTCTTGGCTGAGCGTCTCGGAGACGAGGCTCTGCGTCTCCTCGAAGCCCTCGTCGTTCATCTCCTGGTCCCGGTTCTTTCCGGAGGACAGAATGGGAGTGGAGGAGGGTAGATCGGGAATGTATCCCTCTCGAAAGACGGAAGCGTCGATCGTCGGTCGATTCGCGTTCAGGGCAAGCCTTCGGACGGCGCGTCTCGACCCCTCGAGTTCGAGGTCGAGGTCACGATCGAGATCGAGGTCGAGATCCAGGTCGAGGTCGAGGTCGCGACTCTCGCCGTCGTCGGTTCCGTCCGTCGCGTCGGCTCGATCCTCCGATCGTTGTCCCTGAGCAGCGTCGCGCGTCGCCGAGCTCGAAACCTGACTGGGCGGATTGTTGGTCAGCCGAATTGCCTCCTTCACCTGACTGGGATCTATCATGCTCCTCTGCCGCTCCCGACTAGTGACGGCCCGTTCCGCGACGAGAACCGTCGCCGATTCCCGTGGCCTCGACTCCTGCATCACCGGGCTGAGCACCGTGTTCGTCACGGCGACGACGGGCGGCGGCGGCGGTTGGCCGACCGGCAGCCTCGAGCTTCTCTGCCCGACCGGCCGCGACAGACGTCGAAGATCCTCCCCCGATCGGGCGATCTCCGCGAGGGCCGCGTCGATGTCGTAGGTGGCCGGCTCGGGTGGACCGATCCTCTCCCGCCACCCTCTCGCCTCCTCCACCTCCGAGGGCTTGCCCTCGGAGAGGGTCAGGGTGCGCGGACGGTGGGCGACCGGCTTCTCCTCGAGGTGCTCGCAGCTCGGAACGTCCTGTCTTGCCTCCCTCTCCCCGGAGTCTTGGGCCTTTTTGTATCTGCGCGTTCGTCTCGTCGACGAATACCTGTCGAAGTTACCTGAAACGAGACGGAGGCTAGAGGTCGAGGAGCACGTGAACGCGGACGCGGATTGCCGAAGTCTCTCACCCGTGCCGAGCTCGACGACCCCGGGAATGGACTTGGCAGAGCCCGTCGACTTGGAGTCGCGGCCCTGAACGGAGCCGTTGCACCTCTCCCTCTTGCACGGCTCCTTCTCCACGGGCCGAACTTCCCGCGCCGGAACGAAGAGCTTCCTGCTCGCCGGCGGGGTCTCGATGTTGTCGGAATCGATGTCGATTTTATCGCTGATCCTCTCCTCTTCGGCGTTCTTCTTCAGCTTGGAAAATCTCCGGGTAACCGGGCTCTGGGTATTCCCGGAATACGGTTGCCGCAGATAAACGGTCAGCTCGTCCGGAGTATCCGACCGAATCGCGTCGCTGATCTTGCTCCTCTTCCTCTCTTCCTCCTCGATGGCCTGCAACGGCGAGAGACGGAAAGGAGATCGCGTCGAGACGAGGTCGAGTGGTCGATTCGCGAGAAAGATTCGATTCGATCGCTCACCTGCAAGGTGCCCGAGGCGAGGACATTTTCCGCGCTCACTCTCGACCGCAGCCTGCGGGAGTAGCGCGGATCTGTCTCCTCCGGTCCGTTGGACACGTTCAGGCTCGACTTTCGCCACGGGGACTTGTCCTTTTGAGAGGCGTGCGGCTGAGCCTCTGTAACGAGGAGAAATTTCGTTGGTATGGCTTCCGGTAAATGATTCGCGCGACGCAAAGGGAGGATCGACCCACCTTCGACGGCTTCCATTGTCCGCATCACGTCCGTTTTTTCGACCGACGGTCGCCAGTCGTAAACCTCGGGGTATCCTTCGTGAACGGTGCTACCTTCCGGTAGGGCGTTGGTCGTCGAGCTTTTGCCTTCGCTTTCTGCGGTTCAAGAGAGCTCGATCAGAGGAAAAGCGAGACGGTTTGCGTCCGCTCGTCCGATTCGTCTACTCACCCGAGTCTTCGAAGGACCTACGATTGACCTGGTGGAGCTGCCTCGCCCTTCTCTGAAGCTGCTGCCCCGCGCGATCTTCTTTCTCGTTTTCCGACAGCCACGCCTCGATCTTTTGCCGCCAGGCTTTCCTGCTTGGCAGACCATGCACCGTTTTACGGCCAACTCTTTGCGATTGCAATTCCGAGAGATGCGTAGAGAGACAGCGAGAGAGAAAGAGAGATTGAAAGACTCTTACCCCGTAGGTTTTGCTTCCTCCTCCTGCGGGAACGGCTTGTTTTCCGCGAGCGGAGACGGAGAACTCGGCCTCTCGCGATCCCCGGAGAAGTCGGCGTTGAGAAGGTCACCTCTTCGAGACTGTCCGCGGGCCCTTCGTGCCCAGGAGCGATCTGTCGAGGAGCGAAGAAGGGGGGAATAAATGAGAAAGATCCGGAGGACGATTAATGTCCATTCGATCTCTCGATCGGAGAGCGAGACACTTACCCAGACTGCCCCAAGATTTCCTCTCGCGGCTCCCGTCTTGTCCCGATGTCCTCAAAAAGTCCATCAGGTTGCCGTCGTCGTCCTCGCATGGAATCCTGCTTCTTCGACGACGAAGCGTTCCGTTTGGCGTCACGTCTTGGGTAAACGGGGAAAGTGGCGATGAGCAAAGGACACGAAGTCTATTGGACGCGACGCGACGCGACGCGACGCGACGCGATGTGGAAAGTTATTTCGCGAGGGTCAAACCTGGAGAGCAGGCGTCCTCTTTGGCGGAGTGCTGCTCCGGTCCCCCGCAGCAGGAGGCCAAACGTCGTCGAATGCTCGGGGATCCGGCGATCGAGACATCCTCGTCCGAGGTCACTCCTCCGTTTTGCAGCCTCTTGATCTGCGCGAAAGATCGTCCGTCTCTCCGTTTCGCGTGTCGAACGAAATCTAAGCTCGAACGAACGCGACGGAGCGGAATACGCTACTTACCTTGGCTTCGCTGCGACCGTAGTTTCTCTGCGGCGAGCCGGAATAAGCCTCCGTCAGGCCGTACTCCGTCAGGTTGCACTCGGACTCGGAACCCGGGGTGTCGGCTTGACCCGTCACTGTGCGGACAACCGTCCATGATTCGTCGTCGAGGATCTCGCTCCAAGTTGGAGGGTTTCGGGCGGAGGGAGAGGGGGGCACGCGAGACTTACGCATTCGCTTTCTGGCGAGAAGTTGCTCCTCGCGTTGCTTGCGCCGCGCGAGAACCTGCTCCTCCTGGATCCTTCTCCTCTCGTTCTCCGCGACCGCCTGACCGAACTTTTGACAGAACTGATGGAACACCTTGAAGCACTCCTCGATCTTGAAGGTGTTTGCGTCTTCGCAGAAAAATTCCGCCAACGATCGGCGAACGCTCTCGAGCTCTTCCGTGTCTCTCTTCAGTTGAGCCATCTCGCGCTCGGCCATCTGCGAACAGTTCGTGAACGAACGAACGAACGTCGTTGTTGGTGATTTCTCGCTGCGAGTCTCGACGAGAGACGAGATACGATGATTCGATGGAACGGCCGCCGGAATACCTGCAAGAACTGGGCCATTTGCTCCTGGATGTCGGTCTCCGTCGAGGGAAGCCGAATCTGCGACTTGATTCTCTTGATCTTGCCGTCGAGGCTGTTGAACTCGTTGGTGAGTTGCTCGATCGTGGTCCTAAAGCGAAACGCCACTTATTCTTGATCGAGAGGAGGAGAAAAAGAACGAAGAGAAAGAGAAGGAGAAAGAGGAGTCGGAGGTACGACACTTACTTGGTTGCAGCTTCCAGCGTACTCATACTCTTGGCGAAGTTCAGCAAATCCTTTCTCTTCCTCTCGGCTTGCTGAAATTCGATGCGTCGTCGTTCGATGAGTCAAGAGAATGAAATGGCATTGAATATAGCGGCTGCGAGATCGCAGAGTCGGATTTACGTTACCAGAGCCACGTAATGTATGAGATTCATCCCCGGCTTGTTCGCTCGAATTTCCGTGAGCTTCTGCAAGGAGGAGAGCTTCACCCCGGCCGCGTTTCCGGCGTATCCACCCTGCACGATTTCAATCGTTGCTTCACTTTCCATCTTCTCTCTTTCCGAACAAATACACCTACCGAATTGAGAAAATTTCCAGCTACGAGAACCATGTAGAGGACCTCCTGGAGCGGCTTGTTGGTCATGAGGTCCTCGCCGGCGAGAATCATCGAGTTGATGCTCGGCTCCAGGTAGCCCATGTTCGCCGCGAATTCTTCCTTCAAGAGCATGCACTCTATTCGTAGCTTGTAGCTAAACGGCGCGAACGGAAAAAGATCACAGGGAGGAAGGATTAGACCGGGTCGCGAACGATCGAGAATGATCGAGATCGAAGGGACGGTCGAAAGTCGACGACATATTACTTTGGTACTTGAATCAGCTGAAGGAAGAATTTCTCGGCGTTTCCGAGTTTCTGCTTGTCGCCGTCAAAGCCCTTCAGCATCTCGAGCTCGTCGACCTCGGGCAGAATCTTGAGAAGGCCGCGCAATTTTTCCGCGCCTACGTCGTCGTGTCCGCCCTCCTTTATCAGCCGAATAATGTCCTCGTTCGAGCTGAAAACGTCTCGATCGGAGAGGAAACTTGGCAAGAGGAAGAAAAGCGAGAAAGAGGAAGAAACGAGATCGAGTACCTTCGAAACTGCTTGAGAAATATGTTGACGTTGAGGCTCCTCTTTCCATCCAGCAGGACGATCTGAAAGCATCGGACTAAATCGTCGAGGAGCCGAAATAAGTAAAGTGTTTTTTCAACGAGGCGTTTACCTACCTCGGTCGGTTCTCGTCTTCCTCTAGCGGCGTCGGAGTTTCCGCCGTGGGAGGAGGAGCAGTTCACCGGTGGAAGCACGAACGGCGCTTGCTGACAGAACAGGCCCTCCATCTCGGACCAGTCCAAGTCTGTCATGGGGGAATTTTGGTGCTCGTCGGCGACCAGAGACCAAATGTTTCGTTTACCTATCACCTGAAAGGGCCGACAATCGACTCGCTGAAGGTCGCGAACGGAACGAGGGACAAACGGGACGAATTACCTTGTGATTCGGTATCTTGTTCCAGTTGATGGTCTTCATCTTCGTCTTGGGGGTGGGTATCTCCTGCTGGGGGAGCAGCCTGGCTTGGTTGTTGGGGGGCTCGGGGGTGAGTGCGCGGGCAACCGTCGAAACTCGCAACGGCGGTGGCATGGGCGGCTCCATCGGGGCATCGGCTATCGTCTCGTTCGCGAAGATCAGAGGCGGAGGAGGTGGCGGCAAAACTCTACCTTGGCTCGATGGAGCCAGCTGAGCGGATTGAGAGGAGGCAGAGGATAGGGAGCAATGAGAAGGGGGACTGGGAGGAACGAAGGCGGGCGGCGGTGGCGGAGGTGGCAGAGGTGGCAGAGGCGGCAAGGGCGGCAGAGTCGTCGTCGAATTGTTTACCGGCAAGGAGGCTTTTCGAGAGGCTCCGCACGTCTGCTCGGCGCCTCGGCAATGGCAGCATAGATTCGTCTGCGAACAAACGATCCTTTTCGTTTTCTCCTCGCGCGCGCAAACAAAAGTAAAAGTAGGTACCGGCCGGTGCCGGGGATTAACCGTGGCGAAATTCGAAAATTCGAAGGCACCGCGTTGCGTTGCGGCGATTACGCGACGATTACGCGACGATTACGCGACGATTGCGCGACGAGCGAAAGCCTCCGTCGCCGGTCGCGGCCAATGTCGATCGTCTCGATTAACTAGAATTTCGTCACGTCGAACAGATAAATGAGAGACGGTACTTGGAGACTAGGAGATCGTAGAAGTTTCGTTGCGTCTTCACGACTCTCGAGTAGAGTCGCTCGATGAACCAGAGTCTCAGCGGTGTCCCATGCTAGATCGCTCGCGGCATCTTTCGGGTCCAGACGCAGCAGATGTTGAAGAATGCTCAAGAATGGTATTTCTTGTGGCGTGTCTGCGATCTGAAGCGCGCGACGTGGCTCGTTAATTGCTTTTAAAATAGACGATCGAAAGGAGAAGAAGAAGGGAGAGAAAAAGAGAGAGGAGAAAGGACGGTAAAGCGTGGTCCAAGGGAGAAACTTTCGGAAAATACGCAAACCTTCGAAGGAATCGAGGGGAGAGGGTCGCCTTACCTGTCCTAGGATAGCGTAAAACACGTCGACGTGGGAGGAGAGGTCTATACCCGGTGGTCCGTGATTCGAAAGCTCCTCGTCTGTCTCTCGTTGATCGTCGAACACGTCGAGCTGCACTCTCAAGTCCGGAGCGTCGCTCTTCCTGCAAGAATAATCGTCACCTTCCTGATCCGAGGAAATTTCAAACCTTTCCGTGCTCGCTAGTTCTATTTTCGTCCGACGCTCGACGCACGTGCATCCTCGAAAATTTCAATCCATGCCTGCCACGAATTCGTTCGAATTTTTCCGGTTTTCGCGCGCCACAATTCCACGCTGCCACGATGCAGCTGGCATGATGACGGCTTCTTTCAGCGGTCTCGGCCGCTTCCCGAAAAGAAGATCTCCTCACCGCGGCAACGAGGACCATAGATAGAATCAAGAGCGTCCATCGGAGATAGATTTATGGATTTCGCGCGAACGCTCGACTCGCGTCGCGTGCGAGAGAAGATTTTTGTCGCCGCGGGACGCACGAAAATAGGTGCCGTCTTCTCGGAGCCCAACCCGGTCGTCGATCCTCGTCGTCGTTGCATCGGCGAGAAGGAAAGAGAAAGAGAAAGCGAGAAGGAGCGAGAGATTCTTCGGAGGAAAGTTCGAGCGGAACCGAGAGATTTTGCTCCTTTGGTCCGCGAAAACGCCAGATTGTCTCAAAAATGGACAACAAGTGTAGAAAAGGAGACAGGTGAAAGAGGCGATACTTGCGCGAGAGAGGCGGCGGAAAGTGGCCGTCCGGGGCTGATCGGTGAAATCGAGTCGAGTCGACGAGAGCAGCAAACTGCGGCACACGTCTCGCGAGCCGCGACTCACGGTTGCCGTTCCAGCGCGGGCAGAAGAGGGCGGAAACGGACAAAAGCGGGCAAGAAGCGGGCAGAAGCGGGTAGAAGCGGGCAAAAGTGAGCACAAGCGGACGCAGGTACGGTAACACCACCGCGCCCCATCGGTCCGTCGCGAGGAGTTAATTTCGGATTTTCTCTCTCTCCTTTCTCCGGTCGTTCCGCTCCCTACTCGTTCCTCTTCTCCTTTTCATCTTACCCTTCCGCGCGAAACGCTTTTCCCAATCCTCCTCCTCTCGCTCCCTTGTTCGGTCGCGATTTTTCCCGAGAATCTCGGTCTGCGAAGAACGACGGGAACGGAAAGAGAGGGAGAGCCAGAGGAATTGGCGAAGAGGCAAAGAGGCGAAAACGCGAAGAGGGAAAGGGGCAGCGAGGGCATCATCCGCTTCTATTTCTCCTCTGTGGCACGGTTATCCGCGAGTCGAGCTCCTATAGCCGTTCGCCTTTGCCCCGTTTTCTTCGCGGAAAAAGCCGGCCATTTTTATCCCGGAATTGCCGGCAACTTCTGCCTTGACCGACGACCTTGACTGTACGACCCTCTCTGCCGACCATTTCCTCGGACAAATCCGCACGATATTTAAAGCGACTTCTTCGGATAGTTTTGCCGACTCAAGAATAGTTTGTTCGTCCGTCATGTCGCGGAGGAACGACGGATCGTCCTATTTCGGTAGAGGATGAGTTAAACGGAGACTCAAACAAGACGAATCAAAGTTATTCGATCCGAGTACTCGGAAGCGGGCTTCTCCGATGTGATCATTGGACTCCTCGAATCGCCGATCGGCTCCGTTTAGCGGGAAAAAAACCAGAGAATAGCCGAGGGACGATCGAGGGGAACGACGAGTTTCATCATCCGCGCGAACCACCACGCCTATTGAGACGATGATTATTTGGATTAGTGCATGCAGTTGTTGCGTGATGCGCAGGCTGAATGGATTCTCCTTCGTTAGTGAACCAATCCTCGGAAGAGGTTGCCTAATGCTCCCGGTTCGATGCATACGATACTCGCATGAAACATTAACGTTGCGTTACGTGCAAATGAGAAGGTGTGGGTACAATAAAGCGTCATTTCGTAACACTCATTATTATTTATTATTCAACAATGTTAAGGTGTTAATCAGTTAATGCCACGAATCCGGGTCGTCGTAGGGTACTCACCGCAGCTCGCTCAGGATCGGAAGAATCTTCAGACCTGCAACGAGAAATCATATCGATGTCTTTTCTCGCTATCCCGCTATTTTCGGCGTTGCCTTCTCTTGTGATTATCGAGGGACGCACGAATATTCGATCGAATAAAATCACGCTTTGGAAAGGTTGAAAATATAATTAATAGGATATAGGTACAAACCGATAAATTCGTTTCGAATCCTTATGCGGTCCTTGAGAACCGGGGTGGAGATGACCAAACAGTTGACGAACGCCAATAGCGCAGTTTGGTAGTCTTCGGTCGTCGCTGTACGCAGCTCCTCGACGACCACCCGTAACCGATACCGCTCCCCCTTTCGTTCCTGCGATTCGTTTCGATTCACTTACTATACGCTGTTTCCTCGTACGACGATGAAATTCTCTCGATCGATCATTTCCGATTCGTCCCGTTCCTCCTTCTAGACGTTGACACGACGCGGCCTCCTCCCCCTTTCCTTCGAGTATCGGTAAACGCATTCTAACGAAGTTCGGCAACGTATTCACGACAGAATCTTCTTCTGTTCTGTCCGAACCGAAACCTTGAATCCCAACTTTCCAACGAAACGGTGACTCGTTTCGCAAAAATCGTGTCGCGACGAAGAAGAAGGAAGACGACGAGATCGAGATCGAGATCGAGATCGAGATCGAGATCGAGATCGAGGCGAGAGATAGATAGATAGATAGGGAGAGAAATATATCACCTGATAAGCGTGAAGAGTATCGACGGCTCTCTGCCTTCCATCTTGACTGTAAACGCAAAGGGCCGAGAGCAATTCGACGACCTGCTTCTTGACGGAGGGACAAGCGGCATCTAGAGCTACAATCGAGGAAGAAGAGAATAAAGTGAAGAACCCTTTTAAATCGAACGATCGAAGAGAGTTACCCGATGCGAGCTTCACGCAGTAATCCGGGTTATCCACGATATAGTCGAGACCAACGTGAGAATCCATGTTGACTGCATTCGTGGAAACTCCGCTCCCAGCCTGAAAGATAAAACAACAAAATCATTTCGTTGCTTCCAGCGTCCTTAATTTTGGCAAGACGCGTCAACTCCTTGGTCAATAGCCGAATTTACGTGCAAAAAAGCCTAACCGATCGATCCCAATCATGGAGCACGAGACGACTTCGATCTACCTATCCTTCCGTTTTTTATTTTCTTCCCGATCAACCCGCGTAAAGGTCGTTACGATACACTCACACGCACAGATAGATAGAGAGAGGGAGAGAGGGAGGGAGAGACTGAGAGATAGATAGAGAGAGAGAGAGAGAGAGAGAGAGAGAGAGAGAACTATGAGACCCAAAAAGTCGAAACATGGCGATTAGAGGCCGCGTCGAACCAAATTGGGAGCTTGGTCTCGAGGCAAACCAGAAATCCTCATCGCCCGTGACGCCGTTGCCGTTTCGATTTATCGCTCAACGGCCAAAAAGAGACGGCAACAGCAGAATTAAAGATCTTGCTCCGTTTGTCATCGAGGTCCGCGGCAGATCGATCTCGATCGATCGAACGGAAGGAGAATCGATGACTCGACTCCATCGAAGCGACTCGTTCGCGTCCTGCGACGACCTACGACCCGCGGAAAACTAGGAAGAGCCGACTCGGTGGAATCGCCGGGGCCGAAGGAAAACGCGATTATGCAAATAGCGAGAGGACGACCGGCTGCGAGTTGACGGAGGGAGAAGAGAGAGAGAATGAAAGGACGAGAAGATTGCATCATCGAGCGCCGGCACGTACCTCGATAGTCACGTTTAAAAATAGACTCTCGAACTTGGAGGACCAGGAACGTTCTTGCGAATCTATTGCACGAGGGTGAGACGTCCTCGAAGGGTCGTTGGAGGAGGACCATGGAAAGAACGAATGGAGAGATCGTCGATGGATCTCATCCAAAGCGAGCTTCCTAGCGGTGACCTCCGAATCCGCGGGTCGCGTTTACGGTCCGTGGCCATTTTGGGAAGTCCGCGATCGGGAACGGAGAACAAAAATAAGGAGAGCGATCTGGTTTTTTCGAGGCCGTCACGGTTTCGAATGCGTCAACGAAATAAAGTCGAGCGGTCCCTCGTTTCTCGTATTTGCAGGACCATGGGGATTCGCCGGACTTTGAAGATGACGAGAAAACATCGAGAGAATGAAAGTTCGCGCCAACGGGATCTGTAGGAGAAGAGACAATCCTGGGAGACATCGACGCGGTCCGTATCCCGAAAGTGACATCGCTTTTAACCGCCGGCTCGACACCAGGAACGAAGTGTACAGTGGAAGTTGCACGCATCTACGTGCATATGTCCGTTTGCAGTGGATTCGCGTCCGCGTTGCGCGTATTTAGGGGCATACGTGTATATATATATATATATAAAATAGCTCTCACAGCGGACGTGGGACACCATATCGGGCACCTTGTTGACCTCGCCTCTCTTCTCTCGATCTGTCCCCTCCCGCTTTTTCTCCTTCTCAACGCGCGCGCTCTCTCTCTCTCTCTCTCTCTCTCCTCTGTTGCTGTCTATTCGTCCTCCTTCCTTTCTTCGCGTTCTATTGCTTCTCGTGAGACATGGTTTCTGGACAGATCCGGGACGATCCTGAGGGAAGCCGAGAAAAGTCCACCGAAACCCAGATATTCCTCAGCCAACCCCGAACTATCCCGCGATTCTTGCAAACCCGTGATCACAAACGATCGTGAACCGTTGCCCGATTTCGACGCACGTGCTCGGGTCTTTACCGTTTCCGAATGGTTTCGTTATTAACCATTTGCGGAAAAGGCGCGCATGAGGCGGGATCTCGCCTCCATGTCCATGTATAGACGCGACAGGGTCGTCGGCAATTTTCTTTCTTTCTCTTTTTATCAGCCGCCCTCCCCACTCCTTCTCCCTCTCTCGTCTCTCACGAGTCAAATCAGACGCACAAGGGAAGTTCCGAATAAAAGGGATGATATCGATACACTCTGATTTTGATCGGAGGACCAAAAAAAGGATACTAGAAAAGGTCTAGCCGGACAAGCGTGGTAAAATGTTCATATGCGCGGGCCCAGGTTATTTTTGAATACGTGTACGCAGGATATTTTTGTATGCGCAGGCGCAGGTTATTTTCGTATGCGCAGGCGCAGGTTATTTTTGTATGCGCAGGCGCAGATTATTTTTGAATGCGCAGGCGCAGTTTTTTTTTGTATGCGCGTGCGCAGGTTATTTTTGAATGCGCAGGCGCAGGTAATTTTTGTATGCGCGTGCGCAGGTTATTTTTGTATGCGCAGGCGCAGGTTATTTTCGTATGCGCGTGCGCAGGTTATTTTTGAATGCGCAGGCGCAGGTTTTTTTCGTATGCGCGTGCGCAGATTATTTTTGAATGCGCAGGCGCAGGTTTTTTTCGTATGCGCGTGCGCAGATTATTTTTGAATGCGCAGGCGCAGGTTATTTTTCTATGCGCAGGCGCAGGTTATTTTCGTATGCGCGTGCGCAGGTTATTTTTGAATGCGCAGGCGCAGGTTTTTTTCGTATGCGCGTGCGCAGATTATTTTTGAATGCGCAGGCGCAGGTTATTTTTGTATGCGCAGGCGCAGGTTATTTTCGTATGCGCGTGCGCAGGTTATTTTTGAATGCGCAGGCGCAGGTTATTTTCGTATGCGCGTGCGCAGGTTATTTTTGAATGCGCAGGCGCAGGTTTTTTTTGTATGCGCAGGCGCAGGTTATTTTCGTATGCGCGTGCGCAGGTTATTTTTGAATGCGCAGGCGCAGGTTTTTTTTGTATGCGCGTGCGCAGGTTATTTTTGAATGCGCAGGCGCAGGTTATTTTCGTATGCGCGTGCGCAGGTTATTTTTGAATGCGCAGGCGCAGGTTATTTTTGAATGCGCAGGCGCAGGTTATTTTCGTATGCGCGTGCGCAGGTTATTTTTGAATGCGCAGGCGCAGGTTTTTTTTGTATGCGCAGGCGCAGGTTATTTTCGTATGCGCGTGCGCAGGTTATTTTTGAATGCGCAGGCGCAGGTTTTTTTTGTATGCGCGTGCGCAGGTTATTTTTGAATGCGCAGGCGCAGGTTATTTTCGTATGCGCGTGCGCAGGTTATTTTTGAATGCGCAGGCGCAGGTTATTTTTGTATGCGCAGGCGCAGGTTATTTTTTAATGCGCGTACACAGGTTATTTTTATATGTGCGTGAGCAAGTTATTTTTTAATGCGTGTACGCAGGTTGTTTTGGTATGCATAGAAAAGCATGGCAGGTAGGAGACAAACGGGACCTACCTTGAGGAGTAGCCTCCCTTTATATCTCCCTTAAAGTTGAAAATGAACACGAATGAATTCCATCTATCTTCTTAGATATGTTTAATAAATATTTTTACAAAGTTTTATCGAAATCGGGGTATATTTGTTCCCAACTTCCCTTGTCAGAGAATGGTTGATACGATTTGGTATAAGCATAGTCATCCGATGTGTTTTAACTTTCGAGCTCGTCAGGTCCAGCAAGTTTCCGATAGGACGAAAAGTAGCGCTCCCGAATTATTCAAGTTAAAGTGAATGACTGTTCTCGCGTAAACCGCCCAAAGATTCCCCGAGGAAAGAAAAAGTGGCACTGAAAAGAAAAACCTATGTATTTGGAGAAAGCGGTGCGTATCAGCCTGCAATCGACGTATAACCACGTGACTTTCATTGCTCGGCCCTCGACGATCGATGACCAACAATCGATTATCGCTAATTCTCGAGTTTTGCGCTTCTTTCATTGTACTACTTCGCTATTACCCCAAGCAAAATCTCACGATTTTCCTCGTGACCGGTTGACCCGCTTAAAAGTATCATCGATTTCCGCTGAACGATCGATCGACGAAAGTGAAAAGAAATTGGACTTCCGTTTCAACGTGCGATTGGACGTTCCGATTCGAATGGTGGCGCGACGATGGGTGCCCCGTGCGGTTACCTTGTCGCAATGTGGTCATGGTCCCGACTGGCTCCGACTGGCCCCGACTGGCCCCGACTGGGACACGATCGGTCCGTGTCGCGTCGCACCGTTTGGGATCGTCCCCCCTCCCCCCCCCCCATTCCTCCTTATTCTCACCCCTTTACTTTTACTCGTGCACTTATGACACAACCTCTCCAGCTATGCGTATCTTCGTTGTCGTGATATTTTACCATTCGACGATTCGAAGGAATTGTAGCTCGCAAAAGCGGCAAATAAAAATGAGCGCGCGAGTCGTCTCGCAAACGTTTTACGCCCTTGGGAAGGAAATGATTGACAAATTCAACGGCGATAGTGAAAAAATTGTGGACCTTAATTGATAAATCTTTGGATGTCGCGTTTTGACGAGCCGTAAACGGCCTAAGCTACGACACTAAGCTACGCAACGTTCCAGCGAAACCAAATTTGCATAATCGACGAAACGTAAACAAAGAGCCAAGCGGTTCCGGCGTCGTCGGAACCTTAAAGAGTATGCGAATACATTCGCCGATTGTCGGCCGACATCCATCGGAGCAAGCGTTCTAAGCGCTTTAACCGCGCCTATCCCTTTATCGGGACAAACGGAACTTCCGCTCGGTAACGTCCGAGCTATGCGGGAAGAATCTGCCACCGATCGACCGTTTGTTCGTTCGTTCATCCGCGAAAATGTTCTCGAAGAGAGAAAAACTTGAATCGTGGCTTTGGACCTTGCCGAACTCAAACGCGTCTGACCTAGGAAAAAGAGTTTCGAGCACGATAGCAGCGAGCGGCGCGAAACGATCTCCTATTCGCCGTTTCGCGAAACGAGCGGCCGGGTGCACGAGAATCGCGAGTCGGCGGTCGATCTCCTCGAGAGTCGCAGAAGCGCGGCGAAATTTAACAGGTGCTTCGAGGAGGAGTACCAGACTCCGGACCCGTCGCCCCAACGCTCCCAAGTTCCTTTCTTTCGAAACGTTAAGATCGGTGAGGCGCTCGCTCACCTTCCTCCTTTTCTCATTTGATCGACGAGTTGACTTCCAAGCGCAGGACACGCAGACCCTCGATCGGCATCCCGGTCGAAACGGCAGGAGTAGCAGAAACAGCAGCAACAGCACGCGCCGCACGCACACTTTTTTCGTCGAGCACCGATTCGCGGAAACTGCGTTTCAGGACCGCGCAACGTACCGCCGCGATCTTACCGAGTGATTTACCGCGCATGCGTAATCCCCCTCCGCTTAATCGCGAGTCCCCTCGGCTGTTCTTTTCTCACTCTTTCGCTGTTTCGCTCTTTCCCTCCCGTTGACTCGCTCCTCCTTTCCGTCTTTATAGTTTGCTCCTTCTTCTTCTCTTTCTCGCGCTTATTCTCGTTCTCCCACTCCTTCGACGGTCCCGTGACGATCTCTCGATCCTTATTTCGAGTCTCCCTGCTCGCGACTCCGTCCCTCTCGCTTTCGTTCCGACAGAAAACACGCTGTTCGTGCGGCGTACGTACTCACGCTCAGCGGGCCGAACTCGACGGGCCCGACCACGATCCGACCGCTGCGACCCGAGCGCGCACCATTAACGCGGCTACCAGCTACGCCGACGGACTCTTTTTCCCTTCCTCTCCACCACCTTCTCCTTCGGCCGATGTTTCATGTATTTATTTATGCGTGCCACGATCATCGCGGGCAGAATTATCGGAGTCGACCTCGAAATCGGCAATGAGTCTTATGCGTAGTCGCGAACGAAGGTGACTAGATTTTCCGAGGTCTCCTTCGATTTCCTTCGACTGCCTAATGGACCGAAACGGATGGGGCAATGGACCAATAACGTGTGCATGAATTTACGCACGTATACGTATGTATATAAATAAAATTGTATTATCGCACGGTGAGGAATATACAGGAATCGATGACCTCTTCGTCGATATTGAAATCAATAAAATTAATAACCTAATAATTCGATTACTCGATCGATACGTCCTCCTTTTGTAGCAATCGTTTAAAACCGCTGATGAAAATTCGATGGTTGCGTCGGTTGGGCAGTAGAGTAGACCATGCCGGGTGGTTGTTGATGCGTCATAGCGTGACTCTGATGCTGATGAAACTCCGGAGCTCCGTGAGGTCCGTTCAATCTTACTCGTTTCGCGTTTTGTCCATGGTTATGGTCGCCGTTACCTTGTTGCTGTTGATTTTGTTGCTGCAATTTCATCTTAATGCTATTTAGAGTGCCCCGATAGATCGAACAGGCGATACCGATTCGCAAAGGAACTCACTGTCTGCTGTTGATTCTGTCTCGCTTTGTTCTCAGTCTTTTCTTCGGTGTCGTCGTCCGTTAGGAATTCTCTCTTAGGGTAAGGAATGGGACATCCCGCGAATATGCTGGAAAAAGAAGACTTTCTTTTCACTCACGAAGAGAAACGGCAGGAGCGAAGATATCGAGATATATAATGCCGCGCGTCAACAGACACGATACACGTACTCCTGAGTTGGCAGTGGTTCTTCTTGAAAGTAAGCATCCTGCATCGAATGTTCCGACGTTATTCGTTTATTCGGATCCATCATTAATAACTTCTGGAGCTAAAATAATTGAAGCAATTGAGTCTAATGTCTCTAGACAGTATCGAGATACGTTGCAAAATATTTCTTTCTTCCTACCAAATTAAATGCCTTGCTATCGGGCTTTATTTTATGTCGATCCATGTACTTGGTCAGGGAACAATTTGCGTAACTAAAACAGTAAATAAAAGACATTCCCCCCTTATACCGTTTTCATCTTCGAAATCGAATCGCTTTCCATCCGATACCTACTTCGATCTTTTAAAATCTTTCAACAACGTCGGGTGTTCCGGCATTTTTTTTATATCTTCCCAATCCTTTTCCAAAGGAAATCCCATCACGTTGAATATCCTGAATATGGGAAAGTCTACTTGGATCGTTCCTTTAAGACACGGAAAAAAAGAAACTGACTGTGTTATTAGTTATTATACCTGTCTAATTGATCGTGATGATACGGATTGCTAGTTTTAATGTCTTCCTGCCTGCAATGAAATATCGGTTCGGATGTTAATAGTTCCGCGAATATGCAACCGATTGCCCATATATCTGAAAACCAAGAAGAACTCATTTCGGGGGTAAACGCGCGATAGTTGTGCATTTAACATGCTTTTCCGTACCTATAGCTTTCGTGTAATGTCTAGCACCTAAAAGTAATTCTGGCGCCCTGTACCAGAATGTTACTACGACCGGATCTAAATCGGCCAGTGGTTTCAAAGGGGCGTTGAATAATCTGGCGAATCCCATATCCGCAATTTTTACTCGGCCCCTCTCGTTTCCCTCTCCCATTACCAAAATATTTGCTGGTTTCTAAAACATCGATCGGGCATTTATCACGAACGTAGCGAACAATTCTTTCCTTTTCTTTCATGCTTGACGTAAAGTGTCTACGACAGTTGTTAATTACCAAATCTCTATGAAGTACCCAATTGGAATGTAAATAATGAATACCATCCAAAATCTGATACAGCAGTGACTTTACCATACCCTTTGGCACCATAACAGGTTTTTTATTAGCCTTCGCTGCTCTGTGAAACTTGATTATATGCTGCAAGATATGTATCGTGTGTTATCGAATTTTGCTACAAGATCGCAAGTCCCTTGCAATTATAAAGGAACAACGTTCAGTAATCTATAGTTATACACGTACCCATAGATCATGTTCAGCAAAGTCAAACAGCAACCATACCTTGCGATCATTGTGCGATAAAAACACACGGATAAGGGTAATTACATTGACATGTTTCAATTCCCTAAGTAACTACGAATAAAGGCGAAGTTAATGCATCGTGCAGGTTTCACTTCAAGATTAATTTAATACGCCATACTGAAAGAAATAGTTCCACTTACTGCAATTTCACGACATGCAGACATCGAAAGTCCAGTCCCTTCGATCTGCTTGAGACCAAAATCTTTTGTGTCTGGTCGAGATTTTAATTCGCTATCTGGCACACTGTCACCAAAGTTTTTGAAATAAATTTAAAAAAAAATAAATGCTCAAACATACTACAATATTCGGTATTTAAAGTGAGCAGTTGTAATTCTTCGAGGTAGTCAGCGAAATAAGAATAATAATTATAATGAATTGTTTTTTAACATGCAACTTGTTAATCGTAACATTTTAATAACGACACAACAGAAACCGTGATAAACGTTAAAAATCACTATAGCAAATTTAATGAATTTCTTTCGAAGAATTTGAAACAACGACTCTGATGCAGTGAAGACCGTTAGGGAAATATCACGGAATTACGTAGGATTCAATGCGACAAAGTGTAAAAATTGTTTTCATGCAAGAAGAAATTTCTCCGTAAATGTTTGATGTACAATGATATAGGTTAGGTTAGAAACACTAACCCTTCCTTTCTACGAGCTTTATAGACGTGCCCGTAAGTACCTCGTCCGACTTTACACCCCTCAAATTCGAAAAGGTCTTCGACCTTTGTCCGATCTTTTTGAGTTTTTATTTTAAATTCGTAATCCATCATGTTTAATGTTATCGGAACAATTATCAACTATAAACAAACATCTTTAATTCGCATGTGCACACAGATCAGTATTCGCACACACTGGCACGCACTATTGTACTCGCTGTGTAGCTTTGTATTATCGCCAATGCCACCAATCCAACCAATTCCTACGCAACTTTAGTTTCGCAGGTGGCACTGTCTTCTTCAAATTGTCCTATACAAAAATATCAAACACAATAATTTGTTAAATATACTCCGTCCTACTTGATAAACATTGGATTAGATTTTCCTAACATGCGTTTCGGGAGTAGTATTTATCCGGTTCGGATTTAATAGAAATACCGGCAGCTCATGAAAACGAACCTTACTGGTTGTATATTTTAATAATTATAGCATATAATTAAATTGACAGTATTGACGAGCTATAAGTCGTCACGATAAACACAATGCCTGCGACTGCTATGCACAAGTTTATTACATTTTTGGGATTCGTGTCGATATTCCACGCAGCTTACTCGGCAGCTCAACGTATGTACCATTTTCCATCCAAATAATTATTGCAACCTCACTCGCTCTTAGGTTAGGTTCTATTAATCAAATTTAATCTTTGTATCGGCCATATGAAATGTAATTATGTTTCACAGATCGTTCATATTTACGAATAACAGAGCAAGAATTTACTACCTTACCAATCGACGTAAGTACATCTGCACTTTAATTGATCGAATCTAACGTATAGGCGATAACCAAAAAATTTTATCGTTTTAGATACTCATTCAAAGTATTGCCAGTTTATTTATGGTTATGTATGGAGTGATGTACATAGCTGGAGATTTTAAAGAAATTCGGGCCGTAGTTGATTTAGAAAATAAATCATGGGAGACATTGCGTAATCTTCCATCATTTCAAATGTTCAATCATCGTGGAAGATCTCTGTCGCCCGATTATTCTCAAGCTTCGTAAAATTGTGTACCTATAGCAATTAATGAAAATAAATAAAAACACACACACAATCTCCGTTTTAAAGTAACCCAAAACTTTGTACCAAAGTCTGAAGATTTTGCACAAAGCATGAAATAAAGTGCAAACGCGCAATCCAATTATGAAATTTAATCCAAACATTGTTTATTAACCAGTACAAGTGACAATTAAAATGATGTTGCAATGCGTTACAGACCTAGTACGACCTTAAATTATATACTTAAAATATGCGCAATGATACGCACATTTTGCATGGACGTGGCAGTAAATGGTACAAATGAAAAAAAAAAAAATTTCGACATCCCGTTCTTTTTGTTTACCTATGAGTCGTATATTTATTTTATGAGAAACATTGGCGAATGTATAATAGAAGTGCGATACCGTGCAAGGACATCACTTTTTCTGCTTCTTCTTTTCGGCTTCCGCTTCCTTTTCTTTTTCGATTTCCGTAACGTATTCTCCGACTGTGTCGGAATCTAACATCTGTGTTGAAAAAATTTAGTTAAACGATCAATTAAACGTTACACCGTTACGTACAGATAGCGAGAACGATATCGAGCAATTCGCACCTGCAATGGCTCTCCGCGTCTCATTACGGCTATTTCCAAATTTTTTTGACCAGATTGCACTACTTCGAGTAAAGCTCTGATAGCCAATTTTATGGAACCCCTTTCTGTCGCTACCACTTCGGGACTGTAATATTTTTCTAAAAACTCATGAACAGTTTTTGCGCTTCGTCCCGTTGCATTTGCCTTAAAAAAAAAAAAGATCCGTATTTCGTCGTAAGGAGACGAGTAACACGGGAGTGAAACGACTTTGATACCTTCCATTCGTAATAGATGCCTGATGGTTCCGTCTGGTACAAATGCGGAACGCCGTCGTAATCGAAACCAGCCAAAAGACACGATATTCCGAAAGGTCTTCTTCCGTTGCTCTGCGTGTATTTTTGTTTTAAACCTAGGTGTAATCGATACGTTCCATAAGATTTCCACAGGTTTCAAAAAATGTCTGCAATAGAAGAAAAGCTTACCTGCAATATACCTGGTTATGTATTCCAAAGTGACGGGGTCCTCTACCGTCAGCTTGTGGCTTTGGCATTCGATTTGCGCCTGGTTTATCAATACTCTCGCGTCTGCGGTTAGTCCTAAAAAATGAAAAATCACTTAAAAAGAAGGAAACGCCTATTTTAATGTACATTCTTGGAATTCTTTGTTACAAACCTGCAAATGCCATTACGACGTGATCGTCTAAAAGGCATATTTTGCGAACTGTACGCTCTTCTTGGAGTTTTGCGACAGATTTTTTTTCAACACCCAAAACGACTACATCGTTACCGCGTACACCGACCTGCAAGAAAGCGGAATTATCATTGAAGTTCTGTTTTCATGCGGCGCGTCAAAGAGTGCATTAGTGCTTTATCATGGCAATCCGAGGATACTATTGTAACCAATTTTGTAGCGAAATATCGAGAGAGAGAGTGAGAAAATGCGCAATTAACGAGGAGGCACCGGCGAAAGGGGCATAGGGATCAGAAGGCGGAGCAAGAAGGCAGAAAATGCAGACAGACGAACTTTACAAAAACACTGTAAATACAAAAGAGGTTATATCAGGTTGGTTCACGCACCGCTGTGGAACCTTTTTTCACAGCTTCCTGAGCATACTCCACTTGCAGCAAATGCCCATCCGGCGAGAATACCGTAATCGCTCTGTCGTATCTGGATGTCATAGTTTTTATTCTTTGAAATTAAATCGCAACTAATCCGAACTCCACAAATGACTTGGCCGTTTTGCGAAGCTACTGCCGCTACTACCGCTACCACCAGTTATTACCGCTACTAGCATTGTCGGCATAGCCTCGTTTCAATCTTACCACCGTTGCCGCCACCTTTACCGCTGTCAACTGAAATCACTGAAAATAGTGCGTGGTGATTCGATTTCGTTCCAACAAAACGAAACACGAACAAAGTCTAACGTTTCTCTGGATCGATGGTTCCAAGCAGCATCGAATACATTTCGTATACTAGTTTTTCGAGCACGGGTAAACAATGGAATTCGAATTATTTTGCATTGTAGTGAAGAATTATGCTATTGTCGATGTTCCCGCGAGAGTTTGCATTTGGCGCCCTAAGCGGCATTTAAAATTTTACCTCGAGCCCGTACGAAGGTCTCGATTACGTCCCATTATTTTAAACAGGTCTCTAGAAAAACAAACCGTATGTTTTTGTTTAAAATCATTGACAATCGTCCTTAACTTTTTAACGGGGTCCGACCAGCGTTGGAAAGGGGATTTGACGAGAATCGACGGGGTACACGGTTAATTTCGATACGGCGACATCGTAGAATCGGTATATCGGGATAATAAAATATCTCGGCCGTTCGTGCGTACTGTTAATTGAAAAGTAGGGTGACAGAAGTTGGCGGTCGCAGATAAGACCTCGGTAACGACAGAGAGTATCGTCGCTGCACCGTGAACCTCGACGTTGCGCAAAAATTCATAAATACACATTACAATATTATTATTACGCGAAAGAATGGCGGATGGAGACTATCCGTCCGAGCGATCGACGGAGGCCGATCTGCCGATAGAATCCGTGGAAGCGTATCGCGTCGATAGATCAAAGTGGAATGCAGAAAAAAGCGGGAGGCGTTTGATTTTGTGAATACTAGAGAGGGAGAGAGAGAGAAAGAGAGTGGAGGGGACGGAATAGTCTGTATCGTAACTAGTATAAGAGACAACGATCGACTTAGCGAAACGTTTAGTCAAGGCTGAGCGTTCTCCCGTGTTACGTTTGCTCGTGCAACATGATCGGGTTGGTAAAGTTCTTTTTCGTATTCTTCGCCAGCGGCCATTCGTTCGGGCAGGAACGTTCGTTTCGATCGGATTCCACCGATTATCGATAAAGTTTCGTCTACCCTACCGTTGTAGAATCGACATCAGAGTGCGAGCGACGCGTCCAAAGAGACATCGACGATTTTCCGAAATCTACGACGTCTCCCGTTTATGAGCGTCCGTTCGGTGATTTAAACGATTCGGCGAGGACTCGATGGGCTCGACTCGGTCGCCGCCGGACGCGGGAATGCGGAATCGCGGGATCGCGGGATAGCGAGATCGTGGGACAGCGAAATCTCGAGATGGCGAATCCATACATTTTTCGTTTCGGTTGGACGGTTCGCGCGAGTTCGGAAAAGAATTCGTCGTGACCGTGACGGAAGTTGGAGAGTCGCGCGCTCGAGAGAAAAGTCGAACGTGCTTTTATGAAACGCTCTCGAGATCGTTCGACGCGGATCGTGACTGTTCGTGACGAAATGGAAAACCAACAAATTGTTCGTGACTGCGGGCCTTTGGCAATCCTGGGGAAACGAAAGTTTCGCTATTCGAGGCGTCGCGCACCCGCGACACGGGATAATTGACAGGTATCGCGGCTAATCTAATATCTATTTCGAGAGGACAACGAAATTCAAATAGAATCGCATTTGTAAACCGATCGGCCCCTTTGAGAAGACTCTTGCGAATAAGAGTTCCAAGGGGATCGGAAAAAAACCTGAGATATTTTTCGACGGGGACAACATCGACGAGTCGTCGAACGTCGTTGAAGTCATTGATAACCGTAAACACCGGTCGTCGGGCGAAAGAATGTTTTTTTGAGACGCCGCGCAAGGTGAGCCCGCTTGTTGCGGTGATACGCGAGTCAAAGTTGAGGAAACGTTATTGAAAAGCATCGAAACATGTAATTGGTTATCGAGAGTCGGCTTATCGTAGTCGGTGATCTTTTCTTTCAACGATCATTTCTGAAATTGCTTATCGGTAAAAATACGATTTCACTGTACATACGCGACTTGATAACGCGGATTAAGGTCGATAGACTCGATTCGCGTTTACCGAGGAAAGAGACGGAAATAGCTTGCAACTGCGATTGTCCGCAGTCGCATTTCACTTTTATCGCGCAATTGGATATTTTTTCGAGGAAATCGGCGATACCGATGGATAAATTCTAACCGGAGATCTTTATCGGAAAAAGATCCATTAGGCCACGGAAGAGACGCGGAAAGGGCTTCCGGGCGTACATGTTTCGGCGAGATTGTAGCCTCGCGGTCGTCGATCCGCCACAAAGAGATAGGGAATTGTAGATAGAATTCGATCGGACACGCCGTATCAGCGGCGATCGGCGGCACGTAGAAAGGGGTTTCAACGATGACGGTCCCTTCGTTGTGAAACTGCGAAGAAAACGATCGAGGAGCGACGACACGATCGTCTTTTCCCCCTCGACTCGACACCGATTTCGATTCCGACTTCGATCAGGATTTCGATTTTGATTTCGATTTCGCGTCGCGTCTCCTCGCAGAGATAGCGTCAGTGGCAGTGGCAGTGGCAGTGGCAGCGTCAGCGGCAGCGTCAGCCGCGGTAAGACATTTAGGACGACGGTCTCGCCTCTTCCTCCTCCTGCTTTCTCCGCTCGCGTATCCCCTGGCCCGCTGGTCGATTGCCGGCAAAACGTTCGGAAGAACTTTCAGGTTGTCGGCTATTTATGATTTATTTAACGTTTCTTCTATGCAGACCAAAGAAGAGGATCCTCGTAATCGGGGTGAGCGTCGTTGTACTGTTAGCGGTTGTCGTAGCGTTATTAATAGTTTTCCTTGCTCGAAGCTCAGGAAGCGCGGAACACTTGGAAAGCACCACGTTTCATTCGCTTCTCGGAGTTTACAGGAAGGTAGAGTAGAGTTCCCCGCGGAATTGCCTCCCTCCTCTTTACCCGCCTCCGCTTTTTCTCATCTTTTCGCAAAAAAGAATCTCGATTCCGAGGGAGGTGCGATCGAGGGCGGTTGTTCTTATCGATCGTCGATGTGTTTGAAAAAAGGCTGCGGTATCTACGAACGGACAGGAATGCGCACAAATCGGGGCGGACGTGCTGGCGAAGGACGGCTCGGCGGTGGACGCGGCCATAGCAGCCCTCCTGTGCGAGGGAGTCGCCTCTCTGCACAGGTATGCCTCGAATTTTCCTCGTTTCCCCTTTGTCCTCGAGCCACGAAGGTCCGTCGCTCCGATGATCTCTGATCGATCTGTTCTCTGTCGACCGAAAGCATGGGCCTGGGCGGTGGGTTTCTGATGACGATTTGGGACGCGCAAACGCAGACGGCCGACTATCTGGACGCGCGAGAAACGGCTCCCTCGGAAGCTCACAAGGACATGTTCGAGGGCGATCAGGAATTGGCGATGTACGGTACGTAGAGACGATAGACTCGATTTTGCGTCCCTATCCCGCTTCTGTCTCGAGAACGGGAGGGAGGTTTTCGCGGAGACGTTACGAGGACGGATTGTCGAGAAGGTGGCCTGGCCGTTGCCGTGCCGGGTGAACTGTTGGGCTACTGGGAAGCTCACAAGAAGTACGGCAAATTACCGTGGTCCGAGCTGTTCGAGCCCACGATCGCTCTCTGCAACGTCGGCTCCCTCGTCAACGACTACCTCGCCAGCTATCTGACTAAGAAGGAGGCGAAGATCAAGGCCGAGAGCTCGCTGGCGGAGATTCTCGTAAATCCTGCGACCAATTCTACTTGGAAGGTGAATTATCTCGATCTCTCTGTCGTTCGTTCTGCGTCCGTTTGACTCGAGATCGGCGAAGAGGTACGAAAGTCGATAGAACGGGTCGAACGGATCAAACGGAACGGACAAAGGACAGAACGAGCCGATTATTTTCCTCTTTCCAACTTTTGTCAGGCCGGCGATCGGATAAAGAGGCCTAGACTCGCGCGCACCTTGAGGCGAATCGCAGAAGAGGGTCCGAGCATATTTTACAACGGAACCATGGCCGACGACATAGTCCGGGAGATCGAGGCGTTCAAAGGTATCATAAAGAAGAAAGATTTGCAGGAGTATAGGTTCGTGAAAGATTCCTCGGCCACGGTTTTCCGTTGATGCTCGAAGGCAACGAGAACTAGAGAGATTCTTGTCGCAGAGTCAAGTGGAGTAAGCCGATCGAGGCGAAGATCGGCAACCTGAAGATGTACACGGCTCCTCCGCCGGGTTCGGGGGTCATTCTCGCCTTCGCGATGAACGTCCTTCGCGGCCTGGTCCCGGTCGCCGACAAGGGGATCATGTGGCAGCGCATCGTCGAAACTTTCAAGTGGGCCTACGCCAGGAGAACCGAGCTGGGCGATCCCGATTTCGTAGACATCGGTGAGTCGGCCGATTTTTCGCCGCGCTCGATCAACTGTTAGACCGTTCGATCGAACGTTCGCAGGACCGGTAATGATCAACTTGACGTCTACCGAATACGCCGACACGATTCGCGGGATGATCAAGGATCGAGAAACGAGCAACGATCCCGGCGATTACGGCGCCGTCACCGCCACCCCAACGGACTCGGGAACCTCTCATGTCTCGGTCCTCGCTCCGGACGGGTCTGCCGTCTCGGTCACTTCCACGATCAATCAGGTGTACGTTTTTCCTTACCACGAACTTACCACTATCCGAGAACAATTATCGTCTAAAGTCGTCGGCTTGGTTCGGTAGGTTGGGCGCGATGATACGTTCGACCTCGACCGGCATTATATTCAACGACCAGATGGACGACTTTAGTTCGCCGAATATAACGAACGGTTTCGATTTGCCTGCCTCGCCGGCGAATTTCATTTATCCCGGCAAGAGACCCCTCAGCTCGATGAGCCCGACGATAGTCGTAAGTAAGACGATCCTCGTTCTATCGTTTCTTTCAACGACTTACGTCGACGATCGTTCGCTGATTCCAAGCGCGATGACTTGCATCGTCGACATCCTTGAAAAGGAAAGCGCCGTTCGTGCAGGCAACGAGGAAATTTACGCCTCATCGACGTCGTTGAAACGAGGCGATGGTAACGCGTGTCTCTTTAAATATAGACGATTCTTAGAACTAATGGATGAAATGATGCAACGATACGTAGCGTGTACACTTATCGAATCAACGAGCGGGTTTCGCTCGTTAATGAATCACGCTCGTACCAACGGCAATCGACCATCCTTTCGTCTTTTCCTTTTCAAGGTGGACGAAAATAACGATGTCCGGCTGGTTATCGGTGCCGCGGGTGGCACGAAAATTACGACCGGAATCGCTATCGGAATGATCTTGAACCTCTGGTCCGAGTATAACGTTAAGGATGCCATCGATGCCCTTAGGATCCATCATCAGGTAGGTCGCTCGAAACCCAAACCATTCGTCCCACTTCGAACCGTAAACTAGACTTTCGTTGAAATTCCAGCTACTCCCCATGAACGTCCAGAACGAGAGGGGATTCTCTACGGAGGTGTTGAAATACTTGTCGAGCATCGGCCACAATGTAACGACGTTTTCCGGCATAGGAAGCGCGATCACCGCCGTGTCTAGGGAAAATGGACAGATATACGCCAATTCGGATTACCGTAGACGGGGAAGGACGGCTGGTTTCTGAACGACTGAACGCGCAAACGTTCACGATGGAATTAACTTCAGTATTTCCTTTCTTTTTTTTTTAATCAATAAGTATGTGCGCACCGTTTCGACTGCTTCGCAATGAGACGCGATCGACCACGATAGATTTTCCGTGAAATCGATGTTCTACGATCTTTGCGCCTACTTTTCTCGATAGCGTTGAGTTTCAGGCAAGTAACAGCGTTAACAGCGTCGAGATCCTCCGAAATGTATCGGCGATATCTCGTCGCGTGTGCAGAGCCGACCTTGAAGTACAACGCGCACAATCGGGATCTCGAGATCCACGGGATGTTCAAATAATTCCTCTTCTATTTGCTGCGTGGACTGGAATAGGATCGTTATCTGTACATAGTCTTAAATGTACCATTGAGCTTGATACATCTAAGCCTACCTCGGATAAACATTGCGAACGAACACGCCGGCAACGTTGGTAAATTTATTGAAAACGATCCTACACAGCTCTGCAATCTGCAGCATCAAAATAATTTATTAAAAAAACATTGCTATCTCATCGATTGGCATATCAATAATTACACCGATAATTTTTTTTATTTATCTTTACACCTCGACGCGAGTATTACGATTACGAGCCGCTGCTGTCACTTTCGGAAAGTTCGGCCTCCTTCTTCACTTTCCGCGTGCAACGTTTCACCTTTTTCGACTTATTCAATCCTCTCTTCGATTTCCTCAACACTTCGATCGCGTGTAATTTCTTCTTCAGAGCTTCCGCCTTGTCCTTCTCTCTCTGCGGTATATACTCCTTGACATTATTCTCGACACTGCTCGAAGCCTCGAAGATTTTCGGTTCGCCGCTCAACTCCCAACCAATTTCTAACTCCTCTTGTTCTTCCGTCTTTGCCTCGGTCCTGGCGTTCTTTCTCCTTTTGCTCATTTTTTCGGTATCGTTCGCTTCATTAGCGGGCTCTTCCGAATCTTCGTTGTTCAATCTCTGTACCGCTTTCCGAATGCGTTTACTTAAATTCATTTCGATCGACTTCGGAACCGTTTGCACCTTCAAATACGCGTCTATCAGCTTCTGACTTTTACTCTCTTCCAATCTCTTTATCACCGGTTTCATTATTTCCTCAAATTTGCTTTTGCTCCATCCAAATTTTGATCTTGCGTAGTCGGATAACAGTACGATGTTAGGTTTGCCCCACGTAAAGGCTTCTTTGGATTCGTCCACCGTGGGAAAGAGATAGGCCTGTACCACCGCTTGACTCGGAAATCCTGCGAAGCCGTTGCGAGCCACATTTTACAAGAGTCATTCGCAATTACCATTTACCTCACGTACCTTTCTCTATTTCGACGTTTCGGAGCTTGCTTCGCAATCCGGTTCTGCCAGGTGCTGGCATTCTGCCCGATTTCATCCATGAGCAGAAATTTGTTAAACCGCGCAACAAATTGTCACCTTCCGCGGGAAAAGCGGCTAATATCTCCAAAGCGGTAACGGGTCCGATGCCGGTTAAACCCGTAGTGTAGTCGCTGCCGACCAAGAGGGCCAACTGTATCATCTCGTTTCTCGTGAGACCTGTCAAGTCGGATCCGCCGTTACTTTTTCTGCCCCGATTGCTCGACCCCCTGCACGGCCATCTACTCACTGAAATGATGCTTTATGTCGCCAGAACGGAACTGAAGAACTCTTTTGTTGTTGTTGAAAAAGTTTTTGTAGACGCATTGCCCCCCAAACAACCAAATGTCCGAGTCGTCCGTAATTGTTCCGTCTGTCAACCGAATCTGTTCCAAGTATGCGCACTGTGCCTCCGCTTCCATGGGTGCTACGATGTATGGAATTCCAAACAATCTCAGAAGCTCCTACAGAAGGACAATCACATCGACAAGGTCAAGATGTTTGCACAATGCGCATCGCCTAATCTGTTATTAACCTGTCGACTTGCCTGAGCTTCGATGCGTATTTGATCGGAAATATCGGTAGCTTGCCTCTCCAATTTACCAATGTTTGCGCTCAACTCGTCTTGCTCGTCTTCCAATTGTGCCTGCAGAGAAAAAAAACATTTATTTCATATTTACATTGCATTTTTTTCCTTTTAATCAGCTACGTATTCAATCGTCTGCTTATGTATGTGCGCTTACTTTCAGCGATAACAGCTCGTCTTCGTTTACAGGCAAAGGAATGATTTTTATTGTATCGTCCTTCGTGTTAGCTTCTTTTTCACCATTCATCCCCGAAACAGCGCCTTCCGTATCGTACAATCCCTTTTCACGATCTTTGTTCCTCTCCGGCTGTATTTCTTCATCAACGATATTTTCAGGATCAACGGAACGATCTCGTTTGGGGTCAGTTTCCCGGATGGTGCTGGACAATCGTATCTCACGTGACTGCTCATCCGACGACTTTACGATTAATTCGCTTAGATTATTTTCGGGTGTTTGGTCTTTCGCCTCGTGATGCTGTCTTGTATTCTGAATATCTTTTGCTCCGTGTACATCAGCATTTGTCGCAGCAAATATGTCGGCAAATATATCGTCTTCTATCGTCTGATCGGACCTGAATGTTATTTCGATGTTTGACTTCGAAGAATTCTCATTAATAGCATCGGTATCGGGCACCGGCACGTCTTTTATCTCTACAAAATCATCCGAATCCGATTCTGACGTCGTATAGACTGTTACCGTTGATTGCATTGCAGTCGATGACGAGACAGATTGATTCTGCGTTTTCTCGTCATCAACGATTACGACACTATCCACTTCTTTGAAAGATACGTCGCCGTTCGAAATCTTACAATCTGATTTATTGTTCAATTCCATAGCGCGTTCACACGTTTTTCCCTTTTCTTTGCCCGTTTTCTCAAGTTCAACGTCGACACTGAACAGCGCAGACTGCTCGCTATTCGATAGGTTGTTTATACTCTTCGAGCCCGTCGCTACGGAAGAATCAGTTTTTTTCGATCTTTCAGTCCTGCTATTAACCGCTTTGCTTTCTTCCTTTCTATTTTCTTTCAGAAGCGTTAATATTTGTTTTTGCGTTAGGCCGCTATATTCCAGCATGTACGTCAACGCCGGATTCATGACATTTTTTCCAAAATATTTTTTAGCCAGTGGCCGTGATTCGTTCATGTCCGTTTCATTCGTTTGCGACTCGACATCGCTACCAATTTCATCCTCACTGCTATTTTCTACCATGAACTCTGAATTATTTATACTTGGAAATTCAGTGTCGCTGTCCCATTCGTCGTTTAATTCGTACTCGTTCATGTCTTCGAAAATAGATACGGTTTTGCTAGGCCCGGCGATAGGTTCCGTTATCCCTACGTCTTCCGATACGTCACGGTTTTCGGGCTCCACGTTGCTGCCAGTGCTGCTTTTAATAAATCCATCCTTATCTGCAAAGTAAAACTGTCTGTAGAAACTGAGAAAGCAACAAGTTCTATTGCGTAGGATTGAGAATTCACCACTTATATAAATTAATCTAGTCTTGCTATCCGACGCGATACGATAAGCGGAATCGCGTCCTTTGGTACTGATGCCTTGTTCCGTTAACAACTTATCCAGCTCCTCCAAAGTTAATGTTTTCCCTCCCATCTCCTTTTCGGCCGATTCTAAGCATTCTTGAACCAATCTACGTTTCAGTAAGCGTTTCATTTGGAAACCAGAAAAATCGTGTGTTTCCTAAACACAGGTCCCACTTTAGATACGCAGCAAAAAAAGGTTTCTGCAAAAACAAATATTACGAGTATATACTTCGGGCATCTCGTGCAAACGTCCCCATGAGTTTTGCTTCCTCGTTTCTTTGAGATCGGTCAGGATATCGTAACGTACGTCGGCCGGTAGAGCTTTAAATTCGGCACGAGTAACGTCGACATCGTGAATATTTCCTGTCCACTTTGTCTGCTTCCGCGGACTCAGTTCGACGGTAGATTCGGAATCGTACTCATCGCTAAGGTCAATTTCTGTTTTACTGGTATCCGGCATTACAGGTAATTTAAACATATCATTTACAGAGGTTTTACTCTTTAAATTATGTGGTACCTCAACTGGATTATCTTTTCCATTGCTATCGTCTGTGTTAAGAGCCGTTTTCACTGCGGTATGCTTTATCAAGTTATTTATCAAATCTGCCTTCATCTTTTGCGCTTTGCTCATAGCAATAGATTTCTGTTTCCTGCGCGAGGCCTGTGAACACAAAAGAATAAGGAGGCTCTATTCTCACTACCTGGTTCCCACGGTAAACCAATTATGTGCAGACGATATTATAATCAAGATAAAAGTACAGTTTCGCCGGTACACGCATATCTGGCATACTGCAGGTTTTGCAACTTTACGAAATACGTGGAAATTTTTTATTAAAACTCTACCGCCAAAACTTACGATTGTATTTCTCTTGAGCATCGGTACGCCACCGTCGAAGACAAACACCGGCTTGATCTTGTAATATAAGAGTTTGCACACTCTATTGAATAGTCCAAGGAGGTGAGCATTGGGTTTAGGATTTCCATAACGGTCCTGATATCCCTGTAATACCTGGTGTATCCAAATGGAGATATCTACGACATTGATACAAAGTGTTCTTATACAATCGTATCTAGATATGTTTGTTGTAAAAGGTAATGTATTCAGAAAGAATTGAGACGTGCCAACGGCTAAGACTTTTCCTTCCAAGGTGTCCACGGGGACTGGTTTGCCTGTTGCATCGAGCAGACGCCACAGACCGTATACTCCCATTGTGCAGAAAAGATCTGAAAATTAAAAAAAAATACAAACGCTCAACGCTATATTGCATCACATGGCCATGACGTAATTTCAAATTCATTGGTCCGTATATGCGATCTATGTTTCACCATTATATTCAACGTAATTTCGCGTAACTGAATCGGGGGCGATTCATTGCACGAGATGTATTGCTTTTGAAATAATCTTCAACGCGCTCTTTCCCTCCAATCTTCCCTAACCTCCCCACGTATACCGGAGGGTGAAAAGATAACTTACGCGAAGGTGAACGTCCATAAAATAATTTTGCTTGCAAATGATACTATAATTATGCAAATATATCGTGTCGTCGAGTCACTTCTTTGATAGGATTTCTGTCGGGGCACATCTCAAAACGAGAGGCTTTACGTGACTGACATTGTATTATACCGGTCAGCTGATTATAAGAACAATATAGCAGATAAGTAAACTCGCATACGCTCCCAGTGTCTGCAATCGTTTCCAGACTTGCATTCGTGGGAAACGACACAAATTTTTATTAACCCATAATGTCTCTGCAAAATTATCATTTAATTTATCGAGCAGGATTCTACTGTCGATGTAAATGAAAATAATTTTATATATATAATGAAATCATTGACGATACAACAGAGTAGATGATTACGAAAGGTATTTTGAAACGTATAATACGTATAGTACGGTGAAATCCTTATTATAGAGTAACTTTGTAAGTCGATTGACACTTTTGAAACTTTTTAACATTACGTTTAACGGAAAAGGATTGAGCCTGAATTACCGTAAAACGTGAGATAGATTTTCGACCGTTGTCTATCGACCACCTTATTCATTGACCCATTACGACAATGAAGACAGTCTACTGTATTAATTTCTCATCGCAAATGACAGATTCACGTGCGGTATCGCGTATTCTTGCGTATAGCAATTATGCGTGTGAGATAATTGCTCCTGAATGGTAGTCGATAAGAACATATTTTGAAGAAGCTCATTTTAATGGTAGGATAGAATTTTCTATTTGCCTGTTTTGTATGATACAACAACTACATTCTGCTCGTTCGATGTATAGAAAATAATTACAGACGCGTATATGCGCGTGATCGAGGCAATCGTTGTATTCTGTTAGAAAAGGAAGTCTGAAAGAAATGCAAAGTATACATTTCGATGAGTTGAGAATGAAAAGCGGGCACACGGAATGTTAGCTCGACTGTCCGCACGTATGTATATGTCCTATATTACGCAGTATCAGTCTCTCGGCCGTTGGTGTGGTTGATAGGCGGCAGCGTGGCTGACATCGAAGCGATCGGAGTGTGTAGCTCGTACGTAAAACGAGGGACACGATTGTGTGCGGCCCGTGTCCGTATGCCGCGCGGACCCGAACGGTTACGTGTATACGTCGAGCCGCGATGTATATATCGTATCGTCATCATCGGAGAAGTGGAGTGAGGTAGAGGCCACCCACTCTTTCCCACAGCAGGTTTTTCCCACGCCCCCCAGGGTAACCCCAACATCCTTTTGCGGCAGCAATTCCACGGCACCTACGGGCCGGAGGGGAGTAGCTCTGCGTCAGGTGGGGAACAAGAGGGGAACTGGAGGCGCTTGGGTCGACCAGGCCATTGTACAACAGTAAAACAATAGAATCTGCAGCCCAGTGACGTAACTAATTGAACCAACTCCTCGGAGACTATTCGTCCAGATTGTACTCGAAGCAGCTTCTAACGTTGACGAAGCTTTTTCAAAATATTTTCGATACGTTAACGTTATTTCTCACGAATGACCGAATCGCTCGTTACAAAGATCCACTTGAATCGTCGGAATGTCAACGAGGAACACAGCAAAGACCATCGGTTCTTCGCATCATATCGCGTAGAGCGACTACTTCTTGTTTAACGGATTTGAGACGTATTATTAAACGTTACTGTAACTGATAGGTATCGCGGCTGACATGGGGGAAATACTCGGGACATTCGAGTAAAGCAAAAGCTTCTTGCCGATCTCACGGAGCCCAATCTCCCTTTACATGTACGTCCCTGTTGCAGCCACTTACGCGGCAGTAATAACTCTACGTTGTCGTTTCGAACTTAGTTACACGGCGGGAATCGTCGGGAAAGGTTGCGCGTTTTCTGCATGGATCGGTGTATCGCGGAGTTGCTGACCGCGATTCTTGATTGCAAGGTGCATTCGAATATCTCTGTGTCTTCCATACCAAAGTACTTTCGATCGCGATACAAAATTAATAGTACTTTCCGGAAGTAGTATCGGTAGTGAATTTAAAGTGGCGCGCGCGCGCGCGCGCTACGGCTTCGTCGTTAAGGGTTGGTAAGACTGTTCGGAAAATTCGGAAAGTGAACAGGTGTTTTTTGAATGGATTAGGGAGAATAGACGAGTAGGAGGCAAAACGATTTGCGAATGGTGAAGGATCGACGAGCATAGCAATATTTGCGAAGGATCGATAATTTGGAAAATGCATTGGGACTTGCATTTGGATTTGTGCCTTTAAAAAAAATGAGGTGAGTTTCAGGAACGTAACCTGTTCTTGATCGGCGTAACCTTCCTTATGCCGAAAAGGTAAATAAACAAATCGTAGAGTCTCAAAGATTCGATACTATGCAACTTTTATTCGCACAAGACTGTTAAATTGGACGTCCTTGTCGACGATACGTTTACCCTCGGTAGAGTCTTGTATTTTTGTTAACGAGAAGGCAATACAAAATTCTTCGAGATGTTTAATTCTTTGCGCACCTTCTTTGTAAAATTAAATAACAGGATCGGTTCGTATTTATTAACGTTTCCTTGCATTAACGTAGAAACACGATGCAAAGCATGACGGAAACTTTGACATTGCAAGCGTTCCAATTTTTCCAAGCTTCAAATTAGTTAATTGCCCACGCCGTGCACATTTTTTGTTATTGTACAGGCATCGTGAGGCATCAAGCGTACATCGCTGTTTTTATGTTAAATAATGTATTCCTGCTTCTATTCTCGGATCATTTAATTAACAGTTCCAAGTTCACACGACATCTGTTATTAAACATGCTATTACTATACTCTTCTCCGTTCCTTTGATCGTCGTGCTCGTACGGTCTGCTTAAAGATTCGTCGACAAGGCATGAGAATTATTTTGAATAATCTTAAAACTTTTGTAACGGAAAGCTTCCTAATTGATAAGTTGAATGTAAGCAAATTAACGAATCATGCATACAAATGTAAATTAAGGAATAGAAGAGTTTTAAGAGCGTACGCATAGTACTAACCAGCACGGACAAACAGGGTGATTCAATTCATGCAGGAAAAACGAGCTCGGCTCAGTTCCCACGGTATATATGCACGTTTCCTCTTTCCTGTACCGAGACCAGTGATTCCTGGTACGTCCGTTAAAGGAAGATATCCCGGACTAATTACACATTGCTCGACGGAGTATACAAATTTTTCTCACATTAAACTTTTAAGCGTTGAATCGCTCTAGGATGTACTTGCGCGTCGTGGCTCGCAACGATCGGTAAGTAAATTCTGTGATACCATGAAAAATGAACATACCAATGTAAGATCCAAAACGGAGTCGCAAGTTACGGACCCCTCCGGGTTTCTTCTACCTTCCGTTCGCGTCTCAGCGTCGAGAGACGTCGCAAAACTACGTAACGTTCCACGACTCGATTTGTTGCAGGTAAAAGGCCAGAGGAAGAGGGAGAAGGATAGTCAGGATGCACGGAGGACGAGGATAGTACGAGATCGGCCTGACGATTCTGTTGCGTCGTTGCGAGAATCGAAGCTGAATTTAAATATGCCACACCAGTTTGGGTTGCCGACAATGGCGCATGGCATGCAGTCTCCTCCTTCGCCGACGTCGGTGATGTCCGTCTATCCCCGATTCGGTACCGGCGTTTATAGGCCCGATCATCAAGATCAGAGACTGACACGCGAAGCCATGGAGCGGTACTTGCGCGACAGAAGCGACATGGTGATCGTGATCCTTCACGCAAAAGTGGCGCAAAAATCTTACGGTAACGAGAAACGATTTTTCTGCCCACCGCCTTGCATCTACCTGTTCGGAGACGGCTGGAGAATGAGACAGGAACAGATGCTACGGGAGGGCGAGAGCGAACAGTCGGCACAACTTTGCGCCTTCATCGGCATCGGTAATTCCGACCAAGACATGCAGCAGCTCGATCTGAACAATGGGAAGCAGTATTGCGCGGCAAAGACTCTGTACATATCCGATTCGGACAAAAGAAAACACTTTATGCTCTCGGTGAAAATGTTTTACGGAAGCGGTCACGACATCGGTGTGTTTCACAGTAAACGGATAAAAGTGATCTCCAAGCCGTCGAAGAAGAAGCAATCGCTGAAAAACGCCGATCTGTGCATCGCGAGCGGGACGAAGGTAGCGCTGTTCAATCGGTTGCGCTCTCAGACCGTTAGTACGCGGTACCTTCACGTGGAGAACGGTAATTTCCATGCGAGTTCGACGCAATGGGGCGCGTTCACGATTCACTTGTTGGACGACAACGAGAGCGAGTCGGAGGAGTTTCAGGTGCGGGATGGATACGTGCATTACGGTAGCACGGTGAAATTGGTATGTTCCGTGACGGGGATGGCGTTGCCGCGTCTCGTAATACGAAAGGTCGACAAGCAGATGGCGAGCTTGGAGGCGGACGATCCTGTTTCGCAGTTGCACAAATGTGCGTTTTACATGAAGGACACGGATCACATGTACCTCTGCCTGTCCCAGGAGCGCATAATACAATTCCAGGCGACCCCGTGTCCGAAGGAGGCGAACAAGGAGATGATAAACGACGGAGCATGCTGGACGATAATAAGCACGGACAAAGCGGAGTATCAGTTCTTCGAGGGTATGGGCCCGGTGCGTTCGCCGGTAACGCCGGTGCCGCTCGTTCACAGCTTGCACCTGAACGGCGGCGGGGACGTCGCGATGCTCGAGCTGACGGGGGACAATTTTACGCCGAACCTTCAAGTATGGTTCGGTGACGTCGAGGCGGAAACGATGTACAGATGCCAAGAGAGTATGCTCTGCGTCGTGCCCGACATATCTCTGTTCAGGGGCGAGTGGCTCTGGGTTCGTCAGCCGACTCAGGTTCCCGTTTCTCTGGTGCGCAACGACGGTATTATATACGCCACGGGGCTGACCTTCACCTATACCCCCGAACCTGGTCCGCGACCTCACTGCCCGCCCGCGGACGAGATCATGAGGGCCCCGCGATCGATGCACAATCAGGCTAGCATGCCGCCCGCGATCGCGGACGTGCCATGGCACGCGCATCAACCTCCTCCGGCGGGTCTCTGATGTCGTATAGACGCCGCGAGTTACAGTGCGAACCAAAGTTTACGAGCCGTCGACGCGACCGCTCTTCCGGACTCTCTCGACGACGATCCCGTCGAGGACGGGAGCGAGGACGATGATTATGCAACGGGGAAGGTGGACCTTTTGCTCCGACCGAATGCCGCGCTACGAGACTCTGACGACAATGAGACGTAGCGTTTCTCCCTTTACCTCGGCCCTACACCCTCCAATCTCCTCACCGCGAGATCTGTACAATGCCCTCTGTATTATTTACGTACGTCGATACGTAGGTTCCTAGCTTTAAGCGTTGATCAAGATTTACAGAGATAATTATTTATAACGATTTTAGAAGTTAAGCGCTTACTTTCTACAAATGTGAATATATAGCCAATTATGTGACGAAGGAGCAACGAATCCGACAAGTGGACGCGCATCCCCCGTGCTCCTTCGAGTTTCGATGCGGATCAGCATGGTGCGTAAATAATCAATGGTATCAAGCCACGCGCGGCTCTGACCGTGCACAATTGCATATCGATCGTTGAACGAAAAACAAAAGAAGGTTCTGTATTCGATGTTTGTTGCGCTTGTCCCCGAAAGATTTTCCCAGTCTCAAGTTATCGGTGAGATCTAATTTTATTCGCAAATTCATTTGCGAGAGGGGATCGCGGTGATGCACGCGATACGCATACCTTTGGGCGCGCTCGACCTTTTCTACGTTTATAACTTTCTATAAGTAGCCAGTTTTAAAAGCATCTTCGTTATTTATTAAGAAAGGCGACTGACCGTTACCGAACTTTATTGTACTGCGTCGGACTGCGTCGAACGAGCAGTGGCTCGATTCGCGATCGGTCGACGTGTGCCAATATCGGGCTCGATGGAATTTAATCTTACTTATGTATGCGTGTACGCGCACGTAAACGCTTGCACGCATGCATACGTTGACGACGTACATTACGACGCGTAAAACGCAGTTACGCCGTAATTACGC
Organism: Cerceris rybyensis; assembly: GCA_910591515.1. NCBI lineage: Eukaryota > Metazoa > Arthropoda > Insecta > Hymenoptera > Crabronidae > Cerceris > Cerceris rybyensis. The sequence goes on from OU342797.1 coordinate 271,790, forward strand.
TGTAATACGTTAAACCATGAGGACATGGAGAAAGCAAAATTCTCATTTATTTCGCAGAGAGAGAGAGCGAGCGAGCGAGAGGCAGAGAGAGAAAATCGAACAAACAGGTAAAGACGCCTCTGCATCGTTCGATTCGAGAGTTCTCCCGCGCCGCAAAGTTCAAAACCGATCGTGGAAGAACGAAACGACTTTTTTCTGCTCGTCGGATAAGGACGCTTCGACGCGGGTCCAACGACCAACTAAAGAGAAATTTCACCCGCGTAAACGCGTTTTTGTGTCTCTTTTGTGTTGCGAAATAAATCCAAAAGGTTTCTACGACAGTTTCTATGCTTTATGACCTCTGATTCTACCAGATCCTAATCGTGAGTGACGTTTTCGAGTTGTTCCCGATACACAGGACTAGGAATCGGGGCAAGGATCACGCTCGTCGGCGGTAAAACCGTGATCGAGAGTTTCGGCAAATTCTCGCTTGAATTTGGCATCGAAGTTCGTAGGATTCCTCGACGTTCCAACGTACCTTTCTTCGCCGAGGGATAGGTACGTCGAAACGAGAGATGCGCGTCCTTTGATGCTTGCGAACTGTCGGGATTGTCGCAAACAATACAGTTGTCCAAGAGATACCCTGATCATTTGTGATGACGAACAAACGAAAAATATATATACATGAAGTATTTTCTTACGCAATGTCTTTTTAAATCCTCTATTGCCGACACTTTGCCAGGAGATGCTAACTGTATGACGTTGTAATTAATCGATACCCAACTTTGTAACGAGTTTCACCGTTCAAATTGTGAGAATAAAAGCGCACAAAAAAAAGAAACGACGAAAACTTCGATCACCCGAAATCGATGCATTGACGTTCTTCGAAAGAGACGAGCTACTTTGAAACGGATCGCAACTTTCGGGAACTCGGTTTTTTTCTAGGCAGCGATTTAATTCTCGACTCCTTGACTCGGTTGAATCGGTAGAAGCATTTTTTCCCTCGAGATACCATCGGATATAATCGTCTCCAGCAGGAAACAAGATAAGATCGCTTTGAGAATTGTCTTCCTGAAGAGATCCATTGTAAAGGGGGAATGCCGGTATATGTGTTCCATGGGAATTTACCCACGATTAAAAGTTGCACCGCGTAGCCGGCGAATACGATTATCTTTATTCACAGTAATAAATTGCGAGTTAATAATAATAATAATAATTACATCCTTACACGTATCATTGGACGGACAAAGGTTTGGACGGTCCGACGGTACGAGGAATTCGTACAATTTCGCTCATCTACGATCGCCCGTAACGACTAAAACGCAAATTTTTTTGATGCGGTGCGCAAAGAACTTGCTGAACGTTACAACTTCATCGGCGATGAGAAAATAAAATGGAGCGATGTTTAAATAAATCTTTAATCGCAACGTAAAGTCAATATCAACAAACAGGAGGGGATAAAAAAAGAATCATATAATTACATTATGCACCTTAAGAATTCTCAAACGATAAAACGTCCCCGCAAGAAAGGAGATGTACGCTATCCTGTTTCGTGATTGTCCCACGGAGAAATTTGGATGATCAAAGAGCACTATTTTATTCGGATTGTACGTTGCTTATTCATATTAGTGAGCATTAACGAGATGTAGGAAGTCAAAAGATCGTCCATCTTGTAGCCGAGCGAGGTCTCGCACAGTAGCTTCGAGCCGCGCACCAAATTTCCTATCGTCATGTGAAAGTACGTGTTTCCGGACGACCAATTGGAGATTCTAGTAAAAGGATGCGTAACCAGTATGTCCTGAAAGCGAAAAATGACGATCGTTCTCGGCTCGACGAGGAGAGTTTACGCGAAGCCAACGGTAGACGCGGAGACTCGCTCGGGAACGAAGAAAAAGTTGGATTACCTTTGTCTGCGGATGTATGAGACTCACTCCATGCTTGTTAATGGCTATCAACAGCAATTCGGGATAATTTGGCTCCGTGCTCTGTTTCACCTCGAAGAATGCCGAACCGAATGTCGGCCATCGATAAACAATCTTCAAGAACGTTATTTTCGCGTCCTCCGGGCTCATACCTGAGAAATTGAAAAAAAAGATTGTATCGCGTCGCGATCGACAGTTGAGCCGTTAGAGAATATTTGTCGATTTGTCGACTGTCTTACCGGCGTCCTGATTGTACGCGGCTATTATGGATCGTTTCCAATCGTTGGAACTTTGTACCTTCACCAAATCGCCCGGTATGAGTTCCCGCAGCATTTGCCTGGAAAGTAGAAAATGACGAAGGTCGAAGGACCGACGGTTATTGTTAAACGTCTGCGATTTACGATTACGTTTGAAATTTGCAAGAAGCTAGATGGTATTTCGCTTACGGAATAGCTTGAAGTTCCTGCTTGCTCTCGCCGAACCGAACCCTGTACACGAGTGCCGCCAACCGCGATGCCTCCTCCTTCGTGCATTTGTGATATCCTGCGAAGAAATTGAGCGTCACAACGAGAAGCATCAAAGGAAGGTTATTCCTCGCGTTTGGCCGCTTCTGAGCGGTTAAAAGAACGTTTGTTTACCCCTCAATAGTTTAGGTAGCTCCTGATGGAAATGGAAGATAAGATCGGCGTTTCGGTCCTTGCCGGGAACGGTGTTTGTCCACAATTTTTTCATGAAGAAAACTTGATAGGTAAATTGAGGCGAGACACCTGCACGAAAGGAAGGATACGGTCGGCGATATGCGAAAAGCGAATAGGTGCTGATCGATTCGTGAAACGTTACGTACCGTCGCGGGACGGCCGAGCTTTTCTGATCCAATCCGTGAGATGTCGAACGAAATCGAAGAAGAAGTCACCTTCCGGAACAGAGATAACTTTGTCGGCGATTTTGACGAATAGGCTGAATCCCTCCGCCGATCGTAAGTTGAGCCTCTGCGCAATATTTTGACAAAAGTCTTTCGCTCTCGTCGATGAGTCCACCTCGAATGCCTACAAGACGAAGGACAGAGAACGTGAAATACGGAAGAGAGAGAGAGAGAGAGAGAGCGAGTGGTTCGCGCTAGCGAGCCGAGCACGTACTTCGTCTGTGTCGTCGGGGAAGTAAACTTTGTGAAATATCTGCGTCGTTTTGTGCTGTATAGCTTCGACTTCCACTTGGTGCGGTGGATACTTTCGCTGGCCGTTGCGCAAAGTCTTTTGTAGCCGCTGCAAGGAATCTTGCGATATCGGATGACGTCTCGTGCGCAGGAATAAAGTTAACTCCTGCAAAGAACAGGTGGATCGGTAGGATTTTCGCGCTTATACCGTGGAGATCGCGGCAAAGTCGTACCTTGAGCAGGCTCTGACTACAGGTGAAGAGACCGGTAGCTAGCCACATCAATTCCCATCCTCGCTCCTCGCTGAGCCTGTTGCGATTGTCGGTGAGCTGCTTCATTATCTGACAATAAATTTCGTCTCGTAGGATTTCGTTTTTCAGCGGCCCGTCGAAGATGAGGTCGGTATACTCGTTGCCGACTCGCGGTCTCTTCGTCGGTAGATCGCCCATGTACTTTAAAATGGCGTTGAAAGCGAAGCAGGCTTCCTCAGCGAGCTCCTCCTTGGATACGAGCTTCTTGAGGAGGGGTTGCTTTATCGGGTCTCTGGAGTGATGCCAGAGCTCGTCGGCGTGTCCCCGGCGAGCCGTCGTTAAGGTGAGAGCCTTCGACATCGTCCTTTTCGGGGGCGTTCTGTGTACCGAGGTTGTCTGTTAGACGGGGGAAAGGATGGGACGAAAGGCGTTCGTCCTTCCTCCATGCAATGCAACATACCGGAAATGATCGATCGCGTACTCCGAAAGAGTATGCGGCTTGTCGCGAGATTCCACTCCGTTTATCTGCTGAGGGTAGAGTCTGCGACCGTTCTCCGTTCCCTCGATACTGAAGAGCGACTAGGAGAGCAAACGTATCGTGCATGAGAGATAAGGGCAAAGAGAATCGCTCGTGCCTCGAAGATCCGTCGAAAGATGTTATTACCAATATGTCGTTGGGCGGTTTCGACAAGGAAGGCAGAACGTAAACCGTCTCGGCGGGGAAGTCTCCTTTCTCGCCGGTTCTCTCGCATGTCCCGACGCACCATCCCGAATTGAGGACCGTCTCGCCGGTGCTCTCCTCCTCCAGTATAACGAGATCTCCCTTCTGAAAGCCGAGGAAGGAGGAGCTCTCGCCCGGCGCCTTGTAGTCCTGTAGAGCAATCACGTACTTGCTGCGCTTCTTCAGACCCTCGAGAAAGTACACGACCAAGTCCCGAATATCCTCGGCGTTGGGGCTCTGGAAGGTGAACTCTTCTCCTCGCACCGTCGACAAACTGAACGTTTGCGTAAACATTTTGTTCGTTCTGAAAGAATCGTTGCGAGAGAATTCGTAAGATTACGCTTCGGCACCGAGAGTAGGAGTGTACTCACTTTTGACTAGACACGGTGGTGATTTCGGGGAAGGATAATTCCAGAAGCACTTGCTCTTGATCGTCCACGACGTATACCCCGGTCCAATTGACGGCGATAATGACGTCGTTCTTGGGCAGATTCGGACCGGAATTCCTGTAAGCTTCGTAGAAGCGAGAAAACAGTAAGGGCCACTTGAACTTGGCATATCCGACGATATCCTCCTTGACGCGCAAAGCGGGTACCTTCTCCTTCAAGTAGTAACTCTGAAATGAAGAAGAGCAGAAGGGGAGAACGTTACGGAGGGCGGAGACCCAACGAGACGACGACGACGACGACAATTGCGATAGTCGATCTACCTTCTTGTACGCCTGCAAAACGAGATGACCCCATCTGTCGATCGCCTTGTCGATGCCGGTCAGACAATAATCCGGGATGTAGTTTGGCAAAAGAGTGTAGAGTCTTTCGACGTTGATGTCGACATGATACTCGATGTAATATTGTTGCGCGGCGATCATGGCCAGGTCCTCCTCCTTGTCGCAACGATACTCGCCGAATTTCACGCCCCTGACGACCTGCTGGTAGATGAGATTGGTGGCGACCTGATCCTCGGTCGGCTCGTGCCAAGGCGCGAATATCTCTTTCCTGAAGAACAATCTCCACGGGGCGTTTCTCTCCTGGGCGCCCTGCTCCTTGGCGTACTGCTCGCACTGAGAGATAGCGTCCATCACGTGGTCACCTCCGCTGCCCAGGGAGGAGACCTTGTCGAAGAGGGCGATGTAGAGTGAGAAGCCAAACTGATCCCTCAGGGAGATTTTGTCGGACAGCTGATTGCAGAGTTCCCTCGCGGTTGTGGCGGAATCGGCGAGGAGGGTCTTGGTGTTGCCGTCCATGAAGGTGATCGGTAGCATGATGGGCTTCTTCGACTTGGTCGCCTGAAGCTCGAGCCAGCTCGGCGGTTGATTTCGGGTGCCGTTGTTGAAGGTCCTCTTGAGTCGATCCTCGCAGTAGGGCGCGTAACCGGGCGGTCCCTCCCTGATGAAGGCGCGCAAGTAATTGACGAACTTCTCCGAAGGGGCGAAACAGCCGACGCAGAGGGACAAGAGGATCCAGCCGCGAGCGTGGGAGGATTTTGATGGATTGTTGGTGAGCTGCTTACAGATCTGACAGTATATCTCGTCCCTGAGCTCGGCGCGCAATATACCGTGTCCGATGATGAAGTGAAGCTTCTCGAGATTCGAGGTCGGCCTAGCCTCCAGCCAGGACTGATAGCTGTCCGCCGTGTACTCGTCCTCCTGCAGTTTCCGCCTGACGTCCTCGCCCAGCTTGTTCTTTCGCTTCAGGGTCAATGAGACCAACTTGTGCCTGATGGATCGCGGCTTCTGCCGGAGAAAGGACTCCGGGTCCATTCCCATCATCTGAGCCTCCTGAAACTCCTTGCTCCTGATGAAGTTGCGGCCGAGCGTCGCCGTGACCTTAGACATCACCGAGGTCGTGTCCCTATCCATGGTGTGAAACCTCGGTTCGGGCAGGTCACCCGTGAAACGGAGGATCGTGATCCAGAGAGCCTGAGCGGCCAGCTGATCTCCCTGCGTGTGCAACGGCAACAGCGGATGCTTGAGCGGCTTCCGCGAGTACTGATGCGTAATGTTCCCCTGAAAGTATGTCGCGGCAAACTTCTGGAACTTGAACTCGGACAGATCCTCCTCGTCCTCGGAAGCCGGACGAACGGGCCCGATGATCTCCTGCTGATCCGCCCTCGGGGCGGGCAGGTCGTTGAAGACGGACGTCTCCCGGGCGGGCGTCGGCGCCTCGCTGCTCGAGTCCGGCAAGAAGTCGAACATGGCCTCGACCAGCTTGCTGTCGTCGACCGGCTCGTCCTGCTTCTTCGCCGCGTCGTTGATGAGATTCTTCTTGATCTCCATTCTGCGCCTGTCCTCCAGCTCCATCTCGATCTCCTTCCTCTCGAGCTCCTGCATTCGATCCCGATAGTTCTGCTCGGCGATCTCCTTGGCCCTCTTGTTCCCTTGATCCTTCAGCTCTCGTTCCTCCTTCTTTCGAATTCTCAGAGCCTCGACGTGCAGTCGATACTCGTACTTGATCTTCTTGTATCGTCTCTGACCGATCAGTCGTCTCACGTGAGCCTGGATCTTGACGATCGCCCAGAGTTTCTTCTGATACATCTTTCGCACCAAGTAACCCCTGGCGCGCGCCTGAAGGGCAACGATGTGACCTCGGAGATGCCTGAATCTGTGCGACAATACTCGCGATCTGACCAACGCCTGAAGGCGCATGTAGCCGATTCGCATACGGCTGTATCTCTGCCGCTGGGCGTAACCCCGCCAATACTTTTGAACGATCATCGCGGCCGCTCTCGTGCGGAGGAACCTTCTCCGGTATACCCAGCCCCGGATGTTTCGTTGAAGGATGAGGATCTTTCGAGTCAAGACCCTATCGCGCTCCTGCTCGAGGAACAGGTCGTGGGCGTCCTTGAGGAAGACCTTGGTGTGGCCGAGTTGATAGTCCGATCTACCGAGAACCGCGTGACAGATCTTGGAGGTGGCGGCGCGACAGTCGACCTTGTGGGACGGCGGGACGCCGGGAATGAGGAATCGATATCTCTCGACGAACTCGGAAAACGAATGCCTGATCGGATATCCCGCTCGGCGTATTCGTATCGTCTCCATCATGCCGGAATATCGAAGCTGCCGACAGCAGAGGCCCCTGTCGAACATCATCGGTTTCTTGTACTCGTTCGGCTTGATGCACCTTATGAAGAAGGGCTGACAGCTGCACAGGGTCTTCATCAGGGAATCGAGGGACTTTTTGAACTGGGTCGACAAGGTTGGCGCCCTCTTCCTCGTTTCCGAGCCCATGCCTATGTCCTCGGCGAAGCAGGTCTGAAGGAACTTGTTCGAGGAGACGTGAATGAGCTGCAGGAGGTCGGCGCTGAACGTGTCCCGGTTCTTCTCAAGAAAGCTCCGGGTGTCGTAGAAGACGACGCCCGCGAAGTGATTCAATCCGAAGGACGTATTGATGTCGGACTTTGGCTTCAGATAGTTTCTGTGACTCCCGTGCGTCTTGTGAATCTTCGCGAGCATCGTCTGATCCGTTCCCTTGGGAAACTTGGACTCCTCGTCGATGAGGGCCATTATGTTGAGCTGCTTGATCGCTATCAGGTCGAGGGCGTCCTGATTGTCCACGAACTCGATGTGCTGCCAATTTATGCCCTCGTGATTGTACTCCTCCTGCTCCAGCTTGAAGATGTGCTGAACGAAAAACTGCTGCAGGTTCTCGTTCGCGTAATTTATACAGAATTGCTCGAAGCTATTGTGGTTGAAGTTCTCGAAGCCGAATATGTCGAGCACGCCTATCGCGCTACGAGAGGTATTCTTCGGCCTGTAGATCGCCTCGTTGATCTTCTTTACGATGTGCACGAACAGACGTCCGTAGATGCCTTTGACGAAGGCGTCCCTGATGTCCACCGACTGCTCCCTCGAGAGCGTGGAAACCTGCCGACAAGGTGGACATGGGGAAATCGCGATCGAATCGTACAGCTAATCCTAACGGACGACTTTCACTTACGACCGTTTCGCCGTGAGCGAATATCGTCCTCCGCGTCAGAGCATCTATCAGAGACTGCACGGGAACGCCCAAAAGATGCGCGACTCTCTGCACGTTGGTCCTTTCCGGTATTTCCGTTGCGTCCAAATTGTCTGAAAGAGGAAGAGGAAGAAAACTCGCCGTGGTCGGAGAGAGGGTCAACGGGCAACGGTTTACCGGTTACGCTTTCAGTCTCACCTACTACCGTGGCCCGGTACTTGACGTTTCCGATGTGCAGCAGAGCCGCGAGCAGCTTCAGGATCTCCCAGATCTCCGCGTCGGAGAATAGCAGGACCTTCATGGCCGAGCGGATGTCGGCGAATTCCGCGGCGTCGTCGCGGCCCTCGCAGGTAATGCCGCCACCCTGAAAGCCCGAGAGGAGCGGTGAGGGTAGGATAGAACAGGATAGGAGAGAAGAGTCGCGGTTCCACGTTCTCCCCTCGGTTCCTTACCCCGGTGAGATATTTGTAAGTAGAGGCCTCCTCGAGCTCGAGCTTCTGCTTCTCCTCCTTCGAGAGGCCGGCCAGCATGCAATAGAACACATGATAGTTCCTCTCGTCCAAGCTCTGGGAGACGATTCGCGACTTTTCCAGCAAATATTGCTCTATCTTTGCTCCCTCTATCACCCCCTGTTCGTTGAAGTGAATGTCGATGTACTTTCCAAAGCGGGAGGAATTATCGTTCCTCACCGTCTTGGCATTGCCGAAAGCTGCAACGAGAAATTCGATGATCCGCCGCTTCGGGGCTTACCCTTTGCTCCGTTCCTTCTCTCTCACCTTCCAGTATAGGATTCGCCTCCAAGATCTGTTGCTCGATCCAAGAATGCTTTCCGCTGATTGCCGCTAAATATTGCAAAATTAATTTCGTACTTTCCGTCTTACCGGCTCCGCTCTCGCCGCTACGATATAAATATTCATTCATTTTTTACCGCGAACGGACGAACAAGTATATTGCATCGGGATTAGACGAGGATGGCGTTGGGGTGGTGGCGATGCCGGAATAGAAGGAGAGGGAGGAGGAGAAGAAGGAGGAGATGGCGGAGAAAAAGTTGAAGGAGAAGGAGAAGAAGAAGGAGAAGGAAAAGGGAAAGAAGGAGGAGGTGGAGAGGGCCGTTACCTGATTACTATGCACTGGTCTTGGCCGTATCGGTTCATGTGCGCGTAACTGTTATCACCTATGGCGAATATGTGCGGCGGCAGCTCGCCGATTTTACGGTCCTTGTACAACTTGATCTGCTCGGCAGTATAGATCGGCAGAATCTGATAGGGATTAACGGCCACCAGGATCGAGCCAGTATACGTCTGCGGAAAGGTTCGGTCTCGCAGTTTCCAAGCGAATCTCCGCCAAAGGTGTCGGAGTAAACCAAGTTCTTACGTAAATGAGATTCTCGTTGTAGCGTATGAGCAAGTTTCGCAAAATTCCAGCCTCATGGAGGTCTCCCAAGCTGATCATGTCCTCGACGCCTTGCACCGAGGTGGCGTGCATCGCCTTGATTCTTCTCTCCGGAGTCAGCCATTGTTCCTGCGGGAGAGGCGTTTCGGTGGATTCAAGTAAAACTAGAACGAGAACGGGAACGGGAACGGGAACGAGAACTCGAATAGGACGAGCGCGTTACCTTGTTGTCGTCGTCCTTCACTTGAATGCGTCTGCCCTCCGCGGAGATAACTCGTGCTCCGATCGCGACGTCGAATTCTCTCCCTGAGATTGGTTCGATCCATATGTAATCGCCCTGAAAGGAAACGTTTTCGCGTATCGTCGCGCATTCCAGTTCGCCGGTTTAGGTTCTCCTCTCCCTCTTGTAGCCGACAGCCGACGATGTCGATGAACCGAGATTCGCGCCCGCAGCTCGATAATCGCGTTAACCAGCGAGGAATCGGTCACCGCCGGTGCTTCCGTCCAAGAAACGTCGTCGAGGGGCTTCCCTCGCCGACTTTCGCTCTATGCGTTGCCCTCTACGTCCGCCAGGTACATATTTACGTCGCTCGATCGCGGATTTACATACCTGAGAGCAAATCCGCGAGGGAGTATTTCCCGGTTCTCCGGTCGTTCAACGACCGGAAGAGGAAGAGGAGACAATAAGGAGCCGAGGAGATAGGAGCGGGCAGAGGAGACCGATCGGACGATCCTTGGATCATCGGATCTTCCAGGAGGAAGGATTCGCGGGCGAAGGCTCGAGCACGGTCGACGATGTCCGTCCCGTTACGCGGCGACTGGTTCGCTCGGGCGAGATATCGAGGCGTTGGGAACGAGACTCGCGGCTCGCGAGTGGACATGCGACCAGGACCGTTAACTATTCCTAATTGGCCGATCATTCGTGCGAAGATTTCTCGTTGCCGGAAGAGCCCGCGCGGCGTGCCGCTCGATATCGGCCGCCGGGTGCTCCACGCGATAAGAGAGAGAAAATGGGCAAAGGAATTTCGAGGATCGCTCTATACATACTTCGCGAACGACTATTCCCGGAATGAGCGATAAGGACGATAACGAGGCAGCTGGAGACGGACCCGCGGACGAAGACGCAGAGATAAGGAGATAACGATAAGGGCAACGAGAGAGGGCTTACCCGCGTTACGATGACCATCTCTTGAGTCGTGGTTGTCGGCACTCCGCCTGGAAGAGAAGAAAGCTTTTTTCATTCGGGCGAGGAGGAGAGGGAAGCTTTCGGGAGATCTGACCGCTTCTGCAGGTTCCGACCCGGTCTCGAGTCCCTCGCTCCAGGAAACGAATGAACAAACGAACGAATTAGCGACCCTTCGATTCGTGGAAGGATCTCCGCGAGGGCATTATCGCGCGAACGAAATGCGAGCGCGCCTCGAGGGTTCGTCCTCCTTTCATCGGCCTCGCCGGAATCTCCAACTCCGGTGGAACGTTACGCGGCGCGTCTCTCGGGAGGAAAATCGTTCCAGCGTGCGGCGACGATGCCTGGCCGATCACCGTTACGGTAGAGGCAGCGCGAGCGTAAACCTGTTCGCAAAAGTGGGTTAGGCAGTTGGCGCGACCGAGAAGATCCATCGAGGATCTTCTTGGCATCGTTACTCTCCTTTCTCCTCTCTCCTATCTCCTCTTCGTCCTCGGCTTCGAAGAATTCGATCGAAACGGGACCCGGACTCGGACCCTACTCGACCGGAAAACGATTTGCCTTGGCTCGATTCGAGGGAAGCAAATACCGGATCGATCGAACGCGCGCGATTCTCTCGAGATCGATCCTCCGCCTCCGACACCGACGCGGCCGAGATCGCCGCTGCATCCGCTCTCGATCAACCGGAAGGATCGATAGGAATTGCGGCGTATTCGAAAGCCAAGAGGTCGAACGAATGACAGTCGTCGACGCGAAAGATATCCGGAGAGCGTCCGGCCCACGAGGAACGAGGAACGAGGAAGCAGGAAATGAAGAATGAGAGAAGGGGAAGAGGAAGGGAAAGGGGAAAGAGAGGGTGGATGCGAGGGAGCGAGGAGCAAGGGTAGTCCGGCAGGAACGGCCAGGCCTGACCGCCAGCCCGCCACTTCGGAGACTTTAACGACCGATCGAGCACCTCCCGCCCACGTCCCCATCACCGTCATCGTCGACGTTACGGTATAGATCGCAGCGTCCGAAACGATTTCCGGGAAATCCTCGCCTTTCCGAGGAAGGGTTTTCCTCGGTACGGCTCGATTCCGCGAGCCGCGCTTATTCGTTGAACTCTTTCGCCGGACCTTCGGGGCATGGATCGAGGAGATCGAGGAGACGGAGAAAAGGGCCGGCATCGCGCACGGATTAATCGCGAAAACATTCGAGGAACCCTCGCCACAGCTAGAAACCTCTATCTCGCGCCCCCGTTGTCTCGACGAGAGATCAATTTTTCCGACCTTTTCGATCTCTCCGGGTTTCCCTGAACGTTGATCGTTCCCGATTGAGCCTCGCGTATTTCCGTGCCGGTGAAACTTTCGCGCGGCACGGACTACGATCGAGATCGACGCGGAAATAATGGCGCGATCGTCGGCTCCGTCCGGACCGATCGGCTCCTGGCTAGATAAAACGTACCTTGTGCGAGCAACGAGAAACACGACGAGAACGGCTACACGTCGACGGCACGCTCCATTAAGAGGCACTGCACTGCGCTTTGGACGCGAGGCAAACGACGATTCATATGTCCGCCGGAACCTCGAGATCCTTGGAACCCACCGGCAGCGAGAGGAGCGCCGAGGGAAAACAAAGCGACGCTAGGAAACGGCCACGAAACGCAGCAGTGGTCGTTCCGGAGGATGGGCCACAGTTGCCCACGATGACCGGCACATCGACGCGTCCACGGCCACGTCCACGTCCACGTCCACTTCCACGTCCACGTCCACGTCCGCGATCACGTTTGCCCGAGAAGTCTCGCGCTCGTCTTCGCACGATCGGGTGTGCCAGGTGGAAGCCGGTCGAGCGGCCGGAAAATCTATCGTCGACCGAGATACGATCGACCACGGCCTGCAACAGCAAACGAGGACACCTCGCGACTCACGACGCTCGTTCGCGACGAACCGACAGACCGACCGATCGATCGCGATCCCTCGCGACTCTTCAAGATCGCCGGTCTCGATCGACCGAGAGGCAAAAACGAGCGGAAACTGTGCCTCGCCTCCTGCTTCGAAACGTTCCGATTCTGGTTAGCTGGGACGCTCGATCACTCGCGCACCCGTGCTCTTTTTATCGCCTCGCGACGGTGCGTCGAACAGTGTCTCGAGAATCCCGATCGCGACGCCGTTTACCGTGACGCGCGCACGTACTTGCGCGTACACCTGCAACCTGTTGCTCGCGATCGGACGGCAACGTGACTTCCATGCGCGCCGGTACGAGCGACGATCTGTCGTATCGATCGAGACTCGAACCTTCCGCACAGAGTTCCGCGATATCGACGATGCCTCCCCCAACCCCCCACCACGTCTCGCCGTGATAAATTTCCTTAAACTATCACGTTTATTTCGATTTACGCTTACGTTGAAAATATATTTCCACTTTATACCAACTGCACACAGATATCGTACATACATCGTAGTTTCTTCCGATTCGTGACATACGCATTAACATATACGATATACGGGAAATACGGGCAGCGCCGGTGGCAACGACGCCCTCTATCTGCGTCGTTGCATTGCCGCTCCACATTCCCATTTCAATCGCGTTTTTGCGAGGAAAAACAATTTTGGATACAAAGAGAACGATGCCCTTCGTTACGATGGGTCTGTTCTACCTCCGTAACGGTACAAACAATCGCTATAACGTCAACCTTCCCGCTCTATAAGAAGTTCTGCAAAACAAAACAAAAAGTCAGGGACGCGTATTTTCGAGTCAGAAGCATATATTTGCCTTGGGCGTGGAACTATGATAGGTAATGTAAAGATCCTACAAACGCTTTTGGAAACGCGGAATATAGTCGCGCCTCGATCTTTGCAGATAATGCATCGTCCTCCATCTGGATAAGTGAAATCCCATTTTAAGCGTATATAAACTCAACATGCTGAGTATATATATATAAGCATGTAACTGGCGCTGCATTTCGATGACAAACGCGAATTCTCCTTCCAGCAAATATATATTTCTCTCGGCGTATCTTCCGATCAAACGGCTACGTTTGTGTTCAGGTACAAGATATGCACGATGTTACAAAACGATCGAAGATAAATTCAAAGCACCGAATACGTCAAAGTATAATGCAACTGTCGCATCTCCTCCTACGGATATGTTTTAAATTACAAAAATTCCATTTCTATCTATCTGTATTATGTCTATGGAAGCGCATTATCACTATAATTTCGATCCATTAAAGTAATTTCAAAAATGTGCATCCTGCCGTCGTCGCAACAGCATCAACGTGACATATACGTTCGAGAAAAGCGCGGACTCCTCCTGCGTCTATCGAGAGCGAAAGCTCTCGAAGAGATCGTTCGATTTACATTTAACCAAATAATAACGAATTTTGCATAACCTGTACCTCTTACGGAATTATGTAAACATCGAAGTGCGTAAAGAAACTTGATCGGCGTTCTCGAACCCGTTCGCATTTGTTTCCCCGATGCTCGTTCGCTCGCCAAACATAGCAACGTTATACGATCGTAGAATATAACTGATACGTCGACTAGGATGCCGTACAAATTACGTTGCACCTTCCGTTGCTCGTGACCTTCCAACGTTCCAACAAGCCCGCGAAGAGTATCTATTTTCGAGTAAACGTTACGATTGCTGCTCGCAGAAATAAATCGTAGCCGTTGACACGATTCGCGGGAGTAGAGATGATTCGATTCTTCCGAAAAGGTAGATCCTAACGTGCTGAAAACAACTGATGTGTCAAACACGGATGTACGCGTCCTTTGCTTTGGTCGTTCGTAAAAATCATTACGTTCAATAGCGGAAGCTAGAATGTATCTTCTCATACTCGTCGCTTCCCGATTTGAAAAACGTACGAATTGCATATTCATATTCAATGGGCGAAGAAACGAAAGCGTCACTCGAGACTCGAGAACTTCTTCCCAAACGATAGACGGGCTGCAATTTCTCCGACGATCGCGTATCGTACTGTATTAAATATTGTAAGTGAAATGCAAATTGGTACGTGGTAATGTCACACGAAACGATCCGTTGCCATGAGACGTAACGATTTTACAACCATAAAAATAGGCTCTGGATAGTACATTCTTACACTGAAATACGATGACGTTTCTTTCTATATCTTAAGATTTGATTAGTTTCGGCATTTGTAAACAAGTATTTTTGGAAGTTCACTGAAGAAGTGCGGATATATCCCAGATTTTAATCAGACGATCTTGTCCAATCGTCAACAATCTTCGCCTGGGTGCGTCTAGGTCCATTCCGATAACGCTGTGCTTAGCGTCATGGAACGAGGCTAGAGATGTTTGGCTAAACAACAGATATTTTTGATGACCAAACGGCTCGCTTGCCCGTTAATTTTTGTAAATTTAAACGATACTTTCTCGGCTCTCTACTTACTTTGAAGCTTTAAGTTGAATGTGGCACGAATCGCAGACTCTCACTTCGAATTCAAATCCCATTGCGGGTATGGGAATTCGTTGAGACGTGCAGCGTCCACATAACGCACGTCCACAATGACGACAATGATGTTGCCTCAGTCCCAATTGTCTCTGGTCCATCATCGCCCTGATGTTCCAAAAGAACGGTGTTCCGCAAGCCTGGAAATGTAAAACATTGTTTATGTATCTTCCATCGTTTGCTTCAACTGTAGGTCACGTATTTATTACATTTTCGGCTCTAATCCGATTTGTTTACCTGACACGTATCGGATTCTACCCAAGTTGCGGTTTCTTTCCTACTTGCTGCCATATCCCAACAAACTATCACACCGTCTTCTCCTCCGGATAGTAACACGCGTTCGGCGCTCGCGTAACAAAGCGCCGTAACTTTGTTGCTGCAAGAGTTCAAGCAGAGTTGTACATCTGAATGACTCGAGATGCGCGTAACAATAAACTTTAACGATATTCAAGTTATCTTACTGATGGCCCTGAAGTTCGTACGCCGTACCCTGACACCCGCCGATATCCCATACTATAATGTTTTGATCGAAACTTCCGGAAAAGAGAAGTTGTTTTTCAGGATCCCATGCCAACGTATGAATGCTTCCCGTGTGCGCTTTCAGCGTAGTGATTAACGTAATACCGTTAGTATCTAACTTTAGCAAAGCTATCTGACCCGAGTAATCGCCCACAAAGGCCTGCTTCGATTGCGTGTCGTATCTGCACGAGTTAAGCTCATACTTAAGCGTCGAATGGAAGTACACTCGTTTGATCTTTCTTAGGAATAGGTGGAATGCAATTTAGCGTATAAAAGGATACTGCAGAGCTGTGTACCAAGCGTCCGTTTGATACGATCCTAGTTTCTGACCAGTCTCGGAACAATGTAATTGAAATAACTTATCTCTACCTATACTTAAAACCCAATCGCAGTTCGGCACGAATACAACTCCCGTGACTCTTGCCTGATGAGCGAGGTACTCACGCATAGCCGTCATGCGATTGTAATCTTGTTCCAAAATGAACTCCTGAAAATCAAAAACGTTTCATCTTTTCTATATCGACAATATAGAGCATCTACTTAAGAAAGATACAGTTCTACATACATTTATACTTCCATTCTCCAAACCGACGAAAAGTTGTCTGCTCTCTACGCAATAATGCATGGAGGTCGCTCCTGCAGCCATATACTGACAAACGCTAGGCCAATACTGACCCGAATCGCGTTTCAACCACACCCTGACGGTTCTATGAGAAAATTAAATTGTCATTAAATATATAAATTTACATTCAATTATAATGTCATACAGAGAAATGTATTATATTATTTCATTCGGTCATGGCAGTGAGTGAGGAAAAATCTGTTATTTCACTCGAGAATTAAAATCTATTATTACAATAATGATGTTAATTTTATAATAAGTGTTTGCCATCTACCTGTCATCGCAAACGCTGATTACACCTTCTTCCCGCGGGATAATGATAGCAGCATTGACGTCGTCGTTGCATCCTTCTAGTTTCGATAAGAGAACGGGTTTACGGCTGGTACTGAATTTATCATGATTTACTCCCGGAGCAGGCTTTATTTGTGCTGCCATTTTAATCTTCAAAATCTTATATTAGAAGTAGATTTGTCATTTGACATTTGTCCGACTTCGACGTTAATCAGAGTTTACGTATGTTGTGAAGATGGACTCCCTGATATTTCATGAGACCATCGAGAACATGGAGAACCTGCTGGCGTCATTGGCGTTATTCGCCAGAAACGATGCTTCTTTGCGTTTGAAAATTCTTCCTTATCGGCTATCTTTAAATCGATGTAATTACAAAACATCACAGTTGGATACCGAAACAATGATTATTTGTAAAGGAATCATAGGTTTACGCAGGTCGTAAACGATAATTCCCGTTGCAATTAGTGAATGAAATCCTTACGATTAGTACGGAGACAAGAATTTGAACGACTCATTCCTTCCTACATTTTTCTAGTTCGTGTTCGTTGACTGTCAATTAAAATATTCACAAACATGAGATAATATCAATTTATTGCAATTTATTGTAATATGGACTACTGATATCGAAGGAATGAGATATTTATGATTAATGAAATTATGTCAGGGTCAAAGGTAATAGTACAATAAGAGAATGATGATTAATGAAATTTTTGCTTCTTATCCTACGTTAAAACGATAGAATTTTTTTTTCATGCGTCAGGGTGATAACGATAAAGATGACAATTTAAAGAGGCAGGGTTCATTTAGAAAACTCTTGCCTCTTAATGCCAATGGTGATTCTCAACTCAGCATGTCCGTGAAAATGATAGATAGGCCAACAGTTTCGCAAAGTAACAAAGAGTATGCTGTTTTTTTGCAAGAATACAATATATTGTCAGAATAGTAAGTACTTTGATCCTTAATTGTAGCATCGAGTACGCAACGAACAACACAATAATTTATTTGTTTTGCAGCAATATGCTGTGTATGCAAGATTTAAAAGGAGTTTATGTAATACCATCGGCACAAAATTCTACTTGTAAGTATTATAGCTATTTGAATGTAGCCCCTTTATCCTTAATGTTTTACATGTCCATACCAGTTGTAAGTCAGGATCATTCAAACGAAATATCGATTGATCCCTAGGTCTTGCTTGTCCTGTCTACATCCTATATAACGGTTCTGATGTAAATACATGCGCAATGTATCGACCTTATATCTGACATATTTTGTCTAATTTTCCTCAAAAAATATTTTTATTAAATCGTAAAAAATTTATGTTATATTAGCATGGTTCGGCGTTCAATTTATTCGACAAGGAATTTTTCAAGGTGGCGTGTTTAGATTTACGATTGCATTACCGCAGAATTTTCCAGATGGAGGATGTCCGGTAAGGATGCGTCACATTTTGCCATGATCGTGCAATTTTCTGACATAAGGAAAGTAATTTCAAAATGTATTTAATACTTGTTTTAGAAAATTACATTTCAAACCCCAATTTTTCATCCTTTAATCGAACCGGAATCTGGAGAATTATGTACATCTTGGGGATTTCCCGAATGGAGAAAGAGTAACAGAGTCTGGCACTTGGTGCAGTTTATTACAAAAATATTAACGAAAGTCGATACGAAAATGACGTCGATCAATCAGGAAGCATCTATATTGTAAGCGTGCTGCTACTCGTATTAGCACATTTTTTTATATTATTTTACCATGGTTTCGCATGTTATAGATTGGAAAACAATTTCGAAGCCTTCCGGGAGCGTGCAAAACAATGCGTTAGAGAAAGTTTAAATAAAGTCTATGATCCGCCCGTAACGGACGATTCGCACTATATAACGTTCAGTCCTTACATCAGCGAACTTCACGATTCTGTTAAACGTGAAATTTACGAACGGAAGGTAACAAAAAAAAAAACAATTGTATTACAGAAAACACCAATCTCATGTATCTATATCGTTATGTAATATAGGAAGAGGAAGAAAATAGAGCGCTCGGCTTGTCCTAGGTGCAACCGGGTTGTCTTCAACTGTTCTCAAAACCTGAAGCTAGATGACAAGTAATTACGAGAATGTGGAGCATTATCGAAATCTCATACGTCCAGAGGAAGATAACACGATTTTATGGAGCATTGCTCACTTGAAATATAATGCAGGGAATACGATATAAACTAATCTAAAGTATTTTTGTGTTGGCGGAGAACAATGGACTTAAAGTTATTTATAATTATTATGGTTTTAAGTGAATTTATACGGAGGTATTAAAATAACCATGTTCAAAATACTCTTATATTTAATTTTACCGCAAATATACTTATTTACTAAATGTTAAATGAGTCTTACTGTTATGTATTTTGAATTTTCGAATTTTGCCGTTGCCTATTTAGCAGATAGAAGAGAGGAACAACAATGTACTTGAGTGATTGTTATGAGCCCGACGGTGGCGCTATCTATTGAACTTTATTTTCCTCGTTGAATCTGCGAAATTTGCCAAAAATGTTTCCCACGTATTTCCTCCATCCCACGTCTTTAACAGTATGTTCCAAATGATCACAAGTCTTTGATTAAAGGTAATGTACAACTGGAATTCAAATGTAATTTCCGTAATTATGTAATTAATAAATGTCGGAAAAGGACATTTCTCGATCGTTTCAATTTCCCGCTGCAGCAGCGCGCTGGTTTGTGGTACTCTGCTGAAATAGTGACGTCACAGTCGTCGTTATAAGTATCCCTTGCGCGGTCGCGAGAACCCGTGTTCCTGCATATCATTCAGTTTTCGGTAAGAAATTTTCAAAGAATATGCTCGAATTCTACTCTCAGTTAGTCAATGGTGTTTTCGCGAACGAATGCAATACTGAGACGTTGATTTTTTCTTTCGTTACGATGATAGGAGCAAAAATATTGGTCGACCCCTTCTGCTGGTGCAACGCACAGTTAAATACTTCAAAATATGTGACTTTTACTTCTTCCATTGACACGTAGTACGAGCAAATCTTAACATTACGATTCGAACTATCGCAGTTCTCCTATTGGGTTTAACGATGCGCAAGTATTTTATGGCATTTGCAAAATTGCGTTTTATGGTGGTTCGGATTTGCTTTTATCCCATAGTTGCTATTTCACTCATTACCGTCATGGTGTCTGCGCAGAAGGTTCGCGCGTAAGCACTGCACAGACGCAGACAGAGAGTGTCCGACATCTTGGAAAGTTTGCCGCGAACAGTTGGGTGAACGTGTGCTCCTCCGTTCGACTCATTTTCCGTTAAGAAATTGTCAAAGGCTGTCCTCGAATTCTACTCTCAGTCACTTATTGGCCTTTCCGCATCCGAATAGAGTGCCGGTCATCGATGTCTGCTTTTTTACGACGATCGAATGAAAAACGTTGGTTGGACTGTTCCTCTCTCGCCGGCCGGGACGTTGCTGCGATTCACAGTCAAATACTACGAAATACGTGAATTCTACTTTTTTCGTTCAGACATAGTACGAGCAAGTCTTAATATTACGGTTCGAACTATCGTACTTCTTTTATTCGACGTTCAAGTTCGAATTTGTGTTTGCTTGATATTTATTCCTATTTCACCCATAACCGTCATGGCGTCTGCGCAGAAGTCTCGCGCGCATGCACTGCACAGTCGCAGAGGCAGAGCGTCAGCCATCTTGCAAAGTTTGCCGCGTTCGGTTGGTCATTCGTGCTCCTGCATTTGATTCATTTTTCGGTTAGAAATATTCGATGACTCTGCATGAATTCGTGTCTCATATAGTCATTTGTGTTTGTGCATCCAAATATTATAGCGAGTCGTTGGTTTCTTTTGTTTGCATGGCAATAGAAGTCAAAATGTGGCCCGAGCTGTTTCCCTCTTGCTGACCGGGATGCTGCTGCGATTCACGGACGAATACTTGAAAATACGTGAGTTCTCTTCCTTACATTCGCGCGTAGTACAAGCAATTTTCAACATTACGTTACAAATTATCGCAGATGTCTCATTGTATCTAACGATACACAGGCAAAATTAGTGTTATATTTCTATCTTTTTCTCTGCCGTCATGGCGTCTGCGCAGAAGGCTCGTGCGCATACCCTGCTCAGCCGCAGGCGCAGGACGTCCGCCATCTTGCAAAATTTTGACACGTCCAGTTGACACTTCGTGCTCCTGCACTTGTTTCATTTTTCGGTAAGAAACATTCGATAATTCTGCATGAATTCGCGTTTCAGATAGTTATTTGTGTTTGCGCATTCGTATATTATATGGAACCGTTGATTTCTTCTGTTTTTGCAACAGTAAGAGACATACTTGATCGTGCCCTCTCTCTCTGGCCGGCCGACCACCACCGGAACTTCGAATTTTATTTCGTAAGTTGAATCTTTTGGAATATATGTTATCTGCAATACTTTTTCTCACATATTACGTTAGGCTGATTATTTTTAACGTGAAATTTTCCTCCCTTTTAGAGCTTATCTTGTCGAAACGAACGTGGAGCTCTGGTCGGTCCTTAGATGACGCGGAAAGACATCTCGTGAATTATTTTCTACGTTCGGTGAGTCGCATGCATTTAAATTCCTCCGGGACCCCGATTCATGCCGTAGGACGATTGGTCCAAATCGGCAAGGGCGACTGGTTGTATCATTTCTTGTTGCGAGCACCGTGACCATGGGTTAGATAAGTAGTATCCTACTCATGTATAATTGCACATTTAGGGTGTCTATGAGCTCAGGCTAGGTCTTCTTGTACGCCGCGATTGCTCAATGAATGACTGTACATTAACGATAGGCTCGAGTCGCGAAAGAATTCCTCGAAATTAACTTTGCGCGAGTAGATTCTGAAGACGGATCACCCATCCGACTTTGTATTTTTTATTATGTTTGCTCGAACCATCGCGCAATGACAATTGTAACGCACGATTGAGTGCTGCTCAACGACTTTTTCCCGTTTCCGTTGATCCAAAGAGCCGCAAAACTTTGCCATCTATAATGTGCAAGAAGACACTTCGCGACGGGCAGATTCTAGAATCGAAGTATCAGTTTGCAGTGTCTTTTCTACATCCTTTGAACCATTTACTTCGATGACGGAAAATCCCGAGGATAGTGCATGCATTTAGTCTATTAATTCAATATAAATATTTTCAACATAAAATTCAATATAATATTCAATATAAAGTTTAATATAATATTCACATTAAAGTTCAATATGATATACAATTTAACGTAAAGTATTTGATTTTTTAAGATATTATAAATATTCTTAGTAGAGTCTTTGATTAAATTACCAGTTACCTTTCAATATTGCTAAATATCTTGCTTGAATAATGAAATATTTTTGAGAACGAAAAATAGATCGTTAGTTACAACTAATTAATAATTTTTCAAGCTCAGGATTTTCAGCACTAATCTTTAGCTGACACTTGCTCGTGCTCGCTTTTCAGCTGAGACATATTGGCATGCTCAGGTGCTATGCTGATAAGTCTGGGCGGCGGCTGAGCTCAGGTAGGACTAATCACTTTTAGCGATTGACAATGTCAAGGCGAGTCGTGCACGACGTAATTTCCACGTTTGTGTGTTGTGGCTAGGCCGTGGATCTTGCGTCGTATTTTAAACTCATAGCAACGAACAATAATTTGCCGTTCGTTCTTGCTCGAATTCATTCTGTTGAAGGAAACCTCCGCAATTGTAACTTATACTGGGTTTTACCGCTTGGTGAATAAGTTAACGCATATGGTATTTCATATTAAATCTCAAAGTAAAATTCAATTCTACATGCTTTATGAACACGAGCCATATGCGTTACCGTACTTCCTAAAATTGCTTTCAATACAAACGTTTCAAAGATATAACGATACTATGGTTCCTTTGTACGCGATGTAGACGATAAATTGATTTTCCATATTACGCAATGTCCGCTTTGCCTGTCAGTTGATTTCAGGAAATGGTACGTAAACTTAGAGGGTGAAAGTTGTGCACGGAGTTCGGGTGTCGGAGTCACCCCGGGGTGGTTCTCTAGTGTAGGCACCTTGCGCCCGGGCTCTTAAATGATGATCGTGAGTGAATGTTTTGTGATGATTGAGTCGCGATTTGCCATTTTGAATATAGGTGACAGGTAGGTAGGTAGCATACCATCTCGACTGAGTGTTTGCGTTTCTCTAATTGTAAGTTAAGTAGGTAGGGCCAGGAGGTGAGGCTATCACAATCGCGCGCGAGTAGGGTGAGACGTCTGCCCCTGGGATCAATCGTGCTCGAACAGATCCGGATCTCGTTCGTTTGCGATTCTTAGTTTTAGTTTTTCAGCTTGCTCGAATATCATGGCCAATTAAGGAAGCAATGCGAGCATCGGTGCAGACACAGTGACCGATTACCAAAATCGCTGCTCGTCCTGACATCGCTCGCGTCGTTTTCTCGCGGAAGCTCCTCGGGGTAGCTTATAATTGTACACGTGCCGGTAAGATATTTGAGCAACGTTCCTGGGGCAGGAGCCCGAAGAAGGAAGAGGCATCCGCCGAAGAGGCCCCGAACAAACTGTCGCAAGAAGGGGTCGCAACGAATGACTGACCATTTTCGAGTCCTCGGATTCTAGAATGGGCGCCATTGCCATTAAATATTTGTCACTGTGCTCGCTTAGTGCATGTAGTAGTAGTCAGTAGTTAGTAAACCGCGATTTTGTTCGTATTAGCTCCCGCGAAATTAGCGTTGCGAATAAATGGAGACGCGTTGAATTTTTTTACTATACTCGTGAAAGTAACTTTTCGAGAACGCACAACTTGTTCTCAGGATTTTGCTCGGCTTAGGTTTTCACTTAACGTAGAGTCTCGAAGCTATCTACCTTTGAAGAAGGTTGTCGGGAGTTTTCTCACCTTGGATGTAAAGTAGCGTTGCGATGAAAAAAACAGCACTGGAGTCTGGTGCGCGGGTTATGCCACGAATCAGGTTTGTAAAATGTAGAGTTGCGACATTAGAAGAAGCACCATAGGGTGTACGAGTTTTGCTCGTATCAGGACTTTAGGTAAAGTAGCGTTGCGGACCAAAAAGCACCTAAGACTGGTGCGCGGGAGTTTGTCAAAGTCAGGGATTTTCAGGTTTCATCTTTGTCTAGCTTTCGCGATATTAGCGTTGCGATAAAAACTTACAAGCGCGGTTTTCTTTGCTCAATACTCGGTGAATTAGAGTCACGATCAACTCGGCAGCAAGGACGGCACTGGTACCGGATGAGGTATCCCGGAGTCGCAAAAGAACGACTCTTCATCCGCAAATTAATGTTGCGACAATAGATTTTCGCGATTTGCTCGCGAATTCGATTAATTAGAGTTGTGACACACAATAGCGCCCATAGTGGCTGCTCGCGATTTGCTTCGGGAATTTGATGAATTAGAGTCACGAGACACAATAGCGCCCACAGTGGCTGCTTACGATTTTTTTCGCGAATTCGTCAAAGATGCTCAATTGAGCATCTCGGATTCTTTTTTCCTATCTAATTTTTTTTCTCTTTGAGCTGTCCCCTAACCCCCTATTCTTTATTACACTGATTGTAATTTCATGAAAGTCAAACGTTTCTGAGTAGGTTTACTGTTGCTGTAAACGACAATACACGCCGGGCGCTCAAAGACACCAACCAATCGTGTGTCCAAAACGAAATACATTCGATTAAATCGAACTTTCGCATATTATTTTCACGGCCTCGGCGTGTAAGGGTAGGTTCCGAAAGGGTGGACGCAGCCGCTCGGGAATACAATGGAACACACATTTGACTCAAAACCCAGATCTTATATTTTCCAAATATATTACAATGATATAGTCATTACAAATGGCCGCAACGTAGATATATGTACAACCGCTCGGCGACGCGAATATAATAATCAAATATAAAACAATGAGAAAATCATATGACTGTAAGGTGCTCGGATGTGGTCACATGAATATTGTTCGATTCACGATCGACAATAAACACGCCACTAACTAATCGAGTCCAAGTAACTGGATTTGCCAGTATTCAAATCCATCGACAGAATCACTCCCGCTAAGTGGAAGGATCAGAATCGATGCTTAGCCTCGATAGTCTCGAAGCCGCTTACGTGTAGCCCAATAATCAAAAATATATTGATAATGAATGTACGCGCCGAGCGATTGCCGGACGTCCGTTTTCTACGATCGCCCGTGGTCAAGTGACTCTCCTTCGGAGCCGCCGCGGCAATGTTGACATTTGCCGTCTACGGTCGACGGCTCGCGTTGGCAACAGTTTACAGGCTTCCATGCCGTACATCCATATTTATAAAAAGACATTTCGTACTTCGAATGTAACAAACTAAATATCATGACTTATAAACTATTAAATTATATGTTTAAAGTTACAACTGAATAGTACTCTCTTATAATGGTGTATTTTTAATGAACTTAATGTATATGTGCATTGGCAATAGTTGCAAAATTCATTATTAAATGTTATAGATGCTTTAAAAAAAAGTTATGAATGTCCTTTGAATCACTCATCACGGGATGATAGAATAAATCGTTGAATAAATAATCGTGATCGGTGCATTGCCAGAGTATTCGAACAAAGTCTGAAAGTTAAACTCGTCATATTTTGAAATTTATAAAGGGCGGTAAATTCGGCAACACTACCGCCTTCTACCGTTCGCATTTGCAGATACTGTATTCAGTGACAGTACTGCCTCCTACAAGTATCAAAATGAAACATTTCTCGAAACTTTATTATCGCTACTCCTATTTAAGCTTCCATAAACATATTCCTGATATAAACTAATAATACGTGGCTCGAGTTAAAATCGTAATGTTCTCTCCCGTATCCCTTTATTTTTTCAGCGATTTTAATATTGTTCTTTTCCACATATTTCTTAGAGCAAAATATCTACTTGCTATAACTCAATAGCAACTAGCTTGGTTTTGTGCATTTCGGTGCATTTTATACTTTCAATTTTGCTCTGCTGCTATCAGTGCAATATCTATACCTATGGTTATCATCTTCATTGAAAAGTTTCCTTAAGACCTGATATTTTATCGGTCTCATGCGTGCCGGACTTTACGATTGTACGACAGATATTCGCGACGTTCGCGGCCAGTATTCGCCCGAGGAGAGACGTATGTCACGTATATTCCAAAGATAAATGTGAAGTGCACTGGCATATCTTGCGACCAATAGTGCCGGAGTGTTAGATGTTGTTTACGCGCTTCTTTATTTTCTTTAACAGCACTACGTCTTATTGGTTCGCCGCTCTTTGAGATTATGAGCTGCAATTTTAATCTTTGATGACAGACGAGCAATTACGGGTAATTATTCGACCTCATATCAAATCAGTTAACACGCCTTCGTTCAGTAGACGATAGTAGGTGCGTATGGCACTTTGCACGAAAAACGAAAACAAAGCGAGACTTTGAAGCACGTAGAGCAAAAAACGGATAAAGTCGAGCGATTAGTTTTCTCTGCCTCAAAGCTAGTTGCCGAGTTCTCCGTTTAGGTTAAGGACGGATTGTATCGAACACACATACCGTTTGCCGTTCACGTGTTGCAATGTACTCGTATATCGCGACTTACGAATCAGGATGACGCTAATTAAACGTTCTCCCATCCTCGCTGTTCGAACGTTTTCACGAATTTTTGTCCCGTACGATTACTTCAAAAAAAGAAGTGTGGCCCCTGCAATATTGACATATTGCGCGTGCTTTGCTGGGAAACTTTTTATCAGTATTCCAGTTGCGCCAGCATCTTCATCGATACAAATATGTAGAAAAGACATTCTCTTATTTTAGGCGATACGAGGACCATAAAAATGCAGACGATCAAGTGCGTAGTCGTAGGGGATGGCGCAGTGGGTAAAACTTGTCTATTGATTTCGTATACCACAAACAAATTTCCATCCGAGTATGTACCTACTGTCTTTGACAATTACGCCGTAACGGTGATGATAGGGGGGGATCCATATACATTGGGCCTGTTCGATACCGCCGGTAAGGATCTTCCCAGTTGTCCCTAACTTACTCGTTACGCAGAGAACTAAATTTCGACTTTACGTCATGCCACAGGACAAGAAGATTACGATAGATTGAGACCTCTCAGTTATCCACAGACGGACGTATTTCTCGTTTGTTTTTCCGTAGTCTCACCTTCGTCGTTTGAAAATGTGAAAGAAAAGGTTGATCGGCGCTTTAAACGTTTATGAACGACCGAGATTTCATACGCTTGATGGAATACTCGCGAAACACGTTTTTTCAGTGGGTTCCGGAAATTACGCATCACTGTCAGAGGACGCCGTTTTTATTGGTTGGCACTCAGATCGATCTGAGAGACGACGTGGCTACCATTGAAAAATTGGCAAAGAACAAGCAAAAGCCGATATCCGCGGAGCAAGGAGAGAAGCTTGCCAAAGAGCTGAAGGCGGTCAAGTACGTCGAGTGCAGCGCTCTCACTCAGGTAACGGATTGCAAATTACGAGGAACGTAATGTTTCGCCGATATATTCTGATAACTATACGAAATAATTTGAATTGAACCTTCAGAAAGGCCTGAAGAACGTGTTCGACGAAGCTATTTTAGCGGCATTGGAACCCCCGGAACCGGTGAAAAAGAGAAAATGCACGCTCTTGTAAGAAGCGCGCATTATTCCGGAAATAATGCGCGTCAAGGGAGAAAAAGGAAGATACGTGTAACAGTAGCAAGCGGCAAGACTCGCACACAGTAGAAGCACCGTTAGAAAATTCAAAACCGTGCTCGCGCGATTCACTTCGAAGCAAGTTACGTTGGTTGTCGGAGACGACTGGAAGCCGCTTACGTCAACGCGACAATTTCGAGTACAATTTAACTTTGATTTTTTTCATTATCACGACCGCGGTCACATTCCAAGCGATGTGAAGCGTTCCGGCTTCGAATTTTCTAAGGTTTGGCCTGAGACACTTTTCAACGAGATTTAATGTATCTCATCAAATATATTGCACAAACACTTTTTACTTTGTAAACGATGCTTCGGTACTTTGCGCGCGCACTAGAAGCATTATTGTCTCGTCGAATCTTATCCAAGAGGGATCTCGGGTGATTGCAGGTATTTCCGTTAAAACGTTTGGTGCTAATCTGCTCGAGGATGATTTTCGTATTTTGGATGTATAAACGAAATCGATTACAAACGGCAACGGGCGATAAAAAATATCTGTTGAACGCGAAATCGGAGCTTCTGTATCTGGGAAGAGAAGAGGATGGTGAACCACTTGCGCGCTCTGCTACTCGAATCAAATCGAATCGTTCGGAGCGATTCCGGTAGAAGGAACTTTGCGCCGATCGTATAGGACAGATAAGACATAGGGACCTTGTTTTCCCCACTTCGATATATCTACTTTTCATCGTACGGGACGAAGAAAAACATTTCCGACGCTGATGTCTTACCTTTCCGTTGGAGCAAAAGGGATTTACAAGATTTTTCGATAGCGCTAGAAATCGATCAGATCGCTGTTGATCCGGAATTTCCGACAGCAGCTACGTTTCACGTCGAAATCTCTACGACGACGCGCTTCTTTCTTTCGAGGAAATCTTATTTTTAAGTAAGGAGCAAATTTAAGCATATCACCGCTCGCTACGCTACGGTATTACAAAACAAAATCATAAAGGACAAGGACAGAGGACTGGAAGCGACGCGCATTTATTTACTTGATACTTTGTGAGAAGGACGGATACGTTGGTGGTATCGCGTCGGCCGCGAATATCAACGGCGAGAGCGAATTCAATCCTGTTCCGGCTACACTTTCGGCAAACTATCTGTCCGCTTTCGAATAGCGGTTGGTCGTTGTCGGTGAACGATAGCTCGAGCGCTCTGTCGTTCGAATCAAACGCCTAATGCTTTTCTTTCATTACCGTTGAGGCTCAACGTTACGATGTTATATTTCGACTGGACGAGCGAACGCGCTCGACGAATCGATCCTACGGAAGGAACGAACGAAAGAAAGAGAAAATAAAAATGGACATGGCCGAACTTTACCCTCCGTATTTGATAGAGAGAGAGAGAGAGAGAGAAAGAGTGTGTGTGAGAGAGAGAGAGTGATATGGCATTTATTAGCACTGTACGTGTCGCGATATGTAGACACCCTGGTATCACGAAATCGTAACATAAATATATTTATACTACGTATACCATACGAGGTCTCCTTTCCAGTTACTCGATAGATCCCGTGCTCGATGCGGCACGGTCAAAGGAAAAATCGATGAAAGGGAAGAAACGGTGGTTCGCGATGGAACGAAGAAACTGGAGTAAATAGTAGTCTCTCGTGAATCGTATGCGATATCGCCGAGGCGGTTTCTTCGAAAGTTCTTTCTCGATCCGGCGATCCGAAGGAATTTCGTTTTCCTCGATCGCGATTGCCGTCCAACGTATCGCATAGTGGCCTGTAGTTAGGTCAATTAGGTGGGTACGTATTGGGTACCGAGTGCGCACCGTAGTCCGCGCGAGCCGAAGCCTCGGCACGGAAGGCGCGCCGGTCACGGACCCATCACGGACGTGCCTCCGTGCTCCCTTGACATTATCGCTAATCATCTCGAATCGATGCTCGCATCCAGGCGGGAGAGAACGGAGAGATACGTGCCCCATTCCGGATCTCCAAACGTAATGGCGATTCTTGTAATCGATCGGGAAATTGCTTTCGTTCTCTCGAGTCGGCCGCCGGGGGGCAACTCTTCGACGAAAGGTAAAAGTTTCGCGCTATCGGGACAAACGCTCCTCGAGGTCCTTCAGGTTTTCGATTAAGATCGATCGAGATTTCGAGGGTCGTCGGACGGTGGCGGATGTCGCGCGATTTCGAAACACGTGGAAACGAAGGAGCGTCTAGAAGCCCGTATAGAGCCCGTAAAGGTCGCATTATAAAACAAGTTGACCACCTGGTGGCAACCGCGCGGGGGGCCTCCGGACGCACGTTGACACAACTCATTTTTACGCGGTGTCCCACGCACGATGGGCGGCCGCGCTCGTCCTGGCTTCCTCCCTTCTACTCTCTTCCTCTCTCTTGCTCCTTTTTCCCCCCGGCTCCCTCCCCGTTCACCTGGCCTTCCTCCCGCGAACCCTCTCGCCGTTCCACCGGTGTTTATGCCGCTTTATGCCTCACCGTTCGGTACCACCGCTGGGCAGAGTAATGGCGCGAGATCTGTGCCGTAGTCGCCGTAATCGCTGTAGTCCTCGTAGTCACCGAGCTGGTCGTCCTCGTCTCGGGTTCGTCGAGGGGGTGCCGAGGACCGATCCTCGGATACCGTCGATTCTCGGACGTTTTACGCCGTCGGAAGCCTTCCCACTGTTCTTCTGCGTGCCATCTCGATGAAATCTTCGAGCTTCCTTCGATGAGAAGACGAGAGGGATAGATAGATAGGGCGAAAGAGAAGGAGCGAAGAGTGGATACGGATGCGGATGCGGATACGCGGATGCAACCGTGTCCAAAAGGTGATACGTGCGTCGCGTAATTGTCGTTACGCACGCGAGTACCAAATTGCGTGCGAATTCGTTACTCCCGGCTGGAAGGCGTTTTTGTCGAAAGGATCTTCCTCTCCTTCCAAGACTTTGTCGGTCCGCTTTTACAAATTCAGCCTCCGTCGAATCGCGTGTTCGACGCGGAGAAATTCATTCGGCCGAACGATCCCTGCAATCTTCTTTTCTCGCCGCTTTGAGAAAAATGCTTCCTAGCAATTTTCCCGACGACCGTTGAATCACATTTTTCATCGGTCTCTTTCGTCGCTTCTCCGCGCTTCTCTTCGCTGATCGCCGACAAATTGCGCCACTCTCCTCGGTCGTTCTGCCCTGCCTCCCAGGATCCGTTGGTATTCGAAATCAGGAAGAGAGATCGGTTCGGCAAAAACGAAGGTAGACGGCGACATCGAAAGAGGACGTTCCGACGTCCGCTAGACTCGCGATTGTTCCCGCGGAAGGAACCGTCTCGACGGTTTCGAGTGGTCTACTCTCAAAGTACCAGCGGTTCTGTCGATAACACCCGGGATAAGTTGCACGCGTCTTCCGTCCTTCCTTTCATCCGACGAGCAATCTCGCTCTTAAGGGAATCGGTCTCCAAGATCTGCTCTCCTTCCGAACCAGACGCTTCCTCGAGCCTCCCTCTTTCACGCTGCGTCGCGACGCGTCGGTGGAAGCGGGCCTCTTTGGAAGTGCGAGCGAAACGTCTGTCTCTGCGAGCGCGATAGGCGACGCCGCGAGAGCAGCCGTCGACGACGACTGGCGATGCTCGTTTTCGAGGAGGTCGAGAATCTGGAAAAACGCGGTGTCCCGGTCGATCTTCGGCAATACTTGCCCGGGAGGGTCACCCGTTCGCTTCTGGCTTTATGCCGCTCATTCTTTTAGAAGGAAGGTGGCCGAAACCCTCGGAATCCGTCTTCCGATCCTCGTTACTCCGGGGGATTTCCGATTCCTTCTTTCCTCGTTGGCTGGCCAGCGGCGAGGGTGCCTCCCCTGGGAACGTTTTCCACGTATTTATATCGCCTTATCCGAACTTTAGATTTCGGATCGGCCGGCGCGATTTACGGGCATCGTATTCGTACGCGCTCGGATTTCCTGATATCGCTTCGGAAACGTTTTGGAATTTCTCGCGGACGAAGGGTCGCCGGCCGTTTTCGTTTCCGGGGAGATTGAGTTTTTGGGAAAAGGTTTCGAAGGTCGAAGGTAGTCGAACGAGGCAGCGCGGAGCCGAGTCCCGAGAGTCGAGAGGCGACGTGGGTGGTAACAATAGGTCTCTCTCGAGCGACCAGATTCTGGTGGCAGGACACGCATTGTACGACCGCGGTTTGAAGGTGATCGATCACCGTTGGCGATCGCACGCATACGCGCGTGTCTCCCTCTTGTACCTATTACAGGGGACGCACACTCGCTCGACATGTTCAGCTGACAGCCAACTGCTCGACGTTGTCGTTGTCGTTGTCGTTGCCGTCGTCGTCGACGTCGTGGTCGTTCTCGTGGTCGGTCGGATCTCGACTTTAGATGGAAGCGAACCGCGGGGGGCAGGTATGCGTGCCTCGGTGCCCCCAATCTTGACCGACCGACTCCCTACCTCTCGAACGCCCCGGGTACCTGCCGCCTCTCGTTCACCTTTCGGCCTTTTCCCCGGAATTTTCGTCGAATCGAGCGAAATAGAGAGCGACTGGGGTAGTCTCGAGGCGTCGCTCGTCGTCGATGGATTTGTCGGACGATCGAGGATCGAGGATAGAGCATCCATGGGAGCGAGGAAAAACGAGCGCGGATCGAGAGGTCGGGAGAGGCTCGGCCGTTTCTCTTCGTTTTTACAAAATCGTCCCGGTCGGGAGAAGAGCGCTCATTTTAATACAAATTGTTTTGACTCGGCTATACGATGGGAGCACGTGTCGCAGAGGCGACGTCGCGTCCCCCGTCCTCGTTACTGGCCCCTCCGTGAGCGAGCTCACCCGATAGGTAGCGTCATATGGCAAAACTCCGAGCAGACGTTTAGCGTAAGCGGCGCACTTACCCTTCCCGTGGGGCTAATGCCTGGACCAGCCACCGTTCCGTATCGGCCGATCCATTTCGGTCGTTACCTTCGCGCTGCTTTCTCCTTCTTCCCTCTCTCTCTCTCTCTCTGTCTTTCTCTCGCCTTGTCGTTCGTTCTTCGAACGAGACGCGGAGATCGCCACCGCGAGGACCGTCCATCTTTGGCCTCTCCTCGTCGATCGCCGGAGCGTCTCGAGGATAAGATCTAAGAAAGTTCGAGATCCTGCACGCCGAGAGACGGATCGAGTGGTTTTTGAATGTTTTTTTCATCGAGCCCCAGAATCGCGAAGGCCTCCCACGGATGGATGGACGGACGAGGCACCGGGCGAGGAAAGGAAAAAAAGAGATCTCTTTGCCGAGACGATGTCCGCTTCCCCGAACGCTAGGATCGTAGAGGCGCGCAACGTCGCGGGTACCAAAACGTATCGGCGAGAAGGGAAGAAAAGAAGCGAAAATTAGAGAAAAGAGCAGCGACGAAGAAGAAGCGGAAAGGAGAAGAGAGTAGAGGAGAGGAGAGGAGAGAAGAATCGGCGATAGTAGGAGAAACAAGGGGATCGGCGGAGAGGAAAAAAGGTCGGAGTGGCTCGTCGGGCTGATAACCCAAGAGAAGCGCGTGTCGCCCACTCATGGTGATTGCTGCCACCAGGTTTGTTCCTCGCTTCCTCCCCAGCTCTCCCCCGGCTCTTCAACGATGTCCCAACGATATCCCTACCCCGGCGAATATCCCCGCTCCGAGTGGATTTGAGCTCCCACCAGAAGCTCGCTTCGTCCCTACCAGCCTCGAGGGCGATCGCTCGACCGTGCCTCCGTATCACCTTCTGCTCTCGGGAACCCGGATTGTCCACCCACGCGCTCGCCCTCTTATTCCCTCTCCCTTCCTCCTTCTACGCCCATTGCCGTCTTTTCTCGATCGCGCTCTTGCCATCCGTCGGAGGAGGACCGTGGAGAATCGTGGAGCACCGGGGAGCACCGAGGGGGACGGCGGAGGGCCGTGGAACGGGTACGGGGCGGGGAGGGGAGGTAGGTCGTTCCATTCGATTAGATTACAATACGAGGAGCCACTACTTTCGAGCATCCGTGCTACCGTGGGTAAAGCCACTAAAGTCGACTGCGTACTGACACGGCAGGGCATTACGCCGGCAGCGGGAGAACCACCGCACCGGCAGAAATATCCCTGTCGCTGCCATCGTCCGCCGTCCACCATCTACCATCCACCCCGGCCCCGCTCTCTCCCGTCCTCCTCGAGTAGTCCGGTTTTACCTATCGCGCTCCCACGGGATTCGCGGCTTCGGTCTTTACGATTGACCGTCCGCGCGGACATACGCGAGCGACTCCGCGAGCCCGAGGGAGGCCACTGTCCGTCGCCCTCCGTCGACCTCTATGGCCGGGGTGCACGCGATCCTCGCGAAGTCGACGATCGAGGAGCACCGCGTACCTCCGCTTCGATCGATCCTTCCTGGATTTTGAATTCTGGATTCTGGATTCTGGATTCTGGATCGCAATCGCGGAGGAGAGGTTCCCTCGTCCTTTGTCTCGGGAGAGGGAGGCGACGGAGGGTTCGGTCGATCGTCGCGCAAAGGGATCCTGGAGTTTCCGGCGCAGCTTCGCTATCCGCGACTCGACGTTGAAAACGTAAGGGAGTTAAAACGCGATCCAATTTCTCAGGCCATTGAGTGCGGCGACTGCCATCTGTCTAACGGGTGGTCCCGGGCTTTTTACAGGCGAACCGTGAAATGCGCAAACAGAAGGTCCGGGCCTCCTTTACATTTTAATCAAATCATTTCTCTATTACGCGCATCGAGCGCCTCTAAGAATCTCGCGGGACCGAAGGGTTTAATTTCTCTCCCTGTCTCTTCTCGCTCTTCGCTTCTCTCTCTTATCCTCGTTCCGGATTTTCCCTCGCGCTCGGCTCTTCCCTGCTCCCTCGTTTCTTTGGCCGTATTTTCGAGGAGGTTCTTTTCCGCGTCGGACGATCTGACCGAGGGGGATAGAGAGGAGGCGCGGAAAGGCAGAAGACTGCAAAGAGCCGTGAGAGAAGAGAGAAGAGAGAAGAGAGAAGAGAGACGAGCGACGAGTAGCCGGAACAAACGACCTCTCCTTCCTCGCGGGGATCAATTTAATTTTGTTACAAATTGCTACAACCCTTTCGTTGCCGGCTCCCGCGGCGGGCACGTACGCCTCCGATCGGTTAATGACTGTTTCGAGGATCGATCGTTCCCCGAGCGAAAGCTTCGAAATAATCATCGTGGTTTCACCGTAATTGCTCCGCGGGAAATGAGAAATGGCGCCGAAGCCCGGTAAGGCTCAATTACGCAAAAATGAGTTAATTGTTCGTGAGTGAGCGCACTCCATTCAAACCTACCGCCTAGCAATTGCCTTTCGCGTAACGGCAATCCGATAAGGACCGTCATAAATTTCCATCTCCGAGGAATCCTCCCGTCGATAGGCGGGCAAACCCTCCGCGACGGGTGCCTCTTCTCGTCGCGATTCTTCTCTTCGCGGAGCATTGAGAAGCGAGTACCTCGTTTATCCGTCGGAGGGTTCAATTTTCCATTGTGGACCAGCGTCCGTTATCCTTTCTCCGTTCACCGTTCTGCGTTCTGCACTTTTTGCTCGCTGCCGCGCGCGTTCCACGCCGTTCCTCGAAGTATAACCATCTTTGTTGCAAATTGCTGGAGGTTAAATAAAGCTGACCCGATGAATCTCAGCTGGACTATTCCAGGTTGGCGTATTTGCTCCCCGTGGATAATTTAGGGAACGAGGAATCGCAAAGCCGGCTCGTTGATGTCGACTGTCGTGCCACACGCGAATCCTATCTGTCAGACTGTCCGCGATAATGTTATTGAAATAACAGTTTCCCGTAACGAGCCGACTCAAATATTTATCGCGTCGCGGAAACCTTCTTCCGTATCCCCTCTCCCGCGATAACCCCGAAATACGTACCTCCCAACGAAGGAAGCTTTTTATTATTCCACGAACGTTCGCTTCGAGAAACGCGAAGCGAACGTCGTAGGATACCCGAGTATTCTTGTTCGACCGAGCGACCGCGACGTTGACGGCCAATAACCAAATTTCTGCCTTACAAAATTTCGAAGAAAGTTGGCGCGTCGAGGCGACCGCCGATCGATGCAGCGCGCGGCTTTTCGCGAAGAAGTCGCCGCGCTCCGCGGGGAACGACGTTTCCTCCTTTTCGTCAATTTTTCGGGGGCCGCTGCGCTACGACGAGAGCCGCCCCGCCGGTGACAGCCTCGTCCTCTTCGTCGTCGCGGTCCGCGCGACGACGTCGGAGATGGTTCGGTTGTCGGCGCGAAAAGGACGAAGTACGATGAGAAGAGAGGATAGGACGGAGGCGAACGAGGAGGTTTGGAGGGCCGGTGCGCGTCGGTTTCGAGCAATTTCGTCCAGGGGGATAAAGCGGGAAGAAACGGGAGAAAGTGGGAGAGAGCGAGAGGGTGAAAAGGGGGTGAGCGAGGGAGCGGTGATGCTCGGGCGTAAGGGGGTCGATAAAGTAGCGATCGCGCACGGGACTCAATTACACGGTTCGACGGTCTCTCTCTTTCTCTCTCTCTCTCTCTCTCTCGACCTCGTCCCTCGGCCACCCCCGTTGGTTCGGATGCCCCCGTTGCCTTCGCCTCCTCCGTCGCCTCCCTTCGACCCTCGTCTCTTCTCCTCTCCTCTCCTCTCTTGCTCTCGTCTCTCGTCTCTCGTCTCATCTCCTCTCCACCCCTTAGGCCGCCATCGGCACTCCCGCCTCCGAAGCGAACCCCTTCCATTCGTCGCTTTTCCAGGCACCGTTCAACCGGCTCACCCCTGACCTCCCGCTTTCCCCGGGGGATCGCTAAAGGGACGAGTATGTTCCACTCGAAGCAGGAAATCAGCCAGACGACCCGATGGCAACGCCGTTCCTGTCGCGAGCTCCTCGCGTTAGCTGCTTCCACCACCAATCTCCGGTCACCCCGGGCTATCGCTCTCCGACGAAACTCACCCTTCTCCCTCGTTCGCTCTTCCCTTTCTTTCGCCTCTCTCGTTTTGCTCGGTTTTCCCCGCGGCTGCGGCCGAATCCCCTCGTCTCCGCTCGTCTCCTCGCGCTACCTCGCGCTACCTCTCGCTACCTCTCGCGCTCCACCCCCGACCTAACCCTCCCGACCTCCACCGAGCCCTCTCCCTTCGCCCCGTTTTCTCGCCCCTTCGCCCTCCTTCCGCGACGATTTACGCGCATCCGTCGACGCGGTTTGCGCTTTCCGCCGCGAGGATTTTCTCGAATATCTCGTTCGCAGGAACGACGTATCTGCTCGGGTACCGAAAATCTCGTTTTTCTCGCGAAAACGGCTCGACGGCTGTCCCGTGCCGGAGCCAACCGGAGCAATCTCCAATTAACGGGATTGGTATTCCGGTGGATGCGCTCGTTTAGTTACGCCACGGATCGATTCTTCTTTTTCCGTATGCGAGCAACGTCGATGTCGAAGAAGCGAGCAGAACGGAACGCTTCGTCGCAAATCGGAGCGTTTCTGCTCTCCCTCCGCTATCCGACCGCTAGAACGTCCCTTCCTCCCCTTTCGCCCCCATCCTCCCCGTCCACCCTTGCCCTCCTCGTTCCGACGCTCGGCCGTTTTCTCGCTCTGCCGATTTTATCGGGACGAGCACCATTCCTCCCTCTCGTTTCGCCAGAGGCGATAAAAAATGTACGAAGAGTTTACGAGATTCGCGCGAGCCGACGTTTCCGCGGGTAAATCGATTTGACGGACGAGTCGATGGCAAGGAGAGGACTCCTCCCTCTTCCTCCTTTCGCGTCTGCCACTCTTTCTCTCGGTTTTCCGCCTCTCTCTATCTATCTATTTATCTCTTTCTCTCTCTCTCTCGTCTCTTTCCCCGCCACGAACGAAACGGCTTCCTGCCAGTTTGCCGAACTCTCGCCGCCAATTCCGCGGTCTCGGAGATCCTCTCGGAGCAGGACGAAGCAGGAGGGTCGTGCGCTTGCTCGCCCTTCCTTCGTAGGGGTGAGTCGATCGTCGAGCCAAAGGGCAACCAGATGGCAGCAGGGTTATCTAACCCCGTCCACCCGAGGTCGATCTGGAGCAAGCCCCTTCCACCCTTTTGGAAGGCTTTGGACTCCTTTCCGTTTTCCCATCCTCTCTCTTCGTTCTCATCGTTTCTTCGTTTCGAGACGATCGCCCTCCTCTAGGATCGCTCGCCGTTTCGAGCGGTTCGTCCACGGTCCGATCGTGTCGTATCGACGACTCGGTTTCTCGTCGGTTGAGTAAGTAGGCACGAAGGGAGATTGGTGGATGGATACGTAAATAGGTAGGCACCTAGCCGCTCAAATAGGTAGGTCCGTTGGAACTTCGTCGAAGAAACGTGTCGGCAA
Source organism: Cerceris rybyensis (assembly GCA_910591515.1). Lineage (NCBI taxonomy): Eukaryota > Metazoa > Arthropoda > Insecta > Hymenoptera > Crabronidae > Cerceris > Cerceris rybyensis. The sequence continues at coordinate 309,095 of OU342797.1, forward strand.
CGGGGAGCATCTGGCGTAGAGGGAACGCGTCGATTCGAGAGGAATCGGCGAGCTCGAAGGAGACGATTAATTATTCTCGGCAGCGAGGCGAGGCGAGGCGGGAGCGTAAGCGGAAATTAATATAACGAGGTTCATCTTTGACTCCGGCGCGAGATTAGGGAAGCGCCATTTGGATTATGGATGCCAACTCGGGAGCTCATTAATTCCTCCCGGCCGGTCGATCGGTCCACCTACCGTCGCGTCGAGTTTCTCGACGATGCGAGGGTAGTTAACGAGTCTCCGAGTTTCGGCGCGTTCGAGCGATTCGTCGCCTCGACGACTAAAACGGACGCGTCGATGGGGCTCGTGTCGGGCCGACCGGTAGGTACCCGTGCAGGTGGGCATATTCGTGCTTCTCCTCGAACGAGCCATCCATTATTGCAAACGGACGAGCGCGCGCGAGGGGTAATTTGCCGGGAAGCGGGGGAGGCCCCTCGTGCCTCCTGCCTCTTGCCTCCCGCGTCCCGCGTCCCGCCTCCCGCCTCTCGCCTCTCGTTTCGGCGGACCATCGGGGAATGGATCGTTTCAATTATCCCAGATACATTAACGGAATTGTTATTGCGGTCAGCGAAGCTCGGAAGCGGGAATCGTCGTTCGGTGGAATCGGTGTGGCCGAAGAAGGGAACGCGAGGGCCTCTTCTCGCGAGGACGATCGTTTCCGGGGGTCCGAGGAGAGCCGCGCGGCCTCGATCGCGGATCCGCGAGAATCTCTCGGCCCTAAATCACCGACGCTCCGACGAACGGGACGAATCGTAGAGGGATCTCGCCGTAAAATCTCCGAGTCGGGCGGCCCCCCTTCGATTCGTCGCGTCCCCTTTGTTCGGGATACGCGTTATCTACCCTGGCACAAAGAAATACCCGAATTCGGGATCGCGGATCGGGGGAACGTCTCAAATTTCCGCAGCGGGAGAAGGAGCGGACAAAAATGGGCGGCGAACGGCCGGGAGCTGGAGGAATCTTCGGAGCGCCGGTGGTCGAGCGGTGGAGCGGTCGAACGGGGCGAGCGGTAGCGAGGAGACGAAGAGAATGATTCAGTAGTGAAATATGTTAGGAGGTCGCTGTAATGCCTTTCTTTCTCCCCTTTTAAAAATCGAGTGTACGAAGCGAGCCAGACAATAATATTTCACACGCCGCGAGGCTAATTGAATGCTACCACGGTAGTTGCGGTCCTTAGCGGGCCCTCGGGAGTTCTCGCCTTCTCCCCGTGGGTCGCTTCCCCACCGTTCGTCTTCCTACGCTCACGGAGGATAGCCCGTTCTCCGTTCCATGTCCCTGGAGCGACCGCTTCTCGCGTCTCTCGCGTCTCTCGCGTCTCTCGCGTCCACTCCGTGCCACCGATTCACGGTCGCGCTTGGCCCGACGCTGGGTCCGGTCGATCTCCGCCTCGAGGCCGAGGGGAAGAGGCCCGCCGTGCGAGAGGACAATAATTAACCGCCGGTTAGTTTACGTCGCCCCCCGCGGTTTCGGGGCTTCGTGCCCGAGGTTCCCAACTCGCCTCGACGATTTCGTTCTCGCTCGTTGCGGCTGGTCGCGCGAGCCGAGACGACTCGCGGTTATGTCCGATGGACCATCCAAATTTGACAAACGACCCCAGGATCGCTCCTCTTTCGCTCGATTCTGACGCGATTCCTCCGCGGACGGTCGTCGGTCGATTGATTTGTGGCCAACGAGGCGTGGGCGTGGTTGGGCTTTTCGGGCGATAAATACCGACGCGAGATTTTCATCTCTCGGAGCTCGAAGACACCTGCTGCCCCGAAACTTTTTCACGCCCTGACCCTGACTCGTCGAGTCGACGGATCTCCGAGAATATTCTCTCTCCGTCGTCTCGTCGGCTGGGCCTTCTTCCTATCTTCCTCTCTTTCTCCCTCCCTCGAGGGAATGGAGGGTCGATTTTGACGAGAACGTCCTCGTGGACGAACGGTAGGGCAAGGAACAACCGGACTGTCGTCTGTGCTCGGGCCGAGAAATCGATCGCCGGCACAGATTTCGCGGGCCTGACGACTCGGAGGTGGCTCTCTCGACGCGCGCAAGAAAACTAAATAACGGTTATCGCTTCGACGAAAGAGCCGAGGATAATTGTCGTTTTCGGTTCGCGATCGGAGCAACGAGCGGAGAGCCGAGACTCGAATCGAGGTCGAGGGCCAGGTAAATATCGGCGGGGCGATACGACCGCGCGAGAGACAGGCCAGACTTTTCGCCTCCGCGATATCGAGTCGGTCGATTATAATTGTAAATGCTACCATAAAGCATACGAAACGTGAGGTGGAGAGGAAAGGAATCGGCACTGCGGGGTTAAGCCCGGCGTGGAATCCGCGGGGGGTCGTAGGACGAGCGGGCGAGGTGCGCGGAAGGAGCGCGGGAAGGGGGCAACCTCGCCAGGCGTCGTGAATGGTCCCGAAGAATAACGTCGAGGCCCTCGGGCCCGACTCAGCCATTAACTTGCGCGCAGCATTAAATCATCGTTGCTGTCATCATCCTCGTTATCTACCGCCTCCGCCGATTCTTACCACCAGCTATTTGTATTATCCGCCTCGTTCTCCTCGTTCTTCTCTCCCCGGAGAATCGACCGCCCCTTCGATCGATCCTCCCCCTCGAACGACTCCGACGATCGGATCATCGACGGACGAAGGACGACCCTTCGCGGGAGATCGCTCTCTTCGGCGACGAACGCTCGCCCCTCGCGATTCTTTCTCAGCTCCGACGGCAGCTCGCGGTCCATTCGGACGGTTCTCCCCGAGACGACGATCCGTCTCCGTTTTCCGACGATGTCTCCGAAATCTCTGACGCGGTTTCTCGCTGGACTTTCGACCGCGGAGAGTCGCGGAGGTTTACGGCGACTCACCGGAGGATCGAACGGGGATCCAAGGCGACGCGAGGTCCGAGCGGAGGTGTTCGCTCGGCTGGCGCGCTCCTCCGCGGGGGGTACGTCAGTGTCCCCCGGTGTTGGCCAAGCAACGCGAGGTTGGGCCCCTCGCGTCCCCTTTCCCTTTCTTCCTCCTCCGGTCTCACCGGGTTCCTCTTCGCGATGGTGAAAGGCTTCCTCGCAGCCTGCCGGTCACCGCATTCCAATCTGCCCATCCTCTTTGGGCTCCGTTGGTCCGAGCTGGGCCGCCACCCTTCCCACCCTTTTCACCCTTCTACTCGTCGAGTCGTGGCGAGCATACGTTGCAGGTCTCTCGGAGGCTTCGAGCCTCCTGACACTCTCGTATACCGGTGGTATCATCGTAGTTGGCTGCAGCCTTTAAGCTTTTATCCCTCTCCAGCGGGGAAGATAACATCGGCTCGGTCCTCTTCTCGGCTCGCCAGCATTTAGAATAAGAGAGGAGACCCCACTGAGCGAGGCACCGCGGTGGGTATTCCGGGTACAACCTGCCACTCGTCGGCCCACCCTCCTTAGCGCGCGAGCTTTCGCTCTTCCCTTCTCTCTCTTCTTCTCTCTTCTCCACGATCCGTCACGATCTCTCTCGATCTCTCTCGATCTCTCTCGATCTCTCTCGATCTCCCTCGATCTCCTCGATCGAGTGCGTGTAGGTGCGCGTAGATGCGCTTACCAGCGTCTGCCGCGCCTATATACCGTCTCTACCTGTCTCTACCTCTACCTTTACCTCTACCTCTGCCTCTGCGAACGGCCACTATACTCCTGCAACTCCTATAAACGAATACGGCCTCGCGCGGCCACAAGATTCGTCTACATCGCTAACCTCCTGCTACCAGTCTCATCGTCGGCTCGCTCCTTCTCTCGAGCGGAGAAAGCGAGACGATCGGTGAACCGAGTGAACAGAATGCACGATCCACCGAGCCGATAGTGCTTGTACCAACAAAAAACTCACGGGACGTATCCTTGAGAAGAGCCTGACGTATTCTAATAGGCCGGAGATTTTGCGCCGCACACTCGGTGATACCAAACACGTTGGACGTCGATGATGCTCCTGATTTTTTCAGGCCCGTTCCGCCCGACGCGTCGTCTCGACCGTGCGCCGATCTCTCTTCTCTCATCTCATTTCCTCTCCTCTCCTCTCCTCTCCTCTCCTCTCCTCTTCTCTTCTCTTTTCTTCTCTTCTCTTCTCTTCTCTCCTTCCATCTCTTCGTCGTCTGTCGTTCAACGAAGACGCGACGGAGAGAGGGTGCCTACGCCTTTCCGGGGGATCTGCGGCGTTTTAAGGTCTTGACTCAACGCCCGCGGTCGCCGAGGACCTCGACGATCCCGAAATGCGAGCACTTTTTCCGGCATCGAGAACGCGATCTTTGGACGCGAGTCGACCTCGAAAGTTGCCGAGCGTTGAGTCGTTACTCGCGACCTACCCTGTATAAGTCCACCTTTTATCCGTTTATACAGAGCTAACAAGATGTTTCACGGATCAGCATAGTGCCACGGGATCAGATACGCTTTGGAGGTCTCGCGGCCAGATTTCGACTCTCCGGTCTGACGAGCCGGTCGGCTCGAATCTCCGCATACATTAATACAGCGTTCCGGTGCTCGATCCTTCTCCGAGGCCTCGCCTCGGAAAACTCGTCTCTCGGTTCTCCTCCTCTCCGGGCGATCTCTCCGATGGTCTCGCGGAACGTCGTGCCTCGTCGTCGAGAGTGCGGGCGGATGTTTCGAGTCGCGGCACACGAAAGCGTTAATTGCGGACGAAAGGCTGCGGAGAGGAGAGAATCGAAAGAGGAGACGACGTCTTTTCTCTTTGGAGGAAGAAAAGAATCTTCGCGTCATCGTTTGTCAGCGTTGGAGCCCTCCTCTTCGAAGTAGCTCCGCGCTAATGTTGTTTTCGACGCTACCGTATAATCGTTGCCGCTGTTGTCGTGCCACGAAAAATCTTTTTCAGGCTGCGCCGTCGAGGGTGTTTTAGATATTTGAAGAGGCTCACGACGAGGCCGACTCGAGTGGATCCGAAACACTCGCGATACCCCGTCGAGCAGTCGAGTCGGCGATGCGCCGAGCCATCGAGCCACCGAGCCATCGAGATCTCGAGTGGCCACCGTAACGAAAACACTAATTTGCTTTTCTTAACTCCGCCAGTCAACTTGTTCGCTCGTTCGTCCATCCTCGAGTTTTCTCTCTCCGTTCCCCTCGTCAACCCCCCTCAGGGACCTGTCCGAGCCGGGCGGACAGGTACGGGCCCGACGCACCCGGGGCCACCCGAGTCCGCGTGCCGACCTCGCCGAATCGGTAGCAATGTCATCGTGGGACGGCGGTAGTCGCGAGATTTTCGCGCAAACTGAAAAACGTCGTCTGCGAAATATCGGCCGAAGAAAAGGAACGGCCGTCGACGGACGAAGGTAGAGGGAAAAGGCGGCATCGACGGTTAATCCGACGTTTGTCCCGGGACGGTGGCCGCGCGCGCAATTTCCGAAACGTTACGTGGCGGGGCGTACGTGATGGTTTACCCGGGATGGAGGCAACAATTCTGACGTTATATCACTTATCGAACTAAGTATTAGGCGGCGGCCGATATAATGACGTATCTAAGGCGAAATAGGAGGGTACAGAGACGCCGCGGGAAGGCGCGTTATTACATGCTATTGGGAACTAATTTGAATCAATTTACTTTAGGTGGCCTCTCGGCGCACTTTCTTAACTCGGGCTCGCGTTTAGCGCGGACGTGACGGCGGTACCGCGAGATATTCAAAGGATACGCGTTATTGGCCCATAAATTCTCTCGCTCGAGAATTTTCCACGAGGAATTATTTCGACGTCGATTCTCAGGAGGAGAGCGAACCGTCTCTTGGCCGTTTTCCTTCTCGCTGCTTCGTCCGTTCGTGGAGCGAGGGATACGAGGAGGGCCGAAGGAAAACGAGAGATCCGTCGGACGGCCAGAGTCGGATCTACGACCTCGATTCGGTCGCGTGCACGAGCAATAAAAGGACGCCTCGGAAACGTCAAATCGTAAAGTTTCGATTTCGCCCGCGCGTCGATCCGATTTCATTGTCAGATCCGTGGATTAGAGACGGCTCGGTGGAAAAAAAATCGCGAGAGCGATTTCGTTAAATTCGTCGCGCTTCTCTCCTTCCCCGGATCCCCCTCTACGGGATACCCCTCTGCTGGTAGTCTCCTTCGTCTCGCAAATCCCGCTATCGAGAGATTTCCCATCGTCGAATTAGCTCTTCCGTCGCGTTGGATGGCTCGTCGAGCTCGCTCCTCCGTCCACCCTCTTTCCCTTCCTTTGCCCGTTCGCCGTTTGCGCGAAAAGGCAGAATTTTTCTCCAAACTGTGGGATGGGGATGGCGTCGTAAAACACGCGCCGACGAGAGCGAGGCTCCAGGGTGCGGTCCGAGCGAGCAAATCGAAGGATAGACGTATCGGAGGTCGCCGGGAGAAGGAGAGAGCGAGAAGAGAGGCTGGGAGTCGCGCAATTAATTGCGGGGAGTACGGACGCGTGAAACTGGCGCGATACTATCTATCGTAAGCGGAAAGTTGGAAGGATTCACGGGTCTCCGGGTCGACGGTGGCACGAGTCAAGGGGTGCATTCGATCCGTCCACGGTTAAATTCTCCACGGGGATCGGAATCGGGGAGCATCCTCCCCTCTGACGGACTCGGGCTCGTAAATCACGGATTAAGCTGGATGCGTGTAATTCGCAGCAGTTTTAACCGTAAACAGTTTAATCTCGGTCGCGAGTCGAAATCGGCGACGTCAAAACAAGAGATTCTTCACGGCCTCCTAAATACGTTGGCGAGGGGACAGAGATGGAAAAAATTGCTCCCCCAACGAAGACGGCCTCGAGATTTCGATATCGATTGCGATCTCGGTGGTCGAGAGGGACTCGTCTCCTCTCCATCTCGGTTCGCTCGTCCCGCGCACATATAAATCCATGCAGGTATTTATTTAGGCAAAAACATATTTACCTACATATATCCGCGACGGGTTGGGTTAACGATCCGCTCGCGGAAACGTGGCCGAATACGCGAATCGTTTCGAGTCAGAGTTTTATTTGTTTCCCGGAGACTGGAGGGCGAGCGAGGGCTTCCACGGGTCCGTGGAACAAAATCGGCGAAACTTTTACGAGCCGCGTCATCTGTCCGAGAGGTCGAAACGGTCCGACGGCCCGGCGGTTCTCCCATAAAGTACCTCCTAAGTTTATTACGATCGTTATTAGGCCGATGCAAAGTATCTTGGCCATTTATTGCCACGACACGGATGTCGCCGATATCTTCGATATCGGCCATGTTCCCGATACCATCGATATTTCGTCCAAGGGTGCCTCGAGTCATCGTCGGTGCTCCGTCGCGCGACGATTCCACGCTGGACGAGAGACGGAACGGGAGGAAAACGGCTTCGGGTCGAGAATTTTCTCTCGATGTTTCGTTTCGTTCCCCTTAACCCAGGATAATTTGAACGACGGGAAAAGTTTCTCCGGCGATATAAAGCAGCCGATGGCGCTCAGCTACTTGAGAGGCATCGTGCCTCTCCGCCCGAGCCCCAACTTGGAATCTGCCCCTTACGGAGGATATTCGGCGACATATGCGTACGTGCACGAAGGCAATATGGAGAGAAAGAGGAGGAGGTGGAGAAGGAGGATGGTAGAGGAGGGTGGAAAGCAAAACGGAAGGTACGTGGAAGAGCGTGGAAGGGGTCGTCCTCTCGTCCTCTCAACCGGGATAGTCCGGTCACAGCTTGCGGGGATGCGAGCTTCCGAGCGCACCCCACGAATGTTAACGCGCCGCATTAGCTTCGTATTGGTTAGAAACGCCGGCTCGAGCAATAATTCTGATAACGCAGCATGTTGTCATGTTGCCCGGCATACGAAATGGCCACGGTTCCGTTGTCTTTGCGCGAAAGACGCTTTCCCGACCGAATCGAGCTCCTATCCCCATATCGAGCGCTACCCATTTCGCTTCTTTTCCTATCATTTCGTTTCGTTTCGTTTCGTTTCGTTCCTCTCCATGCCTCTCGTTGCGTCTTCTTTCTTCCCCTCTGTCTCGACCGATGGAAGAGGGACATTCGCGGCATCTCTGGCTCATCTCGCGGCTAGCGTTTCTCTTCGATCGTCTCCGACGATCCTACCTAAGGAGGAACGCGGCGCGACGCGAGCATCTACGTAGGTACGTCGTAAGCCGGGCCGCGGTATGGAGCGAATAAAAATTTCATGCGTCTTTTTGTCGGATGCACTTGCCCGAGCTCGCAATTTTTGAGCTAAATTTCTCGAGGCACGCCGCTCGCGAGGTACGGGGTCCTCCTTCCCTCCCGAGAGCGTAACGTCCTCTTACCCGGGACGGGAGACCCTTAAACGAGCTATCCGACGGAAAGCCGCGGCTCGAGTTATTCGAGCGTTATCGTAAAAATTTGCGAGCATACTTTTCTGGAACGCGGGACTTTGCTGGAGGACGACCCCGTGGAACGTTGCTGGTCGATAAACGTTACGACGAATGCCTCCTAATAAATTAGCCACGTCGCGAGGATCCTGGAACCTTCCGCCACTGTCGATCGCTTTTTTCGAGGAGACGACAGAAGTAGGACGAAGGGAACGAGGTGAAAACGCAATTCCCTCTCTCTCGACGAAAGGACGACCAAGGACTCGAAACGTTCGATGCAGTTTTCAACGGTCGATCGTTAAATTTGAAGGATTCAGGTTCCGCCCACCCAGCGGACCGGTACCGGCGAAACGATCTCACGGAGCACCGGTACCAATTGCTATCCTCGGCCACCATTGAGTTACGCGGATAAGTGCGCAGGTATTTACGCAAGTAGGGCATCGTCGAATCGAGAACGGAAGGAGCACCGCGCGAGGCCGAAAAACTCCCTCCCGTTTCGAGAGAGGAAAGGAGATCGTACTCGAATTTGGCTCTGACTTCGACTTTGGCTTCGGCTTCGACTTTAACGCCGCTGGGTAGGTTGGCACGTAGACGGTTAGCGTACTACGTGGAAATCCAGCGTGCGTGGGTCTTGAACGAATGCTCGCGCATAGAGGAACGCGGGTGTAGGTGGAGGGTTCGTTCGCGCGCGTGAGTCCACGCGAGCATGTGAGCGCGTAAACGTGTAAAGCGTGCGAGCATGCGAGCATACGAGCATGCGAGAGTGTGAGAGGGCAAGCCGGTAGAGGGGTGCGTGCGAGCACGTTAGGAAGGCAAGAAGGTAGCTCGTAGCCAGGAAATCTATCCCGCGCCGGCTCCCCTCTCCATCGCCGGGACTTTTGCTCACCGCCCTGTAATCATCGCGAGTCAGTGGCGGCGGCCGCTAATTATGTTTCATAACACTTCTTACCCCCACTCCGATATCCTCTCCCTTAAGGGCAGCTCATCGTTTATTTACATCATATTCGTCCCGAGGGATAACGCCCCGGCCCCGGCCCCGGCCCCTTTCCCGCGTCCCTTTTCTTCTTTCTCGCGACGACTCGCAATTCATCGGGATTTCCGACCTCGAGAGAGGAGGCAATTTTCTCGCAAAAAGTTCGAGACATCCGGCGGAGAATCATTCGAGATCTTCCTCGGAGGTATATCTACCGTGGAAATGTTCGGGGCACGTTCTCGAACGTGCCGACGGTCTCGATAGACGGGATCGTTCGTCGCGAAATCCTTTCTCCCAACGAGGCCCCGAGTCGAAGGCAAAATTTGCGACGGAATATCCCGATCGATTTCGGGATTGTTTCGAAAGGTTGCGAGGGCCAACTGGCCACGTTTCTTCTCGTCCTCTTCTCCTATCCTTCTCCCCTCGGCTCGTCTCTCGAGGATCACGAAACAGCGGCGCGGTATACCCGGCAAATTGGTGGCACTTCTGCGGTCGGGCGATTAAGTGGTTTCAAACGATATCCGCCGAGAAAATTGTCGAGCCGAGCGCGAGAGACCGAACCGAGTTTTAATTAAGCCGCTGTCTTTTCCGGCTGTTTTTGCCGGAACGGGGCTTAGCCGTGCCTTCCGTAACTCCTGGAAGACGCGAGTCGCGCCTAATCTCCAAATAGCCTCGCAAAATTGAAACGAGAAGCGGCCGCCTCTCGGCCCGACCGTCTTTCCGTTTCTCCTATCCCTCTTCCGTTCCTCTTCCTCCTGGTCTGCTCGGTGCTCTCGTTTCTCCTCGATCGTGCACAGATAAATAGGGTCAGGTTAATAGATCCGCACGCATGCACCTACCACGGTGGCATGGTAGATATATCCCGAGCAAAATACACACATAGGTACTTCGATGCCTACCGGCAAGTGCTCGCTCCCTTCCTCGCCGTCGACTGTGCTCCCAGGGAAGCGGCAAAATTGGCATCGGATCCAGAGGCGAGGGGCCTCGCGACGTTCCTCCCGAGGTAGAATTTCTCGCGCGACAGGTGTGGCGAATCGATTTAATGGGTTTTTACGGTAAGCCGAACACGGTCGGCCGAATCCAAAACTACGCACTTAATGGTCGATCGATCATCGGCGTTTTGACGCGACCGATTCGTAATTCGGCCGCCGGGTTCTTTCGCTTCGCGATTCGCACCGAGTTTGTATTTACCTCGTCTCGTAGGTAGGTATACACCGTTTCCCTTCAACGGAGCAACGAAGCAGCGGCCACGAGAGAAAGCCTGAGATTCGAGGGTCTCGGTCTCTGCTTCGGATCCCGAATATCGAGCGCGATTGAATCGTTACGCTTCCCGAATTTGTTTAAACGGCTGCTTCTATGACGTTTTTCTCGAAGATCGAGGGAAGACAATTGGCTCCAATCGGACGAAGAGCCGGCCGGCGATCTTTGGAGGGAGCGAGATCCGCGGGACGTCCGAAGGAGGAAGGACCCCCGGATTCCTACGAAAATGTTGTCGAAGAGTCCTTCGAGCGTGACGGGCCGTCCTCCGCCTCGATCTCGAAAGATCGGCAACGTCATCGATCGGACTCGGAGGACAAAACGCGGAGGGTACGGCGGTCTCTGAGAGCGAAGGAAGGGCAGAGGATGGAGCAGAGACGCGAGAATAAGTGCCGCGTAACCGCGCGGCGATTTGTCCGGATCAGCGTCAGGCTAAGCAGATTACGAGCTCTCCCCGAACGAACGAGCATCCCCGAAGACCGGCCGCGGCGATCGAGCCGGTTCACGACGGATCCCCAAGGTCCGTTGGGAGGTCCGTCGATGGATAAGCCACCGAGAGAAGAAATCGCCTCCACTCGCGATCCTTCCACTCCCGAGGTGAGCGATCGTTCGCGACCGATATTCGCGTGGACGATGCCCACGCCTCGCACAAACCCGGGCTAGATCTACCGAAGATTCTCGTCGCCGGAAGACTTCTCCTCGCGAAAACGCCCCGTGAACGGACGTGCCGCTTGCCGCGTGGCAAAGGCATCGCTTCCTCGTCTCTCTCAGCTGGGAAGATAACGCCTGGCTGGAACGAAACACGGCCAAGAACGTGCCTCGGCACGCGCGCATTTGCTCCAACGAATTTAAAGATACGGCGAAGTGCCAGACGCTCCGCACCGTCTCGTATCGGGCATCCGTCGAGTTTCCTCGTGTTCCGTCGTGTTCCGTCGAGCCTCCGCGCCTCGGCGCGGCCCTTTGAAGTGGTTTTCGCCGATCCAGCGCCGCTAAACGACTTCGCTCGATCGTAATGCCGACAGTAACGGGCCGCGCTCGCATTCGGACGTTGTTTCTCCGGAGCGGGCAACGCCAGAGCGGAAGAGCGCAACGACCGGAAGCGATTCGGTGCCGGCGGCTTTCCCTTTGATATCTCGCGAGTCACGGCTCTCTCGCGACCTCTCTTCGCGTCTGGTCGTCTTTGATCGAGACGGATGCTCCTCGTCTCCGTCGTTGCGGCATTACGTCCATTTTCCGCGGACGAACGATCCGCGGCTACGAGGGGCGGAGGAAGGTTGGTTTTCGCGGACGAGAGTCTCCTTTCGATCGAGATCGGCGTTCGGTTCGCGTCTCTCGCGAGAATTACAATATTTATCTTTCCCGAGCAATAATGGAATTAAATCGCGTAAAATTTCTAACTCGTAATAATCTCGGGCGGGCCCTTTTTAAAACTCTCAAAGGATATAATTACGGTAATCCATCGATGATATCGCGCGCGATACGCGTATCGCTACCTACGTATTTAGCGCGCAAGGCAATTTCCTGCTTTATTATAATAATATCCGGAGTAATCCGCTCCGTTCCCTCCTTCTCGGTGGGTAGGCGCGCTATTTCGAGGGGCTTCTTATTTTCGAGCCTGCCGCTGCTGCTTCGTCCTCGGCCGCAACGGCCGCGCTCGCAATAATCGTCCCGGTTAGCTGCGAGCCGAGAGTCCACCCGGACGATCGCTCGCCTCCTCTAGGTCTACCCTTTCGGAAGCCCGGAAATCGGCAAACGCGCCAGTTCGACCGGAAATCGGCGAGTTCACCGTCCATCGGCACTCTCCCTTTCTCGCCCGTGCTCGTTTCGAGGCTCTGCCGGTAAAACGATAAATTGCCATCCTCCAGCAATTGGGCGATCGGGTGATCGAGCGATCGGATGCTCGTGCATTTGGCGGGCCACGGAGAGGAGAGCGGACCCTGTCAGCAATTGCCCCCTCTCGGAAGAAAAAATGGCAGCTGCCGTGGCTGGATGGCGAGGACGAGACCGCAATACCGCGCCACCCTTCTCTCGTTCGCTCGCTCGCGAGAGAGAAGAGTCGGAGGCAGAAGGGAGGAGGGCGAGAGGATGGTAAGAGGAGGGCGGGAGGGGGCGAGAGAAGGAGATGGAGAGAGGAAGAGAGATTTCGGGCCAGCGGAGGAGAGAGACGAGAGGATCGGGGCGCGTCGAAAGGAGAAAGGTGGAAGGTTGAGGAGAAATCGTCCGCGAGAAAGAGTCGAGTAGATACGACGGAGGACGGAAGGTTAGAGACTCGCGACTAGATACCACCGAGCAACCCTCGTTCTCGTCGTTCTCGCCGCCCCCGGGCACCGAGGCGGCTTTCCCGCGTCTCGGCGGAGAGCGAGGGAGGCAAGGTCCCTCTCGGTGGTGCCCTTCGAGGGACGGTCGACGGAAGACGGAGGGAGCGAGAGAGCGCAAGGAATGCCGCGAGGGGCGGCGGTGACGATGTCGGTAGCGGCGACGGCGACGACGACGGCAACTGTGGTGACGGCGGCATATAGCGGCTGCGACGGTAGAGACGACGGGCACGGGGGCGGAACTTATCGAGGATAGAGCGGGCGGAGCCTGGTCGAAAGGAGCCGCCTCCCCGAGCTGCCCGGAGCGGGCGTCGGAGGGGCCGGCCTCGCTTCTCCTCGTTCGTCCGTCCCTTCGGCCCTCCCGACCCATCCCGACGCCGGGTTTCCCCACCCCGGAGCTCCCCGGCCCCGCGGGCTCGGCAGTTCGAAGGGTTCACGGGTTCTCGGCTCCTCGAGTCCGCGGCTCCTCGATCCCTCCGCGTCGCGGACGATCGAGCTCGAGTGCCGGGGGTGGGGGACGCAACGAGGAGCCGACCGTCGGTGGCGCGGGTCAGTCTGTCGGGCAACCGGTCGCTCTTTCGTTTCTCGCTCTGTCCGCGCTCTCCGCTCGGCTCGAGATCACCCGCTCTCGACCGCGACGCTTCCACGGCACGGAGATTCGGCGTTTCGACGCTTCGACGACGTTTCGATCGTACTCGATACCTGGGACGAAGGCCCGGCACCTCGGCCCGCGATCGAGAAATCCGCGTTGTCGTTCTCGCGGAAAGGTGGAATCGTGTCGTTCGCGGCGAGACGTCCCGCATCTCGGACCTTGGATCTCGAATTTCGAATCTCGAATCTCGAATCTCTCGCCAACTCTCTACGAGGGTCGTCGCGATGCGCGCGCGTTCTCGCGATCGGCCATCCACGCGTGTCCGTCGAGTTCCACCGCTCTCTCGCTGAGAGGGGCCAGAAGAGGCCGAGGGACGCGGGCCACGGACTTCTCAACTTCGAGTCTTCTTCTCTCTTCCGTCGGAAGAATCGCGCCTCGACGCCCGGACGTTCGCGAGGGAGAGGGTCGGCCGAGCGCTGCACCTCGGGGAGGATGTCGAGGATCCTCCCGCGACTGGACGGGACGAAATCGGTCGCTCGAGTTCGGAGTGGCGTCCGAGCGACGACGAGACGGGCGACAGTCTCGGCCCGCGAATATTCGGAACGATAATAGCCGACTGAGAGAGGCACGAGGCCGGGCAAGGAGACCGCGAGGTGATGTTGCTGGAGTCGCGAGGCCTCGCCAGTAGGAAGAGAAACGGACTGACCCTGACTTCGTTCGGAACTGGCGGCGGTGGCGGTGGCGGCGGTGGTGGTGGTGGTGGCGGCGGCAGCGGTGGCGGTGCCGGAGCCGGTGGTGGAGGCGGCGGTGGCGGCGGCGGAGGAGCCGGCAGCGAGGAAGACGACGAGGAATCTCGACACCACTTTCTTGGAAGAAAGATGCAAGCCGAGGGTACCACCGCCCCGGCGGTGTCCAGCGGATTGCCCGGGTGTACCCGCGACGACGGAGACGATAGTTCCAGCCCATCGCCGAACAGCAGCCTCTTGAACAACTTGAATAACAATTGCAACTCGAATCGACAGTGCGCGACTGACTTTAGCATCGCTGCCATAATGGCCCGAGATTCGCGGCAACAACAGCAACAGCAACAGCAACAGCAGCAGCAGCAGCAGCAGCAGCAACAGTCGCCTCCGCAGCAGCCGCAATCGCAGCAGCAGCAGCAGCAGCAGTCGACGACACCCACCACGGTTCCGCAGCATCAACATCTCCAGCAACAGCAGCAGCAGCAGCAGCAGCAGCTGCATCATCATCGTCATTCGCAGCAGCAAGCCGTCGGAGGAAAGGTCCATCAGCACGGTGAGTCGTCTCGCCGAGACGAGAGGTCCGGGGGAATTCGAGGGATCGAAGAAATCGAGGAACTCGCGGCGTAATCCTCGTCGAGACGCGATCCTTCGACGGACGATCGTCCTCCCGGCAATTCCGTCTCACGGTGTAGTCGTAAAACTAAGCAACTGCGAGACCGGACGATACGAAAATGAGGCGCGACACGAAAATTCTTCCGAGCCGTCATTATTGAGATAAATGTCGTACGACGCACTTTTTCGGAGCAGGCCACGAAACGAGATCGTTTTTGTGGGGATCCCGTATAATGGCCCGCCACTTTGGTTTCTTCTAACGAGCAAAAAAGACCTCCGAAAAGGATATTTACGCGAGACGGTCTTCTCCGTTGTCCATTACTTTTTGTCCCTCTCTCGATAAGTATTATTTTACACGGAGGAGCCGAACTTTAATCGCGAGAGTCGAGACGGCTGCACGCCCTATCCGCAAACTTCTTCCTCGAAGAAGCGGCTTCTCCCGATGGGAGAAAACCGCGAAGACACGGAACGAGCGTCGAACCTAGATCGAAGATGAAAGCGGAGATGTGCCTTAACAGTAAGTGGAAATTTTGGCCGCGGGACGAGAGAATTCCGTTCAGGAAATTTCGATTTGGCGCGAGAGATTCCGGACTTTCGACGTTAGGGCGCGAATATGACGGGCGAGAGAGGATCGTTTGGGGGGAGCGGGTGAGGTGTCTCGTCGGAATTCTGGAAACGAGCGTGGCCGCTCTGCCCAGCCAGACGTCCGAACGAGACTCGATGGTGTTCGGTTTCATCATCGCGTATCTTGGACGCCCGCGGCGAATAATCGCCCACGAAGATCCTACACGGATGAAATTTACGGTTGGCCACGCTGCGATTCACCCACGGAAACGAACCGTCATTCCCAAATAAACTTCGGTAAACGGCGGAACGAATCGAGCGAGTCCTGGCTCCGTGCACGTGCACGGATCCGCTCGAACACGCTGAAACGCGCGAAAATACGCGCGAATCCGCGCCAATGTTCACCGAACCCCTCCCCGCGCCTCCCCCGAACGTCGTTTAATAAATCGCGAGACCCGCTCCTTCTCTCGCTCTCCTTCTCGCTCCTCCTCCCATTCGATTTGCCGAACCGACGCGACGGCGGAAACTTTCTCGTCGGGGATCGATCTTGATTTCGGCGCGCTTGTTTTCGCGCCTATCGTTTCTTTTCGCGAGAAATTCCAAGAGAAGAGAGAGCTCAGGTCGGCCCCGTTTCCTCTTCTCGTCGGCGTTACCTCGACTCGAATCGATTTCCTCCGGGAATTTCCGCCTCGGGACGGCTCGATCGGCTCGATCGGCTCGCCGCTTTGATCCTCGATCGGATCGGCGAGAACGGCCGAGGTACCGGTCTCGGCCGGCGAAATTTATTCTCGCGATATCTGCCGCGAACGAGGCAATCTCGTTGAACGTAATAATTTGGAATCGTCCGGTGTCTCCGTGACTCGTAAGAAAGAAAGAACGGGAGCTCGGTTTCACGAGCCCACCGGAGAGGAAAAAAATGTCGGGGCGGCGTGTAGGGTTTCGTCGGAGTGTCAACCGTAATAAATGGCCAATGACTCGGTTAAGGCGCTACGGAGGTACGAGGGCGTCGAGCGGACTCCGAGTTACGAGCGGTCGAGATCGGAGGAACCCGCTCAGCGGATTCTGGCACGTCGAGGACTTCCGGGAGGAGAAATCGCGTCGATTTTCCCGGTTGTTCGTGACCGACGGACCTGGATCTTTGACGCCTCGAGTCAACGGGAGACCGTCACTTAACGAAATACCGGGAGACAGGAAGAAACAGCGAGAAACGGTGCAAAATGTTCTAACGGCCGAGCAAAAACGACCGACAGGAATACTCAACGATCCGACGAGTCGCCCGCGATTTTCCTGAGCCTCGGTAGGCCGAGTCTCGTCGAAGCGAGTTGCTCGAGCAAAACCGAGCGACGTCGAGTCCACGGAAGGAGCCGAGGATCGACGGAAAAATTACGGATATTTTCTTTCCGGTCTGTTTCGTCGATTCTACCGGTTCTCGATACGCGCTCGACGTGCCGTCTCCCGGAAGGGACGAGCGAGAATCGAGAGGAGGAGACCGTCGAAACGTCGCACCGCGACGATAACGGGGCGAGCTTCTTCGCGAGATTCGTTCGAGCGATCGAGAGGATCTGGAACGTAACGGGAGGAAACAATTAATCGGAGGCGCGGTAGCCGAGGAGCGAGCGGTCACTCGCGTTAAATCGCTTCGTAAGCGCGTCGCTCGAGACAACGTCGAGCGGTGCAATCAATTTTTTACGCGCAAGGGAGACGGCATAAAGGAATTTCATCGGGTGCGATAAAGAAGAAACATACCTCGTCACGGCCAGATTAATTTACGTTTCGTGAACAAACAAGGTGCCTCTTTTAATTACCTGTCGACAGATTGATCGATCGACCGGAGTCTCTCTGTCGCAATCAGATAACGCTTTAATACTTAATTTAACCGCTCGCTCCTATGCTCGGCAAACGCGCCCGTTCTGCCGATTTTTCCATCCGTGCTCCGACCTTTGTTCCACGCTTGCTACGAGATTGACGAAGGAGAGGCTCGTTGTTTTTCGCGAATGCTCCTGATCTCGAGACGAGACCATCCTCCTCGACGGTCCCTCGCGAGGTATGTCGTCTCCCTCGATTTCGAAATTTCCGGGGAAACGCTCGTCTCGAGAGACGCCGCAACGACGCTCGTAATTCACTCGACGAGCGTTCCTCTCGCTCGTAAACCTCTCCCGGCGACTAGACTTCGACTTCCGGCCGGTAGTCGTCCTCCTCTAGCTTTGATCGCCTCGATCGCTTTGATCGCCGCTCCCCGTTAAAAACGTGAGATAGAAAATTTGGTGGATTCGACGACGAGCCGAGCACCATCGCGAAATTTACCCTCCGGGAAACGGAGACGAAATTGAGATCGCTGCTCGAGGCGACCGAATCGTCGGCCGATATCTCGCGAGGACCGGTTGCATAGTTATCGCGATCTTGTCGACGATGCGATATAAATCACGGAAGACTGGAGGTTGAGGGGATGGGAGAGAGTGCAGAGGCGGATAGGGGATCCGAAATTGGCGGCAAGCGTTGGGGAGGCGCGAACTCGGTGGAGGATCGCGAGGATGGAGAGGAGAAGAGTCGCGTCGGCTCGAGACGCGTTTCAATCTGTCCTCCTTTGCGTCTTTGATCCGGCGGTTCGCGGTCCGCGGTCCGCGCTCGATCGTAACTCACTTGACGAGGCCGCTCGTAAACTTCCTCGAAACGCGAGTCGGCCGGGACGTGGTAGCAAGCGACGCTAAGCGTCGCGTCGCCTCGCGACGCACCGCGGGACGGGTCGAGGCGAGGCGAGGCGAGGAGAGTCGACGATTCCCAGCTTCGTTGCTCCAGCGGCTCGTCATCCGTTTCGTCAGTCGTTTAACACCGCCGTTCGTTGGCTCGAATAAAAATACGCGGATGACGGACCACACATCGTGCCAACGTTCTCCGACTGGCCAATTAGCCGGCACGGTCTCGCGAATATTCTCCCGCGAATAATTCTTCTCGCGATTTCCCCCCTCGGCAGAGGGATCGCAAGCCCCGATTTTCTTCGCGAGATTCGATAGGTTCGCGGCCTCCGTGGAACTTCACCATCCGTGAACCGTGGCCGCGGCGATCCCTTTTTTCCTCGAAAGCGGAGAGAGGCGTCTTAACGAGCGAAAGTCGATTTTAAGCACCTCGCGCTAATCGGAGCCCGTAAACTCGTTGACTTTGAAAACCTCGCAAAATCGTCCAGCTCGGCGAGAGAAGAAAGTAGCCGACAATCGCCGCTATCCGTTATTAATTCGTCGGCGATAATTCCGAGTTACTGGCCCGGCGAGCGTGACGAAGCTAATCGTCCCGACGAACGAGCTACCGAGCTACCGAGCTACCGAGTTCCAGAGCTACCGGGCCAACGAGAGAGATCGTCTCGTCCGGGCGACGGCTATTCGGAAGTGAAACTCGCCTCGGATCGGAACGACGCTTCCTGGATCGAACTCGCGGAGGAATCGGTTTCCGCGCGGGCCTCCATCGACGAACCTTTTCTCTCGAAATCGCGATAGAGCGATGCGGTTTCCGGCTCCTGGTGCCACCCATCGTTGTATTCCAGCCGGCCGCATAAACCTCGTAATGGTCACTTAGGAAGCACCTACTATCCTGCCGCGTCAGGTGCCGCCTCTATTCATTTTCTTCCCCGATGTCTCGCGCGATAAATTAATCGTCTGTCCGCTCGACTCGCGCAAATCGCCTCTCGATCGCGAGACGATCGATCTGCGGCTGGACGATCCAAGTGTGATCGGGATCGGGTTCGGGATCGGGATCGAAGCGAAGCATCGACGACCTTGTCCCGCTTTCGTTGCCTCGATCGGTAGCCGCCCATCGGCGAAGGACTAGACCGCGCTTTCCTGTATCGTTGAGAAGCGTTTTTGCGGGGATTCCGAGCGCGCAACGCGCAATGCGCATCACGGAATATTAGGTAGGAATTACCACTTACAATAACGGCAATTTTCATTCGCGAGGCTGCTCTTATCCGTAAAATATCCCCGACTCCCTTGTGCTCGGTGAAGTCTGTATTTACGTTGCGTTTACCGCTTCCAGCTGGAAACCTTTCAATATGCGAAGATACTCTCGAGATTATCCGCACGCAACTCGGGGTTTCCTCTCGCTCCGATAACTGCGACGCAATAATTAATTACCGTCGTCGTTGGTACGTAGGTACATAGGTAGAGGTAGGTAGGTACGCAAGCGCATGCGTCTCCTCCTCAACCATTATTTCGCTCTCCTCTCTTTCCGTTCCTCCTCGCGGGAAATAAAAGGCGACTTCGTGCCTCCCCGTTTCCCTTTCCTACCGGAAATCCCGCCTGCACCACCGATAACGGATCCGAACGTTTTACCGTTAATCGCGATCGAACCGAAACGTTTGAAGCGAGTTTTCTTATCGAACGTGCTCGGGTCTCCGTCGTGCAGTTTGTTTTCTCGGTGATATATTGTCATCGATGGCCGAATATCCGTGACCACTGGCGAGCGGACCGCGTTTGCAAACCGAAGCTAACGAATTTCAATTTTGTCCGATTGGCAAGTTCAAAAAATTGCCCGCTAAGCCTATCTGCGAGGCGAGCGAAAACCGGAGACCCGAGCAATGGTCGTTCTTCTTTTCGCGGGGCGCATCTCGCGAGAGATCATTATCGTCTCTTCCGCGTCTCCCTCTCTCCGTGGCGTTCGTCGACGAGAGGAACTCTCGTTTACCCCGAAGTCCTCCAAGCCGGATCTCTTGTCTTCCTTTCAGAGAGGGAGCCGAGCGTCTCCGGCATCGTCCGCGGCGGCGCGTCCGTCCAGGAGTCGATCGCCGTCGATGAGGAGCAGGACAACGACGATACCGGAAGCAGCAGTGGAAAGGCGCCCTCGCCGCTGAATCCTCTCCTTCAGGAGCGATCCAACTGCGAGGAGCTCAGGCACGTCGTCTGTCACCTCGAGACGAAAGATCTCTGGGACAAGTTCAACGAGCTGGGCACCGAGATGATCATCACCAAGACCGGCAGGTAAGGACCACGACGATCTCTCGCACGATCGAGACCGCGGTCTCGCTGATAATTCGACCGCGCCGCGCGGTGAATCGTCTCTTCGTCACGCGAACCTCGCCCGTTTCCCTTCGCCCTTTGCTCTTCGCTCTTAACTCTTGACCCTTGGCCCTCTTTCGACGCGATGCTGGGATTCGCGTATCAGTTTTCCGAGCGGCAGGAGCGCGAGAATGAGACGCGCGGGAGAGCTCGAGACGGAGCGGAAAAGGGAGCGAGAAGAGACGCGGTCAAGTGGCCTCGGAACAAAACGGACAGAACCGGAGGTTTAATGGAACTTGTCCTCTGGGGCGTTTTGCCGGTGGAAATTGAATATCGATCTCGAAATATCGGCGGACAAAGGAGAAATTCCCAAGGAGCGAGAGGGAAAAAAGAAGAGAGGAGGAAGAAACCGGTGGCAGGCGGCCGGCTAAATTGCTATATCGAGCGTCGGTCAATTAGTCGGATCGCCGTGGAAAGAGGGCAGGCTTACGCCGGTTTACGGATCTCACGATCATAGAGAGGGAGAGCCTGGAGCCATCCCTGCCTCTTTCTCGTTTTCCCCGATGCGCGCTTTCGGCCCCTCGAATACTTCTCTCGTCGAATCGCGGATCCAGTTGCCGCGATTCGTTTCGTCAATAGTGTCGGAGAATTTTGAAAAAGAGCACGAAGGGTGGCGAAAGAGAGGGAAGGAGAGAGAGAGAGAGAGAGAGAGACGGGACGAGTCTCGAGGAGGAAAAAGTTGAGGGAGCCGCGAGAAGGGTAGAGGGAGGAAGGAGGAGGGTGGAGGGAGGAGGGAGAAGGTGGCGGAAAAGCCGGAAGGGGCGAAGAAGGGAATCGACGCGGACGACGCGCGCCTAATTGCCCGCCGCGAGAGCAACATCCACGCTTCTTCTTCGTCGGAGACTCCCGAAGGGGTTCCGCTACCCCTTCGCACGCTCACTCGCGCCTCGGTAATTAGATCCGCGTCGCGACGCTGGTCGTCGCTCCCTTCAGCCGTCAACTTACAGTTCCCTCGTTCGTTTGACTCTCCGCGACATCCACGCGGCCGCTCGAAAACCCTTACCCTGGCACCCCCAT
Source organism: Cerceris rybyensis (assembly GCA_910591515.1). NCBI lineage: Eukaryota > Metazoa > Arthropoda > Insecta > Hymenoptera > Crabronidae > Cerceris > Cerceris rybyensis. Next base: position 330,502 of record OU342797.1, read on the forward strand.
TTTTCGCGTCTCCTCTTTCCGTCCGCTCGACGCGCCGTTTGCGCGCGCTACGTCCTCACCCCCCAACTTTTCCTCCCTCCGGATTTGGGCCCTCGCTCGGCCACGCTCGGCCTTGCGCACGAATAGTGGGCGTGAGCGGGTTCCACGGATCGCGAGAAGAGCCGCGGAAAAGAGCGTCGATCGCGATCGTCGGAAAGGGCTCAAAATCGGTCGCAACGGGAAAGAAGGAAGAGAAGGGGTGACGGTTGAGCGAGGGACGAGGACGAGGACGAGGACGAGGATGAGGACGAGGACGTGGACGAGGACGAGGACGAGGACGAAGAGGAAGAGGAGGGCGCGGGAGGGGAGTGGCGAAGGTCCGAAGAGGCACCTTCTCCCGCGAGCCGAGTTCAATTCATTAACAAAGGACGACTTGATAAATAAAAGCATTACTCACACTCGTGGCGCTGGCGGGATGAATGCATACCGAGTCGACAAGGACCGAGGAGAAGACGTAGATAAGATCGGCGGGTGTCCCCGCGTTTTAGTGGTCGACCAGCGGGGGGCCCGACACGGTATTAATGTTTGGCCTCCGAGGCAAAACATTCACGCCAGGCCTCTTCTCCTGTCCTCCCCTCGTCCCTTTTCGCTCCTTCTCTCTCACTCTTTCTTTCTCTTTGGCTCCCTTTGGCTCTCTCTGGCTCTCTTTGGCTCTCTTTGGCTTTCCCTCTCGGTTCCCCGGACTCTCTCGGATCTCTCGGAACCGTGGCCTCCGATACCTCGCCACCGAGCGCGAGCGCGTTAACCCGAAAATTGCCACGAACCGTTTTGGAGCGTCAATTATCGAGGAAAGAGTAGAAGCCGAGGGCCGGGTTTTTCTGGCCCCTCGAGGGGCCAAAGTCGGGGCTGGGGTCGGAACGGTTGCGTCTCCGGAAGGTGAGAGATTCGAAGACTCTCCGAGGAGTTACGACAGAGTCCAGAAGAGAATGCACGAGAGAACGGGCGATCCTCGTTTGTTTCAGGCGAATGTTCCCGACGTGCAGGGTGTCTTTCAACGGCTTGAAGGCGGACAGTCGTTACGCCGTCCTAATGGACATCGTTCCGGTCGATAACAAGAGGTATCGATACGCTTATCACCGGAGTTCCTGGCTGGTAGCCGGAAAGGCCGATCCTCCGGCACCGGCGCGCCTCTACGTCCATCCTGACTCCCCGTTCACGGGGGAGCAGCTCCGGAAGCAGGTAGTCTCCTTCGAGAAGGTCAAGCTCACCAACAACGACATGGACCGGCACGGCCACGTGAGTGTCTCTCTCCCTTTTTCCGACCTCTCGTCTTCGCGAATCGCGACCGACGTTGAGATCGACTTCGCGACCCGCCCCCCGCTCGGGAGGATAATTGGACGATCCGTCGTCTCGTTCGTCATAGTCGGAAGGGGATTCTCCGTTTTCAGGCCGCTCCTCGCTTCGGTCCGTCCTTCCTCCTTTTCTCCGTCCGTTCGTTTCTTCGTTTCTTCGTTCCTTCGATCCCTGGCAACTCCGTTCCTACGAGCATCGTGGGCCGCCGAATGCTCTCTCCTCGTCCTTCTTCTCTTCCGTCTCTCGCTCGCCCATTCTCGATCTCGTTCGCTCTTCCCGGCTCTCCGAAACCTCGAGACCGGGGTTCTTAATTCATCGGATGACTGACGTAAATAGGAACTCCGATCGAGGCAGCTCTTCTTCACGGTACTCATTTTGTATTCAGAGTGTTACACGCTGCCAGACGAGGGCAAAGTGATTCTTTTGAATGGTAACCAGGAATGCCCGGGCAAAGTGCTCCTAATTCATACGCTTTTTCTTCCATCGGGAGCCCCTTTTATTATTAATCCATCTTTTCCCGGGACGATTCGAGCTCCCCAGGAGGACGAAAAGAGACGACGAGAGGCGAGAAGGAGCGTCGTCCCGGGACGAGAGACGAGAAACGAGAAACGAGAAACGAGAAACAGAAAACGAGACGACGGCCCTCGAAGTCGGTTTCGAAAATCGAGGGAAACGAAAAGATAAAGCCATCGGGCGCCGTTGTGCCGATCGATTTGCTCGACGAGACGCGCTCGGTTTATTTGCAAAACTGCGAAACTTCCGGTAAAACGCGACGATTTACAGCTGGTGCTGAATTCCATGCACAAATATCAGCCGAGGATCCACCTGGTGAAGAGGCCGGACTCGGGAACGGCCAAGCCGATAACGGACCTCGAGAAGGAGCCTCACAAGACCTTCGTATTCCCGGAGGCCATATTCACCGCTGTCACCGCCTATCAGAATCAACTCGTAAGTCTCCTTTTTTTTCCTCGCTACCGTCGTTCCTCGGCTCCTTGTGTTTTCTTTTTTTCCCTCATTTCTTCCTTGACATTCGTTTTCGCGTTTGCACGCTCGGGATTTCTTGCTCGAATTCGTTCTCCGTTGGCTTCCGACCCGTCCGGATCTTTCGTCTTGCCCGATTTGCGTCGACTCTCTTCTCGAGAACAACAGAGACGAATCCAGGCGACGATTATTCTTTCTCTCGTCCGACTTTGAATTCCTCCTTGGGATCGCGACAACGAGAATCATCGTATTTCACGATAGTCGTTTCGAGGCGAGCGCCTCGCGTGTGGTCCGACTCGAGCTCGTTCGCATTCCGCGCTCGTCGCGGTTTCTCGCGTCCTTTTTCCTCTCTCTCTCTCTTTTTCTCTCCTACTGTCGCTTTTTTTCTCTCTCTTTTGCCATACACCGCGAACGCCAATTTTGTCGTTCTCTCTTCGATTCTTCGATCCTCCGAGCGAGCGCTGAAATTTTCCCAAACGAACGAGCTCTCGTTTCGTCGCGACGCGAAGATAAAAACGGCCGGGCCGTTTCGACGGCAACGACGTCAACGACGCTGACGACAACGACAACGACAACGACGACGACGACAACGACGAGGCGGCAGCCTGTTAATAAAGGGAGGCGAATTCGAGATGTCCGTCTTTTCGATGAGGAGGAAACGGAGGCAATCGGGGAGGTTCAAAGCGCTAACGGGTGGTCCGGGAGACCCACCCTCGTCGTCTACGACAACGACAAGAACGACGTGGCTGTTGATGATGATGATGAGGTGCGAAGAGATGCCCCGGCAATTACCTCCAGCCAGTTTTCTCTCCTTTTCTCTCCGCCTCTTCGATCTTCCTTCCCTTTGCCGGCTCTTTCCTTCTCTCCCGCTTTTGGTCGTTTGGACGTTTGCCGGTCGACCCGTCGACCGGTCGGTCGGTCGGTCGGTCGGATCTTCCGTGCCTTCTCGCTTTCCGCGTCCTCGACTCTCGTCATTATCGTTCCACGCGGTCCCTCTCTCCGCCCGTCATCCTTCACTCCCCTTGGCCACTGTCTCTCTCTCTCGGCTCGCGCCGTCATTTGCGCCTATCCTCCTCCTCCTCCTCCTCCTCCTCCTCCTCATTCTCCTCCTCTGCCGCTCGTTTCGGCGATTCGAAGCGGAGTGACGCCCGAGCGCGAAAATTCGCTTCGATCGAGCTTGATTCGCGACTCTACCGGCTGCCGACGAGGGTGCGGGGATTGCGAGCTCGAAAATAGACCACGAGGGTCGAACGGTAGCGGGGAAGCGATAACGTCGATGGTGGCCGCGAACGAGGAGGAGGAAGGAGAACCAAGAGAAGACGAAGGGCCGGGTGGAATGCCAGTCAGCGAGGTCGAAATTCCACGGACCGTCGAGGACGAGAGCTCCCAGGCAAAGTGCCTCGAAGGGAAAGAGAAAGATAGATAGAAAGAGCGAGACGGGAGATCCGGCGGAAGTGGAAAGCGAGAAATCGAAGCGTCTTCGCCGTCGTCGTCGAAGGGAGCTCTCGTTGAACAAAGTCTTTTTCCCGGTCGCCGTTTGCCGTTTGCCATTTGCGCGCGCGCTCGCGCGAGATCACCGCGGAGGGTTTTTGCCCTCCTCTCGTCTCTCCCTCGCGGCTCTCGTAACGACCTCCGAGACCGACTCGATTCGTCTTTCTCGCTCGCACCGCGTCGTCATAATTCATAACCTAACTGCCGTTCCTCTTCCCTCCGGCGACGTTCGCCGGTGTTCCTCCGTCCGTTTCGTCGTTCCACCGTTCCGGACTTTTGCCGGCTCCTTATCGCCGGTTGCTGTCGTCTCCGCACGTCTGCTCGTTCGCTCTCCGGCTCCGCTAACCTCTCCTAATCGTCTCGGAGTCGTTACGATAGTCGCGGTTTGCCATGAATTCGCCTCGTTCGATATCGTTTCCGCATTCGACGGGAAGACCGTGCGCTTCTAGCCGGATCGGAACGACGACGAGAAATGTGGGGAGGGAAGGAGGAAGCCGCGAAGGAGGAGGCTAAGGTTTTAGTGGCTACCGTCGGGGCCGGCGAACGAAAGAAAACGTAAATAATCGCGCTTAAATGAGAGAGTGGCGATAAGGAGAAGGGAAACGTCGGTGGACGTCGGGGAACTAGCAGGGGTACTCTTCCGATGCTTTTCTCATGCTATCGTCGAAACGCCAAGAATCGCGTTGATTTCTCGCCGTACCGCGATCGAGGGCCGACTGGGAATATTTTTTTAGCTCGCCGCGGGAAGAGGTAGAAGGCAAAAAAAGCGCCAAGAGAGGAGCGTAGGGTGCGAGCGTGGCGGAGCGCAAGCGGCACTAAATGCCGCGGCGGTGCTCCCGAGTCGAGCGCGACCCCTTCTTCGATGAGCGTGTCTCTATTAAATCTATTATTAGTGCCGGGCCGGGTGCGAAAGCATCCCTTTCAATTACCTACGGCTTCATTTTGCGAAGCTTCTGTCGGTCGAGGAGAGCGGCCGCCGGGAAGAGAGACCGAGCTCGACCGTCCTACGGAGAGGATTCGGGTGGACGAGACAGAGAGAGAGATAGAGACAGGGAGATACCCTTTGAACGGGCGACGTCGTTCGGCCGGAAAATTCGAAGGCCAACGACGATCAATCTCGCTGCGATCCTCTCTCCTCTCTCGAGTCGTCGAGAGATTTGATTTCGCAAGAACCGCCACGCTCGCCGTTGGAAATTTCGTGTCAAAAAAGAGAGGTGCGAGGGAGAGAGAAAGAACGCTCGTGCACGAGCGAAATTCCGAGCCTCGAGAGGACTCCGCCCCCGTGTTCGCAAATTCTCTCTCAATTTTCAACGACGCTCCGCAGCTGGACGTAATTGGCTACCTGTCTTTCGATCGACAGAGGCTATCGGTCGTTAAGCCCCTCGGTCGACGTCGCGGCTTTGTCCGTTCCGGTCTGAAAATTACCTTGTCCCTCGAACGTTACGCACCGTCGTGCGTCGTCCTCACGGAAACGAGCGAGGATCTTCCTCTTCCCGGTATAGCGTGACGCGCCCTTCCCCCGTCTCCTCTGCCCCCGGTTGCTTTTATCGCCCCGTCGCAAAATTTGCCAAGTTCGCGTTTCCCTTCGAACTCGTTCGGCAAAATTTTACCTCTCTCCTCTTGCGCGTACCCGCTTATTTGGGTTTCGTCGTGTCCGTCGCACCACGGGGACGAGAGCGCAAATTACCTTTCTCATTGACGAGACAGCTGCAGCGTCGCGAGAAGACACCTCCCGAAGGGAACTCTGCTCGTCGAGAAGTCGTGAGCTCGAAAGTTTGGTCCAACAAAATAGTGACCAGCGAGGAGGTGGGGAGATCGCGCGGCCGCGGGAGAAAGAGAGAGATGTTTCGAAGTCGCCGGAGCTGTCGGACCTCGAATCGCGAAACGTTCGTCGGGCACGAGAACGGCGGCGACGGGAGCGATTTATTCGCGGCGGAGTTTGAGCCGCTCGCGCGAACGAATTTATCAGAGTCGGGCGCGACGGCTGCGGAGGTCGCGTTGGCCGAGCTGCTCGCCGTCTTTCGACGGAGACGAGCACGAGACGCGAGCGAGGACGTGAGTAGAGATTGCTCCTCGAATCGAGCCCTTCGTCGTTTTGCCTCCGCCCCGGTCGTCGGGACCGGACCGGAGCGGAGCGGCTTTGACGACGGCACGATCGCCGGTTCGTAAACAACGAGGCGCGGGAAGGCACGAACTATCCGCGAGGAAAACATCGAGGACAGCTCCGTCGGCGAGCGACATCGCGGGGTAAAAGGAACCGCACGATATCAAAGACGTCTCCGAGATATTAGCGTCGAGCGATCGTAAAGCGACGATACGAATCGTTCCTTCGCCGAGGGGTGGGGCAGAAGGCAGGGGCGAGGATAGAAAGGAAAACGATAGAAACGAAGGAGGGAAGAGGGTGGAGGAACGGTGGCCGAGCCGGAACGACCCTCCGACTGGAACTAGCCGCGCCGAGGAGGACGCTGACGGCGGAGGTGGGCCAGATGTTTGGCTAATGATGTCAGTGGAATCGTAACTAAAACCGAGCCTGCTCCGAGCTTAGCGCGGCTTAGCCTTAGCTTTGAACGAAAGAGTCTTATTACCAGGCTGCACGTGCTGCTCGTGAGCGCGAAACCGTAGGGTAATTGGACCACCCACTTGACACCGAAAGTCTCACTCGTTCTCTCTCTCTCTCTCTCTCCGTCTCTCGCTCCTCTCCTCCTCTCTTCTCTGCTCTCGTCTCCGCGCCTATCGTTCTCGCTCGCGTTGAACGTCCAAGCGAGCGGCTCCTTTTTCCGAACAAACGAGGTCGTCCGTTCGGACCGATCGAACGTCGAGCGACGCGTCGAGAAACGTTCGAAGGGCTCGTAGTTCCTCGCACGACCCGGAAGACGGCAAACGAGCTCGGAAAACGAGAGACGAGGTCGATCGACGCGTGGCTCTCGAATCGAGCCGAGGGTTTGCGGAAGAGTCGGAAGGGAGCGAAAGAGAGGAAGCGACAGAGAGGACGGAAGCGAGGGAAGGGAGGTTTAACCGAAGGAGAAGGACTTTGACCGAGGCCACCTGTACGCGTCGCGTCGTGGGTGGGCCGAGAGGTAACGCGAGGCGGCCTCTCCACGCCGCACGAAGAGGGCCACGACGACGGGTCTCGGGCTGGATTTCCGCAAGGGTGCCGTCGAGGACGACCCTCCTCCCGTCGTTTCGTGCCATCGATCGAAACTCGGGCCCGTCGTTGCATCGGATTCGCGCGTAACGACCGATTCCCGCTCATCTGCTACGGGATCGTTCTCCCGCCACCCTCGCTCGTCCCGGGACACATCGTTTTCCCGCCTTCTTCCAATTTTACGAGCCGTTGACTCTCGATCGATGGAACGAACCGTTTCGAAACAGCCGGCCGTTTTCCGCCACGCGTCGTTGCCGTTCGGTGACGTAATTTCCGAGCGAACCGCGGCTCGCGGCGGCAACGAGATCCGTTTCGTTCGACAGAATCAGCCTCGACCAACCCGTGCCTCCGATCTCGTTTCAGATCACGAAACTCAAGATCGACAGCAATCCGTTCGCCAAGGGTTTTCGCGACTCCTCCCGGCTGACGGACTTCGAGAGGTAAGTCGACCGACGTCTCGCGGCGCGTCTCCTTCTCGAGCGCGACGAGAACAAGAGGGGGAAAATACATAATCGAGCAGTTTCCCTTTCAGGGAGACGATGGAGTCGATGCTCGCGGAGCAGCAGTCGCTCAGGTTTCCCCATCGGCTACCATTCGAGATGGATCAGCTGCAGGCGGGGGCGGTGAGCAGTCTCAGCCTCGAGGAGAAGGCCCTCTGGGCCGCGAGGTCGCAGATGCTCCTGAGAGCGGCGGCCGCGGTCGCCGTGAGCCCGTATGCCCAGCTGGTCGGACCTGCCCTCGTGTACCCCGGTTCCTCCTCCGCGGGCAGCAGCCACCAGCAGCAACAGCAGCAGCAGCAGCAGCAACAGCATCAGCATCAGCAGCAGCAGCAGCAGCACCAGCAACTCGGCCACCTCTGGTGGGCCTCCTCGATCGGGCCTACCCTCTTTGCCGCCGCTCATCACCACCACCAGCAGCAGCAGCAGCAACAGCAGCAGCAACAGCAACTGGCCGGCTCGAGCTCGCAGAATCCGACGGGTCCGGGCGGACCCGCGGCACCTCGGCCTCTCTACCCTTCGGCCCTCGCCCTGGCCCATCACCGGTTCTCGCCGTACCACGCGGCCGCGGCCGCGGCGGCGGTGGTCTCGTCTCCGAAATCCTCCACGCCCGCCGCGGCCTCTCCGTCGCCATCCGGAAGGGCTACCCCCTCGCCGACGGATAGCCTCGGTAGGGAGAATCGAGACCTCTCGCCCTCGTAGTCGCGCCTATACCCCCGCGGCCTCTGCCCCCTCGATCGTCTCGAGTCCACCTTAGACTCGTGGCCCGTTCGTCGGCGCGCTCCTCCGACGAACGTCGTCGATCCAAGTGTTTGGGACCATTCGCTTTCGACGCTCGGCGATCGTTTCGTCGAACGCGATGAAACGCGACCACTCGCGGACTTGTCGCCGACCCTTTTGTACAGTACTCCTTCCATCGACCGAGACGAGGAAATCGGAGCTCGCGTCGCTAGACGGTTGCTAGACGGGCCGTCGGGTCCTTCTGACGTCAACCTGTCCGCTCGGATTGAACGTCGGAGACAGAGAGGAGGGTGAGGGGGTAGAGGGAGGGGGCATTTCGCGAAACCTCTCGTCGTCGACGATGCCTTCTCCCGGGGAGAAGGTACATCCTGTATATACGAGACCGTCTCGTCTCGAAGGGCGGCAAACTTCGCATCTTCGAGCTACGCGCGCGAAACCATTGTTACAGGACAAGCGGCACGGGTACGCCTACTGTACATAAGTATATATATAAAAATAAATATACGCATAAAAGCGCGCAAGTATCCGCGACGTTAGGTGTAATATCGGCTCCATTCGTGTACCATAAGCTGTATATTTCCTATCAGACCTTATCGTTATCGTTATTTATGTTCCGATTCCGTACTCCACGCAAAAAGCCGCAACGCGGTCGAGGCGCTCGATTCACCGTTCGAGCGGGATTTGCGCCTTCTTTGCGATAGTTTAATCGATTATCGTCGCCCCGGCGACTAGTATTAGCGTAGAGCGTTGCATCGTTGACGCCTGTGTCGCGCAGAGAGCATCCCCATCGCCGTGCAAGCCGTTCCCTTGTAAATAAACCCGAATAAATTCTTGTACCGACGTCGTTGTTTCGTTTCTAGGTCCCCGTCGTCGTCGTTTCTTCTCCTCCTCCTTCTCCGTCTCGTCCCTTCTCCTCGACTCGCCGAGCATAGCGTCGGTCGGCGAGTCCGGCGTTCGGATTTTCGACGCCGCCGAGAATCTCCGAGACAGCGGGAGCGAGCAAATCCGCTCGGTTAACCGAGAACAGAATGTCGCGTTTAAGGGCATCGTCGCGCTATCCTCGGATCGACCGCGCGATCCCAGGACTTGTCGAGTCTCGCGCGAACGGTCGACCGCGAGAACCAGCGGCGCAACGTCTCGGGAAGCCCGCGAATCCTCCCAGGTTCGCGAGCTCCCGCGGAGACCTCGAACGAGTCCCTTGGACCGAGAGAGAGAAAGAGAGAGGGAAAGATAGATGGATAGGGATAAAGAGAGAGAGAGTGAGAGGCGCGGCTCGCCGATCGGAGGAGCACCGGTGGCGTTTTAATGCGAAACCGAGGCATTATAAAGCCATTAGCCGGTGGGCGAGTCCGCCGGCGTCGGGCCCGGTAGGCCGTGGTAGACCGTGGTAGACCGTGGCAAGCCGTGGCAGTCGAGTCTAAGCGAGGCTGGTTGCGTGCAAACGCGCGCGTCGACGCTCTTTATTTGAATACACGAAACGTTAGCGGCTCGAGCCCTCAACCTCCGATCTCCGTTCTCCCGTCCCTCCCGCCACTCTCGAGTTCTACCGCGGCCGCGTTGCAACTCCTTCGGCCAGTTTCGCGTCTCCTCTCGGACGAGTCTCGTTTTTCCGTGCGTCCGTCCCTTCTTTCTTCGCCGGCTGGAAGATGCCGCGAGGTCTCTAATAACGCCTCGGTTCACCGAGCGGACGCGGCTAGTTCGGCGTGTCCGTTAAATCGTTAATTACCCCGGCAAGAGTGAAAGAGGATGGCGAGAGAAAAAGCGAACGGGGGACCGCGAGTGCCGACGATCGTGCTCTCTTCCTCCTTCTCGCGACGCGCTCCTCCTCGCCTTCTTCCTCCTCTTCTTCTCCTTCTTCTTGCCTCTTGCAGGCTGACGGTGAAACGCCCACTTCCTGACCGATCCACGGCCACTTTATTCCGCGTTTCGGCTACGGAGAGTGGCAAAAAAGGAGACGCAGGAGACGAGGGATGCGAGGAAAAAAAAGGACGGTGAAGGAGAGCGAGGACGAGGACGCGGACGTGGACGAGAACGCAGACGAGAACTACGACGGGCACGACGACGACGACGACGACGACGACGTCAAGGACAAGAGATAGACAGATATTAATATAGAGAGAGAAGGAGAAAGGGAAGGGTAGAGAGGAGGAGGAGGGTAAAGTGCGAAAACGGTGGCTAGAAGGAGCGAGAGGGAAAGAACCGTCTGGGTTAGGACGAGGATAGCCGGCTCGCCTAATTTGCTCGGTAATGTCCCTCCGGGAATTAACGAGCTGGACGAGGAGAACGAGGAGGACGAGCCGGGGGAGGGGGTCTTGGTAGCATCTAGCCGGCATTAATTACGTTCGCTGCCACAGGTGCCAACAACTCGATTATCAGATCTCGATCCGATCCCGATCGGCCGTTTAGATTGTGCCGCCTGCCGCTCGCTCCTCTCGCCGTCGAGCTACCCATCGGGCTTCGTTCGATCCCTTCGTCGACGATACGCGTTTTTCCTGATTCTTTCGCCTCGGCCCTTCGTCGGGCAGACGTCGATCGGCTTCCCGAGCCGAGAGGAAACGGCCGGAAAAGTGACGGGACGGGGTATCGCGGGGACCGCGAGGGAAAAAAGGGCTCGCCGCGAAATAAAATGGCGGTGGCTGGCGAGGATACGAGCGGTATCGATTGCTCGCCGAAACGCGGGAGCGTAGGTGCGAACCACGGGGCATCGTTTCGCGTGGGTGGCTCGAACGGCACCCGCGACACCGCCGGCTCCTCCCTCTCCTTTCCCGCCACCCTCACCGCGACGACCCCTCGAGTCTCCATCGACGGCCAACGTCGAATTTTCCGCTTATTCGCCGATACGCGCGACGCGTCCATTTAAGCACATATCAATTGATCGAATTAATTTGGCAACGCGTTTGGGACCAGCGCAGCACGGTTACGGGCCAATTCGACGGGCCCGCGAAACGTATGCCGGCCTAAAGACCCGCTCCGATCGCTCCTTCCGAAATTCGATCACCGGATTCGATTTGACATCGTGAGAAGCGAATTCTTCTCGGGGGCGTATCGAGATCGAGCGAGCGCGGTAGGTCGTGCACGCGAGTTCGCGAGTCTGCCGGTCGGCGAACAAACGATGCCATCCGCGATCGCGGCCTGAGGGCCGAAGGGGACGGCGATAGAGAAGGAGAGGAAAGGAGAGAGAGGACGGAGTTGTCTCGGATTTCGCGGCTAGAGGATAGGGCTCTCCGTCGCCCCGGAATCGCTCGACTCTCGACAATCGGCTGACGCGTCCTTCTTAAATCGCGTAGCTCGAATGTCGCTTAAGTCCGGTCGGACCGGAGAGCTCCTAATACCGTTCACCGTTCGCCCGAAGGCTCTTTCGTCGGTATTGTCTTACGCGGCCGGGGCCCACCGTCGCGACCGGAAGAACCTTGCAACCGCTCGGCGCGAATCGTCACGATTTCTCGCGGCGTTTCCGCGCGACGGTCGAAGAGATTTTTGATGCGAGCTCCGTCGAGGAAAGGAGAGAATCGTCGAAGGATTTTCTAGACTCTCCAGCGTGATCGATCGTGGTCACCGTGAACGTCGCGAGACCCGGCTCATACATCAACGGAACGTCGAAGAGACGTCGTTGTCCCGTCTGAAATTTGGACGTTTTCCTTTGAATCTCGAAGGTCCGAGACCGTCGGAGAGAGCGTAGGTACCTTCTCCCTTTCCTCTTGCGTCGCGTTGCCTCTGTAGCGGGCAAAAGGAGGAAAGTTGCGGTCAATCTTCTCGCGCGTCGAAACGTCGAGTCGTCGAAGCAGACATCGTGGCGACGAGTCGCTCGAGTCAATGGCAAAAGTCGTACGAATCGACAATAGGGATCTCGGTCGGCTTGTCCAAATATTTGGAATCGAGTCTCGGTCGGTCGACACGGAGGAAAACGCTCGACCGGTCCGTGACGAAAAGCCCGACTGCAGGTGGCCTACAGATGCCGGGGGATTACGAGGTTTATCCCCCAGCGGGGTATTGATCCCATTGTGCTCCGGCTATGGAGCGAGCAGCGAGTCGGGTCGGGTCGAGCTGGGTCGAGTCGAGTCGAGTCGAGTCGAGTCTAGCGGAGTTTCACCTTCCACCTCTTCCGCGCTCTCGCACGATGTTCCAGCGAGTCGAAAACGCGAAAGGGTACTTGGCTACGCCACTAAATTTCCCACTTTTCCCCGATCTTTCCTGCCTCTCTTCGGGGCTCTCGAGCACTCGCGGATCCGGCTAGCGGGCACTTTCTACGTCGCGCGAAAAAGTGGGAAAGGGCCGAATCACGGCAATCCGACTCCTCGAAGGCAAGATCGCGCGGACGATCGAGCGTAATTCGTCTCTTCCGGCCGGCGAAGGAGCGAACGAAGACGGAAGGAGGAGAGTCGCTCGTTCCCGCGATTATCTCGCCGTAAATCACCGAGGATTCGATCGGCTCGAGGAGGACGTCTCGACCGAGTTTTTCTCGAGCTCGAGCGATCGGGCAAATTGCGTTCTCGCGGGGTAATCGTCGTTACGTAAAGGCGATCGATCGAAATCTCGCGGGAAGAGGTTCTCGCGCGGCTCTCGAAGGGAATTTCCGTTCGTTACAGTTGGAAGGGCGCAAACTATATCAGGAAGCGCGGCAATTGTCCTGTCGCGAGGAGAAGCCTCGCAAGGCCCGAGGTGCGCGAGCTTCGGCACGCAACTAACAGGAACCCGATAATTCACCGACAATCAGAATCGCTCTCGACTCTCGACCCTCCCTCGAAGACTCTGCTCCGAGGGCTTCGACGCGGCTTCGCGAGAGAGACTTTTCTTCCCGGAACGGAGGACGGACGTAGATCGCGCGGACGCGATCGGGATAGAACTCGAAGGATCTGGACTCTCGTTCTCTCGTCCTGTCGAGGACGTTTGGACCGCGATCGAGAGACTCGATTCCTTCCGGGTCGAGAAGCTCGGTGGCTATTAAGTCCGCTCTCTTCGCCGAAATCTCGGTCCCGGCCGCATACCGAGGTTTCTAAGAGGCAGGCGGAAGTTCGTCGAGAAGAGGAAGCTCGTCGACGCGCTGGCGTTCTCCTCCGTCTCCGTCACCGTGCCCGTGCCCATCCCCCGGTATCGGCGATCGGGTGTACCTAACCGTGTCCGCCGTTCCGCTATCGAGGAGAATCAACGCGCATCACGCAACGCTAATTTGTCTTCGATTGCCCCGTCGGGGTTCGTGGCGTGGGAGACTCCTCTCTCGCCATCCCTGCCCTCTGCCCCGTTCTCTCCACCGATCCGCTCCTCCTCGGTCATCTCGAGTTCTCTTCTCTTTTTCTTTCTCCTCCTCCTCTTCCTCCGGTTCCTTTGCCTCTAACGGGCGAATATCTTTGCGTTCGAGACGCTCAGCGCGGTGCTTCTTTCCTTGTCCTCGCAAACACCCAGCCCGTCGCGATCTCGCGGAAGAAGAGAGTCGAACGATCTGGCCGACGAGGTCGGAGAGACCTCGGCGAGAATCGACGAGAATCGATGAGAATCGACAAGAATCGACGAGAATGGGGGGGCACGAAGAAGCGCGAGGCCAGCATTGGTGCTTCGACCGATATCGCGGGTCATCGGCGGGCCCTTTCGTAACGATACCGCGTCGTAAATAACATTCGTTTCGATGTTAATCTGTTGCTCGGATCGAATCTAATAAGTACAGAGGCGACGCGGGGCAACGCCGCCTCCGCCGCCTCTGCCGCCTCCGCGACCTCGACTCGCGAGTCTCGGCTTCACCGCCTGGCGAGTTAGCGAGCAACGTGCCGGCCTGTTAGAATGCCAGACTGCCAGAGTGGCAAAGTGCAAGAGTGCCAGCGATATCGCGACCCGACGGAAGGACCGAACGAGCCAAAGAGAAGAAAAACGAGGATAGGGATCGCGAGAGGCATCGAAGACGCGCGCTCGAGACCGAGAGATAGAGAGAGAAAGGGAGGAGGAGGAGGAGGAGGAGGAGGAGCGGAAGAAAACGGAGAACGACGCCAAGACACCGAGGGAAGAAGCAACGGACAGGAGAGAGGATAGAAGACGAGGAGAAGAGGAGAAGCGGAGGCCCTCTCGGCATTGTTCGCGGCCGCTCGCTCGTGACTCGTGACTCTCGCGACCCGAATGACCCGTAGCCTCAATTACCTCAGACACATCCGCCCGTGCGAGCCTTCTCCTCCCTTCTCCCTCTTTCGTCCTCTCTTCCACGCTCGCCCCGATCGAGGGTTCGGCTTCGTTCCTCCGCGTTGGCCGCCCATCCGCTCACCGCGCGGCCTCTCCGCGAGTAATGTCGCGACCGTTGCGGAGTTTTGCGGCGAAATCGCCTCTTCTCGGAAATTCCGCTCGCTTTTCCGTCTCCACGCTCGACTCGCGCCGCATCCACCTTTCGTTCTAGCCCTCGCGGGGGAGAAAATTTCCCTCCTCGTTTCGACAGATCCATCCAGTATCTTTCCGAGTCCTGGTCGGGACCTCGTCGGGCCCTTCGGGACAAGTTGGCCCGGGAACGTCGAACGACTCGACAATTAGCCGAGTCGTTCGGCTACCAGAGGCTATCCGAATTCAATCTACGATCCGCCGGAATCCAAACGATTCTTCCCTGTTTTGTCGTAAAGGCTCCTTTGTCCCCTCCTAGGATCGCAGCCACGCGCGACAACCGAGTTTGTCGCGTCGGATAAGGATCTCCGAGCCTCGTGCCTCGAGTCTCGATCCTCGCCTCTCGGTCGACCGATCGACCTCGTTCGTCGACTTCGAGAGAAACTGCTCTCTCCTGGGGGAAGAGAAATGAGAGAGAGGGGCGGGGTCCGTCGTCGGTACTCGGAAGCGTCCGCGAGAAAAAGAGTCCGGAACGAAACCGAGGGAACGGAAGAAGTCTCGACAGCCCCGAGGCACGGCAGGGAGGTCGAAGGGACGCTCTTTACAGAGACGTCAAGAGGACGGATAGCGCGGCAAATGGGGAAGCGAAAACGATCGTTAAATTGCCGGCCGAAAGCGCGCTAACGACGAGGATTGCTCGACGGGGCGTTTTTTCCGTTCCTGCCTTCTCTCGGGGAGAACGTGGAAAGTGGGGCCCGATTCGGGCTTGTCCCCGCGAACCTCGGTTCGGAGATCGACCGATCATCCTAAGCGAAATATAATTGGCTTCGTTGAGACAGGAGATGGCGTCGGCGAAAATCGTTCGCCCGCTCGCACCTGCCTCTGCCCTCCGCTCGTATCTTGGAGATCGACGTTTGGTCGAGCGGAAACCGCGAGGGGTTGCCATTGAGTCGAGAATCGCGGGCCGCGGTTAATTTCGAAATCGCCTCAACAATTACGAACTCTGTCGCGTCTGCTATACGAGAAAGAAAAGCGAGAGAAGAAGAGCGAGGGAGCGAGAAGGCGGGGAACGGGTTGCAGAAGCGGACGGTTCTTACGAAATAATTGCAGATTTCGCTATCTGATCGCGACATAGATGCCCGGAAAGCCAATGGAAGAAAGCTATCTGCGTCACGTTCTTCGCTCTCCGAATATTCGCCGAGTACGTGACCTCGAAACTCTCGACCCGTAACCTTTCGAGGTGGCCCTCGAACGATACCGCGATAAAACCACCTAACCTCGGAGATAATTTGCGCCCGTTTTTCTTTCATTTTAATCGAACTGCGAAACGCGGTCCGTGCCGCTTCGGGCGACGATATCGCTCCTCCGGCGATGAGATCGCTCGGTCCCGATCGTCCTCGACCCGCCCACGGAGACCCTCCGCCGAGGAGAGGTTCGCGACGATCGTGAAGCCGCCGCCACTGCAACCTTTCGACCGATTTGGAGATTCGAGCGGCCTCGAATCGTCGGAAGAGAATCGCGGAGGGAAGCGCGAACGCAAGGGTGAATTCGGCGGGCATGGAGTTGCCATGACGACGGGAGTCGTGGAGGTTCGCGGAGGGTCGCGGAGGGTCCTGGAGGATCGTGGAGGATCGCGGGGTGCCAAGGGCATATAGGAGGCCCGAGAGCGGTCGAGAACGGTTGAGAACGGTTGAGAAGGAGCGATCTCGTCGGGTTCACGATCGAGGGTGACGAGGATACGGAGGGGACGAAGGCGCTCGGAATCGGAGATAAATGTAATGCAACGTAATGTAATGTAATGCCGCGCAACGAGGGAGGAGGCGTAGCAGGGATCTTGGCAAGTGTCGTTCCATTGTGGCGCGACTAAGCGACTCGGCCCAAACAATTTGTCGGCGCGTGCGACACGAGTCGCTCCCCTCTGGAGTCGATCTTCTCTCCTCGGGGTCGTTTGGGAAGGCCGAGGGCGGGCGCTCGTCCCCGACTCTTATCTCCTGCGCGACCCCTCGTCGACAAATATTTTAACGCTCCCGTTCGCGATGCGAGCAATTGCCAAACTCCAGTCGAAGTCGCGGAGACGCGCGTCGTCGCCGCGGAACCAGGTTTGCGCGCGGCACCCTACGTCGAGCCGACACGACCTTTTTTCACAGCTCGAGGAGCCTCGGTCTCCGAGTCGCGAGCACCCCGGTGGCGAAAGAGGGGGCGAGATAATTAGCGAAGGCCGGAGAAGCAAATGCCGTGGAAGCGGAGGCTCCGCCGGCGGCACGGAGGCCGCCCCCGGAAAATAAAAAAATATGCGGCTCGAGAGGGAAGCCCGGGAAGAGAGACGCGGAAGCGGGGAGTCTACCCGACAGATGGCTCCCAAGCCGAACGAACCGGCATGCCGCGGCACCTTGATTTGTGGTCGAGCGTCTTTCGAGCCATTTGGCTCGACCGCCTGTAATTTCCTTGCTGGCCGTGCCGGGCCGAGCCGAGCCGAGCCGGGTCGATCCGGGCCGATCCGAACAGGGTAGCGTTCCCTCGACCCGAGTAGTTCACGCTTTTCCTGCCTCTCGCTCATTTTCTTAACGTCAGAAACTGGAACGAGGCAACTTGCTCGCGTTCGCCGCGGCCCCCTCGGCGAGTCCCCTCTCGAGACACCTTCGAGCGTTTTTCCTCGATTGCTCGGTCGAGAAGCGTCTCGCTTCGGGGGATGGGCGGACGATGATTCGATTTGCGGCCCAAACGCGAAACCGCCGAGTCACGTTGCTCCTCCCGCGATTAAAAATCGAGCCGGTTCGTCGGGTGGCCGACGGACGACGGTTGGAAGGCAACGGGGGAGATTTCCCGAAGCGCGATTGCCCCCAAAATCGAGCGACGTCGCTGCCAATAAAAGCGGCGTCATCTGGGACGAGTGGTGACGCCGCGGGCGTTGGGAGAGAAGTCGCACGTGCCGGCGTGACTCCCGCGACCTCCGGACAATCGGCGCAAGTGCATCCCCCCGATATTTATTGGCCTCTCTCCCCGCCGCGAGAACGCTTCGTTCCCCGGATGGACGGGGCGAGACGTCGCTCGACTCGAGCAACCCTTTCGACGGGCGACGCTCCGTCTCGAGGCGGTTTCGCGCCAACCTCGTTTTCTCCGATCAGGATTCGATTCGCGTCGATCGAAAATTCACGGCGAGGGAAAAGCGGCGACGGTTCGAGGGATCGAGGAGCCGGAGGGGGGTTGGCGGGTGGCGGGTGACGGGTGGCGGGTGGCAGCCGCGAGAGACCGGCTGTCGCGCTCCCCTCGTTCGACTCGAATCGGGAGAACGATGTATCTCGATTCGACGACCCTTCGCATGGGTATCAGGTTCCACAGAAATCGGGAAAGTCGAGTGGATTGGCCGCGAGTCGAGGCGAGGCAAGGGAAGGCGAGGGAAGGCGAGGGAAGGCGAGGAGGGCGACGTCGTAATCCAAAGCCATGAGAAATCGCTCCGGTCGCCCCTTTGCCACCCCCCTAGTTGCGGCTCGGTTCGCGGAAACGACCGCCGATAATCGTCCCAAATTGCCACGCATCTGTAACGCGTTTCGGTCGTTAAAGCGCCACTCGACCGCTCTCGTTTGCGAGACGCCGCCAATTTTCTGGCCGTCGCGGCGTGGGAAACCAGCCACCGGTCTTCGACGACGAAGTTCCGTTCTCGAAGTCTACCGGAAAGATTCGTTCGGGCTCCGTCGGAGTCTCGACCGTCCAGGCATTCTGGGTCTGTCTCGTCAACCGCGGACCACCCGCGTTGGAGCCGAATCGAGCGGAATCGGGCAGAATCGTGCGGAATCGAGCGGAACCGAGCGAAGTCTGGGTTAGCTCGCGCACGCCAGCCCGGAGAAGCGTGCCACCATTTAGCGGTCCTTCCCGATGATTTACCGGCCAGGCCGGGCCGGCCGGACGATCCTCGAGGGTCCCTCCGTCGCGAGAGGGAAGAGGAAAGACGGGGATCGCGCGAGAACCGCCCGGCACCTCCGAGACCACCCACGATCGAGGGCGGACCACCCCGCATTTTCCGTCACCGAAATCTTTTTCCTCTCGGACCGAGCTCGAAGAGTCGACGATCAGCCCTCTCGGGAGGGTGGAAGTTGCCGATCCGAGCTTCCGCTTCTTCGATCGAGGCGCGACTCTGGCTCGGAGAAGTCGAGAACGGGGCGATAGACCGAGACCGGCCGAGTCCGGTCGAACTCGGCCCCTCTGGGCCCTCCGCTCTCACTCGGCGGCCCTCGCTCCGAGCTGGAGCGAGCCGACAAAGCCCAAGATTTCCCGGCTAATTGCTAGGAGACTAATTGAATGCCGCTCCTCGCGTTCTCTCCCGTTCTTCGGGTTCGAGCCCCCCCCCCCCCCCCGATCCTCCGATCCTTCGATCCTCGCTCGCTCGATCTTCATCGCTGCAACCTTCGATCTCTCTCTCTCCGACGCTTTTCCGCTCGTGTCTCTTCTCTCTTCTTCCCATTGTCGCCCTCCTCCTCCTCCTCGGTACCTTCGTACCACCGTACCCCCGTACCTCCGGTCTCATTCATATTCATGCAGTGGTAATAGTCTGCCGCCTGCCCGCCGGCGGACACTGCTACGTTTCTTGCGCGCGTTCTTGCCACCGACTCGCTCGTCGTCCTCTCTTTCCCTCTTCGGAATCCTTCGAATCCTTCGAATCCTCGGGGTCTCCGAGACCTCCTTCCTCCTTCTTCCTCCTCCTCCATCTCCTCGTATCCTCGAAACATCGCCGAGCGTTCGGTCCCTGCTCTCGCTCGATCTCGGCTCCATCCGCTGCAACGATTAGTCGAAGGGACCGGCTACCGTCTTTCGCCAAACCGAGCGGCCGTTCTTCCGCATTGGAAGAACGCGGAAGCCCTCGCGAGAATGTTCGTCTCGAAGCGTCAATCGTTTTGCGAGGACGCAACGATCGTTGGTCGACTATTCTCTTGGACGAACACTTTCGACGACCACATAAATACTACTCTCCGACGGTTTCTGTCCGACGTCAAAATATTTGCCGTCCGACGACCGATCCTCACCTATCTCGGTCTTCGCACCTGCGATCTTTTCCTCGGCCACTTCGAAGATCGGTGACGCGGGCAAATTTCCCCGAAAAACGAGCCGTCTCTCGGGGGAATTTTGAAAAGTTCCTCGATCGTCGGTGGGCAGAGCCGAAGTGGTCGACCAGCGTGGTCTTGTCCCGTTAATGCGCCATGAAGTTCTCCGTGAAAAGAGCATCTTTGGAACGACGTTGTTTGGTCGGCAGCCGTTGGTCGTCTCTCTTTTCCCGGTTCTCTCTTTCCTCGAGGACGCAGGAGGAGGATGGAAAGATCGGAAGAGGCGACGAATCTGTCGACGCCGTCGAGATGAACGCGTTCGAGGCGATCGACTATTTGGCCGACCGGCATTCGTGGAAATCGCGTGAAATATCTCGTTCGAAATTGCCAAAGAAGCGACGGAGAATCGACGAGGAAGAGACGAAGTGACCGAGAACCGTCGGAGAAGCGACAGAAAGGAGTCGTCCTCCCCGCAAGGAGGGACAACACGCCCCGCGTGGAAGGTACCGGCATTGTTCCGCCAAGGGAGTCACCGAAGAACCAGAGTCCGTGGTCGTTAACGCGCCGTGAAGTTATCCATGAAAAGACCATTTTCGGGATGTAAACTCTCAAATAGAGATCCTCCTTGCCGCGCGACAACAACGAGACGCGCCCCGTGACAGGGTTGTCCGGGCCATTTACGTCGAGTTAACGGTTCGTTACTGAATAGAAGGCCCGTGCTTTATCCGACGATGAAAAGATGTTTGGCCTCGGCCCGGTGAAATCGTGGGTACCGACAGGGACGCTCGCGTTCGTTCGAAATTTAGGCATCGTCACGTTCCCGCTCGAACGGCAAACCCGGCCGTCTGTCTCCTCGCTCGCCGCTCTCTGCCTTCCTTCCTTTTTCTCGAACTTCACTTTCTTTCCGTTTCGTGCATCGCGGAAAACTTCCTCGCTCTTCGAGAAATTTTCCGCCCCTCCCGAGAGGGAGCTCCCGTTCGCATCGAAATCCTGCGCTCCCCCAACGAGATAATCTCGAATTTGCTCTCAAAATGTATGTTCGGGGCGACAGGTCGGATCGAACGAGACCGTCTCGTTTGCGAGGGGCACCCGGGGGGTCGATGGGGCGCCCAGGGGTGCGCGTCGAATCGAGGGGTGGTTTTTGTCGCACTGACCGCAGCCAAGAGTCAACATTCGACTCAGCGGGCGCTGTCCCAACGATCCCAACGATCCCAACGATCCCACCGATACCCTAGGATCCCGTCGAGAATCCGTCTCGAGAATAGCCCTCTTCGTCCTTCTCCCTTTCTCTCGTTTACCTTCCTTTCTCCCTCGTTGACGTTTTGCTCGAACGGCGCAAATAGGTATATACACGTTGACGCAAAGTTCCCCAAAGTCGAGACGATTTTCCTCAACGGGGGACGGAGAGAGGGAGGAGAAAAGTCGGCGCGAAGGAAAAAGAGACATCGATATGCTGCCCCGCGCGAGCACCACGATCGGAGATACGTAAATACTTATTTACATATTTACTTATCGTTAGATGCACCAATCCGTCCCCCGAGCGGATATTCCGCGACGAATTCTCCAACGAGATTCGAGGAATTAGTCGCAGGTACGATTCTTTCTCGGTATTCTTTCTCCGATTGTGAGATTTTCTTTCGATCATTCGAGAAACGTTTTCCCCACGATTACGGACAGTCTCGCTCGATTTGCCGAAACGGTAGATTCGCGGATCGAAAATAGAAACACGATGCTCCGAGCTCGACGGAGGACGATCCAAGCGCAGGTATTTAAGGGTGCCTTCGATAGACTCCGATAGCGACGATAAGGAAGATGGGAACGGCCAACGACCGTAAATAAAGGGCGTAACCGATAAAAAGGATAAAAAAGGAGGATTTACGAGGAAAATATTTGTGGGGATTCCCATGCTAAGCAAACTATCTTGCGGGCGAGGGTGGCCTATTGACGCTTTCGTTGAAAGTTTCATCCATAAATCCTGCTCGCATTGTCGGACTTTCAAGAGGAAACCCGCGATGCTTTTGTGACACGCCTTACGGACTGCTGTAAATAATAACCGCCCCCTCGGTCTCGCCTCCCTCCTGCATCTCGAGACTTCTTGGACTTTTTTTTACACCAAACCAGCTTCTCCCTCGTTTGCTTTCTCGGCCTCTTCTTCTTCTTCTTCTTCTACTTCTTCCTCCAAGACTTCTCGGCGTTTTCTCCCTTCTTGTCGCTACCCGTCCAACGGTGACGACGAATCGACTATCTACCGTCATTCAATCACGGTAAAGCGCTGGACGCTTTCAAAGATCGAAAATGCCCGACAGTTTTTCCGGGAATGAGACGAATTGGATGGCCATTAGGGAGAAAACTGAAAATTACCGCCAGTCCCGTTCGGACTGACTCGAGCCGATTCGAGTCTCGCCGTGGGACCGCAACCTCGCACATTTTCGAGGCCTCGAGAGCGTCGAGTCTCGCGCTCTCCCTCCCGCGCGCACTCGTGCACAACTCGTCCGACTCGCACGCTGAACCGATAAATCCTCCCGACGAAGATCCTCCAAATAGACCGACTCGCCGACCTGCGAGATCCGCCGCGAATTTTAAGCGACGAGCGACGGTCGAACGGCAAACGGCAAACGGCGAACAGCGATCGGTGACGGATGGCTGGACTCGATTTCCCTGGCTCGATCGTCCGACTGCCCGACTGGCCAACTGCTCGACGATCCCGAGTGAGATGCCCTTGGCTCCGAGAATCGTAAACTTTACGATAATATGGTAGCGATAAAATCTTGTCGAAACGTCGTGAAATCACCGAACGCCCACTCAGCGATGCAGCGTTTCCACGTTTCTACCGCTGCTCGGATTCGACCTGCATCGAGCGACGTTGAGCGACCCGATCGGCTCGATCGGCGAACAAAGTCGCGCCGGTAACGAGGAAACCGAAGCGGAATCGCTCTTAATCGTCGCTCGTTCGCGATCGTTTCTCGCGTTATTCGTGCAATTTCCACGACTCGCCGGAAAGAACGAAGAGAGGGACAGATCCGTCGGGAGAGAAAAGGAGCGTGGACGCCGGGCGCTCTCGAAAGCCGGGAAACGGGAAGGGAACGGACCGACCGCACGAGAGGGCAAGAGGGGCTCGGAGATGAGGGAGCGGCAGCCACCCACGGAGAGTCGACTCTCGTTTTCACCGCTCCCTGCGTCTCGGCTACCGTCCGTTTCGACGTATGCCGCGACTAGCCGCGCTCTTTTCGTCCTTCTTTTTCCGATAATAGCAGCATATTTGGGAAATTCAAGCATGATCCGCCGTTCGTATCGTTGCCACGGAGGAAACGACGGCTGTGTGCGAGAGAGAACGCAAGAGAGCGCGAGAAAACCGACGGACTCGATCCGGACGGCCCCGCGCGCCGCTACTTACTGATATTTATTGCGGCCAGAAATGTGTACGGGCCGCCATAAATCTCCGCATTCACACGGAGTTCCTAATTTACATATTCTCCGGCGAGTCTCTCCCTCTTTCTCCCTCGACCCTCTCGTTCTCGCTCTCCGCCGATTTACCGCGCGACGGGCGCCCTTCTTCCTTTTCTTTCGGCTCCTCTCCGGCGACGAATCATTTTCCTCCAGCTCCCGCTCGGAATCTTCTTCTATCCTCGTCGTTTGCCCGACGACGACGACGGCAACGACGACCGTGACGACGACATCGGGGAGGTGCTTTCGAGTGGCGACACGTTGGACAGAACTCGAAATCGCCGGAAACCGATCTGAACTTGGCCGTTGCAGATCAACGCGTTCAAAACGGACGGAAGAGCCGGAAGGGAGGAGCGGGGCAACCCGACCTAGACCGCGGCGGCCACAGTACCTACGGTGGCTACGGCGGATACGGTGGATACGGTGGCGTGCACGGTGGTGAGGACGATGGTGGCGAAGGCGGTGGCGGGCGTAGCGTCTTCCCCGAGAGCCTCGTAAAATGGAAATCAATTACATCTACGCTTAACCACTTAAACTGGTTTCGCCACGGTCCTAAAGCCCGTTTACTCGTTGCGCGGGGAAGAGCAACGCGCACGGTCGACGTGCGGAGGCCTGCTCGACTCGTGGAACCCAGGAACGACCGAAAGGGACACAGCGGGGGAAAGAGGCACTGCGGATCCTCGGAGGAACGAGGAAGAGTAGAGAACGGTCCGAGAACGACCGGAGGGCGACCGGAGAGCAGCCGGTGAACCCCGCTCGAGGCTTCCTCTCTCCTTCGTCCTCCGCCTCCTGCTCGCGCGCTCTGTCTCCCTCGCGCTCCGCGATCATCGCTTCTCTCTTTTCGCTTTTTCTGCCTCTTCTCCATCTCCTCCTCCTTCTCCTCCCCTCCTCCCTTCACCCTCCTCCCTCCTCTGCCCTTCTGTGCTGCGGCGAGCCGCAGATCATTCGTATCAACATAATTACAAGCTCGGGAGCCGCCTCTCTGTTTCTCTCACCTCGCTCCACCCATTGCGACGTAACACACGATCGCTTTCGCGCCCCGCTGAAGCCTTCTTCTTCTCCTTCTGCTTCTTTCTCTTCTTCGCGTATGCCGTGATACGAGCGCAGCAGATCGGCACTTTCTCTCGTCCGGCGGCTCGTCGACGGCACTCTCTTCGCGCAAAGTCCTTCCGCTCCATCGCGGACGAAAACTCGGCATACTCGACACGATCGCGGAGGAAAGAAATACCGGGGGACGAAGAGGTGAATCGTCGCTCATCGTAGAAAATCGATCCGTCGGTTTCGAGCAGAAACGCGGCCAACTGTCGGCTCGAGACGGACGCGAAGCCACGGCAAGACCGGTCCCGCGCTTCCGTCTTTGGAGACGGGGAAACCGTGAACTCGTGAGGCGTCCCTTCTGGAAGGAGGCCGCTCCTCGAAGCGGCTCCGTCGAAAAATAATTGCTCGCTGACAGGCCGTGAAATGAATTTATTTAATTTCAGATAGGTATAACGGAATTACACGGCAGTTGGAGGTGCGACGAAGCTTGGCCGCGGCGTGACGAGCCGCTCGACGAGGCCGTCGCACCACCGAGCAGTGGGAACGACCGGAAGGAAAGAGGGAGAGATGTCTCGAAGCAGGTTTCGCAGACTCCTCGGGAAGAAACGAAACGAGAGATAGCGCGAGCCATCGTCCGCGTTTTCGGTTCCGCTCGAATCGAATTGGTAAAGAACCAGAGACTCAATTATTGCGAAAATTCGTTTATTCCTTTTTATCGTGCTACATCGAGAATACGCCATTTATTCTACGCGCTACCGTAAAAGATTTTTTTATGTACAAATTACATCGTCTCGAGGAAAGACGCTTTAATACTATCGTGGTATATGTTACAGCTATGATCGAGTCTTTCTTCCCGTCGCGCCTTCCTCCTCTCGTCACGAATCCAATCGGATTCCGAGGTAACGTGACCACTCGAACTAGATCTCGTTCTCGTTCTCGTTCTCGTTCTCCAGTTTTCCGCTATTTGCGAAACGATCCAGCTCGACGAAGGGAACCGTTCTTCGGGTCCCTCCTCGTATCTCGCGCTACTTCTTCCGCTCTCTTCGCCGGAACTCTCGGTATCTACCGCGGTCGATTCTAAGTCCAATTGCGAGAATCGCATCGAGGGTTTCAGGAGAATTCGGCGTCGTCGAGGCGGACCGCGCGACGGGAAAGACTTACCGTCGTCCTGTACACATCGATAAAATTACATGTACATACACAATTACAGAATGACGCCTATATATAAATATCTACGAGCGACGGGTTCGTGACGGTTCGCGGCGAAAGCTCGACCCAAGAAACGTCTCTTTGGCTGCGACGAGCAGGACATTTAAAACGAGAGAGAAGGAACGACTGATACTGTCGTTCCGTGAGGGTTTCGCCGTCGGGGGGAAGAACGAGAGAGGGAGGAGCGGGAGGGCAGAGAGAACGAAGAGGCGAGGAACGCGACGACGTCGTATTCGAGGGACCGGGAGGATCGCTAATTGGGGGTCGAAGGTCGCGGCCTCAGGGGCGGTGGAGTGCTCGCCGGGGAGGGATACGGAGCGTACCTTAGGGACGCTGCAGCGGCTGCTGCGGCCGCCGCTGCCGCGGCGGACGTGCCCGCGGGGGGCGAGGACCTTCTTGACACGATGGCGACCGGGGGCGGCTGCCAGGGCCAGGGGAGCGCCGCGGGGTAGGGAAATGCCGCGGCAACCGCCGCCGCCGCCGCCGCCGAGGTGTACGCCGACGGGGAGGATCCCGCCCCGGGCGTGGGTCTTCCGGCGGACTGAGCCTGGCCCACGGCCCCGTACAGCAGCGCGGTCGACGGCGTCATCCACGGGGGCAGACCGTGTCCGGTGTGTCCGCCATTTTCGTGCTGCGTCTGCTGCTGCTGCTGCTGCGACTGCTGCTGCTGCTGGGGCGACTGACGGTGGTGGTGGTGATGGTGGTGCTGATGATGCTGATGGTGCTGCGGAGCTCCGAGGGCCGCGGCCGCTGCCGCTGCTGCGGCGGCCGCCGCGGCGGGCGAGGACATGGCGAGGTGCTCGTACAGTCTCACGGGTGCCACACCGCATCTCACCAGCTGCTGCTCCATCAATTCCATCGGATCTCTGAAACGTCGAGGATGAGCGACGCGGCTCTTTAGTTTCGAACGAGGTCGGTCGACTCCGGTTCCGCGAGAAAATGGGCCCGAGGATACGAGCAAAGTTCGCGGTCTACGCGCTGATTAGGCCGCTCGAAATACATAGAAGCAAACGTTTGGCTGCCGAGAGTCCGAGGCAACGATAAGATCGATCGGTCGACGAGGGAAAGAATCGGAGACCGAGGAGGCGGGGAGACGGGCCCTTCTCGATTAATCGATCGACGTTATCGGCATTAATGGCACTTAAAGGAGAATGATTCGATGAGAATTCGCGCGGTCCCTCGATGAGGAAGTATGGACGGGGGAAGGGGCGGAAGGTAGGAAGCGAACGGAGAGGGGAAGAGAATAAGAGGCCAACGAGTCGGTGGACGACGGGACGCGCGAGCAATTAAGACGATGTTTTCTCATCGACGTCCGCGAACTCGTCCCGCGAGGGAATAACGTGATGGATGATTTCGTGCGTTAGACGCGGGCTTAATTAGGGTTAATTGCGCGCGATTGTACGCTCGAGACGATCCTCCGTTGTTATTGGCAGAAACGCTAACGAGCGAATTATTGGTCGATCGTGGATGAAATCGCGCTGCGTCTCCTTCTCGCCGGTTCGCGTGATACTTGCCATAATTAATGGTCAGGATCGTTGCAGAGTGGCGTACACCTTGCATCGTCATTTCCTACTTTCGTGATTACGCGCGGGAGTGGTACGTAAACACGTCGCGATTATCAGACAGACTATCTTAATTATCGAGACTCGGTCAGGAGGGACTGTCGAGGGCTGCCGAGAGTCAACGAGGATGAAGGGGGGCAATCGCGAGACCCTCGAGCTTCCCGGGGAAACGCTCCGTCAGCCGGCCTCGAGAGGGAGAGAGAGAGAGGGCCGTCTTTCGTGGAAATCGGCACGCGGCCCGGAGCTGCCGCTGTCCGTTTTGCAGCATGACCGACCCACCCGCGTTGGCTACTCGAAAAAAAGATCTCTCGACCGAGGCGTTTCGGTAGTCGAGAGCCGAGAGTTCGGGTGAAAACCTGACACCGAGACCTCTCGGCGAGAAGGACGGGCAGCGATATCTCCTATCGATCACGCCCGGTTCCTCGAAGCTCTCGCGAGATCTCGACGGACCTTCCGGGACGCACTAGGATCATCTTTCGCGTTCTCGGTCGTTTCCGTCTCCGAATCCGCGGGGGAAACCC
Source organism: Cerceris rybyensis (assembly GCA_910591515.1). NCBI lineage: Eukaryota > Metazoa > Arthropoda > Insecta > Hymenoptera > Crabronidae > Cerceris > Cerceris rybyensis. The sequence continues at coordinate 357,790 of OU342797.1, forward strand.
GAGCGATGCGGAGGAAACCGCGGATTCGGCGGGCGAGAAGGGGAAAAACTATCGAGAGGGTTGCCGCGGGGAACGCGGCGGAGAGAGTCGTTGGAATCGTCGGGCGAGGTCGAGTTAACGCGAACGAGCCGATGGTGAATAAAGAGAAGAAAAGGTCAGAAGGAAGGAAGGGAACAATGGGTCCGGTGTGTGGTTCGCGCGTCTCGGTTACTGCTCGAGTATACCGCTGGGCGCGTAACGCGACACCAAACGAGGGCCCCCGTGTGCCGGGGGAATCGGTGCATGCCTGTGCGAGCGGTTGCAAGCGGTTGCAAGCGTGTGGCAGCGTACGCGAGCGTGTGTACGTGCGCCGAGAGTGTCGCGCTCGGAGAAACTAGAAGATCGCGGCCGTCGAGGAGAGACCGAGAGGACCGAGCTACGGGGGTGAGCTCCGGGCGCAAGGGGAGAGGGATTAGAGGGCCCGAGGCTAATCGCCGTCCACTCGGACGTGCCGGACCTTGGTGGACCACACACCGCCGCCTCCACGGCCATTCCTCTTCTCGCTCTCCCGAAATATCGCCGTCGAGGTCTCCGACTCCATTAGTCAGTCCGCGCCACCCTCGATTCTCGCGTATCGATCTCGTCCGCAGATTTTTCGAGGTTTCGACGCGTATCGAGAGGATTTGAGCAAGGGAGGATGGGAGGACGGGGCCCATGGTCCTCTAGGCTGAAAGGCAGTGAGCTTGGGAGGCGGAACTGAAAATAACTCAATCGCCGGGCGAAAAGAGGATCGGTGGACAGACGGACGGCCGCAGAAAAGAGGAGAAGCAAGAGAAGAGAGAAGAGAAGAAGAGAAGAGAAGAGAAGAGAAGAGAAGAGGGAAGAGAGGAGAACGAAGGGCACGGTCGGCGAGCGGTCGCCGGCACACCTGTGTACGCAAAACGGAAATGACGCGGCACGATCCGTATGCATTAACCCTGGCTGCAATTCACGGCGCAGCGTAGCCTCCCGGCCTTGAATTATATCCTCAATGTTTTCACAAAGCTTCCTTATGTACAGACGATAAAAGCCCCAATTACTGTTGTTGGCCCGGGGGGGGGGGGGGGGGGGGAGGAGGAGGAGGAGGAGGAGGAGGAGGGTAGAGAGACCCCGGGCGGGCAAGCGGCTATTGCTATTCGCGCTATGCCGGCCGTCCTGTAATTGTTAGACCGCAATAAATATTCCTCATCGATCCGACGAGTCCGCGTTTTCCCCGTAATGGCGCGGTTACGCTCGAAACGTTCTAATTAGAGGCCACCGCCGTTACCCATTAAAACGTCCGTGACGTTGGCGGCTACACCCTCGGAGGATGGTCTGGTGGTCGCGCGATCTATAAATACAAGAAGGAAACGGTCCGGCGGTTTCTTTCCGTCTCGTCTTTCGCGCGCAACGTATCGCTCGCGATTCGATTTCTCGTCGGAGCTTCCGCGGCGGCAGACCCGAGGGGAGTCGCGCGGCAACGTGGAGAGCGCGTAAAGCGTTTCGGCGTAGATGTTAACGCGAAGGGGATTCCGTCGAACGGGGAGGTTGTTATTCTCCGCCTACCCCGAGGCTGACACAGGGCATTAGGTAAGTGGTAGATAATGATAGGTTACACCCCGCTGATGGCCCAAGGTAGTCGCTCGAGCGGTATCGACTCGCGTCGATTTCTCTCGCGCCCATCCCGTAAACGGAAACGAATCGAGAGGGAACATTTTGCAAAGATCCTATCGAAGAGGAGTCGGAGCAGTCGGGAAGCTTTCTCGATCGCAATCTTCCTCTCGTCCTCCGACGGGAGAAACGAGCGGAGACGATCGGCAGCAAAGTCTTTCGCGTCGCGGAATCCGTTCGCTCCATTAAGGCAGAGGCTGAGGAGCGCTAGAAAAACGAGGCCGGCGACCCTCGGGTAGAAAAAACGGAGCAAATGGAGCCGCGTCGAAGAGAGGAGGAAGACGGCAGAGGGCAGCGGGCAGCGGAGGGAGGAGAAGGGCTCGAAGGAGACACCGAGCGTGGACGGGCAGGGGCTCGCGGAGTGGGAGCCGCGAGCGAACGGAAGACTCCGGGGTGCGAGGGGGAGGCAGGAGGAGAGAGAAGAATAAAGGTGCGGAGAAAGAGCGAGGGTAACAGCGAAGAAATTAATAGCCATAAAATATGAATAGAAATTAGCAGGTTCGGGGTGGCGTGACGCGTTTGCTCGCTCATTTCCTTTCGGCGCGTTGAAAAACAACAAAACAACAGAAAATACGGGCGAGCCTGTAATTTACCCGGCTGCCGCCGAGCGGTCCGAGCGGGCCGACGCGCGATCGAGTCGAGCTTCGGTGTGTGAGTCACGCTCACCGGTCGAGGAATCGAGAGGGCGAGTCGAGCGTGAGCCGGGCTGTCGGACGTGGAGGCCGCGCGGACGCTCGCCCGCGCGCACGCGCAACACCTTCGCCCCCGAGCGTCGATGAATTCTCGCGCGAACGCCAAACTGCCTGAGAGTCTGGCTCTCGAATGCTCGCGAGTCGCCTCGTCTCTCCTCGTCTCGTCCTGTCTCGTCTCGTCTCGTCTCGTCTCGTCTCGTCTCGTCTCGCCTCGCATCGTTGCGGATCACCTCGCCACGGCGAGCCACTACTCGAGTCGAGTCGAGTCGAGCCGAGCCATCATCGTCGTCGCACGGTAGGTATATATGGTAGGTAATGATCCGGTAATGACCCTGACGCCTCGGATAGTCGAGCGATACTCGGTGATTCTCGGCGATACTCGGAGATACGCGCAGACGGCCGATGCTTGCTCTCCACTCTTTCTCTCGCTCTCTCTCCACCGCGACCCATTCCTCTTCTCGCTCCCCCGCCCGCGCGGCTTCTCGGCCAACCTTCTTGGCTCCTTCGGCGGTACGTTCGCCCTAAAGTCTCGATGATGCACGGCGAGACCTTTGTTTTTGCGTTTTAAACGGCGGTTATTAGCGGCGCACCGTCTTCCCCGCCGACGAGGTTTCTCCTCTCGGGGAACTCTCGCTTCTTTCTCGAGCTCCCCTTCCTCATCCTCCCTGCTCGTTTCGCATCTCTTTGGTTCAATTTCTCTTTCTCTCTTTCTCTTTCACTCTTCCTCTCTCTATCTATCTACCTCTCGCGAGTGAACTGCCGGTCGATCGGTCCGTCGGTGCCTCGATTCATCCTCGATTTATCCATCTGGCCCTCCCCAGCAGTCGGGCAAGGCGGTCGGCTAATGGGCCACCGAGGCAAGGGAAGACTCGGGCCATCGTTTGGCAGGGTTGATGCTGGCAGCAGTTCTTCCGAGGACGACCGTGGAAAGGACGAAACGTGAGCGCGATCTTCTTCGCTCGAGGACGCTCGGCCAGCTCGAGGGCGACTAGTCGGAGAGAGAAGGAGAGAAAAAGAGCGAGAAGAAAGCGGCGAGGGGGCAAGAAGAGGGCCGAAGCGGCAGCGGTAATGACAGGCCGTCCGCTCTCGAAGCTAATATAGATGAATGCCCTGCCCTCTTTGCCCTCCTTGCCCTCCTTGCCCTTTGGAACACGGGAGAACCTGGAATCGCTCTCTTTCCCTCTCGTCCCTCCGTTCCCCTCCCCTTAGGATAGCCGTTTTCTCTCGCTCTCGATCGGAGGCAAAGGTTCCTCCGGTTTCGGGGGTTTGAAAATAAATTGCGAGCGCGCCAACCGACCAACGGCTCTCCGTGCCGACGGTCGTGAATGGCTATAGCCGACCCGGTCACCCTCGCACCTCGCGGGTCACCGTGGCAGCCATCGGCTCGTCGAGAATCCTTTGCGCGAACTATTTTTGTATTTTCCCTCGTGCATTTCCTCGAGCAACCCACCTCCGTTCGTTTCGTTTCGACGGTTTTGGGAATCGCGTTTCGCGAGCGAACAGAAGACGGGGATCGTCGAGGGAGAGGCGGAGCAGTCGGAGGGACCGTTGGAAAGAAAAGGGGGGTAGAAGGGAAAAGGGAGAAAGCCAAAAAAGGAAGAACGCGAGGAGGGAGGAAGAGTTCGAGGGCGAGGAGGAGGAAGAGGAAAAAGGGCCGGAGGGGCATCTATCTATCAGCGCCGGCGTGAAGTGGGCGGGAGCATGCGCCGTATTGCTCCGTACGGCCGCTCTCTCATTAACTCCGGACGCCGCCGAAGCCGCATCCGTGCAACCGAGCAACCGAGCAACCGAACAACCGAGCAACCGAGCAAGCAACCGCGCTAGCAACCGAGCGAGCCAACGAGCAGCTCCGACCGATGCGATCGTCCCTCCGACGGATCTTTGAACTTTGAACCGTCTTTCTCGATATGGCGAATTTTCAGCGTTACTCGACCGATGCCGGATCTTCTTTTTTTCGAACCGCGACATTCTTTAGACGAGAAACGCGAAGAGATGGAAACTGCCACCTTCCTACGGAGATCCCAGGAAGGGTAACTCCGGCGACTGGATCGACGATGGGGGAGATCGGTCGAGCGTCGCGATGACCGAGCAAGATTTTTCCTGATCTCGGTCAGGCAGGTGCTGATTTGAGGAGGGTCGCGGTAGGCTGGCTGGCGTACCGATTCGAGAACGATCCTCCACTCCGAAGATTCTCCGAGTGGACTATCAAACTGCCGTGTCATTGGAGTGGACAATCGTCCGTCCCGCTCTTTCCGTCTCCAGCGACTCGAATTTATATTTAGCAAACAATGCTTCGATCTTTTTTTCGTATCGTCGGTCGATCGAAGATTCCGGATCGAGAATCGAGAGAAGAATCGTTGTCTGGCCGTGGCGAGATGGAAGCTTTCGCAGAGGAGATGCGTCGCCCGACCGGTCCTCTCGATTTGACGTTTCGCCGGAGAGTCTCTCGAAACCTCGAAACGCCCTCCGATTCTCGGAAACGTATCAAGGATCGCGTCGAACCGAACGCATTAGCCGAAACGGAAAGTTTCTTTTCGCCGTAGTTCCGTCACGCCCCCCGATTTGCACCTGATTACGACGGCTAGACCGAGCGCTCCTCCGGGGGAAAGTTCCTCCAGGTATATCGCGTGGCCCGGACACTCCGCGAGAACAGCCTCAATTTTGCAGAGTCTTCTCGATTCTTTCGACGTCTTTCCCTTCCGTAGATCCGTCTCCGCAGATCGATTCTCGATTCTCGAAATTCGCGGCGGCTCTTACCTCGAATCTTTGCTCGAATCTGGGGGACCTCCGCGAGCAGGTGTTTGATCGTCGGACAGGGCAGCTCGTTCGATTCGAGCCGAGCGGAGACAACGCCATGCGACGCGACGCTGGCAGACTCGAGAGAAAATAAATTATATACGTCTCGCTCGTATCGGGGGCGCACAACCGGCCGACCGTTCGGCAAGCGACGCGGGAAAAGAGCGGGAAAAGGAGAAGGAGGAAGAGAGACGGAGAGCTGAGTTTATTGGGTAGCCGTTATCCATTCTCCGACACGCCGTATATACTCGGGTATCGATGCATTTGCATAAAACCTTGAATCCCGATCCGAAGATCGGTGAGGTGCGTTTTCGACGATTTAGTGGGCGGGTTTGACCAGCCGGGACCGTCCCGTGGTCTCGTTTCGTCGAGCATTTTCCGAGAGACCGAGATTCCTCGCTAACGATCGTCAAATTTGGGAGGCCAGGAGGCGCGAGCTCGATCCAAGTTTCGCGGACTTTCATCGGTAGCGGAGATCATCGCGCTCGACGCAACGGCTCCGCCGTTCGTAGCGATAATTGCCAAAGATTCCGTTCCCCTGGCGAATATCGAGGTCGATAAGGTGGCAGGGAGCATCTGCCGGGATTAATGGAGGTGCTACTTTGTTGCCGTTAACGATAATCCCCCGACACGCGCGATACGCGAGCGAAAAAAATTCTTTTCTGTCACGCGCGTATCCGCCCCGGTCGTAAAGAGGAAAGGGGGAGGGGGAGGTAGGAGGGAAAGAGAGGAGGAGGGCCGAAAGGGGGAGAATGCAGGAAGGTGGGAAGGCGAGAAGGCGAGAGCACGAGAACGCGAGAACGCGAGAACGCGTGAATACGGGGACGCGAGCAGGTGCAACGTCGCTCGCGCAGATAGATGATCGCGGATAACTCGGAATCGTCCGCGCGTGCATGCTCATTCGGGATCAAACGTGCCTCTCCTTCGACGTTTAACGTTGTATAAATTTCCACTTTTAACGAGATCTAAGAGATGGCGCGATAATTCAGTCGGCGCTATGATTAAGGTGCCGACGTTATAATGGAGCGTAATGATCGCTCCGCTCGGCGGGTCGTTCGACCGCCTCGCCGAGTCTCTGGAAACGCTCGCGCGATACCCGTCGCGATATGGCTCGAGATGCGGATCGAGATACCGGCCGGCGCGGACGAACGCGTTTTCAAATTCACCTACCGTTCAAAATCCGTCAGTCTCGAGGAGTCCCTGAAGCCCTTGGCGAACGGATTGCTGTCGATCTTCAGCTTCGTTATCTGAAAAAAGATTGTCGCGGCTCGTTAGAACGCTCCGGCGAAACCTCGTCGAATCGATTCGTCGACTCGCCAGAGGCTCCGATGGTTTACCTACCAGCTGATTTTGATAGGCCGTCACCGCGGTAAATATCGCTTCCGGAAAGATGAACGTCTTGTGCTCCTCCTTCTGCAGATCGGTCACGTGAAGACCGCTGTCGTCCGACTGCCGACACCGGACCAAGTGTATTCTCGGCTGATATCTGTGCATCGAGTTTAAGACGATCTGCAAAAACAAACCGACGATTCTTAACCCCTCTTCGACCCATCCGGAGAAATTCGGCGAAGAAAACAACGTCGGAATGGCATCGCGGTCGCGGTCGCGCTCGACGATCGGCCTCTATCTCGCAACAGGTAGGCGGACGATTCGAGCCGACGAGCGAACGTGGAAAATTACGGTCACGAGTTCGAATTTTGCTAGCGTGGGAGGCGACATCGACGGTTCTCCTCTCCCTCGAAGAACTGCAATTTAAAGTTTCAAAGGCGACTACGCTTCCGTACACTCGGACTCGAAACGTCGCTCCCCTTTGCACACTCGGCGAACCGAGAAGCGTCTCGCATCGATTTTCTGTCCGAAACAATGTGGCACGATGAAAGAAGTTTCTCGCGCGGTTATCGCTTAAAGCTTCGACGTTGACCGTACCTCGCCGTTTCCCGATGGCATCGGAGACGGGAACGAAAAGTTTCGCGACACCCTCGCAAATTTCCCGGATAGAATTTTTCCGCGCAACGAGCTCGAGTTTCGCGCGACCACGTCACCCTTCCCTCGATCGCGCTCGATCGATGCTCCTATAACCGTCGACTCGGTCGACGATGGACTTCTGCGAACGCGTCCCCCGTGGCCCCTCATCCGCTTCTGATCGCGCAATAAAAATAAATGCCGTCGTTGCCCTTACCGTTTCCCGCCGCGAACAACGGAAAGAGGAGCAAACGGATATCCACGTAAGCGCGCACATAGGCGTCTTCGTCGTGCCTCGGACTTTGACTCGTTTTCTCGAAGGTCGAGCGGTCGATCCTCGAGGATCGATCTCGGCGAGAGGGCGAGGAAAACGGAGGGGAAGAGAATTTCTACCAGGGAACCGATACGAAATACGGAGGCGCGGCTGGGACATCGTAACCGTTGAAAGTTAACGGGCGCAGGTGCCGCGGACGACTGTTCGGCTCGTTTGGCCCGTTTGGGCCTGGAACTTTGGAGCATCGTTCGGTCGACCGGATCCGTTGCGGCCGCGATTCCTAAGATACGGACGCACGTCCGAGAGAGGCCGATCTTCCACTCTCCTTCGGAAAAAAATGCAAGGGGGAGGAACGTCGACGCGGAGACGATCTTCGCCGATCGACGGAATCCGAGGGTCTCGGAGGCGAGGCAATCGCTGCATCGACGAGGAGGCGGCGGAAAGTCGAGGAGACCGGACAAGAGCGAGGTTGGACTAGGAGCGAGAAACCGATTCGCTCCCCAGGCCGGACACGCGCGATTTGCATCTGGCGATTTATCAAACAACGCGGCATCCATGTAATACACGTTGATAGCGGTATTACACGCGCGATTTATAGTCGTTTTTCTCCTTCCATCGAGTCGCTGGAGCGCAATCACGGTAGACGGTAGACGGTAGACGGTAGACGGTAGACCGTAGACACAGACGGCGACGGCGTCGTTGGTGTCGTCGGCATCGATGCTCGACGCTCGACGGCTCCTCTCGGATCTCCAATCTCGAGTTTGCCGGTTCGAGGGATCTCGAGAACACGATTCAGCCTTCCGCGATGCCTCGATGGAAACGTCTCTCAGAGTTTTGTCGCTTAATCCGGCGATACCGAGACGCGTCCGCTCCTCTCTCGTAATTTACTTTTATAACGCGAGATTATACCGTGAAATTAATATTCGCCGCGTAGCGGGCTTCGTGCGTCGATGCTTCTCGTTTGCGCTCGCGTTTGGTGTTCCCGTTATCGATATTTTTACGGCCGAAATTACGGTCGCCGTCGTTCCTTTCGCGCGTTTACGGTCTCGTCCGGGGAGTCGGCTCGTCATCGATGTCTCGATATCGAATCGTCGAAATCGCGAAGGCGTCCCGTGCATTCTAGGCAGCTAGCTCCGGAGCAGGAATCGCATCGGATTATCGGGATCTACGGGAGTACCCACTCGGGCAATTGCGCAAATACTAGAAATTATAGAAGCGCTTAGCTCTGCCGCAAAAGGGGTCCGGCCTCTTCTTGGCTCTCGGGTCGCGGGAAATTTTTCTCCCGAGCTTCTTCAATTCCATAAATAATCTTGTGGACTTTGAAGGGTGCACGATGCACGATCCACGAGACACGGTACACGATACGCGGTACACGGTACACGGTACACGGTACACGGTACGTGGTAAATACACGATGCACGATCGATGGCCGCTTTGCTCGCACTTCTCTCCCTGATAATTTTCATTCCCGCAACGTCACATAATTTCTCAAAAGGATGGGAATCGCGAGAGTTTCGGGCTACCTCGACGTCGTATCCGGGGCCGCGAAATACGCGAGGCGCGCGTCGATTGCAATTAAGTCGGCGCGGTTTCGCGCGTGACTTCGAGGACGGGAGCCACCCGCGCTCGATGAAAGATTACGAGTGATTTATGGGGACCCGTTAATAATTCCACGCGGCGATCGGTCGCCTATCTTTCGCGAATCGCGACGCGTCGCGAGGCATGGACGTAAAAGCTTCGTCGGTGAAGCTTTTCTCGTTAAAGGCGCGAGCTGCTCGAGGTTGTCGTGTGTCGACGACACACCGATATTGGACTCGAGCAAACTCGCCGAATTCATTTGCCAGAAACAGGGTAAGTGGACGGACGAGGGCGACGGAATCCGCGATCGACGAGAAACGGCCGCGAGAAATTTCCAAGCCGGAAACGCGGAAGCGTGATGCTCCAGCTCGCTTCGATTCATATTCCTCGCGCTTCCGTTCCTGTCGTTCGACCAATTACGCGTCGATTTAATTTGTCGACCGGTATCGTAAATCCCAATTGAATATTCATTATCTATCCGTTCGACGTGCCATAAATCATTTTTAATCTCGACGTTCCGGCCGAGCGAAGCCTCCCGGGGTCCCCGCTGCCGCGTCAGGCGTGCCGCCTTGAGAAATTATTAATATCCTTTGACTTGGACTTTTCTTCGCGGCTCGCTCCGTTACGCGGCTACGCTCGTCGCTGCTTTTTTCCCACTCCGCTCTAGGCTAATTCGTGTCGAATTCTTGTTACCGACGAGTTCAACTTCCGGCGACTCCGTCGGAGACTTCTTCCTCCTTTCCGCGACGCGGAGACGGACGTGCCTCGTCGGCAGCAACGTTGGGCGCGAAACCCGCTCGATCGGGGAATATATCTTCCATGCCCGCGAGACACGATACTCGAGGCGCCTCCGGGAGTTAAAATTTATCCGCCGGCTTTCCGGATGTTATTCGATTCTCCTTCTGCCTCTCGCTCTCTCCTTCTCGTTCTCTCCTATAGCCTCGCAAGCGTCCATTCTCTCGTTGGTGAGCGTTATTTTGGCGCAGTTGGAATGGAAATGGAAAGAAATATTCCCGGGACAATATCTGAGAGAAGGCGCGAGAAACGCTCCTCCCTGCGGGCGCCGAGGAAGGTTCGGAGCTGGAAGCTCGAGTCTCGCAGGTGAACGCTTGCTTTTGGACCACCGTGTAGTAGCCGGCACGCAGGCGGGGGTCTTATAATATCGCGTCATACGAAACGATGAAATAGTGGCCGTAGCGAAGGAATGTTCCCTACCACTTGAGTCTTCGAGTCGAGTCGAGTCGAGTCGAGTCGAGGCGACTCGAGTCGACTCGAGGCGAGTTGACTGGCGTTGCGTGGCTCTCCGACCGCTTTTGACCGGCGTATCTGTTTCTCGACTCGCTCGCCTCTCGCCTTTGCTCGCCCCCTTTCGCGCGCTCGTAAGCCCGACCCTTTTGCGGATTTCTCTATCGCGAACGCGAGCGCGAGATATCCGAGAGCACCCGTATTCGACATCTTCGGGCGCGAAGCTCGAGTCTTCGTCCGATCCGACGATCGGTGAATTATTCGGCGGCAACAGATGCGAAGGCGATGGACAGCCGTGAAAACGGGAAGGAGGAAAGAGTTTGGAGCGTATATACAATGTTGCGCGTCAAAAGGTCGTTGGCCCGCGTTACGTGTTCGTTGCGGTCGTTAGAGAGGGAAGGAAGCGCGGTTCGGGCAGCTTCCAGACCCGATTCAGGAATACCTGAGCGCGGCCGGTTCCTGCGAGGATCGTAGGAACGGTTCACGAGGATCGAATTGTAGGAGCAGTGGAGGAAAGGGAGGTGGGGAAGGAGGAAAGCAGGCAAGCAGGCGAAACGAAACTCGCGAGAAGATCGTGGAGTGGATCGTGGAGAGCGCGAGAGGTACGGCGAGAGAAGGAGCGTGAGAGAGGGAGAGAGAGAGGCCGAGAGATTCAAAAGGTGCTCAACGGAGCAGGCGTGGGCTACTCGTGATCATCATGACAAAAGCTCCGGGCAAACATCCATTCAATTTATTAGCTTATAGGCACGCCGTCGTGCCTACTATACACCACCTACGACACCACCGGCGAACGCCTATAATGCTTCCAACATTATGGCCACTCCGCGAGCCGACGCTTCGCGAGCGGACGCTCCGCGAGCGACCGGCCGACTCCTTTTCCCCGCATCCTCGATCCCCCAGCCCCAAAACACTCTACTCTACCCGCGTGCGTTACTCTCCTTTCGCCATACAGTTACAATTTTTATGCCGTTAAGTTCCTGCGGCCGCGATATTTCAATAGCGAAGAAAGAACCGAGCCCCGGGACCGCCTCCGTCGCCCCTTTCCCCCGGGAATTGAATTACTATTAATTTATCGATTCTCGAGGACCTTAACCGTCCATTTTCAGACCTCCTCCTTTTTCTGCCGTATAGTCGCCCTCTTTATTGCGCCCAATTCCGATATCTCGAGAGGGAGCAAAAGAAAGGCAACGGCACGGAAGATAGAGGAAGCCGGAGGAAGCATTCCCTCCTGCCTTCTCCTGGAAATACGAAGATTCTCGACCCGTTCTCTCTCGAGAAGGGCCCGTCGACTTCCAGGACGTTCTTTTCCACTTTCCGCCGAAAAAGAAGGGGTGGGAAAGTGGGAGAGAGGTTTCGCGAACGACGGTTCTTCCTTTCGACGGAGGCGCGAGGGTAATTACGGAGGCGAGTAAATAAACGCGAGGGAAACACCTGTCGTTCCCCTCGGCGAGTCGAGACGAGGCGAGGCGAGGCAAGGAGCTTCCGAGGTCGTTTCGAAGGAGAGGCCAAAAAAGCTTCGAAAAAAGGGGCGCGATGTCGAGCGAACGGCGACACCATTAAGGAAGGCGCACGCGAGCATAATTAAGCGGTAAAGCTCGGTCGTCGGTTGGAGCACGGACGGGAGGAAGAGGCAAAGACCGAAAGAGCCAAGGAGCCAAAGAGGCGAAGAGCGAGGCAACGCGAAAAGATTGGTTTGTCATCGATCGGTCGACGCGACGACGGAATATTACGTTTCACGGGCTGGCAGCTTCGACGCCCACGATTAACGACTCGCGTCGATGATAACCACGCCTACGTCTCCCGTGATGCCGCGTATCCGTTTTACGAGGCCGTTTTCGGTACCCGCGAACGTTCGAAATCTCGTCAACGAGGTTCTCGATGCCTCTCGATGTCCTCGAGGAGAGCGGAATCACGCGATTCGACCGCTGAAAAATGGCCCCGTAATCCGCAAACATCGTTCGCGACGTTGGCGCGGGCCGTACGTTAAACTATCCACGGTGTTTTCGCGAAAGTTGTGCGACGAGCTCGGTCGCTCGCGCGAAATTCCGAGGAGCCGATAGCTCGCCGAGAAACGAGCTACTCTTTGTCCGTCGCGGAGGTCCGAGAATTCTCGAGAACGGGAGAGGTTCCCTCTTACCTGGCCGTGCTTGTCCATGTCGTTGTTGGTGAGCTTGACCTTCTCGAAGGAGACGACCTGCTTTCGGAGCTGCTCCCCCGTGAACGGCGAGTCCGGATGAACGTAGAGCCGAGCCGGGGCCGGCGGATCCGCCTTTCCGGCGACCAGCCAGCAGCTTCTGTGATAGGCGTACCGATATCTCTTGTTGTCGACCGGCACGATGTCCATCAGCACCGCGTATCGTCCCTCGGACTTTAATCCGCCGAACGACACTCGACAAGTCGGAAACATCCGCCTGAAAGCAGTCGCGGAAATACATGTTTGGATGAAAGAAAACGAAGCGAGCGATTGTTCGAGATTTGTGATTCGAGATTCGAGCAGACGGCGACCCGGCTCGATACCTCGCACCCTGCGAGACTCCAGAGAACGGAAGATGACGGATCGTGCAAACGAGGAGCGGTAACCTCCAGGAGATCGAGCCGCGCAGGACCGGAAGGGGAGGAAAGATCGAGCCTATCGAGGCGCGAGCTCGGTAAGAGGATCTCCGTCTCGGAGAGAGCGACTCTTGCGTCAGTTTTCGTTCGTTCAGCTCCAAAGCGACGACCATGTTCGCTTCTCCCGAGCGCACGTGTCGCCGTCGACCGCTTGCGTGTCCAGGACCGTGCAATCCGCGCAACAGAATCTGCCCGAGGAGCCGACGTCGAGAGGGGATTTCGTGCGTCGAGCCGCTTCCTCGGTGCGTTCGTGGATTTCGTCCTCCCCCGTGTGCCCACCGAGACTCGGAATCTTCCGCCTCCTCGGACGTCGAGGAAGACTGCCCGGAGAGTCGATCCGTCCTCTCCGGAACGGACGACGAGAGGAAGGAATCCTCGATCGAGGAGCGAACTCGAGAAACGAGAAGCACGGGGACGAGAAGAGCGGCCTGGGGTGAAGCCGCCAGGCGAACGACGGCCGGCCTTTCTGCGAAATTTTTCGCGAAAAGGAGTTTACCGTTTCCCGGATTCGTCTGCTTGGCCACTTTGACGCTCTACGCGATGCTCCACGTTCTGCTGGCTCTACTCGCGTGGCACAGAAGCGACTATCGGATCTTCCTGTCGAGTCAAATTTGCGGCGTCGCTGCCATTTTGAGCTGGAGAATCTCCGGGACCGTCCCGCTCTGAGGCTCGCTCTTCGTGACCCTCCGTTGGCACGCGCGAAACCTCGAACGAGATAATTATACGGGCCTCGATAAGGCAATAAAGCGAATACTTCCTTCGGAGTCGAGATTTCCCAACGACCCTGTCGAAAGCCACGTAAACGTAACAAATGGTGCGCTCTCGTTGAAAGACGATCATCGATTCTGAACGTCGAAACCGCAAACGCCGCAACAGGCTCCGCGTCGTCGACCGCAACGGATCGATTCGCCGAGAGACGAGTCTTCGATCTTTCTCGTGCATCGGAAAACGGTTCTAACGAAGGACGATCACACATGACTGCGAAGATCGTCTCTCTGTTCGTCGGAAACATCGATCCAAGTGTTTTCGGAAAAGCGAGAAGAAAACTTTAGCCGTCGGACGACGAGGTAAAGGTACCGATCGTTCCCACCGCGAGAATCGGCCGCGCGGGAGAAGATATACGGTCGACGCGGCTTTTCGATGGTATTACTTTGAGGATAATTCCCCCCCCCCCCCCCTCTGCACCCTCTCAAAGGGGCACGATACCGAGTGCTACTCAAATTTCTAGTAAACGGCAAACGTAGCGCGACATATATCATCGAGAAAATTGCCCGTCACGGAGGGTCGCTACCCCTGCATCCAGGATAAGTGGGAATACATCGAAAGGACTATTAAGTATCGATAGCGAGTCAATCGTGTTTTCCCCCGATCCATCGTCGTCCCTATTTTGCGTAGCGCGTCTGACCCCTATATTTCGCGTGCACGGTGACTCCTATCTTTCTCGAGAATCGCGAGCAACGAGTCAATTTAGCGGGACCGTTCGGGTCTCTCTTCGTTCTGAAATTGTAGAGAAAGCGGCTGCGCTTGAAGCGGCCATTAAGCTCCTACCTCGCCGAATTACGTTCGGCCGACTTTCCAGTTGACGAGGCCCTCGCGAAAAAGTGTCCTCGCGCGGGAACCCGACTCGATACTATCGAACACGCGAAGGGAAGGGTCGTCGAGGCGATCGGTTCTCTCGATTCTAGTGCCTCGTGCGGCGCAGCGCGGGGAGGAAAAATCGCTCTTCCGTCTGGCTCTCGTTACACCGTATTTCCCCGTCAAATTAGGCAGAAACAAACAAGCCCTCCACGGTCCGTGGCTAACGAGCCCATAATCGCAGGAACACCTCGACCCCAAACCACCCCAAACCACCCTAAACCACCCCAAACGGCTTCCAGCCACTCGTATATACCTATATAAAGCACGGGTTTCTCCCTCTTCTCGTCTCCCTCTCTCTTTCTCTGGTTTCGCGCGGAATGGAGGGGTGGACGATTCCATCAGCCTCGAGGAAAGAGTCGGCGGAAGGGATCGTACAAATGGATTACGGAAGCACTGGATATTATAGCGATCCGAACGGCCATCCGAGTTACTTAAATGTTTGCCGAGCTAACGACTTCGCAGCGCCGCCAGCACCTGGCGTTGCCGCTGCCGCTGCCACTGCCGCTGTTATAATTATACCGCGACAAATGTGAATTTTCGACGACTTTAAAGTCGACTCTGCCCAAATGCTCGTTTGGCCCTTTCCGAGCCCGTCGGAAATTTGTATTCTTCTCCGATCGGCCACTGGATCGGCGGAAGAATCCGGTTGGATCGGCACGAAACTACCGGGAAAGGGACGAGGAGGACCGCAACGGGGACAAATGGATCCTCGCTCGCTCGTCTTTCCATCGGTCTCTTTATCGTCTTTGCGTTTCTCCGGTTGCTCTCTGTGTCGTGTTTCGCGATCCGTGCAGGTTCGTCCTGCCCGGCCGAGGCACGTGTGAGTGTATAATGTAGGTTGCTGGCACCTTGATGAAGGGTTCGCGTGACGAGTACCCTCTATCCGCCGGTATCCTGTCTCCCTTCTCCTCCTCCTCCCTCTCTCCCTTCTCTCTCTCTCTCTCTCTCTCTGTGTGTCTCTCTCTCGCTCTCTCTCTTGCTCGCATGCTCCTGACCTGCTCGTCCGCACCTCCTATTCCGCGCAGTTCGCACTCCACGCAGTTACCTACTTAAAGTCTGAAAAATATACGCTCTCGCGAGGTCTCGAAGCCGTTCAACTTTTGGTAACCTTGCGATACTCGCCCGAAGAGGGATCCGCCGATTCCTCGTTATCGCGGTACCTACGAGGATCTACGAGGCTGCGAGTCATCGATCACGGCACCGATTCGGCGACAAGGATCTTAATCGACGACTTTCACCGGCGGACTCGCGTTGTCTCTCGAACATCCGTGCTTTTTTGTCCCCGACAGTCGCGTTCTTGGACTTCGCGCAGTCACGAAATCGACTTTGTTCGCGATACCGTAATCGAGGTTGTCGAGAGTAGCGAGAAATAGAGAGGGAGGGGGAGAGGAAGAGAGGGAGAGAGAAAGAGGAGGGCAGGGAGAAAGGTTGAAAAGTGGTAGATGCCAACGTGGGAAAAAGAGACCCCACGAGCTGGTCCTCGAGGAAGAATCGGAGGAGCGTAGAGTCCTGGCACCCCGTCGGGCCAGACAATTCCACCTGATTGGTCCGAATTCGTATTGTCACTCGAGAGAGAGTGACGTTTTCGTTCAGCTGGGATTTCGTGCCAAGTTTCTCGTGCTAACGACGCTATTCGTGCATCGCCACGTTCTTGATATATCGATCGTAGGCCAGGAGGAACGCGGCCCGCGACACACCCCGGAATTATTTAGAAATTTTTAACCGTACCGTTTTCAAGCACGTGCCGGCCGAGAATCGTTCGCTATTTTTCATTCGGACCGCGATAGTCCTTGTCGAGCCGCCCGTCGCTTTTCCGGCGCACAAATTTCCACGAGAATTCGCGACGGAGTGCAGTTAACAGGAGCATCCGAAGATGCCACAGCGTTCGGTCCTTCCGCGCGAGACGAAGCACCGATCGGGCGGTTCCGATTGGAAAAACGATCGAAAAACGTTTCAAGGTTGCCCGACGACGAGTCACGGTGGTAGAACGTTGGCCGAGCCTCCCCTATGCACAAATATCTCATAATTTCGACGCGGTCACGCATCCCGACGGCGGGCAGCTGCGACCAAAACTTTATTAGCATACCTATAAAAATGAACGCGGTATATCCACAAAGGGGCACAAATGGATGCGATAAATTACATCGAAAACACCCTTAAATATCTAGTAAAACGCTGCTCAACGAAATCCATCGACTCGAGGACGTCGTTGGAGTCCTTTCTCGACGTTTGACGACTCTGTCTCGAAGAGAGGAAAACGCATCGCCTGGATCGGACGGCACCGTTTCTATCGCCGACTCTCGCTTCTCTCGTACCGTCGAATCCATCGAGGTGCGCGCGCGGTTAATTGCAACAATCGACGAAGCCACGACCGGTGGAAGCGCAGACCCATTTGCAGGGAGTCGGAGGCGAAGATAATAAAAGCAGTTTCGTGCGATCGAGCCTGCTGGCTGGCTCCCTCCACGGCGGAGGGCCCCGTTCCGCGATCATGGCCCGATTCGTTTAAAATCAGTTAATTTCGAGAGAAGACAAATATGTTCGACCAGCGAGGGGAGGAGTTGAGAAGGGAGGAGTTGAAAGGGGAGGAGAGAGAAGAAGAGGAGAGGAGAGGAGAGGAGAGGAGAGGAGAGGAGAGGAGAGGAGAGGAGAGGAGAGGAGAGGAGTGGAGAGGAGAGGAGAGGAGAGGAGTGGAGAGGAGAGGAGAGGAGTGGAGAGAAGAGGAGAGGAGAGGAGGCGGAGGGGATTTGTTCGCAGCTGCGCGCGCGTTCCATGCAACGGGAGCGGCGAGCCCTCCGCTCGGCTAGGATTTTTGCGCGAGCTACGAGAGGACCGACTATCGCTTACCTGCCGGTCTTGGTGATGATCATCTCGGTGCCGAGGTCGTTGAACTTATCCCAGAGTTCCTTGGTTTCGAGGTGGCACTCGACGTCTCGGAGCTCGTCGGAGTTGCAGCTGGTCCTAAGACGGTGCTTTCGCTCGTGATCGGCGTAGGGATCGGTGGCCTTCCTCCCGGAGGAGCCGCCGCTACCGAGCTCGTCCGACGCTCCATGAACGGGACCGTCGTCCACGCTGCTGCACTCCTCGACGTCCACGTCGACCTCCTCGTCCTCCTCGTTCTCCTCGTTTCCGGACTTGTCGGTGGCCTCGCTCTCGCCCTCGCAATTCTCCACCTCGTCGTCTGCCAGCAGAGCATCCCCGGTGACGACGGTCGCCGTCGCGACGATGTTCACCGGCGACGACCTCACCCCTGAAATCATCGACGATGCCGACGTATTACCATGGTGCGTTGGATTTTCCTCGTTAAACGGAATCTCGTTCCGCGCGAAAGGGGAAGAGGTGAGCTGAATTGCGCGAATCGCTTCGGCGAGAAACGTGCAACCAAGCCCGGCAAACCCCGCCGAAATCGTTCTCTCTCGTTGTCCGGGGCAATTATCATTAGCGGCGTCGATTTAAATGAGCGAGATGAGTTCGAACGATACGGAAAGTCGGCGGCTAGGCCGGGGGTAATTAATCGAATCGGGCGCATCTGCTCCGAAGGTGGCGCCTAATTGAACCGTCGGATTTCAAGAAAGCCGATCCACCGCGCCAGTGTACACAACGTTAATTGCTCCAACCGCGATACCGATCTGTTAATTTGTACTATTCCCCGCGAACAATGCGTCTTCCGGCCTGCTATCTCAAATTGGATCCGCGAGACCGATAGCTCGGATTTGCTCGTCCACGGGAAGAAAGACGTCGGTCAGCGCTGCGCGAGTGCCGTCGTTTCCGGACCGCCTCCTCGACGAGAGAACATTTTTCGCGGGAAGAACGGCTCCCGACGATCCGCGCGCCCAGAATCGTGGAAATTTCCTGGGCGTCGAGAACGGCAGAGTCGCGATCGTTCGTTCGGCAGCGTTATCGTTGATCGCGAACGTCGCGGCGAGTTGTCCGCGAGGCAGTCGAGCAGCTACCGTCCTCGAAACGGCAGTCCGAACTTCCTCTCCGTCGCTCGCAAATGTTTTCGCCGAGAGCCGCGCGATATCGTCGTTCGATCGAACAGTGTCAAAAATAATCGAGGCTATCGCGCTTGAAATTTCTCGCAGCGGGTTAATAGACCGTGCCGAAATGCGATAATTCGCTTTCTCGCGAACCCTCGCGATCGACCGAGCCGATTCGACAAAACGGGACGAAAAAAAGGAGGTTGAGTCTCTTCGAGGTCGAGTCGACTCGGGAGAGAGTCGCTTCGAGGCGTCGCGTCGAGGAGAAGACGCCCGGAGGAAAAAACGATCCCACAGTTTTTCCGGCACCTTGCGTCCAGCGAATCTCCTCGGAAGCACGTTTCGTTCGGTTTCGCGCCTCTAAACCGGTTTTTCGTCAAATTTCCAGCCACGCGCTTTAACGGCAATGGCGTCGCGCAATTACTTTCACCGGTCGTTTCTAACGTCCTCGACGGCTCGCTCGCGACGGTCGCCGCGGGGATATCCCTCGAGTGGCCATCTGCCTCGCGCGATTCGATCGAAATGCGAGTCGAGGATTTGGTAGACGCGAATCTCGACGAACGAATTACCCCGCGTCCCCGTGGAAGCGCGAGCTGAAGGGAACGCAGCGACGCGGTCGCGACGGTCGGCGAAGCCGAGGCTGGCTCGGCGGAGCGCATCGCGTGCCTCTCTTGCGCGTTGCATGCTCTCGCATCTGCGTGCACGCACGCACGCACGCTCGAGCGCACGAATCGACGGACGGACGGACGAACGGACGGACTCACGCACGCACGCACGCACGCACGCACACGTGCACGCAAACAACCATGTACGAGACACGACACTTGTTCGCGCACGCACACCCCCTCGGCCGTTAATAATAAAGCGTCTTTGAGGCCAAGTCCGCGCGTACAGCACGCGTCGAGGAGAATCGCACGTTTCGAGCGGTCTTTGGAACGAGCAAGAGTTACCGTCGAGATTCTTCGATTTCCTTATTGAGCCATCGAGCGGGACTGGTTTCGAGAAAGGCCCGGGTGGCCTGGAATCGGGCGACCGACGCGAATCGACGCTGGGGAAAGGCCGGTGTCAAAATGAACGGCTCGAAAATGCGTCAGGTCCGATCCTGCTGCTTCCGGTCCTCGAGACCCCTCGAAATCCTCTTTGTGACGAGAATCGAGAAGAGACGCGTTCTCGTTTAAATCGGCAAGAGGCGAAAATTGGCTTCCGGAAGGGCGTCGGGGCTCGCGAGATCGCGACGCGAGGGTGGTCCCGCGTTCCAACGTCGCAAGGCGAGAAGAAATATGACCGAGCTACCGACCTCGGCTCCCTTTGCCACGACCGTCGCGACTATCGACCACCCAGAATCCTGTCACCACTCGGCGGTTCGAAGGACGTTGCACGAAGGGGATCGACGGAATGGCCGGAACGAGCCCAGCGAGTTCAACGAGACGCGATCGCGTTACAGATGCTCGCCGCGACTCCTCGAGGACTTCCGAGTTTTCCGACCGTGATCGGACGACGCGGAACCTTGGAAACGTGGAACCTTCACCAAGGAACGAATCGCTGGCCTTCGAGGACGATTTTATGGGCCGCCCAAATTTGCTGCTTCCGCGCGTCAAAATGCAAAATTCGAGGTCTCCGACGTCCCGACCTCGACGTCTCGCCGAGCGTCGGGCGCTATCGTCGTTAACCGGTAGCACTTGGAGACAATGATTCCGAGCGACGGCAACAGGAATCCCATGAATCTAATTGCCGGCGGTATTTAACGTTCTACAGCTCGGGCGCTCTAGCCAACGAAGAACTCGTTCTTGGGAACGATTAAGAATCTCCCGTATTGCCACGGGAGCCGTAATGGCGTCGTTAAGTGCGCTAATGTGATTACCGGCTGAAAGCACCGGACAAGTTCCTCGAGACAAAAACAGAAGCAATTTACGTTCGCCCGATGAAAAAACCGCCGTTCGCGAGAGTCCTCCGTTACGACGTATCCCTCTTTTCCGCCGCATTCTCGATTCTCCCACCGACGAAACGGACACCGTCGAGCTTTCGAGCGTCACGAGAGATCGACTCTCGCTCCCCGTTCGGCCGTTTATTCCGGCGCGAACAGGTAAAATTTACGCGCAACTTGTTGGCAACAATTCGTCGGCGCACCTTCTGCCCGGCGGCGTTCCCTTTACGGAGCCTCAGCCTCAGCCCCTATTTCGGACGCTAATTATCGTTCGACCTGCCAAGTGCCTTTTTTCCGGGAGCGCCGACGGTGATTCTATTTTCGCTCGAGCGATACATCGCGAAATCGCAATTAACCCGACGGGCGACGATCAACGGCCGATCTAATGGATCCCGCGACTCTTTGTCGGAGGGAGCTCGAAACGAACCCGAGCGAAAGTTTTATCGCCTCGGAGTTTCGCCGCGGACGATAGAGTTATCGCGTCGCACGAAAGATGGACGAGCATCGAGGGAAAGACGCACCTCCCGGGACGGACGGACGGACGGTCAATTATCCGATAATAGCGCGACGATTTCTCTCCACTCCCTGGCCCGTTTGGAAATCGTCTTCCGTCGCACAGACGATCGCGCCCGTCGGACAGGCTCGCGAGCGGTTCGACGTTTCGACTCTCGATCCGTCGGATGGAGGACGAGCCACGAGGACACTTTCGCCGCGAGTTCGTCGCTCGGTTCCTCGGAAACGGTTCGGACCCAACCCAAGATCGGGCCCCTCGGAGGGACAGCCGAGGGGTATCGCGAGCCGAAGGAGGGCGAAAGAGGGCAGAAGACTCACGGTGATCGAGGGCAGATTCGGGCACGAATCCTTTTCCGGTCGGACACTCGAGGCTGGTGTTGGCGGTAGCAGCAGCGTTGCCGATGCCCTGCAGGTGGTAGTGCCCGAAGGACGGACCCCTGGGCGCCATGATGGCCGCGATGCTGAAGTCCGTCGCTTTTCCCCTTTCCCCCTTCGCAGGCATCCCTTCTTGCCGCGAGAGACCGATTTCTCCCCTCGCGATCTCTTTCTCCGGCTCCTCGAACGTCCTCACTTCGCGATTCCTCCGCGAAATTTTCCCTGCTCCCTCTTCCTGCTGGCGGAGGCTCCTGCGCGGACGAGTCGTCGATCACCACCCTCACTCGCGAGAGAAGTCGCGACGATTCGCTCGTTCGGTCGACTCGATCTAGTCGCACGAATCCCGATACAGTCGCGAACGCGAGGAAAACGAGGCACGCTCGCCTCCGTCACCCATGGACCTTTCCCGAGGAGCGAAATCGAGGGCGGTACCTCGACGTCGAGCGACGGATCGGAACTTTTTCGAAGATCTCGGGTTCGAGCGTTGTCACCTCGAGAAAAGATCGCGAGTTCGCCGAACCGAAGAAACGTTGAAACGTTGAATCGTCGAAACGTCTAGCGTCGGTTTTCTCGCCGGAGGCTGAAGATCGCGAGCGTACAACGAGGATCGGCGCGGCGCAGAACGCGTCTGCGCTGCTCGACTTCTCGGACTCCACTGGGCCTCCGCTCCTCCTCCCACGCGCACCGCTCGCCCCACCAGACTCCTCGACTCTCCGTCCACGGTCCCACTTCCTCCTCGTTCCCCTCGAACACCGGATCTCTCGCTCCCTCGCTCTCCCGTTCTCTCGGTTTCCAGCTCTCTCGCTCCCTCGATCCCCGGACGACGGCGGCCGGTTAACGATGCCGGTTCGACGCGCAACCAACGACCGAGCAAGGGCGACGAGGAAAGGGCGAGAGCGAGAGAGCACGCGCGTCGCCGGAGATCCCGGTGGGCGTTGCCTTCCTCGCCTTCCTCGGCTTCCTCGGCTTCCCCGAGAACTCGAGCGACCCTGAAAGGGGCGCGCGATCTCGGGGAACCGGCGTTGGTCACGTGACGGGGCCGAAACTCCGGAAACGCGGCCAACCGCGATACGTAGGAACATGCGGCAGGGGCGGTGCACCCCGGAGGCGCCTCTCCTCGGACCACGCCTCGACGACCTCCGACCACCGACCACCGACGGCCACCGACGACTTTTACCTCCGAGCGCGGCCACCACCACCGTCACCGTCGCAGCTATCACCGCCACTTCCACCACCATCGCCGTCGCCGACGCCGTTGTTGTCCTCGTCCCTGTCCCCGTCACGGTCCTCGTCCTCATCCCCGGCCTCGTCCTCGTCCTCGTCCTCGTCGCTACCCCCCGATCGCGGAGGCTAGTGATACCAGCGAGTGTAGGGTTCGCGTACCGGCACGCTGGCCGCGCAACGACGAAAGAGAGATCGATCGACCTCTCGCGCACCGGATGGCCGGCGTTCTTGCGTATTTAGGGACTGGATATCTACCTAAATGCATACACGTAACGCGACGGAGGACGCGCGGCTGCGTAGCCCGGCCTTTCCCGAACGCACGGCCGTTTCCTCCGTTTCCTCGAGTTTCCCTGCTCCCTTCGTCGTCCGACGGCGGAGAGAGGCTCGCCTACCCCGATAGAAATTTTTCCGCATCAGCGACACGCTCCGGGCAAACGTTTTAGTCGCAAAGAGAATTGTTCTCGTCTCGGTAGTCGCTAAGGTATAACGGCGTCGCGAACCAAACCAAGACTCTACCTGGAAAGGAAAGAAACGGGAGGGCTGGAATGAAGGAAGGAAGAAAGGAAAGACGGAGGGGGGGACGAGTGTCGCGCGGTAGCGCTAATAAAATGAAAGGAGCCGAAAACGCAATAAAGCCAGTTACGAGTATCCGCGAGACGCCCGGTGATCGATCAAAGTCGATCGGCGTCAGGAGTTTGCGAACTGCCGCCGCGTTTTCTCCGTCTGTCGATTTCAGCGAAGAGAGGAGAGAAGAGGAAGCAAGAGGAGAGAGAGGAGAGAGAGGAGAGAATGGAAAAGGGAGGAGAGGGTTTCGGAAGGTGGTCCGTGTAGCCACGGAGAAGCGGGTTCGAGCGCGTAGGTCGGATCTTGGAGAGCGTCGAGGGGAGATTTACGGCGTGTGTTTAGGCACTTAGCCGTTCTACCTAGCCCCCCTTTATTATACTAATTTCTCGGGCACGTCAAAATAGCTATCGTGTACCGGCCTCCTGAATTCTATTCGACACGCTGGGTGCCCCCGTAGTCGAGCGCATAAAGGGTCCCGTATAAAATACGAAGACCCAGGTTTCCTCTCTCGTTCTCCTTCTTCCTCTCTCCAGGCTGGTTGAAAAGACGCGTCGGCCTCGAGGAGCCCTTGGAACCGCAGGAATCAACCCTCTTGGACCCCCCGTTTCCCTTTGGCATTTGAATGTTTTTAAGGCGGTTGCGGATGCTCCGACGTGTCACCGTCGCTTTTCAAATTCGTCACCCGTGGTGAAACTCGCCATTTAACGGACTACGACTGTATCCACTCAACGAAGTTTCTCGTTCGTGCGTGCGGACATCGAGGGCCTCATTCGCCTCGTTCTCCTCGTTCTCCTTGACGCCTCTACCTGACCTATCTACGATGCCCGACGCAACGACACCGATATCCCAAGGTGCCTTTTATTTGTTTTCCCTCGAAGCATCTTAATCCGGCAACAAGCCACCGAGAGAGGATTTCGGCGCGTCCTGGCCATTCCGGACGGATGTCAGTGGCCAGGCAAATTTCGTTGCTTCGTGATTTGCGCGCCGCAGGGAGGAGAGACAAGTAGCCTGGAAAACGGAGAAAACGGAAGGGCGGAGAGAGCTGGGAGGTCGAGAGAGGAAGTTGAGTGCGGAGCGACGACGGAGCGGCGACGTGGACGGGGTACGGTACAACGGAGAGAGCTACGGGAAAGTCATTCGTCATCCGAGAAGAAGAGAGGCCTGCGCGAGCAACATTGCCAGCCGGTGGTGGTTGGCGTTGGTGGGGGCGGCGGGCCACCCACGCGGAACACACTCGAGTTCGGTGTCGGGGGCTGCTCCTGTTCCTGCTCCTGCTGCTGCTCCTGCTTCTGCTCTCTGCCATTGCCCCCCGAAGCAAACTCCGCCGACGGCGCGTATTCTCCGCGGAACTTTGCCGCTGCAAATTTCGCGTTTTACCGTCCCGCACGAAAACGTAAACGATCGTGCAGAAGGGGAAGGTAAAACGGATCTCAGGGCATTCAGGCACGATCCCGCAGCGTTGACTTCCGACATTCCGCTCCCATCCTTCGAGACGCGCCGGACAAGCAAAAGCGGCCATGGAGAAGAGACGCGACGGAAAAGCATCCGCGAGACTCGATTGGCTGCTACCGGCGATCAAACGACCGACGGACAGAAATCTCTCGTGGCACGAGCTTCTCGGCTTCTCGAGTGCCTCTCGGAGAGGGCAAATGCGCCGTCTCTACTCCCTCCGAGTCTCAGGCGTTCCTAATAATAACAACGAAATTGCCGTCCGGTGCAGCGATAACGAGGAGACGAGGACAACGAGGGAAAATCGGGCGAGAGTCAAACACGGAGAGCCAAGAGAAAAGCCAGTCGAGACCGTCTATCGTCGAAGGGCCCCGTCTCGTCTCGACTTCCAGCCGCACTTGAGAGCGGCTCGAGAATATTTCCTTCTTCTCGAGAGCTTCGCGGCGCCAGTTCTCGTTCCCCTTTTCTTACACTACCCCCCCCCCCCACACACACACACACACACCTTTCTCATTCTTTGCGTCTCCGACTGCGATTGCCCGGCTCTCCCAAACGAGAACTCTTCTCGTGGCACACCGGTTCCCCATTCGCACTATCCTTCAGCACGCCCTTTTTTTCCAGCGTGCATCGAAAACATTATGACGCGTGGGCCTTAATGCAACGAGTTTGTAATAGAGGGCCGAAGAGAGAAGCAACTCGAGCTGAGCCTCGATAGAGAAGAGCCATGAAAGCGGTGACGGTGAAGAGAGAAGAAGGAGGAGGCGGCTGCGTGGCGTCAGAACACGTGTAAGGGGCAGCAAGGAGGACCGTATCCTCTATGAATAATCCATGGCGGAGAATACATACTGTGCTCTCACCCTCGTGGATGTGTTCCGTTTTCAAGCTCGAATCTTCCGATCGGTCGAGGCACTCCAACTTCGACTGAATCCTTCTGTCACAGAGTGAAACGAGATGCATAATCTAACAAGAGAAGTTCGAGAACTCATCCACCCCGATTCTAATGAAACATTGCGTAAATATTTATTAAATATGTCTAAGAAGACAGATGAAATTCGTTCGTACACGTTTTCATCTTTATGAGCAATATCAAGGGAAACCCGTCTTTAAGGTAAGTCCCCACCTGCCATGCCATTACCTGCTCCTGCACATTCATCTACCTCTACCTTTTCTGTCACTTCCCTATCAGTCGTGCCTGACCACTATCTGCCATGCCTGTCTCCCAAAGCTCCTATCAGCTTTTTGCAATCTTGTCAGCCTCTCATCTGCCCTGCCAATCCCCTGCATTTCGTACCACTCTCCTATCAGTCCTGCCTGACCCCCTGTTCTCCTATCTATCTCCTGCTGCATTTGTCTAACTCCTGCTCGTCCTGTCAGTCCCCTGTCCGTCCTGGCAGTTCCCTGCTTTTCTAAGTCACCCTTTTCAGCCCTGCCTGACTCCTAAATGTCCCACCTATCTACTGCAACTCCCCTCACCCTCCTGACACTTTCCAAACACCCTCAATTTCCTGCCACACTCCTACCTGCCTCCTACAACTCCTATCAGCCTCATGTCTACCTCCCGTTTGTATCCTACATATGCTGCCTCTCTCCTGCCTGTCCTGTCTGAAGTTATCATCATATCTCAAATGGACTTTTAGCACCGCCTGACTTATCACTGACTCGTACTACTTGCTAACTTTGCGAATTTTTCCGAAAAGTCTCAAAAGTGTATTCAGTAGTATAATTCGAAATTTCTCAGACCGACTTTAAGCTCCGTCTGACTTATCACTGACTCGTACTACTTGCTCGCATTGCGAATTTTTCCGAAAAGTCTCAAAAGTGAAATCAGTAGTATAACCCGAAATTTCTCAGACCGACTTTAAGCTCCGTCTGACTTATCACTGACTCGTACTACTTGCTCGCTTTGCGAATTTTTCCGAAAAATGCTAAAAGTGAAATCAGTAGTATAACCCGAAATTTCTCAGACCGACTTTAAGCTCCGTCTGACTTATCACTGACTCGTACTACTTGCTCGCTTTGCGAATTTTTCCGAAAAATGCTAAAAGTGAAATCAGTAGTATAACCCGAAATTTCTCAGACCGACTTTAAGCTCCGTCTGACTTATCACTGACTCGTACTACTTGCTCGCTTTGCGAATTTTTCCGAAAAATGCTAAAAGTGAAATCAGTAGTATAACCCGAAATTTCTCAGACCGACTTTAAGCTCCGTCTGACTTATCACTGACTCGTACTACTTGCTCGCTTTGCGAATTTTTCCGAAAAATTCCAAAAGTGAAATCAGTAGTATAACCCGAAATTTCTCAGACCGACTTTAAGGTCCGTCTGACTTATCACTGACTCGTACTACTTGCTCGCTTTGCGAATTTTTCCGAAAAATTCGAAAAGTGAAATCAGTAGTATAACCCGAAATTTCTCAGACCGACTTTAAGGTCCGTCTGACTTATCACTGACTCGTACTACTTGCTCGCTTTGCGAATTTTTCCGAAAAATTCCAAAAGTGAAATCAGTAGTATAACCCGAAATTTCTCAGACCGACTTTCAGCACCGTCTGACTTATCACTGACTCGTACTACTTGCTCGCTTTGCGAATTTTTCCGAAAAATTCCAAAAGTGAAATCAGTAGTATAACCTGAAATTTCTCAGACCGACTTTCAGCACCGTCTGACTTATCACTGACTCGTACTACTTGCTCGCTTTGCGAATTTTTCCGAAAAATTCCAAAAGTGGAATCAGTAGTATAACCCGAAATTTCTCAGACCGACTTTCAGCACCGTCTGACTTATCACTGACTCGTACTACTTGCTCGCTTTACGAATGTTTCCGAAAAATGCCAAAAGTGAAATCAGTAGTATAACCTGAAATTTCTCAGACCGACTTTAAGCTCCGTCTGACTTGTCATCATCTCATGCTACTTGCCGACTTGTAAAACAACTCAGAATTTTTGTTCACCTCGAAAGTGGAGTAAACCAATAATATATCAGATGAATTTTAGATTGGTGTGACTTGCCTCTGGTTCGCTATACTTACCTGACTGCTCAAAATAGTGTGTACCATATTAGATACCTTATATTACGCTTGCTAAGTACTTATAGAGAGAATAGGAATTTTTTATGTGTAAAGGGGTAGCGATTAAAAGAATTTAACAGTGTTTTCGGTATAACAATTCTTTATTCATCATTTGTAATTACATAACAGGAATGTACGTATATAATACAATATTGGTAAAATATAATTGTGTTTCTAAGACTACAAATTACTTATTTGTAAATACTGTTGTAGATTGGGTAAGGGTTAGTACGGCTTGCGGTTTTCCTGGCTCTCCTGTGGGGGTTCTGGTTGTTCGGTGCCTGTCCTGCTTGTCTCCGGGTATCCCTTCCACTCTCCTGCCTGTCCAGCCAGGCTCCTGGCTTCCTTGCCACTCTCTTGCTTGCCCTTTCCGTCCGCTAGCTATCCTAAACCTCTCCTGCTTGTCCTGTCTGTCTGCTACCTGTCCTGCTAGATCCCTGGCAGCTCTACCGCTCTCCTGCCTGTCCTGTCAGTTTCCTGGCTATTCTAACTCTCTCCTGCTTGTCTTATTTGTCTCCTACTTGCACTGCTTGTCCCCGAGTATCCCTTCCACTCTCCTGCCTGGCCTGTCCGTCCTCTAGCTACCCTAAACCTCTCCTGCTTGTCCTGTCTGTCTGCTACCTGTCCTGCTAGATCCCTGGCAGCTCTACCACTCTCCTGCCTGTCCTGTCAGTTCCCTGGCTATTCTAACTCTCTCCTGCTTGTCTTATTTGTCTCCTACTTGCACTGCTTGTCCCCGAGTATCCCTTCCACTCTCCTGCCTGGCCTGTCCGTCCTCTAGCTACCCTAAACCTCTCCTGCTTGTCCTGTCTGTCTGCTACCTGTCCTGCTAGATCCCTGGCAGCTCTACCGCTCTCCTGCCTGGCCTGTCCGTCCTCTAGCTACCCTAAACCTCTCCTGCTTGTCCTGTCTGTCTGCTACCTGTCCTGCTAGATCCCTGGCAGCTCTACCGCTCTCCTGCCTGTCCTGTCAGTTTCCTGGCTATTGTAACTCTCTCCTGCTTGTCTTATTTGTCTCCTACTTGCACTGCTGGTCCCCGGGTATCCCTTCCACTCTCCTGCCTATCCAGCCAGGCTCCTGGCTTCCTTACCACTCTCCTACCTGTCCTGTCCGTCCTCTAGCTACCCTAAACCTCTCCTGCTTGTCCTGTCTGTCTGCTACCTGTACTGCTAGATCCCTGGCAGCTCTACCGCTCTCCTGCCTGTTTCCTGGCTATCCTAACTCTCTCCTGTTTGTCCCCTGGCATCCCTTCCTCTCTCCTGCCTGTCCAGCCAGGCTTCTGGCTTCCCTACCACTCTCCTGCCTGGCCTGTCCGTCGTCTAGCTATCCTAAACCTCTCCTGCTTGTCCTCTCTGTCTGCTACCTGTCCTGCTAGTCCTCTGGCTTTCCTCTCTATTTCCTGCCTGTTCTGTGAGTCCACTGGCTGCCCTACCTCAGTCCTTCGTGCCTGACTCATCACTCAAGCGTACTACTTGCTCTATATCTCATACCGACTTTTAGCTCTGTCTGACTTAACGCCGACTCCTACTACTATCTTACTTGTAAAATATTCACTTCCCCTAATGAATTCACTGCCTCTAACGCAGGGGTAATTACAGGGTGAAACGTAGTTTACAAATTTTGCTGGGTTTCTCCCGTTTGACTCAGTAGAAAATTCTGAAAAAAATCACAGATATTATACACAACAATGTGCATACTTTGACATTTTTTCAGATTTTTTGGTTGTCAAATTGATTTTTAAAAAATTAACGAAATTTCTAAACATTAATTTTTTATTGAAAATATGAAGTGACAACTTTTATATTCTTACAGTATTTGCATGGAAACGTATATATTAATGTGTAATTTTTTCAGATTTTTTGGAAAAGTGTATCATATAAAAAAAATAAAGTGTTGATGTTTACTCACGTCTGACAATGAAGGTTCACGAGGCGATGATCTCAGATACGGCCAGGACATCCAGGAAAGACGGGATAGACAGGATACAGGAGACAGAAAGTACAGCAGGAACAGCACTGTTCTATCTGTTTGGTTTGCCCTCTCTGCTCATCACTACGTCGGTGTTGTACTGTAGTAGTGACAATGCTTTAGTTGGCTCTCTTCTATTAAATATTTTTTTAACATAAAATCCAACAAGAAAATTACTTATTTAAAAGTTTCTTTATTTCTTCGGTAAAATAAAAATCTGCAAAGAAAAATATATAGGTAATTGCGTACAAAGACTAAGTATTTTACTTCTATTTGTTCGGTCGGCTTTAGGAGTTTTTGCGTCGCGGTTCAAGTTCGTCGATGATTGCTCGTGCCCTGCGTTCGACCGATGCATCAGTATCGTCCCGAACACCCCTAACGCATCATGCTGGTAGGTATACGGCCTCGGGTCTATTCGAAACCGTCTACCTGTCTCGACAAGCACGTTAGACATATCGCGGTATTAAGGTTTACACGATGCTTATCTGGGTCCACACACGACGTATGTCGATACGTTGTCGGGGAAGCGAGCACTTCGGTGTGCGTGCGGCTGGACGGGCACGTATAAGTCGCCAACGCAATGAAGTCACTTGGTTTGAAGCACGGAGTAAAGGGAGACTGTGCTCGCACCACCTCCTTCCATCATATTGGCCCTTGAAACTTGATCTCGGCGAATAACAATCGAAAACAAAACACTTATTTCGTAGTTAAGAGCTTTTTCGGCCAATCACGAATTAGGATCTAAAATACGCGAAGACGAAGTATGTCTCTATCCGTCGGACGCATCGGAGCAAACCGTTTATCAAGTGACTCCTTTTGGTGGGCCAATAATAAATATATAGGCGTCCGCGCGCAGGCCGTGGTCGATGCGCGGACGTCAACGTTGAACGTGTTGCGTCCTAACGCTTAAAAACCTGTTTCTACGGGTATGGGTATTAATTCCTGAGTACCGGTCGGCCATGCGCGCACTTACGTCCCGCGCAATTTGTCGATTATCATTTTATTCGGATCGTTCGATGGATGGGTAAAGAGCGGCCGCAACATATTTAGACGCTCGTCGAATCGAGATAATAAAACGCGATCCGTGGAACAATATCCTCGGACGTGTCGAAAGTCTGTAGTGACGTTACGCCGATGGACTACGGAAAAGAGGGTATCGAGAACGATTATCGACGGTAATTGCGAACGCGACGTAAAATCGTGCGAGATAACGAGGCGAGGGTTTTATTGCCGCTACCGGTTGTAAGTTTCTCTCCGAATTAGGAGGTCTCGAGATGTCTCGAAAATGCCCGAGCTGTAAATTCTTGGGGGACGCATATTTATGAGGTTCTGGAAGATAAAAATCTTGCTCGAAATACTGGTCTATTTTCACGGTATTTTGTCGTGGTACAAAAGGTCGTTTAATGAGAACTGATGGCTCGCGTCCTTCGGGAACGGAGATTACCAACGGTGGACTATAAGACGAATAAATTGCCTCTCCTTCTCGGTGACGCAAACGGGAGGCGCTTCCTAGGACGTTTTACCAGCAACGAAACGTTTCGTTTCGTTCTCCCCCACCCCCTGTTCCACCTCTGTCACTCGTTTGCCGGTTTTAAAAGAAAGAAGAGAGGATCCGAGACAGATAAAGATAGACAGACAGATAGATAGATAGATAGATAGAGAAATAGAGAGAGGAGAGAGAGAGAGAGAGAGAGAGAAAGAGACAGTAGTTCAGAATGCGGAGACGGAGCAACGGTCGTGATCGAGAAATCCCTCGAATCGACGAAAATCTTTTCACGGCTTTGGAGGGTAGACCGTCGGTCGCGGTCGATGGAATTCCAGGAGGAGCAGCCATGCGTTACAACGTGTTTCACACTTCGGGTTCCTCGCCCACGCCTCCCCCCGAACAAATATATAATGCGCCATTAGAATAACAAATACCGGTTGAAGCGTCCACGCCTAAGAGCCGCGGGGAGCCTCGACCCGTACCTGCGCACCTACATAAATACTAATACGCGCATAAATAAATATATCTTTGCTGCGATTCGCTCGGAAGAGCCACGGGGAATGGAGGAAAATTCCGCGGACTGTTTTAACGATTATCTTCGAGCGACGCGAAATTCGAGTAGAACGCGCTCCTTTTTTAAACGACGAAAAGAGTTTTTGCGTTACCGTCCAGGAACGGTCGTAATTGTCGCACCGCGTGTTCCCGCGCAAATTGCTCCGGTTCTTTCTATTTTTTCGAGAGAATAGCCAGGGGAGCTCGCAGGAGGACAAAAGAGGAAGCGACCGAGGAGGAGGCGATCGCTTCGCGGCCTCTTCCCCCAATTTTTCACCCCTCGCCGCAAACACCCCGCGGGCTGTACTTACATGCTACAAAATAGCCGCTCGGGGACCCTAATCGAAATTAGTTTTTTAATTGGGGAGTCTTATTTAGCCATTAGGATCACGGAGACAAAAAAGGAGACCAGAAGGAGGGCGAATCGAATAGCAAGGTGGGGCAGACTCTCGAGAAATAATCGCCTCTCTCCGTCTCTCGCTTATTTTCAACGATCTCGCTTCGAGATCTTCGAGATTAAGCGGGACGGCCAAGCAAGAGAGAGAGAGAGAGAGAGAGAGAGAGAGAGAGAGAGAGAGAGAGATGGAAATAAAGGCAATCGTCCGTTGAAAAAAGTCGAAGGTGGATAGGTGAATTGATCGTGAGATAAAAGCGCGACAAGAAACACGCTGTTTCCCAACGACAAATTAGCGCACGATTTGCCCGGTTGAAATCTATATACGCGAAAAGGATGCGCTCGTAAATGGTTTGGACGTTGAGGTGAAAAGTCAGGTAGAAGCCGGACGCTCGGAGGTCGCGCGATAAATAGCTCCGGCTGCGTCGAGCGATTAATATCAATCGTGCCGCGAGATAGACCCCGAAATAGACTGCGAATTTCACGAATGTTACGAAGTCGGAAGAGCAGCTCGACCCATTAACCGAATAAGTTTCTCCTTTCGGTGTGCGAGAAGGAAGGAATGGCAAAGGGAGAGAAAAGGAGAGAGGAAGGGAGAACGCAAACGAGAAGAAACGTAGGAGGGATAATGAGGAGGATGAAGAGAGTACCGGCATAATTCGCGCTCAAATATTGCTCGGAGAGGATCGCCGGCGCGGAGGGTAGCTGTTTCTGGGTAATTTCATAATTAGCGGGAGGCAAAAAGCGAACGGCCGCACCGTTGCCCGGCTGCACGGCTGCAAGGCTACAAGGCTACACGGCTACACGGCTACACGATTGCACGGCTGTACCACGCTGCACTAGTGCACCGCTGCACGGCTTCGGAGCTACGGGTTCCATTAAGGCCGCGAAGCACCTTGAATTCGTGGAGGGGCCGATCCGTCCGATCGAACTGGAGCTATTAAAGCAAGAGCCCCGAAAATTGTGAATGCAATCGTTAGGCGCAATCTACGAAGAGGCGTCGGAAGTGGACGCGAGGATCTTCGAACGAGGGGGAGGAATTTTGCGGTACGACGCGATACTTGCTTTTCATCGAGAGACAAGCCGATTTTGCTTCTTTAGACGACGTTCTCTCGAACATCCAATCGAAGAAAGAAAATCGAGCTAATCGCGCTCCCCCTCTTTTGGCGGGACGTGGGCTCGAATTTTTCGGCAATACCTTCGGCACGACGGAAAGACACGGAAAATTTACTTTGCGAGTCTTCACCCTCCCGAAGCCCCTCGTAAATCTGTGTAAGGTCAGTGGAGTGGGATCGAGGGGAGGACGAGTCGGTGCTCGGATTCTCTGCTCTCGGCTCTGGGCTCTCGGGCTCGGGGAGCACCCTCTTTCGAGATTGCTCTTCGAGCGGGACAGCTCGGTCGATAAAACAATTGCCGGGGGGATAATCGGCATTATTTACGCCGGATTCTCCGGTAGATAGACGGGGTCATAGGGGCGAGAGAGAAAGAGAGAGGGTTCACGGGGATCGGGCCGGCCTAGGGTCTAGGGCCGCGCAACGACGGCCGAACCTCACGAGGGGTAGCTACGAAAGAGAGATCCGAGGAATATCTTCTCCGGTGCTTATAAGCCCGGGGTGATCTCTTGCAGCGGCTTCGTTGGCTTTAGGCTTATCCCACCCATCCGCCCTCGCCGTTAAACTGCTCCCAATTAGATACGTCGCTGGATTTGGATGTCGCCGTTCCCCCGGGATCGGCCGTGCCATCGCGCCCAATGCTCCGTGCCTCTTCGACCCCTTTCCCCGAAATCGACGAGCCGTTCAAGATCCGTTTTTCCGTCGGCGACGAAAAACCGCCGATGCTCGTTTTCGCGCGAAACCTCGACGCGATGCGGCTTCGACGAGAGCGAAAAATGTTCGCGATTAAATCGGCCAGTCGCGATCCGTCGTGGTGCAGAGAGGAGAAGAGAGGAGAGGAGAGGGGTGGCCAGGCAAGGAGTGGCAAGGGGTGGCACGGAGAGAAGCGGAGCGGCGGCCGAATCGATTCGTTCGAAACGGTAGAAACGGTTCGGAGCGAGGGAAGAGAAGCGAGGAACGCCCGGAAAGAGACGGGGAATGAGGAACGGGGGAGGTTGCGGACAGTCGGACAGGCCGATCGACCACCGTGACAGAGGGTTCGAATCGGGGCTACTTGGCTCGACAAAAGATACCGAAAACCGCGCTAATCGATTCCGCTCTAGTCGTTTCCCCAAAGAGCCTTTAGAAAGGGAAATTGCCTGCTCGGTAGATGTGTCCCATTTTTGTCGAAATTATACGGGAGCCGGTAATCGCGTAACGTTTGCTCGCTCGAAATTGGTCCAATTTGGGTGACAAGCGATTAAGAGGCACGCAATACTCGCTCGAGCCGAACGTCGCCGCCTCGCGAGGATCGTTGGATCGGCAATTTCGACGAATCCGCTCGTCGCGTCGCGGTTTAATCGTTCTTCGGGCACGTTAGCCGACGGTACGGTCGAAGGAGCCGGCCGCGAAAATCCATTGTCTCTGGAGAAAGGGAAACGCGAATCGGTGCGTTCGCGTCGACCAAATGTTCAAGACAACCCGTCATTTCGCGTTCCGCCGACGTAATAGCCCACCGATCAAAGATGGCCGGCACAATGGCCGCGAAGGATTGCGGGCAAACTCCGGATGGATCCACTCGGTTCTTTGAAAGACGCGTCCACAGGTGCTTAGCCCGCTCCGACGAGCCAAAAGATCTTTCCTTCCGCTAAACGTTGACACGCGATTCCTGCCGTCTGTCAGCCGGCAGGCTCATTAGACGTCCTCTGCCTTCGTTTGCCATCGTTTGCCTTTCGTTTGCCACCGAGCTACCCTATTCTCTCCTCTGCTCTTCTCTTCTCTTCTCTCGTTGTCCTCCCTCTTCTTCGGCATAAATATAGCCTCCGTCTTCGCTGACTCGGTAAACTCTTTCGAGACCGTGCGTCTTTTCATCCTCTTCCTCGTTTCCCCCGAATCTCCGCGCACGATTCTTCTCGTTCTCGTTTTCATTTCACCGTCCCCTGCCTCGGGGAATCGCCGCTTAAACGGACAAAATGTTTTCGCGGCCGAAAACTTTGTCCGCGGGAGCTCGAGGCAATTTGGGAGCGCTTAGCGCGAGCGAGCGTACGCGCGAGCGAGCGTACGCGCGAGCGAGAACGCGAACACGAGGGTGAGCGCGTCCCCGCTGTCGCTCGTGGAACCCCATTACCCGAGAGATTATGGTAAAGTGACTAGCTGCCAGGGATGGTGCAATTAGGGTTAGAAGAGAAGGAGTCGAAGAGGGGAAGACGCAGGAGGGCTCTCACGATGGAGCGAGAGAGAGAGAGAGAGAGAGAGAGAGAGAGAGAGAGAGAGAGAGAGAGAGAGAGAGAGAGAGGGTAGATTCACCGAGAGGGCGTTACGCGATGCGCCTTCCTCCGGGCGCAGAAACGAACGAATATATCCGTCTCTCGACGATGCGCCACCGTTCGCATTCCTCCGAGAGCGCGAGAACGTCGGGCTGGCAGCTAGTCAGTCAGTCAGTCAGTCGGCGAACGAGCAAGCGAGCGAGCGAGCGAGCAAGCGAGACCCTTTCGGAAAGAGGGTGCATGCGTAATGAGGTAGGCGCGCCATTTCTCGCTCCCTTTTTTCCCGTCCCTCTCTGCCACGGAGTTCCCTTTTTCATCCTCGGGGTCCCTCCTACGATCCCTCGATACCACCCTTCGTCGACGATATGGAGTCGACGGAGTACCCAATTCGCTCGCTCCTCCCTGCCCTCTCCTTCGCGAAACAGCCCCGACGAAATCCTCGCGCAAATACGATCGAGTCGCAACTGTCGGGGTTAGCTGGGCAAACAAGCATCGCCGGGCCGTGATGCAAATTAGATTCGAATTCGATGGAAATGGCACGATCCGCGCCTCTCGAGGGGATGCGCCGATTCTCGTTTCTCCGTTCGAGAGCTCGCCTCTTCGTCCGCTTCTCAGTTTCGGCGAGAGACGAGAGGAGAAAATTCTCCCTTTCTACCGTCTCGATCCGGGGCCGACGTCCTCTCGCGAGGAAGGAGAAGAGTCCTCTCGTCGACGAATCGCTCCTCTTCCGGTCGTCGCGCGGTCGTTCGTCCCTTGTTTGGACAAAACGTAACCGAGCGGGGAATCCTCGGGCAAACACAGAAACGCAAATACCGAGCCGACGAGGGATCAACGAGTCGACCGATGTTTCGAGGATAGACGGAAAGTTGATGGACGTTTAAAAGCGGTCGGAGCGGTCGAAGCGAAGCGCCGTCTCGATGAAAAGGAACGACTGGAGGCGACGTCATTGTTCGACTTTCGTTCCGGGCATAATTTTGGGGCGGAGAGTCGAGTCGAGGAATCGCGACTATCCGTTTGGATAACCGAAACGCCAAAGATCTCGATCGTGTACCACGATTTTCAGCGTCCCTTGCAATCGTGAAGGTGATTAGAAGATCGTTCGCCCGGTTTTCGAGTTCCGACCTCGCGCGAGAGAGAGGACGCACCTTAACTCCGTCTTGGTTGCTCGCGAGGAAACTATCTTGTAGACGTTGACGCGCTCGATCGATGGAAATGCTAATTCGTCGAGCAACTTTGACCGATCGTTATCGCCGGTGAACGATGTAACGACAAATTTACCGTTCAAATACGACGACGTACTTTGGCCGTACGATCGGATCGACGCGTCGAACGTAACGAGCCGGCTATTATGCGTTATTGAGGTCATACGCGCTCGGGACGATCTCGATTAAGCTTGTATACGATCGCCGATAAACTATGAAACTTCCGGCGCCAAAGAGGACCATCGACCGATCGATCCGTCGCTTCCCTCCGCCATTTTCGTCGTGGCCTCCCAATTTCCTTTCTCTTTCGGTCGTGGGAGGATTTCCCGTCGAGCTACGGGAGCCGTCGGGCGACGACGTTGACAACGTCGACGAAGACGGCGAGGAGTCGATGGAAGCCCGGCAATAGGCGAGACGATCTATTCTCCCTTCCGGTCGACGACTCTCCCCACGTATCGAGGATCGTGCCGCCACCTAGAAACGCTCTCCGGAACCTGTTTCTTTTAAGGGGGTGAATTCTCTCGCGCGAAACCGACGCGAATTAAGATGAGGGGCGGAAGGGATGGATTTAATGACGATGGCGCGCAAAGCGAGGAAAACGCGAGCCCGGAGGAGGATGAGAGTAGGGGGCACTGCGGGAAGCTCGCGTAGAAGATACGGGGAGCAGGCAGCTACCTCCGTTCACCTCCCGACGTTCACGATATTTCGAGATACGTTCTCGGTTTCCCTCGGAGGCTCTCCATCCTCCTCGGGACCCCCTATAGACCCTGGCCGAGTAAAAGTATCCGCGTCACTGACGTCCGCTTCGCGGCGATTCTGATGGATAACTGGGATTCGATGGGAACAAAAGAATGTTGGTTTAGCGTGGAAGGCGTGTTTGTTATTTTGATGAGGTATAATGGGATGGATCTTGGGTGTTGATGCATAGCGCGTAGCAGGGTGCCGAGTCCAGAATCCAGTGGAACCAAATGGAGATCCGTATGGGCCCCGTAGGCTTCTTCGAGACCCCCGTAGACAGGGGCCGCAACACGTCCATCACGTGTCACGGTTATGTATTTAGACGTATCTCCCTCCTATCTTGCGTATCGTTCTACCTCTTTTCCCTTCTCTCTCGCTCCCCCTCGCCTTGTCCTTTCTGTTTCTCTCGAACTCGCCCGCATCCTCCCGCCGCCCCCGCCGTGGTCGAATCCGTCGGTCCATCATTTTTCTTTCCCTCCCGACGAACCTCGGGTACGCGTTAGCGTTCGCTCGCTACCAGTTTCCCGCGGGAACTTTCTCTCGTCCTTCGAGGAGCCTCGGAATCGAAAGGAATATTCCTCGGAGGCGGTTTTCACCGCGAATCGTCGACGGACTCGCCTCGAATTTGCAGACTCCTCTTTTGCGGCTCGCGGTCCATCGATCGCCGACTACTCGCTCCGGGCTTCCTTTCGTTTCCACCGAGAGATCGTTCCGTCGTTTCTTTTCGGAGGCGCGGACAAAGCGCGCTTACCTCCGTCGACCTCCCGCCTGTCGTGCCCATTCACCGACGGCCATATTTCAACGTTAATTTCCCGGATGGTGATACATCGCTCGCGTCAGTGTCGTGCGTATCGTCGTTCGAGTTCATCATCGTCGTCCCCGCGCGATCGTCGTTCTCATCCTCCGGCGCTCCCGCCGCCCCGTCCCGTACCGTCCCCTGCTCCGTCCGAGCTTCCTCTTAACCGTTCTTCTCTTATTCCGAATAATCACGCGCTCGGCCCACCGACTCCCCCTCGATTGCCGCTCGTTAATATTACCTGCCTTGTGCAGCCGGTAGTCCCGAGTACCCACGATGCTCAGGTAGTTCTCTGCCGATTGAATTTTTTATCGGGCTACAACGCAGAAGCCTGTTTCGAGCCGGTATCCCATTCGTCCTCGTGCTTCTGCCCGTCTCCGACGTTCGCTCTAAACGTCCTCCATTCGTCAGCACGAATCTCGAGGACGCGCGATATCGATATCGAGGAGAGGCGAGGACCGACGGGACCATAGGTGGGGCCATCGACGACAACGACGACGAGGATCGCAAGATCTTCTCGCCTCGGTGGAGGTTGTACGTTCAGCCTTGACGCGAGCAAGCTTTATTGAGCAGAAAACGGTACATACAAAGATCGCGGTACCGAGGGAGCGCGCAAACGATTGCTCGATCGGTCCCTACGATAAATATCGGAGCACCGCTCCGAGACTAAATAGATCTTTAGCTTTGGTTTCTCGAGCGAGCCTGCGCGCAATCGGGATTGGACGATCGAATTATTCCTCCCCGATGGCGAGTTTCGCCGGCTTCACCATAAAGTTTACGAATCCGTCGACGTCCTCGAGTTCCTTGGAGTAGAATTTCGCGGCGATCGTCGCCCGGCCCTCGTGCCTCGGTATCATCGAGAAGGAGCACCGAGCGTCCTCCTCGACCTCCACGGTCTCCCCGAGCTTCAGCTTCAGCTGCTCCTCTAGCCCGGGTCCCTCGATCAGAAACTTGCCCTTTCTCAGGGGAATGGGTAGAGGATTCCTGAACCTGGCGGTGGCGTTCAGCGTCCGCCCGACGACCGGCTCGTCCTCCAGCTGAAAAATCGTCGAAACGAGCGAGCGTTTCCCTCGGATCTCTATTTTTCGGACAAACGAGACTTGGAGGAGAAACGCATTACCGTGATTTTAATGTCGGGTTTTCTCACTCGAAAGTCGTCCTGCGCAAAGTACTCGAAATTGGTGTCCCTGACAGTTGCCAGGCAGGCGATGTTGAAGGCGCACTGGTCGAGAAGCCGCGGCCCGTATTCCTCCCAGGAAACGTCCATTCGCGCCTCCTCGACGACTCCCGGTCTCACTAGCCTGTCCAAGTTCAACCTCTTCACTGGATCTCCCACGCGACCCGTGTACAGGACCGTTTCTACCCTCAAAATTATCGAGACCCGGTACTCTTTGAAGCTGCTCCTGTTCTTTGTCAGCAGCACGACGCTGCAACCGGACGAAAGGGCGAAGAGTTTCGACGTGATCGTTCGAGACTCGCGCGACGATTGTCCCGCGAACGGGAGAGAATTACCTGAACGGCTGGCCGATCACAATGTCGTCGCGGAGCTCGAAGTTAAACGTGACGTCGTTGAATTCCTCGTTGAGATAGTATCGGCTGAACAGCGATTGACTTTGACGCAACGCCTTCAGCATGGCAGCCCGTTCCTCGTCGGATTCTGCGGAAAGAAAGAACATCCATATAGCAGGCGCTTTTCTCTCTCGTCCGTCGCGAGACGCCTCGACTTACTTTCTGGATACTTGTACGTGTGGGTGATGTCCTCCCTCGCCCATCTTCCCACCGCCTTCGTGCTGATGAACTGTCCAATCCTGAAATCCGACGAGACGTTCGCGATTTAATCTTCGCGACGCTTTTCCATCTGCCTTCAACGAGGACGTACTCACCCGTAGACGTCCTTCCGGATCAGCTTGAGCGGCTGAGTCGGTCCGTTGTATCGCCAAAAAACTTTGTCGGCGTTCACCTCGGCGAAGAGGAAGCCGCTGTCATAGGGACGAAGCACCTCTCCTTTTTTCACGGCGGCGATCGGAGCCGGACCGCAGCGATACGCGTCCTCGCTGAGCTCCTGGGGGGTAGCGTCGATCGCCTGCCAGCCCGAGCAGTCCGGCGACAGGTCGAGCCTCGTCATCCAGACCTCGTTCCACACGTGAAAGTTCCTGCGAAACGGTCCTCGAGTTAGAGGCTGTAGAACCAAGGGAAACGGAGGACGGCCACGGAAACATTAACCACCATGTCGCGATACTTGCCAGATTGAGTCGCTGTTGAGCTCCTCCATGATTTTGCCCTCGGCGTCGACGAAGTAGTCCACGGTCAGGCTGCTCTGGGTATCGTGGGCGCTGGAGTAGTTGGTCACGACACGACAGGGAATCCCGAGGACACGGCAGACGGTGGCGAGGACACCGGAAAACACCCAGCACTGACCATACTTCACCGGCTTCTTCGTCTTGTAGAAGAGCTGCAGAATCTTCTGGGAGCCGAGCCACTTGGTCGGCGGGGTCCCACCGCCGAAATCGTCGGACCAATTTCCCATCACGGCGCCGTTATCGTCCGGGGAGTTTACCTGTAAGCGCCGATTCGAGTTTGCCGATCGAGGAGGTTCCAGGAGCCCGATTCTCCGCGGGGGAGAAGATGAGGCGCGCTTACCGCCGCGGACAAGATCCGGGAGACAACGACGGGATCGTTTCTCCCGGAGATCCGGACCTTCCCGACTTGGACCATGAGATAAAGGGCGCAATCCAATATGTCTCGCTCGAACTGCGAGTATTTCCAGATGGTCGGTCTGAGCCGATTGTGACTTCCGCGCCAGATCAGCCCGTCCTCCGCCATCACGTACTCCTGACGCTCATCCTCGTTGCCGAGGTACACCGTGTCGTCTGAAACGTTTTTCAAAAGAGAACTTCGCGGGCCCGTATTTTTTTCGAGTCGGAAACTCACCCTCGCACCAGGGGTTGAAGAGAAGGTAGAAGGGATGCTCCATCGAGTAGCTGACCGCCCCTTCCGACTGCTTGTTCTTCGTGTCGATGTCCATCCTCCATTTTCCCACTATCGCATTCGGGGACGGGACGATCTGCGAGAGAGAATTTATCGACGATCGCTCGAGAAGAAGATGTCGAAGAGATGAAGAAAACTCACCTTCAATCGGAGAAAGTTTGGTCGAACAGCGTCGACGGTGGTCTGCCAGGAAGCCTCCGAGACTTCCCCGGGATTGACGACGGGAGTCGCGATGAGAGTCCCGTGTCCATACTGAGGTTTCTCCACTCCATCCAAGGTGAAGACCAGGGAAATACCGTCGATCGACGGATCGTAGTCTCGAGACAGGCCGAGATGAAGGTAAAACTCCTGACCTCTTCTCACGACGAGTCTCGCCTTTCCGTCGCGACGATTGATCAGGTCGTACCTCGATGTTTGGTGATTCTCCGA
This sequence comes from Cerceris rybyensis, assembly GCA_910591515.1. Lineage (NCBI taxonomy): Eukaryota > Metazoa > Arthropoda > Insecta > Hymenoptera > Crabronidae > Cerceris > Cerceris rybyensis. The sequence goes on from OU342797.1 coordinate 399,255, forward strand.
ATTCTCCGAGAGGCAGGGATCCACGTGAACGATCGTCAGAACCGGAACGCCAAAGTCTTCCCCTGTGAGCAGATCGTGGCCGAAGAGGGTAACGCGAGTCAAACTCTCGATCTTTCGAGCTCGAAGCGCGGATGGACGCGAGTCGACCTTCTCGCAGAGTATCGCGAGTTTTCGTGCGCCAAATTCGCGGCTGGCCATGAGCCAACCAATTTCGAACTCTGATTTACGACGTTGGGCGCACGGATTTCCCAGATTCGAGCGGAAATCCGCCCGCCGAATCGGTCAGCGATCCGGAACGACTTTTCGATCGAAACGTCGCCGAACCGAGAAAAGGGTTTCGCGTTTCATCGCGCGAGGCAAACAGGGCGAGAAAGGACGAAGAGAAAAGAGGGACGACACTCACAGTAAAATCTAAATGGAAACGGCCTGGGACGACGGTCGTTGAAGAGCCGATAACGATCATAGAATCTATAAAACATCCTTCGAGGATTCGGTAGAGCGGGTGCAGCTCTCGAAAACGGACGAAAGACTGACTCCATCGGCGGTGATCGCGCCGAGGCCTCTCGTTTTCTAGGAGTTCTCGGGAGACTCGGCGAGTCACTGAAATCACCGGGCGCGGCTGCCCGAGCTGGAGGAAGGAAGCGCCGACTCGGGTGGGCTGCTGCATTCTAGGAGAACCTCCAAGGTCTTTTCTGCATCGGCGAGCGCGTCCATACATGGTATCACCGGTGACACCCGCGATCGGTAGGAGTCACCTAATTCACGGAGACTCGAGCTTCTCCGTACTCGAGCCTTTGTCCTCCGGACTATCGACCGATCGATCGCAGGTGCGCCTCCTCGCGTGGCAAAAAATTGCCTCACCGGGGTCGAAGTCGGATCGACGACGGTACTTCCGATTTTGGACCGGGCAAAAGAGCGATTTCCGTGCATCGGAAACAATACCAAGTGAAATCAATCTCGGAATCAATTCTTCGAACCGCCTTTGTCGGTCGATTCGTGGGACAGGAGAGGCGACAAGTAGAATCGAGTCCATCTACGGGACGGCTGGCTCGACGATCGGAGAAATCGCGAGTCAATTAATTTGTCGACATTCGCGGAAGGTCCATTAAGATCTCATTCGTCGAGGCAAACGAGGCCTAGATCCCGTGCGCGACTGGAATTTTGCTCGACGGACAATGATTTCTAGTTTCTCCTCGATCGATTGCGTTTACCGTTTCTGGAGCAATTGCGCGACGACTCGCTTCGGAATTGCAGCCTCGGTTTCCCATAGTCGCGAGCCTTGTAATTAACGAACGCGCTACTTCCTCCACTGATCGATCTTTTTGCGAGCCTCATCGATCTATCGGAGTAAATTACGAGAATTAACGCGACCGTGCATCCGCGATCGATTGAAATCTGCATATCATTTGCAGCCGATAACATCGTAGGATGAGCGCGCTGATTCAATCTCGGAGAGAATTCCAACGACGGAGAGTACCTCGTAAACAGTGTCGCGTCGCGCTGAGGTGAGGCCCCTCGTAAGCCGCAAAATTACGGTAAACGACGGGAGGAAGGAGGAAAGAAGAAAGATCGCTGGGTGTCGAGATCGAAGGAGACCAAGACGATCGACGGGTCTGCTAGAATCGCTCGTCTCGGTGAGTCTCGAGAGGCGTTGCGACTCGAGAAGTTTGCCGAGCGACCGTCGAATACGGTGATCCATCGACGCGATTGTAATTTCCCTATCGGACGATTCTCGGTAAATATCGATTAATCGCGCAACGACTAACGGCCGGCCGTTAATTACGTAATAAATATCGTGTCAAACGATCGGATTACAAAGTAGATATACGTAATAGCTCCGTCATTCGATTGCTTCGACCGGTTTCGAGCGAAACGGCTGTCGTTAGCGTGAGTCAGTCGGCGGTGTCCGTGGCGTAAAGTCGTGGCCGCGGACCTTCCTGCGAGTATTGTTTACGATTAAAAATACCGAGCCGAGGTAATTCGGCTATATATAGGCCTATAGACCGACGAGAGCGGCGACGAGTGCTCTAGAATCCGGATTATCCGTAGCGGTCGATGACGTACGAGACGTTACGCATCGACGCTCTTCTCTCGCCCAACGAGTCGCCGATTCGCGCCTAGCGATTACACCGTACTTTATTAGAACCACATTTTACTTGACGCACGATGAAAACTGGAACGACGAGGACGCAAATTGATGACCATCGGCGAGTAGCGAAGGTCGACGATTCGTCTCGTTTCGCGATTCTTCCGGATTCGCGAGAACGGGAAACTGGTTTTAATTTCGATATGATGACGATACCGTGCGACCTTTTTAGAATTTGAAGGATAGTAGAAACGAGAAGTGGGACGTTTCGTTACGTTACGTTACGTTACATTCGCGATTTCGATAAAAGCGTCTGTGACCTCGAGGCCGCCTCAACGTCGGAAATGTTTTTCTTCCGGGCATGCCCGTCACACCTTATTTCTTCTTTCCTTTAGCAAACAACGAATCTCGAGACGGATTTCGTGACGAATTTCGCGAGGATCGACGAACGATCGGAGGATTCGCGGGGATGCTCTTCTCTCGAGAGCAGCTTGAGATCTCCCATCTGGCCGAAAGCGCTGGTTTATTTTCTCAGCCGCCTTTCCAGCCAGCGAGCATTCGCGCGGCCAACGATCGCCGTTTGTTCGCTAATTTTACGAGAGCCGTTAACACGACGGAAAACATCCTCAAGATTTTCGCGTAAATCCGTCCAACCGGCGAGGTCGGGCCGCGAAGAACGCGAAAATATAGCGTAGGAGAATAGAGGAGCGCAGAAGAGGAAACGAAGATGGAAACGGGATCCCGCGCCGCGACGGGACGACGCGCTCTCATTTAATCCGATATCTCGACGCTGACCTTTGTCGCGATCGGGTCAAAGAGAGAGTGAAAGTTCATGATACGTATCGAAAGATTCGTCCACCCACGGAGACGCGACTTTCGCGCTTTTGATTTGCACGCATTCACGCTGACATCATCGCCAGGAAAGGAATTGCCGTCAGCGAAACAGCTGTCCATTCAGTTCGAAGAGGCTCCTCTCGTGGATCGAAAGCAGCTTTGAAATTTGAAGCTCGACCTCGTCCCCCGGCTTCCTCCCTGCCCCTGGCGCTATGTCGAACTCTCTGAAAATAGCACCGTTTCCTGCCGGAAGGAAAACCGGGAAAACTCGCGATCGCGCGAAACGATCGCGGAAGAGCTCGAGGTGAATTCGCGCGGCGCGTGTTTGCGCATCTTCCCCGTCTCTTCTCGCCTCTCCACCTCCTTTCCTCTTCGCACCTCTTCTCTCCTTTGGTCAGATCGCGTAGCGTTGAAAGGTCGATCGCGCGCAAAGTTATTCAACGAAAATAATTTCCCAGGATCAACCGCTCCATTCGTGTCAATTTCTGAACGAACGATCGTGGAACCAGTCCGATCGAAGGGAGCGATTCGAAGAGAAACGAAATTCCATCGAAGAACTTGGCGAGACGAACGATACTGTGCTTGATATTGCTCTACCGCTCGCTGTACGGACGACCAATTAACCCCCGTGAACCGTGCGGCATTGGTACGCGGTAGGCCAAAAGGTCCAAATGCCTGGAGGAGAGGTGAATTCGGTGGAGTACCGGATTGAAGGCTCGCGTTCGCGATTATTTCGTTCAAACTTTTGGGTCCAACGACTCGCAGTGCCGTTCGTCGATCGGCGCTTATCCTCGACGAAAATTGCATTTGCGCGCACCGTTCAAATGCGAGAATCCGGTGGGCCCTCGCAACTCGGATAAAAGGAAAAACTCACCGCTCGAGGGTGGACGTGGGAGACACTCCGGCTTCGTGCAACTCCCGTCAAGATCGTCGGACGTCGTCTGAGGTCGAAAGACCGCGTTAAATCTCGAAAAACAGGAGCACCACTTTCCCATCTTTTCACCAGACACGAGCGGTAGTCCCGAGTCTCTTGCAGTCTCTTCCCCCGTGAACCCCGTCTCCCGAATCGGCTAGATTTTTCGCAAACGAGATCGAGACGACGCGCGTAACTTCTAACCCGTATATGCGCGTTCGCACACTTAAACAGACATTCCTCGATCGGCGCCGAAGGAAAACGCGAATCTCCCGCCGGCGATCGAGTATTCGATCAAGGGCACCGAGCGCTACCTTGTCACGACAGATTCGCCAACGCGGGCGCGTAAATGTTTGTCTCCTATTTTGCCGCGATTATCCTTCTCAACGAGAACGCAAAACGCTCGGTTCCCCAAATATATGAATTTTCCCGGGTGCAACGAACTGCGACGCGTTCGATCGACGATGACAGTAACATCGACAGTGGATTTTCTCCTGTTGGACGAAATCGTTAAATGCTCGTTAGATCACCGAAGGTCAACCGTGCTGTCGAAAATGTTCGTGCCTGAGATCTATAGATCGCGTCACATCGTAAGAATGCGCTGCGCGAGATAAGAGCCAGTAAGCGAGAGCACGCGTCGATACGTTCGCGAGTGTGACGAGCGACTGTCAGGGAATCCGCTGCCATCGAGAGTGATGCGACCGACAGGATCTCCCGACGTGCACAGTTTCTCGAGCGTGCCACGGTGAATTTTTAGCTACCGCTAACTCGATGACTACTCGTGCCTACGATTTTCACGTGGGCATCCTTTTCATCGGAACGATCGTCCACGCGCATCGACCTTGTTCCCTTCTTTGAAACGCATTTCCATCGTCGCGCTGCTTGCATCAGCGGTGCGCGTCGCTCTCTTTAAATAATTCGAAACAAACTATCCTCGATTGGAGATTTCGTTCAAACAGGGAATAGTGTTCGCGCGCGAACCGGTTGTTTTTGGAAATCCTATACGTTTCCATAAAGGGGTCTTAGCTTTATTTAAAAAATTCTACAATAGCGCCTTGTAGAGATAGCGTCGTGGATATTGGCAGCTTTCCGCGGAGAGTCCGCTCTCAGATAGACTGTAATTCCGATTGGCTGTCGTAAATTTTTTGCTGGTTTCTATTATCTTCTATTTTGATAACGGTGTTCATCATGTCGGAGACGACTACGTACAGGTATCGGTATTCGTACTGGCCGGAATCGTTCTGCAATCGCACTTGGCGTCTTAGATATACGGGAAAAACGTGGAAATTGCTCATAGATATCGTGCCGAAAAAAAAAACGTACCTTTTCTACCTCCAGCAAGACCGTACCGCGCCTTCTTATTCCCTGGATGTAAAACTTCATTTCCATGCGCTGTACCCCGTTTGCGGTGTAAACCTTGTTACTAGAGACATATATATATATATATATACAAGAATATATGAAACAATCGCATGAGAATCGCTGATTTGAGTTTTACCTGATGTAATTTCTACGGCCTCGTCGACTTTCCTCTCCGTATGCCTTTATAGGCTCTCCGAGAGCATCCAATACTCTTTCGTGTTTCGTGCAAATTTTCAATGTTCTACTGTAAATGCCATTTGGGCTTTCACTGGAGAATAAGTCATTAAAAATTATATAGAACATGGTACCGGTCAATCCTATGCCTATCATTACTACGACCAGATAGAAGGCCAACTTTGTTTTTTCTTTGACTGCAACCAAAAAATGATATTAGAAGCGACACAAATTTTAGCGCAAGCAAACATTTAGAACTATGGGAAATTTACCTACTTCTACATATCCGATCTGTACCTTGTTATCCGTTGAATCATTGGATGCCCTGGCTACGGACTTCTTGGTACAATAAGGGGCGACCGGACTTACATTGAATACAATACTAGACCTATTTAAAGCATATGTATTCGACATGCTAGAAATTATGGCACACCTCCTGTGCAAGGCGTTGAATGCTCTCAATGTTGCCATGTCTCGATAGTTACTCACGTTGTCATCAATGTGTGCGATTCTGCGAAAAAAACTGTGCTCGTTAGGAACGGATTATTCAGAAACGCCACAGACGGAAACATACTCTGGAGGATTTTGATATAACATTTTCGCTGATAATAATCATTTTATTTGAAAAGTTGTTCTTCTATACCTAAGACGCTTTAACTGTAATCACCGCGGGTCCCAACCTAAAATCGGTGTAACGATACCAAAGTTACAAAAACGTTTCATGCGGACAAATATTATGTATGTTATGTTGTATTATGTCAATCTTGCTTGGAAATTGATCATGGAAGTTTATTCAAATACTACCGAGCATTAAAGTAGAAATGTAATTATATGTAACAACCAAAATTGGCTAATGAAGTTCAGCTCGCATGAAACGATCAGTGTTACTTCGCAAACCTCGCAAACACTAAATTCGAAGACGCTATCGCCCTCTACAACCGTGAATATGAAACGTAGGGAAAGTCTTTTCCATTTAAACTCGAATCCCTGGTCATAATACATCAAGCACGATTCCATAAAATATAAAAAAAAACTTTTAACTGAAAGAATGAACAAACGATTATTCGCACCTCGAGAGATTTCAAGGACACGGAGTTACGGTCACAAGCGTATTCGTATGAATGACATGATCGTAACATTATCCACTCTAAACTTTAAAAGTTTATTATTAAATCATATTGAATATTTGTTTTTAAGATGACAAATTGTAACTTAGTGAGTATATTGACTCAAGGTAAAAATCGCGATCACGATCGTGAATGAAACTGTCTCACAGGTATGATTGTGTTTCTGCGGTCTCTGTTACAAATCTCACTGTTAGCGATTTTGCGTGCTATCTCGACGTATCCAGACGTATGATCCAATCGCATGGATCTACCGAGCTCGCCCAAGATCAGAAAAGTTTGTAGTATCAACGAGAAAGAACCAATTATTCCTCGGCATTGCCATTTTCCCTTTAAAGTTATTAAAGCAGCGACATTGGTGTAAACTTTGCAAACTTGAAAAGACGAATTGTATTCGACATAACCTTGCTCGAATACCAACCGTTAGTTTCATCTACGGTCGATAGCGTAAACAAAAGTAACAGTTTCGATACTACTCGTAAATAGAAATACGATTCTGAATGAAAACTACTCCGCATCAAAGATTAGTCATGGTCGGCGACCGCGATGGGTAAGCATCTTTGTTTATCTACGTCCTTTAATGAATTTTTTCTTCCAGTAAATTGCAATCTATCTTTTAGTTTAAAAGAACTATTGCGTCGCCGTTTGGTCGAGTGTGGCTGGCGAGATCAAGTGAAATTAATCTGCAAAGATCTGATAAAGGAACAGGGTCACAATATAACGTACGACACGTTGCTGTCCATGGTTACTGCACGTGCTAGGACACTAGTACCAGATTCTGTCAAGAAAGAGCTTCTACAGAAGATAAAAAATCAACTTATAGCGCAAGAAGAAAAACTAAAAATGTAGGAGAGTATTGTAAATTAATGTGCGAATCATCCATCTAAGGTTTCACCTTGTCCAAGAACATCCATCGAAGGAGCATGTATGGCTGTCTGGCATATTTGGTGGATACCGCATTTGTTTTGAGTGAATGAATAAATCATATCTTAAAGACTGTTACATAATTTAATTGCATTCCAATAAACGAATTTTCATAATATCTTTGGGATTCTATTCCTCCTATCTCTCGCATACTTCATGCATACATTTATAGCTAGATAACGAGGGCAATTGACCGAGTCTTCGACGTTTCTCTCAACGTTGCTCGATTTCTCCCAGTTTATGGGTCGTACAGATTTGCAGATTAAATCGTAAACAGATATAAATTCGCGCGTCAACCACAATAGCCGTTTGAGGGCGGTAGCGTAAATGAACGATTTCTTTGTCAGGGAAACCGTCTTACGTTCCGTTTTTGATCATAGGTAAAAGAAGTTTATGTTCTTCCGTTAGATGGAGATGCATAGAACCGTAACTTTTGATACAGCTAAACAACAAAATTTTTTTATTTCAAGTTCAAAGTGCCGCTTGATTGTACCTGCGTGTCTGTAGTTGTAAACATTTTCCCGTACAATAATTGTTTAAATCGCTGTTAGACCCCTGAAATATGTTGATCAAAGTGAAGGTAAGAATACCTGATAAGGAACTTGGATCTGCGAGGTGCAGGAATGACTATGAAAATAAATGTTAACCTTGTTTCAGACTCTCACTGGAAAGGAGGCAAGTAATTACAAAGCAGTCTGATATTTTTTAAAACAAAACCGAAACGGCTTCTGCCAATCGATGAGACGATAAAATTGTACGACGCAAATAACGTCTGCACCGACAAAAAAAAAGCGTGAAACTGGAAACTAACCTCTGTCAATGACTGTTGTCACTCGAAGCTACGATGCTTTAATTTGAGTGACTGACGTTTTGACTTACAGTTATCATCGATTGTTAGTCGTTATCGTTATTGTTAAGATATTTTTCACGAAACAAATTTTCTGCTTCTCAATGCGTAATATTATTTTATACGATTTCACGAACAAATGCGAGGGAGATTAAGTAATTCTAAGGTTATTATAAATTTCATCGTTCCACTAGATTGAAATAGACATAGAGCCCACGGATAAAGTAGAGAGGATCAAGGAAAGAGTGGAGGAGAAGGAAGGAATCCCGCCGCAACAGCAGCGGTTAATATTTTCTGGAAAACAAATGTAGGTATAAGCGTGACTTATGTTTAGAGAAAATTTACATTAGACATACACTCATTTTACTTGAAAAAATATTACTTCCACGGTGTAATTTTTGCTATCGTGATAAACGTGGAATTCTCTGAAACACGGCGTAATGCACAGCCCGACGTAGCAATGGGCACAATAATAGCCGCGATTCTTTTCGCATACCTTTGGACCTGAAAACCTTGCATCTCCTGGTAGCATTAGTCTGCCTTGCTGTTGCTGGAACATATTCCGGAAAATGTCTTTCTGTACTTGCCCTTATAGACCCTCCGATCATGAACGGGTGTCTCGATCCCCTAGCAGATCCTGTTCCATTAATTATCACGTTTTAAAGTTATTTATCTTTATCGAAAATTGCTTCTTTCGTGTGTACTATTTCTCGACGACAAAACATTACGATATTTACATAAAAGTATTGAGAATTTTATTATTATTGCGATACAAGTGTGTTTGTTGCTTCTAGGAACGACGAGAAAACGGCACAAGATTATAAAGTTCAAGGAGGATCCGTGTTGCATTTGGTACTCGCATTAAGGGGGGGTTTATAATTACCACATTCCTGTCCCTGGAATGAGCGCATGATTATCAAAGAATGTACAAGAGCGATTGTAAAATTAATATAACGCTTTCCAGCGCATTGCGCGCTTCGCGTCTGCAAGGACTCAAAATCTTTGTACGTCGATACGATCGAAGAACTACATGTAGAGATGAAATAAATATTTAATAAAATAATTTAGTCAAAGCCCGAGTGGCCGCATAGACGTCAGTGTGGCTCCCACATCGTCGACGGTAACTTTGACCTGCTCCTAATTCAAAGTATCGTACGACATTCGTCGGTCGATTGTACGACGTGGTACGAAAAACGTTCGGCGCTTCTATCGAAACTAAATCCGACCCTGTGTTTGACCGCTGTCCTTCGTGAGCGATTCCAAGGGACGAGAAAAGCGAGAGACACGGATTATCAATTCCTGTGATATTTGCTGTTGTGAGTTGCCAGACTCCACTTCGTTTTGAAAAAACGCTGGCAGATACCGCAGAAGGCCGTAGACCAATGCGACTCCTCGTGCTTCGATGCAATATGTCGTAGGAGAGCGTGTTGAGTCGTAAACGGTACACCGCATTTATCGCAGCACAATCCGGACGAGTGCGAGCTCCACGCTGGTATCCTTGCGCGCGCCTCTATAAATTTATTTCTTCATTTACCTCATATACAGTTTCACATGCCGGTTTTAAAAAGTATCGTTAGTCTACAGCTAACTACGTAATAATTCTGTACCGTGTTCAGAATGTCTCATTCAAGATCGTCGCTACGAGTATCAGCGTCGCGCACTTGGCGCAATTCTATTGCCGCAAAAGCGCGACGATTTCGCGGGCGATTCATACGACGCATAGCAATTAGCACGAGAATGGAACGAGTCGTCGATTTTTTTTTTCTTTCTTAGAAAACGTTCGATCGCAAACTATAATTTCACCTGGCTGCTCCTCGCGCGAAGTTCGTTCCACGAAAAGATATGAAGAGGGTAACGTTAATCGTAAATCAATTTATTTACATTGCTGCGATAACATCTGAAAGCATAGTTTTACATAGTTCTCGATAAACTCTTACAAGCTCAGAATTATTACATATCGATAGTGTTTAACGATATCTACAGTCGCATGTTGTATATCTGCGGTTAGGTACGCGGTGCGGTGCACTTGCACCTAAGGTAACGTTCTTCGCGCTTTTCCTATTAATCGCAATGCGTACCCTTGCGCATCGTTTCTTTACGTAATTCTGGCTCGGGAGATGAAGACTTGAGTTGCAAACTTATATTCTCATAGATGCACGAACGCGAAAGATAAATCGCACGAGCGACTCCGTCGTTCGAGAGATCGATTCGAGAACGTGATATCGCAGATATCGTCGTTCGCGCGAAACTTATCTTTCCGTCCGGGTCGAAGCTTCAACAACGAACAATTACGTTTTGATCTACTTTATATTACGTCTAAGTGCTTAATTGTGCATAAGTTTGTCCGAAATATTCTCTAGACTTGTTTTCGTGTAATTTTTGTCTACGATACGAGATGCACAAATGAAATAAATGATCGCACATACCCATCAGCCTTTGTAACAACGATCGCCGCAAACTTAAATTAAGATAGGAATAAGTACTTCGAAGTAGTCCGAACCGTTATCCTCGACCCAAACTGAACGCGAGACGCTTGATAGCAAAAATTCTTTAATCGCGATTAGTTTCGCGATTCGACGTATAGACACGGTCGTTCCAGCACGTATCGTGCGATACAATTTTGTCCTCGTATATCTTGCGTCGAGCGTGAGAAAATTGCAAAAGCAGGGGCAACGCAATTGTCGGTGATAAAGTATTTCTATCGCGACGCGATACGAACGATCCTGAAGGCATAAGTATCGTCGAATCATCGCGCCGAGGTAAACGTGCCGAAAGAGGCAAACTTCGAGCAGACTTTCGGTATGCCGTATCACCTTGCGCGCAATTTTTCTTCTCGATCGTCTCTAAACGTATGTCTAAACGTGCTATCGTCGTTATTATCGTTTACGTAATTCTAAGCGTTAAATACTTTCTAAATATCGTTTATCCGTAACGAGCAATACGGCAACGTACGCGCGCAAACAACTTTGACGCAAGTTTGAATGCAAAGCGACGCCGATCCGTCGACGTAAACGATCGAGCTACGAGGTGGCTCTTGTCGTTCGACGATCGGCTCGAGTCCTCGATGCTACGAATCGTATCTCGATCGTTTGTTCGCGGAACGTTATTGAAATCTGCTAAGAAAAGCGAAGCAAAATCCCCGCCAAATACGACGAACGACGTAAATAAGCGAAATAGATTATCAAGGTGATGGCTGTATCGAAGTTCAAGATCGAACGGTTGAATTTCGATGATTCGCTCAATTTCCTCCAGAGACAATGTTTACACGGAGCCAACGACGAAAGGAATAAAACCTCCGGGCTTCTTAAACGCTCTATATATATCTCGTTCAACTGTGCTAAACATCTGGAAAGTTAATATGTAAAATGTAAAACTAGATAAATCCTGTTTAAGGCACTGTCTATGCTCTCCATCGAAGCAGCTCGAAAGGCCGTCTTCGTCGCAAAGAAAAACGAGTACGCGAACAACAACAGACGTGTAAACAGAGTCGGTGTGTCGGAGGTAACAAACGTGGAGCGTTTCCGGTTCTCCCAGGACGCGGCCTCGACGCGTCTTTTCCCGGATCGAAATATTCCGCGGTTTCGTGGCTCACGTTCGCGCAGCTTAACCGCGCGCAACATCGGATTTCGGGGCTGCGAAATAAGCGGCAAAACGATCGAATAACCGGAGAACGCGTTTAAGGCAGCGGGAAGCGTCTTTCCGTCGCGATTCAACGTCACCGGTCCAATCGCCGGATCGTTCGACGAGTAACTTTTCATCGTCATCGTCATCGTCATCGTTATCGTGGATCTCGCGATCCTCCCTGCAAACACGACGGAGTCAGCGAGGATCGTTATGGCGGCGATAACCTCGGGCGTGCCGAGCGTCTACGAAATGCCGATTTAAGCTCGATACATCGTACTTGTACGTGTGCGCAAATATAATACACATTTATACGCATATATGTACGTGTAGATTGATATGACAAGAGTAATACGGTTAATCTAAAGCACTGCGCGACAATGACTAGAATCCTCGGAGAGTCGCGAACGGAGCGACGCCCCGTAACTGCGCCGGATTTACGACAACGAAAGCGCGTCTTCCTCGATCGCATCTTTCCCTCTCGAGTCTCTGTCGCGACGACATCGAGAGGCCGAAAGCGACGGAAAGTGTGAAAATGTCGTTCGAGGATGCCGAATGAGCGTTTAGCCGGGACAGCGAGATCGGAGAGGTGCCCTCTCGGATCGCAGGGTACAGACGTAAGCTCTTGCACGAGAAAGATAACGCCGGAGACCGAGCTGATTCGGGGGTTGAACTGAGATCGAAGAAAGAAACGGTATTCTGCATCATCGGAACCGCAGACTCGCGTTTCCAAGGTCATGGGAAAGTTGGAAAACGGAAAGAGGGTACGGGAAGAATCGTCGTCGATCGATCATATAAATAGACGGCCGAGAAAAGAGTGAAAGAAAGGGAGAGTAATTCGCAGGGTTAATTGCAAAACGATTCTTCCACGAAAGGGGCGAAAGGGTCAATGGGGAGAATGGGAATGACAGGGACGAGAGGAACGAGCCAATTTCGAGGAGACGATGGAGGCGGAGCGAGAAGCAACGACAAGATCGGCTCTCTCTCATGCTCTCTCTCTCTCTCTCCGTGGAGAAATCTACGAGTCCCATTCGTTTTTCGGGCTGCGCTGACTCTGGATCGTTTTTTGCCATTGCATGTTATGTTTCAAACGCATGTGACGTCGCAGGTCGGTTCTACGACTGAGAGTGGTGTTACATAGGATGCAGGTTGTCTGGTTGCGATGCACTTCGAGGTGCTGGGTCAGCGAAGCAAGGTGCTTGTAAACGCTTCCACAGAGTCTGCACGAAAAACGCCCTGGACCCTGCATCACCACTTGACCAGTTGTATCGCCAACGTGCTTCCGATTGCGTCCCACCCCCCCTGCAACACATTAACAGCCACGTGACCCGCCGATTTCTCAGTTTCAGTGTCTTCTTCTAATCAATTACATGTTTCAGTTTCAATATTCACTTTAATCTCAACTGCAATTTTGATTTTCAATAATGTTTAGAGGGACAGTGGAACACGTAACACAGTCTAACACCTATCACCTAACTAGAGATCATTATTAATCTACGTGTGCGGAATGCCAGCGAATTTGCGATTCTTCCTTGCGATCCTCGATCGATTCTCGCGATTCTACCTTCCTTCTCTCCTCGTTTTTTTTCGGCGCCCGAATCACTTTTTTCTCCGTTACGTTCTTCCCTCGCTCTATTTTTCTCAAATTCCGTCTCTACGACTTGTTTCCTCGATCTTCGACCATCCTGTCGAACTTTTCCTCGCGATCGAAAGCGAAGAATGAAATTTCGCGCGCGCCGAAACGGGAAGATGGAAAGGAATCGCGAGAGATCGAGCGACGATCCTCTCGAGATCCTCCTACGACTCGTCGCCTCTCGGATCTTTCTCGTTTCGTTGGTTAGTGCTTTGGGATAAGACAGAAAACAAAGAAACGTGGAAGTAAGAAGCGTGAAGATGACGATACAAAGCGCAAGAAAATAAAATTAACGTGACGCAGCGAGGATTGCCGTAAGTGATACGCGAGATGAAGTGGAGCCGCGGAACGGCATTCGTTTGGAATCGTTACTCGTCGATCGTTTGCGAGGCAGATTGTCGACAAATGCATGCTGTCGCGGCGCAAGAACCGGACGATCGCCCTCGGTACGGTTCGATTCTCGCGGTTCTATCCCGTCCGATCTACGCCGCCGAGAGAACGGACGATGCGACGTCAAAATCGCTGCATTGCTCGATGATGCGAGAAACTCGGAGATCTCGCAAATTTCCGCAAACTTATGCTATCGTGGCACGCTATTCTCGACGAGACAATCGTGCGAGCAACGTTTCTAGTTGCACCGATTCTACTCGTCGTATACTTACATCGCAGTGATCGCTTTTACGACGCACTTTTCGCTTTCTCTCTTTCTCTCTCTTTCTCTCAAAATGGCTCGCTGATTCGGGAAGGAACTGACGTCGAAGAGTTCACGTTTTGTAACTTTATTCACACATATTTATACTTACATCGTTAATTTGCATAAGCCAAACATAATTATTACGTAATGATATATTATATATATATATATTTTTTTTTAAATAATTTTATGTATATATATATATATATATATATATGTATGTATATCATATGTATATATATACATATGATTCTTATTTTATAAATAATCAAGGAAAGAAATATCAATTTGTCTAAAGTAATAATTGGCAATCTTGTACTTATTCGTATCGTGGCTTCCGAGGAATGTGCACATTCGTATTTCCCTCTCCCTCTTACAAATAAAACGTACTTGTACGATATATATAAAGTATAAATGATCGCGACAGCATACGCCGCTTTTTGCGTTAAAGTAGTATTTCGGCGAACCGAACAAGGACTTAGAACTAACAAGTATGGCGTAAGGTAACTGAACGAAACGGAAAAAATAGTCGAACGATGGAATCCATCGCGCGACGAGACGCTCTCGTTTGCGGCACTTCCGAATCGGATAAGGGAAAGCCGACGAAGAGCGCGGAAAGTGTGATCGCGCGATCGCGAATTACGACGCGAGGGTTGCCGGTTTCGCGCACGGAATCGGCAACCAAAAGAGATCCTTCCGGGCGATCGTTTCGGGATTGAAAATTGGACTAGAGACCCGTGGAAAACTTCGGAATCGTTCTTCTCTCTCGTATTTGCTCGACTACTTTGGCGAAAGCATCTCGGTGCGCGAACTTTCAAAGGAACGAGCCGTTCTCGATCGTCGATGGGAGCTGTTCGCGACGGCAGCGAATTGAATCGCTGCTTTTTGGCATTCTTTAAACTAGCTTCGATTTGTACTTTGTCGCACGATTTCGCGAGACACGATTTTTCGCAATTCACGTTGCGACGTTTCGGCGCTACGGTTTCGCGACTTTGGTAAAACTGGCATCCTCGATGGGAGGCTACCGAGAGATCATGGCCGGAAACGTTTTGTCGCTGGGCAGCCTCTTTTCGAGGACAGCGACCTAAAAAACGGAAACGCCCGGCCCGACCGAGCGGTATATATCTTTGGTTCGTCGAATCGACAAATAAGTTTGCCTCCTTCTTCGTTGGCATTCGCAAAAATGCGAAACTACGAGCTAAATTGCGACTTAGAGGAAATGAAAAAAAACAAACGACCAAGTAGGCACAACAAAATAAAACAACGAAACGTAACGCGTCGTTGGAGCACAATAATCATTCTAATTTTTTTTATCCCTCGCGGGATAGAACTGTAAACGTAAATAAAATTATATATCATAGGTATATATTAAAGATATAGATTTATATATGTATATATATATATATATATATATGTTAGTGTTTGCATATAGCTGGTATATGCACGAATGCGGATACGCGTAACATAGGTATATATTTTTGGCAAGTGTCCGAGCTTACGAAACTAAAACACGTGAGTATGCTTAATATCATGAAAACGGAAATAATGCGGCCGAATTCCTGTCCAGGAGTACGGAAATGAGTAACTCACAGAGACTCTTCCGTCCCGGCGTCTCTAAGACCCTCCGTTGGAGAGAAAAAGAGCGAGAAGGAGAGACCACGGCCCGGTAATGCAAAGTACGACGCGCAATTTGCCCGAGCCGAGCATCGACGAACAAGAACGAGAACAAGAATGGCACACGGCGCGGAAGTCGAGCTTTCCTCGCGATTTCGCGCGTTTAAAGTTAACGAAATAAATAACGAAGGAATCGGGATATGGGGATTCGGATTCACAGCAGGGGGTTCCGCGACGATCGCGCGGTACGCCGGAAGCGAGAGAGGCCGCTCGTCGGAAACCGTTCCGTCCCGACCGTACAGATTCCGGGACTTTTCGCCGATCGCTTCTTCGCACCGAGAAAGATGCACATTCCTCCTTACGCTATTTAAGTACCCAACTGATTTGACTAGATAAAATAATTTGCTTTCTTCGCGTTCCCTCTGTATGTCTTTGGTTACAAAAGTGTTGGCGTAGGTTCTCTCATTCCTCGTCCTCGTCTCCCACCACCCGATCCCGATCTCCTCCTTCGTCCCGGTTTTCCTTCCATTTCCTTCCTTCTCCTCTTCGTTTGCATATACACGTGTTCGTACATGCGCGCAGGACGTGCGCGCGTGCACGACTGACTAGGGTGTAAAACATGAGACAGGCCTCGATAATATTGGTTTCCCGTCGACGACTAGAGTGGAACAGGTCTTACGATAAATGCCGCTCGTCTTGCGCGCATTCGAGGCGCGATCCGAGCGATCGAAAAGCCAGGGATATACGCCGCGCGATATCGAGCCACGCGTTTCGTCACTCCGAAGATATCGCGCGGCTGCGACTATTCGTGCGTCGATCTCTTCACGTTGAATTATCCTAAGTAACGTCGAGGCGCGTCGCGCCGCCGACAAATAAATACAAATTACGTACATGTATAGAATATAGTCGCACAATACGCGTGCGAGGTCTAAAGAACGACGATTTCAAACGTACTACTCGCACGAGACTCGAAGCAACGCGAACGATCGAGAAGACTGATCGAGGATCGCGCGCGATCTCGCGGCCCGTCGACGGATGGGAACTTTGGAGGGAGTTGCGCGATGCAAGAATGGATGCCGAGGATGGAAGAGGGAAATGAGGGTGTCGGTGACGGTGACGGTGACGAAATCGCGCGCTTCATCCTCGATCGGTTTCCCTCTCTTACGTCGACGGGCTTCCGTGGCGCGCGGTCGTTGAGACGTCTTCCCACTAAGGAATAGGACTAGAGGTGATTCTCTCGACGCTGCTCTCCCTGATGCGTATCGTGGTGAAGGTGGCGTTCGGCTCAAGGCCGGCGGCGAGACCCGCGGCATTCTGGTGAGCGATCGCAGTAGAGGACACGGAAATGGGAGTGGGTACCGCGGCGGTGACGGCCGCGACGTCCGCGGCCGAGGCCCCTGCCGGACCGCAGCCCCCGCCGCTTCCGGTCGCCCCGGATACCCCGGTGACGACGGGGGTGCAGGGGCTGCCCGGGGTCGCGGTGGTGACCGCCGCTGCGGCCGCCGCAGCCGCGGCCGCTGCCGTCGCGACCGCCGCCGCCGCCGCCGCGGCGGTCGTCCCGACGCCCAGCCAGCCGTGTCGATTTCTCAAGTGCCGCTTCATGTGCGTCGTACGGCTGAGCACTTTGTGACACACGGGACACTGGGTCGTCCCCTTGTGCATGTTCATGTGTTTGTACATCGAGTCCCGATTCCAGAACGTTTTACCGCAGAGTTTGCACGAGTGCGACGGCTGTTCGATGACCACTGTGCGAGAATCTAAATCAGATACAAACGATTCATGGTATTGCGTGCGCCGGTGCCGAGATCGCCAGATCGAGCGGCCGCGCCGAAGAGCTAACACCTCGAGCGCGCGCTACCTTCGCCCGCGGCGATCCGATCGCGGCTCTCCTCCTTCCCTCGTCATCCCTCCTGCCCTCCTCACCACATCCATGACATCCTCACCTCCTCACGTTCTCACCTTCTGCGAACCGCGCATTACGCGCCCGAGGCACTCGCGAGAATCGAACGGACCGTGTCGCTTTCCTGCAACCGTTCGTCGCTCGTTCGACCGTTCTCCCTCGATCCGAACGGCGATCTCGGGAAGACGAGTTTAGAAGCAAGGCGGCACACACGACGAATCTTACTCTCAAAGGAACAACCACGGGGGTGCTGACACGCAACTGTACCGTGCGGCTCCACAGCCGTGTCACCTGGGCGGCGGAGCTTCTCGTTTTCAACCGCCTATTCGTACCATTTTGTTTCTTGGAGTCCACTCGCTCAGCCTCTTAAAGGAAGCACCCGACAAAGTCGTAGCATTCAAATATTCTTATTAGTTTGTCTGGAGGAGCGAGACATTGTATTACATTGTTGTCTCGTCGCGCGCTTCGTTTCATCAAGGAGAATCTCCCCATGTGGTGGGGGTAATTCTGCCGGAGTTTATTCTGTTTTCACTATAGAGATGTTAGAAATCTGGTGCCTACGCCGATGTCCTCACTGTCGCCACCCAAATCGCGTTGTCTCCCTTGCTTCGATCTGCAGCGTTCTCTCTTTTCGTCTTTTAGTTCGATTTGTATGTGTAGCTCTTTTAACGAATCGCGAGGTAGAACGTCAAGTGCCTTCGTGTACATGTGACAAGAGGCATGACGCTTGACGCCTGGCGAATCAGGCTCTGCCAAAACAGGCTTACCTCCTAGGTGACACGGCCGTGGAGCCGCACGGTACGTATATACTCTTCGAACAATCATGCTACTGTGAGTTACAACGCTCGAACGACACAACAAGACAACGCACGTACTTGTACAAACTGTTCGGTATTCATGCAGAAGAAACGACGAAATGGGCCGTGCGATCGAACGTGCCCCGGCAAATACGGGGCCATTCTCGACGAGTACAAGGGACCGAGGTTCATCGTGCCTTCTGCCCAGTGAACCGACAATCATGACGTTCCTTTTGCGAGTCGACCTTCCGCGCGGAATACGGCACGCTCCTCGAAATCGAGGATCTCCTCCCTCTGATGTCGCGATACCGCGAGATTGTCCGTCGATCGCGAGCGCTTTCTCGACTCGTCCCCTCTCCCTCCTCGAAGTGTGCGCTGGACGAGACGGAAACGCTCCCGGCGGTCGTGGCGCGAGAGAAAATGGAAACCAAAGGTATCCTCGTGTAACGCTTCGTTTATTTTCCACATTTATCGATATCAGTCTCAAAGAGGAAGAGGAGCCATACAGAGAGGACGCGCGCAAACGCGCCTTTCACTTTGGGGGAACGAGGATGGCGATAGACCCGCAAGGTCGAGGAAGAGTCGAAGTAACTGAAAAGAGTCGAATCGTGTCGCGCGATACGTATATATTTACATGTTCTTTCGCCGATCCGAAGTTGCACGTTGGGAAGCAGGCGAGATGTCGAAACGACGGCGAAAGGGCGCGCAGTTTTTGCTTACAAACAGGGCGCGGTGGTGCTCGATAACGGCTGTCGTCCGTCGGTATTCGTGCGTGAGCTTCGACAAAGAGCGGCAAAAGTCGAAGGGTCGATCGGCGGACCGGTTCCGCGGAATCTGGAAGAGCTCGATCGACCCTAACGACGCCGCGGAACCTCGCGTTACTTGACCCCGTGCACGTTGACCATGTGACAACGCATCGTGTACTTTCGCGTGAAAACCGTCTGACATATAGGGCAGACGGTGTCTCCTCTGTGTATGCTACGATGATGAGCTAGGGAGTCACCGCGATTGTAGGTGCGCCCGCAGACATCGCACACCCACCGACCGCTCTCGTCGTGAAGAGGCTTTGACCTACGCCTGATCCCCTCGAAACCGAGGCTCGTTGCTTGCCGATGCTGTTGCGGTTGTTGCTGTTGCGGATGATGATCTTGTTGCTGTTGTTGTTGAACTTGTTGAGGCTGATGCTGTTGATGATTCCCAACGATGGGCGTAGTATCGTGCTTTGGTTCTGCGCACACAATCCAAAGTGTTTCCCATACACAGACAGCCTCATACTTATGTGATATAGAGTTTCGTCGTGCCTCGAATCTCGAGCGGAAGATTCCGCGTTCTCTACTGTTTTTTTTGTTTTTTTGTTTTTTGTTTTTCGTTGCTTGCCTTTTTTTCTAATCACTCTGCCCTCTGATCGATCTTTGCCATTGACTTCCGCGTCAGGGACGGTGCATTGAGAGAGAAATGCTAAATGTACCTTTCGTTCGGTTAAATTTGGACGAGAATCTTTTTACCTCGAGTTTCCTGGATCTCGTTAACGACTTTTCTCTCAGTGCAAAAGGCAGGAGGCGAGGAGGGAGACTGGGATCGGGCGACGAACGGACGAGGTTTGGGCGAGGAATGGCGACGGGACTTCGACGAGGCGAACGAGCACCCGCGAATTCAAGGCGATTCTTCGTTTGCCAAGCGTCGAAAAACTTCGAAGAATCACCTTTCGCGAGTTCTCTCGCGGCCCGACATACGATATACATACGTATCTTCGGGATAAAAAAACGCAGCCCCTGTAAGTAAAAATGCCAAAAAAGTACAAATACCCGCAAGCACAAATCAACGCAGCCTCCACCCAGAGAAAAGAAAGGACAGGGTTTTTGTTTCGACGAGCGACATTTACGAGCGGATGCAACGAAAATAAACACGAAGTTCTTTCGCAACATTTTATTGCAACTTCCTAACACAGTAATCCAAACGTGAAAACGTTTCTCTCGGTGGAATCGAGCGCAAAAATGAGCAGGGCGCGAAACGCGAGACGCGACCCGCGCTTCCGGAGGCGAGAGGCGAGAGGTTGCCCCGCGGAAAACCGTTGATCGTCTATGACGTCAAGCGCGCGTAATCGTAGAAAAGTAAGAAAAAGGAGGAAAAGAAAGATGCGAACGATGAAAGTATGGGTGGGGGTGGTCGGATACGTGAGCGTGGATGAGTCAAAGAGGATGAAAGGCCTCGTCTCGCGAGGACGGAGCGTCGGATCGGTCCGACCGGAGGAGAGCGAAACGACTCGCGAGGCATGGCGTCGCGGCAGACCGGAGAAGAGATCTCGACCGATATCCGCGACGTTCGGCCTCGTCCCTGCTAGCGACCCTGAAAGTGCAGTTGTGGATGCGCAACAAGTGCGCCTTCATGTCGTAACTTCGACTAAATATGCGCTGACAAATCGGACACCTGGTCTGCCCCGCGTGCAAGTCCTTGTGCAGTGTCAACGACATCGGATGCTTGAAAGCCTTCCAACAAATTCCACAGCGAAACAACAATTCAGTGTCCGTGGACTGACCGTAGTCATCGTCCGGGACGATGTCCGCGGTTGCAGGACCGGCGCTTGCGCTACCACCCCCGCCCCCCGCGGCGTCTCCTGCTTCCTCTACAAATAAACACAAACACACAACGTCACCTCCATTAATTAGCTCCCCGATACCCTAACGCCTCAGTCGCGCGAAACGAAGAATCGTCCTTACGATCGAGACGAAAGTACGAGAGAAACGGGGAGGATGAATCGCGACGTCGCTGACAGAAAGCGGAAGCCGAGCAGAGCAAGTCCGATCAAACCAAACTGAAGGACAGAGGGTACTCGACACCACCGAAAGGAAGATTCAAGCTTGCCAAATTCCCAGAATACGAGACAGCACGCAAGAGTACAGGCGCGATCGCACGTATCGTACCGTAACGGCCGTCGAAACCGGAGAATTCGTCGAGCCTCCCCGTGACTTTTTCGACCTCGCGGACGATTCTCGATCGCGATGCATCGATATTCGCCTGCTCCTTCGAGTCGCCGAGAGAAACGTTTTCGGCGCTTTGCGCGCCTTGCCGTCGCGAGCATCCGACGGAACGAACAACGAAGCCACGGTATTCGCCTCTCGGACCATCGTTCGTGTCGGCGTGTCGTTCGTATCGTTTAACGCCCCGCAAAAAGTACGATGTCGCGATCGTCGGGCGGGTTAAGTACGCTATGCTAAAACTAACGGAATTCGAGTCGACCAGTTTAAAGGCGTTATCGACTTTGCGCCGAGTAGATTTCAGTCTGTGATCGCTCATATAAAAAGAACGGTGTTACCGTTGTCATTCGATCGTCTTACGATTAGGTTCGCGATACACGCGCGAGTACAAAAAAATACATTTCATCGGGTTCCGTGTAAAGTCGTGTATAAAAAAAAAAAAAAACTTAATCCTAAAAGGAGATCTTGGAAACGTTCCGACAAACGCAGCGCTTTTATCGAGAGCGACTTCGCGGATGGAACTCGTACGAGAAGTGAGGTCAGCGACGCGCGCACTTGGCGATATCCACGTCGATCGTTAAACGGAGAGGCGGAGTCCTTGTCGTACAAACACGCGAGGACTCCTTTTTTTCCATTTTTCTTATTTTCTTTTTCTTTTCTTTCTTCTCTCATTTCCTTTTTCTATCAAACTCCGGCTCGATTCGCGTTACCCGACGCGACAAAATATCGAAGGCCCACGGATTTTCATCTTCGACGAGCTCGCGACCGTTTATAAAGTTGCTTCATAATTTGCGCGAATACTCGGTCGAACTTGAGAAAATCAGTCGGCGACCCGCGCAGCCTTACCGAACTAGGAAACTAACGATAACATATGTATATATCGAGTATTTGTATCTAGGTACTTTTGACGCAGAGAATTCGAACGTTCCCGTGTAATGACGAGGCGGACCGCCCCGTCGCAGTCTTACGCGTTCAGACGTTATTAAATATTACGAGATAAAACAATTAACGAGCCTGGAAGACGCGAGCGGATGATTCGTCGTAATCTCTTCGTTGACGTGTATCGACAATTAACGACTGTCAATCGCGAATTTTATAAATACACGCGCTAAAATCGGGGCTACGGTTAAGTTACAAAAATAAAAAAAAAAGAGTAAAAAATTAAAAAATAAAACCTTATAAGGCGACGGACCGACGATGCTCGTAACGACACGACGTCCGCGCCAAGTACGGTACGTTTCGAGGGTATTGGCGGGTCCTTACCATCCTCGGTTTCCCTAGGCGAGGCAGCGTCGAAGGGCGTTACGATAGGACGCGCAACGACGGAAATCGCGAACAACGAGGACGATTCGGTTCGCTTCGATACGACAATGGTCACGCATTGGGAAGAGGAGGGACAAGTTTGGAGGACTGCTCCTTTTCAACGTCGAGCGAAAGAATCTCTTGCTTTGACATTCTCTCTCTCTCTCATTCTTTCCTGCAGATTCACTCGGTGGAACATCCGCTCTCTATCTCTCTTTCTCTCTTTCCCTCGTTCTCCCTTTTCGATTTTCCACGAGGGAGAAGAAGACGCGTCACAAGGAGGATATTTAGTCGAGTTTGAATATTAATTCGAGCGGAAAGGCGAGTCGGTGCTATGGAGGCGGGATGTGAGGGATAGCGCGCATTTTGTGAAAGTCGACGAAACATGGCCAGCGGCACAAACAGGCATTGCAGGGCCAACATTTGAAGCGCGTCTGCCTGAGCTTTCCACGTGATGTGACCATTCCGCGCTGCTTGCAGTGTACACATACTTTTCCGTGACCGTTTGCTTTGCTGAGGCTATGCGGCTGACCAGATACGTACGTAATCCCTCCTGGAGAAAACACATTGGCCAAACGCTTCGGTTAGTCAGTTCTTAAGTATATGTGCACATGCAGGCAACCATTAGTTAACAAATTTTTTCCTCCTTAATGACCATTCCCAGCACCAACCAATCCCGTAGCCGTGAAAGCCAGATCTAGAGTATCAGCCAGACCAGTACCCACGATTATCGTACGTATGCGCGCGTGTTTTAGGTAGCTATTATTAACGGATTGTATCGTAGCGTTTCCGGACGATAGCCGAAATTCGCCTCCGCCGTCCCTTCTCTGCTTTCCTTTCGCTTTTTCGGATATCCGATCGACCACCACCGTCCGTTCTTCTCGACCAAGCTTGAAAGCTCACTCTCCCTCTCTCTCTCTCTCTCTCTCGTTTGATCCCTCTTTCTCTTTCTTTCTGAGACTGACTTTTTCCACGTTTTTCCACGGACGAGCTTGCGTATATTTTCATCCATCTTATCCTCTCGGCCTCTCTCAGCATGTCTACGTCTTTTCCACGTAACATGGTCCGTTCTCTCTTCTTCTAAAAATCTTTATCCCCGCTCTGACAAACGCGATCGTTTCTCTTCGCGTACATCCACTCGTGGCGCCGCTTCGTGTAGCCGCTCTGTTTCGTGATTCGCTCGGAATGATCGTCTCTGGAAAATGTCCCCTACCGCTCCTCTATCCTTCCTTCTTTCTCGATGCTTCGAGCAAGGGGATTTTACGACGATGAAACGGAGATGGACGTTCGATGGACTCGACGCGTCAAGGTGCTCAAGATGCTCCGATTTACCTACCTCGGTCGCGGTTCGCTCTTCCGTTTTGACTCTCGTTAAGGAAACGATTTACGGATCTGATGGTGCGAAGAAGCTTTCTTTTCCGAGAGATCCCTGCTGCGACGTACCCACGGAAACGAGGGTCGGCGAGAAGACACGAAGCGTCTCGTTTCAGCGTCGATTCTTCTTCATTTTTCCTCTTCCAACCGATTCGAGCTTGCTCTCGCGATTAGGAATTTAACTACCGAACGACCGACCGCCCGAAAGAAAGAAAACGGAAGAGTCGTCGTGATCGTTGGGACGACGCGCTCTATATACGCGCTGCATCTACGCGTCTACGTTTGTCCGAGTTTCAGAGGCGTATCGATTCGACCTATATAGAGATGCAATATCCCACGCACCCAAACCGTTTCGGAAATTGCGACTAGCGTAACGAGGATGAAGGGGTCAGTAACGAGATGCTAAAATGTCAGAGAGGAGAAAATAAAAGAAAGATCGTTCGCATGCTCTATCACCAGCACCACCACCGTCGCTACTTTCGATTAGTCCTTTTATCGAGGCAACGAAACTTCTCTTGCAAAGACTCGTCGCCATTGATTTGCCAGTTAATCTTAAACGTCCGTAACGAGTCTCCGTCAAGGAGGATCCGGTGTCGACGAATAACGAAGAATTTTGAAGAATTGCGTCAATGGAAGAAATTATCCGAACGACTTTTAAGATTAACTGTTCGTGCAACTCAACCGAACGTATCTTCAAGGAACAGCCGCTGTATGTACACGCAAATTCCGCTTCCAAGTAAAAAGGTACTAAGATTTGCAAAAAAAGTTGCTTCGTACCACCTTTGGAAGAGATGCGATCTTCTTTCCGTTGTTGTTGTTTTTAGTGTATACACAAAGGTATGCTTACAAAGTTAGTGCGCGTGAGGAATATAGTGGTTGGCTTTGTTCGAATTGTTAAAGGAACGTTTGATGATTGTCGGCACACATAGAGCACTTGGCAATGCTTTCTAGTATCTACTGATCAACCTACACCCGAGTGCCTATACCGTACACTTACATTCAAAGAAAATAGAGAAAAAAAAGAAACACCATGCACTCTTTATACTTTAGTATGTTTAAAAGATTAATAGAGGAATAAAAGTAGCTTTGTATAATAGAAGGACAATGCTTTTCTCCGACGTACTCGTAAGATCGTTGCGTCGATGATTTGTCGCACGATCGGTTTGTGAACCTGATCTCTCGATGGAACGTAAAACGCGAGAGAGCCGAATAAGTGCTCGAACGAAACTAACGGATCGACGACGTAACGACGTTACGATCCTATGAGAGTTGTACGTTTAACGTTTAATTGTACCGGTGTCACGAATCGTCAGGTTCACAAATTCGAAGCGAAAGTTATAGAACTCGACAGAACTTCGTCGTGAGGCAACGATCGCGTCTTTTGATCGTGAACGCCATCATCGCCTCGATAACTGAACCCAAGTTTCGTAATGGAAATTTGTGTATGTGTGCAAAAAAAAATAATAGAAAGCTGTATACACTACTGAATTATAGTACAGTCCGTAATATTAGAAATTTTGTAAACTATCCCCTCGAACTGAGAAAAATTATTGCAATAACAAGGAATCGGCTTCCTTCCTATTGCGCGTAATTTCATCATCGAGTCTCAATCCGAACGTTCCGACGTTAGTCGGACTTTCTATGCGAATTGCGATTATCCACGGAACCGTTTTGCAACCACGACGAACGAGCGTCTCCATTGATAACAGAGCAAAACTTCCGTTTCATTGTTGCTGATACGCGAACTCGACTATCCAAGTTTAACGCTTTAAATTCTAATTGTGAGATTCGGCAGCGATTCTCCGCGACACTGTGCGCTTGCCGATATTGTAACGTAAATCGAAACTCCAATTGTAATTCGAATGTCAAAATCGCGATAACGTTATTTCTTGAACGGTACCGTCGGACAAAAGTTTCTCATTTCGTGTGCTCAACGCGTGGGTACAAAACTTGGAAGCTCGAAGCGATTTCGTCGATTCTCGTTCTTGTCACATTAACAGTTATCGATCGTTTTTGTTCCACGGGCCGCGCTAAGCCTCGACAACCCAAAAGACGTTGGCGCAAAAGTACGGGAAATGTATGACCATTTAACCCTGCTCCTTCGCGAACCGGGACAGATTATTTTACCGGTATCGTTAGACTCGAAATTTTGAGGAGACACGACGAGGCTTCGAGCTTCGTTCAATGAGAATTAGGCTCAACGAAAGTATCGTATGGTGAACACTTACCCTGTACCGCTTCCTGTGTTATCCTCTCCCCGGATGTACTAGGCTTCGAAAGCAAATGTCCTGGTTGAAAAATAATGTGTTTGATGCGATCGTCTACACGTTGAAGTAGATATTACTTTTCCACTGATGCTAGTAGAAAGAAAATCCTTACCCACGTCTGCTACTTGGTGTTTGAGATCCAAACCATCGGAAGTAGACTGACTGCTCGAGTAAAACGTTTGACTAATGTCTGGTTTCTGATCGTGATCCGGTGTCGTTGACGACGTGTCCTCCATGCCGATTTTGTTCAATGAATTGTCTCCTAAACTCTGCTCTTCGTAACTACAACTGCTTCCGTCTTGTTCCAAGTATTCGGGCATTTCCAGCTTGAGGTTCGGCATGAGAGGAATTATTTCGACGGGATCCGATCCCGCAGTCGACTGATTTTCCGTTGATTTGTTGTCGGAATCCTTTCCCGATAGAGCGTTGCTCACGGCCGTTTTGTCCGTGTTTGCGTTCGCGTTCTCTCTGCATTTGCGTTTCTTGCTTGGCGGGGCGTCCGGCAAATCTACCGCGTGATACGGCATCGGTGACGACGGAGATTTGTTTCTTTTGATATTCGTCGCTGCTTTACCAGAAGCATTTTGAAGTTGAATTTCGGGTTCGTTTGGAATTTCTATGTCGTCCTGAAAGGTAATTTCAGACGTAACGTAATCCATAGTTTCAATAGCTGGGTAGAGATTGTACGAGAGTATCATAAACACACCTCGACTAGACTGTCGTTATCTTTTCCTGTACCATCCGTGAGGCCCTGAACTGCTAAGAGTTCTGCGGTTGTTAAAAAACTCGCAAGCTGCTCTTGAACTACATTAACTTCACCTTGGTACATAAAATCTACCAATGCAGCCAGGTCATCAAATTTCACATTACGAAATATTATAACTGGATGCTGGCATGGATTTTCCTATCGGGAAATTATAATCGTGCGTTAAACAAAATATTTTTTATAGCTCGAAAAAAAATGTAGTGCAGCTTTAAAATTTTTTAAATTTTACCTTAAATAAATCTCTGAAATATGTGCTACACGCGGATAAGAGCATCTTATGGGCCCTTATCCTTTTCCCTTCACAGCTCAAAGTAACGTCTACTAAATCTTCCTCCGATCTTAATGTGTCAAAGGCGCAAGTGATATGCTTCAAATAATTATTCCACCTAAGAGAGAATTGTTGACTGGAACCCATACTGCTTTTCTATAACCGAAACAAAAGTTATCACGACCATTAGTGAAGATACTGGCAAAATTCACGAAAAATTCGATTCCAATATAATGATAAGAAAATTGCCTTGTTTACATGCTACTAACAAAAAGGAGGTATATACAACGAGACTACCGTAGAACGAGTGAACGTTATGAATATTCTTAAACTATCTCTTACCCTATTCGCGATTAGTGCGCTCTCGAGATAACGACGCAAGAAAAGATCGGAAAAAAAGTTGTAGCCCTTAAAATACGTAGCACGATAAAAACTGTCAGTAGCGGTCGTAAAGTTCGGCAGATATGACGAATAAATAATTAATGAATTGCGGAGCTGTTATTAATGCGTTAGTCCTGACACGTTTTGCGAAAAATAAAAACTGTAAACAGTAGGAGCGGAATAGAATTTCATGGCACTGTGGAAGGTTTCACGGGCACCGCGTGTGGGTCAAGAGTGGCGTCGATCTACCAAACGACTTTAACGTTATATAATTGCATCGCGCCAGAGAATCGTGCACGTGTAGAACGACTTTTTTCAGATTCTCGTGCCACTTTATAAACCACACTTCCCGATTAAATGACAGCTGGTAGCCATTTTCCTTCAGGAAAAAGCGTAAGATGCGCGAAAGGAACTCCACTTCCTGCAGAAGCCACGCGCGGTGCGTGGGATGTCAGGATACATGTGTGGAACCTCACATAGGAGCGATACCAGTACCTTCCAGCTTCGAAGCGTCGTCATTGGTGAATTTTCATTGACGCCGATACTGCCATGAATTTCCAATTATTTCGTTACAATAACGATACGGTTCGTTTAGGAGTCAACGGTACATTAGAAACGAATAAATTGTAATTCATGTATGAAAATGCTTATTTCATAAAGATTTAGGTAAGGTAGATGTAGAGGAAAAGAGTAACTCTTCGATATGTCCCCTCAAAAATTTTCTTAAAAAGTCACGTATATCGACAGCATTATATAAAGCTTTATGAACAATCCGCTAATTTTACTTCAGTCATTATTGATAATTATTGCCTGTACATATCGTAGAGATGGTCGAGATCAGGTAGTTCAAGTCAAGGTCCGTTGATTGAGGGGAACAGCGACGAAGTAAGGTCTTTGCACGGGCGGCCATCTTTGGGTTTTGACCGTTGGTGGGAGAAAAAAGAATGAAGGGGACAGTTGAATTCTAAGCGTGGCATCGTAGGTCAGTTTAAGAATAAAAAGTGGAAGTGTATTACATAGTTGTGGATCAATAATAATTAATGAATAATTAAAAATGGTTATCTGCCATGTATTAAACTGTCAGAGTAATTTGTGGCGTAATTGTTGATCACAACTAGTGTGTCATATTTAATTTTATGTTTAATGTTATATTTGTTATATGTTACATTTATTTTATAAATTTATACTAAATATACTAATATTAAATTTATATTAAATAAACAAAATTTATCTCGAACAATTATATAAAATATTCAATAGCTTATGATCCTCCGTAATCTCTCTACTTACTCATAACCTCACTCATCGAAGCTGGTTTTTGAGTCCGCCATGTTTGGGTTTCGGGCGTGAGACGAGTGCAAAGACCTTACTTCGTCGCTGTTCCCCTCAATCAACGGACCTTGGTTCAAGTTAAGATGGGAGAATTTTATACTTTAGATTTACCTAAGCTTCAAGAAATGTTTCGTGTTAACAGTCGTAGGAGGCAGTAGCGTCACTCAATTTAGTGTTTACTATACAGGCCAATTTGAAATAAAGTGCGCTTAATTACTTTCTTCTTTTATCCAAATACCATCATTCGTATCAGAAAGATAAATAAATTTTTACAATGACCATTATAATTGATTATAATGGAAGGTCGTCACGAGCGCAGTTTGTACAATTCAAATGATGCGTAAAGAATTTTTTAAATCGAAAACGATGCCACATTGTTCAACCACTACATTTGTTCCATACATAAAATTCCGTATTCCTTACAAATTTCTAGAGAGCGTGTTATAATTAAACAAATTTTAATAATATACGAGTCTTTGAAAAGTGACAGAATGTATAGCAAATGTTGGATACAGATATTTTGCTTTCTTCTGGCCGTAAAGCGTATGTAAGCGCACCCTGTTGAGCCATAAACTATACAAACGTAAGAAGAACGGAAACTCGATGATTTAAAGAGGTTCTCGTGGTACTGCCGTCAACGCTATCTAGTTTTTTGAAATTTTCTGCAGTTTTTCTGGCGGGAAATAACCTCTGTATGAAAGGCATATATTTAAACATTAATATATCGCTTATTTCTTGACCAATTTAAATGCGGTTTGTTTCAATGTCTTACTTAGAGTCAAAATTACTCATTAACTAATGGAAAATACTGAAACTGAAGTTCTATGAATGGAATAGTAGTGTTTAACAAAATTTGATAGGGTCTTCGAGATAAGAAATTATTTATCATCTGTATTATACAAACTCCATTCTTGACGATCTACTCATATAATGATCATTGTAAAAATTTCCTTCTTTTTCTAATATTATGACAGTATTCTGATAAAAGAAGAAAATAATTAAGCGGGGTGCTTAACTTTCTAGAGGTTGAGTTTCCGTACCTTTTAACGTTTGTGACGTGTCTTTTTTCCCATTGCTTAGCATACGAAACTTATGAAATTATAAGGGTAAGATGACTAATTTGACGGACTATATTACAATTGGAATGAATAAACAATGATATGATTTATTATATTGTGCATTAAATTAGATCGTTTTCTACGTTTGCAGGCAAGACCGATATATTATGGATTTACCCCTAAATCATCAAAATTTGCAACCAATACTTGACAAATTATCAGATGAAGAGGTTCGGCGATTACTATTTCTTTTTAAATATGATATTAGGATTTTATATGATATATCGAACTCAAACTTTCTTCACACTATGAACGATCAATTTTAATCGTAGATCAAGATAGAAAAAAATTTGGAAAACATACTTTTGAGGCAATGTCACGTAGAAGCAAAATTGCAAAATATAAGCAAGGTTTTACCTAATGTTGTTGTGATCAAAGAGGAAGGAGAAAAGTTCCGTGACATGATTGCACGTACCAATGAATTAGCTGAAAATGTAAGCGCTAAGGTGAGACAACTAGATTTGGCAAGGGTACGTAGAACTATACAGTTAAATTTCTTGTAATTTCTTCACTACCATAATTAAGTAATATCATTTTTACTTGCAGAGTCGCGTTTGCGAATGTCAGAGACGCGTTAACGATATTCTTGACTTACAACTGTGCAGCGAAGGTGTAGCCATGGCATTACGTAATGAGGATTATGAGCAAGGGGCGGCTCATGTTCATCGTTATTTATCCATGGATCAAAAGTTATTAGAGAGAACGGCGGAAGATATTTCAATGGATCATACTAGTATTAGCAGTTCTTTAATTACTCTACAACAAGCAGCTCTGCAGCTGAGAACCGTAGTTACTCGGAAATTTGATGAAGCTGTAAAATCGGAAGACCTTGCATCCGTTGAAAGATTTTTTAAGATATTCCCATTGTTGGGAATGCATTCCGAGGGGCTTAAGAAATTTTGTAGCTATTTGTGCACAAAGGTAAGAATGGCCTCTGTATGGTGCTTTCAAGACCAAATATTTTAATGCCTCGTAAACATTATGTACTGTCTTTTTATATCAGCTACACGAAACGGCGCAGAAAAACTTGAAAGCGGCGTTAGAAATGAAAAGTAACGATAAAAGAGCATCCGTTATATTTGCCGACACTATGACATTATTATTCGAAGGAATCGCCCGTATCGTCGAAATACATCAGCCAATTATCGAAACGTACTATGGCCCTGGAAAATTGCTAACGACCGTTTCAATTTTACAAAAGGAATGTGATAGGTGAGATGCTCCGCTCTTAAAAAAACTTGAAATAAAAATTAACGGTTCGGCCGTCCTCCAAATAGGCAAATGAAAAAAATCATTGCGGAATTTATGAAACATAGATGCATATCTAAAAAAGTACAAATGATAAACGATTATCTCCGAAAGCCGAGTTCGGAAAGAGCAGATCCCAAAGAATTCGATTTATTATTAGGAGAGATTACTATAATGCATTCACGAGCTGAATTGTATATTCGTTTCTTGAGGAGAAGAGTAAAAGCAAGTAGAACACTTATGTTTCGAAGATCTCAATACCATTTTTCCATTTGTAAACTTGATACAATGTATGTTTCTTTTGTAGAACGATATAGAAATCAGTGCTACAGATAATATACAATGTAAGGAGCTGATAAATGAATTTGAAACCATTATCGGGAATTCCGAATTAGCACGTGGGATGCAGGAACTTTTGGGTGCTTATCTTGCCTTGGAAAGATATTTCCTTGAAGAAAGCGTAAATAAAGCATTAGGAATGGATACCCTGGATCAAGATCAACAAACGTCCAGCATGGTCGATGACGTGTTTTTTATAGTACAAAAATGTATAAGGTATCATCGAAAAGATATTATCTACCTGTGATGATAGGAAAATCAAGTATTTCATAATATATTTTTACAGACGGGCCATGTCAAGCTGGAGCATAGACGGTGTTTGTGCCGTGGTAAACATAGCTTGCGGTATATTGGAAGGAGAATTTTCAAATAGATTAAGAAATCGATTACGCCAGGGATATCCAGCTGGATATTTAGATTTGGCTCAAGCTTACAATGCTCTCCAAACCAGCATACAACACGGTCGTTTACAGACTTCCGATACGGAACTTGCTCGTCTTACGTTTCTGGTACAGCTAATCGCTTTAAGATACGTTTAATAGTACAATGCTTGAATCGTTTGTAATACTTTTCATTGCTGCGTGCAGGCATATCTGAACAACACAGATGTCAGCATCGAATACGTCGAAACCCTGTGTAAAAGTCTTAGCGCGGAAATAGATGCAACTTTTCCTAACATGCAGAATAAAGATAGGGGTAAAATTGACAGTTGTTTGTCCGGTCTAAAAGGAGTTATGTCAATTTTACGAGCCGTTACGGACTACGGTTTGGAACAGTTGCGCGTAAGCGCAGTTAAACCAAGAGTTACGCCCTGGGTCGATGCATTTCTATCGGTTGATCATCATATCAACGAGGTATGAAAGTTCAAACGATCGGATTGAATGATATATACAATAATGAAATTATTCTAATCTTTTTAGGATGACTTGTTACGATACGAAACAGACGAACCATTTGTACAAACTTTAGTCATGAACTTAGAGGGTTTACTTCAAGGTTTTAAAGGTAGTTTAACTACCTCCAACTACGACGCGCTTATCGGTCTTCTTACTGCGGAGGTCACGGCTCGATTGGAAAAAGTTGTTTTGAAGTCTACCTTTAATAGAGTACGTTTAGTATCAGAATAATAGAATATCTTTTATCTCTCATGCTTTAAATATCGTCTTAAGATTAAAACTATGTTATTTAGGCGGGTGGCCTCATATTGGACAAAGAAATACGATCGCTAGCTAGTTATTTAGCCGCCGCAACATCATGGTCGATACGCGATAAGTTTGCGCGTTTAACACAAATTGCTACAATACTGAGCATCGAGAAAGTGGACGAACTAGCCGATTATTGTGGTGCAGATGCAATAGCATGGAGATTAACGCCCACTGAAGTGCGACGAATCGCTTCTCTAAGAACAGATATTCGTCCAGAGGAAATAAAGAGGCTCAAACTGTAATTTTCTCCGAGTTAACTTTGTGGACAATACCACGAGTTTCTGCAATATTCAGACTGAAATGCTTGTATTATTTGGATGATTACATAATGAAATATGTTTTGTAAAATTATTATTTATAAAAAACGCAAGGTTTTTAAGTAATTTTAGAAATCTATAAAACGGTATTGAGAAGTTTGCCGATACTTGTCTCAAGAGAAGTAACTGTAATACGAATTTTGTTATTGTTAAAGCAATAAAATGAATGGTTAAACCACTATTTTTTCATTCCTTCCTGTTAATATTAAGTGTTCTTATATATTTAGGTTCATTTCACCTCTTAAGAATATATACTTTTATACATAATAAGCTTAAGAGACTCTTCAGATATCCCCACCCTGCACGAACTGCTTCGACCGTGAGGGAAAAACCGAACGCTAAACGAATGACATATATATATATAAATATATATACATATATGTATATATGTCATGTATGTGGACTTGTGCATGCTCATATATAAAAATAAATGTTACATAGGATCTTGTATGCAATGATTCCTAGTGTGATTAACCTAAAATAAAAGTGTAACTTTTATTTAGATATTTTATTAAAACATGATCACCTGAGTTTTCTCGTTTTTGATACGTAACGTTAATCATGTATGCCATTTATAACGTGCATTTACTGTAGCTTATGTTTAATATTGTACAATGGAAAAAGAACGGTACGTATTTATTGTTGTGACAGATTATCGTTTTTTAAAATAAGAAATCAGTAGCCGTAATGAACTTAAATATTGATTTAACGTAACTATTTGAATTTTCAACTCGCCGTTAATTAGCAATTTTTTTAAGTGATTTGTATTGTTTAGTGAACATTTTTTATTTTTTTCAAATGTGGACCAATCTTTTAACATATTTTTGCTTGTTGTATCAGATTTACAATGCTCCTTTTGGAACCAGGAGAGATATTTTTTGAAGATTACAGCGTTCAGATGAAAGTACTCGATACTTCTATTTCAGAAGAACAAAGATGGACAGATGGAAGATTAAAATTATGTTCAAAATCCATAGTATTTGTAAATAAGGATATTAATCAGCCTTTAATTAAAATTCAACTGAAAGAAGCTGTAGCCATCGATCATTGCGAATCCATCAATAACATAGCACTGTTGGTATTTACATGTTACAGCATAACATTGATATTATGCCGTGACATTATTGTTACAAAATCTATTACTATTTTTCTAGCCGCAGTGATGTATTATCGGTGCAATGTAAGCAATACGTGGAAATGTTGGAGAAAAATATTTTAGCACCATACAAATTTATACACGAGCGTGCCACTTTCCACTTTCATTTTAATTATGCGAGAGTAGAGGATTGTCTTCCACAGATTTTGCAATTATTCAGAGCAGCTACTCTGCCAACTGCCGAACAGAATGCCATGGTACATCTTGTTCACGATATTAACGATTGCGTAAAATTTGTCTAAATCATTAATCCTTCTCTGTTTACATAGATCATGGCTATTGTGCACTCAAGACAATCCAGAGTATCGTTTGATACATCGTGGTTAGAAGATTTATACGAACAAGTGGTATTGGAAACCCAAGCAAACAAAGTGTTATTCCTTGTAATTAATCCAGGGAGAATACTTTTGACAACATCGAGAATCTATTTTCAGCCTTACAATAATCTAGATCAAGTATATAAATATTCTTATAACCATGCTTTATAAATATTTGTTAAACAATAATAATTAATTTGAATTTTCAGCATCCAGTTCTAAAGATACAGTTAAAGGATATTAAAAATATTATAAAGAGAAGATTTCTTTTAAGACAAGTGGTAAACGACATTTTTATTTACCCAAAGATGTATATGCGTCTATTTTTGGTATTATTAACAGCTACCTTTAATTACAGGGGTTAGAAATTAAATGGTTACGACACCCGGAAGGTAGATTTGAACATCTGTTCGTATCGTTTAAGAACGAGAGTGATAGAGACGAATTATATTCTAGTTTATTGAATCAATCTGCAGTTTCGTTGGAAAGAGTTCCCCAAAATCAAATGACTATGAGATGGCAAACTGGTGCTTTGTCAAATTATGACTATCTTTTATACGTTAATAGGTAACTTTGATTCTTACGATGTATCGATTTACAGTTACAGAAACTCAATTGAACATTAAATTTCAGTTTGGCAGATCGAACGTTTCACGATTTGACTCAGTATCCAGTAATGCCTTGGATAGTGCAGGATTACACGTCTTCTACGTTGGATCTAAATGATCCCAGTATTTACAGAGATCTTTCAAAGCCTGTTGGGGCTCTCGAACCAAATCGATTAGAAAGATTGAAGGTATTCGATTATATGACGCTATCCTTGCACTTTAAAAACGCTATATACTGAAAGCTGCAAATTTTTCTCTAGGAGCGATATTTGGAGATGGCAGAACCAAAGTTTTTGTATGGTTCACACTACAGTGCACCAGGATTTGTATTATTTTATTTAGTTCGAAAGTATCCCCAATATATGCTCTGTCTACAGAATGGAAGGTTCGATCATCCTGATAGAATGTTCAACAGGTATATATTGTAAAAAGAAGTACATGCACTTTTATCCCAATATTATGAATACCGAAAGTTTTATTCAAAACTGTTAGTCATTATACGCTTCATTGAATTTTCGTAACTGAAAAGGGTATAACATAATTTTGCGTCACGGAGACGAGGCAGAATTTTAATGGCAATAGCTTTTTATACCATAAAAGTACATAAATACTCTGTCAACTCTGCAGAATCGATTTTTTATTTCACTCTTACCAACAAAAACACCTAACAGTGTAGCCGACGTATGGAAAAATGTTTTGGTGAACATGTCTGACTTTAAAGAACTGATACCCGAATTTTATGACACGGACACCTTGGGTGATTTTTTGGTGAACAGTTACGGTATTGATTTCGGGTATCGACACGATGGTACAAAGATAGGAGATGTACACTTACCACCGTGGGCAGACGGTATTGTATCATGTTTTACAAGATAGCCAAGTAATTACATGATTTTTAAGTAAGCAGTAATTAATGATCATTAAACTCTTTACAGGGCCTGCACATTTTGTCCAAACATTAAGAAATGCCTTAGAGAGCGATTATGTTTCTCAAAATCTTCATTATTGGATCGATTTGATATTTGGATACAAGCAAAGAGGAATCGATGCAGAGAAAGCTGATAATGGTAATGAAAAAAGGGAACGTCGCGTAAATGTTATACGTATTTCAACGTAGTTCGTTTCAGTATTTTTTCATCTGTGCTACGAAGGAGCAGTCGATTTGGATACCATTCGGGACATTAATGATCGTCACGGTTTAGAAGTACAGATAATGGAATTTGGTCAAATACCAAAACAGGTTTTCACTTTGCCTCATCCAAAACGCTCTGTGCCAACGTTAGATAGATTGTATACAGAAACCGTTTTAACGTCGCCTAAAGCTGCAACGAGTACGGAGTTTTTAATTTCATATATTTGACAGCTATTATTAAAATACAAAGTCTTGCTGAGTTTCCTAAAATATTGTATTTTTTAGAAAGTGAAAATCGTGATATAAAAATTTTCGAATTGCACGAGCTAATGACCCTTCAATCCCACAAAGAGAGCATAAGTAGCATTACCATAATGAATAAAGCGAAAATTGATGAAGTAGTATCCGTGGGACATGATGGTACGCTTAAATTGTACAATATAAAAGACAAGAAATTAACGAGAAGCGTAGCTTTGTCACTGTTACCATTATCTTCGTGTATATCGTATTATACAACTTCTCATCGTAATGTATTGGTAGTTGGTTCCTGGGATAACACATTGTAAGTCGTGGAATAAAATATTTACACGTATCCGAATAATTTTGTGCACGCCTATAAATTGACGTTATTTTTTAGAATATTTTACGACGTTGAATTTGGCAGAGTAATAGATACTTTACAAGGGCACGAGGATGCAATTTCTTGCTTAGCACTGAGTTCTTCTCGGCAAATCATAGTATCCGGTTCTTGGGATTGTACCGCAAAGGTCTGGCAAAGTTATGTTTCTGGACCAAAAATTAAACCTGCAGAGTGCCTTATTGCACAGTTAGATCACGACTCCAAAGTAACTTGCATCGATATATCAAGGTAAGAGTTATTTTTCATTTTACCCATTTTTCTTGCAATGCAATATTACATGTGTACACGAATTTGTGAAATCGATCAGGGATGAAACATTGCTAGTTTCCGGCACGGAGGACGGAGAAATTTTCTTGTGGAATATGGACACGTATAATTTGCAATTTACCGTTAAAGGTAACCTTCCTAAATGAATATTACTCTACCCGTTCACTTCGTTCTCTTTGTTCTTTGAAATAATCATTTTTGAAATCTAGGGCATACCTCTAAAGTAAATGCGATGGTGTTCGATGAAGAAGGCAAAAGTATAATATCGTGCGCGGAAGATAAAGTACTAAATATAATAGACGTTCATACAAGTACGCAGATTTACTGTACTACCGTCGAACACGAACCTCTCGTTTTAACGCTGTTGGAAACTT
The DNA here is from genome assembly GCA_910591515.1 of Cerceris rybyensis. Lineage (NCBI taxonomy): Eukaryota > Metazoa > Arthropoda > Insecta > Hymenoptera > Crabronidae > Cerceris > Cerceris rybyensis. The sequence continues at coordinate 437,164 of OU342797.1, forward strand.
TCTTACTGATCGGTGACAGTATTGGAAATATCAATGTATGGAGTCGTCAAGGTGCCGTCTTTGTTTCTCAGATACACTGTCACGATGGTAACGTATTTTTAACATATGGATAATACTTTTTTAATTAAAAAATCATATTAAGAGTATGATTATTCGTAGGACCGATCCGTGCACTAATCGCATCTGCAGACAATAATGTAGTCATAACGGGTGGAAGAGATAAAAAGATAATTGTATGGAATTATCGGCAATCCTAACACTATCCTATTGATACTTGTGTCATCATGAGAATAAGTCTTCGATTATATCTTTGATTACGAGCTTACAGTTACGGAATTATAAATACGACTCAATTATAAACAGAATTAGTAATCGAAATCAGTGTACAGAACATCGTAGTCACTCGTTGATGGAATCTACCGTGATGGGAGCGGCCCTAATTATCTGACGAATTATTAATAATGTTCATTACTAATTTAATACATGTTATAAAAATTATGTGACATGCTAGCAGAGTTTATTTTATATTGAGCATTCTTGAGGGTTTATAAACGATTAAATTTTAAGTATACAGATGTTATGTTTAATATATACTGTTTCTCTTGTAAATCGTATTTGCATTTGTTCCTCGCAATTTTTATCCTAAAATACTTTTTAGCGTGACATAAAGGTACGTGGCGATATGTAATATTCGATTTTATCTGCTCTTTGGGAATACTGTTCAGTCTTATTACCTTTGTAAAAAGGAAAATTGAAATCGTCTGTACTAAAGGTAGGATAATTTAAACGATATCAATGAAAATAGAAGGTAGTGTAAGTGGTAATGTAACACAGGTTTTCCGCTATATTTTCGTTCGATTACATCGCAAATTGAAATGCATGACTAGTCGAAACCGGAACTTTGCAATTAATTTCAAAGAACGCTAAATCACAACACTTATTAAATACTTCGTTGTTGTGTTCTTTACCAGAATACCTTCATAGCTGATCATAAAAACTATTTAAATAATGGAACGAAAGTTTTCCTACATATTCACTCTGTGTGTGTGTGTGTGTGTGTATTTGTGGACATCGATATCTTAGCAATAACAAACGAATCATAAATAACACATTTCGTAATATATGCATACATTTTCTTAAAGTTTACTTTGTACCACTTACTTAAATACTTTAGCAATTACAGATGATCCAGCTGTTTTAACTGTTCATAAGTTATGAAAAAGATAATGTTCCACGGTCCCATTCTAAACCACGTAGGCACAAAACCTTTATAAAGTGCTAAAAATCCTTCGTTCTTAAAGGTCTGTGGGAGAAAATAATTACACGTAAATTAGCTTTAAAAATGCGTCGGGCCAAAATGCTGAAGAAAATTGATGCGCGTAACTGTATACCTGAATAAAACAGTCCATGCTGCCATTATAAATATGAGGTGGAAGCGCACCGCCAGTGGTGCGTATCCTTCTTTGATTCATTAAACGAGTCTGAAATAAAGTCTTTTGCTTATTTGTATCAACGAGGGAATGAACGGAACACGAGACGTTTATACTTACTCGAACAACATCGATAGGTGTAGAAGCTATCGCGCTTCCCATACTAGCTATGAAACTGGATCTGAAATTTGTATAGAAATGCAGACATGCATCTAACGCCGTTACGGTAGGTAAAAATTGAACGAAAAATTGAATAAATTTTTGTCAATCGTAAGTAGAACTTAGTTCTAAGCGAGTTTAAATGTAAGACTTTTTAACATCCCTTTTCGTTTCAACCGCAAATGTACCTCATATGTATAAATTAAGTACAACCCTTATCCAGGCACTGTCAATCAAAATATATACACTGTAATATCTGTGATGATACACGAAAAGTTTAATCGAGAAAGAAACAATTTCTAAACTATGTTAATACTTTCGGTACAAAAACGATAAGCAAAGCTTAATGCCGCTAGTGCAAGAAAAGCATCTGAGATAAGTTTAGTTAAATAGAGCGAAATACGATTACGTATCGAGGTGACGAAGCTAAGCAGGAAAATATTAATACATTTTATATTAATGACGTCAAAATTTTAAAAAGCTCTGAGATGCATAAATGCTAACCAAAAGGTATTCATGAAGCAAGTTCGAGATATTTAATTGTCACGATGACAATCTTAGCGATTGTTATGTGAAACAAGAAATGTCAAACACAACTTCCGTGTCAATTCTCTATGGTCATCTCAGTGTCCACGTACCGCATGTGCCCGTGTACACGACAGTCTGAAAGGACCTGGAAATAAAATGTTTTACCTTTAGGACGGTAACATCTTCTTCATAACGTTATTATTTACGAAATAGCCATGTCGGTAAATAATGCAATTAATACCTTCGTCTACAAATAATTTCACTTAGGACATTATTAATTACCTGTTCCATCTTTGAAATTTTGATATAAAAAAATGTAAATTACGTTGATACATTATAATTCACGAGAAAACAAACAAGCAAAGTTTTATATTATTAGTAACAAATTGTTATTATGATGAAAAAGGTAAACGGTAAAGGAAAAATTTATTTTTTCGTTTAAATATACTTACATGGCATCACATACTGTAAGAAAGCATATAGCAAATAAATGTTTGCATCTAAATTATTATTAAATGATTATTAGTAAAGAGTCAATAGATATAAGTATAATGCTATCGACTATGAACATAGACAGCCCGGATAAGGGTTAATTCTTATTTAACATCTGAGAAAACGCAGTATTCATTTACTGATACGACATAGATACAAATTAAATAATACAAATCAACTTGTAGAGATACGAAAAACCGTACATTATTTTACGAGCGGGTATAACCGGAATTTCGAAGTATTGAAAAATAGGAAAGAATAAAAATAGTAGAAGTCGTAGTAGTAGTAGTAGTAGTAGTAGTAGTAGTAGTAGTAGTAGTAGTAGTAGTAGCAGTAACAGTAGTAATAGTAATAGTAGTGGTAGCAATAGTGGTGGCAATAATGATAATGACAATGACAACAGTGGTACTAGTATTATTATTATTATTATTAATAATAATTATTAATAATAATAATAATAACAACGACAATAACAATAATAATAACAATAATGATGATAATGAATTACTATAAATATAGTAATTAACTGTAAAAATTTACTTACAGAAAGTGATTACTAACACTGTTTCCCAGTAGGTTCATTAATTTATTTTTACTATAATCATATATGGGTAATTCTACTGCAGCAATAATTGCTGCTCTTTGTGCAGTAGGTCCTACACCCTGAATACGATACAAAAGATCGTTAATATGCAATATACTGTATACAAATATGATATGCATTCTCCGAAACATACCCTCCAAAGACCACGAACTCCTTCATGATTGTACACGTCTTGAAAGCAACCAAACAGTGATAAATCTGGATTGCCACCAGTCACTTGCATACGTACTTTTACTACATCTGTGGGATTAGCTATTGCACTGGAAATGGCACCTGCCAATGCAGCACATACAATATTTATAATAACTAAATCCTTAGTTCCCCACCTATCCATTGCAGCATTCTTTAACGAATAATAAGTTCCAAATTTTATGGTTCCATACGTAGCTTGTCTTAAAATAGCTGAGCTGATTCTGTATGACGAAAGTAAAAGAATAAACGCATTTTCTAATATTCTTTTAGGTTTATGTGAAAAGTAAACTCTGTCAGCTTGTAATTCTCGACTAATAAAACAGCAAAGTTATACACATTGCGAGAAATTCTCTAAACAAATAATACGATAGAATTAATTCATTTTTAATATCGAACGTTTCAACCACTTACCCGGCGTATAATGCTTTAAATCCTTCTTGCTTCGATATTTGTAATAAAGCATCGATCATCCCGGAATATTTTAAGCGCGCATATCTCCGATCTAATTTTTGCCCTTGAATTTGTAAACGAGTTTTCGTAGTGTCCAACGGAAACGTGGCTAATAAAACAAGAAACAATGTTGGGTGAAAAAAGCTATGCCTCCTGTATTTTCATACATACCTAATTCTGCGACAATCGAAGCTAAACCTCCAAAGACAAAAGGCTTCCAATCTTTTTGATGTCCCTCTCCCATCACAACTTTCCGCTTATTACGATTTAAGAATATTGTTAATGAGAGATACTGAAGTACATACAAAACCGTATGTAGCAGTTAATTTTTAACGTTACGAGAATAAAATATGATTTCAGAGAGATTCATAAGCTGATGATAAAGCTCTTGATAAAACAACATGTAGAAGTGCAGGAATACGTTTAGGTTAATTCAATCCGTACACGTTATTGCCAAAATAACATAACGTAACAAAATCGATTGAAAGAAATATATCTACGATTCTTGCACGTGCTCCTCTTACTGTCATAAATACGATATCACTAATTGTAAAGAATAAAACTCAATGTTTGCGTTCGCATTATCTCTGAATGCGATTAATTACCTCTAACGTGAACAAGAATATCTAGGTTTGTGTTGTCAATTTGTATAAGTAATTGTATAAAGTAACCAACCCGTACTACCGCATCAACGTTTACATTGATGCCTACTACCGCATCGAATGATTTTATATCAAAGCTGTCTCTGAAACACGCGGCATGAAATCCAAGGCGTGAATTAATTTCAGCATCCTTTTTTAACGCGTTCGAAAATATTTAGAGATGAACGCCGAACGCGTAGCCAATCAACATGAACTAAGAAGTAGTCGTACCAATGCTAGCAATTATGTAAAATGTGTAATACCAATTGTAAATACTTTTACGTAAAACCTGCCTTGGTAAACAAATATTTGCATGGTACAAAGATGACGCGGGCGTACGTATAACAGCTCGATAAACTTCTTTAAACTGTACTTCGCAACGTTATTCCTGTTATTACTATGAATTACGTGGGATATTTTTTTCTTGAACGAAGGTCGCTTTTACGAACGTATGCCAACATCTTTTATTTAGAAAAAAAAACAATGTATATATATATATATAGATATATATGTAATACACTTTTGTCCATGTTTAAAAAATTTAATACGATTACAAAATATTTCTTGTGCTTGATCTCAGAGTAATATTGATAAATGTTAATTTCGCGGATACATATTAAATTTACTGTAGAACGGTACGTAACTTATTTGGCTTTAGTGTAAGTACAGTTATAGAAACTATATAATTATAGAGAAATAAATATTTTCTAAAATTGTTAAAAAGGTATCTTGGACCGACAAAATTCTTAATATATACAAGTAGTTACAGAGAGTGATCGGTAATATCCATGTATGCGCGATCAATCCGCGCGTACAGGAACTCTCACATGCACAGAGGTACTATTTTGATAAATATAAACCTGCATCAAAATTGCAACGTCAATCGCAACTTGAAGAGTACCACAGACTTCAAATTGTATTGGAGCCTCTCGAACGATAAAATAACACGTTTTAAATGCATCTCCGAACGTCCACATAGCAACCATAGCTATACTAAAATTAAATCAAATTATTCCAAATGATTGACCTTTTAAGTTACACAAGTTGAAAACATATCAAATTATACCTCATTCCATTGGTGGATTTATTAAAAAAATTGCGCAGAAACTGTGGAACACCTAGCATAGCTTCCGTTAATACAGCTAATAAACCCACAGTCTCGACGAATATCGGTATATCTACAAGGAGGTACGTCAATATACCTCCCAAAGCTGCAAACAGCAGCATAAAGTCCAAGTAAGACTGAAAGTCTGTCCATTTCCAAAAAAAATTAGCATCTAAATCTGTTCAGAGTTTGAAGATAACATCCAGATATATAGGAATATATTAACTTGCGGTACACAGGATCCAAGTCTTAATTGTATATCTTTCAATCGTGTCCAACAAATGAAAACTTACCGGCAAATACGCGCTCTCGTGCCTTTACAATTTGATTTTTATTTTGTACGTTAACACAGAGTTTAATCATAACGAACATAGTAATAATCATAAATATACTTTGTAACAATAGGGGAATCTCATAATGCTTTCCAAACCTACAAGGAAGAGTAAATATTTAGCGTAGAAAAACGTAATGCACATTATATACCTAACTTGTGTACTACAGAAAAAAAAAATACAAACCAGAATAATATACGTAAAGTGTTAGCAATTAAAAGCGTAAGGCATACATAAAGAGAGAAGCCTTCTGCATCTTCTTTCTTTTTAATTTCTCTGTACTGTGGTACGTATGGAATTATTCCACCAAATATTATAGCTCCGGATGCAACCCAGTTTGTTATATCTTTAATAGTCAATTCTTCATAAACGTCATTCATCGTATTGGAATTTTTTTGAGTGCATATCATATCACGTAAAACAATATTACATCACGGCTCTTACGGTACATGTGACGAGCTACTTCTAGGTTATATCTTCGATATATTTGACCGTCATATCGCTGATGATTCACGTAGATTAAACAAAGCTAAGGCAGTAATAGAAATTAAGGAATCTCTCATTGAAGTATCGTGAGAACGTGTGGGATTATCATGAGACTTCCCACTTCATTTTTCCACTTTAGTTGTACGCTGTTAAAACGTATCGTAACGTGTGTTTATCGTATTACGAGAACAACTATTTTTTTTTATCATTGCAATTGACGCCACCGTACTAATACTTTAATATTCTACAAAATGAACATAATAACGCAAGACAGATAGGGACATCGTGGAACTCTCTGTTGCTCTCTGTATCATTTTCATGTCACAGCCGACGTTATCAATCGAGTCTTTCAAACGTAATTGTATATTATTTGTATCATAGGTTCTCGATGATACGGCTTGATGTTGATTGTAACAAATAGTGAAAAAGCTCTAATAAAATACATGATACTACACGAGCTAAAACGATATTCATAGTACGAGATCGTTCCGATTGTCGGACTAATTTGTAAACGTAATTTGTAATTGGAAATTGTACATATATAATAAATCGTATATAAAATAATTTTACAGTACATAGTAATAGCAGTAATACAAATATGAAGTAAATGAAGGAGAGTACTCACTGCTGCTCCGCAGTCGGTAGGCGAGGAACTGGTACTGAAATAATAACACGAACCGTCAATGTCGGCGACCGCGATGTTATCGGCGGCACATCCAGCAAGGTCGGCCGCTGCTACTGCTCACCTATTTGACAACAAATAACAGATAGGCAGATAGCAGGAGCCGGTCGGTAATATTTGAACTCAACTGGCGATACAAATGGAGTTTTTCTTACGATGACAGGGGAAATGGAAGTTGCTTGGCAACTACTTATGGAAACAATTATTTTCGAGGAGTAACTGTAAGATCAAAATTTCCGTAAGTCACCGTGTAGATGAGGGATCAAAATCTTTAGTGAAAACGGTACATCCTATCGTCAATTAACGACTCTGAGCAAAGAAAGTACTTTGTATCGATAAAAATCAACGGTATCGCAAACAGTAAAGTTTGTTGCGTTTCCAAGAAATGACGAAATGTGGTAAAAACGAGGTTAATCTCAAGAGCACCGGTACGTGCCTAGATACGAAATGCACTGAAATTTTCTTTTCTGTGCCCTGGAACAGTAGCTCTATTCCTGTGTTCTTATAGTTTTATGATGTAAATATAAATGTAATTTGAATGAAATCATTGACATTTCCATTTCCCTAATCGAATTAACAATGTTCAATCGCAGCGTACAATCAAAGAGGAGAAAACATTTTCGTCCAACTATCGGCATACGATTCTATGAGTTCTCATCTGCGGCGCATTTTACTTGCAAAGAGTGTCGTCGATGCCAAAAACAAATTATACGTGGGCAAAAGGAAGCAGCAAACATGCAAACTTGCCAATTGTGAGTCAGGAATTTTAAAAAAAGATCTTACGGACCATCTGATCGACAGGATAGCGTACGACAGTCTCCATCACCCTGCGGTAAATTGGTTAATTTCGGTGCTTCATAATCTGCTTTATATTCGGATCGAATTGCGCATTCACTTGATTAGTTATTTTAACCTACAGGATATATTAAGAATGTGTTCCGATTCAAAATATCCGTCCCAACGGGAAGTCAAGAAACATTGTATTAATCGTTACGTCAGTGAAGACGTAATGTGCCCGCGATCGAGAGTGCAGGATCAAAGTTATTACGAGGAAAGCAATCGTGTAAGTTCTCGAAGTCGGCGAGCGTCTAGAAACTATCAATTACCGCCATATGTTTCGAATAACCAGCAATCAAATCACAGAGATCCTTTCGTGGAATCGAGTATCAGTTATGGGAAAAAGATTAAGAGCGTCGACGCGAAGATCGCCTTGAAAGTTCAAGATCGTTTGTCAGAACGGAGGTGAGACGGAGGCTCGACGTTACGAAAAAGCTTTATAAGCGTACCGATATTACCTTACTTTTCGCAATCTTTAATCGCGCCGATCAAAGTCCTTTTCAATCGCATTTTCCTCGTAGCTTCGTTAATTTTCCCATGAATGCAGGTACGAGGAGAACTTGTCGGATGAGAGCGACTCCGTTTTTAACCTTCGCCTGTCCACGGCATCCGGTTTGTCTCGAAATTACGAGGATCACGAACCTTCTCGTAGCAGCGGAAGCAAAAGTGTCGATGAAAAGAGTTCCCGGGCAGAGAACGAGGAAGCGAAATATGCTGAATTCGTGTATGAAATCACTCGCGAAATAATGCTCAACGGTCTCTACACCGACCAAGAATTGCAGGATGTATTTAGAAAGCATCTCGAGAAAAATGAAGGTGTACTGAACATGGTTCGAAAGTTACTTTAATATTGACTATAAAGACGCCGTTGGCTCAGTGAATTATGTCGATTTGAACTTAACGTTCGTTTAATTCGTCTTTAAACAGAGCAAAATGTTGTACGAAATCTACCAGCTGAAGATGTCTCTAAACGTTTCCGATGACTCGGACGATTCGGATGACGATGAATTGGAGCATCTCATTCATACTCAACAATTGTTGAGAATTCCGGAGATTCGACCACCCACGCCACCGAAGGTCTTAAATGAAAACAAGATTATCGATAAACTGATGTCGTATCAGATGATCATCGATGGGAAGCTAAGATCTCGAGGAGAGTCTACCAAGACCGTCGTGCTTGTCGACGCGAATCCGGAATTGCTTGTAACTGAGAGAGACGTGCTTTTGTCGTTGATGGAAGCTAACGTTGATCCTAAGCAAGCTGAACAGATCTGTAAGAGTCTATTTCACAAAAGCAAGAACACGTTGCTCGCGAATAAGGTGCGTTGCTTGGTTTATAAGGAAGTTTCTTTGTCGGTTGGGATTTGTAATTGGTATATCACAAAGGGGAATACTGTTCAGGTTCAAGTAGAAGAAGAGGAAGGAGCAAACAGCGGGAATACAACGGTCGAAGATGCTCCAACGTACGATTCGATGGAGAAAACAATAGATACAGCTGAAACGTCCGAGAGAGGAACAAGTTCGCTTGTGAGCGATCAAACATCGACGGAGGACAAGAACGTAGGAACGAAAGAACACGAAGGGGAATAAAGTTACTTTATCATATGTCTAATCAGACTGTGCATCTCTCGATACGCGCAGCGGGATATGCATGAAATGGAGAAATATATTACTCTCCTTTGTCGTCCTTTTATTACTTCATTTAAATTTGTACCGTTCCATTTTGCTGGTTTTCTTTGTTTTCGTATTTTAGACGATCCACAGGAATCGAATATATTAAGAAAGGATACATATGAAAGTAGATGTACATCTGTACATTGTATTTGCGAGACATTATACAGAGATCGTAATTCTTAATTTATGTAAAAATCACGTATTATGCTTAAGTTTATACCATCGGCGAAAAATAAATCATCTTTGTTTTATTAGCGGTACAGTCATTCATGTTGTACAGTCTATTTTCGTTTTTCGAGTAGGTGCTATTTTGTTGGCGCACTTTGTACATAAATTGCATTCCTCTCAACCGACAGAGATCGCGGTACGTGAGAAAAAACGTAAAAGAAAAGAAAGTGGCTATAAAATTAAAAGTTTTCCAGAGTTTAAATAAAATGGTATATATTGGTTTGGAAATAAAAAAAAAGAAGGAAAAAAAAACGAACCAAAAGTTGCATTGCAGTCTCGTACGGACAGCTAGAGAATTGATCAGAAGCGATACGGTAAGAAAAAAGTTCGATCCTAAGTATAACTATCATTTCCGACTTGACGTCAAAATAATCACAATGCGTCATAAAATTGTACAGTTAAAGAAAATAGATTTGTAACAATGGTAAATTATGTAACAGTAGCAGCTACTGCTCCGTCAGGGAAAGTTACAGCACTCTTGCGAGATTGGTAAAAAAATGTACCCCCGACAGCTGAGATATTTTTAAAAGGAGAATTAGAAATTAAAAGAATTAAAAATATATATATATATATGCCGGAACTCTCATCAGCTACCATCGGATGCATTAGAGGAAGAATCTTCGAGCTCCGGAGCATCTGGACCTTTGCTTAAAATATTTAAAATATCTGTTACATGTCTTATAGTAAAATTCGGTTTGGAATCAGCCCCTGAAATGCGCGGCTTGTCCGCTGTTGGAATCCAAATAGTACCTCCAAGATCTGCTTCTATTCCACCTAAATGCAATAAAAATTTGTTTGAACGGCAATCGTATTTGAGTAAGAAAATAATCGCTTTCGCAAAGTTAAGAATAAGCAAGCAGTACCCAAAATATCGGTCTCCAATTTATCGCCAACCATGATACAATTAGCTGGTTTGACTTTTAATAACTGGCATGCCTTCCAAAAGATCTTTCCTTCCGGCTTTTCCCATGGTAAGTCCCCAGAGACCAAGATGACATCGAAATATTGCTCGAGCGACAATTTGCGCACTTTTTCCCATTGTGCATTAGATGGACCGTTTGTAATTAAACCTAGTAGGTACTTTTTTTTCAACCTTCGAAGCATAGAAGCTACGTTTGGCGCCAGCGCCAAATAATCGTATCGTAAGTACAGCCACCGTTCGTAAATTGTTTTCGCTAAAGAGAAATATTTATCTCCGAGAGCTTTGCCCCATAAGATTATGCGCCAAGCGTCCAATGTACAGTTTACTTTGTCGGGACATTTTCTGAACAGCTTCAAATACGTCGTTGTAATCTTAACGGATACGTCTTCTGGTATCCCGTACTGTTGCGTCAATTCCTCAGCCAACTGTAGGTAAACGTACGATACTTTCTATTAGACATTCTCCCCTTCGAAATACGTTTTCAAGCGAAGAGTGATAAACGAAAATTCAATACAAAGTAAATGCTAAAGAAGGGGAAATTAAATTTCCACATTCAATACACTAATGTTTCAGCTGCACGCGGACCGTTATAATTGAACTGATCATTAGATATTATCTACGAGGATGTTAAACCTCGTTCTTTGAGGCAAGAATATGATAAAGATGATTGAATGTGGAGTTTAATAACTTAATGAAGGTATCGGGAGGGATGATACGAATTTAGGTCACTTAATTCATTTTTTAATGATTACCTAGAAAATGCATTGATTTATTGAAATACTCGAGCCGATTAGTGGACACTCGAAGTAGCACCCACGGACACTGCTGTAATCACGACAAAATCAGTTGTGCCGACAACAGACTTATGTTATTTCAACTCTAAAAGCCTTACTTAAAAGCTATCTGGACGTTAAATATATATTATATATTATATAGTATAATTACGTATTTTTAGGTATCTACCAACCGATGATCATTCCTATTTAACGTAGGCGGGCAGTAATATGAAGAGGATGCTGTTTTATAAAATGGTTTAATGTACTTAATGTAAAGCGCAGGTGCTAATTTACAAAAATCCTAATCGAATAGAATATCTATTAAAGTATATACATTTTTCGACCGCACAAGTTCCGTACAAATATCTAAAATTATAAAAAATTTTCAATGCTTACAATTTAATACAAAACAATGGAAAAATATTTGACCTAGAATATATACCTTGTTATTTATGGTTTATAAAACATTTTATCCACAGAGTGACACGTGTAAACTCCTTTGCTTGCCAGGAAACTATTTCTAGACACGTCGTTTCCTAAATTTACATCCTGACTATGCTTGTACTTTCATCAAATTGTACACAACATGCCTTATTATATAGAATATATAAATGGCTTCAACGAAATGTTTAAATATCAATTTCTTACAAGAGATATGCATTATCTATCGTTCGAAATAATGTAATAATTATCTTCGAAGTTATTGAAAATATAATTTATGTGTGTGTGTGTGTGTGGATGTATGTACCTGGATGTATGTGTGCATGTTTGCATGTATGAACGTGTGTATATACAAATACACACAAATTATTTTTCAAATATAACGGTATAAGGTCTATCTTTTTTTAGCAACTATAAGCGCAGTTTCATCATTCAAGCCATTGAAAATTGAAAAATCATTAGAATATACATAATATATCTGTCTCTTTCTCCATATGTATGTATATATATATTGCTTTTAATCTCCAAAGAGGTGTTTTCCAAGTTCCATCATACGATGATTTCTGCATACAGTTAAAGCTCCGGATTTCTTCAAGACCGACGAGACGCTTTGATCTGCTTTGACCAAATGGCACAGTAAATCTTCAAAGGCAGACTTAACGTTTGGCTGAAGTCCACCTATCTTTACTTTCTTAAGGGTCTCGATAATTTCTGCCGCCCATCCCGACTCAAGAGTGAATTCTGAAAGCCATGGTATAACTTGCAATACTCCGGCCATGGTTTGCATTCCGAGAAACCAAAGTTCCATGAGTTCCATCCAACGTTCTTTGTACGACATAGAGACGACTAATTCGGTCGGATCGTTGCTCTCATCGATTATATACGCGTCCCATAAGAATCTTATAGTTGCTTGGATGTAAAGACATATTGAAAAATCATTTTTCTTTACACGCTTTGCTTGCTGCTTTAGCAATAATAATCCCAGCACTGCTAAATGGCCATGTAATACTAAATTTTCTGGAATTTGCTTGAGTTCCGGAAGATTATTGAAGATGAACTTGAGCAAAGAAATGAACGTTGGCGATTCTTCCACTAATTTCGCTTCTAGTACAGTGATGTTCATTAAAACATTACATATCGAAACCATGGCAGTTCTCGAATCTTTCATTGCATCCAAAACATGTTGTTCCAATTCTTCTCCTTTGTCCGCTTCTTTTAATGCCTTCAATCGTTCCGATCTTGGGACAGGTGGTTTCTTGTAGTGAACGATCGTCCAATGGTAAGAGAGACATTCGAACAAAACTTCGTCCTGTTTACATTTCAATAAAATTTTTCGGGCATCCTCCTCCACAGCTAAGTAGCACAGAGCCGGTAGCAATAATCTCAATGTATCAATTTCGCTCAAAGGATCGTAGGCGGCAACTTCCCCGGACGATGTCCCCTCGTCGGCTTTACCTTTTACATTTACTTTGGCCCTTTCTGCTAATTTTCTATTTCTATAGGCGTAGAAGGTATCATTGGCGACGGTTAAGACGTAAGGTAAAATCGCGTATACTTGTGGGCGCATCGCAGTTGTTTCCTGTGCCAGCCATGCTGCAAGTACTCGGACTATGGCACAGATAAAAATACGCTCTTTTATGTCGGATATCTCCTTCATTTTAGAGACAGCCGTCAATAAGCCTATAACAGCCGCGAAAGCTCCTTTCAAGGCGGTATACAAGGACTGTTTTTCTTTCTGTTCCAAGTCTAACTGATCTGTAGTAATATAAGTTAGAGAAATTTCGAGAATGATAAAACACGATGTCACCAAATCTGCATTAGCCATAACGGTTTTAAGCTGTTTGCCTTCTAACTGCATTCTTACTTCTATAGATGCCAATTGAATCAAGAGCAAGAAAAATACTTTTGGTTTTTCTTTGTCCGACATAGCCCACTCTTCTCCCAGTATGTCCATCATTACAGAAGCCAATTTTAATGCTGGATCTCTTTGAGCTTTGCCTATCTTTGATCCAAGGATATCGAATAGAGATTTATGGATACTAAGGGGCCAAGACTCTTCTTTTGCAGTTGCACCAATAATATCTTTTCGGCAGGACATTAATAAAGCTTGTAGAATCGTGCATAACTCAAATTTTCTTTCTGTATGATCCGTTTCAAAGTCCAAAGCAATTTTATTTATAATAGCATGGAAAGGTGCAGTGTCGGTTGGATCCCAAGCTTCGGGTCCGAAACGTGTGACCATCGTAACTAATATATTTAAAGCTTGATCCGTTTGAAAACTCTTCTCAGAATATATGTCGCACATCTTTGAAATGGCCTTCTGTTCGAGAAGTACTTTCTGTCCAGGTGGATACTGCGCAATATTTTGCAAGCATGTGTATGCTTCACTAACGATAATTAACATGTCATCTTCTGCTTCTTCGTCGACTTGAGAAATTATTTGAAGGAGTGCAGGTACGTGTGCAACCATATCGGGATGAGAAGCCAATTCAGGTTCGCCGCAAAACGCAGATAATACAGATAATGCAACTGACTTGTACACTTGAGGCGGACAATCCACAGGGACAGCTTCGGTAGATAATAACTTTTTCAAAAACTTTGTGCCTATAGCTTCAAATAATAATTTCTTAATGGCAGACGTACAATCCTTGCCATCTATCAGTTTGGTAACCATGAATAAGGCAGCAAATTTCTCCGAATCCGTATCTACTGACTTTAAAATGGCCACACATTTTTTCACACCCTCCGGTATACTCATTTTTCTACTTTGTGTTAATGTAAATTTGACCAAATTAAACTTTATCTTTCGATAATATTACCGGTTCACATCTATCGTACGATAATGTTTCCAATGCGATTCAGCGATTTTTACAAAATGTAAGATATTTACAAATTATACAATGATATCACCGAGCATCACACCTTTCACGGAGCACATCCAAAAGCCAACTGGCAGTGCTCCCAGAGTAAACCTAACTGTACTAGCCTTGCCCTTTGACACACTCACTTAGGAGGACCGAAATAAAGTTGCACCGCTATAGATACTTTGCCATAAACGTGCGTGAATATCTGAACGAGATAATACTAAAGAACGATTAGCGTAATTTCAACGTATATTTAAAGTGACGATTTGACTATCCTGAACTACTCGGAACACTCACGATTAATTCTTAATACACAATATTTCTCAACACAAATAATGAGAATACTAGATTACGCCTTGTCCTTCAGAAAATCGCGTTGTAAACAAATTTTTTCTTAACGAAGAGAAATGTCTCGTACCATTCGAATATAACCTTTGCGACGTTATGGACTTTGAGTCGGCACATGAACGTTCTTACTGTACGCGCAGAGTATACACGTTTAGTATCCTAGGACCGTGAAAACCTTCAGAAACGTGCCTCTTGCACGCTTTTTCCGAGTTGTGTCGAGCGCCTGGACACCACGGTAAGATCGGTCGAAAATAACCGCCGAAGAGAAAGCTCTATATCGGGGAGTCGGCTCGTATTACACAGGGGATTTCTATTTTCGTATCACTGTATCCAAACGGAAACGAGAGCGTAGATGTAAATGTATTCATGAAGAAAATTTCTTCGCCGTATGAACGAAACGTGTATCGAATTATTATACTGCATGTATCTGGTGAGACATGTGACATCTTATATCGCGTTCGTAAAATATGTTAGCTACATTAATTTCGTATGCGCTTCAGGAAAAAATTCCATACGCACACAAACACGCGTGTATGCGCGCACGCGCGAATTCGCATGATTAACATTGACAAAAACATTGTGCGCGTTGCTACATGTAACGAATATCGTTTGAACAAATATATTGACGTACCTTTCGGCATGTTTGATTGTCGGCCTTCCTAGTCTCGATGAGAGTGTTGTCCAAATCAAAAAATACAGTGCTTATAGGTATCCCCGGCGAAAAAAGATGTCTCTTATTAAAAGTTGCCATTGTCATTGTGAGCTTGAATCTGTTCTTGTCGATCCGACGATGGTGAATCGCGCATGGAAACATGTGATGTTCATATAACGACCCCCTTCTCGATAAGCTTCGGGGAGGGATATACAATTATGCTACGGTTTAACGTCACAGCGGACCAAGTCCATCTTGCGCCAACCTAATACCGTAGATACCCTTCGTTTTCGAGCTCTTTTCATTCCTCGAATTTCTTTCTCTGATTACTGCATAGAGAGACATCTCTGTACAAATCCCTGGTACTGATTGTCGATAAATAAATAATCTGACTTCTGTTCGAAACACTTAAATACCGAATCTGATATTATGAAACAAGTAGAAATAGACTGGACGAGGAACGGTTTTTCTGAACTTACTTGACAATTTGCCAAGGCTATTTAGTACAAAATGTAACAACTTCTCACTATTTAAATGAACAAAACAAGCGGTCAATATTTTCTAGTTTCAATATTTTCTATAATAACTATCGAACTGGATTTGTTTAACAATTATTTTAATAGTATATAATTTAACTTTCGAAAATGTTTGGTTATCGTACGTTCCCGTGCGCTCTGCAGGCTCTGCAGGTAGGCAGTGTAGCGTGATACATGAGTCGCGTTCCGATTGGTCCGCCGTTCCAGCGAATCAGCAGTCGAGCTGTCGCGCGCTATCCCCACTCCTCCCAGATGGAACGTCTGCCTCTTTCTCTCTTTGGACTTGACACCGTTGACACGTATCTGCTGTAAGTACGGATCTTCTACATTTTCCTCGTTTACCGATCGCTAAAAAATAGTATTCTCATTTAGCTACTAAACTATATTGTTTCTACTGTTCGGTACCTATCAATTTTGACCATAACAATTACGAATTTCGGTAGTAATTGCGAAATAACTACTACGCAGTTGAGAACGTTCACGTACCCACGCCACAATTGCGCGTCACTCCTCGTGTACGACATTAATGTGTTCTTTAGCTCCATATTTTAGTTTTATTGACGAATAACACGATTATCGTTGTTCTGACACGTGATTGTATGAAATTCTTATACTTTTACGCAATTATTTAATACTGTACTCGTATGTGCTCTGCAAGACTCAGCGTACCTTGGGACGACCATGTGGGTTAACAGGATTGGACACATACAGGGTCGATTACCCCACTCTTATTTATGGATAATTTAGCAAATTTTAATTATTACAACCATTTTCGACAGTAATTGTTCAGCGAAAATAAAGTTATTATCTAATAAAGTGTTCCTGCTTAATTTTAATACATTTTATGGCGAATCAAAGTTATAGAACCAAAGTTACCTGGACTTATAATTGACAACTTACTTTTCAACGCTCATAAAGACTTCATTCTTTATGTAATACTTTAATCTTATTAAAGAATAATATATTTCCAGTTAGAGAGGATGAATTTTAATATTATTTAGGGAATGAAATGTAAGGAAAGTGTAAGAATAATGTGTGCTATGCTTTAAGCGATTGGCGCGTAAACGGAAAAGTATTTTATACGCCTGTTAAAAAGAAAATAAAATTTTTGCAATAATTAATACGATTTAAGTTCCAACAGCCTCGGACTAAAATGTAAACAAGGTCGTCCACGAGCCATTCCACGGTTCGGCAAATTAACAATGCTCTACGGGTTAAACCCGCGATGTTTACATCTGATCCGAACAATGCACCACACGCCAGGCTCGTGATAACCAATTTTGGCTCGAATATCCGACCATGAGTCTGACACGTAGTTGTAGGTTAAGCGGTTAAATACAATGTTTTGCGGAAGAGTCAGTGACGTAAAGTGACAGTTACCTGCAAGTGTTTTTTCAATTATTTCGTTAACTAGATACAATGTTTTGTAGAAGTGTCAATATCTTCTAGGTGTTTTGAAATAATTGTGGAAAACAGTACTCGTACATTTTCGTTAATGGGTTCCTATAAATATTCTATTGTTTCATTAACTAATTTTTCCTGTCAAAATCTTGAGTTGAGGTAAATTCAGCGGCACTACCGCCTTCTGCTGTCCCTTGCAAATACTAAATTCGTTGGTACTACCGCCTTCTACAAACATTGACATGAAACATTTCTCGAAACTTTGGTAAAGCTGTTCCCTGTGCTTCGATTTAAGTTTGAATCTTTGGTTTCGATCTTTTCTCTCTGTCCCCAAATCTGTGCTTACTACTGTGTCCTCGCATTTGTGACGATAACAAAAATTTGACAGCAAGAAAATAGAAGAAATAGTTCCTATTATTTAAAAATTAAATAGAGACCGCTATATGTAGTGTATCATATAATTTAGAAAGGAAATCTACCTATTCGCAACTGCCGACAGCTTAATAATTTGGCGGTAAACAGCCACTTTAAAAACATTGCTAACTATTGACAAAGCGATTGACGTTTGTTAAGCTTTAATAAGATTTCATTAAAAAATGACTGCTACCGCGGCCACTGCTAGTATTCAAGGTGATGAAGAGTTCGATGAATACAATCCTCAAGCAAAACTAATAAAAAGTCTTGAAGTAAGTTCATTAGAGTTAACCTAATTCGAATTGCATATGTGTAATATGAGCTTTCTTCTCCAGAGAAATGGCATTACGGCGGGTGATATAAAAAAGTTAGAGGAGGCTGGTTATCACACCGTAGAAGCCGTAGCTTATACACCCAAAAAACATCTTATTGCTATTAAAGGCATTAGTGAGGCCAAAGCCGAGAAATTGTTGCAAGAAGCATCAAAGTTGGTTGTAATGGGTTTTAGGAGTGCGACCGAAATTCATCAAATCCGCTCAAATATTATTTTTGTTACTACGGGTTCTTCTGAATTAGATAGATTGTTAGGAGGTGGGATAGAAACAGGTTCTATTACAGAAATTTTTGGAGAATTTAGAACAGGGAAAACACAGTTGTGTCATACGCTTGCCGTGAACTGTCAACTGCCCATTGATATGGGTGGAGCAGAAGGAAAGTGCCTTTACATCGATACAGAGGGAACTTTTAGACCTAACAGATTAATTGCTGTTGCAGAAAGATACAAAATTGCGGGTGACTCTGTCTTAGAAAATGTAGCCTGTGCTAGAGCATTTAATACAGATCATCAAACTCAACTATTAATCCAGGCTAGCGCTATGATGATTGAATCCAGATACGCGTTATTAATAGTGGATAGTGCTACCGCTTTATATCGTACAGATTATTCGGGAAGGGGAGAATTATCAGCGAGACAGATGCACTTGGCCAGATTTCTTAGGATACTTTTAAGAATAGCGGACGAACACGGTGTCGCGGTAGTTATAACTAATCAAGTCGTCGCTCAAGTCGACGGCGCGGCTAGTATGTTTGGCGGTGACCAAAAAAAGCCGATCGGCGGCAATATCCTAGCACATTCGAGTACTACGAGATTGTATTTGCGTAAAGGTAGAGGAGAGACTAGAATATGCAAAATTTACGATTCTCCTTGTTTGCCAGAAAGTGAAGCTATGTTTGCAATAAATGCAGATGGAATTGGAGACGTGAAGGAGTAACAAATAATATTTGAACATTTATTTTCATATTTACGTATTTCAAAACAATTCCTTGAAAAGTGCCTTTTTAAGTAACTATTAGCGATACAGTATTACATAGATAGAATATTATACAGGTAACAGTATTACCACTACCCATAAAATAAAAAGGAAAAAAAAAACTGGATTAAATATAAAGATTCTCAGGAATATTCGAAGTTTCTTGCGGCGATTTCATAACGTTTCATAGAATTTTGCCAATTTTATAAATTTGAATACATTGTATAATATCTAATTATAAGAATAAAAATAGTAATTGTTTCATAATTATGCATCTTGTCAGTTTTATGATCGAAAAATGAACGCTTCGTAAAGCCGGTTGTGTACATTAAATTGATATTTTAAACTGATAAAATAAAAAAAAACAGATAAAGTTAAAGGCATATATAGTACGAAAAGTGTGGTTACAAAGTATTTTGCGCGCGCAGCGAGGTTTATCGGGTGCAGAAGAGACAACCAAGCCACGTCATTCCTCTTCTTATGCAGATCACGGTAAAGTTTCTATCTATTTTTCATGATTGACCGCATACAGAGGAAATGTTTCGACCCTTTATTATTCGGATTTAGATTTGGGAACATTCGTGCTTCAAATAACTTCATAGTTAATGACGATAAACGTCCGTAATCAAATGATCTCATCTCATAGTTTTACTTTGAAAGAACAGTTAGCTCTTTTCGTTTTCTCCTACAATGTTCAAATTGTATGCTTGTACTTTTTACCGGGATATAGTAGCTTCTCCAAAACTTCTTGGAACTTCTCCACGGCTTTACAGTTTTAATCTTTTTCGTAGACGCAAGAATACCAAATTATTTCTGCCTTCAATTAAGAAAATTAAATGTCTGGATAATTCTTATAATTCGCGGTGGGTTATGACTTCTATCAACTGTTATTCGTTAACGTGACGTATAAGGATATAGATAGATATTTTTTGGAATAAGAGTATCATATATGCATTGACATCAATGCATGTGTATACACAAGCTACATGACACATACAAAAGGACATACAAACGAAACGAAACGTACGACAAGCGACAAATATACATTCCGAGATCTTGATACATGACACCCATGTGTTTATTATTAAGAGTTTTAACCTAAAACGTATATCGTGTTGGTTTAAAAGTTGACTGTGGTATACGATAGATGTATCCGACTTAAAGGACTACTCTATTTCCAGCATAAGGAGCCTGTGTACAAAAATGAGCGAAGCTACTTCTTCCTTTACATTACCGAACAATCAACCAGTAATTTTCTTAGAATGCGAAACTGCATTTAATGCTTTAACCGATAATGAAAAGTTGTATGCACATTACTTGAGTCAAGCTGCGTGGAATGGTGGGCTTATAGTATTTGTACAAACATCTCCAGAGTCACCGTTAATATTTGCCCTTTTACATAAAATTTTCATCTCCGAATCGATAGAGGAATTAAAAACGTCGGCACTCGACGCCGATGTTAGCGACGATGAATTTACTGTAAGTAATTAATTGTTTTGCACTCGATGAAAATAATACGGCGCGTTAAAAATCTTTACATTTTATAAATTAATATATTTTTTTTTAAGGCTTTCTTAGTATATGCTTGTGGAGTATTTGCGAATACTGGTAATTATAAGTCTTTCGGAGATAGCAAAATTATTCCCAATCTACCCAAGGATAAATTTGAAAAGATAATAAAAATTTCGAAAGCGTATAGGAAGGACACGGAAGATATTGAAAGTATTTGGAATAAAATTGAAAATTTAACGTACTCCATAGAAGGGAAGCTAAAGTCCTTAGGATTGGGCGATAAAGGAATTACAACGTACTTTTCTGCCAATTGTACGGACAAAGATGCAGAATTAGTTAATGAATTTATGCAAAAGAAGGGATTAGAATCTTATAATGCACGGTGTTTCAAAAGAATAGAAAGTACTGAAAATTCAGGAAAGTTGGACACTTATGAAATTAGATTAGCTTCCGTGGAAACTGGAGAGGATTCTAATATTACACTGCCAGAGGAGACCTTCAACAATGCCAAGTTTAAAATTACTCGAGGGGACTACAGTAAACTTTTGGTCCCTGTCGTTGAAAATCTAGAAAAAGCCAAACAATATGCCGCAAATGAAACTGAAAAACTAATGTTGGATAGATATATTGAACATTTTAGAACAGGATCGCTGGAAAAACACAAAGATGGATCCCGCTATTGGATCAAAGATAAGGGGCCAGTAATAGAAACTTACATTGGTTTCATAGAAACTTATAGAGATCCGGCTGGTCAGAGAGGAGAATTCGAAGGTTTCGTAGCAATGGTGAACAAAGAAATGTCCAAAAAGTTTGCTACTTTAGTGAGTAATGCGGAAAAGTTTCTGCCAAACCTGCCTTGGGGCAAAGATTTTGAGAAAGATGAATTTTTAAGACCCGATTTCACTTCGTTAGACGTGTTGACTTTCTCGGGTTCGGGAATCCCAGCGGGCATAAACATTCCAAATTACGATGAAATCAGGCAATCAGAGGGATTTAAAAATGTTTCTTTGGACAATGTAATCCCAGCAAATATGAAGCTAGATGTAATACCATTTTTATCGAAGGAGGACCAAGATTTAATGGATGCATATCGCGTTGCGAGTTTTGAAGTGCAAGTCGGATTGCACGAACTTCTTGGTCATGGTACCGGTAAATTGTTGAAGCAGTTAGGTCCAGATTCTTACAATTTCGACAAAGGAAATATGAAAAATCCGTTAACCGGAGAGACGATAGACAAATTTTTCTTACCCGGTGAATCGTACGATTCGAAGTTTGGTTCAATGGGATCCTCGTACGAAGAATGTAGAGCCGAAGCGGTCGGGCTTTTTTTGAGTTTGGAGAAAGACATTTTGAGTATATTTGGGCACGAGGGTTCAAAAGCTGATAATATAATTTATGTCAACTGGTTGTCTCTCCTATGGAACGGCTGCGCAAAAGCTTTGGAGATGTATCAACCATCTACTAAGAAATGGTTGCAAGCTCACTCCCAAGCACGATACGTTTTGTTAAGAGTTTGTATAGAAGCTGGCGATGACTTTGTTAAAGTCATTGAGACCGAACCGGGAAAGAACTTGCGGTTGACGGTAGATAAAACAAAGATTTCGACAGTTGGGAAAAAAGCAATCGGAGACTTTTTAATGAAATTGCAAATCTACAAAAGTACAGGAGATGTTGCAGCTGCTAAAGAAATGTACGATAGGTATAGCGATGTTCCCGAAACGGGACCTGAGCCGTGGGCACGCTGGAGGGACATTATTTTGGCACACAAGGGACCGAGAAAAATATTTGTCCAGGCAAATACTTTCGTCGATGGTTGGTATTTGTTTCTCATTTATTATCTCTACGTATATGCGCTTTCGTCTGGGCAACGTCCGCATTGATATTTTATTCTCTGTAGGGTCCGATGAGAAAGGGGTGCGTCTGAAAAGTTACGAACCTGATTTTGCCGGATTAATACAATCGTGGGTAGAAAGGTTTCCTTCGACTACCGTTTCTCAAACGCTTATCGATCTTTGGGAAAAAGACAAAGAACATTTCGTAACTGACAATGCATATTAATTATTTTAAGTCCAAGTGAAATGCCGATTGTAATTTACAGTTTCTACGTAATTTTGTAAACTTATAATATTTACACAATATATACGTCAACGTCAACGATCTTCTTTACCCTCGTATATAACTTTTAAAAAATCATCGTGCCATGTGAATTAGATGTTCGTTCAATTGGAATTCTAAATGGTATTTATGTGTGCTTTACGAAGGAATACTCGAAAATCCATTGAATTCATTGTATTCATATTTATTTTTGACGTTTTATCAGTGCCCAATAGCATTAAACGTCACGTGCATAATTACGCTAGAAATCTCACCGAGGATGCGTTCGTAAATTTTCGGCACGGCTCTGTTACGATTTAGCCTTTACGCTCGCTATATGTGGATCAAGTTATATGACATAGGACATAGGACGTAGGCAGTGGTGGGAGAAGGTACTGCGCATGAAACTTTTCACCGGCGGCTTCACGAGAACTGGCGGGAACAACGTGTCACATTTAGCAAGATGGTGTCGGCAGAGTCGCTTACTTCGTGTTTTTGCAATTTAGGATGTAACGTCCCAAGTAAACCTGTTCTTGACGTGTGTAAGTAGCACTAAAATTTATTAAGCTACTTATTAATCGTAACTGATTCGGGTCTGGATTAGACAAGTTGTTACAATTAAATGAATTACATTGCACTTATAGACTTCCCTGAGACAAAAGTATACATTGCAATGTATCTCGATATTATTCAAAATTCACGTAAACCGGCTTTAGTTGTTTACGATAGGATGATCCGTCGATGTTTTTGGAATAAAAGTTCATCGGAAAATATATAAAAATCAGTTTTTCGCGGAAAGATTTGCACGTATTTTAATACAGATTGCACAAACTTATCCCGTTTGCAAAGATGTTCTGAAGCTTAGGAATTGAACTTCAAATGTTCATCTTTTTTTTTCTCTTTTTTCGTCATTACTGAAAGTGTCACTTTTATTCAGGTCTTCGACTGTGCGAAACATACAATATGGATGAGGAAGTCCTGGTGGAATTATGGGTAAACTATAGTGTTACGCGTTTCTTGAATTTCGATCCTACCGTGGAAACTCTTGCCCAAATGGAAAACGATGAGTTGAAAAAAGCCGATAAACCCTTTGTTGGAAAGGATGCATATACGGTGCTAAAAGATTCTAATGCCTCGAACATAGCTGAAAGTCTGTATCCTTTGACACGAAGCAATCAACTTTACACCGTGCGGATTGAAATATATTCCCAGCTTTCTGTACGATCCTTACATTACTCTTAAACCGCAGTAACTGTGACGATGTTTTCAATGTATACAGTGTCGATCAGCCATCAACTTCAAGGGTGAGTTTCTATTATAATGACATAACGAGCACCGCTCACTTTTGTTTACTACATTTTGGCTTCCATAAAGTAATTTGATTTGGCAAAAAGTTTTCAGCAAATAACTCGATTTTGCTGGAAACTTTTTGCCTATTCTTCTGTTTTAACGTAACAACGTTGTTTTGAACATTTTTTGTAATATTTTTGCCATTCCGTTTGACATATTTGTTAAATGAAAATTCCACCACGCATTCATGCACTTTTTGTACGTGCGCCCATTGTCGAAACTTCGGGCGGGATATTTTGACGATTTTCAAAGCCGCTCGTTCCCCTCGTTCCCTCTTGAAAGAGGGAAAGGTCTCCGCCCCTGTAACGGCCTCCCGACATTGTTGCCAGATTTATGAAACTGCTCTTCCTCAGTAGTAATGGAACTTTGACATTATTCTATATGTATGTGCGGTCATTGTTCTCTTTTATTTTCCCTTCTAGATTTACTCTATATATCGCAAACTTTACGATTAGATAATAATTCTCTATAGTACTAATCGTGCAGTATATTGCAAAAAGAAACCCGATCCTCTTAGCTTTCGATCGGAAGACTCTTAAACGAAAAATTGTCCTTCGCGCAATTTTGTGACAAAAACAAGGCTACGGATGTTACGACTGGTAGCACGCGTTACATTTTTATCATTACATTTATTTACGTTATAGCTAGTATTGAAAATACATTAGGATTTATGGAAAATTTGCGCGATGTATACGAGTACGTGTTTACGGTTACGTAGATGCATAGTTATATTGTACGATTATAGAGAAGGAATACAGTATCATTATCACGATTTGTGTCGGCTGGGAGGGTTTCCCTCTTGGAAATTATATAGGGACTGTTTATATTCGGCGAATCTTAAGTTCTCGGTATTTACTCAACAATGTCTTTAGGATAAGGTTACATTTTATTCCGAACCGTCCTACCTTGGCATTGCAATGATTTACGCTGCTTTGGCAACGCTGTCTCTCGCATTCTTTATGGTCGATCTACGGTCTATAGTGGCAATGACGTAAGGTGTCTACCTGTGGACCTAATTCTTTCTAGAACATTGTTTTGCAAAATTGATGGAAAACTATTAGGGAGATAGAATTTGTCGTTTATAGGTATTCGTACTTTTGCTCTCGCTAAATGGTAGTAATTGCACGTTTCGTCCGTTTGGTGAGGTTGCTTTCCAATTTGTGCTCAGGCAATAAATGCGGGGACTTTAATCCGAGGTTTTTTTATTTCGCAACATCGATATCGATACTACTCTTTGATTATAAATGAAATGTATTTCGAGACCCGATTCTATCATTACCTTTAGGATCGTTTGCCATTATTCGATAAATCGATGATTTCGGCTCATACCGAGAAACCTATAGTTTTTCTTGTCAATTTCAACGACGTGAAACACCTTTGCTAGTTTCAAGTTTCTCTCTATGCACCGCTCAAACTGCAATCGCAAAAGGATCGAATCTTATTCTCGTGTCTTGAATAAATCTCGATCCATTTGGTCATCGAACTTTCTTGGAAGAAAAATAAGTAAGGAAATTTCTACGGACGATTGTTCATCGGACGTCGGGAAGTGGCGGAAATCTGTGATACATTTTCAAAGCAATCGTTCAGTATCGGTGAATCAGTGGTCGTTCATGCTACAAGTGAAATTTCCGTCGTGATTTCCCGGCAGGTGATTTCTTATCCCGAGGCAAAGCGTCGTTGCAGGATCTCTCGTCGAGGCACCGTAATTCCCGCCAGAAAAATCATCCAGGTAGATTGCCGCCATTATCCCCGCTCGATTCTCAGTCTCCCACAAAGGACACTGTTTCGTGGAGGGGGGTGGTTAGGTCGTTTCTCATTGGTAGAAAAAGGACAGCGTACCTCCTCGTATCGTCGGCAAAGAGAGAGAGGGGTTCTCTTTCCTTCCGAGAGAACTGACCAGATTTCTTTCAAAGGGCACGATTTCAGTTTTCAAGGACCCAGACTCCATCATCGTCCTGATGCGCGCGCGTTCACGCGTGTTCGTGTTCCACGATCGAAAACTCGTCCTCCCTCGTGGTCTTACAGTTTTTCATTTATTCAAGAAGCCGTGAAGTAACTCGGAGGAGGAAAAGTCAACCGTTTTTCTGACGAACACGACGAGGTATCGTGATTGCACTTTTAGAAAATTACTAGACGCGATCAGATGTCTCGATGGCGTCGATTCAACGACGCCACCGAGCGCCCGTCAGCGTATCGTTCGGCACGAAGTGGATCGTTCGGTATTTTGCGAATCTCGAATCTCGAGATTTTTTTCGATTTACGCAAACAGTGCTCATAATCGCGGCTATGTAGAAACATGTTGGCGCGCGCGATTCCGTTTGAACGTACCGAAGAGTGGCTTTGGGAGACAGTGTATCGGATCTCGAATCGGTCGGCTTGGAGCGTCGGCCATCATGGAATTTGGTCCGAGTGAATTTCATGCACGAATGTCGTTCCGCCAATCGCACAGCGCCTCGCGTCGCGACGACCTGTTGCTGCTACTGTTAGCACCGTTGTTGTTGCTTCTGCCGCTACTGCCGTTATTGCTGCACCTCCTCTGGATTTTCCTTCGGTTTTCCGCCATTCTGCATCGGGACGGGGAGAAGACGCAGAGGTTCGCGCGAATTATCGAGTTCGTAGAAACCGAGTAAGAACTCCGATCTTACACTTCCAGTTTTCACGTTACGTCGATCCGTTTATTCGTGATGCGCGGTCGTTTCGTCGTTGTCGATTTGATCCTAAAAACTCGTCGAATTTTTCACTTTGTTGAGTCAAGGAATACGCGATATACGTGTTTCGGTTCGTCGTGCGAACTTCTCTTTGAAAACTTTAGAATAACCTTGCTTTTCTCGCCTATGCTTGCGCAAATGCGTGCCCGTGTGTTTGTGTGCATCGTGTTTATGCGTACAAAGAGAAGAGAGTGAGCGTGCGTAAGAAAGGGAGGGAAAGAGAGAGAACGCGTGGATATGTGGATGCGCGCAAGAGAGCAAGAGCCGGAGAGAAAGAGACCGGACTGGCTTTGTATTTGTGTGCGCGCACGCGAATGTCGTCGACCGTTCGTCCGTTGAGTCGCCTCGCGTCGCGGCGCGTCGCTCCAACCTGTTGCTTCGACGAGCTTCTTCGTAGATTTTGCGAATGCTCCCCGGCTTCTTTCGTATCTTTCGATGCTCTTTTCATCTCGCGTAAATCAAATCACCGTCTCTACGGTTAGTAACTAAGCCTACTATTCTTCACGAAATTACAGATAAGTTTGTTGGCGTCGGAATTTTTTTCTGTAGCGGAAAATCTCGTCTGATTTACTCTCGTATATTTGTACGCGTAAGGTATTGCTAACGTACACAGACTTCTGCACGTTATACCTGGCGTCCCACGAAGTGTCGGCAAAGGTAGGAAGAGTCTAATCTTTCGTGTTACTGCGATTATTCAAATTCTATACATTTTGTGCTCTGTGCACTGACGTTGGAAACAATATTCTCGCGGTACCAATGTTCGGTTTTCGCTAACGTGCCGGTATTTCCTTTCATGAAATTCTTCGCAGACCCAATACATAATGTTGGACAATTAGTTCGCGCGAGTAACGTTTTACCTGACTGTATTTTCCTCGTTTCGCATATAATGGTACAAAAGTTGAGACGAAATCCAGACGATAAGCTATACATACCGTGCTTTTATTTGAAAATCTCCAACACTCATTCTCGTTAAAGTGGACATTTCGTTTGCAATTTTCCAACGTGCAATTATTTCACAGGACAATCGTACGTTACCGAATCTCTCGAGGATCTTTTGTTCCGTTTCTTGCACGGTAGTTTCCCTGTCCATCGCGTGTCGCCGAAGTGCGAATAAATTAGAAGATACTTCATTTTTTTGAGCGGCACTCTGATAAAAGATCGGCTCCTTAGGAAGCTGTTCGCATCTACCAATTAACTGTAATTGACCAACAACTGACTGCCCAATCTCCCCTCCCTTTGCTCTCGTTTCTCGCTCCTCTCTCGTCTTTCGCCTTTTGTGCGTTACATGCAAGGGACAATCTTGTCCAGGTCATAATCTATTTTGAAAGCGGGAAAAATCAATACACCCAAGTCCAACCGTAGCCGAGTCGAATGGCAAGAAGGTATACCGCATCGCTCCATTCGTAAGAGTGTCGTCTGGTAAAAGTTCGATGCTATTTCCCACGGTATCCTTGCGAGAACAGTGGGGCGAGAGATTGCCAGGGGCAGCTAAGTTTGCAGAGGGAGGGATACCCGGAGAAATAGTCCGACTACTATCTCGTTGCTCTTCGTGTGTGCGCGAACATTTGCTCGTGTCGTGTATACACAGAGCTCCCAAGCCCCGACAAAGGGAACAGGAGAGAGGGGAAACTGCTTCGTGATCTCAAATCGAATCTTCTCGTTGGAAATTTGTCAGGATGGTCCTCTTACTTGTCGCTTCGCTACTTTCTTTCTCTCGAGCTTGATTCTTAGCTCCGCTTCGACTCTATTGTTGGAAAACGTAAACTCTTGTGATCCCTGGCTCGTCGACGGAATCTCCGGGAGATTCGTCCTTTTCAACGATTTCGACACGTCGCGTCGAATGCAAACATGAAGAAATGGTCCAAAGATGATTGAAATAATGCGCAATAAAGCAAGTGCTAAGAGTAGACAGGTTAACGACAGTTGACCCCTTCTCGTTGCGCTGCCTTTCGAACAGAGCCTGTCCCAATCCATTTGTTCGTGCGTTGCAATGCTGTTCATTCCAGACCACGACTTTCCGTTTCATTTTCCCTTGCAAGCGCGTCCGAGCGGACATTCCCGATCAGCGAATTCTCCATTGGACTTAAAAAATGTTTGTCAGGCTTGCGTATAACACGAGGGACAGAGATAGATAGTTTAGATAGATAGAGAGAGAGAGAGAGAGAGAGACAGACAGGTAGAGAGCGAAGAAAAGAGGGAAAAAAGAGAAAAGCCGTCCGAATTTGCTAAATGAGTGACGGTCTAGTGCACAGTTGATAACGTTGTGACTAGATCCACACTCATTAAGCACGTTTCGGTGTAAACATCGCAACCTCGCCAACGATTGCATGGGATGAATTCGCACGCGTGACGTGACGTAACGTTACGTCGCGAATCTGTCTCTGCATCCTAGCACCTTTGGCAATTGTTGGACGTCGTCAACGATGGATGGTCAGGTATCGAGCGGGTCCTACCCTCGATCTTGCGCCTCCAATTCGAACGGTTTACGAGCAACGGCGAGCGCAAAAGAGACTCTTTGTTTGTCAAGGTCGTTCAACACCGTGGATCCCCACCGACGAGTATGAATGTGGTGCACGTTTTTGTTTCTTTTCGTGACTAGATACATACTCGTCTATGGCGGTCTTCCTTGCCCTTCTCAAACGATCGATCATTAGCGGGTAGCATCGATTTAACTTTAGATTATCTCGTCAAGCTGCACGTTGTATCTGTCGCATCACGCGTCGCTCTTTTCTTTCTTAAAGCAAACGAAGCGACAGAGGAGTTCCGATGGAGACGCTGGAAAAGAAAATGAAAAAATACCAGCCGTAGAACGTTCATTCGTCCCATCGACTTATGCTTCAAGCTCGTAAGTAGAATTTTAACGCCGTTCGTCGTTGGTTTTGCCGCGTTCGTCCCGTTAAAAAATTGTGGATTCTCAGAAACACTCCGAGTCGTGGACAGAGCTCGGCCGATCGAGGCAAAGTACTTCTGCATTTCGGTCCAAAAGTTGATTCTTGGAAGAAAGAAAATGAATATGACGTATCGTTCTGCACGACGATCAGCCAGCAGATTCCGAAAGATGTCGCGTACATGTACGAGATGCTTTCGAAGCAAGGGGCGGTGCTTAGCTCGAGTTGCGAGAGTTTCGGCGAATATCTCTGCAATTTGTGGGCCAAGGAAGGAGAAAAGACGAACTCCAGTGTGCATTACGTGAAGAACGTCAAGTCCGTGAGTCAGATACCGTTCCGAACGTGGGGAAGAGTATTTACGACGCTGGACAAGCCAGCCACTGGTGGCAAAGTGATCTTCTTGGAGGGTTGCAAGAGATCCAAGGGCAGCTCCAAGGCACCGATGGTTCGCTTGGATCTCAGCGGCTTGAAATATTTCTCCGTATTTCCCGGTCAGACAATCGCGGTCGAGGGAGTCAACGCCGTAGGAAACACGCTGGTCGTGAAGGAAATATTGGCCAAGGGTTACGCTCCTATGCCGGACGTGCCGAAATTGACGAAACAATTGAAATTGTACGTTGCGGCTGGTCCCTTCACCTTGCCGGATAATCTGAACTATCAACCGTTATGGGATCTCGTGGATCGCGGTGTCGAGGATGAGCCAAACTTGTTTATATTGATCGGACCGTTCGTGGATTGCACGCATTCCGAGATCAGGAAGGAAGATCTCAAGGATACTTTCAATGAATTCTTTGAGAAGCTTCTAAACAAGATTACGAAAAGTTTCGAGGGGTAAATGAATTATTCTTCGATCGATACAATCGTACGTTAAATCGACCGTATCATAAGTAAACGTTGGATACTTTTAGAAAACGCACTCGCGTCGTTCTCGTATCGTCGAATCGAGATATCCATCACGATCCAGTGTATCCGACGCCAGAAATGCCCATATCATTGTACTCGACGGATTCGGAACTTAAGAACTTGCACGTAATGCCGGATCCTTGCGTAATAAACGTGGAAGGCCTGCAAATTGGAATAACTTCGGTAGATAGCGTTAAACACTTGGGACAACAAGAAATATCGTAAGTACGACGTGTATTCCGTAAATGCGATAACAAGATTTATCGTAACGTAACTAATAATTTTTTTTAGGAACACCCCTGGAATGGACAGGCTCGGCCGTTTGGCCGCGCATATTTTATCTCAATCCACCTTCTATCCTCTGTATCCACCTTGCAACGATTTGAACGTTGATACGACTCTATGGAAAAAATTTGCGTGTTTTGACGAGCAACCTCATATACTGATATTACCGTCCGACATTAGATTTTACTGCAAGGCCATCAACGAATGTTTGGTCGTGAACCCAGAGAGATTGCAAAAATATATTTTTGCCAAGTTGTTGATACCTGCGATCGCGGACGGCGAGAGTTGGAATGCCAATAACGTATCTTGCGAGATCGGAAAAATATAAAAGTAATGCAAAACTCTTTTTATCTTTATACAGCTTTTTTTAAAAAATATATTTTACACACCAAAGTACAAAAGTATAGCTCTAAGTATCGTCTCAATATCGTGAGGGTTTCCAAAACCCCGCTGAGACTACGTTGAACGTGTTCCTAGTAGCGTTTATGGCCACCTGTTAGGTGGATCTTTTTTATTTTATATTATTTAACTTGAAGGAAAGAAACTTTATATACCGGGAATCCGTATGTACGCGCATGTATGTAGTTTTTTGTTCGTTCTTCGTTGTCCAAAGAAATCTTTATGTTTGTATGAAGCAAATGTAAGGTAGTTTATTTATCGATAAATAAAATAACATGCAAATAAATATTTCCCCCGAATGACTATTATGAACGTAACTTCTCAGGATTTTCGTGAAACAAGAGGTTCGCTTTAACTCTCCGCGAGAGGTTGGCACCGGCCGCATTTGGACCATTTAACTCACGTCTGCGTCGTAAACGTGTGATGGCGCCACGAGCACAACAATCAGAGCCATCGTCGAGTTTTCTGCTTCTAGTGTGTCGTGGAATCGGCCATTGCTTCAATATTTCTCCCCTCAAGGAAAACCTCCAATCCGCGATGGAGAAACAAAAGCATTTCTGGACGTTGGGGTAAGTGTCCCGATCTACTTTTACGTTGATAAGAATTCTTTTTCCCCACGTTCACGGCAGACAACGTCGCAGCAACTCGCTACGAGAGACCTGCCAAATTTTCTTCCGCCATCTTTGTTACGAATTCGTTTACATCTCGGTGTGTACATTCGGTCTTTTCCACATATTTTCGACGTAGAATTTCACCTTCAAGAGCCGCTTTCATCTACGAACGAAGTCTTCGAACGCGCTATGAAAGCGGCTTACTCATTTTCGCGCTCATATTTCGGCCTTGAAATTTTTAGCGTAGGTTTCACAATTGCTACCGCGGCCTTGATTTTTTCTACTTGCATTATGAAATCAAACGACCGAGTAGTAGCGAAAAATGAAAAAAAAACAGGCAACTACGATCGACGCGTTACTCGTTTTACGAGAGACAACGTTTCATTTCAAATATATGCGATGTCGTCTGTTATTCTGTGCCTAGCGCGAGCCGATTTTTGTATCGGGGTATTCGCAAATAGTATGCATGCGTAGTAAAATAGGTAGCGGCTTAAGATGCTCGCTGAAACACGTGTTTCTCAGCGTGCATCATTGCGATTTGCAAATGGAATCGTTACGATAACATTAACGACAATTTCTTCACCATTGCGGGATTTAATTCACGATCGCGATAATCGTAGCGCAGGGTAAAAGGTTAATTGCAAATTCTTCGTCATCGGATTCGTTCTAAAAGCAGTTGGAATATCTAGCTCGTTGGAGTCGCTAAACTGCTCACGATGAACGGTATAGGACGAAACGCGAGCCTCTCGATGAAAATTTCTCACGAATTTCCATGGCTAACGGTTCCTGCTCAATCGTAGAACCCATCAGCGTTCTGCGACTTAGAAATATCGAGTTTAGAAAATAATTTGCATAACGTTTGAAACCCTACGAATTATACCGACAGACGAGAGCATGCCTCTCTTTATTACCGACCGGCCGTGCTTTATTTTTGAAAAAAAATCGTCGATCCAAATCTATCGAAGAAACGGATACGTCGTTCACCGATCATTCGTTGAAACGTAGTTACTTTGAAAACTTTTAGCGCGTTCTTGCGTAATAAGACGTTGTTTTCACGGGGAAAGATAGTGTCGACCACTATACCGAAGCGCGTGAGCCTTTGTTTTTCTCAGCCTACATCCTAGTATCTTTATCGCACAATTTCTCGACTACAAAGTTCGCGAAAGTAGGCCTCGCACTTTCGGATCGATCGATATGCGAGAAAACTCGAGGTAGTGCGCGAGGAATAGTCTGCGGTTTCTCGATCGACTACTCGAAGTAGGTTTAAGGCGCGAGAAGAGGAGCTCATAGGTCGTTTAACGGAGGACGGTGGTATTTTGCGCGCGGAGGACGCTTCGAATACACTACGGATAGATATATTGGGAGTATAAGAAAGCGAGAGTGCCATATCGATCCGCTTAGTTTATAGTCTGCCCTACCTACCTCAACTCTGGCTATACTTTTACCGGATGGTCCCACTGGCATGGGTAGCGTTGTTCTTTTTCTTTTCTTTCTCGTCGACGTGCGTACTTTCGAGGACATGATTCATGCTCTCTCTCTCTTTCTCTTTCTCTTTCACTCGCTCGTTCGCTCCCGTCTCGTATACGTGCACTCTTTTTCTTCTCACGTACATCCTTTTTCTTAATTTAGAAGCGGCATTTCCACCTTCTTTCCTCAGCCACCGGTTCTTTTCGTGCCGGTTCATAATTTACGATACGTTTAATGAAACTTTTCCGATTCCTCGGGCGGCTTTGCGCTTCTTCGATCGTCGCTGCATCGAAGATGTTAGAAAACGTCAAAAGCTCGATCACGTAGGCTTCGCGAGATTGCGTAATCCCGTTACTTATTATGGGTAATCAGGCAAAGGAGAACTGTCGGCAGATAACGTGCGATGACATCGTTATTTTGAACATTGAACTTGACACAGAGGGAATCGATAGAAATCTTTGATCTTTTTCCTTGCGATCTCTATCTATGTTTCGGGGATTTCATCGTTGGAAAAAGACTTGAGAAGGTATCGCGACTCGGAGTTGAGAGGTTCGCGATTTTTATTTCTCGGATCATCCGATTTCCCATTCGACGGCGACGTCCACGATGTTTGACGGATGCAATTGGTCCTCTTTCCGTTTAACTCGGAGGATAATCGGAGGAAATTGCGCTCACCGCGACGCGACAGCCTCCTCCGTGGTCGAACGGACCCCATGGTTGACGGGCCGCCGAAATTTTGTCACCTTTCAGTCCCTATTCGGCAACGATAACCCATGTTTAGGAATTAGCTATTTTTTCGTTGGACGCTCTCGCAAGTGCACGCTTTTCCTCTCGCTGTAATCAGAGAATCCTCGAACTCAGAGAGCAACCTATCCCCGTTGTTCCTCGTCTAGACGCAGGGATCCAATTTCGCGGTTATCGTTGCGCTTCTCGATTCGAAACGCCGCGTCTCTGTCGGAACGATTCGTAGCTTTTCGGCATAACTTTCTCGACGATCGAGGAGGAGAATACGGGAAGAGGATTCGGTTGTTTGGAACGTTAGAGGCGAACATAGGATTCGGTGTCGATGGGATCGGTGGACGAAAAGTTGGATGTCTACGCCGGTGGGCTGTTTTGGGCGGGCGACGGCTGTGCGCAAAAACGCCGGCAGTCAAGTTCAAGGCTACTGATTTCCTCTCGCTCCTCGTCGACGACGTGCCGCCTCCTGTACCGCTGTCCCCCACCGTTGGTTTAGCCGCCACAGCCGTCGTCGTCGTTCTACTACCACCACCATCGTTCCGTCATCGGCCCTGCTGCCACCTCCGCCACCTCCGTCGCTACGACGTCGGCCTCGGCGTCGGCGTCGGCGTCGCGTTCGCCCTCTCCCCGCTTCTACCGGCGTTCCTGGCTTGCCCCTGTCCTCGCGCCTCCAGTCACCTACTCACTCTTCCACCATCGATACATTTGCACCGCGTATAGAGGACCAGGAGCGTATCGCGACCAGCCGGAGTTTGGGGGCCGTTGCCATTAGAGAGGCCGGAGAGGGAGAGTTCGGCTCGATCGATCTACCGCTGTCTATGACCAAAAATTCAATTCTCTCTCTCTCTCTTTCTCTCCCTCGCGCGTCGAATATCGCGTTTCGAGAATCGAATCGAATCGAATCGTCCTTCCCGTTTCGCATCGCGTAGCTCCGAAAACAATGTCCGTAAAACCGCGACGGATCAACGAACGCGAGAATGTTCGAGATCCGTTTGACCGTAGGAACGTTGAACGAGTCGTTCGGCTTGCATCGGAGAAGACGGACGGTATTCGGAAGAAGAGAGGAATTGGAAAGATCGGCGAGGGGCGAGAGAGAATCGGGCTATCGGGAGAGGTGTCAAAATGTCGAAAATTTTGAGCTCGTAACGATACTCTCCGCCGTTTCAAGGTGATTCGCGAGCCGTGGTAATGACCGATTGGGTGCGAGCAGATTGGCTGATACCGTCGAAGGTGATATTTCGAGCCGTATTTACGCGAGGCGGCAACGATCCCCCCGTAGATCTCAATTGTCGGCAACGTTATCGATGGTCACGATAAAGCGCAATTCCCCGACGTCCTCGACGCAGCGGCTCTTTCTCCGAGGAACGTTTTCGGAAGAATCGCAGCGCATGACTCGTTTTCGCGTGTACCGAGATCAGCAAAGTTCGTAACGTAAACAGTCGCGTTGCATAAATTGCAAGTATCGATAAGAGGAGCGAATCTCTCTCCCGCGAGCGATCGCACCTTTGAAAATTGCGTTTCGCGCGCCGCGCCGAATGTGAACGTTCCTCTAGTGCGCGGTCGTCGTTTCTTCACGGTCGGAAAATTGCCTCGTTTTTCCGCGCAGATCCTTTTGCAAGGAGAGGAGGGCAAAATTGGTGAAAATTTGGGCCGATTTCGAGCGATAAGAGGAATCGCGCGATTCTCGAGGATTCGTCCGGGGAATCCGTGGGGGCTGGTGCGTTACTATCGGCCGTCTCTCTCGGTGTATTACCGCATCCTCGGTGTTACCGTCAGTCGCGCACGGCCCGTTGCGCCGTCAACATCGCACTCTCGAGGTTTCATGCGTGCGTGCGTGCTCGCGCGCGCGTGTGAGTGTCCGGCTGCCCGTTCGCCGCCGCTTGGCTGCACGTCCGATCGGCCAGGCCAGACGCGGCCTGCGTGCGCGCTTCTTCTCCGGTCGGCTTTATCGTTCTCGTTGACTCTCTCTCCGTAGCATTTGCGGTGTCGTTCGCTGTGCCATTCGCGGTGGGCTCTCTAGCCTCGGAAAAGGGAAAAGTGCGAGGTGTAACGTCGCCGTTTGCGCGCTTCCCGCGCCGACCGGCCGTCGAGACGAACGACCATGGACGCTTGGATGTACGACGTGGTAGGTGCCGTAGCATAACCTCTCTCTCCGTCTCTTCCGATCTCGTGGCTTTGTTTACGTCCTGCGCCCGACTCCCCCACCATGCGTCTGCGATCGAACGTAGCCATGAGGCTCCGCGATCGACGTTAAAATCGAATTCCTCTCTTCTTCGCGTTTCGATATTTTAAATTGTTTCGCGCCATTATCCTTCCGTCGTATTTCGTGAACGTGGACGTTTCATTTGTCTCGACGATCTCGATCGGAGGCGAATCGACGTTCTCGGGAGGAGGAGGAGGAGGAGGAGGAACCTCGCTGTAGCCGGCTTCGAAGCGTAGTCGACGCCGATCGTGTCCTCGATTATTACGTTACGACGATACCGCGTTACGACGCGCCCGAACGTTAGGTAATCCATCTCGCGAGTCACCGATCGTTCTTCCATGCTCGCCGGTTTCCCCGTTCGCGTTCCGTCCGCTGAATTTACGAAGAAAAATATTTTTCGCGCGATTCGGTGGGCTGCGACGAGTCGTCGAGGATGAAAAAGTTGTTTGTTTTGATGACAACCGATAACCTTAACGAGACGGAGCGAGTCGAGGAACTCGTGCCAAATCAATTTTTTCCCTCCAGCGAGTCGGTCGAGTTTACCGGTAGATCCCGGAGGAGGTCCCGAGAGGAAGGAAGGCAATTCGATGGTGCGTTTAGATCGAGATACAATTCGGGCAAGAGAAGTCGGTGTGGCGTTTCCGCGATCTACTCGAGGGGAATATCCGAAACTGCACGTCGGTTATCTACGTTCCGTTCGTAATAATTTCGAGTGGTCCCCCGCGATAACGGAATTTCGTGCACGTCGATAACGCGAGCAACGCGTTCTGGACGATAACGACACAATAAAAACAAGGTTGCGGCAGGCAACTCGCGGCTGGTTTCGTCCACCCGGGAGGATCCGTGAAATTTCACGAATCGGTTTGCTCGCATCGAGTCGATCCGGCAAATCTCGGGACCGCCGACCAACCGTTTTTTCCTCACCGAGAGACTCGACCAACGATCGGGTGTCTTTTTTCAGATCTGTTTTCTCGCGAGAAGGGCTTATCGCCGCGTTGATTCGTCGCGTCGCGCGAAGATTCGCGGGCCACGGACGACGGAGGTAGCCGCGCGCTTTGCGGCTACTCTCCGTTTCTTCTCGGGCCTCGTGCGCGCCTACTACGCCCACGCGATCAGCAGGATTGCGTAAGACCCTGAAATCGACCGGACCGTCTCCCTATCGTGCCTATCGGAATCTCTGCTCTCGTTTCTGTCCGTCGAGGAACCCCGAATCGTTTCGCCGACGGTGGCAGCTGAAGCTACCCTTCGACTTTGCATCGAGGAGAGGGCAAATGGAAGTTCGCGGCAATTTCCATTTTCTCGCTTCTATTCCGTTCGCGATCTCGACAGGTTGCGTCTCTCGGTCTCTCGGGTCGGAGATGCTCGTTCACGGCGAAACGGGCCCCGATAACGCGACCAGCTTGGCTCTCGTTCGACTCGTTTGGCTCGTTATCGTCGGCCAAAGCCGTCTGGAGGGGAACGGTTGCCGATAAAGAATCGGGATCGAGGATTGGTCGAACGAGTCGGAGGCGCGGGTGCGTCTCGTCTGCCGGCGACCGGCGGCCGTCGGCGTCGCCTGGAAGGTGTCGGGGGAGCGCATCGCCGGAGCCATCGGGGAGACGGCGGATAATCGTCGACTCCTGGCCCTCTCTCCGTTCTCGCCGCTCTCTCCCGGGTGGGGAGTCAAGTTTGAGGCCACGAGACACGTCGGTGACGTCATCGGAGAGCCAAGCCGGGCCAGCCCTAACCTTGGACAATGCGCGAAACGGGCCAAATTCTCTTACGTAGGAATTTTTGCGTTTGGAAGAAACGCGTCACGCTCCGCCGCGATATCCGATCGCTATTTTTGCTCGGATCCGTCAATTCGACCGACCATCGGCCTCCCTCGTCCTCCCTCGTCCCTCTCGCCGAGTCAACGATCACGTTTCGAGGGCTTAGAAGCCGATGGAGCGAGAAGGGCGAGATGTTCGCCGATCGGGAGACGAATCGTCGAGCAAAATTGGGCAGAGCAAAATCGCAGAGAACCGCCCTGCGTTATTTCGGTCGACCGTCGCGGGCTGGATCGCGTCGGGAAAGGCTAGCGTTTTTTCTCGAGGATCGAAAACGAGGAGCTCGTCTCCTCGATCTCGCCTCCAAATTAGCCACGTTGCATCGTAGGCTCGTTATCGCGCTATTTTTATTGGATATACTCGTCTCGAAATCGGAGCGCGGTTCTCGGCGTGCTTCGGCCTTGACCGCGACCCAGGGTCTTCATCCTCGGCGAATCGATTTGTTCCCCGAGTTCTAATTCCGTAACCACCCACCTATAGCCGCGATATTTGAAACTCGCCGATCGTCGTGGCGTTTCAGGGTCGCCACGGCCGACTTGTTGCGAAAGCGTCACCCTGGCCTATCTCAAGGTAGACTCCGTGCCTCTTATCGAGCTTCCGCTCCCCCCGTGGAAACGCGACCGTTCGTTCACCACGCATCCGTCTCGTCCCCATCGACCGGCAGAATTTTCCTCGTCGACCCTGGATTTCGTCCTTCGTCGAGACGATTCGTCGAGCCACGATCGAGAGAACGACGAGCGAAAAATGAGGATTGAACGACCCAGAACGAGAATCTCCATTTCTCGCGGCGCCGTCGATCGTTCGGGCATTTGGCCAAAAGCTTTCGTCGACCAGCAGGAAAGTCGTTCACCGGGCGATCGAGTGGCGCGGTGAAATTTCGTTACGCTTCAAATTATGCGCGTTATTCGGAGATATCGCGCCTGGCAACAGATAACGAACACCGTGGCCCGGATAGAGGAGACGCTCGACGCGACGGATCTCTGCTTTTAACGTTTTCGAGCACGGCCGATTCCGGTGCACCGGAGATCTTCCCGGCTCGAACCGCGAAAATGTGGATCGCCTGGGCGGAAATTTCAACTTGGAGCGGCGAAGGACGAGCCACTTTTTTTGGACCTCGGTCTCCGAGGAGTCTCGTCGCGAAGCCTCTCGTCGGAGCAGCTGCAGCCGCTGCAGCTCCTCCTTTTTTCCTCGGCCGAGTCGGCCAAGCTTTTTTTCGCTTACGTAATCGACCCGTTTGAAAAGGAGTGCGACGAGTTTCGCGGACCTTGGAAATTTCGACGTCGCGCGCGGCACACCGTGTACGATGCACGCCGTGCGCTCGACGAGGAAGGAGAGACACCCACGAACGGAGAAGAGCCATCGTTCGTCGGCTGCTTGTAGGATAATTGATCGAGTACGGGGTGTCGCTTTTACAGAATTCCGTCGTCTTGGAACCGAGCCTCCTCGTTCGTCCCTCTTTCCCTCTTGAATTTCAAGGAGCATCGCCGAACTCTATTGCGTGGAAAATGCCGAACGCCTCGAGCCGTCATCGACGGGTGGTGTCTTCGTGCTAAGGATACTTCTGAAACTCGCTGAGATGCGCCGCGGTCGAGCGGCGATTAAGTGGCGCGTTATCGCGTTGAAAATGTAATTAACGACAAACGGGGAAAAACGGGGCACGATCGATGCCCACGGCTCGACGTGTCGGAACGTAGGCCGGCGATTCTGCCCCTTTCTGCCGCGGAAGGAAGGTCGAGATTTAAAGGGCCCGCTCGTGCGCCCCTGCCTCTCAGGAGAAACGTAGTTCGAGTTGGTCGAATCTCGCGACCCAAATCCTCATCGTCTCAGGGATCGTTCGGGAAAAAGCGGAGTTCGGTCGTTATCCGGGCCGATTTTGGTAGAATTTGCGACGGTTGTTCCTTTCGCGCGGCCGTCGTAAGCCCCGGTCGAAGAAAGACGGAGAAAAAGAGGCGACGCGAGCTGGAAGAAAAGAGGAGGGAATTGACGCGACCGAGTAAGAGGAAGCTCGAACGAAGGAAGACGGACAAAGAGAGGGTTAGAGCGGAGTCGGACGGAGGGACTCAAGGTCGTCGCGGCGTCGGCTGTTTCCGCCGGCGTTCGGAGTCTAAAATTGTGTGTTGGCGCGTTTTGCGGCCTTCGCGAACGTGGCCGCTTCTCTCGCAGAAAAGTCAAGTTCAAGGCTAACCAGATAGCCCGATACGATTCTCTCTCTCTCCCTCCGTCTTCTCTTTCCATTCCCCGCTCCCTTCCTGTTCCCTTCTGTCGTTGCTCTTTCGGCCCTGCGAGATCGAGCGTGACGGCCGAGGGCCACCAGAATCGCCAGGATCTCCCGGCAAGTTCTTCGTGATTTTGGCGATTTCGTGGATTTCCCGAAACGAAGAGACGCGCTCGTCGTGGATGCTCGAGTTTTCTAGGCTTTCTCCTCGGAGAGCCGCAAGTGTCCCCAACGGAGCGAAGATAGCGATAGTTCGCGAAGTCGAAGCAAAAAATCGTCGATGGGGCCTGACGAGTCGTTCGTCGCGAATCCCACTCCCGCGACTGCTCGCTCGGAGTGGCGCGTGTAGCTATTTTTTACTTTATTAATTCAAACGTGGGAGACTAAGGCTTCGAACATTTCGCACGCGTGGTCAAGTTCGAGGTCGGCCAAATAGCTCTCTATCTTTCTCCTGTTACATTTTCTCTTTCGCTCTCCCTCGTTTCTGCCGGCTTCTCAAACACTTTCTATCTTCCGCCTTCCCGCCCGCTTCCGGTTGACGCTAGATCGGAGAGAGGATGCTGCTTGTCTCTACGGAAGAGGCGGAGGAAAAGGAGGAGAGACCGAGAGAAAGGGAGAGAGCGGACGAACGGCACGGTAACTCGCGAAAGCGTGATTTTTCCATGGAAAAAGCCACCCCGATCGCTCGCTCTTCGATCTACGACCTATACGCCTGCAAGGGGGCATTCGAGAGAAAAAGTTTATTACGGTGAGAAAGATCGCGCGTTCGACATAAATCGCGAGACGCGTTCCAAGCCCCATCGTGTTACTCGAGCGATCGCGACTGCATCTCGGAGAAAAGTCAAGTTCAAGGCCAACCAGATACTCGCCGTTCTCCTTCTTTTTTCCCCCCTCTCGACGTCTTCTTTCTGCGTGCATTTAATATACGATACCGAGAAGAAGAGGCGGCGGTTGCGGAGAAGGAGGAAAAGAATACCGCGGCGGTGAGGGAGGAGTGCCGGGAGGGAGAGGCTTACGCAATCCTTTCACCGTTACTTTGTTCGTCGTCGCCGCTACCGCCACCGCCACCGCCGCCGCCGCCGCTACCGCCTTCGCACGTCTTGGAGTCGATTCTCTCCTTCGGCTTCTTCTCCTCCTTCGCCCTCTTCGTCGCTCACTTAAAGGACTCTGCGCGCGATCTTGATTATTCGACTGTACGAGTAAATTCTCGAGCGTAGAGGCGTTTTCTTTTCGTCCAGGGTACCGCGCGCCCTTCTCGTCCTCCCGTCGGAGAGGCGGAATTGCGCGGGGTGCCTACCAGCTCTTTATCTACGCCCATCCGCGTGCCCGGCCGAACTTTTTCGTTCGAATTTAATGTAACGATAAATTAAGCGGGCTGCTCGTTAAGGCATCAAATTGTACCGCGTACGTCAACATGCTTTGCCGCGCGACGATTTCAATTGGGCGCGCGCAACGTGGACGAATTATCGTACGTACTCCGAACGAGAGGAGTTCTCGAGGTCGACGAATATAGGAGAGCCGGAGACGTAGAAAAAAATAAGAGAAAACGTTTTCAATTATTAGCCCGCCGCGAAACGGGGAACGTTGGCGCGCAGTCTTTCCAAGAACGCCGACGTTACGAATTTTCTGAAGTCGACTCTAAAAATGCTCGCGGCGTTGGTCGCGTTCAAAAATAGCCGTCGAAAAAAAAGTGCAACCGACTGCAAAGCAGACTGGCTCGCGCGGGTACTTTTTTTCCTTTGACCTGCTCGCTCTCGCCGAGAAGACTTTTCTCTCACGGAAATTCCTCCCCAATTTTAGATCTGTATGATGTCCGGTGCCGGCACCGAAAGTATGATTGGAAACAATAGAGCCATGGCGAGCATCAAGCAGGAAGTCGAGAACCCTACGACGCCGACGCAAAATTACCAAGTCTGTTCACCCACCACCACTCTCCAGCATCAGGAGGTACTGGCCACCGACTTAACGTTATTCCACTAAATAACGCAATTATTCGCTTCGAAGGCGGTCACGTTTACGATTAATATTACGACTACGACCACGACTACGACTACGACTACGACTACGAGTATGATTATGATTACGATTATGCTCACCGTCTCTCCTTTTGCCAGGGAATTTGCGGGAAAATGGACGTTCCTCCGGATTACGGAGGAGGAGGAGGAGATAGCGGAGGAGGAGGAGGAGGAGGCGGTAGTCCTGGCAGTCCTCAGATGCACCACTGCTCGTCGACTACGCAACCTCTGGGGACACCAGAGGTACGTGATAATACAGTTTCGTTCATAGGTTCCTCTCCCTCTCCCCCCCTCGTCGGGACGAATCTGTTTAAAACGAGTCTCGCTTTTCATTCAGGAAGGTATCAAAGAGGAGGATATTATACCCAGAAGACTCTGTCTGGTATGCGGGGATGTCGCGAGCGGATTTCATTACGGCGTCGCATCCTGCGAGGCATGCAAGGCTTTCTTCAAGAGAACCATACAAGGTAAGCGGAGTCTCTCGGCATCCGCGAACAATCTCTTTCGATACGTCACTCCGGGTAGCATCGAGGGCTCGATCGCGATACACCTTGTAACCTACGATATCGCGGAGGATAGATAGGAAAGAGGCGCGAACGAATTCGTTCCGCGGGGAGATACGCGCTGGTGCTACCTGGACCAGGACGTCATATATTACGATAAAATAGCGAGCAACTTCACAGGCAATATCGAGTACACTTGCCCGGCGAATGGGGAATGCGAGATAAACAAGAGGAGAAGGAAGGCATGCCAGGCTTGCAGGTTTCAAAAGTGTCTTCGGCAGGGGATGTTGAAGGAGGGCGTGCGGCTGGATCGGGTTCGTGGTGGGAGACAAAAGTACAGGAGGTCTACGGATCCATACATGCCGGTGAAAACGGCCCCGTTAGAAGGTGACTCTTTCATCGGTGTTTACATTTGCCCGTCTGTATATACGTATCTCCTTCCCATTGTTGTAGAGGATTACACGCTTAGCGTCTGTTGAAACTTTGCCGTCTTAATGTTTCAAGCAAACGTAGGAACAGGAGCTTCCACCGATATAAGTAAGCCATTGGATCGTTTAATTTCGGTAGATCAAATCTTTATTTCCCAGTTTGCCGAGTACGACAGTTTTTTTTTCACCGTTACGCGGAAATTCCGTGACGAAATTCTTGTATAACAGAGGAAAGCGGTATTCGAGGTCGATCGTCAAATATTCCCATTGTCTGTTCGTAGACAACAAGATGCTGGAAGCGCTGATTGCCTGCGAGCCGGACATGCTGCAAGTCTCCAATCTCTCCTACAACATGGACACCGATCAGAGAGTTCTCGGACAACTTTCGGACCTGTACGATCGCGAGCTGGTCGGAATAATTGGTAATGCTCAATGTCAGTTCCGCGAATTCCCGATATGCTCTTTCGAAACCCCGTTCGACTTACGCCTCCGATTCTCCTCCGTCGAAGGTTGGGCCAAACAGATCCCAGGATTTAGCGGTTTGGTCCTCAACGATCAGATGCGACTGCTTCAAAGCACATGGGCAGAGATATTAACGTTCAGTCTCGCGTGGAGGAGTATGCCGAACAACGGTAGATTGAGGTTTGCCCAAGATTTTACTCTGGACGAACGGCTCGCCCGCGAGTGTCACTGTACGGAGCTCTACACGCACGTGAGTAAACCGTCTCCTTTCTTTTCTTCCTTCATTTCCGTTAGGTTTACTTTTAACCGCTCTTATCGCGCCTACTTTTGCCTTCGCTCGGCGCAATCTCGATTACTGTACGTTGTTACTGCCTCTGGAATGTTCGCTCTCGAACAAGAAATACTTGGAGCCTGTATGTCCGTCTCGCGGCATTATCCGCGCACCCTGCGACAATTTCACCACACACTCTTCTCAATGTACGTTCTTCCGTTGCCCGACAGTGTATTCAGATCGTCGAGAGGCTTCAACGATTGGGT
Organism: Cerceris rybyensis; assembly: GCA_910591515.1. NCBI lineage: Eukaryota > Metazoa > Arthropoda > Insecta > Hymenoptera > Crabronidae > Cerceris > Cerceris rybyensis. The sequence continues at coordinate 481,794 of OU342797.1, forward strand.
CTGACCAGGGAGGAATATTACGTGCTGAAAGCGCTGATTCTGGCAAACAGTGACGCAAGATCGGACGAGCCGCAGGCGCTCTGTCGTTTTCGTGACTCGATTTTGAATTCCCTCTCGGATTGCGTGGCAGCGATAAGACCGGGACAGGCGCTTCGTGCCACGCAAAACATGTTCCTAGTGTTGCCCAGTCTGAGACAGGTCGACGGAATTGTTCGAAGATTTTGGTCTAGTGTGTATCGCACGGGGAAAGTACCAATGAACAAGCTATTCGTAGAAATGTTAGAAGCCGCTTATTATCGATGAGACGTCGTCGAAGTCGATGCAAAGGACGATCGGTACTAAGGACTCTCGATAGAATCGTTGTTATTCGCTACGGAATATCAGTACGATACTTACAACACGCGTTTATAGTGAACAGAAGACACGCATCGTCGCCTCTCTCCGAGAGTGTAAGCGGATCAGTGAGTGCCGTCGGAGTGAGAGAGGGAGAGAGAGCGAGCGAGAGAGGGGAATAAGAGAATAAGAAAGAGAATGAGAGGACGAAGGAGTGGAAGAGAAGGACAAGGAGGAGGAGGGGAAGATTTTTTCTTCTACAAAGTACGCGAGAAAGCTTTATTTTTAAAATGCAAAAGGCATCGAGCGTGGAGCTTTGGCCAGTGATTCCAGCGGTCGTCGAAACTCGCAAAACACCTACTCGTAGGATAGCAGGCATACTCTTGTTTCGAAGTAACCAAACTTTCCTTTTTGAGTACCCCTTTTACAGGTACGGAAAAAAAAAACAAAACAAATTAAGCCGGTATTTCGGGATAGATTTACGCAGTACAAGATGCGAGACGCTCGTTACCGAAGCTCTCACAATTTAGGATAGTTCATGGAAGCCTGTCGACCGACAGAATTTACCAAATATAAACAAAGAATTTTCTTTTACGTATCGATCGTTAAGATCGTGACACCGTGTCCCGGTGATGGTAGAAATCAAATAGTGACGTACTAACTGTGGGTGTTTGACGTTTAATAGTTTAGCATCGCGTTACCAGTACTACGGACCCAATCAAAAAAGTATAGGTAGCTGCAGTTCGAACGTTGTTTTAGTTACGCGTTTTCCTCCGAGGATTCGGTCAATTTGACTAAATGAAACACGAACGCTATATTTTTAATAGTCTCGATACAAAAGATATATATGTTATTTTATATAAACTAATCAATCGCACGTTTTAAGAGTAATTGAGCGATAAGACTCGCTAACGTAACGATCGATATATCTCTAATATATGTGTATGTGTGTACTGCATTCGACATCCATAGATATGGTTCTTCGAACGAACTTGTAGCAATGTATCGTTGCGTGTACAAATCGAACCAGTCAAAACGAGAGAACGAGAGAGAGAAAGAGAGAGTGTGACCGAGAGAAGTAGCGAGAGAAAGAGACAAAGAGAGCTGGCCAGCCAACAAAAAAGGGCAAAGGAAGCAAAAGAATGGCTGGATCGTTCTCCAACTTTAGGGCCATGCTGTTTTGTTTTTTTTTCTTTTTTTTTTTAAAGAGATCCCGCGGAAATACTACGTTTCGAGAACGAACCTTCGGCCAGGTTGCCGGGTTTCTAAAAGATTGGAAAAATTAATTTAATTGATTGTTAAAGAGATTGCGAAGCGTTTATTCGCACGTGCCACACAGAGTGTAGGAGAATATTAAGTATATGTGTATGTATATATATATATATACATACATACGAACAGCATACATATACATATATATATATAAATATTATATTTATATGCATTCAGGGATCTTTATTATCTAGTTATTACTGTTACGCGGTCCGCGCGCGGATCTTACGCATAATATCGCTTTTTTCGGAGCGAAGTCAAAGTAACATTGCGTAGGAGTCATCGTCGCAGACGAGAGAAAAGGAAAAGGTTCGGAGAAAGAAGTAGAGAGAGAGAGAAAGAGAGAGGGTACGAGAGAGGATGAGTGAGAGAAACATAAAGATGGAAAGTCATTTCAAAGCATGGTTCGTTCGTGCAGATACGATCACTGTCGCGGAGTCTCCAGAGCGTCCCGTCGATCGTTTTGGACACCCGCCGTTGTTTCGTTTCTATTGTAATTAATTTGAAAGAGATCTTTGACAAAGGACGAAATTGCTACTGCAAACGACGTTGTATGTGGAATCGACGGAAAGTTTGGGATCTCGCGGGACGAGGGAGATCGTGGTATTCTCTAAAGGTAGTGCAATAAAATCAGTACGCGCGGTCGCATCTTTCTCTCGGAGCAAAAAGTCGGGCTGTCCCCCGTTGATAGTTTTCTTTAGTTGCGTTTTCGTATTTGTTTATCCGACTTTCGAAAAGTTTCGTTCGATCAATCTCCGCATTTACGATTGTACGAGGCAGACGACACGTGACCGTTATTATCTTGCGCGTTCTCTCTTAAAATTAGCTAGTTTTCGTTTTGTTTCTCGTTGTAGAAGGTAGTCACGAAAATTGTGGGTCGAGGTAAAAGTCAAAGAAAAGGAAAAACTTCTTTCTAGCCGGAAAAAGATGCAAACGAAGGCAATGGCAGTTTGAGCCACGGCGAATTTTTCTTTCACGTTTCTATTTAACTTTTTTTCTTTCAGTTCTTTCGCTTTTTTCGTCCTTCCTGCGCAATTTCGTGTAAACGTCGCTTCTTTCTTGATCCGCGAAATCATGGGCGAGCGATCGAGTCGTTCGTTTTACTGCCTATCGGGATAAGAGCTTCGAAAGAATCGAACGTTCGTTTAGTTTAAGTTTTTCGTTCGAAGGACGTAGAAAGGTCGAAAGTGATTTCCTTTGGAGAAATGAATCGATCGTCGTAGAGTCGACGCGACTGTTTCACTCCTAACGTTACATCCAAGAGCTTTATCTTCGACATCTACTTTCAAGTCCTTAAATCGTTTACGTGCTCCACGTTTTCTTCGTTGATGCAACTCCAGAGATGCAAATCGATCGACCCTTCGACGCAAAAACCAGCAGCAACGGTTGTCGTTACTTTCGCAAGAACGTCGATTCTACGATTTTATTCTCTTCGTCGTTTGTTTTTCTTTTATTTCTTTTCTTTTCACCGAGGCTGTGCTCGGCCTCTCCATCGAACTGTGATATATACGCGTTGTTTGGCGCATTAAGTCTACGACACCTTATCGTTCTTATATTCGAATTTACGCCTAGCACACGTTTTCCCATGGATATTTGTCCCGGTATCGTTGCAGATCCCGCCTTCGCGCGAAGGTTCCGTTCGAGTCGAGTTTCGTCCTGTTGGCAACGAGGCTCACCGTAGCTTCGCGGGAAATCTTTCTCCCCCGTCTGTGCTACGGGAGCGCGAGAATTTAAGAGGCCTAAGAGTGACGCCGAGGAGTTTCCGCAATTAAGCGAATCCGATCGGTTTGACGCGATTGAGAGAGAAAAGAGGGCCGCGCGCTTCTAAGCTAGATATATATCGGCTCGACGCGTTTGCAGGACGTTGACCTTCAACGACATTTGGCGAGTATCTTTTCGTGCGCGTGAATGTATCTTCATCGATTCGCCGTGGCGGTAGAATCGTAGTCTCAGGGTTCCGTGTAAACAAAGAAATCAACCAACTACCAAGCTAACAAACGATACAAACCTAGGCACGTATAAATAGTTAAGCGCGCGAGTATAATTGCGGGGCAAACCGTTACAATGATAACGATAATATTAATGATAATGATAATAAGAATTTAGGATCACGATTACAATGATAATCATGAACATGATGATAATAACGATAAAGAATATTAATATCAATACTAACGATAACGACGACGAAGATGATGATAATAATAAAGAAGATAACGTAAAAGAGGAAAATAGTGGAGCGATCCATTGCGTTGCGTAAATCGAAACGTGCGTGTCGACTGGATGCTGACAGCTTGCGATAATTGGCGCTTTACGAGGAAAGAGGACATCGAGATGCGCGCGAATTTCACGAAAAAGAACAAAGGACCGAGGTGGTCGACGTACTTGCCCGTTTTTTGTTCGAGTCTGGGCAGATCGGTCGAATTTAAACTGTCCTCTTGGATCGACCGTTTCGAGGGTGTATTTTTGTTGCTCCTCTTCTTTGAGGTTCGAGCGAAACCTCATCGAGGTAGCGAGAGCGATAGAGAGCGAGAGAGAGAGAGAGAGAGAGATAGAGAGAAAGCGAGCACGCGCAATTTATCGTTTAATTAAAAAACTCGATCGACGCATCGCGCAAAAGTGGGACACACGGTGAGTTAGCAGCGATGTAGCGTTCACAGAGCACGATTTTGTTTTCCGACGCGTCAGAGGAGCCGCGAAAACTGGATATACAGTAGATGTGGATTCGATCGTAATTCCCTTTGAGAGAGGACGTTTTGTTTTGCGATCGACAATTTTTTTTCGTTTTTTTCCTTTTCTTTTTCCGTTTTTCTTCACCCGGTCGTTTGGACGGCCGCGACGACCGATCGGCTGTTTCGAATCTTGCGCATCGTGGCAGGCACCGTTTACAGCGTGGGTTTGAAGAGGTTTCGAGCCTCGAAACGGGATCCAACTCGGCTGAAAAGCGCGACGCTTTCTTTTCTTTCTAGAGGAACTTTGAGTCGTTTCCTTTTGTTTTATAGTCGATCGCCGGGCTCGATTCGTATCGTGCAACCCCGGTCGGCTCTCGATCCGGTGCGAGTCGGAAATTTGTCACTTGGTTCGATATCGCGATTCAATTCGGTCTCGATTATTCGCTCCCTCGTCGAAGCGAAGATTCGCGGGCAAACCTACCGACGTAAATTGTACCTGCTGAAGAGAAATTGAGAGCAAGAGCTAGAGAGAGAGAGCGTGTGTGTTGTGTGTGCGAGAAAGAGGAAGAAAGGAAGATTACGAGAGTGAAAGAGAGATCGAGTGAGAGAAATGCTGCTTCTATGACGATTATAAATATGTACGTAGACACTTTGTAACTGTATTATAGTAGGACCTATACATAATTTTTATATGTATATATACACAAAGAGACAGTGCAGTTCGAGGAGTGTGGGAAGCATCACAGAATTACTATTCGAGTATACCGAGAGAGAAGACACAACGGGCTTTAGCGTAATCTTGAGAAGAGTTGAGCTTGCGCATTTCGACTTTTCGTAGGTGCGCGTTATTATTCGTCCGAGTGAAAGAATATAAAAAATGTTATGTAAGGCGGAAATTTGTGCGAGATGCGCGACAAATAAAATACGCAGACGTTGTACGAAGTTATCGACGATTGACCCGTCCGTTTCGTTCCCGTTTTCCCGCCCTTTTCGCGCTTTTTTTTCATCGGCGAATCAACTCTCTTGTCCTATTTTCCTTCCTTGAACTTTTCTCGTGCCATTCTCGTCGAGAGGAACGCTCGTGCCGAGAAAAGTGTCGCGCGGACGAAACTGCGAAACGCGTGTTCGCAAAAATTCGCAGCAGTTCGGGTTTAAGAAAGTGCCGATTCCTACGAAATAGAATATTCGCGCTGACAGTCGGTGTAGGAATTATGTCGCGAGAGGTGGTGTCGCGAGCTCTCCTAAACTTCTTGGTCCTCTCGGCCACGGCGTTTAACGGTAAGTCAGGCTTTTGCCACAAAACGTTCCTTTCTCGCGGTATCCTCCCGAAGTCCTCGCCGACGAAAGGAAAAGATCAGAGATAGAGAGTACGTTGTTTCGCAGAGGCAAGTGGTCGCGTCTTGCCGGACGAGTGTTTCTCGCCATACGTCGAGGATGTCGAAAATTACCTATCCAGCCTGGACCTCCAAGACATACCCACCGTCAACGTCATGATCGGTGGCTTCGAGTGTCCGACAACGACCTTGCCCTTCGGTGCCCTAAAATCGGACTGGGCGCGACTGGTAATGCTGCGAGAGGCTCAACCGGAGGGCTCCGTCTTGAGAGACAAGCTGGACAGGCTGTTCCGCATTTTGGCGATAGCCTACGATCAAAGGGAAAGGCGCGACGACGTGGAAACCGTCGGAAGGTTCGTACGAAATCTCTTCCCTGGCGGATGGAACGGTCGTTCGCCGCGCAAATCTTCTCGTTCCGCGTATTAATTTTTTTTTTAATAAATCGGGCTTATCAGCACGGAGGGTAGCGCGAAGGCGGGCTCCGAGAGGATCGAAGACGGGAAAGACGGGCTCCATTCGCCCGAGGAAAAGAAGACGACAGGAATATATCAGGAGGATATCGCGGCACGTTCGACGTTTGCGAGGGAAAGATATCTCGAGGAAGAATCGACCGAGCGGATCACTTCCCCGGCTATCGAAGCAACGGAGACAAAGGAACACGGGGAAAATACTCTCTCGGAAGTGCAGGATTTCTCTTCGAGCACTTCTTCGTTCTCGGAAATGACGAGAACAACGAGCGGAACGAGCTTGCATTCCGAGGCCGATCGAATCGAGGAGGAGGAAGAGCACACGACGGACTTGCTCGTTGGCTCTACGGTTACCGCCGATTATACGAACGATCGCTCGAATATCGCGGCTTCCGCCAAAGTATCGCCTGACGCCAGCGTAATTTTGTCCGAGCAGACTTCCCCCTTTGAGGAGAAAACGACGGAAATTGGCGATACGTCAAATTCTACCGAGAGGAACGAAATTTATACGACGCGCTGGATGGAAAAAGCGGAAACCAGCGGAGAACATCTTTCCACCGAAGGAGTCTTCGCCACCGACAGAACTGCTACGGAGGAAACCAAAGTCGACGGAAAATTGGAGTCGACAACGAAAACATCGAAGCCCTTAATTGACGACAACGTTACGAATGGTCTAGTTACCGCTGATAATTACGATACTACCGTCTTTTCGACCGTGGGAAACGATGGAGAAGAAACTACCGAGGAATCGTCGATTCCTCCAAATACCGAGAGCTTCGCACCTTCGATTTCCACCTCGACGAACGTCGATGATCGAATTATTTTTACGACAAGCACCGCGCTGTACCATCCGGATGAGTTTTCCCCGGAAACGACTCCGACGGGGTCGGACGATTGGACTTCCGTCGCCAAAACGGAAGAAACCTCGCCGACGAAAGACTCCGACGTAGGCTCGAGCGTCGCCGATCAAATTGAAACCACAACCGCTGTCGTTTTCGAGGAGGATACCGTTCGCTTCGAGAACGACGATTCGACCGTTTCCTCCTCGACGACGTCGAGGGACGGAGAAACGATAGTTCCAGCGACTGGCTCCGTTTCGTCCGAATTCAGTCCTACAGATTATTCCGTCTCGGAGACTCCTCCTGTAGAAGGTACGGCCACGACCACGTCGCCCTTGCCACGACTGGGCAAATTGAAGAAACTCGTCGTTATCGAGAGACCTCCGGCCTGCAACGATTTTTGGAGGCGCGTCGCATTTTGGAGAACGGTTCGTTCGACCTTTCCGGTAGCCACGGCGCGGACAGGCGTTGGATATCCCGAGGACGAATCGAGGTCGAGGAAACGCGGAAGTCCGAACGCCGACTTTGAGAGAAGCTTCCGGTGGTTCTATGGACTTTATCGCAGGTAAACGAATCGACGACTCGACGTCTTCCATTGTTCGCGATTTAAACTTTCACGGTTTTCGGGCTAAGGTTGACTTCTCGCATTCGTGCAGCGTAATCGGCACCGCGACTGGCTTCGTCTAGTTTCAAAGAGACTCGAACGGCGGAGTAGACTTTCGGGAGATTTCCTAGGTTCGTGACTCTCTTCGGTAATTTTTCATTGCCTCGATCGATCGGTCGGTTAAAGAGGCGAGGACTTGGCCTCGCCCGAAATTCAAAGGCGCGTCAGAGACTCGCCGCTCGCGTCATTTTTCTCCCCTTGGAAGTGCCTTCGAATGTCGTCGCACGACCGTGCGATCCGAACCGCTGGTCCATGATTTTTCTTTGCACTTTTCAGCAACGCCACCGCCGATGGACGAAGCATCGACGTTGACTGCGGGGAAAAAGGCGCGAGGAGTCTACCTTCGTAAACGATTACACCCGGGGCTCGTTTTACGAAGATGTCGTTAACCAAACTTGGTCGTAATGGTCGTTAACGCTGCCGATGTCGAAAGTGACCGAGGCACGGTAAAATCCGGACCTTGGCGCAACATGCCGGGGTAGATTGAATTCATAGCAATAAACCTTTGAATTTGATCTCGCCCGACGGTTCTGGACTCGCTCGTCCGCATTATCCTCTCGCGTTTCCCTGTCCTCGGATCCTCGGAGTTGTTCGTCCTATTGCGGCTATTCGGTCTACTCGGCCGACCGATTCTCCTCGGAAATATCGGTGAGCAGTCCATAAATTCGCGAAACCGGGAACATCGGTGACCGATATTTACGATCTCCGCAGCTGCTAACGTTCCTCCTCTTTTACGATCGCTCGTAAACGAGTCCTCTTATCGCCCGATCCGTAATATAGATTTTTTCAAATTCTATCTCAAAGTTCACGGGCTGATGCGTTCCTGCATCGAGAACGAGGCTGGTAGCCTCTCTTTGGGATCGAATCGAGCGCACACGCGACAGTCGGGAGACAATGGGAGGTAGGCTCTTTGAGCGTGTTTACTATTCGGAAGGTTAAAAAGTCTGGAACTATAGTTTGTCGCCAGTTTTTGGGAAAAGTGGGAGCTCTCTCGATCGACCGTTGCCGAAGAAACAGTCGGTTTCCTCCCTGCAAAACGTCCTGGAGGGCGAGAGGTCCCGCGGGAACGAGGAGAGAGAGCTCGGATGGACGGAAGGTCGAGGGAGGATGGTCTATCGTGTCACAGAGACGCGATAATTAGCGTTGTCGGGTTTGCATTTGTAATGGACTCGTCGCGCGGCATTATTCCTCGAACAAGTCGCTCGGGCTTCACTGGGAATTTTTAAAGATTCTCGCGTTCCCGTTTCCGCTCGATCTCGTTGCATCATTTACGAGGGTTGGACGTTTCTCAACCGGCGGCCACTTGGATCCGTTCCCGTTGGAAATTACGAATTACACGGAGAAAGCCGAGCTCGACGCGCTTTAATTCCTCTACCCGAGAAGAGCGGACGGAGGTGGAAGTCTTCGAGTCGAACTCCATCGAGGAATTTCAATCGAACCGTCGCACCCCCTCGAATTCTAGGAGCAGGGGGCCTAATATTAATTTCAATCTACATAAATGCATAATAATAAATTCAGTGGCCGTCCAGGAAATCTTCGAACATCGCAGAATCGGTTATTACACCTCTCGGGAATTCTTCTCTAGTTTGGTTCGCTTCGGCGATCCCCTTTGGCGAGAGATTCCTCGTAGCTCGCCATTGTTTTTCCATCTTCCTGGCGAGATAGCCGAGATTGTCGAGGTTGTCGGGGTTGTCGACATTGTTGAGGTAGTCGAAGTAGTCGAAGTAGTCGAGAAACCGGGAGGGAGGCACGAGTTCCTCCTCTGTCGCGGCTAATAATAGAAATTAATTAAAGGGCTCTCTGTAATTCAAATCCGCGTCGCTCCGTGGCGGAAAGTTTTCCGCGCTAGGTGCGCGCTCCCCAATCAAAACCTTATCCGACTTCCAGAGATCGGTCGTTAGCATATAATTAAGAACGATTCGACGCCACGTTTGTTTGTACGATCTGCCCGTCCTCGTTCCGCGCCGCGGCTCTGTCCTTGCCGGAAATGCGATTATCCTCTCGAGATCTTGGATCGAAGATCCACGAAAAAAACTTTTTCGGCGATCTTTCCTTCGGCGGGAATTCGCTGAGAATTCGGAGGTACGGGATCGTTCCCGGAGAGCAGGATCGTCCCGAGAAAGACGGCGGCGGGGGGCGGTGGCAGGAAAGCGCGTCTTTTTGCGGATCTCGCAACAAAGCGAGGCGCATTTATTCGAGTCAACAATTTCGCCGGCTGCGGAACGGATTAGCGGTACATCGCTCCTCGTAAGGTAACAAATTGCCCGCTTCACCGAGAGACGCGGCTTCAAGAGCTCTTCCTGTTTCTCTCTCTATCTCTCTTCCACCTTCCTCCTTCCTCTTTCCTCTTTCCTTTTTCCTCTTTCCTCTCTCCGTCTCTCTCCACCTGGCTTTCCCTATTTCTCACGTCCGTCCTTCCCGGGAGGAGCTATCCTCCGACGTAGCTGCCCGTCTTTGCATTAATCGTCGCGCGTTTCTCGGATTCCCTTTCTTCGGAGACGTGGAAAAATCGAGCTGCCCGCGATCGAGAGGCACGGATAAATCGAAATCTTTGCTCGCGCGAAATGGAATCGTTCTCCGCGGCTCGGCTATTACGATATTTAGAGGAGATACGAGAATCGAACGCTTCCTGGTTTCTTCCTTCTTCTGGACGCTGATAGATAGTCTCCCGCCGCTCCACAGCGATGCTCCGAGTCTCGTGAATATCGAGGGAGAAGATTTTTCTCTCTTTTTCCCTATCTCTCTCGATAGAGAGAATCTGCCGTGTCGTTGGCGCGTGACGAGAGTCCATCTCCCCCGACTTTCCTTTCGAGGATACCAGGACGGCGAAATACCCGTTGGTTCTGACCGTTCGTCAGGATTACCTCGTGCAGGCGTAGGTGCAGCGAGAATCGCGACGATGACCCCGCGGAACAATTTAGCCGGGGGAGAGCGAAGAAGTTGGAGGGCTCGAGGAGGCGGGCGGCAATTATTTTACAGGGGCCCGTCGGAAGCCGGGCTTGTACCGGGTAAATACCCGGTGCTCCAAGTGCCCGGGCTCGATGCTAATTCTTACTAATTGCTCGCATCGCTCTCGTTTCGTTCACCTGCTCCGGTTGCTTCCTTTCCGTCGATGTCTCCGCTTCTCGTCCGCGTTCCTCGGCCCTCTTTCCTCTTATCGCCGTTCCACGGAACTTATCTCTCGAACGGGGAGGCAACGATTAAGCGCAAACTTTCTCTCCATCTCTCCTGTCCCTCCTCTCGTCCGCCTCGCGATTTTTTCGGTCGAACCGTGGACAATCGTTCTCCGAGTTTTTTGGCGTCGTCGATAGGCAAGAACAATTTTGCGAGGCGGAAGGTCGCTGGGACGATGGAGCGCTACAGCGCGAGGGAGCCCTCGGAAAGCAGTAATCGTCCTCCCTCTTCGGGCATTGCCGTTCGCGAAAATTCATTCTCGTCACGTCGAGACAAACGGGCGCAGTTGACTCTCCATCTAAATCTCCTCTCGCCCCCTCCTCTCGATCCTCGACTCCCGGCCTCCCTCGCCCCTCTCGCGGATAAGGAACGAAATTAAAATTCTCCGGGAGACTGAAACGTCACGTTCAACGTCGACCGTCTCGCTCTCGTCTCACTCCGGACGACATCGAGTCTCCTTGCCGACGAGTCGAATCGGTTCGAGTCGCCGGAAGGACGAACACCCGGAAGATCGATGCAGAGTTCGCGAGGAAGAGACGCAGCCGTTCCAGAATTTTTCGAAGATCGTTTCGCAAAGAAGGAAAGAGAGAATCGCCCTCGATGTCCTCGTTCGACGGGGCCCGAGATCCTTCGTTTTGAGTTTTCCCGCGACGACGGGAATGTCTCTCTCTCCGTTTCTCCTCGTCACGCCCGGCTAATTGGAACCGGTCCGAAACTTCGCGACCCCTTGTTGCCGTTAGCGTCGATGAAATTGCGGCACCCGTTGAGCCTCGAGCCGCCTTCCACACCACGATAGCTCGTTCCCTTTCATTCGCCCACGTCGCGAGCTCTCGCCTCTCCGAGATCGGAGAACGGGCAAGTGGAGAAGACCGGGAGGGCGAGAGACTCCCTTTGACTCTTAAAGACGGCGCGATGCGTGAGTAATTGTTGCTCCATCACGGGGTCGATTATAGTAATTTTCCCCGCTCGTCGACTCCTCGTTCGCCGACTAGAAGGTCCGACGAGCGGGAACCGTGTTTCCCGTCCTTTACGTAAATGAACTTTGGTCTCTCCTCGCGGGATTCGCCCGGTCGACGAGAGAAAGCTCCATCTCGAAGCTTCGATCTCTCGAGACGCCGAGCCGGGACGAGCGCTCTCCGCGAGCGTAATTTACGCGCTCTCTTTTTGCGGCGGAAAAACACGAAGAGGGAGGGCGAATCGGCGTTCCGCGGCGATCGCGCAAAACAAAGGGAATTTTTATCGCCTCGTTCGTCACGAGGCGAATCGCGCCCGGTCGTCGGTTTTTCCTCCGTTTTCCCTTCGGACGCGACGATTCTCCGCCGCGGGACGCTTGTAAATTACGTCTCCGCTTTCTTTTCTCGATCCCCGATCTCCAATCCCCGCGAAACTTTTCTCGCTCGTTAATACTTGCCGCCGACGAGCTCCCCGGCTATAAATTCCCTCGACGTTTTCTATCGCGCCCGACGTGGGATACTTTTCGTTGAACGAGAATTCTCGCGCTTTTTCGTTAGTCGCTAATTTCTTCGCCGCACGCTACTCTTCGCGAGGCGAAACTCTTTTTTCCTCGCTCTTTCCTCGAAGCCTTTTTTTCAACGATCGCGTGTCGACGCGTCATCGATCTCGAGGCTACGGGACCGAAAGTCGATGGAATTTTTCTCGCTAGGTCGAGCCTCGGATGGGAACGGCACGATTTTTAACCAAAACTTTAACCGTCTCGGAAGAGCCAACGAGCGCCGACAACTTTCCAACTTTAACGTATAACGCTAACTCAAAGAATATTAGAGGAACTTGCCTTCCGAGCTTACGCGCGTCAAAGATGCAATTACGACTAATTTCTTTGAACAAAAATTCTTTGCAAGTTCCGCGACTGGCCAATCAGTCAGTTTCCTCCGTGCTCGCGATGAGCGCCGTACTTTAGCCGCGCGAAAACTTTTTCCTCCGAGTCGCGTTAAGTTCCGACGTGCCGAGTCTCTCGTAAGTGGCTTGCAGAGGGTCGTTTTGCGCAGCCCTTCGTCCTTGCCAAAGCCAGCCACGAATATCGTTAGGTACACAGGTGAGCGGAGCCTCGTCCGCGTAGCTCCTCGGTGCTCCTAGAACCCCCCGACTTGGAATTGTCTCCTCCTTCGTTTACACGTCGATACCCCGAGAACCGGGGTCCTTGAGGCGATCCGAGGCGAAAGTTTGTTCGCGTTGCTCGAATGGCGCAAACTCTGGATATGTGGGTGTGCGCCGGATTCACCCTCGTTGGGATTGGGACGATAGGTACGTGTAACCGCGTGGCTGGCTCGCAATTTCGTTGATACGCGAACGCCCGCTGGAGCTTCCGAGATTAAGGCCTCTTCCAATTTCCCGGAAAACTTTGACGTCGTTGACTTCCTCGTCGCTTCCTAGATCGATAGAAGTCCCGGAAACTCCAGTCATTGGGACGCCCGGACGATCCGAAGTGTCGAGACGCGGACAAAGTTGGAGCTTCGTCCTCGACCGCTCGCAACGAGGGCGGAGCCATTGAAAATTACGTGCTTCAAGTACAAACTTTGTCTTCTTTGTTTCGAAACTGTCAGGAGATCGATCGTTGGATTCAGGAACGATTTTCGATCGAGAGCCGTAGATCGATCGAAAGGAGAGGGTCGAGGAGGCTCGGCGAGGTTAGCGCCTATGAAACGTTTACGGAAGCTGGTTCGTCTTAATCACCGATTCATCACTCGACATTGCCGCTCTGGGCAATCGCGCGTAAACCCGAGCCGATAGAGCGCACGTGGGCCGTCGAAGCGCGGGGTCCCTTGGATCGTAGGACCGTAGGACCGTGGAGAAGCGCGGGGAACCGTGAAGGAGCACAGAGAACGCCGCCGGCCCCGAGAGGAAACCGATGCCCTCCGATACCTTCCGATACCCTCCGATACTCCCCGCGAAGGTACGATCTCGTTGCTCGCGGGCAATTCTCCCCGGGAGACTGCTCGAGACGACCGGGACTCGAGGTCGAGCCGGGAGATAGATGGATCGGGGAGGGCGAGAACGAGAAGGAAGAGGAGGAGAGAAAGGGCAGAGGTCGACCGAATTGATACGGACGTTCCCGCTGACGTGGACGCTCCGACCCGCAGCTCGGTTCGGCGATAACGAGCCTTAAATCATCTCCCGGCCGAGATCGCCGATTGCTCCGCTCGCGGTCTCTCGATTCTTCCGGAAACCGAAACTCCATTCCTAGGGGAAACGACGTCCCACAAATGACCGTTATTTCGCGTCAGTCTTTTAAGAATTTCTCTCGTAATTCTCAACTTGCGAGCCTTAGGCTCGGCGATCCCTTTGCTAGGAGTCGTACCGTATTTTGGAATTTCCTCTTTGCACGGCCAAAGTCGAGAAGGAGAGCAGACTCGGGTACCGAACGAGGGTGACACAAATGCCGCTATCGAGACTTTTGGATCCAGCCCCGCTCGAGTCGCAGTTTAAGTTGAGTTATCGCGGCGTGTTTTGAGCGCACCAAGTACAAACTTAATAAGGAGGTACAACTCAACGGGGGCAATAAGCCGGAGAGCTTCAGCTACGCCAAGGTGCGCGTTCCGAGGCCCCGAAGTCGGCTAGAACGACGCGGTGGAATCGCGAGACATCACCTATCGTCGTTGGCCCCGATTGGCAGCGGCTATGTTGCCGCGAGAAGAGTTTCCTCCCTGTAACGAAGAAATTGCAAATTAATTAATAAAGTCTGGCTCCTTCGAGCGAAGACTAAGCAAAGAAACGATGCGAAGTAATAGAGAGATAAAGCTCGTCGATCTCCCTTTGCATCTTCTTGCGAAACTTTTATAATTAATTCTTATAACTAGTTCTCGATTCTTGCAGGTAATTTTATATTTAATTCCACCGGCTGCCCGTCGCTTCTCGCCACTTAAACTTGCGCCATACCAACTTCGATTATATTCTTCCGTTCGCAAATTGGAATCGCGCGCTGGAAACCTTCTCCGATTCTGTTTGAATCGGAACTCGATCCGTCGATGGATCGATCGGCGAACAATCCGCTGCTCGAACTCTCGCGAATCGTCTCCAAGTACGGTCATTGTACAATTCCCTCTCTTCGCGTATTCCTTTTTAACGACGCGGAAAAACATGACCAGAGAGAAATACAGGGAGAGAGTTACCGCGGCATTGGCGTTTCGCGATTTGGAGGGCGATTCGCGCGATCGAACGAGACGCGGGCGGGGTGAGAATTCCGGGTCAGGATCACCCTCCGTTTCAGGAAGAGACGCGCTGGCCCGTGAACTCGCCGATAACGCAGAATTATAGTCCGGCTTCTGGCGGAAGCGCCCTTTCCGAGCGCCTCCCAGCAAACTGCCTAACCATCTAACCACCTAACATCTCCCTGTGGTGCCGGGAGACTTGCCCGAGAATAGGCCCACGGTAGTCCCTGCCTGTCGTAAGAGGCGACTAAAAGGGGACCGGTGAGTGTCACGCGTGACCTCCGGTGCAGGGGCCTCTTACAATTAGGGTTTTCCATTCACCGATTCAGGAGCGGTGAAACTCGGATTCGCTAATTGGACGTCAGTTCGCGTGGTCGTCGATGCCTCCGAATTTCGAAACATTTTGTTCGTTTGCCCTGGAACGAGACAGGCGGTCTCGTTGTTTTTACGTTTATCCATTTCGAAGTTGGAGCGTTCGGTCGCTTCCGCGTACGATCCACGGCAACAGCGGCCGAAATCCCATAGAGAAAAAGTAGCGAGGAAAAAAGATGTCCTAGGAGCTGGTACGAGAAGCTACGCGCAATTGGTGTGGCCAATTTAGCGCGTTTTTAACGGGCAAGGGCTAAAATTTCGCAAGGATAAATGGTGCTTGGCTCGAGACGGGGAGAGTAGCTACTATCGAGTCATCTATAGAAACTAATTTCGAGGAAAATTTAACGGCGAATTAGAGTAACGGACGAGCATTCTCCGGCGGGATAGCATCGTATGCATTTTAGCCCGAATAGTTTTACCGTGAGAGACCCCCACCAGATAGGATCTCCGTGTAAACGCGAACGTGACGTTTTCGGAGGAAATTAAACGGAGGATAGCCGGACCGCGCCACCGAATCCTCCAACCCTGCCGAATAACCCGCGTCATAATTACTTTCATTTACGAAGAAACCCATTTACTCGAGCGTATTAAGAAATTCGCGCTCGACGCGCCTCGGGACAAGCGGATAAAAGCAGCGGGAGACTCGATCCTCTCCGAAATCTCGTTTACGGTGAGTTCGAAAACAGAAGAGGATCCTTTCCTCTCGAATCTTCGCCAGGGACGCGGAGGTCAAATGTGTGGACGTCGAGCAGATTGCCCGCAAAGTATGCGAAGTAATCGTTCTATAGAAGAAGACGATTTTTGCAGATCGAGAGGGGGAGAGAAAGAGTGAGGGACAAAAGTGTCGACGTTGGCTTAGAAATCTCGGAAATCACGAGTCCATTTCGGGGTGAACGTTCTCTCCTCCTCGGGCTCGATCGGACTCGATCGGGCTGACAACGGGCTCACCCGGATCCGCGTGACCGCGCGACAAACAAAGGAGATAATAACGTTGGCCGATAACGGCACAGATCGCGTATTCGAGGCCTGGTCTCGGTGCTGGGCCGCTATTCGTGAAAAGTGTATACTCCGAAATTGCACGCCACTCCCGGATGCTTCCCTCGAAATTGTTTTTCAGGCAGCCCGAGCGCACACCCTCGGATCGTTTTTAGCGCGCTCGTTTGCAGCCGACCGTGTAGAATATTCGGATTGGATCGGACGGGGAGGATCGGAGCGACGGGATTCGGAGAGGTACCGGAAGGGAGAAAAGGGCGAAAAACGGGGAAAACGAGTAAGAAGCGGCCGCGCATAGGAACGCACCGGAGGGAATATTTTTTTCAACGTTTCATTCCCAACGGATAGCGTTTCACGACCGAAACGACCCTTACCGGGGTTTTCGCGCTTTCGTCTCATTAGCGCGCAACCCCTTCCAGTTTCCTCCTTCCCCTTCGTTCGTCCCCATATTTATCCCCCGAACTTGGAGCGAGCAACTTAAACGCACCTATTAGCAGGCTACAAACCAACCGTTGCGGATCGGCCTCTTTTTTTCTCTCTTTTGCCGCGCCTTCTGCCACCCTCCTCCCTCTCTCGTCCATTTTCGCTTTTTCCGCTGTTTCTGCTCGCAGCCGTGGCCCTGTAACTGTCAGAATCGGTTACGAACAAAAATTTACCGCACCGCGGGCTTGTTCCGCTCTCGACTCGTCGTATCGTTCTTCTCCGAACTTGTTGCACGGATTAGGTGAACGAAATCGTCGAGGCGTGCCTCCCTAATTGGCCGATTCTCGAGAAACGAGACAGATCCATTTTATAACTCGCATGTCTCTCGTTTCTCGTTTGCTCCTGTCGACTTCCGTTCGCTCTTTATTTTGGGGGCGATTAATTCGCGCGCGAAACGAAAAACTCAGGCCGTGTTTTAACGCCTCGCCAGTTTCGGCGAGGTTCGGTCGCCACGGTTTTTCGCTCGATCGATGTGACTAAACTCTCGTTGAAGGGAAAAAATGTAAGCGAAGGCACGGTGGATCTCGGTTTGCTTACAGTTCCGCCAAGTTCTATGGCGAACGTTTTTTCGTCCGGTGAAAGAATCACCCGAGTCGCCGGATGTAATTTTTATCCATTTTCGAGGTAGCTTAATGCCGGAAGTTCCGGTAAAGGGATTCCGAAGGTTTTGTGTCCGTTCGAGCGCGGTTTTGCCAAATCTTTTGTTGCGTTCCGCGTTGCCGGTTCGCGCTCCCTTCCGTTTCTCTCGATAGAAATATTTCGCGCGGTTCTTGGCCGCAAAAGAAAGGGTGAAGCCCGTAGAAGCTCCGCTCGATTCTTCTTGAGGTTGCCTCGTGGTCTCGCAATTTCAGCCTCGTCGACGCAGGTCGCACGAATTTTGGTCGCCCTCGCGACGTCTATGCCGGGGGACGGAAATTCGGGCGGAAACGACATCGTCGATCTCTAGGATCGTCGCGATGTTGTCCCCGGGGAGCTGTCTCTTCTCCCCTCGCGATCGTATCTCGAGCAAACGAGACGAGCGTCGGGAAATCGGCCGTTTATTCGGATTAAAGGGGGTTTCGCGATAACGCGCGATTTCATCGTCCGAAATTTGCTCCCGTCTGGAGGAGGAGAGAGAGAGAGAGAGAGAGGGAAACCAACCAGGGACGATCCTTCTGGATTAATTGTTTCGATCGCTTTTTTCCGTCTCTACGGGCGATCGGACCTACGAAAATTTTCAATTACGAGCGTTTTGCCCGTGTAGCGGGCATCGGCGCGTGACGCGTCGCCGATGGAGAAAGAGCAGAAAGGGTAGAAAGAGCGGAAACAGTGGAAAGAGAGGAGAAGAGAGAAGGAGAGAAAAGAGCGACCCGGAGACTCGTCGAAAAGAGACCGGCTCGGAGGTGGATAGGACACAGAGGCGAGAGAGGGGATGGGTTCGGCGTAGAGACAATAGTAGGCGGACAAAAGCGTGATATACGGCGACCCCGGAGCAGCGGTATTAAAATCATATTTTTAAGCCCTCCGTCGTGCAGTCTCGTGCTTGCACCCTGTTTGCACCCTGCAACCCTCCGACTCCTGCTACACCCGGTGGCTTCACCCGCCGGCTGGTTGCCCGCGGTAGCCCCCCTTCGGTCGAGGCGCAAAATGGCCGAGGATGGGTGGCGTCTCCGCCGGAGCTCGCGATGCCTCCGGATTTAATTGGATTTGTCGGCCGTAATTAACGTGGCATGGTCGACCGTCGCGGATCCGTCGTGGAACTCAATCGCGGTATTTAAGCGTCCGGCAGTGGTTCGCGCGAATCGTTCCACTCTGCGCAACGGAGAAGGAACTGACGGCGTCTGCGTTTGGTGCAGGGGGTGGAGAGGGCACGGCAGCAGCTCGACCGTTTCATTTTAAAGTCAAAATGCTCCTCGGTCGGGAGCTGCAGAAGGAGGAAGCCGAATCGGATTGGGTGGGAGTTTCCAGGTCCGATTTGTAGAAGGGCACCGGTGGCTGTAACGCGAGTTAATCTCGGCAGGGAGGAGAGGATCGCGAGGATGTTATTAGGTTCCCGGTGACGGGAGGGTCCAAGTTCCAATCGACTCCTCGGAAGTTTGTCTCGTCGGGCCAAGTCGAGTCGACTTCCCGAGGATATTCTAATCGCTCTCGGGAGCTTCGACGGGCGATTTGCGGCGTGAACCCGGAGCCGAGGGGGAGATCTTGCTCTCACAATCGGAAAGGCGAGAGACGAGGACGCCGGATGGCTCCAAGTTTCGAGGATTCCGACGACTGGTCGGCCGAATCCTCTTTCGCGACGCAGACCGAGAAGATTTGCCTCTCCGCGGGGACGCTTTCATTGGGATTGTCTACGCCGAAATTGCCAGGCTGGAGAACGCGCCGAAATTGATCGTTAATCTAAATTTAGGGCGCCGCGTCGTCGCAAATCACGCGCATTTCGGACCATTTTCGAACGAGCGTCGAACTTATCGCTTCTCCGTCGAGCACATCGATCCGTGGATTGCGGTCGGATCGAGTCGCTCGTAGTTTCTCGTCGAGACCTCGCGAAACTTGCGGTTGGTTGCGCGATAATTCGGCAACGATCGTCCGGGCCGAGGCCGAGGCGCAAAGAAGGAGGAAAGCGCTCCACGAATTTATCGAATTCGCCGGCCCTTTTCTCGAGAATTTCTGGACAGGAGGATACTGCGGAATCTTGGACGAGAGCCAGCGGGAGCAGGAGCTCGTCCAGGTGGAAGCAGGATGAGATTGTGGATCGGCGAGAGGGACGAGAGGAAGGGATCGGAAAAGGGCCGGAGGGAAGGCGGTCCAAAGTCCGGAACGGCCACGAAATATTTGTCAATCGCAAAGCCAGGAAGACCGGCCGGAGAAAGTCGATTTAACGCCCGTTAAGGAAGCAATTCCTTTAAGAAGGACCAACGGGACCACCGGGAAGGTCGACGAACGGTGGAGAAGGGAACGGAAGGGATCGAAGAGGGAGGAAAGCGGAGCCTCCTGGACTTACGACCTTTCACCGGAGAATCGCTTCCGTCCGCCATTATCGGCGGACGAATGGAACATCAATAACCAATTTCGTAAGACTAATATCGTGAAAATTAGTTTCCCGAGGTCCCTTTTCTCTCGTCCTTCGTTCCTCGCCGGCTATAGATTCGTTAAAAGGTCTACGACCTATCGCGTTTGTTCGCTCGCCCGCTTTCTCGCCCGCTCGCTCGCGCTTTTCTTAATGTTCACCTATCGGGGAAAAAAACGATCGTGAATCTCCCCTTTATCGTTTCGCGATGGTCGTTTCCCCCTGGTATTTTCTTTTTTTATCGCGGAAGCCGACCGAGCTACGCGAGAGAAACGACGACGTAACTTTTAATCCGCGTCGCCCGGATTTTCTCGCTGAAATATCCACTCGGAGAGGTCACACTTTCAAAATTTCTAATATCTCCGAGAGTCTTGACCTCTCGATCGTCCCAATTTTTATCTCACGGGGAGGCTTCGCTCTCACGGACGGAAGAAACTCCCAGCGACACGCGAGAATAGCTTCAATTACTTCGAGATAAATGCAATTTCCTTCGTCCGAAAGTCCGAAGAAGCGGACGAGATTTCTCGAAAAAATACCAGGCAGGGCCCGCTTCTGCCTCTTTCCTCTCAATTAGTCGGAACCTTTCGTCGCTTCGAGCCTTCCGCGTTTCGTTCGTGCCCTCGCGAAATTCCCCTCGACTCGCGATCTTTCTTAATTATAAAGCAATTATTCCTCAAGTTTCCAGTCTGATCTTCGGTCTTCCCCTTCGCGAAATTACCGAGCCTTCGGAAGTGCCGAAACGTCGTCCGTTCTCTCCTTTCACCGGCTGCTTCCTCTTATCTTCGTTCGTCCGTACCCCTTTCTGCCGCTTCCGGCAAACGACGTCTTTCAACGTCGCATCGTTTCTTTCTCGAAATTTCAGGCGCGACTCAACGGGCGAATCTTTCGCCTCTCTTTCTTCTCCTCTTCTTTTTCTTCTTCTTCGCAAAGATCCAAGGAAGGAACGTCAGTTACTCTCCAGATTTTCGTCGCGAGAATTTTTCAGAGACGAGCGACACTCGATGCAACTGTCGCGGAGACCCGAGCTTTCGCGGATTCGCGAGGTTCGGACGAGTACCACCGCAATTATTATTTGCTCGCTCGCGACTTGTCCGCGTGCCGTTTTGCGCGTATCGTCCCAGGTGACGGGGATTGATTTATCGTCGGCCGATTTATTCCAAGAACGATTTGCACGAATAGGCATTTACCCGGATGCGATAACCCTCCCGTGAAGATATATCCGATCGTTGGACCATTTTCGCTCGGTGGTTTCTCGTCTGCTCGTTCGCCCCTCTCGCGACCACTTTGGCCGTTTCGTTTTTATCGAGAGGTTCGCGCTGTCGCATCGACTCCCCTCATATTTTTTGCCGGGATCTTAGGGTACCGGGTGTCTATTAATAAGCATATATATCGGAGCAGTGTCATCTCGCGATAAAAGTGATATATGTCGCCCGAAGAGTCAACTCCCTTCGCCGGGCGTAAATCTCGAACCTCGAACCTCGAATCGAAGGAGGGGGCCCGATATAAACCGCTCCCGGCCTCCAACAAATTTCCCTTCGATTTGCCGAGCGTCTAAGGAGCCTCTCCTCCTCGCGACCACCGATCAATTATCCCATCCCGCCGACTTCTCGAGCCTTGAACTTGAAAAATTTCGAATCGTTTCTCGGACGTTCGATTCGATCAATTTTCTCGCGCTCCCGTAGGAAATTCCGGACCGCTGGAAAGCCCCGCCTCGCTAATAGAATTTCCCAGGCAAAATCCAGAGAGTCGAGAGGGCGATACGAAAATTCGAAAAATTCGAATAATTCGAATTTTTTCCCACGGCATCGAGAGCCAACGGAGATGAAGGGAGACGAAGAAATCCGAGGTCGAGGCGGGAAATCTCGAGCCTCTCGCTTCTCTTTTTCGCCGTCCTCGTAATCTCGACTCCTTTGTATTCCGCTCCTTATCGGCGAGCCAAGGAAGGGAGAAGAACCGAGCGAGGATTTCGCGAATCGAACTTGACGAAGTACTCGCCATACTTTTCGAGCCTCCAGCCCTCGGTTCGCGTTGCTCCCGTATCTGGGCCGCGTCTCTCCGTCATCTTTCTTCGTCTCTTCCCTTTCTTGTTATTTATTTGGCGAAACATTGAAATGCGCGGACGAAACCGTGGCGATTCAACTCGTGGAGAATTGATCCGAGGACGACGGAACGCTTGAAAAGCAATCTCTAGTTCTTGATCGTCGAGAGCGATTCGCGACTCGACTCGATTCGACGAGAGCGGTGTCACGAAGTTGGCCAAGAAATGTCGCTTCTCGTCGAACAAAGAAGAACGGAAGCTTTGAAATTTTTGGTGATCGAGCGTGGAGAAAATTTGCGCGACATGAGGTAAAACGCGGCGAGAGGAATGAAAATTGATGAGTATTCGATTCCAATCCGGCGAACGTCACTGCAAAATTTCCGAATGCCGAGGAGGAGGAGGGAGCGTCCCTTCTTTCGTCGAGACTCCTTCTCTCCCCTACCTAGGAGGTTAATCCACGCAAAGTGAACGCACGGAAGCCGTTAAAATTTGTCCAGACGATACGAGAAGGGTCGGTTTGGCGCGCAAAAACGTTTACCTCCGTCGCGTCTCGAGTACCTTTTCTCCGGGACTCGTGAAAAATTCAAACGTTGGACTCTCGAATATTGCGAGACGCTCGGTCCGACCCGGCTTTAATATCGTCGGCTGATAGAGAGGCGCGGCCTCATCGAAAATCTTTTGACGTTCGGCTTCCCATCTTCCCCGAATAATTCTCCATCTCGGCGAAGCATCTCAGAGAGGAGAATAGAAAAATTTCGAGGAGCCATCCGCGCGCGGTCTTTTGATCGTGTGCCACGCTCATCGGGCCGGAGCCCAGGTAAGAGGCTGGAGATAGGAGGCAAGAGGGAAGAGGAGACGGAAGCAAAATGAAGAGAGGAAGCAAGTGTATCGGTCGGACGATCAATCCGTTGGAACCGGAGTCGTGCGTGAGACCGGCTGCCGTCCGGAAGCTCGTCGCCGTCTCCATCGAGCATCCCTGTCCGGATACGCGACCGGGAAGCTCCTCTTACGCGACTCCCAGACCGATTCCGGTGAGGATCTGCACGCCGAGCGACATGAGGAGAACGTGTCGGCCAAAGGTGAGAGATGTCTCGGAATCTCGCTCGGCGAGAGTTTCGGGCCAAGGCGAACGCTTAACGAGATTCCGTCGGGCGACGACGTTGACTCGTTAACGACCGACCCGTGGCCGGGCGTCGCTGCTTTTGGCTTGTCTTGGAGCGATATTGACACGGTAGACGGGTGGTGAGCTACACGTACGAGAGGGTTAGGTGGAAAGGAGAAGAGAGGAGAGGAGAGAAGGCCGGGAACGTGGGAACGTTCCAACGGCACCACGGAATTGCTTAGTCGATACGTAGGTGCGTTTACCTGAAATTAGCTCGACGCTCGGTGCACGGAGGCACGGGGACGGGGAGAACGTCGATGACTCTCGAACGGAGAAGCGAAGTTTCGAGTTGCAAATTCCGGTACTCCGTGATTCTCGAAGACACGCCAAATCCGTGTCGAATCTCGCGCTTGCCACGTCGGTTTGTCTCCTCGCTCGTCCAAGACACCGACGCGCAACGCTTTGGCATGTTTCGAGAGCGCGGAATCTCGACGATACTCTTGCTTTTTCTTGGCGGGAAATATATGAGATCGCGAAAATTTTCGCAGCTCTGCGACTGCCCGCAAAAGGCGGCACCCAGATCGGCCGCTGCCAAGCTGGGCGCGGCCCTCTTCTTCCTCGCGAAGGCTGCCGTCGCCGCGGGCCTCGTCTACTGGACAAACGCTGAGGGAATTTGGGGAAGCAGCGCCGAAACGGAGGATCTCTACCGTCGAATCATGGCCACCGTTTTCCCCGGGGCGTCGAGCGAGCCCGACAACGATCACGTAAATACGACCCCTCCTTGACCCTTCTCTATCCGTTCTCCTCGATTCCGATTTGCGACGTTCATCCGATGAGTCACGAATTCGCAGACGAGGCAGTCGTGCTGGCGGAAATTCCGGAACTCCGCGATCGATCGTTACAATCGAGCGGTCGTTGGTATCGCGAGCATCATCGTCGAGGCTTCGACGAGAGCGAGCCGACGGATCCGAGATCTTCTGTTCCCCTGCGAGGACCGGGAGGAAATCGCGAAGAATCCCGTCGGCGCGAGCAAGAGAGACCCCGGGACCGAGGGGGAGAACTAAAAAGCCGATCTCCTAAGGGAGGGACCACCCCTCCGTCTTTTTCATTTCGACAGTGTCTTCGTCAAAAATAAATCGTCTCGTGCACCGTTTGTGTCGGCGTCACTGTTGATGGGACGAACCGCGACGTTGGTCAGTGTCGTGGGATCTTTTCTCCTCGAGTGCTGATCTTCTTTCATCGTCGACGTTAAAGGTATTCCGGAGATGCTTTCGCGGGGCGAACGACGCGTCGCGACGGACGAAGAGATGTGCGTGAGCGCGCGCCAAACGCAAGGCTGGATTAAAATTCCGTTCAGGCTTCTGTCATTTTTTTACCGGGCCACTCGAGGGCACGCGAGGGATTTCTCACGGTGCTTGCATCTTAAGCGATTTTTATGGCGTGTCTCTCTATCGTCGTAAAACTCTCTGCCGCGGTATCTCGTCGAGAGTCAATTTATTCCCGCGAAAAATTCGTTTCGCTCGACGCGCGTGTACACAGCTTTTCTCCCTCTCTCTGTCTCCTCTTTTTTCTAGGCTCGCGATCGAACCTCGACGCGACGATAAATTGGTCGAGCACGGATGTAAAAAATAAAATCGCTTCGATAGATTTCCCGTCGTCGATCGGCGCGGTCGGACAACGAGACAATGAGAGCCGGGGCGAGACGCGCGATCCGTGGAAAACCGGGGGTCGTGCACGTTCCTTCCGCGAGTACAGTTTTTTTTTCTCGAGACTTAGAAAATTTGTTGTCAGTCGGAACGGTGCTCCAACGTTCCTTCGAGAAAAAGCTATTCTCTCCATCCGCGAAGAGACGTCGGAAAAGTGCCAAGTTGACCGAGGTAATTTGGAGATTGACTGGGAAGAAGGCTTTCGGAGAATCTTCTTTTATTCGCATTGGACGAGCAAAGGAATTCCGGGCTACTGGCGAGGTTGCGGTCGTTATCGAGACCGATAGTTTCGCTGTCGAGCGTAGTAACGAGGAACCGCGTGGCAGTTTCGCCCGGTATTTAGAGTCGATTAACGTCCGTAGAGCGGAGAACCGATGATTAATTTTGCTCTCGTGGAAGCTCGTTTCGAGCGCAACGCAAATTCGATCTTGAAAGCGTTTTCGCGATCCACCGATTCGAGTAATTGAATTTCTACGATTTTTCGACCGGCTTCTCCTTCCTTTTTTCCCTTTGCATTTTTTCCATTTCTCGTCGAATATTTTCGACGAATGCGACGAGGGCGCGGACTGGTTGGTCGCGCGTCAACGTCACTCGCAGCTTGCAGGTTCGCTTTTCCCCCTTCGAAGTCGAACGAAAAAAATAGTTCGACGTCTCGCTGGATGAAAATTCCGCACTCCAGCGATGAAGCGACGGGAATTCTCGGACGTCTGCGTCGGATTAACGAAGGAAGCGCAAGAAGGTTAAAGGAAAAGGGAACTTTCTAAACGTACAATCGTTTGGACAGTTAAACAGTTTATTCGGATCGAAAGTTTACGTAATATATACATACGAGTTAGTAGACGATATGGAATGGTTTTGATATGAAATCACCTATACAGAGTGAACTTGAGACATAGTCGTCGATTTACACGGACTTCGCATTACGCTGGATTATGTACATACGATTATCTGGCGACGTACCGTTCGTCGAGTTTACCGTCTCTGCCTCCATTCTCGGCCCTTAGCACCTCGACGGCCGATCTCTACGACAGCTATCCCATTTCTTCTGTCATTCCGCGTTGCGCAGATGAGAATTGATAATCGATAATCGATATGTCGAAATATCGAAAGTCGAAATTCGATATATCGATAATCGAAAGTCGAAATTCGAGATATCGATAGTCGAAAATCGAATTTCGAGATATCGATAATCGAAAGTCGAATTTCGAGATATCGATAATCGAAAGTCGAAATTCGAGATATCGATAATCGAAAGTCGAGATATCGATAATCGAAAGTCGAATTTCGAGATATCGATAATCGAAAGTCGAAATTCGAGATATCGATAGTCGAAAATCAAATTTCGAGATATCGATAATCGAAAGTCGAATTTCGAGATATCGATAATCGAAAGTCGAAATTCGAGATATCGATAATCGAAAGTCGAGATATCGATAGTCGAAAATCGAAATTCGATAAATCGATAATCGAAAATCGAATTGCCGCACGGTTCGATTGTGTTTCATTCTCCTGGACATCGACGCTTTCGGACTTTAGGCTTACGCTTATAGCTACCGTTGCGGGGTCGCGGCGAGATCGACGGTGTCTCGACGAGAGGTCGGGAGGGTCGGTTCGATGGCTCTGAATCTCTCGAACTGCATCTTGATTAAACTTTCCAGTTAACGAGACTCTGCTACATTTTCAACGACAGCGATCCAAGTACGACGAATTACGAGACTCCCGCGATGTACTCGCGTGCTCGACCTCCACGCGCGGGACGATTTGTCAACGATATGAAATACTTATGTACAACGATATGACATTAGCTAACGAGCAACGATTTTAAATTTTTACTTCATTTCTCTTTCCCTTAATCCTCTTAGTACATCGAAACAAAATACTCGACGCTCTCCTGGACTCAAACTTAGTTTAATTTCTCGATTATCTTTGAACCGCGATTATCTCGCGCATCCGACGTGGATCGGCGATTATCCATCCCTCTCCTTCTCCCTCCGACCAGGAAATTCGTTTCCATCGTGCGTTAAGAGGCGCGACCCCTTCGGACAAAGTTCGCATCGCCTCGTTCTCTCAGGAATATACTTTGTCACTTTTTGCTTCTAGTTGCGCCGTCAAGCTTCGTGACTTTGTCGGCAAGCGTCACGTGGAAGCCCGGTTTTTCTGACCTTACAAATTGAATTTTTCACCTGAGCGCGAACCATCCACTCTCCTTCTTTTCTCTCCTCTTCTTCTTCTTCATCATTCTTGCTTTCGTCTTTGTCTTCGCCTCGTCTTTGTCCTCGTCTTCTTCTTCCTTTTCCTTCGGTTTTGCTCTCCTGCGTTCCGCACTTTTTCTCCTTCTCCGCGAAAATGGAATGAAATTACGAGAGCGGTCGCACGGCGCCGTGACGAGATTCCTTGCTCGCGCAAAGGCTTCAAGGCGTTCAGGCGTCGAGGTGCCGCAACGTTCGTCGCCCGAGCGTGATCGACGTTCGATTATCCTCCCTACGCGCAGATATATCTATATATTTACACGAACGTTCGAGAGATATTTCGCGCGATATTGTCGCCGCAAATTCACCGAGGCTCGCTGGGAAATGGAGAGAAAAAAAATGTACAAACATCGTATCACAGCTACCAATTCAGATGCACTCTCGAACGACGAGTGCTTCGCCTCCGTCTTGCCTTGCCTCGACTCGTCCTCGCTTCTTTCCGTTTCCTCCCAGAGAATCGTCCTCGGAGGCCCTCGCAACCGACGCACGATGAATTTTGACAAAAATTCGGCAGCTAACGACTAAAGGTAAAAAAACGTATAGGGACAGGATACTGGACACGACGAATTTGAAACATCGAAGCGAACGACCGGGAGGTTGTTGGCAGGGCAGGGTTCATTCGAGGGATATCTCTCGACGCGAGGCGAATCTTTGGAGCTCGTAGGAACGTTCCGCGAGTAGGAGGAATTCACGTTATCTCCGGTTATCTCTCGGTTCCTCCCTCGCGCTCGTTCCACCTCGTTCTAGGTCGTATGTACGTTTCCCGACGGTTCCTTCATCCATCTTCGTTCGGGCGATCGGAAGTCGAGTCGTTCGAGAGGCTTTTATCTCTCGGCGCGTTTCACGCGCCCTAATGCCCCGAACCTCCGGGAATGCGATATTCCGTGGGCGCAGCCGGCAGGTTATTTACGTCCGATCCAATTTGCCGATTGCCGAGTCGACGACAAGACGGGGCCTCGACACGGTTATCGCGACGCCGAGGCTCGATACGGGCACGAGGTAGAAACCGAGGTCCGAGGTGCTTTTGCGGCACAGCTTCACGGGAAATGGAAAAAGCGGGAACCTCGAAATCCATTGGAATCGAGTTTCCCGAGGACTTGTTCGCTTCGACGAAAAGAGGAGCCTTCCCGGCTATTGCGGACGCTTCGAAAACAATTTTGACAGATGTCATTTCTCCGCGTCAGACTTCTTCCTACGAATTTAACATCGCGCGGCCGCTCCCTCCGTTTTGCGCCTCGTTTCTTCCCCGTTTTCTCTTTTCGCTCGGCAGGTCGGATTGGTTTGGGGGCGAAGGGAGAATCCGGCTTCGGGCTTCTAGACGCAGCTCTCCGGAAGCCTGTTGGCCATGAGTCGGCGCTTGATCGCCTCTCCGTCGAGACACTCGCCCGCGACGACGACTCCCTGTCCACCGCCGACGATGATGCCCTGAGGACCCCCGAGGACGACACCTTGGCCGCCGCCGACCACGATGCCCTGCCCTCCGCCCACCATTACTCCCGTCACCGGCATGCTCGGCAGATTCGGCATATTCGGCATGTTCGGCAAGTTCGGCAAGTTGGGCAAATTGGGCATCGTGCTTCTCGACGGTAACCTCAGCTCGGTCGGCCTTCCGCTGAATTTGTGACAGAGCTCGTCTATGCTCGGCGTTGGTCCGGGCGTGACCCAGTGTCCCGGGGGATATCCGCCTCCCGGATAACTCGGCGGACTCACCTCCACGAGGTTACCCTCTGAAACGAACCGGACGACACCTCTGTTAGCGATCTCTGTCCGTCTTCTTCCTCGCCAACCCGTTAGATTCTATCGGTTCGAGGGAGGATACTTACCAAATTTGTTGGGAATGACGTCAGGATCGGTCTCCACGGTCTGCTGAGGATTCTGCAGCGGGTACTGCTGGGCCGGAAGTTCGCTCAGCTCCACCGGCTTCTCGTGCCGAGGTTTCGAGATTCTCTCTCTTCGTACTCTCACCACGACCACCAGAATTATTAGGACCAGAGTCACTAGAGCGCCGACGACCACTCCGATCAGTGGGGACAGCACGATTCCGGCGTCTTGACCTGAACAGAAACAAGTCGTTTGTTTTCTCATGCAAAAACTAACCAGCAAGTTCGTTTGAACGTTTTTCCTTTTGTACGCGGATTTTAATTAAATTAAAATTAACTTTAACTGGTTGAGGCTCGAAACGCCGGAGAACTATATTCGCTCGCGAGTCCCCGACATCGAGTACACGAGGACACGACGTCTCCGGTTCTCCGAGCCGAGTTCTCGCTACAAATCGTCCCGTTAAAAAGTTTCGCCACCAAACACCTCCCCGAGCGAGGTCGACTCCGCGTCGTCGGGGAGCGCTCGCTCAAATGGGGCAGCTCCGAATTTCGGAGCGGAGAGAGGAGAGGCAAAGTCGGTGGAGCAAAGTCGAGGGAAGTTGGTCGGTCTCGAAATACTCTCTCGGATGCAGCCTTCCGTACGTGTCGAGCATAATACAGGTATATTTATGCGCGCAAATAGATTGCGGTCGTACAGGTGTGCGGGTGTACTTAGGCGCGAGCGCGGTATTTTGCCAGGACGCGTAATGCCCGTAAAACCCTCGGCTTAATCAGCCGCCTCGTGCACCCCGCGATGCCCCTCGATACCCCTCTGTGCCTCGCTATGCCCGAAACTCCGAATCGAGCGAGGTTGGAGAACGTCGAGCTTCGCGCATCCACAGCCCTCGTCATCCCCCTATTCTCCTCGAGAGGATCGTTCGCGCGATCCTTCGTGTCGATGGTCCGTCGATTTGATCTTCGGACGTTTCACCGTTAACCCTTTCGAAGCGAGACATTCCGAGGAGCCACGTAAAACGTCGAAACGAGGACAGGACGGAGGAGAAGGAGGAGGAGAAACGGGAAGAAGCTCGTCGAGTATTCCGAGAGCGAACGCACCGAGAAATATCCTCTTTCCTGGCACTTTGCGCCGGTATTATTATGATCCACGGTGTTCTCGCTCGTACGGAAAGTTATCGTCGGGCAGTTACCGGGAGCCTCGCGCTTTATCGGCTCCACCGTTCGACCGGTATCGAGATACCTCGACAAAATTCGAGAATGGATCGTGGTCGCTATCGTATATCCTCTCGCGCCGTCCAGCCCCGAAACGAACGCACCTCCGTGCGGATCGGTTTTCTCGTAAAACAAAGGGCTTCTCGAAATACTTGAGTTTACGATCTCGACGCATCGCGGACGGCCGCGGACATCGCGCCGTGCCGGTTTCCGTTTTTCGTCTAATTATTCGCGACTAGAGACGAGGGCGTAAAGAAAGATTTATGGAAGTTGCAGCGGCACGTACGACGAATATGTCGCGTTTGAGCGCAGATAAGTGACGCGGAATCCTATTGCGACGGGCTTAAGGAACTCTCGTAAATTCATCCTCGCGCGTTCGGACCGGCTCGAGGGGGAGGCTTTTCGGTAATTTAAGACCGACGAGATTTACGATACGCCCCTATCCGCCGATGACGATAAGCCGCTCGAAATCTTTTTCCCTCGTTGCTCCGTTTTTATCGTCCACGACCGTGCACGCTGCGTCGTCGCAACTCCTCGCCGGGATCGATCGATCCAGTCCGATCTCTTCCTCCTCGATTGGAAAAAATCACCGTCGATTCGAAAATCACGTTGGCGACGGGCCTCTCTCCCCGTTTGCTCGCTTCCCCGCGGGCCAACTCCGGCCGGGGGAGTAATTTTTTAATCAATTATTAGTTTCCGGGAGGTTACGAGATCCTTTCCCCCGGAGACGGGCACGGTTTGCGAGGGCGTACCGTTCTAAGCCCTCGACGATGTCTCGTAAAAGTTGCAACGGAAGTTTAATCGAGTTCTACGCGAAGAAACGTCTGCTGGCGAGGTACTAAAGATAAACCGGTCCTTACACCGTCGATCCTCGGGGAAGGTCTAACGGGATACCCTCGGTCGAAGGAACCGCGGGGGAAACGTCCCACCGAGCTTCGACCTCCGAGTTCCTCCAACTTTAGATCGCTAATCGTAACGGCTTCCCCTCGCTCCACCGACCCTGCAAAAATATCCCTCGAGCGCACCTAAATCCTTGGAATTTCTTGGAATCTTTTCTTTTGCCCGGGGAAAGATCGGGCTTTTTTCTCAAAGTCCGAGATCGCCGCGCGAGGTCCAGCGGTTGGTCGAGAGGCATCGCGGAAGAGGAAGACGAGGAAACTCGGTCAGCTTCGGGAGCGAGTCAGTTTCGGCAAAAAGCTCGGCTTAGCCGGAACTGCCGGATCCAACTTCTCCTCCGCGGGATTAATTCGACCCCGAGTCCGTCGACCCTCGGATCGACGCACCCGGGCGTCTTTGCTTTCGGGAAAACGGAGAGAGTCGTTTTCTCCTTTGCCCTCGGTTGCCGCTCTCCACGCGACGTCTCTCCAGGGGAGGATTTGAGAGGGAACGGAGAAAACTCTAGCGACGACGGATTCCTTCTCTCATCGAGAAGGAGAGTCGCGCGAGCTCGACGGTGATTTCCCTTAATTGCGATCGGACGAAACGACGTCGAGAGTCGATAGAAGATTGCGAGTCTGTCTCTGCTCTCTGCCCTCTGCTCTCTACTCTACGCTTTCAAATTGGGAGGGCGCTGCGCGGGCGGGCGAGAGCGAGGCCGGAGGGCGAGGCACTCGCGTCGATCTTGAGAATCTCTGGATCGCGATAAACCCTTATCGGGCCGATTGCCCGAAAGGCTTAAGGCCACCTACCCTAATCTCGATTATTCTGGGAGCCGGGGGTGTCGATGTAACCCTCTGCCCCTCTACTCTCCCCGATCTCGCTTTAATTCGAATACCCGCGGGCGGACAGTTTGGCTGGAATTATTCGCACCGCCTCCATCGCCACTGCCGTCGCCACCACAGCGGTCGCCTTGTTCGTTGGGAGAGCACTTCCGAGACTGCCGGCGGATATTCGAATTATGCTCTCCTCCTCCGTCCTTCCCTTCGATCGATCGAATACCCCTGGAACGTCCTTTCCGCTCTTCGTCGCGGCTACGATCCCTGTCGCAGCGATGACGGGACGAAACGTCGCCGTTTCGAGTCGAAAATTGCTTCCATCCGAGAATCTTGCGCAACCTCGAGCCGTGAAACTTTCAAACGCAACATCTTGGGCGAAGAATCTTCTTTCCCCCGTGCTGAAAGGGCCGTTGACGTTAATGCCGCGCTTAAGAAGCTTACCATCTACCCCCGGATAATGCAGCGACTCGCGATAGCGCTATACCAGCGCCGTTTACTCGCCCAAGCTTGGAATAACGCCGCGATCGAAGACGTCGCCGTCGACGACGACACGGCGATTTTTCCTCGGCGATCTTCCTTCTCCCGTCGACGGTTCTCCGCGACGTTGAGCCTCGGGCGGACTTATTTCGTCGTTAATCAAGGGTATTATTCGGACGTTAATCAAAGACGGAGGTAGAGACGGAGACGTAGTTTTGGGACCAGGGAATTCTGAGGAAATCCAGGCGGAAGCCGTGCCATGGTATAACGGGCAAAGATTTTCGGGCAAAGAGAGCCGGTGGACCGTCGTATAATCACTGCGCGATGTTTCCGCTTAATTCCGGACAGGGTCTAGAGACCGGCTTAGAACTCGAGAATGGCCCGTTATGATACTTCCCGCAACATTACCGGTTACGAATGGCCCTGGCCAAACCAACGTTTGAGGTATTTCCTTGTTTCGCAGTTACGCGCGAAATTACCGGCCAACTCGGTCCCAGTCGCGAGGTCCTCTCCTTTCTCCGTTCTCCTCTCGATCCTCGACTTTGGATTCGTGGGATCTCCTTGGAATCGAAAGTTTCCTTTCTGGAGAAACGATCATACTCGCTCCATAGCTCTATACCTAAATCAGCCGGCGTTTTTTACGATCAGGGTCGTTTTTTTATCCCGCGAAATTGCGTCCGTCCGCGATGGAGAACGGGAAAAGGAGAGGAGGTGACTTTTGCGGAGGCAGCGTTATTTCTACGGCTTTACGGTGCTAAACGCTCGCGATCTCCGGCCATTTCCCTCGGAGATGTCGTTCGAGGAGACTTTTACGCCAACGGTCCTCGAGAGTCGGCCTGTTCTGCCCGTCTTCCGCTCAGAGAGAAAGAGAGAAAGAGAACCGCGGAAATTTTTCATTCTGGAAATGAGCCAAAGATAGAACCGTGAATCGATTTACCTCGGTTTGCGTTCCACCTAGCGGGAAAGAAAAAGAGCGAAGGAGAGGGTGGCCGATTTCGCCCGTAATCGACGCAATACACGACGATAGAAGCGGCAGGATCGTTCGTGTATCCTATGAATTGCATCGACGTTGAAATTATCGGGAGGTTCGATTAGGCTAATGATACGCGTAAACACGCGAAGCTCTCGCCCTCGTTGTAAAAGCGAAACTTGCGTCGAACCCGGAAGCAAATTCGTGCGCGGAGGCGCAACAAACCGTTTACGGCCGAAAGTGCAATTCTGGATAGGCGGCGGCGGCTAATTTCGAGCGCGCTTCAATTTCCATTTAAAGATCGCGCAAATCGTGAACGTCGGCCAATTTGGTCGAAGGATCGATCGACGAACGAGGGGAAGGGGGAAGGCGAGGAGAAGAGGAACAGATGGAAGAGGCGGCGAAGCGAAAGAAGGCAAACGCGCCGACGAGAGGGAACGGAAGAAGTCGAGGCAACGTGGCCGGACTAATTGTAGCCCGGTGTTCCGTCCTCGGGAAAAAAAGGAACTTTTGTCTCGTCGAGGACCAAGTAACTCGGTATGGGCGAACGATAAAAAGAAACTGGCCAAAAAAACCAGGCAGAGCGAGCTTTCGGCGACGACCAGCCGGCACGGAGGAAGAAAATGAAGGAACGAGCGAGGATCGAGGAGAGCCTGGGGGAGAAAAATGACGACGGGGGTAAACAGAGCTAAGTGAAGTTAACGACGAAGCAAGAAGAGCGGCAAAAATGACCCCGGGAAAATTACCGCACGCGAAACGGCTTAATGTCCAAAAAGACGAGGGGTGAAGCCGGAGAGGAAGCGGAGGGCTGCCGGGAGAAGGGACGCTGGAAGCGAGGAAACGCCACTCGGAGGGAAAGAGGGAGAGAAAGGAAGAGGATAGGTGCAGCCGCTTAATGACCGGTCTGTACATTCGTATCTCTCCTCGATGGGAAGCCGTCTCCCTTTCCCTCCCTCGGTCTTCGTTCTCCGAGTTGCCTACGGTTTCGCCGCTGGGTGTTGCCGAGACCATTATCCGTAATTGTTTTTCTTAATTCGATGCTCGTTGGCCCGCGAGCCGGCGAAAGAAAGTTTCGCGATGGCGCGTTCGACCGCTCCGAACCGAAGATTCTCCTCTTGCGGCTTCATATCCGAGGAGAATTTGCGAGGCTGTCGGTAATCGCTCGAAATTCCAGCGGGAATTCGACGATACCCATCCGAACGAGTTCCAAAGTCACGGGGTTCGGTCGTGGACGTTGGGTTCCGGGGCTCGAAACCCGCCAAGGTACGCGGCAAATTGATAGACGCTTCCCAGATCGTAAATCACTTTAGCGACAATTGATTCGGTGCTTTGGCTCGTTCTGGACACCGCCCAGTGCACCGATATTTACGATCAGCGAGCGTACAGGGGACGACGATTCGTAACGAGGGCATTCTCATTCTCGTTCCTGTTCCTGTCCGCTCCCACGTTCACGTTCACGTTCTCGTTCTCGTTCTCCGCCTCGACCCGTCCAAAGCTCGTTTCGCGGTTGCCGAGACGCTCCTCGAATGCCGAGCGAAACAACCGCGCCGATCGATGCCGAAAACGAGAGAGCGAAAATAGGAGAAAGGAGCTACCTCCCGCGGGAGGTCGAATCGAGCGACGATCTCAGGCGCCTGGAGTTTTCTCAAGATTTTCCTCTTTCGCGATCTTGGCGCGTTTCGCTCGGTTCGCGACCCGCGAGCGGAGCAGACGGTGGCTCCCTTGCGTTTGCTCCCCGAGCGAGCCAAGTAGCGTGACATACACGGACACGTAATGGGTGTGGTGCATTCGTCCGGACGCGTTGTCTCGAGGGTGGCGATCCGTCTTGCTTAGCAGCCCCACCGTTGACACCACCCCCTCGGCTGGCATCCGTTTCGGGGGAGCCGAGAAACCCGCAGGAACCTCCGAGGCGGCGGAGGAAGAGAGAAAGGGAGAAGGAGGAAGAGGGAGAAGGAGAGAAAGGGAGAAAGAGAAAAAGGGAGAAAGAGAGCAAGAGAGACAGGGAGGAGTCTTTCCCTCGGTCTCACAATCCTCTCGGCCGGAGTTGCCGCGAAATCTTTGCTGATCTCCCGGCGATCGGTGCCGGCCGCTAAATTGATCAGGGTCAAGCGACCCGGCTAGGATTCCGCCAGCGTTTCTTATTCGATTAGGCTTAGGCGCGAGGGTGACAGACGATTTTTCATTCTGTCGCTTCGCGTCTCGTTCCTGTCCAGGTCCATCCGTCTATCGAGGGATCGGCAGCCCCCCCGCCTCCCGACCTTCCAAAGTATCTTTTTAAAATCACGCTCTTCTTCCCGTCATCCGGAGACACCGGGGACGTCGCTCGATCGATTCCATTAAAAATTCCATCTTGTCAAGATATTCCTGGATGCGAAACCGTCGCGGAAGACGAGTGGCCGACCACTTTCGTCGAGAGAACGCGCAGAGAAAACGTGAGAGACGGGCGAAGAGAGAATACGTACCGGTTCGTTTTTCGGCGTCTCGATAGGTGACCTCGCTGAGGATCACCGGTTGGCTTCGTCCTTTGCCGTTGACGGCATAAATAGCCACGTGTACCCCAGCCTCGACCGAGGCCTCTAGGCCCGTCAGAGCGAAACTTGGTTCCTCGGCGTTCGAGACGTTGTAGAGGGGTTGGCTGCTCGTCAAAAAGTCCACGTCCCCGTGGTAGACTTCCAGGATGAATTTCTGCGGCAGCCCCCCGTCGTAACCCGCCACGCACTTCACTTCCACGCTCGTGTACGTTTGGTTCGCCAAAGTGCAGTTGCGTACCGGAAATGGTTTCCCTGAAAACAGACGATCGTCGATGAAACTTTCGGGTAGCGGTTCACCGTTAATCGCGCGAACGCATCAACGTAGAGGGCCGATCGTTTCTCCAAAACGTATACTGAATTTTACAAAGGTTTCTTCTCCCGGACGGCGCTCAATTTATTTTTACCCGTTACGTAATATCGCCCCTCCCAGCCACGATGCCGATATTTCGCGGCCGAGCGCTATCGTCTGTTTGTTCGATGGCCGATGGAAAATTCTATTCCCGATAAACTCCCCTTTCCCCGTCCCTTTCAACCGTCCCCCAACTTATTTCGATGTTTGTATTAAATATGGAAATGCACGCTCGAATCCCCCTGCGATTGAGAGGTATTTTTCGGAGGGACATTTAATAAATATCCGGACCATGTCGCGGTGCTCGTTCTTTTGTCGATTCGTGAGTCGAACGGAAAGGGAGAAACTTCTGGAGAAATTTCACGGGAGCGGCTTTTCCAGGGAGAATACTGTTCGAATACCCAGCCGAGTACCCGGAATAACGAGCCTCGAGTCTCTTACGGTATTTCGCTCGTCGAGCCGAACGTTCGAATGCCCTTTCGGGGCCATATCCGGTAGCAATAACGACAGGTTTGAAAGTAATTTCATTCGGTCGAGTTTACGGATCGGTGCGGACGGAAGTAGCCTCCGACTTCAACTCCAAGGGCCACGATCTCGTTCTCTCTCGCGTCGACGGAAATCGCGAGCACCGTGGTGGATTTAAAGCCTTCCAGGAACGCTCGCCGTCGATTTATTCCACCACCGATTCCACTCCGAGGGCATCTCCGCGAACGCGAGAACCGCGGCGATCGCGGCGAATGAACGAGCGGAAAGGGACATCGATTATTTTCGCGAGGGCGACGGACTCGAGGGTAGGCGGTACGGTATCCGTCAACGTCGATGCGCTCTCGATGGATCGCAACGCGTCAACGTCATTCCCGATCGGCCAGCAAAAAGGACGTCGACGCTGTCGAAAATCCGCTCGCGGATTAATGTCGGTTTACCGCGCGATGATTGGTCGCGTCGTGTTTCATTCGGTCCGATAATTCCTGAATACAAGCGCTTCGCGATTCCCATTCGCCGGGCCGCTCGACGCGAGTCTGCGAAAAACCCGAGCGAGTCGATGTTCTCGAGGACTAAGAGGGACGACCAGGAAGGAAGATTCTAGCTCGGAAGAGTAGGCGGGAGGTAGTCTCCGTACAATTAACGGCCGTGGCTCGCGGCTCGCGGCTCGCGGCACGCTAAAATTCTTCCGAGAATTCGTTCGTTTGCTCTCTCACTTTTATATCGACTCGCTGGGACGTATCCTGAGCTGCTGAAAAAAGTAAATTACGGCGAGTAACGCCGCGGGTATAATTAAGAACTCGAGGTTTCTCGGCAAACAGAAAATACGCGACGTTATTTCGGAGTGGAGAACGGACGAGCGAAGAATCGGCGCCTCCTTCCGTCATCCGTGGAATACGGTCCGCTACGAGGAAAAATGGAGCAAGAGGAAAGTCCAAAGAAGACTCACCGGCCGCTACCAGCTGAAAGAGACACGGTCTCGTCTGGGTTCCGACGAAATTGTCCGCCCAGCAGGAGAGCGTCCCGTAATCGAGCTCCGTGGTCGGCGTATACCTTAACACGCTGACCCCGTTCGACTTTTCCATGGAGAATCTGCCCGGTGCGACTTCGAGGGTCTCTCCGCTGTTGTTGAACTTCCAGCGGAAGTTGTGCGCCGGTGGATCGGCCTCGACTCTGCAGGCGATGTCGAGGGATTCTCCCCGAGAAGCTCCCACCACGATTATTCGATCCTCCTTGCAGACCGGAGCGACTGAAACGGACAAACGTATCGGTCCACGAACACCTTTTCCGCTCGAGAACGTCTCTCGATTCCGCGAGTCCCAAGAAAGTAGCAAATGAGAATTTCGCGAGGCCCCGCCGAAAATTAATATTCCGTGCGCGACGAGAAGGGCGCTCGTTGGAGATGAAGGGTCGCCGCGACGAAGCGGGAAAAATAAAATGCTGGAATTACGTAAATTTAATTTTGGCATTACGGACGGCCGTAAATTGACAGGAGGCGGTGGCGCGAAAGAAAGCGAGAAAGAGGCGAGTTTGAGAGGAGGCCGCTCGAGGAGAGCGAAGCCGAGAAGAGAGAAGAGACGAACCCGAGTCACGAGCGAAAAGAGACAGGATCGTGCCTCGAAAGCAAAGGCTCGTTCTCCTTTTCCTTTCTTCCTCTCCTTGCCTCTTTTTCTCTTTCCCTCTTTCCCTCTTTACCGCCCACGTATCCTCCTCTTTCGCGGAGGTTACGCGACTGGAGGCAATCTTCGGGAATGATTTTTTAGAGGCTCGTCGAGACGAGCGAAAACGACGAGCCTTCGGTCGGCCACGTCCGACTGGCTTTACGAGATTCGACGGAGGAAAGCTCCGCTTCGACGTCGTACAATTAATTCGCGAAACGAGGAGGACCGATCGGCTCCGGGTGATCTGTAATTTCAGGCGGCCTGCTCGATGGCGGATCGTGCGAGTCAAAGGCCGGCTTTTCGCGGGAGAATGTTTAATTTATACTCCAACGAAGCCGGCCCTCGGTGTTTTGTCAAATAACGCGCCCCGTTCTCTCGCATGTTTTCTGTTTTTTTTCGTTTCGGCGTATTAATGTGATCGAGGGGGGGCGACTGCGACGCACTTAACGCGACCAATCGCGTCGATGGGCGGCAACGCGTTCTCGCTCTTGTCGAAAAACCGCAAATTTATTCGCGAAACAGGC
This sequence comes from Cerceris rybyensis, assembly GCA_910591515.1. NCBI lineage: Eukaryota > Metazoa > Arthropoda > Insecta > Hymenoptera > Crabronidae > Cerceris > Cerceris rybyensis. The sequence continues at coordinate 520,443 of OU342797.1, forward strand.
AGACGGGAAACGCCAGTCAAATCAACGGCGCAACAAAAGAATTCATTTCCGAACGTATTGTTCCGGAAACCGTAGGCAAGTAAACGTCGCTCGAAATAAACGCGGAGTGGAAGGAATTTATTTACAAACGAATCCGCGATAATGAAACGCAGGAAGCTGGAAAAGCCGAAACGTCCAGGAAATTATAGGATGTAATAAATCATTTTTCGACGGGATAGCCGGACGCGAGTTCGTGTTGGCGCGATAATTAACTTTTATAGAACAAACGTCGAGGAGAAACGCATGCCACTTGTTTTTCGCAGTAATTAACGCGCGACTCCATAAACATCCGACGATAGTTGGTTCCTGGCCTCAGCTACTGCTCCTACCGCTCGTACCACGCTAATACGATATTAACGGCAGGAATTATTAAAGCCAATACGGAATACCCTTTTAATTAACGAGCTGGAAATTTAATTATCATCCGAGGGGCAAAGTTCCCGGAAAAACGGGGCGCTCTCGATCGGGCAATCGATGTTTTTCGATTCCTCGCTATCGTCGCGACGGAGGAGATTCCAGGCCTACGCCCGATTTCGCCATTCTTCGTCGATCGTTGCGAGCGATCGCGACTAATTGCGATCATCCAAAACGCGGAAGGAAACGTCGTCTCCCCTGACTTTCAAAGCGACAAAGGTAATTCCGAATACGTGAGTGCCTTCGGCTCCAGGACTCTCGCGAGATCGCCGCTTATCCCGACTCGTTTCCCTTGGATTTACGAGGCTGTCGGGAGGTCGGTACTTAAATATTGAAAATCACCCTCCGCGCTTTTCTTGCATCCCATCCATCCTCGAGGTTGAAAGCGCTTCGAACTTCCGAGGCCAGCTCGCGCCTCTCTCCCCTTCGGTTTTTACGATCCCGCGTTAACGCGGATTTTTCCGCGGACAACGAACGTTTCATAGGTGCTTGTTGGTAGTCGTTATCAGAGAGAAAATATCTGGACTCGACCGCTCGCGTAGCGCATTTCGCTCGTCGCCCGCAAACCCCTAGGCAAGATAATTCAAACCGACGTGCATGAAAGGCCGGTTCTCGCACGATCCGTCGGACGCGTTTCATTCCTACGGCAAACATTTCGAAACGAGCTATTTGGGAATTTTAATACAACGATGAAATAATTAATGGATATATCGCGAACAAACGTGCATGCAACGTGCCTCGAAGAATAAACGAGGCGGACACGTTGCACGCGAGCGGCGGAAACTTTTTGCAAATCTTTCCCTGCCATCGCGTCACTCCGCGGAATATTTTCATACGACTCGCGAACGAGATTCTCGTTCAATGAACGCGAAAACGTTCCCCCTTGACTGTTTAAAAAGAAATTGCAGTTAACCGCGAAATATTTGGGAGTAACTCGCGGAAAAATAAGCGGAAACGCCGGACGATGTTCGGTCGATCTTAGGTCGACGTCGAACCGACATCCAATCGATCGGGGATCGATCGACGTCGGAGAGTAGCAACGTCTTCCGACGGGTTCGCGATCGAGCAATATCGAGAGACGGTCGTTGGTGCCCAGCGTTCCGTTCAGTGAGCACGGGGCTGACGTAAAAAAGGGACTTTCTTCCGGATGATGAGCTGGTATCGTCGCGTCAACTGGCCCTCGTCGATCGAGCAAAGTGCAAACTTAGCGAAACCGCGACGAAGGGAAAACTCTGGTTGCGCTCAGCGTCGAACTACCCTCGGAAACCAGGACGGCCAATAAAACGACTTGCCCGGATGGATCGTTAAGAATTTTTTAAGGCCCCACGTAGATGGAATATATTTAGATACCGATTTTCTATCTATATTCAATTCCCTCCGAGCAACGGGCAAAGAGCTACGTGCTATATTAACCTCCTCCATTATGGACGCATTTGTTCCAAATTGCCAATCGTTTGGAAACGCGATGCTTAACGAGAGTCGCGAACAAAGACGATGCACGGAAATACCGGAATTAACGTCAATTCAAAAGGATCGCGGTTAATTGCTCGATATTTTCGGCGAAGAAACTGAGTTATTTTAAAATCTTCATTTGTTCGAAGTTTGCATTAAAACGGACCGAAATGAACGGCTTTTGGATAAAAAGAAAAGTGACCAGTGCATATTTCCGCCGGACGTTCAGAATTCGAACGTCCTTAAAGTAGATATCCGTGTACTAGGAGATTAGTTGCTTGAAAAATTTGAATTTCTTCTGGCTTAAAAACATTGTAATACGTTTAACGTCGAGACGCGATATCCGTTGGAAGAATTCTCCTCGTTTTTCATTCACGTGCCCCGGGTCGACCTCGTCGCTGCGGTCAAACGGGTCGAATGTGAATTTTAATTTTCCCTCCCATCCGGCTGCTGCATGACAACCGAATTCATTCGGTTAAATCCGCGGTGAACCAAGGGATCGTGAGGTCGTTGCCGAGGTCGTGCATGGAAGCGTAGGAGATGTACGAGCATACTCACATTTGACGCGAAAATGCAGGGGCTCGCTCCTTGTCTCGTTGAGATCGTTGGTCGCGGCGCAAACGTATCTTCCGGCGCTGCTCCTGGTCACGCTCTGAAGGACGAGGCTCTGGTTCGACCAGATGATCCTGGCCGACGTGTTGTGCGCAAGAATTTGGTTCTGCAACGATACACGCAAACAAACTTTACTTCGTGGCCTCAGAAAGATTCGGCGATTATTCATTGGAACACCGGAACGAGCCGTGGTCGAACGACTCCTTTGACTTTCGATCTCGACAGGAGAATCTTTAACCCGAGGGAATTGCCGCGGGCACAAGAGAAGAAAGGAGGCGAGAAATGCACGAACGGGAGAGAATGCAGAGGGAAGACCGAAGAGCTCATCGGTGTCCTCGCCCGACCGAAGACGATACAGCCTTGCGCTTAGTCGTTTAATCAGACCGGATGAAAAGAGTGGTACTTTCGTCATCTTTTGTACCGTTGTCCCTTTGTCTCGACTAACGAGAAGACAAAACGAGTGCGTTTGGTTCAAGGGTTCCGGACTGTCCTGGAAAATTACCGTCACGGCAGAGAGCGACGTTGAAAGGAAGGAGGTGACGCACTTCCGCGAGAAACGCGACGCGATGAGATTTTCCCCATAGTAGATGACGTAACGCGAACGTCTCCTATTTCGTCGAGCAAAATCAAAAATTGTACTCTAACGAATGAGTCTCTCGACCGATCGGCCGAGATCGGAGAATCGATTTTCGATTTTTCGCTCGATTCGAGGATCGAGGGTGGCGGAGGATCATTCGGGGGAAACCACCGGGGATGGAAGAGGAAGGAGACGAAACACGAAGGATCGGCGGTGGACGAGAGCAGCGAGGATCTTGCCAAATGCAGAGTCCACTGGTTTAATCAAACGGGAGACGTTCCCCGATCTCGTTCTTTGTCTTCCCCCGGCCATTTTCTCGCTCGGTAAAAGTCCCCACGGTGTTTTCTCTTTCTTTCGCCCCGTCTCGTGACTTCTCTCCCTCTGTCTCCTTTTCGCGCTCATTTGCTCCCTTCTTCTACCTCCCTCGTTTTCCCGGTCTCCGTGCCTCTTTACCTCCCGGTCGTTTCCTCCATTACACGAGGCAGAGACCCTCTTCCGTCTCCGTTCTACCGGAATCCGTTCGTCGAAGATAATTCGAAATCGATTCGAAACGAGGCCATTTGAATCGCGGAGAAGCAGACGCGAAGGAGGGCCGAGATTTCTTCTCTCCCCTTTCTTGCCCTTATTCTTATTCTCGGCTTCTTGCTTCCCGGTTACCGGTCTGGCCGTTGCCGCTTCTTCGTCCCGGTTCTTTGCTCGCGAGGGGTAAATTTATTCGATTGTTTTATAATCTCCTGGGTAGACGCGGCATCTTCCCCGAGATTCCTTCCCGATCGTATTTTTCCACGGTGGGATATAGCACGTCAATGAAAAGCCGGTTAATTACTTACGAGCGATTAAGCGATAGCCGAGAAGATGCGAAGGAGGAGGGCTGATCGCATCGGTCCGATACCGCGAATCGATATACGCGCATCTACGCCGACAAATTCCGTATTCCGTGGTAATTCTTTTCCTCTCTGGAGATAACGAGCAGTGCCAATTGATCGGAATATTCGGAAAGGGGAAACCGATACAGCTCGAGGAGAACAAACGAGACGATTATTTGGGGCTATCGCGGACTATCGGTGAACGTCTGGGACTGTTGGGGACTATCGAGGTCGCGGTAACTCAATTAAACTACATTGTAAGCTATGTAACTTGGCTGCCTTGGGTGCGGCAGGGTCTAGGTAAGGAGGTTTAGCTCGCTTAGCATAGGTTAAGCCCGGCTTAAATCCTGGGCTTTATCTTCGATTTACTCCCTCGCGGAAAAGGACGTTGCTAGCCGAGGTCTCGTTAAACGTTATACTTCGTTAAGGGCCGCTGAAAAATCACCCGCGAACCCACCATCTCCGATTCTCCTCGAGTCTTCGGGCATTCGCGCTTTTCCTCTTTTCAAGGAGACACTCTTCCCGATTAAAACCGACGAATTTGCGAATTCGCAACGTCGGGCCCGTCGAGCGGATCACGAATGATCGGCATCCCTGTTTCGTGAAGTTTCGCTCCGAGAAGACGACTGTAAAGTTGAACGTTTCCATTTCGCCATCGGTCGTCGAGGAGTTTCTTCGAGCAGCGGACGAATCTCCTCGGATTTTCCGTGTTTTCCTCCTCTCGTTCCGCGAAAGTAGAAGCAAAAGAACGATTCCGTTTCTCCGCCGTGTGCTCTCGTCTTCCGTTTGTCTTTTCCCTGAAACGCGTGCACGCTTTTCCTGCTCCTCGTCGCAATTACCGCCGGTCGTGGGTTCGCCCGAGCAGACGCGTCCTCTCGAATGGTCGATCGACCTCCTTCTCCACCCTTCGCATCCATTCCCCCTCGTTGTTTCGCGAAATTCCAACTCGTCTCGAATATTAAGCGAAGGTCGAAATGTCTGGAAGATCTCGAACGCGGGTCGATCGTTCGACAAGTTTCGCGAGGGCGGAGATCTTATTTGTGGATATCCGATTCCGGCTGCCTGAAATCCCTTTATTCTCAAATTTCCCGTTGTTTTATTGCAACGCAGCAACCTCGATTCCGTCTCTTCCGGACGGCCGGAGTCGTTCTTCTTAATAAGAGAGGGAACGGTTTCAAAGATCGAAGACCGTAAATAACGTTTCGTCGGTGCACCAACCCCGAGATACACGTACCTCTTTTAATGACGCCACTCGAAAGCCGAGGGACTCGCGTAACGGCGCAAAACTTTTCCAACGCGAGCGAAACACTCGGTGCGCGCTATTTTCCAAGGATCTCGGACAAAAGTATGGCCGACGATGTAACGGCACGAAGGTAGAAAGTTTTATCTTTCTTAGAAAACATTCGGAGTTTTCCTGGAGATTCTCGTCATCTTCCGCGATTGGCGGAAAAATTTGGACGATCGACGAGGCTCTAGGTCATTCAAGGTCGCAAAGCGCATCACGACGAACCATCGACGACCTAATAAACCCTTTCGTTCATCGAGAGCTCGCGTAATGAACTCGCGAGGGCGAACGTTAATTGGAATCTCTTAAAGATCGGACCGTAGAAGGAAGATCGACGTTATTAATTTGATCTTCTTCCACGGTTCCATTGAGGGGGAAGCGAGCTGTCCTTTGATCGTTTCGTCCACGGTTCCGAGAGTTCCGAGTATTTTCCTTCCGCTAATTAAATTTCACGGGCTCTGCCCCGTAAATGAGGATCAAGCGGCGTTCGCTCCTCGGGCAGAAATAATCGGGAGCAGCCGTTCGTTCTTCACCTTCGTCCTTCGTCCTTCGTCCTTGGTCGACCGTCACGGCCTGTGTTTATTGCTTCGCGGAGATAAAGGAATTGAGATCACCGACGTCCAATATAGCTCGTCGACTGTCCCTCGGATGGACGAATCGCTGAAGGTGTCGGAGTGGAAGCTGACGTGGGGCGAGAGGGATGGACGTCTCTCCCGACGGTGCTTTCGTCGCGAACTAAACGAGGCGACGACGGCTATTGTATGCCGTTCTAGCCACACAGGGCCACGGGGGTTAAAAGCTCCGAATCGTTCGAACTTGACGAGAGCGAGTCGAGTTGCGAGTCGAGTAGCGGGCCGAATAGCGAGGCGAATGAGGGGAGCGCGGCAGGAGGTTGCTTCGGGTGCGGGAAGAGAGCTTGGAAGCGAGCCCAGAACCGAGCTCCATTTTGAGAATATTCCGAATCTGGAGTAAGGGTGGAATTACCCGTAGCACGTGGTAGAAGCGGCTACGACCACGTAGAAGCTCGCGTACAACCACCGGCGCACAATGGGCTGCGGCATTGTCTCGCGCCTCGCCGTTACATAAAGTAGGTGTTAACCGTCTCTTCGTACACGTTCCCGCGAGAGATTTCGTGCGCGCATCGTTCGAAGGTTAGACGGCAAGTGCCAACCTACCCACCCACGTATGGTCGTGCAACGCAAAATCTACGGGGAAATTCTCGATTCACCGTTGTTCGACTTTGATTTCCAAAAACTCGAGCAATTTCCAAGTTGGAGCGAGTCGCGAACAATTCGGAGGGGACGTTTTTCTCTCCTGCGCGTGAAGCCACGAAGAGTCGTGAAAGAAGACACGGTCGCGCATTGTTTTTTCCGTCGTTAAGCTCCTTCTCGGGAGGTAGGACGAGGAAGATGGTATCAGGAGACCCGATTACCGGGAATTCTTCGAGGCTGGATCGCCCCCCTTTGGAGGCGACAAAACCTCCGAATATCTTGCTCGTTCAATCTCGCCTCTGTAGTTAGAAATCCACTCCGGCCGCACGGAAGATCCATCGAATTTCTTCTCGCGTTTCGATCCTCGAGAGATCCGTCGGGGGTACGAGGGATCGTACCGAGGGTCGTAGGTATCCAGGTGGGATAGTCTTTCCGCGGAAAGCGGAAATGGAGAACGGCCGACGATTCTCCGAGGTAGATTCGAGGTGGTCGCGTCGAGCTTTTCTCTTCGGTCCCCTTTTTCGCTGCACGGAGAAAAAAGAAGCTTGAAGGGGAAGAAAAGAAAGGAGGTTGGGGCGGGCATTCTTTCCGGTCAGACGGCGCACTGATTCCTTGAAAAATTGCCAACAAGCCGCGGCCACGCTTCCTTCCTTCCTTCCTTCCTTCCTTCCTTCCGTTCGTCCGTCCGTTCGTCAATTCTTTCTCGCTTCTCTAGCATCTTTCGCGTTCGTATCTTCGCTTCTGTCGCTTTTCCAGTCGGCGTTCGGTCTCGCAGAGCGCTCAAAAATCGCTGCACCCTTTCGTTCTTTGCGCGCAGAATAGTTGGCAATTCCGGCTGGAACGATCAGTTTCTTCTCCTTTCCACCTACCTTATATAATATTACAGTCAGCGCGAAGCGTAAAACGGTCGACGGGAGTCCTTTGCTGTCATCCTTATTTTGTCATAGCGACAACCCGCGTAAAAAATAAGTTTACGAGACAGCAAATATGGCGAGAAGGAAGCGTAAAAACCTTTTCCAACGTAACTCCGAGGGAGGATAGACGGCCGGAAGTAATAAAAGGAAGTCGCGGTAGGGGCGATATTAAAAATCTTGGACTATGTTCCAGCAGGTCCGCCAATAATTTCTCCCCAAAAAGAGGATCGCGAATGGACGCTCCGCAATTTTCCTTGACTTACGAGACACGCGGCGGTTCTGCGTTAGCGATCGCAAAAATTTGTAACGGTCGAGCGTCTCCACGGGTCGCTCGACGAGGGCAAAGTTCTTCTAGAAGTATCGAAGGAAGTCGTCGTTGCGGAGGCGGTTCGCCCGAAAAGCGAAGAGGTAATTTCGCGACTCGGTCCGCCAGTTTCGCGTTCAAGCGCGACATGGAGAGGCGGGAAACGTAGCGCACTCGAGATCCAAAGAGAAAGGGCGAAGAAGGAGGGAACCTAGGAGAAGAGGTCGCAGGGTAGTTTTCCTTCCGTCGCTCTCCCTCTTGCGCTTTATGCCGGACGTGTCGCGGACGTCCCACGCCAGACCTCCGATAAAACGAAATTTATCGTTTCCCCCCGTTTTTCTTGCGAGAGAAATATTTTAACGCACTTCGCCCGGTAACTCGCGCTTCTCCGAGACATACGAGTCGAGAATTTCGCGGGTACGCGCTACAAACGCCCTCGTCGAGATGGTTTCTTTCTACCCTCTTCTCGCGTCGAAGCTCGGGCCGCCGAGGATCGAGGAAAACGTTCGCCCTCCTCCTCGAGGAGCATTTCGAGCGAGAAGGGACGTAAACGATTGCCCATCTTTAACGTCGTTTGTCGGTTCGCGCCCCGGACAGGCTTCCGCCGGTGAAAAAAATGTTTTCGTTTACCCGCGAAGCCTCGACCGCTCCCGAGAAGATTTGCGAGGAGGATTTAGTGGCGTGGCGCGTGGGAATCATCCTCGAATTTTTCATCGCGATTATATCGTCGGTATTGTCGTGGTATTTTAAGCGGAAAAATTGTCGCGTCGGTGGCGAGCATCCTCCCTTACTCTTCTCATCTCAGTTTTCGGGTTTTCGGTTTAAAGCGATTTATTGCCGGCCACCGTGTATCGCGCGCGACCCCAGCTTCGAGAGAGGTTTGCCACCTTTCACCTTCCACCTACGTTTCCGCGATTCCGACGATTCTGCGTTTCCTCGAGAACGGTACTCCGCCGATTTCCTTTCCGGGAAATAACAAACGGTAATATCGAATTCGAGACGAAAGGAGGGCACGCTTTCCGGACGAAAGGACGACGCATCGCGGCCTGGGAAGGAGAACGGCGGGAGCAGGAAAGAAAGGGCGCAAGAAAGGTAGCAGGAGGAAGGCGGAGTTCCGTGGCTGGTTCGCCGCTTCGTTTTCCCCGCTTTCTTTCGATCCTTTTTTCTTCAACCCTCTCCCACTCCTCGTGCCCGTTCTCCACCCTCTCGTTCGTATCCCCCCCGTACGTCCATCGTTGCTCGTAAATGCTGCAAATCCTCCCACGGCGAGGAAAACTTGCCTCATTATCTTTGATTACGTTTCTGATTCTCTTTCGGTCTGTGCTGCCAGTTTCGGCTTCGTCGAACGGCGAACTTTAAACTTTCGCGTGTCTCGAGGCCCGAGCTTCCTCGAATTCTCGTATTGACTCGTGGATCTCGTAATTTAGTCGTTCGTCGGTCGCCGCTGCGAATTTGCTCCTCGAACGGCCTTGCGCAGCTCCTCTCAAATATTTCGACCAATTTTCTCGCGGTTTCCTCGAACGGGTCCAGGGACGAATCGTCGTTAACTGCGGAGCGATCTGCTCGAAGTTGCCTCCCAGCAAAGAGATCGCGCGATCGGAGGCCAGCGAAACGGAGCGGTCATCGAGAGCCATCTTGGAGAACCGATCTCGAACGGAATTTCAGAATATCGAGGCGTATCTCCTCGTTTCCCCGTTCTCGACCGATTCCGCGACCCTCAAGGGTGCTTCGCGAAAACGCTCGTACTCGCCGGAACGGATTTTGCGCGCGAGCAGAGAAATGCCCTCGCGAGACTCGTTGCGGAAAACCCATTATCCTCGGCTCCTTTGGTCGGCGAGAACGAGCGGGCTCTCTTGGCCGCGAAAGGCCCTTCCGAGGCGTCAAAGTCGCAAAGGACTCCCGGAGAACGGAGAGAAAGGGCGCGCAATAAAGCGGAGAGTGACGAAAAAGAGCACTCGATCCGGCCGATCGTATTTAGGAGGACAAGGTAGACATTAATAGGGTTCTTCCGGTCGTTCGGTCGGTCAATCGACTTTGCGAGGAAACGGAGGAACGGTCGAGAGAGAATTCTTCGGCGTGGTCTCTCTTCGGGAACGGCCGATTGGCTCGTCGATACTCCGGGTAGGTACGGAACGTCTCCATTGTCCTCGCGAATGGTAGAGCCAGTTTAATCACTGTACCCCATTATGGTAGGTATCCCACTTTACTTTTTTCTCTCTCCCTCGAGCGGACCTTTCTCTCGGCTTTTCCCACCCATTGTCTCCCTCGACGCCTCCCACCCTCTCGCGCTTTCGACTTCTATTCCGAGTCTGTCCTTTTTCCCTCGCTTTTTATCTCCTCGCCGTGTCCCGCTTTCGTTTGCCTGTCTTTCTCTCGCCTCTCTGTCTTTCTCTCCACCCTTTCCTCCTTCGCCTTCTCTTTACGATCGCCATTCAAAAGGTTACTACTACCGACGATGACTGGAAGCGTTTTTTTAAGACCGACAGCTCGGGGATCTTGCCTCGATTGCTACCTCGGGATTGATTGGCGCATAGAACGTGCCAATGGCCCTTGTAATTCCTAGGCAAACCCTTCCAGCCGAGCGAAAGGGACTGACCGAGCGGAGTGAAACGTTTCCGACCTATCGATCGTTCTCCCCCGCGGCCCGTCGCTTTTCGCGCACTCGGCCAAATCGATTAACCTCTTCTACCGCCTTTCCGGAAAGAACCTCAAAGAGCTCCGCCTTCTCGCGTCCCGTCGCTTCGGCCTTTTCGCTTTCGAGCTTGGACGTTCCGACGTAAAGTCGCGATTCGCCTCTAGCTGTTTCCTTCGTGCCGAACCGGCAAGCGGATCGCTCCTGGTTACTCCGCGGAGCGAAGTCGGATCATATTTTTGAGATGCAATTTCGTCGGAAATCTAGTGCGCGGCAGCAGCTGCCGTTCGCCAACCTCTGACCGTCTCCGGCGTCTCTCGTGAAATATGCTTCTCAGCCGCCGAAGGATTCTACGGTTGAGTCGAAAAGAGAAGCGGAGGACGGAGAAGTCCGCATTTTCGGTCTTCCCGTCCAACGACGAACTTGCTCCCGAATCCGGTCTGGGTTAGGAGAGAGGACGAGAAGGCAGGGAGAACAATTGCGTCTGGCTACGAGATTTTTTGCATTCTCGGTCACCTCGAGCGACGGCATCGTCGGGTTCCGAGCGAAGAGAAGTTCGGGGACGATCTTAGAGTTACTTGGCGCTCCGGAAGTAGTTTTCGAGAGACAGAGAGAAGGTCGGTCGGGGTCGAAGCGTTCGGTCGTTCCCTCGATTCGTGGCCCCTGGAAAATTTGGGCCAAGTTCTAAGTTGTCCGTAGAGCCCGCTGATCGGGATGATCAGCATTCGAGAAGGAGCGCGGCTACGACCGGGATCGCGCCACCGAGCAAACTTCCTCCCCGATAGTCCAGGATTCCTGCGATTCTCCGTGTCGCCGATACCAGCCAGCTCGCCTTCGAGGCAGCAGGAAATTTCTCTCCTTTGCCGGAGAGCTCGGTCAGAGTCGAGCAGATCGAGAGGTCAAAGGTAGGAGGGAAGGAGAGCGAAAGGAGAAAAATTTTTGGAAAAAAATGACCTAACCAGCTCGAGGGAGGTAGAATCGACCTTTCGACGAGCCGCGGTCGTTCTTCTCGCGGTACTTTGACGGCGCCGTAAGACGCTCGAACTGCCCCGAGCTCTCATATATTATGCAAATAAAGGATTTAAAGTTTTAGCCGGTGCTCGATATACGAGGCATTACGCCGGATAAGACCGTTACCTACACCGACGGACCTTCGAGGGAGTCTCTTTATGCTCGGGGATGTTGTCGCGTAAATTCCCTGTTCGCGTAGCTCGCTTGTAAATTTAAGGAGCCGCTGCGCGAGGCCGTAAAAACCACCGGCAGCATTTTTGTGGCTTTTGTCCAGGAGATATTTTCCACCTCGAATCTGGTGCAGTAGTTCCCTGAGCGCGTTACGACGCGCCAGAAGAGCGGCAGTAGGATAGACGATTGATAGATAGGTAGATACGTAGATAGAGAAACAGATGACGAGAGCGAGAGAGCAAGTGAAAAGCTAAGAGGACGTTTAGTCGATACTTACGTCGTGTATCCAGGTGAGCTTCGACCAGGAGGGGTTTGCTCTGATATGACACTCGAAGTAGACGTCGTCGCCTTCCTTGATGTCCTCGGGGCTCAACGTCGATCCCAGATTCAGCGACACGATCGGAGGATCTGCGGGGAAAAGACGTTTCTTTGAGAGATGCAGCAATATTGGCAATGAAAAGCACGCGAGAGATTTCGAGGAACGACAGGGAGAGAAAAGTTGAACGGATCTTTGCGTCGACGAATTTTTATCGTTGCCCTGCGAAGGAAAACAAGCGACGAAGCTTCCCGTTTCCTCGCTGGAGACCTTCGGGCCCACCGTTGGACCCTCGGAGCCCGAAAGGGCGATCTCTCCGCTCGGACGGCCCAGGGGTTTTTGCCACCCTTGTAATATACGATTCGCCCGATGCCACGGAATTATCTTAAATCCGGAGCGGCTGAAATACCGCCTACCAGTTCATAGAAACAAAGACCGCGCGAGGCGGAGGAGAAAGAGGACGATGAGGAAAATAAAGGAGGGAAGCTTAAATCGTCGTGCTCGCGTTCCTATTTAAACTTCTCGTCCCTTTTTCTTCCTTTCCCCGAAGATAGCGCGACTGCAGGCGCGTCGGTATTCTTTCCGGCGTTGCCTCTCGAAATTTCTTCTTCCCACGCGACTTTAAGGATATCTTCCGACGTTCTCCTAGCAGCGAGCAGTACATCCTCCGAGAACTCCGGTATTTTCTTTGCTCCTTGTATCTCCCATTTAGCGTCTTCATTAGTTTAATCATAGTGCCTCTCTTATCCTCCCTTCCCGTTCTCCAGAGTTTATTCTCCGGTGTTCTCGCTGGACTTTATCGCGCATCGCGATAAATTTCCCCCCTTTCCAGGCGGTCTTCTTTTTCCACGGCCGGTATACTCTCTTTCGAGATAGTATTAATTAGCTCGATCGCGTCTTCCCTCTCCGGCGCCCACCCTTCTACGCTCCCTCTCTCCCTCGTCTCGCCGATCTTCTCTCTCGACTCTTAACTCTCGAACCTCCGACGCGAAACCTTCTCTTCCTCTTCTTCGCTTCTTTCTTCTTCACCCTACTCCTCTCTTATTTTTTCCTTTCCAACCGAATCACCCTTTCGTCTTTCTCCCTCTCGAGAGATCTTTAGCCGGGATCACAATAAATTCCTCGGTCCTTTTCGTTTCATTTTCTCCCTCGTTTCTCGCAAATCGAGGCTCCGCATGGACGATAACGACGAGAACGACGTTGGGAGGGAAACATCAACGACGGACTTTCGACGGAGATAATGCGTAATTTCCTCCGTACCGCGGAACAGCCCGCGTAATTGGATACGTGACGTGACGTCATTGCCAGCGCACCGAGAACTTCCTCGACCATGCATCCTCCCCCGCGTCCTCCGCTAAGACCGTCGGAATCTGCACCGTGGCGAATCCAGCCCAAACGTGGCGTATCTTTGCAACGACGAAGACAATCTCGGAAAGGAGGCATTCGGTGCGCTCTCCGTTTGGTCCCAGGGATGGAGGAAAGTCCCAGGAAGGAGCGATCGAGAATCGGCGGGAGCAACGATTGCCCTGGAGTCGCGTAACTTCAATTCTCGGCGAGTCAACGAGCGAGAGAGGGCAGAGGGTCGTAACGAGCAGTAAAAGAAACCCCGGGCTATGTCGAGGAAGCGAGCCGGGCTCGACCGAGGTCGAAAGAGCCCCGACGAAACGAGGGGTGGAGAAAAAAATAGCGTCGTACATCTCGTAGATCAACTAAAACAGCCGAATTCATTGGCGGCCTCTTTCGCTTTACGAGCTGTCCTCCACCACGCGCGCCTCTCTCGTATATTTTTTCTCTTTTCGTTTTTCTTTTTTCTTTTTTTACGACTAGCAGAAGAATCACCGGGGTCGGTTCTGGCGAGGATACGCGCCGATCGATGTCCCGCCGAATTTCGACTGTAATTCCCTCGAAATCTCGCGCCACGGCGGTCCTTTTATCGTTGACGTAAAAAGAGGAATGTGCGGGAGGAGAGCTTTTTCTATCGTCCATTCCGTCTCCCTCCTTTTTTCCCTTTCGCCCGAAATAAAGAGCGTCGTAAAATTGGTCGTTTTTTCGACGATACTCGAACGCAGTCGAGAACAGAGGTAAACATCGAAGCGATCGGTTTTGCCGTTCGCGGAAGACTCGGCCATCGCACCTCGGGGGTGAGTCTCCATGCCCGCGGAATACGCAGGGACTTGGAAATCATAGGTCGTGCATTTAACGTCACGTAGCCCGTAAAAGCAGATGGAAAGAGAGAATAGGGAGAGAGGGAGACAGGGAGAAAGGAGGTCAAAAAGAGAGCAATAGAATAGGTTTATCGTATACTTACAGACGACGTCGATTTTCCAGGATTTCTCGACGTAGAGGCCGGTCACGTTTGGATTCTCGGCCCTGCAGGTGATCGATTTTCCGTGATCCTCGACGCCCGGCTCGAACTCCACCATACTGACGGTCCGGTTCTCCGATCTGTCCTCCTGCAAAAATTAATCGATTTTGTCGTCGCGTTTGTCGCATTTGGCCTCTCGTTGAACGTCGGCGGGAAATTCGCAATCGGATCGATGGGAAAAGACGGATCGGAGGGAGAGGGACGAAACCTCCAAGAGCGTGACACCCCTTCGACCGGGATGTGTACGTTAGTTCGAACGAAAGTCCCCCTTTCCTCCGTAGGTCCTTCAAGATTCCTCGACAAACTCGCCGTGGCCCCTGCGCGTTCACCAGTTTTCCTCGGCCAGAGGAGGGAAATCGACCGATTCTTCGCGCGAACTAACATCTCCGAGAGCAAATTTGCGGACGTTCGTCTTCGCGCGGCGAAAAGACCTCTTTGTCCGTTCGCGCGCTCCTCGGGGTCTCCTTTTTTCGTTGGAAACGCGAGAAACGGAGATAATTTAGAAGGGAGACGGAGAGAAGATCGGAGGAAGAGAAACGAGGAGGATCGAGTCGAGGGACTTTGGAGAGAGGAAGAGGATGAGCGACGGAGGGAATAGGAGAGAGTTGCTCGTTATGGTTAATTTTGGTTATATTAAGGTCGAGAGGCAGACCGTAAGCAACGTTGGTAGCATCTGCTGGAAATTCATTCCCGGTAGCTCGGACTCGAAAGGACTCGACGGTCCTGCCACTGCCTAGCCGAATCCTTTTTAAAGAGACCGAGATTCCACCGAGCGTGAATTTTGCTGCCAACTTCTGACGTGAGTTGCACCGGCTCCTCCTCTTTTTCTTCCTCCTCTTCATTTTTCATTTATTTTCCCATCGCCGAGAGAAAAAGTGGCGACACTTGGGCCCGGAATTTCGTTTCAAAGCGTGTCAACCGATACGGCTTTCTCGACGCGACGAAACGTTCGGCGGTCGAGCTCGAGGCCCTCCTCTCGACGGACACTCGACCCTAGAATTTTCCTCAAACGAGAGTCCGGATTTCCTCTTTCCACTCTCGCGCGACTGGCGGCGATTTTAAAAGAGCGCCTCGTCGAAGCGTTATTTAGCGGAGGATATCGAGCGAGAGCGTTTCGAGCGTAATACGAATAAAGATAACTTATAGGGCGATTACGCGCGGAGCTGGCTCGATTCTCTCGAATGTTCCTAGGTTCCCGGCAGTTTTCCACGTTTTCGAGGCGAAGCCACGTAATATGGGCAATGCGTCGGCGGAGACGGCCGGATGACTATAGGATAATCAGGATGGTAATGCGATAGAAGCGGTCTACGTGTTCCGCCGGTTACAGGATCTGCTTACGTTAATATCTGTCCTTGCCTGCTCCACGACCCTCCGCGATATCCTTCGCGAAGGACATTCTCTCCGCCTCCCCGCTGTATACTTTCTTCGTTCTCTGCAACCGTTGTCCTCGTCGTTCTCGTCGTTCTCGTCGTCCTCGTCGTCCTCGTCGTCCTCGACGAGGAGCGACCCTCTCACCCTTCTACCCCCGCGACTGCGCGATGCCTACGACGAGGGGTAGTATTTTATTATCTCGCGCTTAGAACGCGCGCCCCCGAGAATTTTAAAGAGCCACGTCGGCGCGCCTTCGTCGGCTCCTTCGTCGACACTTTCCTCCTTGCTGCGAAAACGAGCCACGACGTAACCCTTATCTTCGTCCTCCCTTCGTCTCGGCTCGGCAGCAACCCCTGATCTCTCTGCAATCCCTGATCTCGACCTCTCAACCTTTTCGCTCCGAGATTCCTAAAATATCTCGATTCGATTCTTTTCGGAGCTTTCAGCTCGCAACGTCCGCGAGGACGAGAAAGTACAAAGGGTCGACGAAAGTTGAAACGTTCTGGGCAAAGTTTTTTTTTTTTGGAAGCCGCGAGCTTTCTTCGAAGAAAGGTATCTCTCCTCGACGAGTCTTCTCTTTGCCGCTGTCCGTTTGGATATTTGCTCGAAATCACCGTCAAAAAGCAAAAGGCGAAACTCCGTCGACGAGATCCACCGTCGAGATTAGTCGAGAGAAGCGACACGCTCTCGCAGTCTCGAAAGTTGAAAAATTCGCGGGGGAGACTAGTCTCCCCGAATTCGTTAAAATTCTCAGCGTTCCAGGAATATTCGATGAGAGGAAAGAGGCGCGGCGGCATCGACGAATCCCGACACGTATCCACTTGCCGTTTGTCAAAGAATATTAAGTCGAACGCGCAAGGCTACTCGGATAACTCTCGAGGGAAGACGAGGGAATATCCGCGGCAGAGGGAGAGAAAGATTCGACATTAAAATTATCGCGGAAGAGTGGTAATCGAGAGGGTTGCTTCGATCGAAGATTCCGAGTCTCGACACGTCCTCCTCGGTGTCCGTTGGTGGTAGTTGAAGGCTGTTGGTAACTCGGTCCGTTAATCAGTCCTCGCCGATGGCCGAGGAGGCGGTGACCGAAGGTGGTGGGAAGAGGCGGTGGCAGGATGTGGCCCTTTGCCCGGCGAAGAGGGAATATTGCGACTGTTGCCGCTCGGATATGGCAAAATGTCGTTAAGCACTGCGGCCGGGGGTTGTTAATGAACTACGTGAAATTAATTAGGGCCACGCGCGTCAACGGTGCCAGAGACAACGGAGAACGTGCACGTGCATGCACGCTGCGAGGTGGAAGTTACGTCTCTGATTCTGTATTACCGATAATGCGGGGCCCCTCAGGGCCGTGCTCCGACCATCGTGATTTAGGTCAGGATGTACCTGCACTCTCGCCCGATAGGGAGGATTACGAGCGACTAACGAGCACGAGCCAGCTCGATTTTCTCGCTTCCTTTCTCGATCGCCTGGAAAAATCTGCCTTCGCGAGGGTGACTTTTCTGCCGTTTTCTCGCTGTCTATACATAGATTTGGGAAAAACGTCGACACACGCGGGACAAAATCGCGAGTCATTTCTTCGCTGACTCTTCTCGCGGTCGGTTCGTCGCTCTTCCTGGCTGGTATGCGGCTTAGCAGGTATTCCGCAAAGCCGGGCGATAATGCGCTCTTGGAAGTACATACATTATCGGGCAACGTCGAATATTCCCATCCCCCTAGACGGCGATTTTCGGGTCGCGTGTCCGCGCGTCTGCAACGACCGCCCGTCTACCTAAAAGGGCTTCCAACTTCGTAACGTATCGCTCGGTTAGGTAGAAACTCAGTGTTATGGATTCGAGTGCATCCGCAACGCGACCATCCATTCCCCGAGATCGTCTCCGTCCGATCGTTCCTGTGCCTTCGATGGGCGGTTTCGAGCTGTCGAGACTGCTCGTCTTCGTCGCCTAAATCTCGAAACTGTCAAAGACGTCTTTCAATTTCGCTATAACGGAGAGACTGCTAAGGTTGGGGGGAGCAGGGTGTTCGTAATTCCGAGGTTAGCGCGCTTCCGTTTCCCTTGGAAACACCGCTTATCGACGTGTCGACATTTAGGCCAAAGGGTCTTCGGTGCTCGGGGCTTCGAATGTATCTTGCCAAGTCCACTCCGAAGCCGACAGCGATGCTTATCGCGGCTGCATTATAGGGAATGTCGAATGCCACTGTTCCGAATAAGAGGGTCCTTTGAACGAAGGATCACCGGACACTTCCCGGGGACCTTCCGTTCGGAGAACACGACTGCGTCTTTCTCCGATTTTCCGGGATTTCCGCTCAATTTGCTTCGCTCTATTTCGAATTATATTGAAAATCGGGGGGATCGTCGAGCCGGCGAAGCGGCGCGGGCAAAGATCGAAACTAGGCAATTTCTCCGGTTAGGACGATCCAACGATGGGTCTCGCGGCAGTTCGAAGGCAATGGGAGAAAGGAGATCGGTTTAAATTGGTGTAGCTTAATTGGCAATTAGCATGGCGGCAATGAAAATATCTGTAGTCGACAGGTGTGGCTGTTTAATTCAATCGACGCGGCTGGAAGGCAGCGAGCTCCCATCGTACCTTTCACCCTCTTTGAAGCCCCTTTCAACCTCCTCTCACAATCGGAGGCGACTCCGACCCGGCGAATCCAATCCGCTCGAGGAGAGAGCACCAATTCTCGATTCTTCCTCCTTTCTTCGTCTCGCTCGACGACTTCTCGGGCTCCTCGACTCTGTTTCTCTCCCGAGAACCTCTCCCGGGGAAAGAGCCGCCGCCGAGGGGTATAGTTATCGGTTCCCCGGAGCGTTTCGACCTTTTCCACCTTTCCGCTCCTTCCAGTTCTTCGTCTCCGCCGTTTTCCTTCGCCCTCGTCGAAGTCTTTTGCGATTTGGTCGAAGTCCTCGCCGTAACTCTCGAAGGTTAAATCGGATGGTTCGCGCGAGGACCTGCTCCGTTTCGTCGACGATCGATGATGGTCTCGTTAGAGAGACTCCAGTCCGAGGACGAGTCGAGGCGATTCGCGCGACGAGTCGGTTCCTGGTATGATCCTCTCGAGGAGGGGAAGGACTCGACCTTCGACCGGAGGTGCTCGAGAAGTCGCCCGAGAAGCCGCTCGCAATTATCGCCCGACGAAGGAAAATTCGTAATTCTCTCGTTAATTGGGGCATCTCGAGCTATTCTCCCTGCCGGGGGAGAGTCGTCGCGGTGTAATTTACACGTCGGAGCTCTCGCGACCCTACCGATTTAAATTTCAAGGAACCGAAATTGAAATACCTCCGCGTGACGCGCTTTAACCGTATTTCATCCCACTTGGAGTCCTTCTCTCGAGGACGGGCCGGGTTAATTAACAAGAGCGTGCCCGCAATGGCTATAATAAGCAGCTTAGCTGTTAATTAAATGCTACGGGGCCACGGTTCTCGCCTTTTGTTCGCCGCGAGGTCGGTTATCTCGTTAAAGGCGAAGCCTTAATAATTACGAAGCGATATCGGGGGATTATCAGCGTCCAGCTGCTCCTGCGCGATATCTGCCGCTCGAAGCTCCAGAGAATTTGTGGGACGCGGACGGGACGTTCGCGGATTTCGAGGACGTCGGGGTCCCCCCAAGGGACCGGTACCGGATCTTCTTTTTCTCGGGGGACGACTTTGCCGTCGATCCTCTCGGAAAGGGTCGTCGGGCCGAAGGACGCGATTGACCGGGGAATTTTGATGACACTCCAGAAGGAGGCGCGCCCTGGGACCGTTATTGTTTCGCGAAAGGAGGGAAGAGGAGCATGAATGGGGCGTAAAAGTGATAACGAAGAGAGCGGAAAATGGGTTTTTGTCGGCTAGACAAAGGATACGCCGTGGCGCGGGATCTCACGGGTTCTCGCGGGAGATTTTGCGAGCAACAAAGGGCAGCGGAGAAGGGTGGCGAAGGGGTCAAAGGCTCGACTCGTTATTTCTTATTTTCTCCTCTCACCGTCGAGTGCTTCAGCTGCCTTCTTCTTCCCTTGTACCAAGTTATCACCGCGGGTGGCCTTGAGCCTGTAGTCTCGCACTCCACCTCGTACCGCCTGCCGGCCAGCAGAGACTCGTTTCCTATCCCCTTTTTGCCGGGTCTTCTTATGGTCACCGTCAACGGTTTCACTGCAACAGAGAGGATATACGTCATTTTTTCTCCGAGCCAGCTGCTCCGGTGACCGATAGTCTCGGAGAGGAGTAACTTTGACCCAGTTCCGACTTTACTTGCCCGAGGAGGAAAAAGTTTTTCGGCGTGAAAGAGAGAGAAAGAGAGAGAAAGAGAGAATTAAAATTAGAGGAGGCGAGGGAGAATGGGAGACGAGCGAGACTCGGCTCTGCCGGTCTCTTTCCCCGGAGCGAGGTAATATCGTAATCACGGGAATCGACGAATCGGGCAGCGCTAATCGGCCGTGATAATTAAGGCGAACCGATAATTAAGGCGAATAAACGAGCAGGAGGTACGTGAGCTCGATGCAAATCGCGCAACCCGATTAACGATGTAAAACCTCGAGCGGTCAATTGCCGGACGTTTGTCATTTTCGGCGAGGATTCGTCGGTGTTTCGCGACCAATTTCCGGCTCGAGCGTGCCGACAAAAATAATTGGCCCGTCTCTAATCGCAACATTTTTTCATCGACGGAGATTCTCGATGCGGCCGTATCGTTTCGTAGAAACAATCGGGATCGAACTCGATTGTTTTTTTAAACGTTGACGATTATTATCCCGAGGATAAACGCGTTGATTTCACTCGGAGCGCGCGCAAGCTCGCGGAACGATATTGTTTTCGGTTTTCACGGGCGAGGCGACGATCGCTTTGACGGACGATAAATCCACGTTTCCAATTGGCCAGTGCCGGCCAAATACGATCCGTTCGTGCGTGAAATATGAAAACTACGAGTTTCCATTCCCGGAGGTAGATCGTCGACCCTCTCGTCGATGATAAGTTTCGCCATTTTTCGATCCTGCCCTCTTCCTCGTTTACGCGATCGTCGTTTTATCGCTTCTTCCTTGATTTTTCGTTAGATTTTTTCGAGGCCGTTTCATTTGCCGCGAGGCGGCACGGTCGATGCGCGATGCCTCGTATATCTCGCCGAGTATCGATGGCCCGATTTTCAAAAAATCCCCCTCGGTTTTTTTGTTCCGTCAGCCGTGGGACGAATACGCGGTGGACGCGTAAGCACTTGGTTGGGGCGCGGAAATCAAAGAGCGAGCGTCGATCAATCTCCCTCTCTCCTTTCCCTTCCCCGTTTCCCCCCTTCGCGTACTCGCCTCTCCACCTTGCCGAGGCGTGCAATTTTTTTTCCACCCTCCGCGATGACGGCTCCTATCGTGGCCCAATAACGAGTCTTCAATTTCGTCGTCCGCCCGGCCGAAAATTTCGTGACTTTTCGACGTGCCGATAATTCCGAGAGGGGAGGAACGGGATGGTCGATCACGAACGTCCCGATCTGCTCTCTCCTTTTCGTTCAGCGCGAGTGCACGAGAGGTAAACGCGAAAAAAAAGCCACGGGACGAGCTCTCGGCTGACATCCGAGTTGATCGATATCCAGTGATTTTCGTTATCGTCGCGCGCCTACCTACGATACGTCGGCATTACCGAAAAACGAAGACGAACGAGGTTGCTTACTCCGGAGGCGGAATTTCCGCTACGTTTATTTCTCCCGCGATAGCACGATTAAACGTCCGGACTCGTTCCTCTTTGTCAGGCGACTCTTTTCGCCCCCTTGAAGCGAAATTTTTACCTCGGGGGAGCCGGTTAATCGATCTATGAATTTTTCAGTTTACATCCGAAATTAGCGCTTCGGCGTTTCCTGCCTGCGGTCGGTTCGTGGGCCGACGAAGGATTCTAATTTGGAGAAAGCTCGAGGGTTAGAAAAGCTTTTACGGCACTTTGGCTCCTTTCGCGAGAGAGGAGGAGCGGAGAGAGAGAGAGAGAGAGAGAGGCGAAGAAAGGGAGAAGGGAACGAACGAGCCTGCCCGGGCGGGGCTCGAGGGTGGATTTAATATATTTCTCGTCTTATCTTGCCTTATCTTCCCTTAAAGGCGATTCACAGCGGCGAGGGAGCAAAGGATGTTGGCCCACTTTTGGTGTCTCGTAGATCTTATCGTTAATGCGGGACAAGATAGGCTCGGAGTGAGGCTTCTGATTTGTTGGCCTCGCGATAAGAATTTGTATCTACTTCTCGTCTTTATTTCGTTCCTCTTTTAACGACGTTTCGCCCTCTTCCACCCCTTAACCTATCGTGCCGAGGGGAGCTTCAATTTCGCGGAAATTGCGCATTCTCTTGGCCAAACCTTCGCGAATTCCAGCTACGCCTATAGTTTCCCATTTCTCGACTTTCGTTTTTCGATTCACGATCGAAACGGCGTACTCGATGGGAACGAAGCGACTACTCACGATTTAGATCCAGAGAGATCGACGACTCCTTCGGCTCGACCAGGTCCGTGTTTCGCGCCTGGCACGTGAAATTGGAGCCAAGATCGGCCCGACCGATTGGCTGGAGGGTCAACCTGTCGAGAAAAGTAAAAGATATTCATTTTCAAATCGAGCTCGATCTATGTCCGATTACGTCGATACGCGTACCTATTTTCGATGACATCCCCGGCGTTGTTTTCGTAATCCTCGTCCTTGACTCGACCGTTCACCAGCCATCTCACCATGGGTTCCGGTTTACCTGCGGAAAAAAAGAGGATTTGCCGTTAGAGGCAAAAGTATTGTCATTGACGTTGGCGAATTCCAATCGGCGAAGTCTCGTGGCATGTTCGTCTCGCTCGGAAGGGTACAATTGAACGCGACTAATTGCGGGTAGTCTCGTTGCCGCTGGTGGACCGGTCGAGGAGAGAATCTCGATTCGCGTCCACGATGGAAACGCTCCCTTCGTTAAAGTCTTTATAAGCGAACTTTGTCGAACGTAACGAGTCCCGGGAGATTTGCGAAACGGTAACTGAAAACACTCGCTTCCTCCTCGATCCTCTCGAAGCGGCGCGGCAACGGAAAGTGGGTCGTCGGACAGCGGAGCGTGTGGAAGGTAACGACTCGCGGAAAGTGGTCTACCGATGAAAAGGACGACAGGTACTTTCCTCGGCGAAACGAAAGGTGGAAAAGAGAAGACTAGGGAGAGAGGATGGAAGAGGAGAAAGGAAGAAGAGATACGGCGAGAGAAGCCAGTGGACAGGAGGAGGATCGTATACACCGCGGAAACGAGCTCAGGCGTAGCTCCTAAAGAGTAGATGAGTTCTCGGCAACTTTTAAATTAGCCGATACCCCAGAGTTTTCGGTACGGTATTGCGAACAAAAAACGGCCCGACGGGCTTCGGCCTCGAGCCGGAGCAGGTTCGATATTCGAATTTCGTGCGCCTCTTTTTACGTTTTCCTCGGAGCCGAAACTTTCGATCTGCCGGTTGGAGAAAATTGTCGCCGAACTCGGTTTGATGCTGTAGAGAAGGATGCGCTGAGACTTCACGTTAACGGGCAACGTTAGTCCCTTGTTCCTCGACGCGTTCCAAGGAGCGCGAAGTAATAAGCGAGAAAAGAGATATTCGGCTCCCTATGACTAGAAATGGTTAATCAAATTTTGCGAAAATTGCATCTTCGAGCGGCAAAAGTTACGGCTCCCTGCTTTTCTCCAGCATCCCTCGATCGATATTAATTACAGGATCGGGAGCGCGACGTCGACTTCCCTCTCCTCTCGAGTGGGAAAGTCAAATATTTTCGCTCGTCCCCCGAGTCGAGGCCGATTCCGGCGGATTTCCTGGTGGAACGTTTCTCTTTCATTTGGAGATCTTCCTTTGAGGGGTGACTCGGCGAGTCGATAGCACGGCATGACGACGAGACGAGGAAGCGGAGAAGCGGTGAAGCGGAGAAGCGACGAGACGACGTTGCTTATCGGAAGACGAACGGCGCTGCGAGATCCCTGCGTTCCGTCGAATCCTATTCGCGAGAACTCTCGGTCTCGCGGCTAGACGCGGTATTATATCAGAGAATTTACATATCTTTCAAATAATACGCGGCTGAACCGCGCGGCTGCAGGGCTGCACGGGGGTGGAGCGTATTTTTAATAGAAAATCTGCCGGTTAAAGTGATAAAATAGCTCGAATGATATACGGGGCATTATAAGAGGCCGGTATGCGCCGTAATGGGTGAGAAATCATGGAGCGAGAAAAAGCAGCGGGCTTCTATCGGGCACGGAAGGGTGAAATTCCCGTTGCGGAAAAAAGGCGTCGAGCTGCCGGCAGAACGGCAGGACTGCGGACGACGGACGTCGGGGCGCTCCTTTCATTGTTATTCACGATGGTGCACGGTTACGGAATCGCAATTTAATCGGGCTCGATACAACATCGGCAACGACGCCACTTAAAATTGCAATCCCTGATCTCCGATGGAAACACGACAGTCGGTAGCTCCCTTAGATTAGCTTCGCGTCATTGTTATTCACGCTGTTCGCCGATCTTGATTGCGTTTTAACCGTCCCGACGCTTTCGATTCCCTCGACTTTCGTTCCTCCCCGCGCGATTCCCTCTTCGAATCACCCTCGCGTTTCGACGAAAAATGACTGTATGAATTAAAGCAGTCCCGGGATCGTAATTTCGCCGCGGAGGAAGCTGCTCGTCATCGTGAAGGGACGAAGAAGCACGACGGATTTGGATCTCGCGTTAATGCCGTTCAAAGATTTTTCAACGACTTATTCGCTTAGTCGACGAGCGGGCAAAATAAGGGGTCAGGCTTAACCGGTAAGCTCGCGTCGTCGTTTGCGGGTCGGGTTTAGGGCCGAGGGGGATCCTTTGGGGGTTGCGGAGAGCTCACGAGGTATGCGAATTTCTCTTGCGCGCCAAGCTTGCCGTTCGCTTTAACTGCCTAACTGCCGGACTATATTCGAGTTCCCTCTCGGAGAGACGTCCCCTTAAAACGACGGTTACACCGTCGCTATCTCCGCGGGAGGGACCAGTAAAGTGTGGATTTTAATCCGCGGATACCGGACGATATCTTGGAGGATTAAGCCCGCCAGTCCCCGCGGTTCTCTCCGCTTCTCCCCCGATTTCTTCGGGTGTTCGCGGCTCTCTCTCGCTCATTTTCCTTCCCTCTCTCTCTCTCAACTCCTACCCGCCAGTCTCTAACAAGTTTACCGTCGATTCGAACTCCGTTCAAGGCAAATACGCGCTACCGAGGATTCCAGACCCTAGTCAGATTTGCCTCCTTTGACTCTCCTCTCTCTCGCTCCGGATCAACCCCAAACCAACCCCGCGCCAACTCCGCGCCAAACCCGGACCGTCCAAGAAAGTTCTCGATCTGGGACTAACCCCTCTCGAGTCCTTCGTAGGCTGTCTCCCGCGGAGAAGATTGTCCTTCCTCCGAGAAGAATCGTCCGACCGTCCGTAGATTCGACTGAAAAATCGCGATGGCTTTCGCTACGATCGTTCTTCGTGTCTCGGGGAATTCGTCGCGACGAGCAAACTTTTACTTCGCCCGTGATAAATTGTCCATTAAAAGAGATTAGGGAAGTATCCTCGAGATATTCGAAAAGAGCAAGCCCCGGAAGTCTCGCCGGAAGCGCGAGCATTTTCCCGTGTCCTCTCTCTTTCTTCGTCCCTGTCCTCGTTTCCCTCCTTCCCCCGCGAAAGCGGAGAATCACCGCTCGCTTTCCCGGGAAATATGTATATCCCGCGTTATCGCAAATTTTCAGTTATCGCGAATTACGCGCATTTTTTGCAACCGCTTCCGAAATTCTTGCGATTTACGAGACTCCCGGATCGAGAATTTATTCCAAAGCGGGATTATCTTCCACGATTCGGCGTGCACGTGCGTCGCTATCTTGACGAGAACCGGGAATCGGCGACCGATATCGGTCAACGAGACGGTCAATATCGTTCGCGAGGCTTCCTTCGACGTATGGTCGTCCACCTCGAGAGCGATTCGTGACGCGGGTACCTATCGCGAATTTTTATTGCTCTCCGGCGTTCGATTTCGCCGGGCAGGTGAATCGCGAACGTCCTTTCCGATCTCTCCTCGGAACGGACAAATAAGGAGCACCCCCGACGCGCGTGATTTTTTTAGCGAGCGATATTGCTTCTCGAGAATTCACGGGAAACCGCGAGAATCGTAAATTGCATAGGGAATCGACCTCTCTCGTTGCCGTTACCCCCGGCTCCTTCGAAGGCGCTCAATCGCTTTTTCCCGAGTCGAAGTTATTGCTCCGGTAGGTCGAATATTCGTTTGATTATCGGGACAATTGGGCAGGTGATTTTTTCTCCGGAAATGGACGAAATAGGGTTCCCGTCGATCGATCGTGGAAAATGT
Organism: Cerceris rybyensis; assembly: GCA_910591515.1. NCBI lineage: Eukaryota > Metazoa > Arthropoda > Insecta > Hymenoptera > Crabronidae > Cerceris > Cerceris rybyensis. Next base: position 546,277 of record OU342797.1, read on the forward strand.
CCACGTTCGCGCGTATTTGAAAATTTGATTCGAGAACCGCCGACGGTTGTCGCAGGAGTAATTTTTAATACCTCTTATCGCATCGCGAGACGCAGCCGCGAAAGAAGGATCGAGGAGAAAATATTCGTCGTAGCTGGGCAATACGATGCAACCGCATTGCGATCTCTCGGCATTATGCGTATCCCCCGGGGAAATAGGCGAAAGTGCATCGCGCTCGAAAAGGAAAGACGAGAATAGCGGGGCCCGTTTTCTCCGTAACCGAAGATAATTATCAAAGTAAACTGGCTCGATGCGCCGCACCACGTTCCAGTTTCTCCGATGATTCGCGCTCTCCATCTTTCTCGACTAATTCGACCAGCGACTCGTTCGTTCGTGCTCCGAAGGAGAATCGCATTATCCGCGCCGTAGAATCGAAGGTATTTCCACGGCCGCGAGCGTTCTCCACCTTCGATTGCCATCGAGACTGTAATTTTCGTCGCGAGAGCTTCTCCCTTTAAGCCAATCTCGATCGTTCGTCGGGATCGATTCTCCGAGAACGTACTTAAAATATCGTGCGCGCGACTCGCGATCGTCGTCCTCGAAGGGATCGAGTCGACGACGAGGGAATTCTCGTCGAAGGCCTCGACCATTCGTCGAGCGCTCCCGCTGGAAGAGAGACGCGGAGAATATACCCGGGACGTCGGAAGGACAATCGGGAGGAAGGAGGGGAAGAAAAGGGACGAAGGAGAGAGAGGGCAATGGGGGTTGCATCGTTAAAGTCGAGGGCTCGAACGAGCGCTGCCCTCGAAGGCAACGAGAATATATATGGAACTAGACGGGCGAGTAAATTTTCTCTCGGTCCTTCCGGGGTTGGAGGGACGGAGAAAGGAAGGAAAAAGGGAGGAGAATGGGTGGAGAAAGGGAGGGAAACGAAGGAAGAGGCGAAGGCGTTCGAGGGAGGCTCTCTCCTTTACGTGCGTATACATCCTCGAAGGAGGACCCTCGATTCTTTCCGGGCACGAAGTCAAGTAATTGGCAATAAATTCCGTGAGCGGGCCGAGTCGTAAAATTTTCTCGCCGCTATTGCCATAAATTATAGATAACACGAGGAGAACCGTGGAGAGAGAGTTAGGCTTAGCTGTAAATCGCGTATAATAGAGCGGTCGAGGAAAAGATGTAGACATCCCGGACGAAAGGGAGAGGAGATCGGGTTAACCGACGAGGGTCCTTCGTTAAATTAGAATGCTCGTCGAAACGATTTCTGGAATGAGTCGTTAATCGTTCCTGTCGATATCGAGATCGAGCGGTTAACGCGCTATTCGCGGCCAGAGGGATCTCCTCCATTTTTTTTCCACCACCCTGACAATCCCGGAAAACAGGAGTAGACGGTCGGCCGAGAGGAGATTGTTGGAGATCGTCCGGGAGCCGATTATCGTCGATCGTGACGGTGGCTCTCGTCGAGGTATCGAGGTCGACGCAAAATATTTATCGTTCTCGAGAAAATATGAAACGTCACGTTTTCGCGGATACCCGGTCGCCGTTGATTCCGGTCTGTGAATACGTTCTCTCTCTCCCTCTCTTTCTTTTTCCCTCTTGTGGCGTGCTTCGTTGCAAAGCCGACGAGTTATAATGAACAGCGGACCAAGGACGCGGTTAATGCTGGATATACGTTTTTATTGCGACCTCCTGTCCCCGTTACGTCCCACCAACGGCGATAAAACGGACGTAAAGCGAGGAGGGAAATCACGAAGAGGGGTCGCCAGTTCCGTTTTCAAATTTTATGCCGTTAGCCCGGTGGGTTTGTCCGGTTTATGAAGATTAGACCGTACGGCTCGTCTCCCGTGGCCGGCGGATGCCCTCGGACCGCGAGTCACTTTTCTCCCGACTCATCTATCCTCCGGGGATCCTGGACGTGACGGGGAACGATGCGCGAATATCTCGATAATATCCCAGCGAGCAACCTTCGCCCCGTTTTCTTAACTTTGCCGAACAAATTTCCGTCCACTTTTCTAGCGAAAAATCGGACCCGGAGAGAGTCGGTACCTAGGTATTCCATGGAGTACATCCAATTTTCGGACGTCCGAGAAAAATGCGAATCTACTGCGACGGGTAGCGGCAATAAAGTGTGCGATTCCCGGACTTTTTGCCGGAATATTCCGAGGGAAGGAATAAAATTCCTGGACGTTACTTCGGTTCGTTTGAATAAGCGGATCTAGTCGGACGAGATGGCTTTCCGCGCTGAAATATATCGACGCTAGCGAGACTCACCGGAAGCCCTCGAAACCGGTCAAAATGCCCAGAGGAGAGTCCCTCGAACCCGTTATTGTCAATCTTCAATCGAACGCGATGTCTCGCAAACAGAGAGAGGGCGAGAGAGAAAGTGGAGCCCGCAAGTTCGCAGAAATTTTGGCGGGCAACGTCGAAGAAGAAGCGAAACTTTCTTCTCGTTCGATCGTTCGATTTAAGGGATGCGTCTCCGATGCTTCGATGTCGCGCGAGACGGGACGAAACGAAAAACGTACAAAAGAGATATACGTTTCATCTCTCTCCTCTGCAAGGATGATTTACAATTAAATGAAAACTCTAGATACGCCGAGAGAGGATCGTTTGTAGAGGCCACGATGGCGTATTGTTAAGGATAAGCCGATCTTCTCGATATTCAATTTATACGCCGCAATGCGTACGATCGATGCGCGACGTCGATGCAATTCCCATTGAATCTGCATACAGCAATATTCCCAGCTTCAAATTTCGGCGTATTCGTCGATGAGACCAACGATGAGCAAGGCTGCCATCCTTCGTGCCTACGCTTTCTTGTCAACGGTGCCAGATAATTTGTCGTATGTCATTGGCGGACAGATTTTGTGACTTCTCGAGGAAGGTGTTCCTCCCCGATGGACATGTATTTAAGGTATTCCGAACGATTCCGGGACGCAGACGCGAAGACGAGCTTTCCGCGGCAACGTTTAACGAAAAAGGACCTCCTCCTCCGTGACGAGAAGATGGAAGAGGGCGAGGAAAGGTTTAATCGCAGTAGCGATCGAAAGGTGGTACTCCAAACCCAAGTGGAGTCCAAGGGACGAAGGGTGAGCCGGTCGAGGAGCCGCGGGGGAAGGAAATAATCTTTTAAGGCAGCCAAAGAAGTTGCCGCAGTTATAAACAGAAATTTAGATCCAGTTGGCAAAGTAAACAGCGGGACCGTCGGTGGTCGGGTGCTTTCCTTCTTCCCGTTCCACGCTCCGCTTGTGATCCCTGGTGCTCCCTCTGTCGTTCATTGGTACTTTCTCCGTTAGTCGGGAGAGTCATCTTCCATCGGGTCCGACCGAAAGTGCAACTTTTCACTTAGACCCGTTCGCTGTTAAAAAGTTGCTCGATCTAATAACCGGACGACTTCACCGGCACTGGCGCCCTGACTCCTTCTTTGCTCGCGATTTTTCAGCCAACGTTTCGTCTCCCGCGATCGGAGAGTATCTACTTCCCGTCTCCTAACTCCACGATTTTACGGGGAGGTAAAGAGCGAATCTACGTTGCGGGCTTTTTGATAAAACGCCGCGTGGGATTTTAGCGAACGGAATCGGGAAAGTGGCAGAGGGAAGAGAAGTTTTTATTTCCCGGAAAGTTTCGTCCACGTTTTCTCGCTCGACTGCAATTCGACTTTAGCGAATTCCCCGAAGCTCGTTCCGTTCGATCGCGTCGGAAACGAAGCTCCGTGAATTCGCGAATTCGCGAATCCGTGAATGGAAGAGGGAACGGAAGAGCGTCGATCGGTGAACTTACCACCCGTTACGCGGCAAGTCAAGTAAGGCGTGTCGCCCTCCTCGTAGGGTCCCGCTGTCCCGTTTAATATCCGGCCCCATCGATCCAAAATGGTCGGCTGTTCCGGTGGTACTGCAACAGAAAGAGAGAATATTCGAGTCGATCGTTTAAGTCGAATCCTTTCATCTTACGCTACAAGACGATTAAACTTCAAGTGGAATTTTCGTTTGTCATAGAACATCGGTCTCCCGTCTAAAAATCCACGGGGAGCCTTCGGTTCACCGAGCGTCGAAGACTTCCAGCGACATTTTTCTCGCGCAAGAAACAAAAGTCCGCTGGACGGAGAGAAAATTCCCTGACTCAACGATTCGAACGTTTCGGATGTGCTCCTCCAGGTCGTTCGAGTCGAACCGCGAGTTACACGGCATCCGGAAACGCTCTAGATTCTCTCGACCATGGAGGACGATCGTTTGCGGATTAAGCGCGACGATATTTTTCCGCAGAATATTCGTTCTCGCAAAATCGAAGCGGAATCGGATAAGCCGTGGCCCGGATATTTCTCCTGCTTTTTCGTTATTTTGCAAGTTAGCTGCATACGTCCAACGTAGTAACCGACGCTTTATCAACGAGCCTGCGCCTGCTTTCCTCCGCTCTTTCGCTTTCTTTTTTTGCCCGTTCGTTTAATCGAGATACCCGTGCACTCACGAAACTCATGCAACCTCCGCCACTACCTTTTCTTCCCTCGGAAGCTTCGCAATCTGCGAGACGAATCCGTCTTGGCAGAAACGACGATTACAAGGAAGAAAATCGTCGGAGATCAACTTTCCAATTTATTCTGCGTGGAGAAGAATTTCACGGATATACCGTGGAGGTTCATCGAAGGTGCGTCGAGTCTATCGACGTTATCGGTGAATTGGAGAATGCACAAGGAGAGATAGGGTCAACGATACGCTGTTCTGGTTTCTCTCTTTTTTTTTAGCCACGCGCATCGGGAACATCGTTTTGTTCGTCAATTTGCCATGGCAGGAAAATAGCGCGAGAGAAAGGAATTTACTAGTCTCGAAAAAATCTCTGCGTGAATTTGGCAGGACAGAGTTCTACCATTTTCCCGAGTAATTCTACGATCGGTCGATACTCAAAAAATTGCTTTAAGCGGATCCAGAAATGGTTATTCGCTTCTATGATGTCGCGGCAGAAAAACTGCCCCAAACGATCGGTGATCGGGGGAGAGAGAGGATAGAGGGTACATCGTAAACTTTGGCAAATCCGAAATAACGTTACGGTCTTTGCCAAGCTAACGTTCGAATATATTTGACTAAGCCCTTTTTGTCGACCCTTCGACGTAAAACATCCGGCTCGGGATTGATTGAAAAGTTAAAAATTAACTTGCGGAACGATTTATCGCGAACGGTTTTGTTTTTTATTCTGTAATCTCCCCTGGGAAAAATATTTTTTCGCGCGATGTTGCCGGCTTACCGGAAGAAAAATCGGCGAGCCGTAGTAAATTAAAGCGAACGACCTCGCGCTGCCTGCGGCTCGCGGCTCCTAGCTGTTTTATCGAGAAATCGACCGACCAACTGGTATATCGAAATCGCAAATAATTCCCAAAGAAGGAAGGCGATCGAGCCAACGGGATACTTTCGGCTCATCGCCGATGCAACGCATCGGCCGTTTCGAATCAAATTTTATCTCGCTCTCGCGTTTTCTCCCCAAGTGCCATCCAACCAGGGAAACGCCCCGGAACCCGTCTAGCATTCACGAGGATTTATGGGCGCGTTTTAAAACCATAATCGGCCGTATCGACGAAAATTGAGAGCACCATTCGCTCGGCCGGGACTTGGACGATCGTTGAGCCGATCGATCGGACGATTCCGCGGTACCGGTTCCCCTACTCGCTGTCTCTCTCTCTCGAGCCCCCTCGTGCTTCTGCCCCCGGCGATGAGATCCCTTTTTTCCCGTTCATGTCTTTGAAATCGCTATGAATATTCCGCGAGTGCGTTCGTCATTAACCTCGAATAAAAGAGCTCGGAGCGGCTGCTCGTTCCGATTGCTTTTTGTTTCTGCGATATCGATGCAATCGTAGTATCGCTTATTTCTTTAAATCTTTTGCAACGATATCTGATCGGTAATCTATCCAGCTATCCCGATTCCTCGAGATTCGGCTCCAATCGAGCGGGCGAACCTTCTGTCGCCTCGCAAACATTCAAGAGGAGTCAGGAAACTTTTTAGGGTAGTCTTTGATCTACGATCGATCGTCGAAAATAAAGCTCGATTCCTTCGACTCCGTTGCGATTAGCGGGCCGAATTCTCTCTGCAATATTCGCGGAAAGGTATTCGTTCGTTGGCAAATGCCGATATAGACAAATCGCCGGCGAAAGGTTGGCGTATTACAATGCTCTTGCAAATGATAATAAATGGGAGCGTTGACTTCGACTGGAAAAATCGGGGCAGAAGGGCGACGGTCTAGAGAAAAGGAGGAGTCGATTCGAAATTACGTGTCAATCCGCGAGATGAGTTTTTGATCTGCGCCGTTCGCATCGTAGAATCAATTTTCCCCGCATCCGAAACGGGATCGTGGTATATTCGCGGAAATTAATTCGTCGTTGCGCGTGAAACGAAGTCGACGTTGCGGTCTGGCCGATTGGAAAATTACTCTGTGCGCGCAAAGGTATTCTCCCTGTTTCGAGTCTAGCAGGAGCACCGTCGAGGAAGGATAATAGCTACCAAGATTACGTAACTAATTAAGAGGGAAATTAAGATTGATCTCTCCGGCCCAATTAACTGATTCGATCGTATGCTTCATCCGATTAGCGATAGGAAGGGAATTATACGTTACCCAAGAATTCAGTGCTCTCGGCGGAGATATTCCTGGATGATTGTAAACCGATTACTTTGCGGAGGATTTTTACCTTTAACAAAACACCATCGACGTTTTAAAGGTCGAGGGAATTTCTGACGAGGATCGAGCAGTTTTCACTCGGCTCGAGGATTGTCGGTGATCCGTGTGCCTGACCGACTCGTTGGCCAGGTACTGGTTTGGAGAACCCGAAGCTTCCGAGTCCTCGTTTCGAGAAACAGTGTAATTTTTATTTCAACTATTTTGCGATGTCTCGTGCTGTTAATGATCAGAAGCACGACTATAAGAAAATTCCTCGTCTCTTCTTAGATAAGCATAACAAATGTTTATGCAAAGTTTCGTCATAATCGGAGTGCATCACTTCCCGAATTTTCCGTGCAATTTACGTAAAATCGATGCGGGATTTCGGTGCACTAGGGACAATTTGGAAAAACTTTGGATCGCTCTTACGTTCGTATAGAACGTTGAATTACATTCTTGGAATAGTAGAATTGTTCACGAAAGAAAATGAGTAATTGGTCGCGAGAATATTTCGAGAAAGTTAAAAGCGTAATTCCAGTCTAGTGGTAGGTCGATGGGCTGGTTTTACGGTGGCAGGCAGGCTCCCGATAAAATGGTTGACTTTGAATGCCGATAGAGAGGATATTCGGATCCCCACGGGATCGGGAAGAGCGGGAAGAGCGGGAAGAATGGGAGGAAAGGGAAGAGAGGGTAGAGGATGGTGGAAGAGATCAAGCAGGGTGAGTCGAGGACCGTGGAGAGCGAAGGGGCGCCGGTAGATGGGGGTTGTAATGGCAATTACCAGTGGTAATCAATGGACCTCGCTCAGACCGCGCCGATAATTTCAGGGCCGGCTGGAAAATAGGTGGCCCTATGCAGCGTACCTGCAGCTAGGTACGGTAGGTACGGTAGCTATGGTAGCTATGGTAGCGCTGGAGCTTCGGTAGCTTCGATGGCTATAGATGCCACCGTTCCTCCCTCTACTCTCGACGCGTATCTCCACCTACGAGCACAAAGGGAGGGTGGTAGTTCTACCGAAGAGGATGCTACGGTCAGGAGGGACGGCACGCTCGCCGCAATTTTAATTGAGTTAATTTTAAGCCGACGCGCACGCACACCCCGTCGCCTCTGCCAGCTCCCCCGTTTTCCGATCCTCAAAATACCCTTCTCCTTTCTATCCGACTCATACGACGATCGCTGATCGACGAACGACGGTCCACGCCGCGCCCGGAGATGTTCTGTTTCTCTCGTCTCAATTTCGCAACCCCACGCTACTTCCGAAAAGAATTTGCGCGAGTAAGGAGAGTCAGATTGGCAGACTCACCGAAAAACGGAAATTAGTATCGTGGAAATCGTAGAACTACCGGGATTTGCTCGCCTCTTCGGGAGAATATTCGATTCCTCTCGTTCTCTGAACGGCAAAACGGGACGCGTAGAGAATATCGCGAAACGGAGGGGCAGCGAGAGAGCGTAACGCGCGAAAAAGAGCCGGACGAGAGGCGAGTACGTGCCGTACATCGATACGTTTCCACCGGCGCGACGTAATTGGCCGGTAAAACGTTGAAAACGTTTCTCGCATTAGCTGGAGCACGAGAAGCCGCGCGTTTCATCCCTCTCGTTCCCTCTTCCCGGTTGTCCATATCTTCGGTGCTTTTACAGCGCTACGTTGCATTGCTTTATTGAAATTACAAAGGAACGCAGGAACGGTTCCATTGTTTCGCAAATTAAATGGACTGCGCCGTTTCGAGGGAAGTTTCCCGAGAACAGGGCTGCTCTCGTCCGAGTCGAACGAATCGAACGAGTCGAAAGAGTCGAACGAGCCGAATTGAACGACCGTCGGATATATCGACAGAATTATCGAGCGAAGATGCACGGAGAATCGCCACTGCCGTCCAATATCGATACCCCCCGGTGATAGCTTTAATCCGATTAAGTTCCAAAGTCCGCTCGGCAAAGAAATTTCCCACGATTTATCGTCGCAGCGTTTGTCTCTCTCTGCTCGAAATTATAACGCATTTGCAAATTCGAGTCCGCACCCCAGTACCTTAATCGGATCGAAACTGACGACGAGGGAGGATGGGATAAAAATTATTCACGCTTGTCCGAACTTTCCTCCTCTTTTCGAGCTATTTGGTGGAATCGTAATTCTATCGTCGAGTCTACGCGCCTCGTCGACGATTGGTGAATTCTCGTTCGAGGAGAAAAGCGTCGAAGAACCGGGATACGCGATAAATATCGAGAGGTAAATTCGAATCGACTCATTCGGAGAAGAAGCGTCGCGAGGGAAGAATTGATTTCGCGAGAGCTCACTACATCGGGCCACGCAAATCGGCCGCTGACCCGCGGGAATCGCGATCGAGCAGATTGGCCGTGGTTATCGAGATTTCGGCTCGTTCCCCATAGGGCAGATCGTACACCGAGATGTTATTCGCCAACAAAATTACATGTCACGAAAAAATTCGCTTATTATTCCGCTCTCGGAAGCGCAGAGCGGTATCGCCACATTTTTGTCGAGGATTATTTATCTTGTTTCTCGGAGACAAAGAGAAGCGGAGTCCGAGAAACATAGAGAGCGGAAAACTCTCCTCTTTCGGAGAGATTCCGTGGGGCGGTTTGTAAAATGGGGTATGTACTACGAAATTAACGCGCCAGCGTTTCATTCTCTTCTCGAAGATTCTGGTCAAATCGATGGGATTTGTCGTTAATGAGACGTTAAAGATACGCATGATCGCTCCGTCGATTAAAACCTCCCTCCCTCTCTCTCTCTGTCATCCCCCCCCCCCGCCTCTCTTTGCCCCTTTTCTTCCGTTGCTCGCAAATCGAAGCAACGAAAACAATTTCAGATTTATAGGACGCAACTTCCTCCGGAAATAATTATATTTCATTCGGCGCTTAAACAATTCTTTATTTGCATTTTTATTGTTTGCGCGGGCCGGGAAATGCGACGTAGGAATAAATAAATGTGCCAGCAAACAAACGTTTTAATAAATTTTCCTGCGGTCAATACGGAGAGGGGAAATCGGTGGAGACAGAGAAGAAGTCACGAGTGGACTTTGCTAGAGGGAAAGAAATATTTTTCCTACGAGACGGTATTTTCAAACGGATAATGGAGTCGAGCGGTCTTGATCGACGTTGTCGCGATACAAGCTCCCCTTATTGTTACGGACCAGCTAGTTGCCAGGCCCCTCCGCACTCGAGAAGAGCGGAGGCGTATTTCAGGCGTGTATACAAAGGGTAAATTGTTATCGACAGGAATATCATTGTCCCGCTGCTTTCTGTGTCGGTTAAGGCAACGTTTCGAGACTATACGGGAGATAAATCGATCTCGAACAATTACTACCTCACGTAATGTGGGCGTTTAACCCTATTCTCCGATAGAAGCCACTCGCGACGCAGCTCGTGCATCTTCCTTCTCTTGCACCCTCTTGTCCCCTCCCTGTCTATAAGTATCCGTGTCTTTTCCATCTCCGCGAATAGACTCGAATGCAGAAAGTATGCCAAAGAATCGTCGCTGCTTGACAAAAATTTGCGTGACTTTCTTTTCTCGGGAATCAGTTTTACCTCGACCACCGTTTCGTTTGCGCGTTGCGTAACGGCGAAATTGAAGGAACTTCGGCGCGCAGGATTTTAACGAATTTCTATCAATTTACCAATTTCTGGATCTTTCCCGTCACCCTCTTCTTTTACTCTTTTTTCTCTCCTAGGTGATAATCCTGAATTATCCCGGTGCGCCGACACCTTCGCGGAGAGGTTGCGAGAAGAGGAAGAGAGCACGTTGGCACGTTTCTCTCGAGGGCGCGGCGCAGAAATGCTACTTCTTCGGAGTATGGAAATCGTTGGGGAGGCATATAAATATTTATGTCCGTGGATGCGGAGGGAAAATAGAGAGATATTTACTCGCGATGTTACCGTATGTTTAGTGTGCTTTTCCTGTTTTTTTTTCTCGAAGCGACATCTGTAACTTGCGCGGTGGATCGGAAATGCGATCTCGAGACAAAAGAGGAAGTTGCGGGCACACTCCGACAAAGGGTCTAGCCGGATAAAGATGGGGAAAATTCCACAAAAGCACATGAATCTTGAGACATACTGTTTGATTAGACTATTTAAAACAACCGTTCCTGCAATAGTTCAATTGAGGGAAAATTTCAGAAGTGATGGAAGTCAGTGACAGGTCAGAAATATCTAAAATTCGTCTGAGACGTTATCAGATTAAACAGGACAGGCAGGAGAAAGACAGGACAGTCAGAAGACAGACAGGAAAGCGACAGGACGGCAAGAGACAGGCGGGTCTAGTCAGAAACAGACAGAATTAGTAGACACATACAGGACAGGCAGGAGAGACGCTAGACAGGTAGGAGAGAGGCTAGATGGATAGGAAACAGTGCAAAACAGCACAAGGCAAGACAATGCAGCCCAAGAAAACGCACTACAGCCAGGACACCCAGAACAGCCAAGATATATTCAGGACAACTAGGGCAGGAACAGAGCAGCCAAGAGAGGCACGGAATAAACCGGTAAGAATATATTTACTTCAATTTTAGAGATAAATTATATATATATACCGCAGAGAGAATAAAGTGAGAATGTTTATTTTTTGTTATAGCAGGCAGACTAGAGGCTGGACGGATAGGAGAAAGGGGAGCATAGGAACCTGACAGACAGGACAAGCACAGAACATCCAGAATCAGCACAGGACAGGCAGGACAGCCATACGATAACCAGAACAAGTAGATTACAGTACAGATATGCACAGACAAGGCAGAATTTGTTAAATAAATAATTTGTAGTCTTAGAAACAGACAATTGTATTTGATAAATATTGTATCACAGAAGTTTATGTTGTGTATGTTGTGTAATACGAATGGTGAATAAAGAATTTGTTAAATTGAAAACGCTGTTAAAGTTTTTTTAAGCGATACCATTGTTTCATTCCTAAAATACCATATCCTATACAAATACCCAACGACCATACCATAGTTATAAGTGCTCTAAAATAGTTTACGGTAATTCGACTGAGATCTTTTGATTTATTCCTCTTATGACCTTGACCTACTTTCTTGAAAAATGATACAGGTAAGTGAGAAATTAAACAGAGCTAAAAGTCCGTCTGAGATGTTTTCGTTTATACTACTTGCGAGATAGATAATTCTTCGGCAAAAGTTTATGAGTGAGCAAGTAGTACGAGTCGGCGTTAAGTCAGACAGAGCTAAAAGTCGGTCTGAGATATTTCGCTTTATACTACTGATTTACTTTTGATATTTTTCGGAAAAATTCGCAAAACGAGCAAGTAGTACGAGTCAGTGATAAGTCAGACGGAGCTGAAAGTCGGTCTGAGAAATTTCGGGTTATACTACTGATTTCACTTTTGGCATTTTTCGGAAAAATTCGAAAAGCGAGCAAGTAGTACGAGTCAGTGATAAGTCAGACGGAGCTGAAAGTCGGTCTGAGAAATTTCGGGTTATACTACTGATTTCACTTTTGACATTTTTCGGAAAAATTCGCAAAGCGAGCAAGTAGTACGAGTCAGTGATAAGTCAGACGGAGCTGAAAGTCGGTCTGAGAAATTTCGGGTTATACTACTGATTTCACTTTTGACATTTTTCGGAAAAATTCGCAAAGCGAGCAAGTAGTACGAGTCAGTGATAAGTCAGACGGAGCTGAAAGTCGGTCTGAGAAATTTCGGGTTATACTACTGATTTCACTTTTGGAATTTTTCGGAAAAATTCGCAAAGTGAGCAAGTAGTACGAGTCAGTGATAAGTCAGACGGAGCTGAAAGTCGGTCTGAGAAATTTCGGGTTATACTACTGATTTCACTTTTGACATTTTTCGGAAAAATTCGCAAAGCGAGCAAGTAGTACGAGTCAGTGATAAGTCAGACGGAGCTGAAAGTCGGTCTGAGAAATTTCGGGTTATACTACTGATTTCACTTTTGACATTTTTCGGAAAAATTCGCAAAGTGAGCAAGTAGTAAAATCGACGATAAGTCAGACGGAGCTGAAAGTCGGTCTGAGAAATTTCAGGTTATACTACTGATTTCACTTTTGGCACTTTTCGGAAAAATTCGCAAAGTGAGCAAGTAGTAAAATCGACGATAAGTCAGACGGAGCTAAAAGTCGGTCTGAGAAATTTCGGGTTATACTACTGATTTTACTTTTGGCACTTTTCGGAGAAATTAGCAAAGTGAGCAAGTAGTAAAGTCGACGATAAGTCAGACGGAGCATAAGTCCTCCTGAGTCACTTTGAATTATTCCACTTGACAGATTGAAGATGTTTCGACAAAATTTTACAAGTTGACAAGTAGTACGAGTCGGTGATAAGTCAGACATAGTGAAAAAGTCTTCCGGAGTCGTTTTCAATCATTCCACTTGCCAGATCGAAGATGTATCGACAAAATTATATAAGTTGACAAGTAGTACGAGTCGGTGATAAGTCAGACAAAGCAAAAATTCGACTAAGATGTAAGTTGGTGTGTGTGGGATATGGAATTGGGTGAATGGAACAAGGTTAAGAAAGTTATAACAATATTTCAGATTTAACAAATTCTTTATTGATTCTTTGCATTGTACATCGTTATTGGTATTACACTTTATGAAATAAAATTATGTGAATCCAAGTCTACTAGTTATTTATTTAATAAACGCTGTTCTGCTGTCCTGTGCCTGTCCTGGTTGTCCTGTGCGTGTCCTTGCTGTCCTGTGCGTGTCCTTGCTGTCCTGTGCCTGTCCTTGCTGTCCTGTGCCTGTCCTGTGCGTGTCCTTGCTATCCTGTGCCTGTTCTGGGCCTGTCCTGTGCCTGTCCTGTGCCTGTCCTGTGCCTGAACTGGGCCTGTCCTGTGCCATTCGATATGAGCTGAAACTCTTTTCAGGCAAACAATTTAAGGTCCATTTCCAATCTTCTAATAATTAGTAATAATTAGGAATTCGTGCGATAATAACTTACCTAGAGGAAAGTAAGATAAAATGCGTATTCAAATCCTCGATCGGGAGTGTACCACTGCTCAAGATTCATTCGTGTTGGGGACACTTTTTCCTTCCTTATCCGGTTAGACCCTTTCTGTGACGCTCGACATGCGGAGGAACGAGTGAGGGAGAATTACGTTTTAATGGATCGCGTCCGTTAAGAGGCAGTGTTTGAGTTAAAATCCATCATTCGTAGCTACTATTACACCCTCGAGAATTTTCTCCCTTGAAGGATTACATGTACATATACGTCGACGCGACACGTCGCGACAAGGCGCGATGCTTCGTCCTCGGATTTCAATAAAAATGTCAAATTTTATTTTCAAATTCGTCGCCGGCAACGTCGTCCCATCGTTCATATTCCTTGTCAGCCTCGAACTCTCCTCGCTAGCTTCTCGCAGAGAGGATCCTTTTTCTTCCTCCTCGTCGTCCCTCCTCTTCCTCTATCCTTCCTGTCTCGCACGCAATTTTCGTGCGGATCGATCGTGTAGTAGTCTCCTGAAAATCCGCCCGGCTTCCGTTTCGATTTCCCCGAGAAACCGAACGTCGAATTTTCTTCTCTCCGATTCCTTTCTGGGGGGGGTGTGATTAACTCTAGCCGAAGATAGTATTTATCGCGCCAAAGGATGTGGTTTCGAATCGTGGCCGAGGAGCTATCGTCGAAAGAAGTCGAAAGCTTGGAAATTGTCGGTCTCGAAGGGCGACGAGGGAAAAATGAGGCCGCGGGGGATGCAAAGAGGGCCGCCGGCACGATGGAAAACGGTTTGTCAAGAGATCGTGAATTAATTCGCGCGCTACCGCCTATTCCACCCTACCGGCGTCCCAGCGGAAAGTAAAATTCACGACTCGTGCGAGCTACACGAGTTTCCACTATCGTTCTAAAATTCAAACGAGTTACCGGTATGCCGTTCGATCCTCGAGGTCGCGCGGCGGTTTTAAAATACTCTCGACCGTCGAACGAAAGGGTCGATGGAAGGAGGTACGATCTACGTTTCGCGAGGGACCACCGCGAAAGGAGCAGGAGGCGGATGAAAGCTGAGTCCTCGAGCTAGGCCGGTCCCTTCGACCCGATACTTCTTCGAACTAATACGACAAAAAGGAGGAAGGATTCGTCGACTGCCACGGTCATCTCTGAGACGGCACCCTTGGCAGAGGAGAAGTCGCGAAAAAGGGGTACCAGGTGGATTAGCAAGGATCGTTCCGGGTCCGGGCAGCCTACTTGGTCTTGTCCGGTGGTGAACGAAAGTCGAGGAGGAAGAGTACGAGCCTGGCGACTATATTTCGAGGATCTCTTTCTCTCGTTCTCTGGGTGGTTGGGTTTTGGGGCGTCTCTCTCCGTCGTTTGCAGTGGCCGGCCGATTTGAATAAGCCTTCGGAGGCCGGAGCTCCGGTAGGTTGAAAAGCCGCGCGATGTTTGCCGAATGCCACTTCGTATGCTGGGAACGCGAGGAGGGACGTTTCTGAGCGCGCGAGCATTTTCCATATGTATGCATGGGAGGGCAGGGCGCGTGTTGGCGTTTTTACGAGAGAAAAAGGAGAAGCGGTCTCTATCCGCCACGGTAGTCCGGCTCTCTGGCTCTCCCCAGGCTCTCCCTCTCGGCCGAAAGAGAGCAGCGCATTGTCGTGATTTGTTTTTTGGCGAAACTTCAGCGAGCGCCGGGCCGAGTGGAATTTTTGAATAGGCACTTTCGTCGAGCGAGCACGAGTACCTCCCAAGATCTCTCGAGCGCAAAAATTAAACGCAGCCCTCGCCGCGCCCGGATCGCGGCCATCGTTTCCGCTCGAGACGTTTATCTCGAGAGGCTCGCTCCGACGAGTCGAAAGCGTGCAAAAGCGAATCGCTCCCAAAATACGACGACATGGATCTTACCGAGATATCTCGAAATTGACGGCTCCCACGACACGGAACGAGTCGAAGATCGTTCCCTCGTTTTGCGACGATCTCGGCCGGCCGATTTCCTCGACGATTTCACGCCTTTTCTTCGATCTCTTCGTTAAACAGTTACAAAGAGGAGACTCCTCGACTTGCGCGAGATTGGCTCAAACGTAGAACCAAATATCGTCGTCGAGGTCGTTGCGCCTCATCGTTTGTTCGACGTCTCGGGTCGCGAAATTCACTGGCGAACGAAAGTTTCGCGACAAAGAAGGATCGGCGAGGTCGAGGATGGTCGGACGTTGAGGGCGAAAGAAAGAGTACCCGAGAGCAAAGCGGCGAGGGAGGAACCGGGGAAGGTAAGACGGAAGAGGTCAAGGAACAAAGGGCGTTCTCGTTTGACGACGTATAACGGGTCGAGATAGGTAGAAATTCCCGATGATGAAAAGATATTCATTTCTTGGTCGCGATGGCTTTCATCTTTTCGTTCTTGTCCTCGTGGCTTCTGGGGGCAGAGTGAGACATAGAGAGAAAGAGAGCAACGGAGCAGTCTGCCGGAGCGCGGCCAGAATAACGTTGATTGGCCGGAACCTTCTGAAAGAGAACCATAGGTAGAGGTAAAGGTAGAGGTAGAGTTAGAGTTAAAGGTAAAGGTAGAGGAAGAGGAAAATGTAGAGGCAGGAGTAGAGGTAGCAGCAGGGGCAAAGAAAGAGGATAGGCACGCGAGGACGAGACATCGTCGAGAATTGTGAGGGTTGTAGGGCTCGGTTTCGTATATTCTTTCGGCGGAGGTAGGGAACCTAACTCGAACGGGCGGTGAACGGCAAGCAGCCTTTTTCTCCAACGGCGAGCCGATAAGTCAAAACGGCGGACGTTTTAATTATGGCAAAGCCAGAAATTGCAAGGTACACGGAAACGGAGGTAATGATATCGATTCTCGTTAATTTTCCTTCTGCTCGTTCCTGCCGTTTCCTCTCCGTTTCTTCGACTCCTTCGGCTCGATTCGGCCGCGATGCTCGTCCTCGCTTTTCCCTCCGTCTCCTCTCTCGGAGCTACCTGGGATCGAATCTTTTTGTTTTCGTCCGCCCGAAAGATTTGAATTACGATCGCTTTGGTATCGGTGGCCGATTAATCTTGGATTATCGCGTCGGATTTGGTCATTAAGGGCTATACCTCCGAGAAATCGTAAAATATGATCGCTTCTTTTTTCCTCGGTTCGACGAAAGCGGTTTGACGCGCCAGTGGCCCCTATTGAGAAAAAGTAACCCGAGGAAGTAATTAATGTTCCAAGGAGGCGGTCGGCGAAGAAGTCGCCGAAAAATGTTATTCTTCCCTGCTTCTAGCGTTCCTCTTCGCGATCC
This sequence comes from Cerceris rybyensis, assembly GCA_910591515.1. Classification (NCBI taxonomy): domain Eukaryota; kingdom Metazoa; phylum Arthropoda; class Insecta; order Hymenoptera; family Crabronidae; genus Cerceris; species Cerceris rybyensis. Next base: position 563,063 of record OU342797.1, read on the forward strand.
TCTCGCGACGGCACCTATGGACTTTCCAACCTCGCGTTCTCCTCCAAAGCGATACGCTTAGAAAAGTTCTGGCGAGACATTCTTATCGCGGCTTACCTCAAATTACCTTTTTCCACCCTCGAATCGATCAATCACATTCTAATTACGGCGGTAGCGTGCGTTCGTTTGGCGAGTTTAAAAGTTGAGCTAACTCTGGCAAGCAGTCGTCGGGGCCGTTCGAGCCTAAGTGGTCTAATTCTCGCCCGCCAAATGGCTGTCCTCGGATTCCGAAGTACCTCGTTTATCGAGCAACCCGCGGAGGTGGGCAGCGAACGAGCTCCTCTTGCGGTTCTTCCTTGCATTCGCCGCTCCATAAACGCCGCAATGCTATTTACTTCGTCAAGTTCCGAGCCTAATCTCGCGGTATCACGCGCAATTTCGCGACTTATCGTCGCAGGGTCGAGCCAATCTTACTTTGCGAGGCAGAGACAGATTTGCGTTTATCGACGAACCAGACGTCGCGGAAAGTTGCAGGCTAAATTTCAAGAGATTAAGGAGGTGACGGAGACTCGAAGAGAAATTTCGCGCACGGAGAGACGAAGGAATAAATGCCGAACGATTTGCAACGTTCGAGGGACGTGGAGATACGCGAGGACGATCCGTCCAAAAATTTTCCATCCCGAGACGTTCGTGGAATCCTCCTCGTGGCTGGTGTCCCCGACACCGGCAACGGACACATTTTCGAGAAAAATGTTATCCCTCCACCGTACGTCGTCGGGATAATGTAAAGAGAGACGCGAGGGTCGGTAAGAATAATGCGGACGTTTCCAGAAGTCGTCGACAGCCGAGCGAGCGAAATGGATTTTCGCGAGTTTTCCATGGGATATGGGTTATGGGCTGGGCAGAGGTACGGGGTGGCAAGGGACGCCCGGGGGGATCGGAGGCTCGGGATACGAAACGACGGGCGAAAAAGTGGCCGCGATTCGTATAAAGTGATTTTAAGTGAGAGCGCCAGCTCGCCATTTCTCCCGGCAAAAGTTCACCCCGCTGAGATATGGCTGCAAATATTAAAATCTGCTGGCCGGTCGTCAGGACTTTGGGTTGCCTCCTCCTCGACTTCGCGAATCAGTGGCTTTCATTTCGTCCTCCGAGATACGACCAACGGCCACCCTTGAATTTCGATCGGTTCCTCCTTTCCATCCTGAGAAACGAGCGCTCGAGTTACCTACGTGGAGAACCGTGCAACGTGGCGGAAATGAATGCACTCTGGTCGAACGAGAATTCTTCGAAGGAAATCAAAAGAAACGTCTCTCCGCGGAGATCGCGGCACGATTTGCGACAAACTTTGCCCGTCGTATTAAAGGCACTTTGTCGAATTTTCGTTCCGTTCCGCTCGATTTCCGAGGATACTCGCGGGTCGGGCAAGTACCTCGGGTACCCGACAGGTTCTCCAGCTTCAAGATTTTATCGTCGCACCTGAGACGATTGTTTTCCAGAACTCTCATAATCGTTTCTTTAATCGAGATGGTAGTCTTTGAAAACCACTGGGAGGAAAGTTGGCGGGCAAGCGAGAGCGCGCCGATAGGGGTGGAGAGGGTGGACGGAGGACGAGAGAAAGAACGACCGAGCAGTTTTCCTCGGTAAGAAACTTGTTAGGTCAGACGTATTAGCAGAATTGAAGATATATTGCGCTCCGTGGGGGTGCAATCGCAAACTGCCTGCAAAACGGCCGGATAGCGCAATATCCCTGTCCAGCCTTTGCGAGGAAACGGGCACGGTATTCGGAAAATTTGCGATACAAATGCTGTCAGTTTCTCCGCTATTTTCACCCTCGTACGGCACGTTAATTTTTTTTAAATCTCCCTATAACTGGAAACGAATACGTACTCGCGCGTGAGCGCATCGAGTACCTTCGATCCACTTCGTTATTTCTACTTGACGAGTGGTTAAACAAACGTCCTAACGTTTATTTAATTTAATTGCCAGCAGCGAATGAAAAGTTTATATGCAATTAATATTAATCGTTCATCGTCGAGAACGAGGGAAAAAGAGGAGAACGATGGTGGAGGGCGGGAATATTTTTGTCGTTTAAGCTTCAAACTTTTCCAGTCACATTATTCCGGGTCGACATATCGAAACGCGATACCTCATACCCGTATATCGCATTGCCAATCGATAAATTCTACGCTTCCCCGACTCGTCTCTCATGAACGGAGCATAATTCAAAAATAAAAGAATTCGGAATGGAGACGGGACATTGAAATCGCAGAGCGTCAGAGAGATTTTCTGGAGTGGGACGAGGGGAGGCAAAGCGACGCGAGAAGAGAGATGAGAGAGGGAGGATAAGTTTTGGAAGGTATAGGAAAGGAATGACGTGGGGAGGAGGAGCGCGTCACCGAGACGGTATCCTTGGTGAAATATTCGTCGGTAGTACCACGGGGAGGAAAATTTTGTGTACTTATTGAGTTATGTACTCGCTCCACGTTCGTCGGATGTATCGAGCCAATTTAGGGTGTCTGCAGCCAGATCGCCGCGTGGGAGGGGCCGGGAAAGGCGGGCTAAAACCGGGCCAGGATCCAGCCAGGAACAGTACGGAAGCAGGCTGGAAGCTGACTGAAGGTAGTCTCGAAGCAGGCTGAAAGCAACCTCGAAGCAGAGTAGAACCAGGCGCGGAAAGGTGCAGGAGCCGATTTCTGCGTCAATATTTGCGAAACATTGCGCACCACGCGCGTAATAAGGTAGATAGAAACCTTCGTAAAAGCACAACTTTCTTCGATTTTTGCGCCTCGACGAATTCGCGTCGGCTCCGTCGATGGGTGTCTCCGCAGAGGCATCGAAGACAATCGCAGGGTGAAACAAGCAGGGAGAGCGAGAGACAAAGAAATCGGCCCGATCGATGCGGAATGATCAATGTCGGGCCATTAATCTTCGGGACATTCATTTAGCCACGGCGGGCCTCTTCCCCTCGTTCAATTTCCTACTAATTACATTCGTATTCGAGAGCGGAACTGGTTGCGGCGCCAGATAGGGGGGAAAGGGTAGGAAAGGGTGAGAAAGGGTGGCAGAGGGTGGCAAAGGGTGGCGGCTGCAAGTACGGCCAAACAGGTGGCAATACTCGTTCGGGGTCTCACGGGTCTTCTCGCGGGGAAGTAACGCGATTACCGGTCGTTTTCGGGTAGCCACGTACGCGCCGAGCCATCGGCGGGCGGAATCTCGATTTCGTGTCGCCGGCACGATTCCTTCTCTTAATTGCGCGCAGGAGTTTCGGCCGAGCTGGCCGTTTGTGTGTTGGACGAGCCAGGCCTATCGGACTGTCGGAGCTTTCGAAGCTGATCGGTTGGCCGGAACGTTGGTCCTCGTGGCCGTAACCTCGAGAGGATTCGGGGCGGTCGGGATATCCCAGCGGCAAGATCCTCGGCAGAAACTTGCTCGGCAAGTAGTGGCGCGGTTTCGTTTACTTGGAATAATTCGCGTACTTAGCGGGATGCACTTTGTCACGCCGGGGGTGACGAGTTTTGGCCGGCGAACCTCTTCTCACCATGGACATAGTTTCTCGAGTAGAAACGGACCACTCTCGACACCGTCGGAGAGAATGCACCGACGATTCGCCGTTATTGTATGTACCTACATCGGCCGCATTATACGGGAAAACAAGGCATTCCGACGTTCAGATATTCGTTGGGTTAAAGCGTGCGACGCTCGAGAGGCTGGGAAAAAGGTCGATATTTTCTCGGAGCACTTCTCTCTCCCATTAAGCGGAGGATCGTAAAGTAACTTGCAATTTTCCGTACTTTCGTAATTCCCCAGCGAGCAAGGACTCGCTCGCGCGATCTTAATCTTTTTACTCGAAAGACCGGCGAGGATATTTTCGTGGATTTAAGATGTCTCCTCTTCGCTCCGGAGCCGGCCAAGCCGTTTCAGCGGGAGATCGACGATCCTCTGCTTTTCTTCCTTCGTGACCTCTCTCGGTCTTTTCCTCCTCTTTCCTTCCTTACTCGTCTTTCTCGCTCGGATGAAATCTCGCCGATGGCCCGGGGCCCCGAGAATTTTCGATTCGCGGGAAACGGACGCAGACCGATCGCGGAGATCTCGAAAACGATCTACATATTTCATAGCCCGTAGCTCCGCTCGTTTTTATTCGAGCGGCATCGGCCGCTGGCTCACGTGCGAGGACCGTCTTTCCAATTTCGTCGGGAGAGGACGTTGAGAAGGAGGGTCTCGAGATAGACGGGAGGGCCGAAAGGACCTGCCGAGCAGCCGCAAAGGCCTCCGAAAATCGTAGGGCTCGCGAGCAGGCATTTCGGATTTATGTTGGCAATAAATTCATGCGACTCTGCGGACCGTTTTTCCGATCTCGGACCCCGGCGAGCGTCGTAGCTCCATTTTCTTCCACCTTTTCGCCCTCTCGCCGCTGTTTTTTTTATCCCTCGAAATTGTCCCGCGCCTCGAGCTTCATCTCGAATTTCCAGAGTTTTGCGGCGGATTCTCGTCCAGGAGAACGAGCTAGCTAGAGAGGGCGCGTATTTCGCACAATTGCCAGCCTAACTCGATTTGCGGGAACTGCAGGAACAGAGGTGCATCGTCGATGCCGCGGAACGTAGGGGTGGATTATTGAAAACCGAAAGGCAAAGAGAGAAAGTCGGTAGAGAGAAGAACGTCAGGGGGGAAGAAGGAAGGATAGAATAGAGGAACTCGCGATTGAATTTGTAGGAGGGTCGGGAGAAGAGCTCGGGGGTTAATTATCCTCGCCGCAGAGAGGCTCGATTATGTACAGCTATCCAGTGGCCAATAGCGCGAGCAACCTTTTCGTTCCTCTCTCCCTCTCGTTCCTCCCTCTTTTTTGCCGGTCTCTTTCTACTATTTTTTCCCATTAGTCGACGCGTAGAACATAACCCTACACCTGCTGCGCGGAGTGGGAAAGGGTTGCCGACCTCGGGACAAACCCCCATTCTGGTACGTGTGTGCAGAGAAGCGTGTGCGCCGACGTAAAAGCCCGGAAAAAATTGCTGCTCGACACTTTTCAAGAGAAATTGCTGGTTGTTGGAGCAAAGAAGAGTTATTTAAAACGAGGCCGCCGATGCGTTGCTCGCGGAATTCCGCGATTTTCCCGACTCTTTCGATTCGATTTGCGAATTTTCGTAGATTTCCCGGCTTCCAAGTACCGACGACACTCGTCGCGTTCCGACGGAGACCACCCTCCGGAAGTTTCTTTCGAACGTCTCGGAAATCGAGGCGCTCAACTCCTCGATCGCGAGCGACGTTCGGCCGGGGTTGCATCTCGCGTATTCGAATCAGCGGAGTTTGTCGTCTCCGTCGTTGCTTCAACGACCAGGGCGAATGCGATCGATGTCGCGGAAAGCCTTCGGTGCGAGGTTTCGCGCTCGAGGCATCCTTCTAACGAGATCCGAGTGCCGGTCGAGGAGCCAGAGAGAGGAGAAGAAAGAGAACAAGAATGAGAAAGAGAAAGGGGATAGGGAAGAACGGCAGAATGTAAAAAAGTAGGCGAGTTAATCGATGAGAAAGGGTAAGAGATTCGGTCGAGTCGCATCGGAAACGAGCGATCCATAAAAACTGCGTGACACGGTTACCCTCGACGCGGCGGTCCCCCAGGTTCGGTGCTCGCTTAATCGTCTTGGCCAGGAAGAGTTATCGATTCCGGGGAAATGTCGGGAAGATTTTCCGCGCGAGAAACGTGGGCGGGGATTTTCTGCTAGGAGCGCTAATGCAACCGGAAGAAGGAGCGGTGAAATATAGTCCGGAGGCATAAAAACAGGAGAAGGGAGACCAGGATGGAGAGAAAGTGAGAGAGAGAGAGAGAGAAAGAAAACGAGAGAAGAATAGAAGAAGGAGAAAGACGAGCAACCGTGGAAGAGAGGAGGGATAGGTTAATTAAGGGAAAACTTAACGACGGGGTTTGTCCAGCTTCGGGCATTTCTATGCACCGTTTCGTTCCTCCTTCTCCGACGAGCGAGTTTGACTCGAGTTAACGCCCAAAGTTCCGCGTGGATTTTTGAAATTCTAATTCTACCCTGTAATCTGTTCCATCCTTCTTTTCCCTGCCCCCGGTGGCGAAATGACGCGGGCTCGTCTCGGCCGCGAATACGCCGTCGGAATTCTCGTTGAAACGACGAGGAAGACGGGGACGAAGAGGGGAATTTGCGGGCACGTCGAACGTGGAAACGTTGGCGAACTGCGAACGCAAAGGCCGGAGCGAATTATACGAGGACGAGAGTCGACTCTTTTTCTTCCGGATGCTGCGTCGCGAAAAGAGAGCGAGCCCGGGCGCGTATGGCTGTCGCCGTTTTCAGGATCGAGCGCGATTGCCCTTCGACAAAGAGGCGTGAGCAACGGAGAGAGAGCTGACGAAAAGGACGCGGTTCCTGCCAATTTTTTGTCTGTTTTTCGAGATTACTTCGACGTACCTTCGACGCTTCGCGAACAAAGCGCATTTTCGGCTGCGTTCCGCAAACGTTGCTTCTGGGTCAAACGACCCGGCACTCGACCCCTACAAAATTAAGCTCCTCGGCAACCCTCTCGCATTTCAGGAGGCATTCGCGGAACGGTTGTATAATCTCGAACACCCTATATACGTCCCATACACGCGCGCGATCGCGACCAGAGACAGAGAGAACGGAAGAGCGGAAGAGAGACTGGGAGAGCGAGAGAGATAGATAGAGAGAGAGAGAAAGAGAGACAGCTCACGCAGACAACAGCCGGCTATAGAGGCAGAACTAATTGCGCTGTATTTAATTAAGCCGCGGATTATTTCCTTAACGAGGGCAGATCTCTATTCTTCCTTCCTACCACTTCACCGGCAGACTTCGCTTCCATCTTTTACAATTTCCCCGACTCTAGCCACGGTAACGCGGTACGCTTGAGATCCACTCTCCCTTCCTTCTTCGTCCCTGCCACCATAGCCACCATCGTCACCGCCACCCTGTACACGGAATTTCCTCTCTCTCTCTCTCTTCCTCTCCTCCTCCTCCTCCTCCTCGGCGGACTTTGGTTTTGTCGTTGTTCCAACCGCGACTTCTGTCATCGCCACCGTCGGTCTTTCGCGGCTCTACCGCCTACTCACCAAAAACATCCCCATCCACGTCGCCCACGCAAACTTTTGGCACACGCGACGTCCGTGCGGCTTTGCTTCCTAAGTTTTTTCATCGAGAGAATGCGCGAGGGTTTCTCTCCTGCGATCGATTGTTCTCCCTTTCGCACCCTGGAAACCTCGTCATCGCCGTTTCTCTTTTCCTCTCTTCCTCTCTCTCTACCTTTTTACTCGGAGAGGAATCGCTGCTCGGGAAAGAGCTATATCTCCCCGAGAGACTCTTCGCGCCAGCTATATCGGCAATCGTGATTTGCTAATGACGACAGTTTGCCAGTTGTCGCGTACACCTGACGAGAAGCACCAGCGATATCATTCTCCTCTTTCTCCCTTTCTCTCCGTCAACGCTCTCAGCCTCCGTTGTTTTCTTGCCTTCTTTCCTTTTATCGCGTCTCGCATTTCCGGCGCGATACCGTCCCTATCGTTCTCGCGTTTTATAGATCTCCTTCCTCCTGCTTTACTTCGTTTTGCATATTACGAATTTATTTTGCGCAAGACTCGCCTCCAGAGATAATAAACGAGTCGCGTAACCACGTACCTTTTCTCCATCTCCCTAGCCCTTTTTCCTCCTTTCTCTCTCTTCCGCTCTCTCTCCCATTCGACAGTTACGTTTGGAAAACGGCAAAGCTGCTGCGGCGATGTAAACGCAGTTAAGTACCGTTCGTAAAGTACGCTTTAAAAAGTACACGCTTTGTAAATTTTCCACGGCCATCGCGCGCCGAGAAAAACCCTTTACGATGTTTTGAAAATCCTGGCGGAAAAACGGAGAAAGGAGGACGAAATTAAGGTGCGGCTGGTACACCGTAAAGGACGAAACTAAGCGACAGAATCGAACTCTACTTGCTAGTTTCCAGCTCGGTTCAGCATTGCCATCGATGTTTAGCCATTGTCTTACGTTCGCGCGGCGTATAATGATGTTATGCCTGTATAATGTAATATCCAGCGCGTTGGTGTTGCTCGACATCGAACGGCAGGTCGAGCGTTATCCTAATCTGCACGGTTCCACGCCTTCCGGATCCATGGCTGATACGTCATTTTGCGCAGAACCTGTCTCGCTCGTCCATGGAAGAATCGGCAAAGAACGATCGAGAGGACCGACCTGGATCGCGAAAAATCCTAAGCGAGCAGGGAACTTCCTCTCGGATTGACTCGCGACAATGTCGTCAAAGTGGGAACTATTCTTTCCATAAGGGAAGATCCGCAATTGCGATCGATAGGTCGTCGTAAAAGTAATTCATCTCGCGTTGAAGTTAGCCAGGACGGTTTCATGCAAATTTTATATTTCCTCGTTCGCGGACAACTGCGTCGAGGAGCTGTGGCGCTGGCTATTAAATTTTTAGCCTCTAATACGCCGAGCAAAATCCGACGACTCGGCGAGCGAGCCGAGAGGGAGAACAGTTTCTTGGCTAAGCGGATATAATCCGGGAAAATATTGCGAGAGCTACGCGTTAGCCGACTGAATTTCTTCCGTTGTTTCGTCCGTGGCGAAGAAAACTCGGTGTTCGGAATGCGAACGAGGAAAAAGCGCATCGAGAGGTGTATCGAAAATATGGGAAAATGGCTGGCGAAAAAGGGGGAGAGATCGAAACGAGCGGGAAAAATAGCGTCGGACTTTGCGCGCGAAACGTAGGAGGGGTGTGTCAGTTATCGAAGGAAATCCGAGGGCAAAACGAAAAGGGGAGGGTTTGAAGATTCGAGCCCCCGCTGGATGAAAATGCCGCGACCTTCGCAGGGGATAATACCAATCTCTTTTCGTTACCTTTCCGGGAATGGCGAATACGGGCTCGATTCCGATGCGACTCCACGGGTTTCTTTCCGAACGGAAGGGAGAGATCGCTCGAGAAATTCCAGGAGGGTTGGGACAATTTTCTCGCGATTTACGACCCGTTAAAGGGAGGACGTTTTATCCACAAATCATTTTTTACGTTGCTGGCTTGTTAAATATTTGGAGGAGTAGGTCGTTGAAGGTGCACGCACGAAGTCAGAGTGCCGTTGCACGAAAAGCCACCGAGATAAAGGTCGAGCAATTCTATGTTAGCCCGGAGGACTTCTCGGAATCTGCACTGCGACACTTATGCCGTTCTCACCCTCTTGGTCTTCTCTCTTTTTCCCGCTAACTTCTCTCTTTTACCTGCTATCGTTATCCTCGCTATTTCCTCCGATTTCTTTCTCTCTTCGTTCCTCGTTCTTCGCTTTTTCCCTCCTCTCGTGCTCTCTCCTTCTGTCTCTGGATCTCGCCGCCTCGCTCTTCGCCACCCTCGGTTTCTAACCTTCGGCCAATGGAGTTAGGAACGGAAGAAGGTATAAGATTGCCGCGAAAAGATGGATTCCGGTATCGAAGGATCGGAAAGGGGGGCAGGATTTTCCAGGTTATATTCCCCCGCCGCGAGCTATAAGGGATATTCTCGAGATTCGAACGTACTCCACTACCGACTGCTTTGAAGAGCGTCTATGAAAGTTACACCTTCGTACCTCGTGGACTTTATGATCGACTGCCGTCGCGATATACTCCCGTGCTACGTTTCTCCACGATGAAACCGTGCACCGAGTAAGCCGGATTTATTTTCCGAATTATCTCGCTCTCCCGTTTTTACGGATCGGTCTTTTGTGCGGAACGACTGATTTCGATGGATTTTTCGAGAGGGGAGAAACGATCGCCATTATTATATTCGACCTTTCGGAGCTTTTGAAACGACGACCCGTTATATTTCCTTCTATTCTATAAATTTGCTTTAGTATTTTTAACAGAGAGTCAAAGTGCGTCCCGTTACCTTCGACGAACGCCGGAAAATATATCTTTTCCGTATCGATCGTGTGAACCCTATGACGAATAAGTGTATTTAGTCAATTAACGCTGATGCGTGAAAGCCGATTAATCGACGACCCAACTTGGAGCCGTGTCGTGAGAAAATCCGATTAATGAACGGCCGAAAATTCCTCGAAATTGATTTCGATCGTCCAGAGGATCTCGCATGGGGAGAAAAGGTTTTCGACTGCGACGTTCTTAAAAAGTACGATACCTCCGGAGTGAGCGCGTATTGAAACAGGCCCACCCGATTTGAGCCACGCACAGACGTCGAACTCCTATCTCTTCGTTTCGTCATTCTTTTCTGTGACATTGGACTTACCTATGACGGTCAAGTTGTAACGGAAGCTGCGAGTTTGACCCTTCCGGAAGTCGACTCTGCATCGGTATGTAGCCGCGTCGTGTCTCTTGATGTCGTCGATGACGAGGACCGCGGGGCTCGGAAATGCGGTCCGAAAGTAGGCCCGAGGCCCAAATACTCCCGAGTCCGAGGAATGCTGAGCCTTGTTCACCGGCTTCTCCCGAGCGTCGATTCTGTACAAATCAAAAGAGACAAATTTGAGCGAAGGTCAATGTCGGAAACGTTCCGGAGTGTTTTCGTTCGGTTTTCGTCGATCAGATCAATCCTCGTTCGAGCGAGGGCAAACGAGAATGAAATTTATCGTGGCACGTCGATGGGCGGTGGATTAACGCAATGCAAACGTAATTTGCCGTTTATTAAAATGTAAAGGGGATGGGAGAGGGTAGAGCGGGGTGTACCAGGAGAGTGTTCGGAAATAGCACCCATTTCCAGTAAATAGTTTCGAGCGTTGATAACGTAATAAACGTTATTACAGAAGGAAGGTAGGAGGGACGAGCGGGTGAGTTGGCCGTCGGTTAGCGATCAATGGCGCTCGAATCGAAACACTCGACGGCACTTTGGGGAAATTGAAGTATTCTTTTTGCCGAGGAAACGTCTGTACACCGAACGTAACTAATTCGATTTTAATGAAGAGCTCTCGAGTAATAAAAATATAGAGAGCGGCCCGCGAAACTTTATGATTTAATCGGTGAACGGGGCTTCCCCTCGCGAGAATGCGTTCACGCGGACACGTTCGGATGGGGAGAAAAGGGATGCACGATATCGGGGGTGTTTCCGTTCTCCGTTCGCCGGGAACTCGACGAACTTCTCGTTCTCTCGCGTTTGTCTTCTCTACCCTCCTCCCCTCGTCTCTCTGTCCGTTGTTCACCAGTTTCTCACCGTTTCAGCGTCCATTCTCCTCTTTCCCCGTTTGCCGCTTTCCAAGGTTTCTTTTTCATCGGGACGCTCGCGAATTTCGCGAGGAATTTCAGGAATTCGCGGAACGGCCTGTGGCATTCGATATGCATGGAGGAAACGATAGCAATTTCCGGCCAATGAAATTCGAGTCGGGCGTGGAGGTTTTGTCGGAAGAGAAGAGCTGAAAACGAGTCGTGGAGAGGAGAGAAAGACAAAGCGGAAAGGATGCAGCGATCGGAAAAAGTCTCCCACTGCAGGATTAATCGCGTGGACGGGGGATGACAGTTGTTCGTGCCGATTATCGTTCTCTCGCGGTCTAGCATAATTATTTCAAATCAATGGAATAATTATCGTCGGACACACAAAACGTTCAACACTGCGACGAACCGCTCGTAGACATCGAGCAATTAAATCGTCGCTCGACCGTTCGATATTTCGAGCTCAGGGGAGAGGCTGGCGCGAAACGCTTTTTTCGGTTTACATCGCGTCTTCGCAATTGCGCATTCCTAATTTTGAGCTCAACAAATTTCCACGGAAGTTCCTTTGAAATCGTCGAACCCGACGGATGGAAAAAACGACAGTGGCTGGAAACGGCTAAACCTGCGATCCTTCTGCCGGCTCGATTCGTCCGAGTGGCCAACGATTTGCAGTGTTTCGCGTAGAAAAAAAAACGACGTTCCTCGGAATAACGTAATTTATTAAAGCGACCCAGCAGCTTAACGCGCTCGCTGCACGGACTCTCCTTCTGATAGAAATAAAATAGTCGACTAACGCGAGTATACGGCCGAGTCCCTTTGTAAATTTAACAAGCACGGACGAGTGATTTAGCGCGCTTCTTTTCCTCGACAAGTACCTTCTCGGCGAAGGGCAGGTAGATATTTTCAAAAATAACGAGGCTCGCTAAAAGTCTGTCAGTCCACTTCACCACTTTGGCCGTTTTTCGATGAGATTCGCGAGAGGTTTAAGAAGTCCCCAAAAGTCCTTCGCCTTGGCTCGGTTTCTCGGACAAACAGTGGCTGTTCGATTGTTCCTTCAATTTCTCCCCGATCGATCATCTCTGCGAGGGGTTGAACACCCTCGTCGGTACAACGTCGATGAAAATGTTGAAATGCTTGATTTTTTAATGCTTATTAATGCGACCGTATTGCTGTAGGCCATCGTAGCTGCTAATTAGCGCGAAGCGAATTATACGGCGGAACTAAAAGCTGCTTTTGAAGCGTTATTCGTTCATATTTTAGCTGAATTCTCGTATTTCGTACGTCGAGCGAAATACGGCAGTTTTTGCCGAAATATGGTTTCCGCCGTTCTTTGCAGGAGGCCTGGAATAAAGGGAGTTTATCCCGAAATCGAAACTATTGTACGCTCTTGTTTCTGCATCTCGACCGACGTTTAATGAGTTCTGATATAATTTCTCTCGTTGGTATTACGCAACATTTAGGCCATATTATAACATTTTCGCCTGGAATAGTCAAATTATAATTGTGGATTATCGTCTCGGGCTTTCCTGCACCATAATATATCTCAGGGAGACTTTCCACCACGGGAGGCAAGAATGGCGATGAATATTTTGCAGCGATACTCGACAAATTCCTCGAGAAGGGACAAGTTTTTCTGGAAGATCGGCGCTCCCGTCTCGGGGAAAGGACAAAAAAGGACGAGTGAATTATCGTTATGGAAAGAAGGCTTAATGGATCGTAATTATGTAGCGTTACGTGGCGGCATAATGTACCGTGCTGTAATTACGGTGTCTTGCGATTCTTTCCAATTTACGGAGCAGACATGTCGTAGAATCGGGCAAAATTGCAGACATTCCGCGGTTTCGCCTCTGCGCCGGGACAAAAATGAATTTTATCTTGTCCAGAATCACCGGACAAAAGCGACCGACGATTAAATTGTACGAGCCAATTGAATCTCGCTTAATTGAAATGAAAAGCTCGCCGCGAACGCAACGATTCGGACTGCCGCAGCGGCATAGTTTTTCATTATCGAAGAAAACGTAAAATTACAAACATCGATCGTTAAATTCCAATTTCAGCGCTAATGAGTCTCGTTAATCGTCAATAATTCAACCAAGTTCCGTTAACCTCTACGACGAAAGGTCCGTTACTCGCGTTCGTGCTGCGATAGCGCCCTTTCGCGCAGATTTTCCTTTCTTGCACCTAAGATTTCCCTTTAGTTGCATTCTGTATTTTGGCCCAAAACAATTTGAAAAGTCCGTATACAATCGGCAGTTTCGGCGCGTTCAGAAAGTCGGATCTGCAGAAGTACACGAGCTTCGCGTACACTTTTAACGGAGTTGGCGACAAATCGAGTTCCCGGATCGTCGAGTATATTTTTCTTCTTCCTCCGACCGTATCTTCGTTTTTTTCCCCTCTCGAATATCTCGGTGGCCTGCACGACGAACGGAAAATAGGAGGGAAAAGGGGGCGAGAGTAAAGAAGGCGATAAAAGACAGGAATGAGAGAAGAGAGGGAGAGTCTCTCGCAAAGGGGACGAGGAAAGGCCGAAGGAACACGGTTACACACAATAAGGAAACGCGTATCTTTCTTTCTCGTGGTCTCTTTATACCGTATCCTCGCTCGGCGAGGTTCCAGCCGCTCCTGGAGAATCCCCGAGGGTAGTAGCCGAGGTGGCGAGAAGGGAAGAGCGGAGGAAGGGCTTCGATTCTCGTCGACGTGCCACCGAGTAATACGGAATCGATGTCTGTTTTATGAAACGTTTTATCTCGCCGCGCAGCCCGCTTTCCAATATTTCGCTCGATTCTCACTCCACCTTCTATTCTCCAACAACCCTCCTCGCGACCTTTCTCTTCGATTCTCCCCTCGTTCCGCTCTCGCTCTTCGTGTCTATTTCGCTATCTTTCTTCGTCGCTACACACATCGGAGGGAGGATAAAGAGGGAAATAGAGACGCAGAGAAGGCACATACCACTTTGGGCCGCCTCGCTTTGCCCCCTCGTCGTAAAAATGATACACGCCCTCCGGCCAAAGGGTAAATAGCAACGGTATAAATGTGTACGCGATCCAGGCCACGCTTCTCGACCCTTTTCTTTCTCTGTGCAAAACGTTTGCTCGCTCCGTTTCCCGTTAATTGAGTTTATCGTCTTTGCGTTCGATGGTTCACCGCGGTTACAACGTGCCCGGGGTAATCGACGATTATTCGTATTTCGAGCGAGAATTACGACCACGGGTAATCGTCGTCTTCCTCCTCCATTTGCTGCCGTTCGATGCGCTTTAATCGCAAAGAATGCCAGGGTTTTCCTGCACTTTTCCAAAGTCGCGCCGTCATTCGGAGAAACCTTCACCGAATATTTTCCTCTATTTCTTTCTCTCCCTCTCCGTCTCTCCGTTCTGTAGCGCTCGCGTATCTTTCTTTCTTGCTTTCCTCCTCGTAAAAATGATGCATGTCCTCCGGGCGAAAGATGGATCGCGGCAGAATAAATGGAGACCCATCCTGCATTTACTGTTTGCATCGTCTTTAAGAATGTTATACGTCTTTATTTATTGCCGAGCTAATTCCACGACGTTGCCGTGCATCGTAGTTTACAAATTGCCTCGGCTTTGGGACGTCGCGAGACGACTTCCTCGTCTCTTGCTTCGTTGACGGAGGGAAACGACAGACGAGAATGAAAGTAGGACGCAAAAAAAGGGTGGAAAGAAGGAGACGGAAGGGCGAGGACGGATGTTGCCCTACTAAATCGCCGCTTCCGATACGCGGGTTTTTCGCCGATTATTCGAATTTACGTGCCCACCCTGCTGCCCTTTATCGTTGGCTTCATTTTCTTTCCATTTCCGTCCTCGTTTTCCGGTCTTCCTTTTTATTTTACGAGAAAAAATGACGAGCGTTTTTGTATCGAGCGAATCGTGTCGCGTTACGAGGATGTTCTCTGTAAATAAACGCACGGTGGAATGGCTTTTGTTTTTTCCGCAAAACGAGCAGAGCGAACGAGAAAGACAGCTACGAGGGAGAAGGTGGAAAGAGGACAGAAACCAATGGGAATTCTTTGCGGTACGCTACAAAATTTAAAAATGATTAGAGACGGACAATTAAAAATAGCAGCGGTGATTTCCAGTCCGTTAGGTGCCCGGCACATGTACGCTTTTTTCCGTTTGGCATCGCTTTCATTTTTTATCCACAAACTGCCGCCGTAAAAATGATAAACGGTCCGCGGGCAAAGGGTAAATAACAACGGGGGATATGTACGTACACACTCGTCATCCGCTCGTGTCACTATCATCGCTGCAGCCTGCGGTGGCTCGCGACGAAACCGCCAAGTAAAACCGCGCAAAGCGAGCCACTTCGGCAAATTTCGTTTACTCTCTCTCTCTCTCTCTCTCTCTCTCTCTCTCTCTCTCTCTCTGTCTCTCTCTCTACCTTTTGTTTCTTCTCGTTCTCTCAGCCCGTAACCCCTTTCCGTCCTTCCCGCTCTATCGTGTTTCGCGTTAAAGATAAATAAGCTCGATAATATCCATGAAATCTCCTTCGTAAAATCGCGCCGGGAGATCCCACCGAGATGCAATTTCACGAAATGATTTAACGGTGTCGTTTCGCGCGAAAATTCTCGAGAAAATCGGCAGGTAGAATGGACGAAAATTTCCCGATCGATCTTCCCTTATCGGCGTTCGGTGCGGAGATGGCATCGAACGAGTGGTCGCGTAAAGCGAAATCGGCGGCCAAAGGAGGCCAATAAAGGAGAGGTCGGAAACGCTCGCCATCGGAGAACTCGGTCGGACAGAATTTCGCTGCCCTCGCGATCCGTTAACTGTCCCGCTATTGCTTTACAAAGAGTTCCCGTATTACGAGGGCGATTGCGCGCTCGGATATCGAGCGAGAAGATTTAAGCGGGAACGATAAGATGGAACCGGCCCCGTCGAAGGAGGTTAAACTTTGCCCGTGAAAGTTTCACGTTAACGCGGGACGACGCGCTATCGCCTTCGTCGACGTCGTCATCGTCATCGTCCTCCTGGACGACGAGAAGGAGGACGAATTTGCGCCTCTTATAAGAGTCTCCTATCGTGTATGCATAGCCCGATATCTTCCGCGACGTAAAATAGCCCGTGACGCGGCCGGAGGAGAGAACTTTACGGATTTTGAATTAATTTTAATAGAACGACACCGGGCTTCTCCGTCTCTTCTTTCTTTTTCTTCGAAACTTTTCTCCATGGAGAAAATAAAAGCACGGAAGCGGGATATCTTCGTCGAAAGGAAAACTATGACGTTTTGCGCGAGAGATACAAGATGGAAGAAAAAAATCTCTTGGTCGACGGGTACTTGGTAATCCTTTTTTTTTCTTTCGCTCTGTCGGCGAGCAGCCGACGAAAGCTCAACTTTTCCAAGAGGCACAAAGTCTCGTTCCAGTTACGAATTACGAGACAGGGGGTGGAGAGAGATGGAAAGGGTGCGGGAGAGAGGGAGATAAAACGTTTGTATGCGTTAACTGGTATTCCAACGATTGCTATTTGTTTTCGCGTTCGTGCTGTCGGCGACAATGAGTCTCGTCGGAATGGAAGTTGGTCCCGGTCTATTCCGGACTGGCGGTACATAGGAGCGCGTAGTCCGGCCCACGAATTGCACGACGGATTTCAGTAGAAATAACGACATGCAGTCAGACATATCGGGCCGGGGCACGTAGTTGCGGCTGACGCTATCGTGACGTACCGCTGCCGGTCGCGCTTCACGCTGATTCGCGTCACTGGTTCCCGATTTTCCCCGTCTTTCGCGTTTCGCATTTTACAGTTTTCATTTTCCATCCATCCCCCGTTGCCCTCCGGCTTCCTCCTCCACGTTTCGCCGATTATCGACTCGCCGAGTCGATCGAATTTTTGACGGACAAGCGCGTCTTCTTCTCGTGCCCCTCGAACCGTTTCGAGCGATACTTTTCCCTCGCTGGAGGAGGCACGACGGCGCGTGAAATTTTAATCGAGACGACGACGATAAAACCATATCGGGACGTTACTTTCCGGCTTTCGCGGCCGATTATGTCTCGCGGAGGGAAAGTGGGTTAGCTCTCGCTCTTCCGATCTCGCTCTGCCAGAGATTGAATTTCCAGAGACGACGGGGATAACACGGCCGCGTCGTGTAGTTGGTGCGCGCATCGGGGAGATTTATTTCGATGCGCGCGGTAGTTTCCGGCGACGTCCTCGGTGGAGAAATAACAATATACGCTCTCCACGGAGAGAAGAGAGAAGCGGAGGAGGAATCGCAAGGTAGCGGCGTGCTCGGTACCCCCGTGTACCTCGAGCCATCCTCCTCTTCCTCATCAGGCTTCTCTTCCCTTCCGTTGCCGTCTTTCCGTCTCACCGTCTACCAGAAATTCCGGAATATTCTAGCCCGAGCACCGCGATACGACCTTCCATTAAATGAAAAACCGTCTTGTCTCGGCGAAGAAAAGCTCATAAATCGAATCGCAGCCTTCTTCCCTCTGCGGAGAGCCCGAAGCTATGCGCGCGGCAACTTCGAAGTAGTCGTCGCCTCTCGTCTACCATCCGTGAGACCTTTCGATCGACGACGCGAGGCACGATCGGCCGTATTTGCGTCGTTCGTGGCAAAGCTCGGTGAAACGCGAGGAAAGCTCTCTAGCGTTCTCTCGTGCCATCGCGACGTAGATCGAGCCGGCTCTCGAAGAGCTCGCTTCTTTACGAGCGTTCTAATGCTTGTCCTTAGAGGCAGGACTGCCAGATAATTTCGGTCCGATAACGAAATTCAATATTTCCACGGTAATGGCCGATCACGGCGGCGATGGTAATGCGGGGCAATTCGACCGCATAGAGCTCGCGTTAATATTTAGGGTTACTGCCTGCGAACACGCCACGAGAGTGCATCGCAAGCACTCCTCTCGTCCCTCGGTCGTTGTCGCCTCGCAGCTTTTCTCACTTTCCAGTCGACGTCGAGGGCGCGTTATCGTGGAAAATCCGGCTAACGAGAATTTCCCTTATTTTACGTTCGATGAAAATGCTTTCAGAGGCGACCGAAACGACAGGACCCTAGGCCGCGATCCCTCGAATCGTTGAAAGGTTTCGCGGACAATCGATACTTTCCATCGTGGGATCGTGAATGGAAGACGAGGGAAAACCGTCGGGAGAATTCGACGGAAGGTTTAACCGTAAACGTCGATCTTGCCTCGGTATTTCGGGGGTGCTCGATCGGCAACGCGACCGCGTAGAAGGAAACCGTCGAAGATCGATCGACGGCCGGTCCGAGATAGTACTGGATTCCTCCCCGAGATCCCCAACAATTAACGGCGCGGTTCTCCGCATTTTAATTCGACGATGCTGTCGAAAAGTCTACCTCGGCTAATATATCAATCTTTTTTTTTTCGAGCGCTGCTCTCGGTACGTCACGGCGCTTTGTTTTCACGACTAAACATTGTTATGCAGATGGGACCAGACGGCATTGTTGTTTGGGTGGACCTCTATGCGCAGCCACCTACCTATTCTCATGATAATTTTCGGGGATTATTTTTCGTAATTTCTCATGGAATACGTTGAACATCCCTTTCACCGTTTTCTACGTTCGCGCGGGAAAAAAAATGAGGGGAGAGAACGCACCGTCTCTTTTCGCGACCCCGTGTCCTCCGTCCGCGTAATTTATTTGCAACAAACTGCCTTATGTTCATTAGCATAGTTCGACCGAGGCACGAGCGCGAAACAAGAGGGGGAAACGGTGAACAAGGTTAACAGAGAGAGAAGGAGAATAGTCGAGTCCTAGGAGAGCAAACAGAAACGTGGAAAATCGTGAGTTTCGCTTTAGGAGTCTCGTCCTGATCGGATACCGGGCAAATTTTCACCCTCCGCGTCGACTCGCTCCATTCTTTCGCCACCGTCTGTCGTCCCTTTTATCCGACGGCAGCCCTTTCAACGACTCGAGCCCTCTCAGAGGTTAAACGGCCGAAATTACTCCGCGAGAACGGGGTGTTGGTATACAGGTACAACGTGTTAGTATATTAAAACCTATTTACATGCGGGTGGAAGAGGGTCGCATGGACCAATTTGCTTATATTGTGTTCCTCCGATCCACTCGAGTTTCAGCTACCTACGTACGTACTCTCGTCCACCCTCGCACGAGTTGACTTCCACTAAAATTTCTCAGTCGCCCAACGAAAATCGTCCAATTAAAGCCTTGCCTTTCGTGGCCGCTCGTGAAAACAAAGTTGCGCTTTACGTCGCGAAATTATTCGCGTATCGTTTTCCACGATTTTCCTCGGCGTTCGTCCGTCGAAGCGTCAAAGAGGCGCTTTCGAGAGCATCGACGAGGGGCGAGAAGGCGATCGCTTTGAAAGTGTTTGAAATTTTTCGGGTTTCATAAGGAAGAGGCTGCCGTCTCTGACAATCCTGCGGGAGCTTATCGGAGCGACGAGCCGGAGAACGCCGGGCAACGAGCTGCAGACGCAGCGACAATGCGAGGAGGAAAGTTGTTCGAAGTTTGCCTCGCTCTCGATTAAAGGGATCGACTCGACGGAGATACGCGGGCTCCGAGAGAGCCTGGGAGCCTGATAACAGAGACGTTTGACCGTGCTACGTGCTGCCTCGAAGCGCCCCCGAGACCCTTTATGCCCTATTAGCGCGCGCGAGGAGGCGTCCGCGAGTTGGGAGTTGCAAGTTGCAACTTCCGAGGCAGGCCTTTGCTCGCTCGCTCCCGTGCGATCTCTCGCTTATTTATATGCAAATGCAAAAATGGCACTCGTACTCTCGGCTCGTTCTTCGAGGGAGCCTGAACACCCCTAGAGAGACGGACGGTCTAAAGAGGAGGAGAGAGGAAGAAGGTTACAGAGAAGGACGAGAAGAGTGTGGCCGGAGAGAAGAAAATGATGAGAAGAGGAGAAAGATTTGATCCGGCTTTGCGATAAAAACGAAACAAGTGCACCGAGAGCACACGGTAACGAGAATCGATAATGGCTTCGAGGGAAGCGTGACTTCCACGAGGATACGGCATTCGTTTGACTTCAACGATCCGAGTCGAATGGTCGAGCGAGAAGCATGGGAGAAAGGTTTTCACTGGACAAAAAAGACGAATCTCGCCGATCTTCCGGCGCATCTGGCCGACGTTCCTTTCGACGCTCTCTCGATTCGTCGCCGTTGGAATCGTCGAGGTCTCTCGATACGGACAAATGGAGAAGATCGAAGAAAAGAAACAAGCAACTCGCTTCGATTTGTCCGCGATCGAGAGACCCATTCAACACGGGAAACGAGCGCGAAAGTATTTTCCTCTCTTAATCGAATTCGCGGAACAACGAATTTATTCCCCACGATCGCTGTATCCGCGTGCTCCGATTTATGGGAGCATCTACCGACACCAAACGAGAGCCGTTGAGCAAAGAACGGGAACGTGGGCGTTAAAGTCGATAAAAATCCATGGAGCAGGGTCAGTCGACTCGGGGATTAAAGAGACCTTTTAAAAGCTCAAGCCTGGCCGCCGGGAACTGTCAAATGTTTTTACATTCTCCTCTTTTGCTCCGGATAATTCGACCTTAATGTATTTTTGCCTGGCAACGTGCGCTTTCGAGCCCTAAACGTCGTCGCTCTGGAAGATCGTTCCGTCGATCGAAGAGTCGAGGCTGGTATTTTCGGGGGTGCAGCATCCCTCGATAGCACGCGTTCCCGCTGACCCTGAGATTCTTCCAGAACGTCGCGATCCGTCTCGATTCGAGCCTAATTGAATCGTTCGACGAGAAAAGATGCGCGCGAGATTCGCGACGAGTTGGGCAAGCGAAGCATCGCGGATTCGAGGTGGAGCGAACGAAACAGCTCGCGGCTCGTGTTTCCGTTCGAACCATCCGGGTCTCGGCCGGGATTTAATTCGCTCGTAGTTAGGGAAAGAGTCAACGACCGGCCAGCGACGCGCATACTCAAACTTGCTGGCCATTTCGAGAGGATGGAATTTCGTGCAAAATCAATCCACCGAGGTGCTTCATTTTGAGGAGGAAGGCAGCGTCTCCGATAACGAGCATTGTGCGAAGGGAATCAGGGCACCCTTTGCCGATTGACGCCTCAACTTTCTCGATTGTAGGCAGGAGGACAAACAGGGTGTTATTGGGCGGTGGTTTCTATCTTGTTCGCTCTCTCCTCTCTCTCCCTCTCTATCTATCTACCTATCTATCTATCTCTCTGTCGCCGGTTTGCCGGCAGTTCGGTTATGCGGGCGCAGTGGGCGCTCGTTGCGAGCGCAAGTTCAATACGTTCGGTCTAACGATAACGCGCTTGTCCGGTTGACAAGGTCGTCGGAGGTTCAATTTGGGTATTCTCGCTTCCCAAATGCGATCAGATCGTTCCTCGCGCACTTCCAACGGAGATTAGATCGAAGAGGCTTACGGGAAACGCGACGTATTTGCGAGCAGCTATCCGTTTCGCGCTGGTTAATTAGCCAAATTCTCCCTCGGCCGTTCCCTCTGTGTCTTTCCGAGGGCTCGTCGGCAAAACGTTCGCTATCGTTCGATCGGTTGCAGCGAGGCTGTTTCCCGGTGAAATTCGAGGAGGCGGCTCGGCTCGGCTCGGCCAGGCTGTACTCCGGCAGCCGGAATTTCCGGGGGTTTCGAGCGCTCCTCCTCTTCTGGAGCAGCTCCGGCAGCGGCCTTTCGATCATTCTACGAGCCGTCTTCCAGCTTGCCCCTGCCCCTGCCCTCTTTGTCATTTCCACTCTATCGGCTGACACTCGTCGACCGCGAGATATCGAGCCCTATGTTCGTCCATCCCTCCGTTCCTAGCCATCGCCGTTTATCTCGATCCCTCCTTCTCGTTCCCGCTCCAACGAACCTCTCGCACTCTCTGATTTAGGTCGAAGCCTGCCCGCTAACTGATTGAGGGTGATTGACGCTCTGGCTGAATACCGGACAAGCCCAAAACCCATTATTTACTGCTCGGGCTCGTACAACGTTATAATTGCCGGCAGCTATTCCATCCTCTCGCCGTCTGCCCCGCTCGCTCTCCGTTGCCATCCCTCCGGCATCGACCGCGCCGACGAATCGGCTCGTCGCCCTGCAAACGATTTTCAACTTATCCCCCACCCTGGTTTTCCCGGTTCTCCCGATTTCACCGATTCCGTCGCTCCCCGAATTGCCCCGGCAAAGACGGGCCCCGACTCTGTTTATCTTATTCGACCAAACTTTACTTTGGCAATTTAATTTCCCAACGGCAAAGAGGATCTTCTCCCTCTTCTTCGCTCCGAGCGCGAAGAGAGGACGGGGCAATCAAAATAATCGCTGGAGTCGGGAGACTCTAGGCGTCGAATTGGACGATACCCCTCATCGGTATTTCGTCGATCGATCCGCGAGGAGGAATTTACATCGGCGAGCTCGTTTCGCGAAGGATGACGCGCAGGAAGAAAAGTGCCCCCCGACGAAGTACGTCACGTCCGGCATACAGTTTACCTTGAGAAGGATCGATCTCGAAGGAGTTAAGTGGCTGGTGGTCCTTGCAAGGAGCACACCCAGGGACTCCGACAGGAATCACGTTCGTGGCCGGCCGTGCTCCATCGCGTCCCCTGTCATCTTAATCCCCAAGATCCTTTTTACACGGCTTTCTCATTCGCATCTTCTCTGTGTACCCTCCAACCCCTCGTCCTCCTCCTCGTCTACCTCCTCCTTCGCCTCCGGCTCCGTCTCCTTGTGGACTTTGGAGCCTCGAGCGAGCCGGGACCACCTTCCCTCTTATCCGCTTGAATTACGGCGAGGCACGTCCGCCCCTAGTGGACCTCCCGTTCCCGTTCCCGTTCCCGTTCCCGTTCCCGTTCCCGCTCTCGCCCCCGTTCCCGTTTCCGAGGCTGGACGACGTCCAGCTTCCATGGAACGAGAACCTTCCATGCGAGGACGTCCAATGGCCGAAACGTATTAAAACCCGACGTACGTGAGGCTAGATTTTATTTCGTCTCGAGGAAACTCGGAGGAAAGTCGGAGAAGCCGACGTCCTTCGGTCCCCTTCCAGTTGGAAGGACTCGCGAGAGAGCGGCGAGCGGCAGCTTCTCTCCACGTCGGGAAGCCTCGAACGTCCTCGTTTCCTTCGCTGCCTCGTCTCTCGGACGAACATTCGATTTTTTCGGCCAGCTTTTTCCTTTTTCCTCTCGCGAAACGCTCTCTCCTTCGATTGGTCGTTCGGCTCCGAAGAGCCGGAGGTACCCAGTCGATTTCGGCGAGGTTGCTCGAGCATCGGCCCTGTCGACGACTTCGTTGCTCATCGGCGGGCGTCACGTGTCACGAAGACGGTGTCGCAATCAGGACGGGATCGATCGGACAGTCGATAAAGCCCCGGGTGGACAGATATTGTCCCAGAAGATGATGACTTCTCGGCGATCTCCGTGAGGACAATAAATGATCGAGCGCCGAGGACACGTTCCCGTGAACACGAACTATGGGCCCTTCCGATTGTATGACCGACACATCGAGGTTTCTCTTTATTCGGAATCGTGAAAGAGGCCGGTCATCCTCGACGATGATCACCGAACAAAGAATCGTTCCGATCCTCCCTTCCTCCGACCTGCTTTATCTATTTTCGACGCTTCGAAAATATTCTCCTCTCTCCGGAGAACTCGTTATTGCCTCGTTGCACGCTCCAAGGAGAAGCGAGAGAGGAGCGCGAACGATGGAATAAAATGTAAAAGGAATCGTATCGTCCGAGAGCATTCGCAGGCAGAGCCGCAAAGACGCGGTCCACGGAACGAGAACAAAAACGACCGCGTTCTCGGTACGAGCAAGTCCGCTCGCAAGGTTGCACGAGCGCGTTGAAATTTTCTTCGAAAATTCACCGAGCCGTTGATTAAACGGCAGCGGAAGGTCTTCCTCTTTTGCCTGCCACACCTCGCTCGATTCTCCTTTCCTCTCGTTCGGCCCTCGTTAAGGTGCGAGCCGTGAGCCTGCCGAGAGATAGCGTCTCTCAAAGGAATCTTCCTCCAAGACTCTCTCGGACGTCTCCGCGAGACGACGGAGTCGGTGAATTTTTCCTCTCCTTCCCTTTCGACTTTCAAGAGGATTTTCTCTTGCCCCGGCGCGACCGTTTCACGTTTCGCCGGGTTCGCGGTCTCGCATCGAGGGCAACTTGCTCTCGCGTCGGCCGAGGTCTTCTCGAGCCCTCGATCGATCGCTCGGTGGGAAAATCCAAATCTTTGCCGCTCCCGTGGCAGGTATCTGGGTATTTCGTGTCCATAGTATCGCTCGTCGGGCCCAAAACTCGACTCGGACTTCCACGACCCAAGAGACGAGAGCGGAATCGCTCGGTCCCCCGAGTCTTCCAGAGAGATGAGCAGAGAGCAGTGGTTACAAGTTCGCCAGGCCGGAGAGGGCCTTGGATGTTCCAAGGAAGCTGGGCGATGTTCCGAGTTGCGGTCTGAATCGCGAGACTCCAAGTCTCGGCTACAATTTCACGCTCCGAAATTTCCTTGTTCCGTCGGAAGACCCGAAATTTTCTTCCCGACAAAATTCATCCTGTAAGCGCGAAAATCTTGGAGTTTACCTGAGACTACGGTCCTTCGTGGCTTCCTTTCCGATCGAGTGTAGCACGGCTCGAATTTCCGCCACGCTTCGACGAAATTTCACGGCTCGAGGAGAAACGCGAGAGTGGGGAACTCGAAAGGCTCGAGAGCTCGAGCTCGCGGTGTTCCGAGGCAAGGGAAAAAGGAAAAGCAAGGACCGCGAGCAAGGGATCTATTTGGCTCTCTCTCGCGATCCTTAATCGGCCCGCGCCAACTTCTACGACGAACCGTAAAGCTCTTTCCGACAATTTCTCCGGTTACGAGCGACGACGTCGGAGTTGTTTCTTCACCTGCGAGGCAAAGATATCGAACAATGACGGGAAGTAGAGTTTCGCATTAAGGAAATAGAGGAAGGTAGGCAGAACTTTCGAACTTACCTAGAGTTTCCAGTATTTGTTACCGTGATTCAACCTACCCTCTTCTCTCTCTCTCTCTCTCTCTCTTTCTCTACGTTCTTCCTCGCTCTCTTTCCCTTTCCGTCCCTTTCCATTATTCCCTTTCGCCCCTTTCCCGAGTACTCGTTACTCCTTACGAACTTACAAATTGAGCACGTAAGGATGGATCGAGGAGTCGCGGGAATGATAATTCCACACCGTTCGGAGTACTTTGCTCTTTGTCGCGTTTCTCCAGTCGTCGCCATGTCGGAGCGCGAACAAAGCCTACGAAACTCGAGACACTCGTGGAATTCTTTGCTCGTTAGATCGTCAATCGCTGGGAAGAAAAATCGCTCAAGTGAAAATTGCGACTTTGCGTCGTCCTCTCGCGTGCTCGTCGCTCGTGTCTCGCCCATTAACGGGTTCCGCGGTATTTGGCTTTTCTTCTCTCAACCGCCGCTGTCGTCACGGGAAATTGTTTCGAAAGAAGGGCGACAGGAGCGAAGAAGGAAGCTGCGGAGACGATAAGAGAGACAGAAGCCCGATCTCCTCGTCCGAGCGAGAATCTCGATTGCTCCGGGTCGTCGGGGCAAAAGGTACGGTGGAAACGGGCGTTTCTTCTCGGCGAAAGCGAGGACTGTTGGCCATCGCTGGCCTCGGAGGCCGAAAGGGAAAATCTTATTAGGCGTCTCTCGGAAACTCTCCGCTTTGCGCGGATTCTGTAAAGTGGCGAGGGTGGCGTCAATCGAATAACCAGACCATAAACCACCAGAGGCCACCGAGGGTGGTGGAGGAAGGTGGAGGAGAGCTCAGCAGCTCCGCAGGTCTGGAGCTCGGCTGCTAGAACCCGTTTACGTCACCCGTAAACCAGCGTCCTGCGGATTTCGACGAGCAAATACACTCGCGGCTATGGTGCCTCGTAAAGCTAGCCGAGGCTCGAGCTGACGCACCGCTTTCCTGACATTCTCCGGACGGTATAACCACCCCCGTGACTCGCCATCGACTCCCATTTTCCTTCCTCTTGGGCGTCGTTCTACGTTTTTAACAATATCGACCATTACCTTGGTAGCCATTTCTCTTCCGCTTTTCGTCGCTGAATCGCTCGATGGCAATCGGGGGATGGAATGGTCGCCCAAATTTGGAGGGTGGACGGAGCAGGAGAAAAATGTTTTCGCTCATTTTCCTTTTTTGGCCGAACACGTTCAAACCAGACTTTCACGGTTAATTAAAGTCTAAAGGATGGTTTCGCGTATCACATAAATGATTAACGTAATAGCGGTGCAATGGGTGGATGCCTTTCTACCACCGTTGCTTTGCACTCGTCTCGCTTTATATCTCTTGCCCTCTCCTTTGTGTGTTTGGGATATTAATTAAAGAGCCAGCAATGCCAAAACCGCGTCTATTTCAGCGTTTCAGGAGAGAGAGCTAACGTACAGAGTGATAACCGTAAGATGGCTCGTTCTCTCGTTGTCTCACTCCCTTTTTCCTCGTGTTCTTCGTACTCTTGCCGAGCAAAGGGAGGTCGCATCAACGCATATAATAAATTAGGGTCGCAGAGGCAGGATAGCGAAATGACAAGTCGCGTTGCCGGATATTGCAACTAAGGTGCTCCTATCTCGACCCTGCAACCTCGTTGCGATCTTTCCGTGACTCTTCGAAATGTTCTCCATGCGCGAAACAAAGCTCTCGGTTTCGCGCAGTTTTTTTTAAACGGCAAAGCATCGTCGATTGGGGCTACAGATATTTTTGAACGAGATCGTCTACCGCTATCCTCGTACCCTTGGCCGATGACGCGATGAGCACTCTGCAATGTTTTACGTGCCGGAAGGAAGCGAGGAAATAAGAGTTCGCCCTCGTTATTCGCGTCTCGCGAAGGAACGCAGAATTCTTTGGAGAAGGAGGCGCTCGACGCGAGACGCGATTCACGGGGAGTGGAAGTCTTTCGCCGAAGTGCCGCGGTCGAGAGCCACGTTTGCCTAACGATGTCGAAGTCACGGTAGAGATCGTGCCGTTTAGCGTTCCAGACATGTATCGTCGCCTCGCCAAAGACGCGCGCGATTCGTTATCGCAGTTTAAACTTGGTCCTGTTTGAAAGCCTTGCCAACGGTAGACTTCGAGGAGCGTCTTTGAAGCTGCGCGAGTAAATTATCTGCGCAGTGGAAGTTTCAATAATATAGCGACGCAACCCGCCTTTCCGGCTGCGAGATCCTTTGTCGCGCTGGCGACCCCGTTGTCTTTGAAAAGTCGGACCGAGGCTTTCGTCGGTGAAAATTCGAGACGAAGGGAACGTCCAAGAGCGCGAACGATCGCAGGGGCGGTGGTTCATCGCGGATGACGCGAAAGCCGGAAGCAACGCGAACAGCCGGTGGACTTCGACGAAGATCGCGTAAGTTGGGTGTCGCGTGCAAGAGACTGCCGACACGAAAGCGGCGAACGCAACTCGAGATATCTGATTGCGCTCGAAATGCGAGCGTAATTCCCCCTCGGTACGGTGGCATTATTTATAAATCTTTTTTCGAAGCGTACCTCGCGCTCTCGTTATCTCGCCGCCGATATAATTTCCCAACGGTTAACTCCGCTTATGCCGTCGGCGTGAAACGATCTCGTTAACTAATTACCAGTTTTTTCTAACGAGCGCTCCTTTATTCCCGCGTTACGGGTAATCCGTGGCGCGCGTTTGCACGCAATTGGAACGAAAATAAAGAGGAGACGGCAAATGAGGAACGGAGAAGCCGATTGGCCGTAATTCGCGTCGCCGATTTCGAAATATCCCTGGACATTCGTGCGCGCAATCACGGTCGTGCTTTGCTGGCCTTCGTCGTTCTCCTAATTGCGAGTCGACGGATATTTTGGACGTGGCTCCGTCGCTCAAAGACGCGCGCGAGAACTCAGCCTCTCGTTAAAACGGACATCCGATACGTCGATACTTCCCGTGCTCGCTCTTTCCTCGTAAACGTAGAATTGCCGCGGATTACTTTGTCCACGCTAACGAACCATTACGCTTCTCCGCTTTTCCGCTCCGAGTTTAGCGCGAACGAGTGCAGGTTCTCAAAGTACTTGCTTTTCCTCTCGCTCTCTTCCATCCCGAGGAACTTTATTGGACGCAAAGCGGAGGAACGATTCTGCCGGTGAAATCGTTTGCCGTACATCGGTTCCGTTTTGGCTCTCATCGGATCCTTGTGATATTACTTGTCCGAGGCGAAGATCCTTTTCTTTTTTCGGGAAAATTAATTCCACGATCTTTTCGGCGAACGAAAGAAACAAGGTGAGGCGAAAGATCGGTGAATTTGGTACGACACGACGACGTCTCGTCGCAAGGTGAAAGAGTCGGGATGGAGGAAAAGACGATTAAAGACGAATAAAACGATACGATTAAAATGACGTATACGAGGTAATCCTATCTGGGCACGTAAAATCTGGTCACGACGTAAGAGGATTAAGGTATTAAGAGGTTAAAGTTGAGAGGCTGCCGACTGATACGGCTCTCTCCTCCATTTCGTCCTCAGTCGTTACCACCCTTCTCCCGCACTGGCCCTTTCCACCCTACTTTCCTCTTTTCGTCAAATACCGGTTTGCCTTAATCGCTGGATCGCCGAGTCGTTAATAATATTTGATGTCGCTCAAATGAATGATGGATGTCGGAAACGAAGAAACATCGTTACTCTTAATAAGATTTGGTTGCGGGATCTTCCGCGGCTGGGGGCAACCCCGACGAACAACAGCCGGAAAGTTGTAGGGCGTCTAGGGCGTAGGCCGACGTTGCTCGACGCGGACTCGCTCGACGAGAAATTGATCGATTAGGAAACTTTCTTCCGCTAACAAGGCAAGTTCGGTAACTGATACCTTCCGATTTTGATGCAACTTTGCATAAATATTTATTAGACATATCTAAAAAGATGTATTGTGTAATATAAATGATGAATAAAGAATTTGTTAAATTCAAAACTTCTCCATTCATAACATTCCATATCTCCTACACAAGCCTAATGAGCGTATCATAATTGTAAGTAAGTTTAACGAAATAAGTCGCACGCTCCGCGTCGAATTTGACGGAACGTTGGCGGACTTTTCACACGAAACAATTCCAGCGAGTTCGAGGAGAAGGTAAAACGTCTCAGCGCAACGGCAAAGAGATTCGACAACGATTATATCGAGGATACACTCGTTTGGTTTAACGCGCTATTAAATGTTTCCCCGTCTGCGAGAGGAGGGAAGGGCTTGGAAATATTCGGGGCCACCCTCTTTCCGTTTCGCCGGTGGCTCGATTCAACAGGAAAATCGTCACTCGTCGTTACCTACGTGGAGAATCACGAGGGTTCTTTGAACTCGTGCGATAAACTCCGGAATAATTTCAAATTCTTTCCGTGCAATTCCGTCGGGTGTTTTACGAGGCTTCTTCGAGCCGGTCCCTAACAGCCGCCTAATTCGTTTCCCGTTGTATTTTTCCCTACCATTGTATTTCTTCTTCTCACTCGGCGCGTGCTTCGCCGTGGAAAAGAACTTTCTAAGAAAGTAGCGTTCTACGAGTTCGCGCGAGGTTTTATTTCTCCATGCTCTTACCCCTACTAATCCTCCCCCGCCTAACTGTCCTTCTCTTTACTTTCTCTCACCCCCTCTCATCCCCCCACGCTTTTCCTCCACCTTTTCCTCCTTATCTCTCGTTTTCTACCCTCTTATCTCCTTCGTCTCCGTATGTTTTCCCTCCTCGCTCCTTTGCCGTCAGCCCTCAGCCATCCCTTCCTCCCACGGCTCGACTTTCCTTCTGCTCTCTTTCAGAACGACCTCTCTCCCACTCTCTTTCAATTTTTTTGCATCTACTTTCCGTCGCACTTGCACGTTGACACGTACTCGCTCGCGAGCGTTCCTCTTTTCCTCTTGATCTCTCGCCCTTACTTTTTGTTCACCGGTCTTCTATTCTCTCTCTCTCTCTTTCTCGTGGTTCTCGTTTTTCCGCGTTCCTTCGTCTCTTTTTCTGCCTTCTCGACTCTTTTCTCCCTCCTCCCTTTCCGCATTTTCTTCCACACTCGCCGAAGCAGGTCGAATGCATACTTAGACGAGGTGCGCGCTACACGACCGCGGTCCACGATACCTTTTTAAATTTGCACGTGTACGTGGCTTTCAGGCCGGGAGTACGATTTTCGCTGCTGGAAAAAGAGTACGTTTTTCCGTACAGCAACCTTCTTCCTCCAAGGCCGTGTTTAATTCAAACGGCGCGCGATATCAGCGAATACGGGAATTCGCGCGGCCTAGCGCGAAAATACTAATTCGCGTAATTATGGTATGCTGTGTTTTCAGCCTATCCCGGAACGAATTTCTCTCCGGGAAAACGTCGACGTTTCCGTTTCTATTTTCGTCTTTTTTTCCGGCGTTACAACTTTACGGATTTGTCGAGAGTAAAAAATATCGCCAAGTATTTGAAGAACTGCTCGCGCAATTACGGGGACCTTTTAAAATAATTGCACCTATCCGTCGACGAATCTACCCGTTATCGTGCGACGATGCTTCAGGAGGTTCACCGGCGCGTCGAAGTCCTCTCCGAATCGTCGTTACCGTCGCGGTTACATGTTTTATTTTTCTCCTTTTTTTTTATCTACAGCTGGAAACGGAAAAAAAATGCGACTACAAAATTTTTTCGTCCGGAATCATTATCGGTCGTTACCATTAATAATCACGAGTCTCGTAACAACGTCCCACAGGACCAGGATCTGGCAATGAGTTTCGCTCCCCCTCCGTGTATCCTCCGTTCTCCCCCGCGCCCACGTTTTTTCCCTAAATTCTCTCTTTCTCTCTCTCTCTTTTCCACTTCCTCTCGCTCTCGTCGTCTCGTTGCAGCGCCGGTGCAACCACGTTTAATTGCGAAACATTTCCACGATAATACGAAACGATGAATCAACGGTTCGCGGACTCTATTTCTGTTTAATTGCAAAATATCCGCCCCGTCGGTCGGCTCTCGTTCCGTCTCTTTTGCGCTCCCTTCGTCGCCGAGTGAAATCATTAGTTTTCTTCCCGCGGAAACGCGCGAAAGATCGATGGGACTTGACCATCAGGATAATCCGCCAATTCTCCCTCGGTGATTTGGATTTTGGAGCGGAACGAACTTGGAACTCGTTATGCCACTCTTTGACGTTTCGTCAACGGACGTCGATGTCGTCGCTCCTCGGATAAGTTGAAGGAAACGTTCGACGATTCGGTACATTCCGCGCGATAACAAACGTTTTAATTGACGGAGGAATAGAGGGAATTTACGTGAAGGAAGGCTTGCGACGACGTTAGCATGTTCGACGGATTTGAAAGGAAAAAAGTAACAGAGGAAGAAAGGACAGAGACTGCAATCTATCTCGGTGAAGTTCGATCGAACGTCGAGTCATCGTTTAAACCATCCGCGGTGGTGAATGTTCGTCGGAGGTTTGCGAGGCGTCAAGCTGAAACCCCATTAGTACGAGGCTGTCGCTCGCTTTGCCCGCCTCGAAAGCTTTGCCGCGAAACCTATGAGCTTTCCGCGCCTCTCCCTACAGTTACCGTTCAACTATGGACCGGAAAGGCACCGAGAGGAAGCGAATGCCGGAAATTTTACAACGGTTGCAATTTTTAAGTACTCCCGCCTTGTAAAATTCTCTGGAGCCTCGTTCTCGTTTTCCTTGCTCGCCCCGAAAATGTATCGATGTGGACGCGAAGTTTCAAAGTTCTTTCCGATTCGTTGGTCCCCTTATCGCCAAAAATATCGCCGACGCGAGATGAAATTGCGTGGTTCGACTGGATGAATTCTCGATCGTCGGATCCAACGGTACAGCCAGGTGCCGTTATCCGTCGAAAGCCTTTGGGAAAGTTTGCCACTGCTCGGAAAGCGAGGGTAAACGAAACTGCACGCCCTGAAGCGGTTCCACGCACCTACGGGGATTCTCGAGGACGGGGGGGAAATTCCACCACCTCGCCGTCATTTGTCGAGAGCCCTCCTGTGACTGCAGACTCCGTTAGAGCTCGCGAGAATAGATAACTACCCTGGCTCCGTTAACAGGCACTCGGTTTATGAGCGATCTTGCTGGAAGCGCGATCTTCTCGAGCACAGAGTTGCCCCAATATCCTTGGCGTGTCGGCTCGTCGGGTCGCTCGTCCCTCCGTCCCCACAGTTTCTCGATTCTCGTTTGAAGTTTTCGGCCGTTGAAATTTCGACGACTTCTGCTCTTGTAGGGAGCAGGTTGCAAATTTGGCTTGGTGGTAGCTTCGATGCGACGTGCCTTTCGCAGCGAGACGAATGCGCGTTACGTGGAGCACGGTAGGGCCGGGTCATCGATGCAAACTCGGAGAGATGGTACGCGCCGACATGGTCTGGTCCGAGCTGGCACACCGTGGCATGGCATGGCATGGCATGGCATGGCGTGGCGTGGCGCGGCGCGGCGTGGCGTTCAATTCGTAGGGTAGTTAAGGGCACTGACGTAACTACTGCGGCTAATGAGGCATAAACAACCTGGGTGCTAGTTGCTCGAGCCCGGCTCGTAACCACCATCCGAAAACCCCTTTCCCCCTTCGCCTAACCAACTATCCCCGTCCATTTTAGTGGCCGTCTATAGTTTAGTCACTGTTCTCGTAAACTAATAATATCGGCGCCGCAGGACGGTCCTTTCGGTGCGGCCAGCCTCGAATTTATCGTTTCCAGCAGCGCCGGTGGCAACGGGATCCGTTCCGCTTTTGTCTCGCTTCGCCATGCCGCGAACGCTCGTCCCTTCGAAGGAACGCGTCGAGCGCTTTTTCCTACTCCACCTCGATTCTTCCTCTTTAATTCACCCGTCGTTCTCCGCTCGTTTCTCTTTTCTTCGACGTCCGTCGATGCCTTCCGTTCGACGAGAGAAAAGATCCGAAAGATCCTCTTCCGTAACACCCTCTCGGGCTCCTCCTCGTCTCTTCGTCTGTTCCGTCTTTTTGCCCGTTGAGCGCGTGAGCGCGCGTTCGATAACTGAATTATTCATAAGCGCCGAGTGCCATTAAGGGTTTCATTTAATTCGAAATAAGCTCGACGAGCTTACGAGACGATACGCGCAAAGGTAACGTTACTGTGAGCTTCGGAGGAGTTACGATACTTTCCCCGGAAGGAGACCGAGAGATCGCGCAATATTTTCCGTCCGTTTCCAGCAACCTTTTTGCCCTTCCGTGAGATCGCGGACCGCGCGGAATTCTAATCGGCCGCAGCACGCAACAAGTTCGCGCGAACGAACGGACGATAACGGGGCTGAATATACATTTTTCTCTAAGACCAAAAGTCGATCGCGGCTCGACGTTAACGCGAACATAGGCGTTTGTAAATGAGGAAGCGGGTTACTACCCTCGCCGTTGGCGGAAGAAGGATCGGTCTTTGGATCTTTCAATGGCCGTCAGGCAAAGCGCAGACACGCCGGAGAAGCTGTAAAACATCCTTCGGATTTACTGAAAATTGCCGTTTCGTCGGGGCGACAACAGCCATACCGACTTTTCGCGAGCACTAATTTTCAGCGACGACTCTCCTCGGCGAGAACATCGCGGCACGATTCGTCGGAAGAAATCTCTCCGAGGACTTTTATACATCCTTTCTCGAGGCAGACAAGCGCGCGGGCGAGCCCGATAAGCTCTCTTTCCTTCGCGCCGTTTCGCCCACCCTTTTCTCTTTATTCGCTCTCTCTTTTCCTCCTTCTCCTCTTCTCTCTCCTTCTCTCGTGCTCTCTCCACCCACCCAGTGATAATTGCGTAGCATCGGCAAGAGCGAGTAGAGGTTGTTTACTCCGAGGAAAGCTCGACCAAGAAGGGAGAGGGACGGAACGGAGGGTGGCAGAGCGAGCGAGGGTGGGACGAGAGAAAAAGTCGAACGGCACTGGTGAGAGAGCACAAACGAGAAGGAGAGAGAAAGAGACAAAGAGGGGACCAGGAGGGAGGACGAGTGTAATTCTAACGGGTTTAAGAGAGTCGTTTTTAAAGCTCGTCGACCGAGAGAATCGGTGGGCGCGGAGAATGCGGCAAAAGAGGGACAAAAATAGAAGAAAAGAGGAAAACGAGGGAGGGAGAGATAGCGGCTGGAGAAAGATAAAAGAAGGAACGTGAGAAAGAGGATGAACCGTCTATGGAAGTGCCCGGAACATCAGCCGGGCGTAGTTCTTCGCGTTTCAAAGTAATTTCGTTAAACGCTCGTGGAAGCGCTCGTGGGAGAAACATTCCCGTTGTTCGAGTGTATACTTTTCCCTTGGTGAAAATACTCCGCGCGACTTTCCACATACGGTACACGCTCGCCGAGAGGAGCGTTCGGAGTACCATTTCCGGACGATGCCGATGAAAATTTAACGAACGAGCGAACGGCAACCGCTCGTTCCTCTTTGCGACGATTCTTCGAATCTCCGACAAATCTGTCCGGAAATTCTAGCCAGCTTCGAAGTACCTGACTACGAATCTTGTCCGCGATCGTGCGCTGCTTCTCGACGGTGAACGTCGAAGATTGTCATAAATTTAATCGAAGAGGGCGAAAAAAGGGAGACCGCTGGAGCCGACTGTTTCACAGAAAATCGCGAGTCGGCCGCCCATTTGATCTTTCTTCAAAGTGGCGGATTTTTTGAGAGTGTTTCGACGATCGAGCGGGACAGTTGGGGGCAAAAGTGGCGGTTCTCGGTGTTAATGAAACATCGCTGTTGCCGTGGCAGTTGCGACAAATTGCCGATATCCGGTCGTTCCGTCGGCAATTACGTGCGACGGGCAAACTGCGAGAAGATCGGCCGGAAGGATAGGACGGCAGACCTCGCGATACTATAAATACATGTATAAAATATAACGTCGTTGCCCGTCTATAAACCGGAAGCATCGTAAACTATTCAAGCTGTGCTACCGTCGTCGTTTTGTCGTGCATCGTCTCGCGCCACGTGCCACGTGCAATGTGCAACGTATCGTGCGCCACGTGTCACGACATCGATCGATCTCGATCTTCGACGAGTTGTCCTCGCGCGCGGTCGAAAGAACATTTCCCTCGACGAGCGAGAGACGAGAAGTCGAGCTGCACTTCCTCCGCGAGGTTTCTTTTTCCTCGGCAAAATGGAGCCGTATTTCTCCGCAGTTAGCTCGCAGTTTCTGATTCTACTTATTCCCATTGTGTCCCGAGGCCGTACGTAATACGAGGCAGACGCTGCCGCGCGCTGCTTTCCGCCGTTTAATTGCCTCGTTACACTTGTTATCGTGGCTCGTAAAGGGCACGATATTAGTCCCTTCTTTCTTGTTTGCACGACGAGCTTCGTTCGGTATGCTTTATCTTGTTCGAGCTCCAATCTAAACAGGCGCGAGAATAAACACGTGTAGTCGGCGTAATATCGATCGCGAGGGTAGGAGAATCTCGTGGAGCGGCTTCGAGCAACCCCCGGCAAGTTTTCCATCGTCGTGGAAGGACGAGGGAAGGAAGAGACCGGTCTCAGCGACGAGGGCAAGGACGAGCTTGCCAGCGAAGATATCTTCGCGAAGGTGTTCACGATTCGTCCCACCCCCGACAAGTTCTACCGTGTTCTTTGTTTTTTTGCGCGGCTACGGGGACAATCGGGAACGGAGGTCGAAAAAAGCCGGCAGCGTAGGCAACGAGTGCGGCGAATAATCGGGAGGTAAAAGAAATAAATGGCAGTAATTGCGTTTATGCCGCTTTAACGGCACTCTCGGGGCTCGTGACTTCACATTTCGCTTTGTTTCTCCGACCATGGGGGCGGGCAATCGACGAACTCGTGTAAACGAAAGAGCGCGCGAGTTGGAGCGTTTCCGAGGCGGCTGAAATAAACGGAAAGACGAGGGGGAAAAAAGAGGATATTGGAGGAGCGCGGATTAGATAGAGGCGGAAAAGAACGAGCGAGTAGAAATAATGGTTGAAGAGAGGACCGTGCGAGCGAGCTCGAGGAACTAATTTCCAACGGAGGAGGATCTTTATTCGCGTTAATTAATTTCGGCGAGCGCGGGAGGATAGAGGCTCGAGCGATTAAAACGGCCCTCATCGTGACAATCGTAGGAAGAAGGAGAGCGCGAGACTCTCTCTCTCTTTGAAGCGTGTCCCGAGCGCGGTGATATTTAATAACGGGGCACAAACGGCAGAAATCAGCGTGCCAGGGGAGATAGATCCGAGTGCAGCTCCGTTTATGTCCTCTCTCGCCTCTCTTCGCGTCTCGTCTGCTCTCCTCGGTCGGGTGAATCGTTAGAAAGTTATTCAGAGGAAAAGGTCGTCGAAGGGTGGCCGCGCGCGCGCTGATTCCAAGTTATTCTGCCGTCGCGCCGGCTCGGATCGGCACGGAAACGCCGTGGCGCCGTACCGCGCGCCTAAAACCACCGCGCAAAATTCGCCCCGTCCTTTACATAACTCGATTCAATTGGAAAGCGTTTTCCTCGTTGAACGGCGAGTTCCTGAATACGCCTCGACGAGCTGCTTCTCGCGGCCTCCGATGAAAAGGACTGTCGGAGAGGGGCAGGCGGAGAGAGAAGTCTGATTTTACGCGTCTCGGAGTCGAAGGAAAGGGGTTCGACGCGCCGGAAGAGAGCTCAAGCCCCTTTTCGCTCGACGGTACTTTCGCCGAGAGAAACGCCGCGGAAAGATTCAAGGTGTTTCAAAACCTCTACTACTCGACCGAAGGAATTAATTACTCCGTTTTGTCGATCGGACGAAACCGAATCGTGCCAATGCCATTGTGTGCTCTTCGAGGACAAGAGGCGGACCGATCGACCATCGCTCGGTGGCACACGAAGGAGAGGTTGACTTGGATCGTCGTGGATGGAGGAAAGTCTGCAAATTCGACCACCTGTCTGTCGAAAATTGCGAGGTAGCTGTGCGTCGAACGGAGCGAAACGCAAAGGGAGGCAATTATGTGAAAATGTCATTCGGCCGCGGAGAGCGAAACCAGGCTTTCAGCGATACTGCAAATTAGTCTGCTCGTTTGAATCGTATTCTCCGCAATTACCGTTGAAATTCATCGACTTTAAAGTATCGACGTAGTTAACGCGAGAACGGGGCAGGATATTTCTCCTCTCATTCTTGCCATCCCGAGTCACGAGGCGATAAATCATCGAGCGATGATTGTAGCGCGACAAAGAATTACTTTTTTCCCTGGTCTTTAAACTTCCCTTTGCCTCTTTCGCGTTAATTAATATCATTATTTTGGAGGATCGGTCGGAGAATGGTCTGCGCCTCCCTTTCCGCCCTCTGGCCAGCGAGGCGAGATAGGAGGAAATAAATTCCACTCGAGTGTTCTCTCTTTGTCGACCTCGTTATTACCTTTTACATTCGCTTACAATCTCGCCCTCTCTTTCTCCACTGGATGGGGAGACGTTTACAGATATCTGAGGCAGGGACGAACGGTGCGCCAATATTTTCAGTAGTGTCACTCGACGTCCGAAGCAGCGGGCGAAAGAGCAAAGAAAAGAAAGAAAAACCACGGGTGAATGTAAGAGGACACGAGAGACCGGCGTTCCAGGGTGAATGGTCAAAGAAGAGGTACGAGCTGGAAGACACGTGAAAGATGATACGCTCCCGAGGCATGTGCACCCTCGCCCATCCACGGAAGCACGTTTCGTTTCGCGCCCGCGCGCAAACGTCCATCTACCGAGACACGTACAACGATATCGAGACAAGGCCGAGCAAAGGGAAGAAAATTCGTGAAAAAGATACGCGCGGATTTATTTACTTCGCGGATAAAAATTTCATCCGTGAATATATCCTTCTACGTTCCTGTCCACCGACGAGATCCGAGACTCTTTGATCTTTCGTCGGAGAATGGCGGGCTCGAGTGGAGGAAATTTAAGAGCAAAACCTCCGAAGTTTTATTTGTCGCGGAAAGTGCATGAGAGAGGGTCGCGAGAAACGCGCAATTTCGATGCAAGTTGGCCAAGATGTTGGACGAGCAAAATGTAATATTAGCGAGAGAGTGTCTCTCCCTTTGCAACGAAGGGGAAACATGTATGATTTTTCCGTTGACAGCGTAACCCTCGTCTACGGGGCCGCATGCAGATTTAATGAAGCACCTGCCGTCACGAGCGAACGAAACTTTTTAATCTTCTTTTTCCTGCATGCGCGTATTCCTTTAAAACACAACGGCCAAAGTGCCTACAGATTTTGCCTTTAACAATTAAATCGAGGTCGACGAACCACCGAGAATATATTTTCATATTTTTTTTTTTTCTCCCTCCTCGTGTCGCGCAAACAGAGACGGTGTTTTCGATCTTTCGTTTGAGGCTCGTACCTTCCGAATAAAGCAGGTTTCTTCGATGCACGAATATATTTAACCGGTAGATTCGCTGGCTGTAAAGCGTGACTGCGAGAAATTTTGAGACACGTACGTGCATCCCAAGAGCCCTAACATCGAACTTCTCTCGGTGCAGCCACAATTCCCTCTAACCTACATCCTCCTCGCTCGCTCCGAGTATTTCACATTTTCCGAAACTTTCCACTTACCCAGAAATCTAACCCGCGACACTTCCACTTCGTGGATAGGTACAAAACGCGACTCTATGCAGATCGCATCGGGAATAAAATATCGAAGAAAACAGGCAACCCGGAAAGTGAAATTCAGCGCGCGTAATTAATTCGGGAGCTTCCCCCGTATCCGTGGAGGAGGATTCGCGTCGAGAGTTAATCGTAAATCCACGGAAGTTTGAGCAAGAAAAATTTCAGCCAACCAAAGAATAATAGTCCAAGAGATATCAGGATCGCGCGGCCATGGCCCGGTATAACGAGCCTTCCGGAGTACGGTGTCCTTAATGGAAGCGGGAATAAGCAAATTTCGATCTCGGCGAGTAAACGTGAATAATAGTTGGCGGTAACTTGGTCGGCGCGGGTGCACAATGGATGGACATCAAGTGGCAGCGGTACGATACCGGTACCGGTACGCAAAGTATCCATTATTCTTGTTAGAGGAGAATTTCGAGCGTGGCATTCTACCGGTACACCGGTAGTTAGTAGTTACGTTTCTCGTGGATTTAGAGAGCGGAGTTACGCGCGATCGGTGCCTCCTGTTTACGCTTCCAACGGGAGAGAGACGGAGAGGGCGTGTGTCTGTGTGTCTGCGTATGTGTTAGAGAGGAAAAGGGACAGCAGAGTTTGTTAATTGTTCACCGGTCGTCCGCTTCCTTTGTCGAGGATCGCTCCGCCATCGAGCGAATCGATTTACCGTCCGATCGATCAACGGCTCTCTAGCCGAATTTTTAAAACGCTTTCGCGAAACGGGGGTGCAAAGTGGGTCGAAAGCGATACCGTCGAATGGACACTTTGCCTCGCATCGATCTACGCAATTTCGAGCTTTTCCCACGCCTCGAATTTCCCCGAGTGTTCGATTAAGCGTCCGTTTCGTCGATCCTTTCCGAGTAGTGGCAAATTCGGCACCGGAAAGTCGTGAAGACGTCTCGGCGGAACTGCGAAGAGATAAAAGTTTGGAGAATTCTTACTTACGGTCGCCACTCGCGAGTCGCGAGGATCGTGCCAGTTGAGGTCGTAAATCCGCTTCCATCGGCGTTCGAACTCGGTCGAGTATCAAAATGGAAGTTGGCGGTTACGAGAGACTCGTAAAGAAGATTCCCAGCAGCTATCCTCTCGGCGCGACTGCTAGAAGAAACGGAACGTGCGGGCAGGGCATCGTGTCGCGTTGAATTCTCTCGGCGCGAGGGCACCAGGGGAGGAGAATAAAACGAGCCAGACGCCGGAAGGTTTCCGTGTCCCGCTACCGTGCATCCAATAATCGTCCCACGGGCAATGATCGTAACGGTAACGAGGCGAATCTGCTTTGGTTTGTCGCCGGTGGGTAACGTCGTTACGACGGTCTACCGAGAACGAAAAGCCGAGAACGTCGGACCCGAGGAAAATGAAGAGGAAAGGGGAGTTCGCGAGGTGGAAGCTCCTTTCCCCGATACCTCGTCCCAGTTCCCTGCTCCTAAGCTTTGTCGAGCGCGCGCAGTCTGCGCTCTATATTCGCGGATTAAAGTGAACCCGGGTCAACTTTTTCTCCCGGATTCCATGTTCCGTGACCGCGCGGTCGAAGGGACAGGGCTGAAGGGACGGCGTCGAAACGGAGGAGGAGGAGAAGGCGTCGAGTCGATTTTATTGCGATTCGGTCGTACAGTCGACGGGCAATGTCGCGTCGATGGATCTAGAAATATTTCGAATTTAATCGGGGAAATTCCTCCTCCCACGCGATCCGCGCATTCCCGTCTTTTTCTTCGTCGCAGACGTGGAGGTTGGCTGTTTCGAAAATCGGAGAGAAGCGTGCATCGAGGCTGGGAAATTGCTCGTTGAGGGCCAACGGCAAAAGAGAAACTCTCGAGGATAGGGTCTCGCTCTTTCGTTCGTATCGTCCGCGTCCTGGCCTTTTCTACTTTCGTCGGCCGTGAAAGACTCGGAGAATTTGCGTCTTCGCGTAGATTACCGGCTCCACTTTGAATCGCTACCGTCAAAGGATTTCAACGAGACGAGAGGAACTCGAAATTAGAAGGGTTCCGGGGAAAACTCGTCGGTTCGAGGAGGGGTTGCTAGCCTCGGCTGGATTTACGGCGGTGCCACTGTGCGACTCAGGATCGAATCGAACGCGAAGATTGGGGAGCGTTGAGACTCGCACCTCCGGCCAATTATAAGGGTGCATTTGGAAGAAAGAACGAGGGACGCCGGACGAGCCTTCCGCTCGACGCGAGAAACGCCCTTGGCGTTAATCCTTCCTCCCTCGAGACGTAGTCCGCCGCGATAATCTTCCTCGAGAGCGAGTTTCCTCGGTCTCCGCCTTTGAACTCGCTGCGCCGGTTGAAGAGTACCTTCGAATTCTTCGTTCCCTCGGCTCTATCCTCGTCCTCTATTTTTCGGCGAGACGGGAAAAACGGAGGCACCGTCGCGTCGGTCCCGCTCGAATTCGTTTCACGCGTTATAATCTTTAATTAAAGCGGCTCTCCCACGGTGCACAAAACGGAGATCGTTGGGCGATGCCGGACGCACCGGTGTACCGATTCTTCCCGGTCCTCTCTCGCGTCTTTCCTTCCAATTTTGACGGTCTCTGCTTTCTCTCCTCGTTCCATGCTCAAAGGCCGTTCCGTCGTTTCGCGAAAATGCGATCCAGCGTGCCGAGTCGTTCGAAATTTACGAGTGGCGCATTTTGGTCTGTCGACGTCGATCGACCTCTCAACGGCATCATCGCGAAATTGGCAAATCTCTTTCGTCGTTCGTGGAAAGATCGATGGTATTGTCCCTGGGTTCGAGGGAAGTTCCGTGGATCGGCCGCTACGTCGCTCGCATTCTGGGAGAAGAAGGAAAAGAAGGAGGATCGTTCTCGCGAAAGAAGGTCAAAGATCCCGAGGTACGCGGCGCTGGGTCGGAGAG
The DNA here is from genome assembly GCA_910591515.1 of Cerceris rybyensis. Taxonomy (NCBI): domain Eukaryota; kingdom Metazoa; phylum Arthropoda; class Insecta; order Hymenoptera; family Crabronidae; genus Cerceris; species Cerceris rybyensis. The sequence goes on from OU342797.1 coordinate 604,357, forward strand.
AAGGAAGAGCCGACAACGAGGAGCGTACGTCGAAGCGGGGATCGAGGATGGATAAAGAGGCTTTATTATGTCCAAGAAGGAGTCACGCGAGTAAGAAGCAAGGGAGACACGCCGTGAACCAGCGACAAAAAGTAAGGGGTAGTTTCTGTGCCCTGGGCCGTTTCATGGCAGTCGGCGCTCTGGAAAGGGGAGCGATATAAAAGGTTTTATTATGTTCCTGGACGAGTCGCATGAGAGTCTACTAACAGGAGAAGTTCTGGAACTGATACACTCCCATTTTTATGAAACTTTGCATAAATATTTATCAGGCATGCCTAAGAAGATGGAATCCGTTCGTGCTCGGCAACATTCTCGATGGCCGAAGAACATTTCCTGGATTTATCGAACATAAGTCCGATTCCCGACGTTTCCGGGCGACTTTTGGAAATTCCGTCCACGAGACGTTTCCATCCAAAGGCGAAGGGTGCAACGATCGACGAGGTGAATCGATCGGCTCGTGCACGAGGCGGTTCTTCGGGGGTTGTAAATAAATTACGCTCGCGTGACGTTTGCCGCGTGCCCAGTCTCCCTCGTTCCCCTTTTTCTCTATTTTGGGAGTCGGTGACGGTCGACGGCGAGGTAGTTGCTCCTCGAATGAAAGTGTAATCGTAAAAATGTAGACGTGGTTAGTCAAAGAGATCTTTCCGGCAAGGTAGAAAAGCCGGAAGGGTCGAAGAGAGAAGGGAAGGGAAAGAAAAGGAGACGAGAAGAGTCTCAGAGGCCAAGAGGACGGAGCTTCGCGGAGAACGGAAATCTTGTTCCTCGGTCAACCTTCTCTTGTACACGTTGCGGGATATTCGTTCTTTTGATCGGCCGTCCGTTAAGAAGAGCCATACGTGCTTTTCCGTCAGGTACCGCCAGGATGCACGTCCGACTCCGCTCCCTCGAAAAAGCGATCGCGCCTTAAACGAGACTCCTAAACTGGAAAAACAACTCCCCCTCGTTTTCCACTCCGTTACGATTTAATCGTACCTCCGATCTACTCTCGAAACCCTCCGACCGCGGGGATACGTTTATTCGAGGAGGTACCTCCTCGATATAGCACCCTTCTGCAAGGCCGAACGCTTGGATTAAACGAAAAAGGGAGAGGGAGAGAAAAGAAAATGTCCCGGTGTTCGACGGGGTTCGTTAACGACGCTGGTAAACGTCGACGCGAGTCGAAGGAGCGAAGGAGTCGTCGAGGGGTGGCTTTGAATCCGGAAGGCTGTTTATTGCGGGGCGATTCGAGAGAAAGCGGCTCGAAAGAGTGAAGGGGTAGCAGCCCCGTCTGGGAGCTCGTACTCGAGGATCTTTGCTGGGAAAGTTTACGAGTCAGGAGGACGATCCGGGCGAAATTGGTGGCCGCGCGTGTTCTCGATCGCTGCCTTTTGCCCCGAACGACGAATAAAACGAAGGACGGTCTCATCTTCTCGTTCCAGGTCTGTCGCGGACGCGGCGGAAATTTCGTCGATGTATGTCGACCGAGAGAAATAAAGCACATCGGAGAATAACTCTCGCTCGAGCCCGAATATCCACGACGAGTAGTCGCTGAAAATTACATTCAACGTCAAAACCGACGTCTTTTTTGGGTTTTCTTCTTCGGAATCGAACCGAGGAAAATGAAAAAGAATTACTTCGCAAAGAGTTTACGGTCGTCGTAACGTAGTTTGGTTTCTTTTTTCCGCGACCGACGTATCGAGAGAGTAGACGGCGCTACCGAGAAATTCGGGGCGAAGTCGTCGATCGAGCGTTTCAAGGGAGGTTAGCGTTCCGCGGTGCTTTTACGGCGTATTCCTGAGACATATTCAAGAGCCGTTGTTCGCAACGATTCGCCAACAGGAACGGGGAGATCCGCGCGACCTTCGGAGCAAAGATGTTAAATGGATTTTTATGGTTGGACCTTGTCGTCCCGGCTTGGCGGCACTGTCAGCTTTTTCTACAGTCGATTTTGGATCTGTTGTAGCTCGTAAAAGCCGCTCCCAGTTACCCCGTCCAAAACGCCACCCTCCTGGAGACCGGTTTGACCTTCGACGCCTCGATTCGACTATAACGGGTCGTCCGACGAGCCGCGAGTGGAATATAATCGACGAAGCACAGTTTAGCAACTCTACACCGACTAGATCTTAATACTATATACTTTGCGCAAAAATTTGAAACGCGGTATACCAAACTTCGCATTAGGATCGCAAGGGCGAAGGTGTAATACGATTCGTTTCATCGATCCCACGGTGGGAATACGATGTCTCCCTCGACGACGACCCTCGTCGGAAATGGGGTAAGGTTTGCGGAGACTTCGTTTCTCGGTGAGAAATTAGTCGAGGACGAGGACGACGACGACGGACAATTACGCGCTCGAGGTTCGCAGCGTTCCGGACGGAGGGTATTTTCTTTTTGGCTCCCTCGTCTTTCCACGCAATTATTAGCCCGTCCTCGCCAGGTTGGCTCGGTATCGCTCTCTCGTAAATATTTGATTAGGGAAAGGGTTCCGCGAAGAACCCTTTTCTCCGACTATTAGGGAGGAGACGATAAGCTCGTCGTGGAAGGCAGGCGGTCGAGGCTGGCGTGCGTGAAGACGGTAAATACTGGCCGAGGCGCAAAACTGAGTGCGCGACGTACCCCCTTGCTTCGTACGGGGCTTTAAATAAAGCGATAAATTCACCTTCAAGAGGGTAGATGGGCGCGGCCGAGCCCCTCGACCCTCAGGTGAAATCTTCGTTCAACCAGGATGAAAGATTTATGTGACGCTGAAATCGGTAAATAGTTTCGCAGCGGGTAATCCGTTTTGCACCAGGAAGCGTCCGTTCGCGCACGACCGAAGGTGGAGACTGGCCGATCGCGAAACTGTGAAACGTTTTCGCGTACGCGGACCCCGCGATGCCTCGTTCCGATCGAAAGATAATTAAAGGACCACGATGCGTTGGAGTTTGCGCGAAGTTCGATCGAAACGTGGCGCACGGGTGACGAAAAACGCGACAGGGACGAAAAATTTCCAATTACGTGTCCACTCGCGCGAACAACGTCCCAGGAGTGCCGTCGTGATTTTCCGACGCGTTTTTCGCATTAAAGCAATCGGGTAAATTCGCGAACGCGTTTCGAAGCGGCCGTCGTTTAGCCCGAACGAGCAGGCCGGGGCTCGCGTTTGCAAACACGGAGGGCTTTATTTCGCCCTGTCATGTACCAGCCGGCGTGCAAGGTGCAGGGATTCCTGTAAGATTAATGTTTCGGAAGATGTACAGCGGTTTTCAAAGGATGATAACTCGTGGGATGGGCGTGGGATGGGCGAGGGATGGGCGGGGCTGGCGTGCAAGCTTCCACTAAATTGTTACCGCGCTGGAAATGTGGATATGTCAACCCCCTCGTTAACCTCGCTAACGGTCTTTAAATAAAGCGATAAATCTAACGAGCTTTCAGGGTCTCCTCTTCTTCCGAGGCGTCTCGTTTCTTCTCCACTTCCGTCGTGCTTCCTCGATCGGGAGCGAAGAGGTTTCTCGAGTCGAGGGGAAAGAGAGCATCTCGGTTTCCGAGAGATCGTTCCGCGATTCGCGAAAAAACGGGAACAACGGAAACTAAGGATGGCAGCCGCTGGCCGCGCCTCCGGCTGTTCGTTCTGGTACGTCAAAGGGGAAGGCCGGGGGATAATTATCTCGAATAAAGTTACAAGGTTTTTGGGGCTTTAGATGGAATGGCTCGGTAGCGGCTACAACGCGAAAAGCTCCAATTTCCATTGTTTCTCGCGACACAGGAAACTCCACGGGAGGTCGTGGATGCGCGCGTGCCATTTCAAAATGACTTTCAACCAGTAGGGAGTAATAGCTTTGCCGGTCGGTGTAGATTAAAACGCTCCCGGGTTTTGGCCGTCGTATACGTTTCGCGGGGTTTGTCTGGCCACCTAGGTCTCGTCCGCGTCTCCTCTGCGTCTTCTCTGCGTCTCCCTTGCTCCCGCAGCCGTTCGCGTGTGCATTCCTCTGTAGGAGGCAACCGCGTATCTTTGTAAGCGACCCTGGATTGCGAGTGACCTCCGCAATGCTCTCGCTACCCTCCCTCGAGCGTTCTCCAGAAACGCCAGCTCGCACGAATCGTTGAAGCTCGCCCGTGGGTCCTTCGCTCTCTATTCCTCTTCCTCTCTCGGACTTTCTCCTCTCTTTTGATCGTTCGAAAATTTTTCGAAGACTGGACGAACGAGACGAAGGAAAGGGCAAGAGGGAGAGGGGATCGACCAAGGGAAAATAGGTCGGTCGCCCGCGAAGTCAGCGTCGGGCCGCGAGTTTCGCGAAACGCGAGCAGAGCATCCCTTTGGCCGCTTTTTGTCGTTAAACAAATTTCGCCTAGGCGGCCCGTATTACGAGTGGATTTTATATTCTTCCTCTCGGAGGGAGTCACGGGGTAGGAGAGGAAGAAGTCGCTATGAAATTTCGAGGAAGGAAGAACCGCGCTCTAACGAATACTTAATGCGATTTTGAAGGAGCGCATTCGCCGTCGGGGAGGGAAAAAGCAAGGTTCGCGTCTCTGTCTATTAAAGACACGGGAAGAGTCTCCTCTCCGTGGCAACGGGGTGGAGGAGGGACGATTTATTTCGTTTCGAAGCGAAAAGCATCGCCGACTAAAAATCGTCTCTGCCATAATTGGATTCCAGAGAGTGAATTGTGCTCGACCGTATTTCTCCTCGGTCTTTCCACCCTGTTTCTACGCCCGGAGGAGTCGTCTCCCTCGCGCGAACATTCGGCGTTTGCAGATATGCGATTTAACGCGACAACGTTATCCGCGTTATTTTCCCGAGCTCGTCGACGTTTTCATGCGTTCCGAGCGAGAGAGACGGAGACGAGGACGAAAGTGTAAAGTTTTTTCCGGTTCGACGTTTGTCCATTTTCCTCCATTTCTTTTTTACGACTCGGGCGTCTGGACGAATTTGTAACTCGTGGAGAACGGGCTAACGTAGCCTCGAGTAGGGCGTTAAACTTTGTCATTCGTTCGGAGGCATTGCGCCGAGGTCACCGTTGTAAAGCCTGGGAACGATAATACTCGATATTTGCAGGATCTTGGTCCCGTCATTCGAGAAGCTCTCCTTCGTCGAGCGACGAGAGTGGGTGCAGTCACGGAATTAGTCGATGAAAGCTCGCAGAAAATTTCCGAGCAAAGCACGGATGTTACGGTAATTTCTCAATTATTCGAGGTATTCCGTTGTTTCGTCGAATCGTGCGGTTGTATCGTTGAATGAGCGTCCGTTGTATCGGCAGGCTCATAATGCGCGTATTCTTGTCGGTCTCGGTAACGGTCCTCTCTTCTCTCTTCCCTGTTCTCCGTTCTCCTGGCCGGTAACGCATTAATCGGCCAGTGTCGGCGTTATACCGCACGCGTGCACGCGCAATTAAACCACAAGCACGGAAAGTAGGTCGATCGCTTTCGCGTTTAATTCCTGAAATGCCTTTTGATTCGTTATTCAAAAATTGATTATTTAAGATCGAGCCGGGCAGCGTGCTCTCGCAAACTTCGTTAAAATAGGCGCATACAAACGACGCATTTAGCTGATCCGCTCGACTATTTACCGGCCGGGCGCACAGAGTTTATTTAAATATCGCCAATATTCGTAATTGATATAACGAGCCCCGTGACGCGCTCGTAATTAAAGCGTAAAGCTTCAGCGGACCGCTCGTCCGCCCAACGGTCACCATTTTTATTCTCTTCCATCCACTTCCCGCCTCCCTTTCTCTCTACCTCTCTTTTTCTGTTTTTTTTTCCATCGGTCAACGGGTCGTCAGGTCCCGTGCTTAATTCGTGTAATGGATCTTGATGTTAAATATCACAAAATTCTATGGCGACAGGTTAACGGCTACACTGATGCACGGAATTTTGACTCTCCATAATGAGCACTTTCGGGATATAAATAATGGATCGTTGTGATTGGCGGCACAGTCCAACCGATATCGCTTTTAAAATCTATAAATAGTTCGGGAAACAGGTGAGATACGACGTAGTGTAGGAGAGAGAGAGAGAGAGAGAGAAAAATGCGATTCGCCTTAATGGCCCGCGAATCCATCTTTCACGTTCCGTGTTTTAAGAAGGAACGGAGGGGCGCGACATCGGGTCTCTGCGAATGGGAGTGGATGTACGACAAACGTCGGGCCATCTTTCAACGACGACTCAGCGAGGCACGATACCGATAATAATTTTCTCCTCGGTCGGATTCGCCAAAGCGATACGAGGGTAATAGAGAGAAACGGAAGACCAGTCCGCGGTAGAGAGGCGGGAAGGGTAGGACGGACCCCTCGCAGCCCACAAAGAGAAATGGTTCGAAGGGATATACCTTTGGAGGAGTGTACGCGTAGGAGAAAGGGCTGGAAGTCTGCCACTAAATCGTGGGATTCTATTTGCAGCAGAAGGGAATATCGGGCAGATTAATCCTTCGTATTAAATTTCTGTTTAATTAGTTCGTGCATCAAGCTCGTCCGTGGAGCGGTAACTTAGTCCCGATGCTTAGACCGGCGTTTCAACTACCTCCAGACATAACTCCTCTCGTGTACCTACATACGCGAGTCCTCTCTCCTCCTTCGGCCTCCTCCGGCCTCCCCCGGTCTCCCCTTGCTACCCCATCCGAACCACCCCCAGCCACCTCTGGCTGGGAATCGCAGACATTTTAACGAGGCTTTTCATCTACCTGTCACCCGCAAAGCCGGCCGAGGTCCCGGCTCCGACCGCGGCCACCCTTTTCCGAAAACCGACTACCTATGTTTCTCCTCGAGGACTCCTCGCTTTGTAATTACGATCCGCCATTTTACCTTTCAAGAGTCGACGTCCGATGATATGGGACCCCGTTGAAACGCTAATCATTGTCGGTTCGACGATTCGTAGCTAGGAAACCGACCACGTTTTCGACGATCAACGTCGAACGAGCGGACGCGGTCCGGATTTGCGACTCTTCCGGTTGTCCAGCAGAGTTGCGGGTCTCACGGAAAGTCGGAGAAATTGATCGAGGTCGTCGACTCGACTCGCAGAATACGCCGCGGTGTCTCCTTCTCGGAGATCAAGTTCGAAAACTTCTGTCCCTCAAATCGAATAAGGAGACGAATGTTACTTTTGAACGTTTCACTCGGGGAAAAAACAACGGGGTGGCAACTCCCGGGGAATTGGTGTTCCCGCGTTTCTTTCCTGTCACTCTTATCCCCTCTCGAGGGGGTATGCTCATACATTTAACAGGAGCGTGTGGCCGCCCGTCTGGAAGACCCGCGCGCCACGGAATTTTCATGGAAAACTCTGCCACCCCCGTTGCACCGTGAACCGCCCCAAGGGGCGGCAGAGGGCGGAGAGGGAACGGAGGGGTGCCAGAGGGAGCGGAAACAGGGTGGCGATGAATTATTAAAGGATGTCGACTCGCGTTCCATTGGACACGACGGCGAGGATTCAAAGGCGGGATACCGGTTTTCGCGTTTGCGTTGCTTTCGTGAATTATGATAAATTAGAATAGAAGGGGGTAAAACGATGCATCGATTAAAAGCGTACCGGCGAATGTAAAGCGTAACTGATCGAAATTAGATTTTTATTAGTTTCGCGTCGGTTCTACCGGTATTTGCATATCAAATATTTATCCAATATCGAGGTAATATTGTGTCGTCGATAATTTAATATCGCCATTTTATTAACGTTGGGTCAATATCGGCTCGCTGCATTTGATTTCCCGCTCGCTCTCGCTCCCACCCTTTTCTTCTTTTTTTTTGCAACAATATCGGCCGCTTTGCGCCAATTCTCCGCAAGAGATATGGTCGGCATTTTTCTCCCTCGATCAAAATACCCCGATATCGAGGCAAACTCGATGGTCGAATTTTTTCAAATGACGTTATTATTTCAGGCTTTTGCTGGGTCCGAGCGAATCGACGAGTACTCGATTATTTTCCATTTCGAGTTACTCCCCGTTGAAACGCCTAAAGCTTCCCGATACGTGAAAATCTAATCGCATCGATATTCCGCCAACAAATTCCGTGCTATTCGATTTCTCGTCATGGCGGCGAAATCGAAGCGATAAAAATCGAAAGACGGTGAAGGCGGAAAATTCAAACATCCGTCGGAAGAGATCGTTAAAGCGCACACGGCACGGGAGGAGGGAATTCCCAGGGCACAGAGAGGGTGTGACGAGTTTTCTCCTTTTTTTTTCCCAATCGCGCACGAGACACATTCGCGAGTTCAATCTCGCGATTGCCGCTTCTCCGCGAAATTATTTCCGCCGCTCCGACGAAACGTCGGAAAAGTTCGTAATGGAAATAACTCGCTCGGCGAAGCACCGAGGGAAACGCCGCTCAAAAACTTGGCCTCTCGAAACGTGGGGCCCTTCGAGGTGGACTTGTCCCTTTCCGGTTCGTTGCGTTTCGACCGGACGCGACTTGGATCAAAAGTCTGAGAATAGAATCGCGCGATCGCGTTATAAAAACGTTTCCGTCGGTGATCCGTGACGCCGTCGTCGTCGTCGTCGTCGTGGAAATTCGAGGCGGCGTGACTCTGGTAAAGCAAAGAGGACGAGAAGCGAACGATAAAGGGCAAAAAGTGGAGGGCAGAGAACGGCGGAAGCCCTTTCGGGTGGTGAAACGAGACACTGGAGAGTTTTGCGGCGTTGAAGCGGAGCGGCGTTGAAGTGAAACGTGCAGTGGTAGCGGCGCGAGTCGGTCGCTTCGACGCTGTGGCAGAGAAGAAAGCGAGGTTTAGAAAGAACGCCAAAGTCACCGGCGATTTAAATGTTTCTCCCGTAGCGGCGGAACATTAAGTGGTAGCGAGAGCTGGAAATGCTGGCCGAGGCTAGACGTGGCCAGAGGTTAAATGGGCGCGAGAATATTACTCTCGTTCCGGCAACGGGCGACGAGGTGCGCGGAGCACGGCACGCGGTGGAAAAAAAAATTAATGACCCGCTCTTTATTACGCGGATGTGTTTTCTCCATAAATTACGATTTCAATAAAAGTACCGAGGACGTCGATTCGCGGGGAGGCGGAGTTTGCGCGGGGTTTAACGGTTGTTTCTGTTATTGCCAGGGGATCGTTATTTTCGAGGGAAATTCGTCGAAAAATGGTCGCGAGGAGAGAACGGATTCGCCCAGCCTCGATCGTCGCGGTCGAAATCGAGTCGCTGAGAGATATCACGGGCCAAAGAAGCTTTCCACCGACTTACCGACATAGAATCATTACGGAAACTCTCCCCACGATTCCTTCGGTGGAGGGAGCATTGGGTCTCGGTGGATGATTTGCGACGAACGAGGGGGTTCATGCACGAGAAAAAGATACGGAGAAAATATAGGCAGCCGAGTATTTTAGGGCGAACTGATCGTTATCGGCAAAACAACGGAGCCATAAACGTCCCAAATACCGTAATTTACTGCGATATTCCGTGTGCCGTGGTATTACGTACGGGAACGGCAACGGGAATGGCAATGGCAACGGCAACTGGGACCGAGACTTGCCGAAGAAAAAGAAAGCGTTAAAGTAAATAAACATCGGCCAGTATTTCACTACCGTCGTGTTTTCCCCTGCACGTCGTTCTTCATAGCTTCGCGTTTCTTCGCGAACTTTTTTCTCCACGTTTCTCTTCGAGGATCTCGAAAGGGCGAGGAAAAACGTCGTTCCTTGTTCGCCGAAAGAGTTACGTATTTTCAAAGATCGCGCGATTTCTAAGCATTACAGAGTGATTATCGTATTTTACGACGGCCCATGAAGATTTCGGGATTAATTATTTGGTGGTGAACGCAAGGAGGAGCCAAAGAAGAATCCACTAGGAGAGAGTCCCGGACGGTGCGAGAAGCGCGACGCACCGAATGAAATTCGAGGGCGAGAAGGCGTTTTAATAAAATTAGTTGCCAGCAAGTTTGGCCAATAAGGTGGCGATGAACGATGCGGTATAGCGCACAACAGCCCCGATGCTCGAGCTGCGCCGATGGTGATAATATTGCGGGAACGAAGGCCCCGCAGTTGCCCGACGCGAAAATACGAGGCTACTCGACCTGGCAAGTTTCCTGATTAAAGCTGTTAATTTCTAATTAAAGAGCAAACTCGCACCAGCCGGAGTCACCCATGGAATCGGGTGATGGACGACCCCCCGGTCCATCCTTCTTTGCCCCGTTAATGCGTCCCGACGTATTTTCCGTTTCCCGAGTGAACCTACGTCCGCGAGGACCGACTTTTTCCAACGAAAAATATTCGACCGATATTCCCAATTATTTGGGCTGCCTTCGTTGGAATCGTTTCACCGGCAACATCGTTTGTTTACGGAGAGAGGTGAAACGTAGAAATACGACCGCTTTTGCCCCGCTCCGTTGCTCGGTTCGATCGGATCGCTCGTAGATCGTCTTCCGCGGCAGAGATCGCGATAATATTTTCTCGCGGAACGTTCGCTGACGCCCCGAAGGGCCGTGTTTGCGTATCCGCTGTTATTTTTATGCTTCCAGATCGAATGCTCCTCTTCTCGTTTGACCGAAGTCGTACGCCAGTTGGGCAAACAGTTTTCTGGTGCACACGTTTCCCGATAACGATCGTCGAGCTGTTTTCTTCGGGAACACGAACGAACGAACGAACGAGTCGACCGGTAAATGTAATCTATAATGAGAAAGTGTCAGGAAAGGTAATAAGAAAATGTCGAGAAAGGAGGTGGGGTTGGGCAGGAGGACGAAAGGGGGAAAGGATGTAATCGGGAAATGGTTTTCAATGGTAGCGTTTGCGTCGCACGGCACGAAGGAGGAGGGGAAAGGAGTGGGCGCGTATTGAAACTCCAGATTCAGGATTGAAAAGCGACGCGCGAAGGATTCACGAGAAGGAGGGCGATCCTTCCCTTCGTCTCGTCCTTCGCCCCTTTCTCTTCCCCTTCCTTCTCCTTCTCCGCATTCACCCCCGTCACCCCATACCTCGAAGGAGCTGCATCGAACTCTGAATTATTGATGCAAAGGCCGTAGAGACGCTCGAAAAAAGACACGCTTCCACGGAGATGACGACTACTCGCGAGCCATGAAAGGTAAATCCTGAAACGCCCTTTAAAAATGTATCCCTTTCCTCGTCGATACTAATATCGAGAGAGAACGATCCACGCTCGACGAGCCAACGGATAAGCAGGTCTTCGCTGCGACGTGGAACGCATTTTTCTGAAAAATTTACAAACACAAGGGAGACCAGTATTTTCACGGTGGAGAAAGGGATGCAGAGAGGGCGAGAGGAAGTAACGCAGGAACGTCGGAAGCTGAGCTCCGGAATTCCAACGAAATAAACGAACGAGACTTTCGAGACAGCGGACAATGCGATAACGAATCCATAGTATCGGAAATAAAATGCAATTCCACTTGCATCGTCTCGGCCGCCGTTTCCATTTTCCCAACGGAGGAGAAAAATTCGTCAAAGCGTTTTCTCGGACGTGGTTAATTGAACGATGCTTTACGGGGCCTCAAAACCCTTTCCTCTCATTTACCCAGTAACGTACGTGCCGAAAATTTGGACGATGAATTTCGGCAAAATTCCGCGTTCTTGCATCGATCGTCGCGGGCTGAGTCGGTTTCAGGAGAAAACGGTAGCCTTGGGCAGACGCGACGCGGTTTCTATCTCCCGTTTCTCGAAAGTGGAAACAGCAGAATCCGGTGGACTGGACCTGCTCGGACGATACATCACGGAGTCAGATTTAAACCGAGACAGGAGATTCGGTCTCTCCTGGCACGATACGCGAAATACGGATGCGATACGAAAAATGTATAAAGTGGCGAGGGTGAAGAAGGGGGCAGAAACTCGGAGAATGGGGAAGAGAAGGATGTCGGCTCGAAGCTGGGAACGTGCTACGTGTGCAAAGCAGGATCCCGAAGGGGCAGAACCCGAAAACGACTGCCGTCACGACAAAACAGGATCCGGTGCGCTTCTTTTGGGAGCGTCCCGAGAAAACGAGAAGACGATCCTGCCGAAAAAACCGAGGGATAACGGTATCGAGAACCGACAGAGGTTTCTCCCCTCCCTGACAAGATCGATCGCGTCAGCCGGCCCAGGAATTTCCTCGATATTTGCGATCTCTCTTTCTCCGCGAAATTCCTGCGGCATGAAATTAACGAGAATGCTGGGACGTGCAACCACGACCGTTGGGAAAGGACAGAAGTATCGCTTTTCCTCCGGCAATTTTTCCTACGTGGCACGAATTATAGAGGATCGCAGGTTGAACGATGATCCAAGGTTTCCGGGTGCAAGTCCCGTCTAAAATTGGAACCGGATCGACGTTTCTCCCGATGCCGTGGCTAACCTCGTTAAGAATTCGCGGCACCGGCTGGGGAAAAAGAAGTCGAAGGGTTGGAAACGGTCGAAGCGGTTCCGCGAAGTCGTTTCGAGCAATCGAGAGGACCTCGAATATCCCTTTCGTCGGCGAGGTTCCAAGGGGCGCCATCGAATCTAAACGTCCTGGCGATCTTTTGCGATCAAAGCGGAGGATCAAAAAAGGGCTGGCGCGAGAAGGGGGTAGGTTGAAACGAGCTGGCAATTGGCGCGTTATATAGTTCTCGGTGTTCGAGATTACAAGGCACGCGAGCTTTAAGCTCGGCAATAATGTCCGTGTTCGTGGGTGGACCGAGGGCACGTGCGACTTAAATGGCGTCGCGAGACCTCAAATTATAGGAAGGTGGCATTAGAGTCTTAAATTTCACCGCTACCGAAGCCGCGTTTCGTGTTTTACGGCGGCTCGTTCCGCGCACTTTCCCGTTTCCCCGTGGTTCGCGAGAGGTCCACTGGTAACGACTCGTTTTACGGACTTTCCTGCGAGTTCGTTAGCGAACCGGATGGTCTTTTAAAAATATTTCCCGCCGATTTATGGCTTCGATAGGAGGAAACTTGCGAAACGCGTCGGCACGAGGTGGTCTGGACGTTTTCGCGAGAAGAGAGGCTCCCGCGAATCGGGCAAATCTCGGGGAGGCGAGGAGGCGAGGAGGCGAGGAAGCAAAGAGGCAAAGAGGCAAAGAGGCAAAGGAGGCAGGAATTGTAAAATATTCGAGAAGTCCTCCGCTCGGCTTCTCGCTACGTTCTACGTCGCAGCCGAGAGAGGGCACAAAAGAGCACGGGGCTAGGAGGGAAAGGTACTCGGAGTGCTCTCACGTGAGACAACGAGGTTGACGGAACGCGCGTGCATTTACTCGAGGAGTGGCCGGAGAAAGAGGGAAGTGGGGCGGACGAAAGGGGTAGAAAGGGTGGAACTGGGAGGAGGGTGGTTGAAAAAGCGCGGAGGAGGGAGGTTGGTGGGAGAGATTAACGAGTGCAAGGGATAATTGCCGGGACACGCAAAACGCCCGGCCACTCGAGCCGATCTTCAGAATGAGGAAGAAGGAGGAAGAAAAGAAGGCAGGTTAAAAGAAGGCGAGAGTCAAGAGGGCTGAACGACCCGGAGAGACGAAGAGGTTCGAGAAAAGAGAAGAGAAGAGAAGGAGACGAAAGAACGGTAGAAAGAAAGGTGGCGGAGAAGAGGGTGGAGAAACAGAAAGGTCGTTACGCCGTGGAAAAGTGGTGACAATGCCTCGACTTTGAATCTACTCATTTTCGTTTGCGGAAAAGAGAGAAAAAGGGAGGAAAGAGAGAGCAAAGCCACGTAGACCCGTCCGTCTGTTCGTTTGCCACTACCGTCGGTGTTTTGTAAAATTTAAGGTGTTCTCCCCGAGTCGAGGAGCGGCACGGAGGGTGGAAATGAAAAGCGAGGACAGAGTTTCTCCGCGCGTTCCTACGCAATGGCGTAGAAAAATCTGTCCCAAGCGAGGGCGCCTCTGGATCAAAGATTAATCTTGCGAGGCGGCCGCCTCCCCGGAAATCTTGTCATTTTCAATTCCTTCTCGCCCCTTTCTCCCCGGGTGAACCGTAGAAGGAGCACAATTAACTTTCCTCGATAAAAGGTGTCGTCGACGTCGAAGCTTCTTGCCGCTCTCTCGGACCGTAAATCTTCGAGGAAGCCAGAAGAGAGATCGTCCCGGAATTTCGGTGAACCCGGCGCGAAGACTAAGAGTAATCGTGGGCCCGCAACCGGGCCTGGAAGTACCGTTCCGACAAGTCCCAATCTCGCCCGTTGGCCGATTCAGGAGTACAAACGATATTAGGCTGGGCACAGTCCCTCTTTGGGGTGTCGCATGCCGTGGCGAGGCGATCGGACGATAGGACGACAATGCTGCCGTGCCGGCGTCCAAACCGATACATATAGCCTCGCAACGAGAAGTGGGAATACCTGTAAACAGTGGTCCAAATGCCAGAGACTCCCGGTAAACAGATACCGCTGCATATGTATAGTGGCTCGTACGAGGAAATGCGCCCGCTAGACGCGGCATCGGCGAACGGTCAAACGGTCGAACCGGTCGAACGGTCGAGCGGTCGAACGATCGAACGGGCGAACGGGTGGGACCGGCCGGGTCGATTGGCACACATATTATTCGACGATGGGTGTGCGTGACCGGGCTACGCGTTGAATAGCAAGCGCGCCAAACCACTAACGTAAATCAGAGATTTGGTCGGTGCGTGTGGCGCTTCGTTCGGATTCCGGGGGTAATTTTGTTCACGATTTCCGAGGGAAACGAGCGCGCTCGTTCGTTGGCCGCATGTCGTTGCGACTACTTGGACTCAAAGGTGGCAGCCGGTCTCGCAATTTTCCTTCTCCGAAATGCAGAGGGGGATATTAATCCGAAAGATAGGCGAGATCAAAGATAAACGCGGGGAGAGAAGCCCGCTACGCATTCAGCGAGTTAAATCACACGAAGTACGGAAGAAAGGGAGGTGGAAGAGAGAAATACGGGGAGAGATACAACGTTAAACGTAAATAATTAGCCGTCTCCCGGGAGGGAATGGTAAATTCTTAATTTCCAACAAAGAGGATCGACCGCGAAGTCACATTAACTCCGAAGAAACACGGTTTTCTCTGTCGCGCAATTAAAAATGCAGAAGCTACTTAATTCCACTGGATACGGAAAGTTTAATATTATTCGTGCGAGAGCAAAGAGATAGATAGGTGGGTGGTCGGCGAGAGAAAGGGGAAGAGAGAGGCGAGCGGTTGTTTTCCTTTGCCCCTCGACCTCTGTAAATAAGCTCGCGCAACCCGCGAAATAAGTAAACCGGGTGGGCCGGGCAAACGTGAGCACGAAAAACAACTTTACTCCGGGAGAAAACAAGCAGCCGGTCGGAGCCGAGGTCGGGGTCGGGGTCGGGGCTGCCAGGGAGGTCTTTATCCGAGATGCGTGAAATTCGTAACAGGGTTTTCGCGCAGGGCCAACTTCTCTCGTCCCTGGGGACGACAAAGTTAAACGCCCCGTTGGAAACAACCGGCGAACGAAGAACACGAATCTGGGTCGCTCCTCACCGTTTCTCGTCGTTTCTCGTCGCTTCTAGCAGACGAGGAGGGACTTTGGCCACGCTTCTCGGCAAACTTTGGAGAATTTCGGTGCCCCTCGTGCACCTGGAATGTTCGATGGTAACGATTGTGTCTATCGATGGCGATCTTTTCGCTTCCGAGTGTCTAATTACCATTTTTGAATCGATCGCACGAATCGAGTAGCGAGGCGATTGTCATTTCTATCGAAAAAAAGAAACGGGAGAAACTGGCAAGATGGCCGAGTAGACGGGACAGGGTGGATTTCACGGAAGCGACCTCGGGGAATCGAGCGCAACGCGAGATCCGGTCGTTCCAATTTCAACGAGTTCACCCGAACAAATATTCTTAGATAAAGATAGCTCGGAGCCGTCTGCACGAGCGAGCTTGAATAGATAATGGCGGTGGAGTATCGCAGTAACTATTCGAGTTAGTCTAGGAGAGTTGTCGGGAGCGTACGCGCGGGGTAGTTTTCCCGGAGCGAACCTATCGAGAAGCTAGACGACGTAAAAATCCGATGACGATGTTTCATCGTTTCCGTCGTTTCACGGTGCACGAGAAGAGGGCAGAAAATTGCAACCATCGCGTAACCTCGTCGCGTATCGCGGGGACGAGACGGTCGAATCTTCTTCCTTTATCACTTTCCTCTTTTCACGACGTACGCCGGGAAGGACCCACTGGAGTGGAACGTCCGTAGAAAGGCGACCTTCCACGACCGTCGGTTTAAACGATTTTAATTTACTTAATAGAAGAATCCGCGGTACAAATACCGGCCTTCTCGTAAAGGCAAGTAATATTCGTGCGGGCAGGTTATGCTTTTCAGATATTTCTAAGAACTTGGTTCCCGTCAAAGGGGGAGCCTGGCGCTCTTCTATCTGAAAGGTGGATGGAAAATCATTCCGAGAAAGCAGAGGTTCAAAGCAAAAAGCTCTTGTGGAAAAATAAGGTAAGTGGCAAGGACGGAGGGAGAAGGAGAGCCACAGGAGCTGGAAAAAGAGGAGACGGAAAAATTGCGAGATCGGAAGCGAAAGGCCGAGTCCGTCTCGTTCGCGTCGGTTTCAAGAAAATCGAATTTCGGCGGGAGAGCGCGAAATCGATAAACGGATTTTACGAGGAGTTTAGCACGAAACTGGGTCGACCGTGTCTAAACAGTCCCGTGACGCTTCGCGGCTCGTATTAATTCAATATTTAATCGGCGAGTCTTCTGTGCTCGAATCGGACTACGTCCGATTATTTCGCGGTTTCTCTCGCCGTGAGCTTCGCGTCCCAGTGCCGCTCGGCATTTACAGTCTCTCAATGGTCGAATATTAATTGACACCGCGAATCTCCCCGATGCCACGGTCTTCTCGTTGCGATTCCGTCGCTACGATGTTCCACGAGGGGGAGATGAGAAAAAATTCCCTGAGAAAGCAGAGACGAACGAGGGGAAGAGAACGAAGGAGGGACCTTGCAGAGGGAACACGTAGAAGGATCTATCCGTAGGGTATACGTAATAAATTGGGATTGTGCGGGAGGCGGGGAGGACAAGAAAGGGTGGAAAAATATGATCGATGCTTCGAAGGTAGAGTTCCGTGTTCTACACGGCCGTAAAATTTGCAAGCGTTTTAATAAATTTCAGGCGTAATGTTGGAAGTCGAGAATTACGAGTGCAGTTATCGATTACCGAAAGTTCCTGCGTGTATTCGTAACGCGAAGAGTGGGTGGAGGAGGGCTGAGAAGTGAGAGGAAGAGATAGTGGTAGACTGGCGCATATAAAATAGGTGATTTATCTCTAGCCTGCTTTTCTAACGAGTTACTCGATCTCGTCTTACGGCAGACGCGGGCAAACTTTCGCGCAACGGACTAGCGATACGGTGGAGATACTTATTTATCGATTATTTTCTCAACGAAGCACGCCAGTTATTACGTTACAAATAAATTATCTTCCGACGCTTATTTCGCGAATCACGATCGCTCTCCTGGCTCCCACGTTCCCCGCTTCTCCACAGATTCTTTTCGGGATTTTCTTCCATCCGAGAGACCGACCGATGATAAATATTTTCCGTCGGGAAAAGTCTTTTTGTTCGACAGGATGACGTTTTCTTTCCGGAATCCATGGCTCCATCGAAAGCTCCCTCCTTCTCTATCTCTTTGCAGCGAAAAAGACAGAGAAGTTCCTCGAAATGCCTCCGACGAAAGAGGCATATTAATTCCGCCCTCGGAATCCAACCCCTGCACCCCTGGCTCGCGACTCGACGGCATCCATGAAGGAGGAGCTTCGAGATTATTATCGTCGTTATTGCCGGCGTTGTCGTTATTGTTGTTGGCAAAATGGAGGAATATTCTTATCAATGGTCGGACTGATTTTCATCGGAACGAATCGCGACTCCCTTTCTCGCGGCATCTTCCGCGACTGCTGGGCTTCGAGAAAGAGAAAATGAGGGGGTGGCCATGGAAGAGGTCCTTCCCCGTCTTTTGAGAGAGAACTCGCAGAAGCAAACAGCTCGCGGGTAATCGATAACCACGGTCGGAAAAAATGAGCGGGGGGAAGGACGCGAAGCATTTTGTTCAGGGGGTCGGTGTCTGCCTTTTTCTAATCGGTCCGAACGTACTTAATCCTCGATTAAACTCCGTTTCAGGCGCCATTAAGCCGGAACCAAAGGACACCGAGAGATCCGGCATCGGAATAACCGTGAGATAGAGGCACGATCGATTTTCTGTTTAAGCCCGAAAGCCTTGACTCCTGGACGTTCGGAGCGATCGAGGGATCCAACGATCGGACGGTTCTGGATGTTCGAGCTAGGACCAGCCAGTTCGAGCCTGTACGAGCCTGTACGAGCCTGTACGAGCCGGTCAGGCCGATCGGACTAAACGCCGGCTTTAGCACTGTCAGGCCGTCGCGTTCGTCTCCCCGCACGGTTTGTAACCTAACGTATCCCAGATTCCACGACGGATCCCGCGAGCGAGGCGGAGTTCGGTGCCGGGGGGACAAGCCGGGGATATCGCTGCAGCGAAACAAATCCTGGATTAGATGCGAGCCGATTCGCCCGCGAAACGTTGCCGGAGAATCAGATTTTATTCGGACGAATAGGGCGCGGAGAGACCGATCGAAAAGTCCGTCGAATAGCCAGCAGTTTTATCGTGGCGGAGCAACGTTTTCCAGTCGTGAATATTCGATTCGACGATTTTTCTCGTTTGCTTCTCCTATCTCGTCGAAGCGGCAAAGTTATTTAAACAAAATATCGCCGGGCAAAGATGTCGCTCGTTGGACGAGAGATAGGGGCTCGATGCGCCCATTTTATTTGTCGTCGGGGTAGATTCCTCTCTCGTCGATGAAACGAGAATCAACCTTTTCAGGAGAAATCTCGGCTTTTCCGTAACGGGGCCATCGACCCGAGAAGTTGAAACTCCGAAGGAAAAGGAGATTGATGGAGGGTGTAGGGCGAATGAAAGGTATTGAGTCACATTTAGGGGGCACCGTCGATGCCGCAGCGGTGGATGGTATTGCAACAACGAAATTCTGAAATGAGACACGGTAGAGCTTCATATTCCGTATGGCCGGCAGTTTCAAGGTGGTTTACGAGCCGAGAGGGGCATTAATTCGATCCACCGGCGAGCTTTCGGAGCTATTCGTAACGGGGATAAGTGGCCGAAGCCCGAACCTCGTTCCCAGTTTCGCCCGATTGCGTTCCGTTCGATATGGTTGAGTTTAAGGGTCGTTTCGCGACGTACACGCGATGCCATCGGCGTCGACGCGAACGCGACAGCGCGATCGGTGCTCGAAGAGGAATACCGAGGCTGCGAAAAAAATGCTATCCCGAGTGCAAAGTATACGGAAGCGGGGACCGGACAGAAAAACGCGAAGAGGGAGAGGATTTTTTCGAAAGTCGGGGAGTACCGTAGCTATCGATAATCGATCAGGGTCAGGCAGGTCGGGCAGGGATTACCAGTGGCCTCTTTTCGTGCTTCAACGACAATTCGTGCGCCTCGTGGGTATCGATTATCGTCGCCACTTTCAAATCTTCGAGGAACGTTAACCGACGGAAAACGACAGATTCGTCGAATCGTCGTGCCGTCGAAGAAATTCTTGAAAAAATCGCGCTGACGAGCTGGAGCCCGACAGGACGAATGGAATGGTCGTTTTAGGGGTCTTTTCTCTCCGCTGGAAACGTTATTCCTTGAATCGAGGAGAGTCCGTTCGCGCGGTTCTCGCGATTACATCTAAGAGAACTCCGACCCGCGCGATATCTTCGCAATTTCAATTACAAATTAAGCGTTCGTCCCTTTGGAGCGTTTCCCAGAGGCGGGCAGTCCGATCCATCCCGCGATCCCTCTAGGATGAGAAGCCGGGGATGAATTTTTAAGAAGCTCCAGAGAAACCGAGGGAGTGATTTGAAAGTTTCGGGGACGTCGAGTAGAAAAGTTTTCAAAGGTTGACGGCAGAGAGAGGAGTAGACCGAGATGGAAAGAGAGGGAAGAAGTGGAAGACGATGCGATAGGCTGCGGCGGACGAGTGAACATTGCGAGGCACGAGGTCGATCTCTCTCTGAACGGTGGTCCAAGGGTAAATCCATCGGAGCGAGCGACTGCGGAGAACGCGATGGAGCGGAGGCATTTTTTCGTGTGGCGTGAAATAGCAAACGCGGAAAAGAGAACGGTTCAAGGTGGTCCATGGCGTTTTCCGGCGACGCGAGAATTCAGCGTTCACCGAGAGACCGAGGAGAGAAGCAGGAAGGGATCGTATATCCAAAGAGGCCGCTCGCGAGCGTCGGGTAATCCAATGTATCATCGTGCTAACAATACGAAAGAGAAAGAAGAAGAGGGAGGGGTGCCCGGAGGGAGACAGAGGGATACGGAGGGAAGAATCGAAGAACGGAAGGAGGAGAAAGATAGGGGCCGAGGGTGGCGTCCGTGTTGCGATGGCCTCCACACCCACTACTTTGTTCGGAAGGTTATTTATTACTTATTGAAGCGGTCTTGTAATTTCCTCGCGTGATATACTACTGCTGGAAAAATAATATCGGGCCGCGTATGCATTATGTATCCACCAACGGGGATTTCTATATTCGCGGGAAGGTATGGGCGCGGGCTGCACGAATCGCGACGAGGCCGATCGCATCCGACTTAGTTTCTTCCTTCGCCATCGCGTTCCGAGGAAACGACCCCCACATCGTCGACCCCCTCGACGACGACAAAACGCATGCACGACGGGAATTTGACTTCAACTTTGCCTTCGGAACTTGCGGCGAACGAACACACGTCCTCTTCGTCGTTCGATCGAGCGAGCCGGTGGAGGGCCATCGATCGCGGTCGAGGTTTACTCGATTCGCGAAAAACCGATCCGCGAGGTTCCATTCCTCGTTGTCGCGTAAACGCTGCGAACGAAACACCGGGACGAACCGAGAGTCGCGGTTGCGAGGAACGAAAGGATCGATAAATAACGGACGACCGAGGGAAGACAAAGTGGACGAGAGAACGAACCGATGAATATTTAAGTCCGCATATGCCGGGATACGGTGCACGCGTTTTGCGTCAGATTCGTGTGCCACGTTGGAAAGTTCCGGGTTCTGCTTTATACACCGATATTTTGTATCACGGATTGCCGCGTGATTGACAAATTACGACGTCCGTTAACGAATACGTGCATGCGACGGAAATATCGACGTCGTCGGTCCTTCCTCGGGCGCTAAGAAAATTCTCGATCTTCCCTGCGCGAGAGAAACGCGAATTTTACGGCGACAACGTGGCTCTTGATCCGCGTTTTAATCTCGCGCGGAAAGCTGCGGAGGCGGATCGAAGCGAGCGTTACCGGTCCTATTTCCTGTATCGAAACACTCTCAAATATTCATGAGACCTGACCGGCGTGTCGCTTACCGCCGGTCGGGTTGTGAAATTTTAAACCGCCCTCCTGTTCTCCGGCTCTCGGTTTCTGTGTTTCGCGTTGTACCTGCTCCTCCACCACGAAACATCGAATTCCCTTCGATGAACATCCCCTACGATCCGTATCGTAATCTCGATACGCGTGCACGCGGAAAACCGCGAGCTTTCGTTTCGAAAGCCGCGATCGATCCGATGCTTTTCCGGCGACCGATCGAAAATCTCTAAAGCTATTTGAAGCGACGAAATTGTCCTTCCTTTGATTTTGCCCTTGGATCCTCGCTGATCGCGTAAATTGTGTCCCGCTCGTTCATGCTCGCTTCCCCCAATAGAACCTCGTTAACTGTTAATGCAAATCAACCGATCGGGCTTATCGTTCGTCGTTAAATACCTCCGAAATTTAAACCACGTTAAAGGGGAGGAGAAAAGACTCGTTGGGCAGAATCAACTCGAGCGCGCCGGAAGATTAGAGTCTCTCCGATCGGGTTTGAGCGAATCGGTTTGCGACGGTAACGGTCGACGGAGGCGCGAGAAATGGAACGTTTGGATGGAACTGGTGTGAATACGATTCATCTCCTCCCTCGAAGCTGCCGGTCCGACTCTTCCGATCCTCCCGGTATTCCGGAGGAGTGGACCACGGCGAGCGGAACGACACCCGGTCGCTTCGGTCTACGCGCCGCTCTGCCTAACGGTGCAGGGTGCGGTAAGTGGCACGAATGCGAAACGGGTCAGCCGTAAGCGAAATCATTGCCTGTTCGCTCGGCCCCGTCCCTCCTCTCCTCTTCGGCCCCTCTATGAGCCGTCCGTTGCCGCGTGGACGTTGCTCGATGGCAGCGGAAGTCGTATCTAGGCTACAGCACGGGTCACGGAGACATATTCCGACCTACGGTTTCGTGGGGGAAAACGCGATCTTGGCGAACATCGACCGGTCGGAGGTAACGGAGGGTCATCGAAGGAGACGACCGCTTTTCCGGTCGAATTAATTGCGAATACCCTGCTCCGCAAAACTGCCTCTCGGCCGAGGACGCCACATACCATCAACTTCGATGACCGATACGCTCGAGGAGGGATCGGAAAGAGGTGAAAGTGCGGGAAAGGGCGGCAATTCCGGTAACCAAAGCATTAGCGTTTAATCGGGAGAATTGTTTGCAGCGAGAGAACGGCTTATCGTGAAAGAAAGCGAAACAAAAAGTACAAGCGAGTCCGATGTAACGGGGAACGGCGAGTTAAAATACAATAAAGTGTGGGGAAACTCAAGAATAATTGAAGGCCCGACGCAGCCTGGCCGCGAAAGTGAACGTTATTAAAGCCAGTCAGTCCGCCGTGCTGAAATGCAATTAAAAAACTAATTTCATTGCAGCCCAAGTAAACGCGGGGGGGAACGTTTACCCACATTATATCCCCGCTGTAATCTTGCGCGCGATTATCCAAATAATTGCACCTACTGCCTGGAGAGTCCGTCGGATCCGAGGGGCGAAGAAAGAATTTCGAAGGTAGCCCGGTCGATCGATCCATCGAAACTTGCTCGTCCGCTCGTCTTTCCGACGAGGGCCCGCCAGTTCGCCGATGCAGGCTCGTTCGTTAAGCTTGATCTCCTTGCTTTATGGTCGTGCGGCCGAGTTTTTACGCTCGACACGCGTTCCAACCTTACGAGGGGACTCGGTGGACGCTGCAAATGTGCGGCTTTACGATTGCGTACTTTTTTTTCAAATGTTTTACAAACGTCGTTTCGGAGCGATAGTCGCGATGCGACAGTATAGCCAGGTATCCGTGAGCCCATATACCGGCACTACCGCGACTCTACCTACATACCTATGGGGACAATGGAGAGACCGCGGCCGGCTCGAGCCATATTCAAAACGAGCAATATTTTGGAGTCAGCTAGCGCTTATTTTATGGGTAATGCGTTTCGCCGTTCTACTTTTATTTTATTTTGTGATTTGCTGCCGCAACGTATTACTCGTGCCCGGCGTCGTATTGCGCGTGCATTCTGCCCGGACAGTTCGCCTGTTACTTTTCCGCGGAGCGATGAGCTGCGCAATATCGAAACCACCCCGTCCTTCTCCACCCTTTCGTTCCCTTTTGCTGCCTATCGACCATCCCTTTGGCTAGCTGAATTTTTTGAAACTCGCGCGACAGTCGCGACCTACTGGCCTGAGCGTGGACTTTTCTACCTTTTCTTTCCCTTTTTCCTCTCCGTCCTTTCCTTCGAATGTTCCACTAATTTTATCCCCGACGGAGGATCGAGGTAATAGGCGCTCGATGAAAATGAAAAGTTTTTTCCCGCCGTTGGACGAAAAAGTGCGCGCACAGGGCAATGCGGGTCGATCGAGAGGAAGGGGCCGATCGTTCGAACAGGATACTGTCCCGCAGCGGAATCCCGAAGGTTGAAATTTAATTTCAGCTCGACTGGAAGTTCCTCGAAGCGATCGCATCCGTGGACGGTGTACGCGGCTGTCGTATCGGCCGTCGAAATTACCGGAACGCTTGGCTTTTAAAGTACTTTCCGTATCTCCGACCGGGGCATGTACGCTCGCAGGACTCGAAGGACAAAACGATCGTTCTCCCTGTTGAACGGAGGTAAACAGGAATTGCAATAATACCCGGTATCTCGCCAAGTATCGACCTACCGTTGCCGTCCTCGGAGACCAATATTATCGGTTGTCGAGGAAGGAAAAACGAAACGAAACTCGGGGACGAGAGCGCGGAAGGAGCAGGCGAAATACGTCGCGAGAAGAGGCGGAGGCGGAGGGTGAAAGAATAAAGGAAGATACGTATTCGTCTCGCGTACGCCGGAATGCTTCCGATTTCGGTATTCTTATTCTCCTTTTCTTGTAATTCGTCCTTTCGAAGTACGTCGCCGTCGAACTATTGGAACTCGTAGCCGTAGACTCGGAATGAGAAGCCGCCGCACCCGAGAAGAGAGAATAGAGCGAGTCGCGGGGGGCAGAGTCTCCTCTTCCGCCGTGCAGGAAGGAAATTCATATTTTCGCAAGGAACATCGTGATACTACCACTCGCGCGAGAAACGGAGGAAATATCGCTTCTCGAAGGTGGAAACAAAGCGTTCGGCTCGACGGAATAATATTCGACGAGTAAATTCGATTCGTACGTTCGCGCAAAGTATCTACCTTCTCGGAAGTCCTCACTTTGCGAAAACACAAACTCACGTTGGGGGTTAAATAAATTTCAAAGTAGGAAGCGGGAAATCTCCGTCGACTCCGGTAACGAGGGTCAAAGGAAACCGATCGAACGGTAACGGGAATACAAAGGACGATCCTTCGTCGAGGAAAGTTTGGCAATCTATCGGGCTCGACGTGCAGGCGGTGGGAGGATTCGAAGAGTCGTCTCTGGTCGTAGTTAACGTGTCCGGCAGCGGAGCTCGATAATTCGCGATCGGAGGGAGAGCGAATTCGGGAGAAGCAGGTCGGAAATTGATTGTCCGACCGATATTAATCTTCCTATCGGCGCGCGGCTGTCCGACGATGACGACTCGAGCGACTCGGTCGCTTTGATCAAGGTCCTAATTGGAAGGTGAATCGGACGGAGACGAGCCGAGACCGTGGGAGAGCATCGGGGACCATCGGGGACCACCGGGGTCAAACTACGGGGAAATAATTATTCAAGGTCGAAAGGTCTCCCCCCGCTCTCCGCTCTATCAGTCAAATCCCGATGAACTCCCCCGGTGCACTAGCTGCTTTCCATTCGGCAACCGTGGAGACGTCTCAGTTCGCTTCCGAATCCACCGTCGCTTTGCTCGTGTCTCGAGTCCCGAGTTTCGAGTTTCCATCTGCAGCCGTTGAGTTTTCGAAGGTACTTGGACCTTACAAAGGAGACGTCGCACCTCCGACGTCGCTAACGACCGCAAGTTCCCTAATTTCCAGATTGCTCGAGACGGAAAGCTCGAATTTCGAGCGGTCCGTTTATCTTTTGTCAAAAGAGACCAGGGGGTAAATTGGGGCAGTCAAATTCGAGCGACGAAAAGTGCGAGCCAATCGATAATGTTTGCGTAATGCTCGTAATTAATTTTTCCAATAAACCGAATCGAAAATATTATCGTGTTCGCGGATGGCGCGGCTGATCCTCTTAGCGACCCGATAAGAGGATTTATCGCGCGATCGATTCAAGGGTTCTTCGATCTTTCGACTGTACATTTTTGAATTCTCTCGAATCGCCCCCAAACCGCCGGTCGCGTATCGGTCGAATTCAATACTCGCATTAAAGTCCATCGAACGGCGAGCACTTTAAAAGGCGAGAATACCGACTCTTTCCAGTCGTTGGATGAAAAATGCATCGTTGCTTCCGATATCGCTGGAAATGGTAAGAGTTTTCGTCGAGCGTCGCATCAACGGTCACGATTCGATGAAAGCTTTAACGATACAAATTACTCCCGTCTCGTTTCTTCCGCATTCGCTTATTTGGATATTTTGGATCTTCAAAGTACACCATAAAATGCAGCGCATTGCCGCCCTCCTTCTCCTCGACATCGATGATTCCAGATTTTCCCGAGTCGCCCCAATTTCTCGCTGGAAATCGTCCTAAACGCTCGACGATGGAGCAACGATATTTCGCGAGAAGATTCCCAAAAATGTCGAGCGAATAGGAGGCGAGGGTGAGTCGAAGGGAGGAGAAAGGGGGAAAGGAAGCGAAGGGATGTGCTAGAAACGTAAAATACCCCTGGGCTGAAGTTGCAGCCGTAGGAGGCGAAGGGAGAAGGGCAAAAAAATTGCACGTGCGAGCGAGAAAAGTTACGATTTTTCCGCGGCCTAGCCGGGCCGCGCAACGCTAGCCAGAGGTATAAATTTATGTGGCAACTTTCGCCAGGAACCAAATGCAGGGAGATCCGGATATTATATATAGCGCGGAGAAGTCAGAGACGGGGGTAGTTTATCCTTTGGTAGACACCGTCTAGACATTATGACTTCGAGGATATACCGGCTCTTTTGAGGATCGACCGGGGGCAGTTTCTCAAATTCCGCCGAGTTTTCGCTCGATTTATTTGCCAACGATCGAGGAATTCGATCGCTCGAGAGACGGATTAGGCGAAGAATTTTTGCCCCTTGCCGCTGGCCGCTCGAACGTTCGCCATTATCTTTAGGCCTCGCGGCGAAATTCCCTCGTCGGAGGCCACGCTCGGGAGAATCCACGAAAATCTGTGCGAATGTTGAGCGGAGTGCACGTTCATGAATTAAAGATCGTCTAGGAGGTTGAGCTGCGGGGGCACGCGGGCGAAAATCGACGCAGAACCTCCTAACGAAGAAGGAAGGTGAAGGAGCAACGCCTCGTAACTTGGCTACGAGATTTGCAACGAACGAGACGTACGACTTTCCACGGCGCAGAGCCGTCTCATTCGGCGAAGAGAGCCGCGATCTCGCGGATGGCCTACTTTTTAATTAAAGGCTTGCGCCGAGGAGACATCCTTGCCAGAGAGGAGCGATCGCAGCTATTGTTGCCGGAGAGTAATTTGTTTATACGGGATGATATAATTCAGAACCGTTCGGCGGGGTGGAATAATCGTGGGCGCTCGAGAGGGGAGGGAGGAAAGGAAGGTAGAGGAAATGAGAGGAAAGGAGAGGAAAGGGGTGGAAAGTGGTGAGTGAGATGGCGGAGGGCGCGAGAGGGGAGGGTGGCGCAGTGACGTGACGGACCGCAATCGCTTTCCATATTCATGATGTAGCTTCGTGGACGTGCACTGCGAAATCATGGAATTCAACGGCCTCATCGTCCATGCAGGATCGTTCCAGAATCGTCGGGAGCTCATCTGTGTCATCTACTTCCTGACTTCTTTTTTTTCGAGGCCGAGTCGTGGGACGGCGCGGCGAGATGCCCGAGGCGTTAATAGAAATTCCTCGGAATCGCTAATGACGAGTCGAGCAACGACGCAGATTCGTCCGGCAAAGTAACGACCGAAAGAAGACAAGGTCGTTCGCTCTCAATTTATTCGAGATAAAGGTCTCCCCGCTACTTACGGATCCGAGTATCGTTACGTCTTTAAATATTTTCCTAAGTAAATTGGGAGGACGACGTACTCTCGTCGCTTGCGTATATTCAGGAGCTACGTTACAAAAGCTTCCATTCTTCTCCTCTCGCGCCGATTAATCCTACCGTATTAATACGGTTTTAACGAGGGCGAGAGAGGGAGAGGACGGGCATGTACTCTCGCCGGTGAGAAGAGGGTCGCGCGAACGATCGAAGGATACCGGAGGATGGCCGGATTCCAAGGACAGAAGGATTTTGGAGAACGGTTGAGGGGTGAGACGATAGAAGGGGCTCGGACCGAACGATCGCGCTGGATCGTAGCCGGCGAGAAGATATCGATTCGGTTCTTAAAGCGTAAAACGGGTCGCCGACTTTCATCCGTTTCATTCGACACTCGGGAATTAGGGTCGACGAATCCTTTCCGAGCGAGGGACTCGAGAAGGGCCTGCAAGCCGAGAGGGCTCCGGGGGCTCTTTTTTACGATAAATTTCACCGAGTACCGGCTCGATCGTCGTCTCTACCCCCTGAATCGTATTTGCCTCCCTCGCGGTATAGTAACCTTATACAGGGCGTTTCAAAATTACGTGTCATAGCTTTCAATTCCTGAAAGTCAGACATATCATTTTGAAACATCCTGTAGTTGGCAAAGTATTCTTTCATTTCCGCCTAATAGGCGCCCGAAAGCGTATGCCGGATATTTCTTAACGGGCCAGCCTGACGAGATCTCCGCTATTTTCCCCGTAATTCCATAAAGCGCCCCGTAGTCCACGATCCTTTCCCTCACGGAAACGGAGAATCTTCCTTCTTCTTTCCCACTCGATCACCTCGTCGATAGAACGATCCGAGTCGTCGCTCGACGATAAATTCAATCGGTCGCGGCTCGATTACGTGGAGGCGGATGGAAGGTTCCGTTTTCCCAGGAGCGAGTTTGCTCGGTGGCTGGGTCGCTCGGGTCTCGGGTCTCGGGCCTCGAGGGGGAGGAAGAAATTCAAAGGACGCCCTGGAATCGGGCGGACTCTTGGGAGAGACTCGGATACCTAGAAAGAAACTACTATGGGCCGATCGAATCCCGAGTTCTCCCGGTCGATGCTCGAAGAAAGTGCAGGGCAGTGGTCGTATCAGGGGCTACCGGGGGCTGCCGTTGGGGGTGAAGCGAAAAAGGAGCGCAAGACGAAGATGGTGGTCGCCTGGGCGAAACGGGCGAGCCACCGTTGGATGGGAGCCCGAGGAACGTCGGAGGGACGTCGGAGGGACGTCGGAGGGACGTCGGGAGGGATGCGAGGGAGGACATAGAGAAAGAGGCAACAAAAGAGCGAGCGGAACGACTCGAGAGCCGAGATGGGACGAGACGAGATGAGACGAGACGAGACGAGACGAGACGCGGCGAGGAGCAGCTCCCTCTTTCAAAGTATTTCTATGACGTTGCCGCGTTTCGTGGTTCATTAGCGAAAAAGGGTTTTCCCTTTGTTGGCTGCGAATACCATAGCGAAATATTCCCGCGCGAATCTCTATCGCCGCCTACTCGGGCTCCGTGACCATTAGCCGGTTATTCGGAGCGACCGCTCCGTCGGACGTTTGCAAAATTTTGTTGATAACGCGGGTGGGGCGGTCAGTAGCCGGGAGCCATTTCATCGTTTCTCGAAACGACACGAGGAAACATGAATTGACCTTCCATCTTCGCGAAGAAACTTCCCTCCTGCGAAGTCACTTCCGACGCCTGTGACCGGCGATGCGTCTGACGTTCCACTGGTCGCGATCCGCAAACACGAGGGAGCGTTCGGTCCGTGTGGATCGCAATCGGCAAATTGGACTTAATTGACGATGAGTCGCAGAGTCTCGTGTCTCGATTCCTCCATCGCGAGGGACGAAGAGGCAAGGGGGAACGGTGAGGCGCAATTTGGGACGGGAAGGCGCGTCGAGGCTCCTGAAATATCGGGGATAGGAGGTTCGGGAATAGGCGGTTTTTTGCAATTAGCAAAGTGGCGAGAGAACGACGAGAGCCGACCGGCTGAATGTAACGCACCCAGGCATTGTGCCTAAGCGCCTATTCGCGATAATTTCTAGGATGCATTCCTGGCATTCGCGCGGCCACGGCTGCGTCGGTCTTGTTTTTTGTCCGCGCGATATTCATCGGCGTTCCTGAAAACACTGTAGCGCATCCATCGAGCACGCCGGAAGTGTTATTTGCCGGAAGTGGCGTGCACAGAAATTTCCAGAATAACGAGCTGGCGGCCACGCGAGCCGACGGGAACGGAATCCCGAAATCAGCAACTCGCCTGCCAGCGGAGATGCTACCTCGAAAAAAGAATACCGTAATCACCGATGAAAACCATTTAATGCCCCATCGATGCGGACGTCGAATGCGGGATTTTTAGCCAAGGGAGAAGAGAGTATGGGGGATGAAAGTTCGTCGACGCGCATCGGGTAGAGAATGACCGAGAAACGGGAGAAGAATGCAATTGTACAAGTAGGAGAGGCGAGTCGGTGAGTCAGGGACCACGGTTTTTCCTCTTTGCGCGCGACGGAACTCGAATAAATCGTCGAGGAGTTACGAGAACAAACAAATGTATATTATGAAAATAAGCGAATTAAGCGTGTTCTGCTAAAAGCGGTACTCCAAAAATGTTGACGTATTCTCGCGTCAAAGCGAATGAAAAGGACGTACGCGATTCCGCGGACCAGTTCAAAGCAAACTACTCGATGTAGAGCGTTAATCCGACCCTCTACTTGGCTAACTAGATTTCTGTCGAACTTCTGCAAAATTTTAAACGTTTCCGCCTGACGATGGTAAATTAGTCTAGACTCCGTTTCCAGGGCGGATATTAAAAAGGCGACGGCGAAACTCGCGGTTTTATCGTCGCCAACGCTGTAAAACTCGCGGGTCGTCATTTAAAAGAATAAAAGTCCTCGACCATTCGTTCCACACGCTCTGCGGAGACGAAGCCACATCTTTCCTCTTTCCTTCGAAAGGTGATTATCGGCGACAATTGAAGGTAATCCGTCGCGTGGACGCAATCATCGTCGTTCTTCGTCGACGACTAATGAGCGAGAAATTGAATTCATCGGCGTTACCGGTCGCGAATTTCGCGCGTTTCCATCGAGGAGCGATTGGTCGGGTGGCCGATCGGCCGTTGTACCCTATTCCCCCGACACGACACACCGGTGGTTTACGCCGCTCTGGGAAGGGTGGAAATTGGCAATTACTAATGCGCGACCAATCCCATGGATGACTCTTGCCGTCGAGGCTCGCGCCAACGGGCTGCGACGACCGGTGGCTTCGCTTCGAAAGCTCCATTTCGACGGGCATTCGTCGAATGGCTTGAAAAAAAAAAAGAGAGAAAAAGAGCTACCTTCGCGTGCACCCCTCTCATCCACCGTCCTTTCCATCTATCGGGAACCGAAACATCGATCCCCTCCTGGATCGACGCGTATTCGCGTTAAATCGTCGCTCATTTGGAGTCTTTCAAAGGCCGTCGCGGATTCTCGAATAGTCGGTGAAAGAAAATGGTACACTCGGAATAAAGCCTTCGAAACGGCGATTAACGTCGAAGCGAAGGACAGAGGGAAGCGATACGCGACTCAAAGGGGATGAAAAAAAGGTATTCGAAGTCGATCCGAAGCGCGAAGGTTCGAACGATCCGTCGGAAAATTGTTTCGAGCGAAAGAGGCGGTTGCATCGAGCAAGGGGGATGATACGACAGCGTCTGACCGGAGACGCAACAACGAGAGACGAGGAACGCTGAGTTTTAAGGGAAAACGAATCATTTATCCCTTTAGCGTCGCTCCTGTCCCGTCTGGCTGTTATCGCTTTAACCTTCTCCTCTCACCCTTCGTTTCGGTCCCACGTTTCGGCAAAGTTTCGACTTCTCCTTCGCTTGTGCGCGAACGAGGGAGGAAAATACAGGTATATCGTTCCAGGTCTTTGGTCGAAAGGCGAATAGGACGTTCCGATATACTCGTTTCATGGCGGCGCGAGGGATGAATTTTACACCCTTTCTTTTTCTTCTTCAATTACCTCCTTTCCCCGTCCCGTTCGATATTTCTTCGCTTTCATCTATCACGAGTTTCCATCGAGTTTTCTCCGATATATTTTTTCGCAGAAGCAGAAGCGCGGGATTGCTTCTGGGAAGTGGATGATCGCGTTTAAAAGTCAGACGGAAAATGCTTCTCGGATCACCCAGTTCTCCCCGCTATGTCTTCTTTCTTCGGTGCTAGAAAGTGGACCGCCATTCCGAGGACACCTCTTCGATCCGCCGAAGGGGGAAAAGTATTTTCGAAATCGTCGATCGACGGACCGAAAGCTCGAAGATAGCTCGATTCTCGCGTTCTGCTCGCAACCGGTAGAGATCGGAGAAGATGGATGCGAGGAGTTCGTGTCGCAAAATCGAGAAAGCCGATGCTGGAGGAATCGGCGAGACAATCTCGTGAGCGCACCGGAGCCGAAGATCGTGCGCGGGATAGCACACGTCAGAACTCGCTTGACTCGGCGCACCGTTAAAGCCGGCTTTACTTAGAAGCCGGCTTCCTGCATCGGCGATGCATATTTATGAGTCGTCGTCGTCGTCGTCGTCGTCGCCGTCGTAGTCGCGTCAAAAGAGCCACCTTCCCGTGCCAGACGATATTATCGATTAAACGTCACTCGATATCGCGCCAACCCCCGAAATATCCTTCCGTGTCCGCTACGAGTGCACCGGCCTGTTAACCGATCGACCTTTGACTTTTTAGCGACTCGCCATTCGCGCAACCTGCTGTTCCGTTTCCACCCCTTCGATCCTGTCCTCTCTTTCCCTCCGTCCTCGGGTCATCGATGATGCCCTTGATCCATTTGAGCCAGTCACTCCGTCAGTGGTATACATTTGCGAGGGTTTCGTCGATGAGCCCGCACCGAACGACCGTCGGGCGTGGCATCTACTTGTCTGTGGTAAGATCTTCGACTACTAGAATCCTCGCGGCGTTTTCTCTCGCTCTCTGGATCCCGAGTCCTCCGCTCGCAACAACATCCGGACGAGACCCTCCAGGAAGGGTTCGTCGAACGCGAGAGGGAGAACTAATCGCCTCAAAAAGTACAGTGGCAGCGGCGCCGATGGGGACGGCAGCGACGATGGCGGCAATGGCAAGGGGTAAATTTAGCCGCTGCGGTGATACAGCGAGGACGGTTAAGTAACCGGCATGTACGCGAAACCGAATTGAATTAGGAAGTTCCCGCGAGCACATGCTTGAATTTGCATAAACGCCGCGAACACTCGGTTCTCGTGGAAGCTCGTGGGCACGGCGCAACGCGACTGTGTTTGCGCGTTTCGAAGCTATTGTCGGGACGCCCTTTCGCCTACCTACCATTTAAACCTTCCAAAGGGTGCCACGGGGTTGCAGGAATGGTAGGTGGAACGCGGAGACGTCGGTCACTCCGGAGTTCGGTGCCGGGCGTAAAACTGATTAGGCGCTTTTTCCCAACTCCGCGAAAATTAACCCGGGAACTAAATTAACGCGCGAACTGGGCAGGGCTACCCACCGGCGTTAAATTTACGCCTGTCCATTAGCGGATACGCGATAATCCTGCCGGCACAGCCGGACACGTTGCATATTTATTTGATTCGTAATATGTATTTAGCAACGTCGGCACTTTGGCCGCGTTCAGGTCGCGGAACCGCTAGATATCGTTTCGACGGGCGACGATCCATCCGGTCGGTCGGATAATTACGGCTTCGTTCGCTCCAGATCATCTCGCGTGCACGTAATTTCCAACTTTTCCTCGTCACCTTTCGCGCTTCCAATTTTCATCGAGGATCTTCCTTCTCCGATCGTCGCCCCGCGAACTTTTCAACTTCCGTGAACTCCGAGGCAGAGGCCTGAGACGAGCTTTGCAATTTTTCTCATTCGAGTATCTCGCGCGGAGCCGCGAGATGCAATTTACTCCAAAGAGATCGACTTGCGGTACGTACCTACTCGTGCTCGTTAATTGGAGAAGATGGCGCGTTTTACGAATGCATGGCAATTTTTAACGAAGCGAGTAACTGCCGGGACGTCGCGTTAATCGCTCTCTACTTTTAACATCGAATAAACGTTCTATTGTCGACGATGTCTCTCCATATTTTATTCGTAACACCGTCGTCGAGCGGTCGACCAATTAAACGCGACGCGTTACAGTTTCGCGATGCGCCCGTGGAAATTTATTCACAGCGCGTCACGGCACGGCCGACTTTTCCACGATGATATTCTAAAGCAGAACGACGCGACATCCTAAGATTTAATCGTCGATTTCGTTAAAGCCGCGAAATTCCCACGAGGCGTTTACCGCGGTCGAGAAACACGAAAAAATTGTAGCTCGGTCGTTGAAGTTCCTTCGGAAATTTTTCGAGATCATGAGGCGACAACTCGGCGGGACAAGTTTGACCGTTTGTCGATTCCCCGTGCTCTATCGGCCTGCCCCGCTGGTGACTCGTCGTTCGACGGACCGATCAGGATCGGCGGACACGCTCGTCCGTCATGCTGTCCAGTTTTTCACTCGCTCGAGGCGACGTATCTTTTTTTCCGGGCTTCGGAAGCTCCCCGAGAGAGCGGGAGAGGAGCTTCCCGGTAGAGAGGCACGTCTATATAATACTTTTATATTGGAATCCATAGGAGCCTCATAAATCTATCGTCCGAGTTGGGTTTTCGACGATCGGACGAGCGGAGGTAAATCTGCCTTCACGAGAAACGGAGACGTGTCGTAAAAATCATCGAAAAAATCACCGGCCTCTCCTTTCGTTTCTTTCGCCCGTAGAACGAATCGTAACCCGCACTTGGACATTGTTTCGCGTGTCGGCTGGACGGACGGTCGACGAGTCGTGAAATACGCTCGTTGAAGTCGGGAAAATCGGTACTTCCGTAGTTTATCACGCAACGCAGCTCGAATCTCGAGCAATTGAAGGAGGAACACGGAGACGAGGCGAGACGCGTTCTTTTGACCCCGATGAAAGCAGGGGGAACTCTTCAACCGTCTCGGACAGGTTCGGCGACGCGGAAATGAAATCCCTTCGTGTCCTCCGTGACGACGACGATTGCACATATTCCAGTACCGTGAAATTCCGGTGGTCCGGATATCAGAGAAAATCGACAGTACAGGTGGAAAGGATAATAACTCTGGAACCATTCATTTTGGAGAAAAATGTTGTGTGCCTGTCTGTTTTGTCTGTCCTCTCTGGCTTAGGTTTAACTTAACTCAGGGTTAGACAGAAATCAATCTTCCAGGCATGTAAACGACACGCTAAAGGAATGAAAAATGGTCGCATTAAAGATCCTATGAATGTCGCAAGTTTAAAGCGAATTGACAGTGAAATACAGAAGGATGACAAAAATTCCTTGGGGAGGAGATGCTAGCTTGCAATCTCGGTTTCCTCTCGGTGGCTCGAATGCCACCCTCGCGGAAGGCTGGAGAAAGCTGGAATGGAAAAAAAAGGGAAATAAGGAAGCTCGGGAGAGGGGCGAGGAGCAGACGTGCACGAGTGGCGAAAGAGAGAGCGAAGGGGGTTGAAAGAGAACTCGAAGTCACCGTATGCGGCGAGATTACCGGCTGCCGGTCGCGGTGCGACGATTTCCGGATGATTATTCTCTCGGTGGGTCGGTTTTTCGCGAAGGGTACCTATTACGAGGCGGCTGGGTGAAACGCTTGAAAAGAGGCCTGCCTCGACGGGGTTAAGATCAAAGGAAGTGGCTCGAAGCGGCGCTGAAGGGTCGGAGGCTGCTACTGGCCGTAGGAGAAAGGAGAAAGGAGAAAGGAGAGCCGTTGCTTTCGTCGTCTACAGTGACGGCATGGGTGGCACGAGGTGGAAGGGTCACCGGGCAAAAGGGCACCACGAGCTATATATTCGGTACGCAACGTTTGCCCAAACGAGCCGCGAAGGGACTGCGAATCCGGTTAGCTTCTGCCCACTGGCTCGTCCTAACGAGGTGACACGCATCGAAACGTCTCCGAGGAGAACCGCAGGACCCTCTTCCGTCGACCCTTCGTCGGTCACCTTCTTCTCGTCCTCGCGGCAAGGCCGGACCTCGTCCTCGTAATCGCAATACCTTCGAGGGGGAGGCTGGTCGCTTTCGTTTCAGTAATCGCCCGAAACTTTTTTCCTAATTTGCGGGAACGCGACCGCGCTAATGAAAGATAACGCAATTTTCTCGGTTTTTCCGCCAGGAGGAATCCGGTTAGAGATTTCCTCGGCTAGATCGCGGCAGATTGACGGTGGAAGGTATGGGCGATTCGAGATCCAAAGTCTTTCCGAGCCGATCGTTGACGTTGCATCGAGTAGCTCGACTTGTCCCATTTGTCCGATACATATTTAGAAGAAAGTATCATTACCGAGAAAAAGTGTCGCTCCGAATGGACCTCGAAGAAAGGTTCTTTGACGTCGAAACGGCTTGAAAAGCGAGTCAGTCCAGCCTTTAACGCACGGACGTCGGAAAGAGCGGAACTAGAGGGTGGACGTGGGTGGTACGGATGGAAACCGGATCGAAGACCCTTTGCAGGCTCTCTCGTTTCCGGTTACCGGGCGAATGCAAGGATCGGAAGTGAAAGGTAGGCGGTATAGTCGCGTAACCTTCCTTTCTTTCCGTCGAGCAGCCCTTAAAATACGTTCCCTTGGAAAACTTGGAAGGTTACGTTTACTTTAGCCCCAAGAGCGACCCTTATCGGTGCCCCGAGAACTGCTACGAGCTCGTTTCATCGATCTCCTTTTCGGTAAGTAAAGAAACGTCGTCGGATATTGTTTGCCAAGAGGGATCCGACGTTATCGTCTCGAGAATAAAAAAGTAATCTCGCGAGTTTGACTAACCAAAAAGTTTATATACGTGAAATTTTCCGGTGCTCTCGGCGGTGCCGTCCCCGTCGCTCGAGGCGTTCGGAAAGGGGGCCAAATGGAGCGGCTTTAATGGTGACTGAAAATTCGGTAGCCGTTGGGTTAAATTTTAGGAGCGGAGACCGAGAACAGGGGGTCGAGGAGGAGGAAAGTCGAGGAACGACCTCCTCGGTCGTTCGGTACCAACGCCGATAAGAGCGAACGAGGGTCGCGATATCGCGAAAGGGGATGCACCGCCCCGTTGGAAAGCGTTGAAAATAATTACCAGCGATCCGATACAGGGTTCGCCATCGTCCGCAGAAAGCTCGTCGACACGAACGGAAGGTAACGGGCGAACGATCGGCGTCACGATCGACGAGCAACTGCTCGGAGCTCGTTGTCCTGCGGCTTATGTCGACCATTCTCGAAAACGGCGAGAGGTCGCAGATAAGAGCGTGGACGTCCTCGAGCCTGGTTGCTCGTCTCGCAACCCTGTTGCGACGACGACCCTCTATGGGGTTCAAACGACTCTGGATTTGGGTTAGGACATAGGAATGCGTTTTTCTATTGCGCATACAAACCGGCCAAGAAGGGGAAGGAGAGGGACGAATTTTAATAATTCTTTGTAGGCAACTCGTGCCCCGTTTAACGTTCAGGTGGCTCCGGACGCATTTATGCCGAAGACGTTTATCGCGATCACGCGCTGGTCGTAGGTCTTTTGGAGCGAACGTTCGAGAAGCCTCGTCCTACGGTACGAGCACACATTCCCGGACTCGTTTAATTTCGCTCGCATAGCGCCGTTTATTTCACGGAGCCTCCTCCTCCGCGATCCTCGCCAGTGTCCCCGTTTTTATCGCCGGCACCGATGGAAAATGTAACTCCAAACGGACGAAACGGCCCTCTTCGCACCTGCATCTACCCGATACGGAGATCCATAACTTCTCGGCCGAGCGCAATTCGCTCGATTCCCCGTGAATACGAAATTGCCTCTTCCTCCTCGACCGAGCTCTCCGCCGTTCCTCTTTCTCCTCCTCCCACCTTCGTTCCGATTTATTATCGATATTACGTCCAAGAGACACCGACCCCGATATCCGCCACGATGGAAGGATATCGTAATAGACCGACGAGGAAGCCTCGGTTCGCGTTTTCACGAGGAAGGAGAGCGCTCGGTGTAATTACGGTCGGAGTAACGCGCTCTCAAAGGTCCAAAAGGTAGCCCGTTCTCGCCGCGACTTTTTGTTCGAATCGCAATTTTAATTGCGTCTCTCTCAGCCACGGGTCTTTTCGCGTCACGACTTTCAAATATGTTCATCGTCGCCGTCATCGTCGTCGTTCTCGAGGACGAATCTTCCGCGAGGATAGACTCTGTGGGACGTTGAGGTCCGCGTACGTCCATTGCTCCAAAGGGAGAGCGAAAAGTGGCGAGAAATTGAAGAGATGGACGATGGATCGAAGGGCGGGGCAGGCTCGCGCGAAAAAGAGAAACTAGAAAGGAGGAAAGAAAAAGGGAGAACGTAGAAGGACTCGAGGAGAAAGGTGTCGAGTGCTCTTTGACAAAGGGCAACCGGTATCGCGGCATTAGAAGCCATTCGCAGGCTGGTCGTCGCGCCCCGAGCTGGCCGTGTCTCGGAGCTTCGTAAATATCGGGTTACGGGGTCGTAAAGAGCCGGATTCCACGGGGGAATCGTTCGTTATTAGCGACCACCACCGATACCTTCGACCCTCGGCGAAAAATCAGAGGAAGCCCTCCCTGCCTGCGTGGCTTCTACCGCGGAAAGGACGGAATCTTTTATTCTTCGTGGGCGTCGATCGATCGACGATAAACGAGGAACTACCTGTTGGCCGTACAAATATTTTCGCACGGAAGGTACTATTTACGTTTCGCCGGCGGCATCTGCCGCGGCAGGTTTGCTAGGATCGCGTAGATTCACGTAGATTCGCGTACGTTGACGTAGGTTAGCGCCGATTCGCCGAGAGTTTCTCGTTGGTTTGCGCGTACGAGAATATTTGGATTCGAGAGGCGATATCCGTGACCGGATCTCCTTGGTTCGGCGGAAGCCCGGCCGGGGTGCTTCGTAAATATCGGGTTACGAGCATGCAAAGACCGAGATTCCACGAGGGGATTGTTCGTTATTAGCTGGGCGGTGCAGGGCCCTTGGTACAGGGTCTACGTGTTCCGCGCAACGAAACATCACGTACCAACGGCGGAGTAACTCGGTACTTATTCACCGTACTTGCGCGGCCTCTACGCCACCGCGAATTCCAAGTGATAGTTTATGTCGGAAACTTTCGCAATTATATATTCCCATATAACCGCCTCGTATTTCATGGGCGAACGCGCGATAGCGCAACGAGCCGCGTATTACCTGCAAATCGTTCGTCGGCATCCCTGAACGATCGTCATCGGGTGGCCACGACTCGAAAAATATTGGGCCGATACTTGAAATCGAAGCGATAACGGCTCGGGGATGCTCGGAAATTTTTCAACGATCCTTCCGACGTATTCGTCGCGCGTCGCCTCGAGTATCCTTCGCAAGGAGTTACCCCGGAATATCGATAAAACGACGACCTCGAAGCGACGGCATCGGACGCTCGATGGCCACTCGGCTTTGAATCGGGAGAGTGCTCGCTCCCGTAAAGTTCTCTGGCTCGTGGAAAATAAAGACCACGGATATCCCGCGTGGGAATCGTTCGTTATTAGTCGCCCGGCAATAAGTTTCCCTTATTGCCGCGTAAACGATGCACTCGGTGGCTCTACGGTGCGCGATGCCGCTGCAAAGGGAGAGTTTTAAGGGCTGCTCGCCACGGACCAGACGGAGGAACATGGGTGGAGAGAGAGAGAGGCATCGCGCGGGTAATATACAGACACCATTTTTAAAGTTAAGTATCGCCAAGCAACGCGATTTAAATGGAGATGGACGAGGGCCCATTGCCGCCGGTGGACCGGCTTTAACCGCACTCTTTGCGCGTTTCTACCCTCTCTTCTCTTTACCCTCTTCCCCAACCCTCTCCTCCCTGCCTCGTTCGCTGCCCTCGCCACTTTTTCTCTTCGCTGGAGAGTTCCTTTCTCCCTCGATCTCTCAATTTCTCTCCTCTCTCTCTCTCTCTCCGGTCTCTCGTCTCTTTGTGCTCCCTCGACGCGTCGCAACGACTCTCCCGCACCCTACTCGGACGTAACGACTCCTCCTCTCTCCCGACGTTCCGCTTCGTCCAGGCAAAGAGTTCACCTCGAACCGAGGCGGAAATAAAACCTCTTCCGCTCGAGTATTTAAGCCTTTAAACGCCGGAGGAGCGAGGCAATCTTTCGTCGCGAGTCGCCGCGACCCTTGTTTTTTTTTCCACCCCCTACCTTCCTCGATTCTTCGCTTTTGCGTCAACCTCGACGGTACCCCACGCGAATACCTTTTGGAAAATCTGCAAACTCTCTCGATATCGATTTCCCTCAACGCTTCAACCCTTCTCGTTCCTCCGCGTCTATCCACGTCTATTCGAGAGGTCGCGTCGTACACGACCAAACGTTCGCTCGCGAATACGTTCATCGTCCATCCGCTAAATTGCGATTCATCCCGTGCTCGGTAGCGTGGCTGGACGCGCTTATATCCCGGCTTTATTACGGAATTTCAATCGACAAATTATTACAATTCGTCCCGGCGGTTGTACCGTTAATGATGTTTATATTATATCTGTATTTATACGCGACAAAGCGGAGTTACGCGCTCGAGCGAGCAGACCGCGCGAACCGAGCGGCACGATCGATACCCGAACAGACACCGAGACACCCTTTGCCGTCGTTTGCCAACGTTCGCCACCCTTCTCCGTCGCTCGCGAGTGCCTATTATCATTTCGACGAACGAGCCGCTCCTGCGTGACTTCTCTGCCACCCCCTACGAGGCACTCGTTCCTAAGAACCTCGAGACGCCCGCAAAATCTGAGGCTAATTCTCACCGTTCCTGCGATGGGTCACGAAATGAACGTCGCTTCAAAAGATGGTAAACCAGCGAACTCTGACCTAAATTGTCACGATGGAGGAGCGCGATCGAAGGTCCGATAAATACGAGGGTGGAATTGAAATCGTGGGAATCTACGTTCGTCGCGATGACAAGCAGCGGTCGGTAGAGTCTCGTCGGTCGCGGTATCCGACGACCGGTACGGTCGACCGCGGAGCAACTGTCAGGCCGCGTAATTAATCCACGTTTCAGCGAGCGAGGTACGTCCGGCAGGAGCCTAAGATTTACCGCAGTCCAATTTTACACCTGTCCGTCATTCTGGGTCCCCGGCGTTACCTTTCGCGCAATGAAACCCTACAAGTCTGATAATTATCAGCGTTCCAGCAGGGCCCGAGTATCCCGTTTCTTCGGTTCCGTGTAACCCGCTTTATCGGGCTCGAGGAGGACGATTAATCCTGAATATTGCGAGGGCAGGGCGACGGGGACGAGATTGATTCGTCCGTTCTCGGAAAAAGCTCCGGATACTTCGGCCTCGAAATTACAAGTAGGTGGACGAAATTACAAGAAGGTTCACGATGTTGAAGAATCTACTTTTGCGGGCGAGGTTCGCGACTATCGCGAGAGGTTGAAGCTTCACGGCGGAAAAGCGCATTCTGGCCGAACGTCGGCTCTTCTCCCTCTCGAGCTTGGTGATACGCGTTACGTGGCAGCTCCATGACGTCGTAATGGAAAACATAATTTATACATTCGCGGTTCGCGGTTCGCGTTAGCGCGCCACGCGACACTCTAGACGAGACCCAAAGCGAGCGCGTACACGATACAGGACGTTAATGAATTACGCTCTCGGTTTGCAATAAGCGGTGCACCGGAAGCTGGGCCGGAGCTCGCTTCGACCAGGTAAGCTCGTGGCTAATGCTCTTCACGACCTGGAGTTTCAAAAACCGGCACGAATATCACCCCGGAATCGCGCGAATCGTGCTTCACTTCGGCCAAAAGGAGGCGAGAGGAGGAGAAAGAGAAGCGAGAAATTTTCATCGAGGATTTCAGAGAGACGGACTTAATTTCGTACGTGCGCATAGCCTGGAAATCCGCGCGACTTTTATTTTACCGATTCAATATTTCCGACAGACAGAGCCGGCAGTTTTCAAGATTATTGCAACGCCGGGACATTCAGTGCTGTCTTTGGAGCCGGTCGTTTCCAAGCTGCATAACTTTTGATCGTAATACGGTTTCACCGTGCCGAGATCGTTCACGTTCGCAGGAAAAGTTATTGCCGACGAGCCGCGACGGACAGGACCGTCGCAAAATTCAGGAGGCCATCGTTTGCGCCGATTCGCGTTTTACGTTTGGCGGATCTCGAAGAAGACGAGCGACGTCCGACGTCGTCCCGGATTCGTCGACGATCCGTCATGGTAGTCAACGATACGACGAGATAGGACGATTCTACGACGAGTTTTACAGCCGCATTATTTATCGGACAGCTGGAAATAGCGACGTTAATTTCAATATTCTCATATATTTTCATTTTGAATTTATCGATTCCGTCTGGGACGCCGGGGAGACAGGAATTTGATATCCGTTTCGATGTTACGCAGCTGTTATTGTTACTGCACCTGCATCGTTCGTTGTTATTGTAGCCGTGCTACGATGATTGACGCCGTGAAACCGACGCAATAAAATCCTGGAAAAATAATGCACTGGAGATATGACGTCGCAATGTTTGTACCGACTTTCGAGTGCTTTTACTGTCCCGATAACGAACCTATTACCTGTAATTGCTCGTCGCGCCATTACGCGACTTCGGCGTAAATCGTGACGGAAAGAGAATGGATCAATTCTCTCGCGTGAATTTTCATTCGTATGGAGAACGAATTGCCTTCTTTGCCATTGCTATTGCATTATCGGCGTTGCGTCCGTAGTTTAGAGCCCGTCTACATTTTTAATGTATGAGCAAACCCGCGAACGATCGCCTCAAAGTGACCTCTTGGAACGGCCTTAAACGCGACGTCTCGTTATTGCAAATAGTCGACGATAAGGACAACGGACGAGGGGATCGCGGAGATCTCGCAGAAATAACGTCGTCGAGAACTTTTGCCGCGGCATCTTCATTTCGTGTTGCGGAGAAACGAAATAATTTTTAATCAGTTCGGCGCATCCTCGATCGATCCGCGCCATACTCTCGCCAAGCTTGTTCATCGTTCGGCACGACAGAAACGTAAAGTCGTTTTCGAAGAACGTAAAACGAGAAACGAACGCGGAGGAAGATGGTGAGCGTTCCAGGGAGCGAACGCGTATGCTCGCAATTTCGTGACAAAGCACTCCCCAGTCCGTAAGTGCGTGGCGTATGTCGAAATAAACGAGAAACGCGTTGCGCGTTTTCGCTGTAACGGCAAAACGACCGGTTACGCAACGTCGCGAAGCCCATGTAAACAGGGAGAGCCCTAAAACGTTTTACGAGGGATCCATGCAAACCACGACCGCTTCGAAACCATCCGTCGTTCGTTACAATTACAAGCTACCGCGGGACGTACGAGCGCGACCTTTTCAACTCGCTTCCGAAATACTTGAATTCCAAATGGCAACTCCGAATTAGGTCGCAAAAAGATCGGATGGCTAAAATAGTCGCGCTCGAAAATACCTCGATCTCGAGAGAAACGGTGGCTTAGCGCGGCCGTTCGTCTCGAGCGCTCACACGAGCTGGACGAAAATGATAGCGTCCACGATGACGATTACGCTCGATCGCGTGTCTACCGTAATCTCGTTTGATCTACACGCCATCGTCGAAGAGTGTCACCCCTTCTGCCGTTCGTGAACCCGTTTGGCCGAGCGGAGAACAGCGGAGAGAAGCGTAGAAAAGCAGAGCCCTCGAGCCAAGGTGCGCGTTCGCGCGAGTGCATCTCAGGCTTCTCGATTACGAGGGGACTTATTTGCACAGTTAACGCGGAGGGTGTCTCTCGAGAAGGGCGCAAGAAAGACGCCGACGTGGCCGGAGGGTCGGTGGGAGGGCAGAGGAGAAGATGGGAAAGCCGGGATATCGGGAGAGAAACGGTGGAAGAGAAGCCGGCTGATTTATGGGGCTCGTAATGGAGACAGGACGGGTGGATATCCACGACGGTATGCGACTCGGTCTCTCCCCGATCCGTGGCTGACCAGGCACGATCCTGCGCTACTTTTACGACGGCACTGGGTCGACCGAGACACGGAGGGACACTCGCGTTCACTCGCGTTCACTCCTTTTTTCCGCTTCGAGTTTTCGAGCGTGCTCTCGAATCGCGACGCCTCGATGCAGTCGACGATGCGACAAAATGCAACGTTAATTTTTGATTCGGCCAATGTTTGCGCGCTCGCGCACCGTTAATGTAACGTTTCGGAGTGATTTATGCGCCCGCCAACTATGGAATACCGATAATTACGGTAATTACAATTAATCTGATTTATACGTGTAAACTATAAATCTGATTAGATACGAATATGTAGGTATAATAATGGTTAAATCTCTGTAAACGTACCGACCCCGATTCCCGACCGAGGACAAATTATGGGGCATTGGTAGCGCAAACGCGCAATTGGCTCTCCGTGATCGAATTCGTCGAAAACCGTTCATCGTCGACGATCGCGAAAAATTCCGAGCGTTCGTTCGCTCGTGGTTCACAGTCCGATCGTAAAGTATCGCAAATTCTGCGAGCCGTTCGCCGACGAGGAATCTTTGGTCCCTTCGTGCAAC
This sequence comes from Cerceris rybyensis, assembly GCA_910591515.1. Taxonomy (NCBI): domain Eukaryota; kingdom Metazoa; phylum Arthropoda; class Insecta; order Hymenoptera; family Crabronidae; genus Cerceris; species Cerceris rybyensis. The sequence continues at coordinate 648,000 of OU342797.1, forward strand.
CGGTGCGAGGAAAGAGCGCGCGTATCGGAGCAGAGGTTTCGACCCGAGACCATAGACCACGAGGACGCGATTCGGAAGCAGATGGCACGAGATCCTCTCGTTATCCGTGCCGTTCGAGAATCTCCCGAATTCAGCCTCGGACGGTATATACGCGAGAGGATCTCGCAATAGTCTCGACGGTCCACATCGGACCGTAGAATTCGTCCAAGAACGCGTCCGCGAGAATTCACGATTTAGATTTCGAAACAGAGTCCTCGGTCGTGAGGCTATAGGTTTCCGACCTCCGAATCCGAGGGTAAGACCCGGGGCAAAGATCCCCGGCGAGTTTCGACCCGCCGAGTAATCCAGGCCGAATCCCCAAGATCAACGGCCCGCCCTCGTCGGAAGCCCCGCGTCGACCGTTCGACCTCTGCCATCCGATTCCTGGATCGGCCGCGCGGACCTCGACCGAGAGGGTGAAAATTTCATTCCGTCTCTCGAGCGGTTCGTCTCCCGTTTCTGGATTTCGACGATCGTGGATTTCGTTCGGGGGCTTCTTTGCCTCCCCCGGCGATCGAGAATGGCTCTTGGATCGGTGGAGCGACAATTACGGGAGCCGGGGGAGAGGGAGAGCTCCGAGGATTCGGATTAAACTCGGGGTAGTTTTGGCAAAGTCTATATTTCAGTGGGATCGAGAGCTCGAGGCGGAAGCCCGGAGTAAACCTGGGTCAGGAAGGTGTTCTTGGGTCAAGACGCGGATTAGGATCACGAAAGGTCATCCTGCGAAACCCGAACTAAGTATATATGTGGAGCTGCACGATAAATTACGTCCGTCTAAATACAGCTCTCCTTCGGAACGCTCGCGCGCGATAATCGATCGTCGGACGGAAGATTCCGTCGTGCTCCGTTACACCCCCGACTCCTTCTTCGTCTCTTCTTCCACTGTTTCCTCCTTCCATCGAGGTGAATCGCTGTACAACGATCGCGGACGAGAGCCGCGTCTTTCACGAGTAGGGCTCACGGCGATTGCTCGTAAATTGTCGACAATCTTCCGACCAGAAGCGACAACTCGCTTCAATTCGCCGTCGACGAGACGTTAGGCGCTTCGCCGAGAGGAATTTCAATTTGTTTGGACTCGGAGAAAGGTCGACGGAGAAAGTATGGCGGCTGCGTTGTTGGTCGAAATTTACGATATCGTTCGATTACGTGGGACGCGTGCGTGCTATTCGCCGCGGATAATACCGCCATCGCGATTATGTGCCACCCTCTCTCTCTCTCTCCCATTCTCTCTCTTCCTCTTTCTATCCCGGTATATTCTCCTCCTGGGGCGCGCGTCTCCTGTAAATGGCAGAACAAAATGTGCAGGCACGCCTGACGATGTAAATTAATGCGCCCATGTAAAATTATGCGGATTCATAACGGCAGATTTATAAATATTACATTCGGGCAGCATCCTCTGCCGTTGTATCGCCATTTATCCTCGTCCCCTTAATTCGCTCGATCATTTGTCCAGCATGCAAATGCGTCCGGGCACGAAATATCATTTTCCGACCTTGATTGTAGCGGAAATGCACTCCCATTTTCCCGTGTGCATTTTCCCCACCGAGAAACCGGCTACCGAGTGAACCATCCCAACGGCAACCCGACATTCCCTCGAGCGAAGAGATTCGAGAGAGTTTCGTTCGAAAGGGTGGATGCAAACGTTTGATAGCTCGACGCGATATGGAGCGGCATCGACACGAGGCCAGGGCGAATCGGTGCGATAATGCGTGGGCCGTTTGCCGGAATAGGAGGGGTCGTTTGTTGCGAACGCGAGCGAATAGTTGCGAACGGACGAGAAGGGAGCGTTCGCTCGCGCGCATAGTTGGCATACCGAGCCTTCCTCGCGTGGTATGTTATAATTAGTGCTCCTCGGCACGCACGCAACATTGATATGTCCACGAGCTTCCGAATACTTCCCTAATGAGATCGCTTCGATAAACAACGGGTAAAGTGCTCGCGTGATACTCCCGATGTTTCGGCTCTTCCTTGCCCCATAACGCCGAGCCTCGTTGCGTTGGCCCCTCGCGATTCGGAGTACTTTGGGTCTCGTTGCTCCTACCTTCTATCGTTCGCAATCGCTTTTTCCCCGCATTATCGGCGATTCGATGATGACCCGTTGCACGGAACAACTAGCCACTTCCTACCTTCGAGGTCCCTTTTTCCTCGAATGACGCGATAACGTGCCGTTGCAGGGAGCAAATAATATCTTCGGAGGGTCGAAGGTGCTCGGCTGGACCGTTAATATTCTCGGAGAAATTGCTTGTCCGGCAATTCCCCCGCGAGACCGGACAACCCTTTGATCTCCCGACGCGTCGTAAGAAATGCATAACGGGGCAATTTGCATCTAGAATTCTGATTATCGCCGCGTAATTCAAATGTTCCCAACTACGCGACTAAGGCGAGGTCCGTGAAAGGCTGACCGAGGGCAGAGCGGAGGGACGGGGCCGCCTCCGCGGTTCGGCGTGCAAACGATTAATTCGGAAGTAACCGACGAAAGCGAAGAGATCGGGAGAACCGATCGGAGATTTCGAATTATTTTTCCATTTCGAGCGAAAAATGCGCAGGGTGCGCAGAAACTGCGGGGGGAAAAAAAGTTTGCTGCATTAGCGGAGTTTCTTTTCACCCCGCGCTCCTCGGAACGATCGCCGTCGACGTTATTAACCCCCCGCGGAGCGTCGAGGGACGAATAAAGGTGTTGGAAAAACGTGTTAAGGGGAACTCCTTGGAACGTGGGGGTTTCTTTTTCTCGCGATAATCGTTCCTTCGAACGCACGGCGAAACGATAACGCGAAATACGGCTTGCTAGCGCGTGAAACGATAACGCCATACCTCGGTTGTTTCCTCCACTTTTCCGCTCTCGCTCGGAATCGACTGGAAGCGATAGGGATGAGATTTTTTTTTCGAAAAGTGCCAAGTTCATCGTTGCTCGTGCATAACGGGGAAAGAGGTGGAACTGTATTTCACGGTCGTGCGCGATAGGGTTCACGATGACCAAACCAATCGGGAGGGAGGGAATCCGTCGGCAGCTATTGCACCAGCGGATCGAAACGATCGACGAAGCGCGGCTCCTCGATCCAAGTTAATAACGCGATAGGGGGATAGGACGAACAACGTGTCAATTAATCACCATTCGCGTAGAAATATAATGATCCGATCTTCTGACGCTGCAGTTACGACGACGGCGTAACAACGGAGTGGCGTCGCGACTGTTATCAATTATCCAGCGATAAAGCCGGCAGGCTGAATCTCCGAAACATCGAACTGTCCGGGCTTCCTGGCCTCCTCTCCTCCTCTAGCTATCCTATCCTATCCTATCCTATCCGAGCACCGATTCAAATTGAAATTTATCGACACCCTATAATTACATGCCAGGGAAGCTGATCATACGTCGGGCCCGATCCTCATTAGGTTCTGCTCGCTCACACGATATCGAGGCTTCCTAAACGTTTCCTCGCGAAGATTCTCCCCCTCCGACTCGCTATTCTACCTCCTTAAATCATCCCTCGCAGGAGAGCCTACCGCAAAACCGACGGGACTTTCGTGGAAGCTTTTTCAATTGAAATGCCTTCGACGGATACGTATCGATGTAGCGCTAATCGAGGCTTCGGGAAAGGTGGTAGTCTGTTTTTTATTTCATTCTTTTTGAGGTTGAAGTTTTGCGAGACGTCAAGACCCGCCATTCATACTTTTGTTCTTTCTCTCCAAAGTGGATTTGAGAGCCCGGAAGCAACGCGTTACGAGCTCGACGTTCTGCGGAACGAACCATCGCGGCTACTCGACTACCCCTTCCGTTGCTCCCAATTTATATCTCGAATTTTTCTAACTCGTCGGAGCTTGCACTAATATTTGCAAAGTTAATAACGTATAAGCTCGACCTGAACTCTGCATACCGGATTTCCTCCTATTTTTTTTTGTACCAAAGGAAAATTGAACCCGACAAACTGACGAGCCAAATTTGCACCAAAATCCGATGCGTCAGTCGCGCTGATGAATTTTTCCGAGAAGCGCGCAAATATCGCGACTCTGTCTCAAAGTATGAAAAGCCTCGGGAAATTTCGTTTCATCGAAGCCCCGATGAAATCGATATCGAACGTTCGGTAGTCCGGATGACCTTTAAAGTCCGACCAATCGAGAGGGAGGAAAAAATTAATGAAACGCCGATCGTCGAGCGAAAAAAAAGCTTCTTGGCCGAATACTCGGAAGGCATCCGGAGCTCCGATGTTATTTGCTCTGCCGAAGCAGCGTCGAATTCGGTGCTAGCGAATTCTGAAGTAGCCAAATGAAGAACGATGCCCCCGGCGAAAGGAGAGAAAGGAAAAAGGTGAAAGAGAAAGGGAAAGAGAGAGCGAACGGATCGGTGGCGAGTTTAATTGCAAAACTTCCGCGACGATTGCAGATTACGGAAAATATCGAAAAACGCCGGTAATATCGCGCGTGCTCGCGTTTCTCTCGCGTTTCTATTCGTAGGAGGAGAAAGGATAGATAGATGCAGACCGACGCGATACGCCGGTGAAGAGGTGTGGCGCCGCGACGGTCCAAGAGGCCGACGAGACGAGACGGGGCGAGGATGAAAACGTGTACCTCCGTTATGCGATATGTCCGTGTTCGGCATTGCAAACGGGATAAGCATTTTCGACTTTTATTTGAGCTACCTCCGAACGCAATGTTTGTCTTCCGTGCTTGCGGAGCGCTTGCACGCGAATATCGTCCAACTAGCATAAAACGGTCTGGAAATGTGAATTAATCGTTGCCCTCGTTCGCCGATCTGTTCGTCAAAGATCATCTCGAAGCGTGATATCGAATGATGTGCCCTTTGCGAGAAAGAGAACAACGTTCTGGCAGCTGCGGATCTCGAAGCGCTTGAAACTCCTCGAGGAAAAATTCTAACGAGCAATTAACCGAGATAATTGTCAATTAAAGAAGATTCGCGCCCGATCGGTCGCTTTTCAAAAGAAACGTCCCCTTCAGCGGACAGCAGCCTTCTATGCGAGCGACGTTTCGTCTCGCCAGTTTTGCTTTGTCAGGAAAAGAATCACTCGGAGCCGCATAAATTATCCAGATGGGTGTCTAGAATCGAAGGATTCGTCGGTAAGAATTACAGCGAGCAATTAAGCGAAGCAATTGTCGAAGCGAGCCGTACTTTAGCGATATCCCTATTTCGAAACTATCGTCGACCGGTTTAATTAACATCCCTCCCCGGGCTCAATTAAGAGTTACTAAGTGCTCCAATTGAGCCGAGTACTCTTTAACGATGTCGCTGTTCGCGAAATTCCACGGTCGAGATCTCTCCCCTTGCTTTTCTTTTCTCTCCTCCTTTGCGCGAGTGCCTCGACGTAAATTTTTCCCGGACAAAAAGCCTGACGGCGTCGCGACAGTTTCGCGAGAACCTGTCGGCCGACCTTGCCTCGCCAATCCACGAAACGGCAAAACATCGTGGCCGTGTCCGCGGAATGGAATGCACCGAGGAATTTCGACTTCGAACTCGCCGCGAGGGAGAAGAGAAACGAGCGAACAGTGACGTACGTTTAATAACGCGAACCGAGCTACCTCCGCGTCACGGATTGCACCGGTGATGTAATACGAGCGAGACCGCACCGCAAACCGGCTCGCCACGGTAGCCACGGATTCCTAAAACACTCCGCATTTTTGCCCGGCAGAGAGCCGTCGAGCAAAACCGAAACGTTTTCCACAGAAAACGCGGCGGAGATTAATGCGCGCGGCAAATGACGAATTTTCCTGGCTTATTGTCGATAGAGAGACCGTCAATGACTCACGTGTAAAGAGGTACACCGGCTTCGTCCTTGAACCAGAAAACCATGTGCAGGGTATCCTCTCCGGGCGGCGTTATGTCGCATGGCAATTCCGCCGGTTTTCCTTCGACGACGCTGATGTTCACCAGGGGAACTGCAACGAGAAAGAAGACTCCCTGTATCTGGCTCGTATTGGAAGGAAAATTGGGAAAACATCGGGCATCGAAGGAGATTGCTGTAGGTTTATCGGGAAATTAGAGGAAAGTGTCCGTCAGTCTCAAATGAAATACCGAATCGGAGGTAGAATCGAGAATTCGGTCGTCGAGATTTCCGGTCAGTAGTATCTGGGAATAGGAGAGAGAGGTAGATATTCGGAAGCGGACGCAATTCGCCGGGGATGATCCCGGGAAGCGATATGTAAAGCGCAGCCGGGATGGGATTAAGAGATCCGCTTATGAAATCCCGTTTCGGTGGGATATCGTAAACCAGCCGCGGAGAGGGTGAGAGAGAGAGAGAGAGAGAAAAAGAGAAAGAGGAAAAGATAGAAAGAGAGAAATAGCGAGGCAGAGGACGGTGTGCTCGGTCGTTTCCTTGGTCGCTCGCGGAAGGCGATTCGGGCCGATCTTTCGAGTAAGTGGAACTCCCTCCCCGAGGGTCTGATCGCAAGGAAAGGATCGAAAGGAAAGGGCAATTCCTTCGTAAATTTCCGGTAGGCTATTTCGAAGAAACGAGTTTCCATTCGATTCGGTCCGCTGCTTTCGTTTTCTCCGCCCTGGACGAGCGAAACAAGTCGATCGAAGGATGTGGGAGCTGCACGAAGCGCCGTGTCCACTCGAGAGACTTTTTGTCGCTGACCTATCTTAACGAAAAAGACTCGGGTTCCGCTCGAGCGGATTTGATTTGTCGCGGCCGTACTCTACCTATCCTTTCCGCCATTTATCGACCGTGACGCTCGACGAGGATGCAAAACTTCCCTTTTACGGAAGTAATGCACGCCTCGTCGGATTAGATGGCCAAAAACCCGTGCAAGTCGAGCCTTCGATGACAAAAAGAGAGACGGTGAGAGCCTTTTTCCTCGGAGTTCGGCTGCCACCGTCTTCCTTCTTTTCTTCCTCCTTCGACCTCGTCCTCGTCCCTACGCCATGGAATCTTTAAAAATCTCGGCTATTCGGGCGAGAGCAAGGGACAAGCGTCGAGATTAGCATACACCTCGTATTTATTTTCCGACCCCGCCTCTTACGTCGGGTATAAATATTACTTAAGAGCGACTCTTTATCATATAAACGCTCTCGCGTAACGATGCTCATTTGAATTCCTGCTTTTTCCGCGGCGTAATGAGCTCGAGCGACGTGCAACAAGCAGTTACTTCCCCCTGGTTGTAACTTCCTCCTCCCTCAACCCTTCTCGGACGTGCCACGGCAACGTTACTTATTTCGCGCGCGAAAAAATCCCTCCGAATATCCTTCCTAGATTCCTTGGAATTTTAATGCCGTTACTTTGCGGATTACTCGGCCCCATTCTCCTGCGGGTTCTCCGCGATTCCCGGAGATACCGGCCACTTCTTCCTCCCGAGAACTCTTTCGCCCGTTCGACTGTTTCCGGAAATGAGATTCCATCGTCGGGAATCGTAACCCTGGGATGCCAGACTATCGCGTTCATTGAATTCGGATAAACCGATCGACGAAGACTCCCAGTGATTCGTGGAGCGCGAAACAATCTTTTGCGAGAAGATCGGCAAGGTCGATCGAGCGCGAAACCCGGTCGACGAGGATTGGCCCGTCCGCCCTGGTAATTCCTAGGACTCGCGTAAATTCCATCGGGACGAGACGGATAAGAGGAACGACGCGGAGCAAATGGAAGCAGATAGGGGGATCGATCGTTCGCGAATATCGCGTGCACGCGCGTGTAGTTTAAATAGCAGAGTGGAGCCTTGAAAGCCGTTTCGATTAATGGAATTCCGCAACACGTCCGCAATTAACCCTCAAAGACCCGAGGCGCTGGTCGAAACGTCCAGCGACGCGTTAATGGCGAACGAGCCTCGTGTCGCATTCGAAACGCATTTAATGAATTCGTTATCGAGCGAAATCAACATTCGCTTCCGCGTTGCGGAACGCGATCAACGCCGATCGAAGACAGGCGAGTAAACAGAGAGCGATAAACTTCAATTTCTATCGCAATAGCCTCGTTTCTCGCGAATTTAGTCGCCGTTTCGTTCGGAAATCGTCGGCGACGACACCGAGGTGAATCTGCAGCGGCGAACGCAATTCTACGAGACCGTCGATTCGCCCCGAATCGGCGAGAAAGCGGGCGTTTCGAAGAATAGGAGAGAAGAAATCGTCCAACCCGCGGGAAGACTCGCAAAGAGATGCGAGTTCTCCTTTTTCCATCAATGTCGGGCAGCATGTGGCATACGGAAAATTGGACAAAAGTTTTCGCCGGCGAAAGGAGCGGGACTTTAACGTGGACGTCGAACTCCGAGGAGGTTTTTTCTTCGACAGTTCCTGGGAGGAACTTTTCCCTAACTTGTAGCTCCGCGTCAACGTTGATCACCATGACGCGACAGTGAAACCAAGTATTTTCATAAATCTTCCGCATTGACGCAGATTGATCGCAGTCTCGAATCGACGGTGGGCGATTACGTTCTGCGATCTTACGCCGATGGCTGAACTACCCCAACACACAGATCGAACGACGGAAACGGTGATGTCCGATCGAGTCGATTAATTCTTTCCGGATCGATCATTGTTTGCGTCGTTCGACGTGGCCGAGCGTAGAATTACGGCAAAACAGTACGATCGAATTTGAGACTCGATGGAGATCGACGAGCGGATCCCGGCACAGAGGTGGAACGATCTTGGGGCATCTTTGGCCGCAAAGAGCGCTGCTCGACGCAAAGTATCGTCGTTAAAGTTACGGACGTAATCACGGCTGGAAGAGGAAGCCGAAAGTTGCGCGAAAAGTTTCATTTTAATCGAACGTTCTCGACGCGTCGAACTACGGTCGAACCAGGAGATCTCGTGGGCGTACGTACGTACATATCCACTGAAACGCGGAATTTGTAGAACCGTGAGAAGATAATTCCCGCGTAATCCGCGAACTTTGTCCTTCCACGGCGCTCGATCGTTAGAAATGTCGATGGAATCGGGTTCGCAGTAGGAGATGGCAGAACCTACGGAAGTTTTCTCGATTCTCCACTTTCTTCGGAGAGTTCGATTCGCGTCGAGGGATGACTCGATTGAACGTAGCCGGCGATTTTCTCGAGCGGTCTCGAGAGCGTTAATCACGGAAGAGCCCGAGCAAATATTTCTACAAGGAGGGTCAACGAAACGAGGGGGCACCGATCGAAGTCCCTCGGCTGGAAGGGTGAGTCGAGTTCGCTTTAATCGAGCTACCGTTACAATGGCAAAGGTCCGATACGCAAGCATGTACCTTACCAATGTACCTCGAGCGAATTAACTGGAGCAAGAGAGAGCCGGCAGTTACTCGACATTACGGCGGCAATTCGTACGGTTGGATGGACCGAGAACCGGAGGAAGGGACGGATAGGCGAGAGATGAGGGCAGAGGGAGGAGAAAGAGAGGGAGAGAGAGAGAGAGAGAGAGAGAAGAACGCAAGCGTTATTTACGGAGAGTCGAGTGTATTCGCTCGTCAGTGGCCGTCTAGCGTTCCGCTACGTTTCTGTGGGTAGCTCGGTTCTCGACTCGCTCGAGCGTTTGCTCGCGCTAAGCGTATCAGCCTCGCCATTGTCTATGCTCATTGTCGCCTTTCGTCCCTTCAACGTCTGCCTCGTGTCGCGTTAACTCGAGGGGCTTCGGAGGAAAGCCAACCGCGCACCCAGTCAGCCAGTCGCGTAAATTGGAAGTCGGGTTAATCGGCTCCTTAATTTCGCGCGGAGGTCTCACAGGTCCAGGCGGGAAGTCGGACGAGAAGATTCGACATCTCTCGAGGATGTCGTTCTCCCTGTCGCGCCTTTGGAACGCGGACAGTCCGGAAAAATCCTGAACTTGGGGTCTTAAAGAACGACGGTCTTTCGAGAAGGGAGGTGCTCGCGATTCCGCGGCGGACAATTCGCCTGGCATCGTTGTCTACGATAAATTCAGCGAACAACTCTCCGAGCTGTTCTTTCCACCGCTTTCTCCCGCTCTCGATCGGCCGTTTTTGTCGTCTGCAGATGGAGAAAGGTCCTCGCGGTTTTTCTCCACTCTTTTTTCTGACACGGGAACGACTCTGGAGGACCACGGCACGAGACAACCGACGGGGGAGACCGAGCAGTCTATAAAATTCGGAAACGAGCGGATCCTCCTTCTCGGATTGTCGCTGGAGTCGAGAGTCCTGGGTCGCAGAATGAAATCGTCGAGAAAGAAGGAGGGAAATAGGCAGAGGGAGAAGGAGGAGAAGAGAGAAAAGACGGAAAGAGCGAGGAATCGAGCCGGAGACGGCACCGAGGGCTTACGCTTTATTGCGTATTTACATATTTTCGCCGAATCCCCCCCGGCGTTTCATAAAATTCAACGTCTTTACAAGGGTCGCTGCGATGACTTCCTCGGGACGCCTCTTCGACGCTTTATGCCTTCGAATTTCCGCGACAGATTCCCTCACCGGCTCGACCGAGGCTCGCGCCGCTTTTTATTTCTCGAGACGACTCGTCGACTCGCCGAGGAAAAGGAAAGAGCTCCCTCGGGACGACATGACATCGATGCACGCCCGCTTAAATTTTACCCCCGTTTCGGCGCGAAATAATGGAGTTTCGCGATTGTCACGAAAAGATTCGTCGGAAATTTTTTCAACAGGGTGAAAGGCAGGAGAGGAGAAGAGACAAACCGAGAAAGATGTAGATAGATAGGAAGACAAAGAAAAAGAGATAAAAGGAGAGACTTCGAGGAACTCGTCGAGAGCAGATTCACGCTTTGTCCCGAATTAACGAGACGTACCGAAGAAACTCGCATGGAGGAGGAACCACGAGAGCAAGTTGCCGTGGGTTTCGCGCGACAGGGATTAAACTCGGAACCATTCACCGCGGAGATTCCTTCGAGGAGGAAGAGGGGCCTGGATCGCAGAAACGATGCCGGCTCAACTACGGACGAGCGAATCGCGCGCTAAACCTTCCGAAAGCTGAACCGCGCGAAATTAAGTCGAACGTTTACGGCAATTGAGAGGCCGATCTCTCGTGAGTGGAGGGAATCGCTCGATAGTCGGCCGGTTCTCCAGCTTCCCCGAGTATTCTCCTTCGACGGTGGCGGCGCGACTTTGAGCGTACCGACTTTGCTCAAGAATTATTAATGGCGCCACGTCTCTCGAGGAGATCATCGTTGTCCGAGACTCAGCCACCCTCGGGCTGTTCCAATGGAAAACGGGCGTAGATCGCCTCGCGTAGACCGGCAGAAGATCGGAGACGAGAGCCGGATTACCGTCAGGATCGGCGGACGGTTGGCTCCGTCAGTCGAATGTCTAACGTCGAGGTTGCGAGCCATGGCGTTGACTGTCCACTAGCTGGACGTCGAGATCGTCGGGGTCGTCGGGGTTGTCGGGGCCGGTTGGGGCTGCTCGGGTAGCTCGAGGAGCTGGAGCAGCTCGGGAGGTCGGTGGCATTGTGCGGAGCAGGCACCCGGCCGCGAGACACTGAGTTACGAGCCACGGAAGGGAGGTCGCGACCACTTCCGGTTGTAATGCAGTTTGCGCAACAATGGGAGCCACAATGGGCCAAGGGAGGGCCAGGTAACGTTACCCTCCCTTCGGAGACGTTGGCCTTTGACCGAGGATCAAAGCGTCGCCTCTTCGCTCGGTTCCCTCTCTCGCTCCAGTCCTTGCTCCTGTTCTCGAACGTTCGAGGCTTGAGCGCGCATTATCCTCTCGTCAGGGATGCCGTGGTCCTTTGCAGGAGGATCGTCCCGATCGCCTCTCCGGACCTCTCGACTAATGAAATTCAGTGCAATTCCGCGACGCTGACCGGCCACTTTGACGAACGGATCTGTCTCGTCCGACAGCAACGACGGCGCGGACTTCGAGCTTTCTCGTCTTCCCTACGATCGGAAGTTTCACTCTCGGTCCTCGTCGTCGCGACGCGGCAATCGTCAATGAACAAACTCGCACGAACCTGTAGATTCGTTAGATTTTACAAATAAAGAGAACGGAAGCGAGCACGTTTAATTACTATTCTCGTTTCTCTGTCTCTCTCTTCGCGGGCCGAGCTATTCCCGACTTGTTTGCTTTCACCCCGGAACTTATCGATTGCTCGCAAATTTCCCGGCAATTGAAACAAAACTGCTAAACAGTCTCTGTGGCTGGAATTAATTTTATAAAATCAGAGCAACCGACTCGTTGCCGACAGGGACGAGTCGCGAGTGCGACGTTGGCGAAATGTTTTCGGATGTGAATTCTGGACGCTCGAAGCGTTCCTGCTGCTACAAAGATAGAAGAACGAGCAACGGAAAAACTAGAAATATTTATGCGACCCACAGGGAATTCAACGTGGAGGACTGACGGGGTACAATGGCTCGGTTGACCCTTGGGAGTGCCAAATCCCAACTGCCAATTGGCAGAAACCTGAGGGAACACGCGCTACTCGGGTTCTCTGGGTGCGTAAGGCCCAAACCCGATCGGATCGGCCACTTTCCGATTCCGATCAGGCCCCTGGAGATTCTCCATGGACATCGTCGACTCGTCTCGATCCAAAGCGAAATCGCTTCCCCAGCCAGAAGAGGCGCTCGAAAAACGATGGTTGGAATGGCGGCTGAGCCGACGATTGGAATTTCAAACGAGCCCTCCGCTTTAAATACGCTTAATTAAGGTATTTTCTGCGAAAGTTCGATCGACCCGCGTTAAAGAGCGCATTAAAGACGTTTTTCGCGAAGGGTAGGTAGGTACGGTCCGTTTACCCTCGCGACGGAAAAGCGGTCGCCGTTTCCTATCTCCTTCTCCTTCTCGCCGTTTCCTCATCCTCCGGTGCAACCGATCGTAACGAGAAGAGAGGAGCGACGAAAGTTTGTGGGTTTAAACGCCGCGAAGAAAAAAGTCCCTTCCCGATGAAGCCGCGAAACTGGATTCTTATTTTGCTCGCGACGCTCGTCCAAGTTCCTTCGGGGCTGGCAATCAATTGCGAAATAAACGCGGACGCCGGCCGACAGCGTGAAATTGAATTAATCCGGAATGAAGAAATGGCGCGCGGGACAAACGGGGTAAGAGCAAAGAAGGAAGAAGGGACGGCCGGAAAAAGAGGGTGAAGAACCGAGACCGACGGGAGAGGAGGGGATAGACTTTTCCCGAACGTTCTTCGGAAACTTTAAATAATGTTTGTAAACTCGGTCTGAAGTAATTCGCGCAAGAAAAGCGGATTCGCGATCCGTGGTGAGTGGCGAATCGAGTTTACGACTCGAGAAATAATACCGCCTTCTCGAGGATGATTATATTCCGTTCGATCCGACGGGGGATGGATTCGTCGTTTCGTCGTCCGTCGACGTTGCAAAAGAGAAAGGTGGACCGAGAACGATGTCACGTTCGCCCGGTTCACGAGCGCTGCTTAATTATCGCGATTACCTTCAAACGTCTTTTATCCCGTCGATTCTCTCGTCGGTCCAGATACGATCGCGATGATTAACCGTATCCGAGAACAAATGTCTCTCGCTTCCGTGCTCTTCGAGGGAAGGACTTGCTCGCCGGCATTCGCCGCGGCCTTATTTGAAAAGTTTTAACAGGCTGCATAGGCCGTAAACACGGAGGCGCGTTTCGTTGCGGTTTCGCGTCTTATTAAGGCCGAGCAAGATTCCTCCTGTTCTCGAGGATCCCTGAGCGGTCGAAGGCTTTCGACCCTCTTTCCGGAAAGTCAAAGAATCGAGTTTCCGTTTCGCGATCGAGAGCCGGTCGGCAAAGGGCGAAAAAGCCTCCGCGGGTCGAGTCGTCGGCCGAGGCTATCGCGTTTCCAGTTTTGAACTTTGTCCCCTGCGGGACGAATGCGATTACACGAAGCTCGATTAGCGGATATGTACAGGCAGCGTCGCTACATCGGTATTTGCTCGTCGCGCGCGTCAATACTGCCACTTAATAAGCAAATATCCGATCTGAGGCGAGCCGGACGGAGAGCTGAATCTGCCCTCGGCGAACGATGTCACGCGCAGTTGCGCCATTTCCATCGACGATCGCCGAGTGCGCGACGGTTTATCCGCTTTCGACCTTACCGACTTAACGATCGACGGATAGATCGTTGGCTCGAGAGAGCAAGATCGTCGGGGACAAAGGGCAAAGATGGGCTTTTGCGAGCTCAAGATCGTCGAGCGAGAGAAGACCGGGCATCGCGAATTCGTGACGTTCGGTCGAGATAATTGCAACAATTCCGGGAAATCGATCAGCCTCGAGCTCGGTCTCTCGGCAATCGTCGGTGTCGCGCGTCCAGCCGATTCTCGTATCCGTCGAAACGGCGCAAGGAGAATCGAAAAATCGACGGACGTGTCGGCGGTTATCGAGGCGACCGAACATCCCCGGCAGGTGCCATTAACGATTCGCATAATACACGTATTCGCGTGCGCAGACTGGAGACTGTTATGCACCGATGACATTATACCGCGCGCTTGGAAACGACAACGTTCGATCGCGCTAGAAACGTTCCGTCGGGCACTGTGCTAATTAAAACCGTGAATAATTGACTGTCCGCCGCTTTCCAATAATTAATTCCATCGCTGGAGATAACGTCACGATTCATTCTGCGTAGGCATAACGCCAATGGCCGGATAGATTCGCCGATGTCGGTGTGTCTCGTCGATGGGAACACAGGCAGGGGCATTATCCGCGCCCTGATATTCCTGACAGCGGGGGTGACGTTTCCCGCCGTTTCTACCACGCCATTTCCCGACCTATCGAATCGACTCGACTCGACTCGAATCCCTCATTATTTCCATAAACTAATACGAGAGTTCAACCATCCGTCGGTCGACGTCGCGTCACCGGCCGGAAAACAGCCGAACAAATTGCAGTTGCGATTCTGCCTTTTTATTCGTCACTTCGCGTGTTCGCGATTCGACTCTCCCTCTCGAGGATCGCTTCGTGTCGCGATCTCCGCTTCAAAGACGGAGAGGGAGTCTCGTCGGACCGGTTGCTGAGATTCAGGATGCACTCGCGACTTGCACCTGTCGCCCCGCGGAGGAAACCGCAGAAAAAAAAGCAAGTCACAAGATGCAGCTTCGACGACTGCGTTCGGCGGAGGGACGACAGACAGACGGATGCAAATAGAAATGGTCGGACGAGCGGGCTTGGAAACGCACGAGGAGGAGGAGGTGGCGATGGAGATGTCCGTGGAGGTGGAAGAGCAGATTGCCGAATGCAGAGAGAGAATCGTTGAACGATGGAACAGGGAGATCAAATGGATTGGCAACACCCAATAAAGGAGAAGGAAGTCGGATGGAGCGAGGAGGAGCAACCGAACGCGGCAGATATCGCGTCTGCCGAGAGAAGGTGCGTCGAGGACAAAGAGATCGAGCCGGTAGCCGAGGCGGAAGGTGGAGAGAAGCGCTCGTGAAATATCGGTTCGCATAAACGCTCCGGTATCGAGCAAGATAACCGCGAATTATCGCGCATGGAGGTCTGCGCGCGAGGCGTATCCTCGTAAAGCAAACGTTCCGCACCATCTAGGCGCACCGAAGCCGAGCGTTCCTCTCCCTCTTCGATCGTTGGAATACCTTTCGCTCTTAGGGAAGCCTCCCGATAATTTTCGAGCAAGGTGCCGCGGGCCGTACCGATCTCGATTCGTGGCTGAATGCTTGGAGCACGAGAATCGAGGAACGAGAGCATCGCGAACGAGCCTGGAAATCGTAAAGCTCGGTAATTTTGCTAAAACTCTTCGCGTAATTGCTTGGACGAGAGAGTTTGTTACGCGGATTTCGATGCGCGCACCTCTCGGACCGAATATAGCAAACTTATTATTAAACACCTCCAATTTTCCTCATTAACGTTACGTGGCCAGTAACGACTCTCCGTGGTGCTATTTTCTTTCGTTTTTACCTTCATTCCGGAATGAATTTTGGTATTTCCTCTCGAAAATTAATCAAGATAATAACTCGGTGTGTAACGTCGTTGGCCGCGCAGAAGGGGCGGACAAAAACTCCCGCAATATTCCAAATTACTCGAGAAAATATATAGAAACGTATCTCTCGTCGATGAAGCTCGGAACTCGATATCAACGGGAAAAGGGACGAAGGTAACGAAGAGAAGCAACGGTAGCGGAAACGGACGATCGAGAAACGAGCCCGGTCGGTCATAATTGCGTGGGACTCGGTAGCGAGGAGACAAAACAGCCGACTTAATTTCATTTTCTAATCGAATTAACGGGACGGCTATCCTTCGCCGGCACCGCCGTATCGAGGAAGGGGGAAGCGGTTCGCGATTAAATGGAAAGTACTTTCGCGATCAGGAAAGCGATCTTTCACGCTTTCCACGTTTTCAGCGCACAGTAGCTGGGATTCCCCCTCTCGTTGAAGAACCAGAGGCACGACGATTCGAAGTTTAGTCGCTACAGCCTCGTGCCTCTATTTCCGGCTCGTTCGTTCCGGCGTCTTTCTCGTTACTTCAGAATTGCCTAGGTGTTACGACACGCGCTCACGTGTATCCCGATACACCTGTCCAAATAATTCGCGAGCCGCTGGTCGACGGTGGTGTTTGATCGCGCGTGCATCTACGCCGCTCGTGGAACAGCGACAACGTCTGAGCAAACGTTGCCGGAAGATTTTCGACTCGTCCGCGTTGTCGAGGGAAGCTCGAAGAAGCGCGGAAAACGTCGATGTGACTTTTGTCGAAATGTAGACCCCTCTGGAACGAGGTGGAAGGCGGCTTACGGGAGTTTTCGTCGGATTCTCCGATTCGAGGGAGTAATTTATACGAGAGGGGCTGGCAATATCACGGGTTGGCAATATCTCGGTCGGCGCGAAGGTTCGATGGTTCGGCGAATCATCGATTTCGTATCGGTGGATAAGCGATGCTACGAGGTTGCCGTTATTAGAAGGGTTTGGCCCGGATAGCGGGAAGGGTGGGACGAAGGCAAAACCGTTCGAATCGTGCATCGGTTAAGCCGAGAATGATTGCCTCTAATTTCTCCCCGGGCTGGGCCGCAAGAAACTTCCTAATGCTTTCAACATGCTCCCTGCTAGTCGGTATCAGCCAGCAAAGCGGTGGCTGCTTTTTGCCCACGTACGCCGTCGTCCCCTACCCCGAAGAGCTACCCCGATTAGACGCTCGCCTCGAATTTCCGGATCGAAAACGAAACGGTCAGTTGACTCGACTCGAGTCGAGTCGACTCGGTTCGATCCCAGTCGACTCGACTCGATTCGACGTGTCTCTGCTCGATTCCGCTCGACTCGAATCGGCTCGGAATCGAGTCGGATCGGGTCGGATCGAGTCGAGTCGAGTCGAGTCGAGTCGCGACGGGAGAGCGGCCAATTGAAAGCCCTCGACGAGGGACGGAGGTTCCGAGCTTAATTACGAACGTCCGTTTCCGTAATTACGAGTTCGATGCACGTACGGTGGAACGGGAATAGATATTTTATTACCAACTCAGCGGGACGACGTTTACCGGGAAGCTATTGCGCCGGAATTAATAACTTAAACGCGCACGTATAGTCCGATGCGACGTTTCCCGCAGCTGTTGATTTCGTCGCGCTACCCCAACGACGCGACGCAAGTCGAGCCTCGAAAAACACTAGTGCGATCAAGTTTGCCGAATGATCGACCATGAATTTGCACGTGTGTCTCCTGAAAGCATGGCTATTCGACGTCGTCAAATCCGAAGCGTTTTTTCGAGATCCTACGTCTGTCTTGCTCGAATTGGGAAATTCGGTCGCCCCTCTCGCTCTGAGAAGTATCAAAGATGCAGTCGCATTTCTCGAAACGACGGATGCAAATAGAGAGGATGGCAATTTCACGAGATAATCGCGACTGTAGCTGCTGCCTCGTTTCCTCCCTTCTTTCCTTCCTCGGCGCTACTTCCTTCATATTTAAAGATCGTACTTCCATATCGCCATACAAAAGGCATGCTTCCGCGTCGGCGGGTTCCTTTAACCTTCCTGATATTCTAGCGGACTCGGAATATTAATAAACGTCCTTTAACATTTCCGCGCAGGAATCCGAGACGAAATTAAATTTGGAAAAAAGCAATTTTATTGTGTAACATCCGTTCGTCTGTTTCTCTCGTTCTTCCTCTTTGCTTTTGCATCTGTTCCTCCTCCCTGTCTCGCGAGCCATCTACCCCTTTGTGCGTTCGGTCGGAGTTGTCGCGCCAGGAGACGAGTTTCCGCGGACAACAACTTTTGCAGAGGGAATCGTTCGGGGCGACGAACGGGGAAAGTTTTCATCCCTGAGAATATAGGTCTCACCTCTGGCGCGAACCTATATTCGTCCAGCAGGGGCAAAGAGGGAGAGAATGAGAAAGAGGAGGGCGAGAGACGAACGAAGAGAAACGAAAGCGTTAAGGGACACGAACGGCAGGGAAATGGGAGGACTTTTGCGGAAAGAAGAGACGAGGGACCGGGACGAAGCCGAGAAGAGCCAGAAGAGGAAGCGGGCACGAAGCGCGACAAACTTGGAACAAGTCGAGCAATCTGGAATCGAATGGAGTTTCGGGGACTTAGCCGAGTGAAAAATTGCAGGAGCAACTTTCGCGATGCTCTTAGACCCATTAAGCGGCTCAACAAGTATCACCGCTACTTTGCTAACCGTTTCACTCGCGGACTTTGAATGGAGATTCGACGAGAGAAAGTGAGTTCGCGTGACCGTGCGCGTCGATCGCACGAAAGGGACGATCAAAGATATTCGTCGTCAAGTGTCACGGATGTCGTCGAAGGGACGATCGAAGAAAATAAGGTAGCGGGCGAGCCGATTTCGAAAAAGCTCCGTCGTTGACAGCTCGCAGAGGAGAGCGGGAAATGTTGTACGTTCGACATTTTCTGTAGGCGCGCTCGTTAAGTTACGGGAGATCGAAGGAAACGGCAATCGGTTCGGCATGGTTTCTCGAGGGTACCCTCTTTATTATTGAGAAGAACTGGACCTACCGGTTGAGTTACCAAACGCGCGAGTTCTTCGTCGTGCCGAGCCAAACGTAGAAACTCTATACTCTCTCGAGCCTGTGAGTCTTAATTGCGTCAAACAAAAGGCAAATGGCCTTTTTCTCTAGATTCTCTCGCGCAGAACCGACGTAGCTCGTTAGTCGCCAAACTAGAAGATCCACTTTCAATAAGGATAAAAAATTTCCCTGTTCCACGCATACGGTATTCGTTAACCGAGAGTGCATCGAAAGTGCAAGTGAAAGAATAACAGGGAAATCTTCGTTTTTTCGCGAAACCACGAGACGCGCGTACTCATCGTAAAAGGTAGCCTTCGATGCTCGTCGCTCCTTTTCTGTCGAGCGTTAGAAGACCGAGCAAATGGAGTATGTATTAATTTGCAAGTGGTTCGGTTTTTATTCAATTCGGGAAGAGTGACGAACGGAGTTTATTTGGCTCGCGATATCTCTCCTTGTCGCGAAAGTGTAACGAAACGGAAGGGTGGTCTGAAAGGGGATAGACGACGTCGGGAGAGAGGGCAAGGGGAGCTGAGAAAAAAAGAGAGGAGTCCCGTGAATGGGTCAAAGAATGAATGGCGACTCGGAGACGGTGGAGAACGACGGAGGAAGAAATAAGAAGGAAGAAGAAGCCCCGTTGCGGTAGGAATGCTCTAATTACAGCCAAGTACGTTCGCGTATCCGCACATCCGGCCGGCAGTTCAGCCTCTCCTCTCGCGGCTAAACATCTCTTTTTCCGCAAACGTCGCGTCCAAGGTTTCGGCGGACGAGTCGTTGGCGAGAATGGAGTTTAAACAAGCATGAAAAGCGGAGAAGAGGACAGGAGGGGAAGTTTCTTCGCGGGCGATAGCCGACGGCCAGAGACTTTTAATCAAGAGCCAATTCGAGGAGAAGGCGGAGCCTTTTCAGGGCAAGAGGACTCGAGTTGGCTCGTCCGCGAGCGAAAGGAACCTTGCTCGTGTGTCATTTTTCGAATCTCGCCCTTTCGCCTCCTAACGATCTAATCCGCTTTGGCTTCTTTCTTCCGTCCTCCCGTTCCTCCTGCCTTTCTCCGCATTCGCCCATCGAGCATCTCCTGTTCGCGCTCTTTGTCGAAGACGGGAAAACTTCCGAGAGGGTCTACTCTGCGAGGACGTGCCAGAAAACTCTCGCATTATTTCGTTTCTTACGACTGAAAGGCGAGTGGTTGGGTCTCTTCGGTTTTTCAAAGTTTGAGCCGCAGCTCGCGTTTCCTCGGGAAAGCCGAGCGCTCCATTTGGAGCTCGAGGCTCGTGCACGCGCTAACCTACGTGCGCGCATACGCTATTTTTTACCTTAACGAGCCAAGAGGAGAGCCAAGATGGGAGAGACAGAGGGAGAGAGAGAGAGAGAAAGAGAACGAGAGAAAGAGAGACGCGGAGCTAGAGTGAAAAAGAGGATGGTGAAAATTGGAAGGAAGCGGGGAATTTCGTTCCTCTGACTTTTCTTTTTTGCAGACGTCTCTGTCGGCGGCAGTTTCACGCCCCAATTATCCCGTTTTCGAAATTCGCTTTTTGCCTCTCCGAGATACGACCGGCATTATATCGCTCCGGCGAGAAATTTCAAGCAATAAACCGGAGCCGCTGGAGTTGGAAAGCTGCAGTAGTCCAAGGTGCCGTAAATTTTCGACAGCTTTAAAGGGAAATACGGAGGGCTGAAAGCAGACGTAGCCAAGTAAGCGCAAAGTGCACGCCACGCTTTTCAGTCATCAACAGTTTCGCGTTTCGTAGCAGCTTCGGCTCGGCTCGGCGCGGCGCGTTTCGTGCCCCTGAGAAGGCCGCGCCAGAAACGACGTACTTTGACTTCGTTCCCGCCCCGCTACAACTTCTCTCCGCTACACCGCCGTACGAGAGGCCATTCTTGCTTTATGGAAAGTACACGGAGGGGAGAAAAGGTTCCAACAGGCCAAACTCTTACGGTCGGTCCTCCGAGGCCGCTTAATCCACGACCTTTTTAATCGAGAATACGAGGCGAACGTATGCAAAGAGGAAAGGAGGTCCAAACGATTCAAAACGTACGCGGGGACGTTACGGTGAGGAGAATTCCTCGCTTGAAATTGGCCATTATTTCCGGCCGATTGAACTCGGCAGGTGCGACTGGCGTTCCTTGCGAGCCGAGAGCTCCTAGCTTCCTCTCTCTCTTTCGCGATGGGCGTCCTCGCGAACTTCGATTCGCATCTCCGAGCAAAGAGGCTTCCACTCATCCCGATACCTCCTCGAGCAACGATAAAAAGAGACGACGGATCGAGTTGTCAGAGGTGGTGGCTCGTGTTTCCACTCGAACCGAACGGACCCACACTCGAACGATAATTGCGCCAAATTGTCGCGCGTCTACCGATTCACGATGGCGTTTCGCTCGAGTATACGACCTCCCGCGTTGAGCGCTATCGAGAGCGGAACGATTTCCGAGGGCAAATGAGAATGGTGACTTTTTGGCAGGTGGTAATTGGTCTACCCTCGGGAGAAACGGAGATGTCTCGTCGGGAAAGCGTGAGCTCGGAAGTAAACTGAAAGGCGAGCCGATTAATGAATAATATCGCAGCGGAAGAGAGGTATTGTTATCCCGAATCGATCTAATCGAAGAAAGACGATAGTTAGGAAGGACTTTTCCGAGAGAATCTCGTCGGAATCGCGGAAAACTGGGAGAGCGGGAGAAATAGAGAGGACGAGGCAGGAAGAGGAGAGAAGCGGTTCCGGCAGGAGTTCTGCAGACGGCACGTCGTTGATCCCGAAAATCCACGAAAGAGATCCCACGGAGGCCATAACTTCTATCCTCGAACTGCTCTTCCGTACTTTTCAGATCCGAATCGAGATACGAAAAGCCGAGCCTTACGCTCGTTAACCCACATTAAGGGAATACCGGGCGCGTAATTTCTCTTCTTCCGTCATTAAAGGAGCTTTAAGTCGCCGCAGCGGCCAACTCCGTTTCGAATTTCGTGGTCGCGTTTAATCTCTCTTCGTCGATCTTTCCGTCTCCTTCCCTCTCGCGTTCTTCTTCTCCATCGCGAATTGGATCGTAACGGATCGAGATACTCCACGACTTCCATCGACTTTCCGCTTCGATATCGTTTTCTCGATTATCGGACTCGATCGTATCTTCCTCGATACGAATATACGACTACTTTCGACTATATTTGTCGATAGTTAGTCGCCCTCGTCGGGCTTTATTTTTACGGGGGTCGCGAGAGCTAGGCAATCCAAGTCGGACGTTTCCTTGAGAAACGTCGAAGCTGCTCGGGGAAGCGCAAATATTACGGTTGGAAACACCGAACCGTGCTCGTCCAAGGAATATGCCGGAATCTCGAGGCTGGCATCGAAGTCACCGCTGTTACTTCGATAAGGACCGGCAAAGATAATATTTTCCCAGAGGAAGTTTGCTTCGATTCCCGAGTCGTCGGCTTCAGCCCACCCTCGTATTTTTTTCGACTCGTCTCGAGATTTTCTCTCCCCATTCTCCGCCGTCTCCGCGTCTACGATCCTCTCGTTGCCGGAAAAAAATCACGATCCCGTCAATTTCGGTTTTATCTATCGCCGAACAGATCGCGCGACAACGATCCATCGACCGTTATCGGCGCTTACCGATAAAAGAAAATTGCCACCGAATCCAGGGGAATCGTGGCTCGAGAAAGACGGACGAATATTCCGTAACTGGGAGTTCCGGTATGACGCGTTTCTCTCTCCAGAGCGAGATGGAGCACAGTTATTTCTTCACCCCGGCTCTGCCGTGAGCAAATATACGCGTTGAATAATTCAGGACCTTTTGGGCAGGATGATACGCGTACAAGATGCGCGATGTTTAATGCGCTTGCAATCTCCCTGCAGGCGAGGCTTCGAGCCACGCAAGGAGTTTAAGTAACGCCGCGTACCGCCGTTACTCTAACGCAATTTCTAGAGGAGATATCGGCCAACTTGCAAGCCCTCCGACCGCTTCTCTCCGCGAAAGAAGCCTCCTAGAAAAGTTCCTTCGATGGAAAAAGCTCCGGAGGAGTCGTTACGACGAATTACAGCGAATAATCGTTCGGCAGGAAAACGAGCAGACGGCCGAGTTGGCCGGAGTGTTCTCGAGCGAGCGTTATTATCGTTAGCCAAGCGCCGCACCCGCTGGATGGATCGTTGAATATTTTAACGACGTCCGGGCTATCGAAATAACTCGAGAACCGCTCGCTTCGTCGCCGTTTCAAGCAGCCGCAAACTACTGTTTAATTCCACATGCGCGATCAGGCTCCACGCACGATAAAGAATTTTTCTCGAAAGCTCTCGTATCGAGCGCCCGTGGAGATTAAGAGCACGAGAACTCGCACTTTTCGATGGTTTTTGGTTGAGCGTTGGACCCTGCGGTGGAAGATAGGAGGAAAGAGGAGAGAGAGAGAGAGAGAGAGAGAGAGAGAGAGAGAGAGAGAGATTCACCGCGACATTAAGGATTCGGGCAAGAACGACTCGATGCCTAGGGCCGAGCCCCACGGTATACAAGGAAGTACACTTAGAGTCGAAGACCGGGCCCAAGTATCGTACAAATCTTACCGCAGGGCTGAAGCTTCCGGTTTCGCGGCGACACATCCCACCACAATGGCCGAACGATGTCGCCCGAGAGCTCTTCCAGCTATGTACACCTCATACCGAGGACCACGGAATTTTCCCGATTATGGCCGGCTTTTCTCGCTTTTCCTGTTTACCTTCGAGAGGACAAATACTCCCTACAACGAGCTCGAATTTCTCTCGACTTGCCGAGAGCGCGGAAATAATGCTCGGATTTTCGATGGCTGCAATTTCGAACTTTCGTCGATTCAACCGTTACACAGATCGATGAATATTTAACTCGACGTTTTCCCCCTGGAGCTCGCCGGGGTTCGGGACTCGATCGCGTTAAAATTAGTTGAATTCGAAGAAGCGACGAATTAACGGGATTACCGGGCTCTCGGTCCGTGGTTTCAACTTTCACCCGATCCACCACGGTACTTCTCCCTTTCTTCTTATCTTCCGAGTCGGGCGACACGACGACCCGGGTTGAAAAGTACGGTCGGGGGAGTTTCGCGAACGACGTCGCGATACGGCTCGAACCGAGAAAGCTCGCGCAAAAGGTGGAGTTACCTTTCGATCGTTGTCCCACCCTCGGAGAGATGGAGGAGAAACTTTGCGCGAGAAGTGTCTGGCATGGATAACGTTCGTGAATCAAAGGAGATCCATGACGAAGATCGCAGACGTTGCAGCTATTAACGTCGCCGAGTCTCGAGACTCGACGGTACCCGGAAACTTCTATCCTTTGACGCGTTATTTTTTGGAAAAATAACCAACGTACTTCCACCGGAGCACCGCCCCGTAGTTTCGAATTTTCCCGTTTCCATAGAGCGAGTCCCGATTCATCGGTCGAGAGAGCGAGAGAGGTCCCGCCAAAAAGTTTACGGGGTTGGCTCGGGGAAGAGAGCGAAAAGAGCTCCCTTCGGAGCTACCTACGCGACAGTTTGCTTATTTAAGCTCGACTTAAGCAAAGCTTCTGGCCGGGCGTGGGAGGGCGAGGGACGAAGGACGAAGAGCGAAGGGAAACGCCGGTGCTCCAAAAGCGGAGCAGTTTGCCAATCGTAAGATCGAACTTTCGGCCGAAGTACGGTGCCGTAACTACCGCAATCTTCGCCCGGCGGAAGCGTGTTGGCGCGTGGAAGTCTATACGCCGTGTAAACTGACCCTCCTGCCAGTTTCCAATTGCCAGCTGCCAATTGCCAATTGCCAATTCCGAATTGCGAATACAGAGGTACCGGCACTTTGGAATTGCATCGGACCCCCATCGATTCAAACGTTTCGCGCGCCGGCAACATCTAAGCGCAATACTCTACATTCCGGGAACTTCGCCTGGAAAGAGAAGACGCGTCTGGAAAATTTGGCCAACTTGTCGTATCGTCGCGAAGGGAATTTCGTCGCGGGATCGTCCGCTGCTAAATTAAAAACTCAGGGAGTCTCGGGGCGACGTTCCCGGCGCAGTTCGTCTTTATGAGATTCTCCGTTTATCCTCCCTCTCCGTCGGTACCGTTCGCGACGAGCCCCGATTACGCGCCACTGGAAAATTTGTGAAAAACAATGATTATGCCGGGTGACGGGCAACGAGAGAACCACGCGCAGGAAAGTTTGATCTTGGAAAGTTTGCGCGACCTTTCCTCTTTCTTTTTCTCTCCTCTCTTCACCCAAGCTTTCCCGTTTCGGGAGTCCGCTGCAATCTTCTTTCCCTCGCTCGAGCAAGTCGGTCCAACCTCGTTACAAGCCCAGAGATTTTCCGACTCGAATGTCTTTCTTCTTTTTCTTCTTCTCGTTTTTCCTCTTGCCGTATAATTTGGTAATATTTTACCCTCCTCGCCCCTTACCCCCCCCCCCCCTCTCTTTCTCTTCATCTCCCTCGTCTCCTTATTATTTAGCCGAGCAACGATGGATCTTCTGCGAGGGATTCCCCTTCTCGAAACGCGAATCCCTCCGACCGAGGAATTTCGGGATTTTTAATCAGCCATTTCTATCAGTGCGAGGCAATCTCGCGTAATTAACGCTACAACGAGCAATTCCAATCGAGGAATACGGTCGATTCGTAGGCTAGCGGTGTCGAACGAGCGGAAAAGTTTTAAATTATCGAGCACGCGCACCCGACGACAATATTGCGCGCGAATAATTGCGGGTAATTGGAGTGTAGTGGTAATAATTAACGTTCGACGTATCCGGCTGACTATTTAACGTCTCTTATTCGATAACGAAGCAATATTAATCAGTCGTCCCGCGTGCAAATTGTTTGCGTAACCGGCCGCGAAAAGAGACGATAGAGGTAAGCCCGAGGCGTTTTTCTTATTGTTACCGTCCGGCGATGGATGATCGGTTGTCTCTGCCAGGATGAGATACGTTCGTGTCGATACGTCGAGCGCGGTTATGCCTTTTTGTATGATGTCATCGTCATATTTCTCGGACCGATACCGAAATGGGGTTAACGCGGGTAGAAAAAGCGAACATTACCGACGTGTCGTGGCGCCCTGACGTTCGATGAAAAAGAAGTGCTATTTGTGCCCGGAAATCGCTTCGAGAATTTCATCCCGAGTCGTTTTGTCCCGTGGCACGTCCGCGACCATCCTGGATATTTGTCTACGTTCGAAGAACTCCGTCTTTGGCAAAGGTCTTCGAGGATGCGTGCCGTCAAATGAAGCGATCCTTTCTCCCTCACGGTTCGTCGTTTGCCGAATTGTCCATTCGAAAGTTCGAGCTTTGAAATTGCGCGGACTAAAACGTCGAAATAAAATGTACCGGTTCGTTCGTAAACAGGTATCTCTCCCGTTGATAGCGATCGATCAACGGGAAACAAAAAGTTCGTCTAAATTGCCGGAGCACGGTCGGCAAAGTTTTTATTGGCAAACTTCATTTTCTAAACGATTTTTTACCCCGTCGTATCCACGTTCCGTTTTCTACAATACTTTCGTCCTGCGCCGCACGATTTTTTAGCACACTTTATTTTCGTTGAAGGTAAAGTCTTTATATTGCGTGGAAGAAGAATAAATACGAAAAGAGGCATAGGCGGTGAGAATGAAAGAGACAGAGAAAGCGAGAGAGTTGAAAAAAAGAGAACACTAGAGGAGAGGAGAGGCGAAAAACGTTCCTCGCACACGCAGGAACCTTATTCCTGAAAACCGCGAAACTCATCTCGCACGCAAAATTTATCCTGCGGGCATTTTACACGATTCTCCTCATCGCAATTTCTTTTTGCTACGATCTAACTGCTCCGCCGGATTTTTAATGGTCTCCCCTGTCTTCGATCTCCCCGTCGAAAAATAACGGAAACTCGATTCCCATTTTTTTTTCGTGCAGTTAAAAAGGCGACCAAAATTTCCCGACAAATTTCAAAGATTTCTCTCTCGAAAGCGAAACGCTCGTATCGCGCGGAAAAGACGGCGGGTATGCGCGTCGACAGGGAAAACGGAAACGATAATATTGATATTGCGCTTCATATGGCCAATCTTATGAAGCCATTTGCATGTTTGATTATCGAATTGAGATGTATTAATCGCGCGGCAGTGTTTAAATTTCCATGTGCAATTACGGCAATATTTATGCATCGCGTCCGCTTCGATTTTGCAGGATAATGCGGACCCAATGAGAAATATATCGCGCCTGACATTCATGGGCTTCAGGGATCGTCTGTGTGTTCAACCTCGAGGTATAGTCAATTCGCTGGAGCTCCTTGATTCGATCGTCGATCTGCTCGTCGGTCCCCTCGCCGGAAACCTCGCCTCTCGTGTTTCCCGATAATTGCATTTACACGTGTTTTTTTTTTCACTTAATCATCAAAGACGTTTCTCTCTCGAGAGAGAAGCGCGAAGCTATTACGTAATTAATGAGCGGGAATATCTCGCACGGTCATAGATCATCAATCGCTTTTGATCTTACGAGCCAATGCGTGGAACGTTCCCCGCGGCAATGGTTGCCGATCGAGCGAATTCCCATATTTCGTGCGTCTAACAAACGCAGAGCCGACGTTTCTCGAACGTTTCCATAGGATTAATCAACGAGAGAGGATTCTCATTGTTTTTGCGGGCAAAAACGTCGGCCGAACGAACGTTCTAAACGATTGCCTCTGCGGCGCGTACTTCGCGAATCTCACCGATCGGACGTCGAACGGACATTTTAGCATGCAAATTCGAAGATTTATCATCGACGGACGAACAGATGATTATTTCCCGATTAGTTCTACGGACGCCAATTTTCATTCCACTTGAACGTCTCCCGGTGCGTCATCGATGCTCAATCCCAAGATGAGATTGCTATCGTTCGCGAATGCAGAATCATGCAGGCTTGCTTCCAGCGAAACAAAAGATCCCTCCTCCCGATGCGCTATTCGGAGAGAAGCAAAAAGACAATGGGAAAAGTATCCCTGCACCGAACGATCGGAAATACCTCGCACGAAGATGCGCTCGTCATCGCGGATCGGGCTCAATAATAATCGCGTCATCCGCGAAAACGCACCGGTTCCGCATGCGTATCCGGCTTTACAAATTTACCGACTCCATTCGAGGGGAACTCGCTTGTCTCTGAAACGTTCCTCTCAAAGTCGTGCCGCAGGTTACATGATCGGAAAACGTTGCCTTCGACTCTTTCGGTACCACTGGGACGCGTATAATTCAAGAAAACTTTCAGAGTCCCCGTTCAGACAAATGTTTGTCTAAAGTTATGCCATATTGCGCACATTTCACGAGAACAAGTAAAAAGTATATGTCGATCGAAGCGAAGTCTCTAATAAGAACATCTTACTTAAAGCCTGTTTTCGATTTCCTGCAAAAGTGGTAGAATTAAATTGGCAAACTCACCGCGAGGGCTTTCTCCTCGAAGGGACAAGTTCCTCGCGGAAACCGCGCCGCGGTCGAAGAAACGCCGTCGGCGGTGAATCGAGATTAATGGACGTATTAATGGAGGGCGAGTTTGGAGAAACGTCCCGTCGTCCGGCAAGAACTTTTGCTTTCTTACGCGGACGCTTTTAGCGGTCCGATGATACTCGGACTCGTTTGGATTCGCGGCTCGGAGTTTCCGAGGGAGACCGCAAGAAAACTCGACGAGACGAAGCACTTAAGAAATGACCGCGGAAAAGAAGCGGCCTCGTAATTAGGATGAGAAATTGCAAACACCGCGAGGGGAGAGAGACCGGAGGAAGATAGTCAACGATAAAACAGTCGTCCTGGCGAAGAACGAGGGAACGTCCTATGAGAAATTAAGCCGGAAGAAAATGAAATACTTTGTGAGCGGGTAAACGATCACAGACGAAACTTGCGAACGTCGTAAGAGACACGAGAGAGCCATTGCACGCTGGCCAATATCTCAGGAATCGGCGGCTCTCCTTGTCGGTCAAATCGGCGAAACGCTCGCGATTATTCGCGGATCGGCCCCGCGAAAACGACAAAACTCGTTTGGCCACTCGATCGGGTGAAACGCGCAAGATAGAAATTTATCGGAGGCCTTCCTCGGCATAACGCGTTAGCCCCGGCAACCGGAAAAAAGCCGGAACTCCCATTGTCCCCCGTTGCGCGGACTTTCCCGCGAAATATGATTTTTGTTCGGTCGACTGTACGCAATGCGAGCACGAACAATGCGATTTCATGAATTCGTCCAAGCTTCGAGTATTCCTCGGATCCTGATCACGAGGCGGGAGATAAGGGCGACCGGTAATTGCACCTCGTAAAAATTCTAGTCCGAGTGGGGACTCGGAGAAGTAGTTCGTTCGGTGTCGCGCAATTAGCGACAACCGATCCGTAACTGTTTCAAGGATCCCGAAGAAATCTCGAAGAGATCGATCTTGGGCTGGTATCGAAGATGCCGGAATAAATTTAATCGTAGCCTCGGCCAAAAAGTATTTGCTAGAAGTGGAGGACAGTCGCTCGGTGTCGAGAAAAATACAAGAATCAAGTAGCAGCGTATCCCCCATCGGCGCGAGGCACTCAAACGGCAATTCGGAAGTTCATTTCCGCAACTTAGTCTGTCACGTAATTATTTTCTATTATCGCACCTGCTAGAAGGTAACCAGCGTTTCACGCCATATCAACACGCAGGACGTTGCGCACCATGCGCTCGCAATAACCACTTCCGCACAGTGCGTTGCGCCTCGATAGTTTGCTCTAAAATTTTTTGAAGATCGTCCAACCTCGTCGAACGTAGGATGCTGAATGTCACCTGCGGAAAACCAGTGTCGGTTCACCGTCCTCCTTTCCGTATCTCGCGAAACGAATGCGCCGAAAACGGCGGTCCGTTCTTTTTCGTTTTTCGGGCATCGAGTACCGTCGATGCAAGTCTGCGATCAACGAGGGCGAGGGAGGTATTGGCTGCACGAAAACTCTCTTGCGCGCTTCTCTCGTCGGTGACAGGGATTTTGCCGATGATCGATCGCCGGTCCGCGTTAACGCACCCCGGAAAATATGCCACGACTTCGACCTCTGAGACGTAGAGGAGATCTTTTGCGGGAAAGCCATAAAAAAAATGACGGTGAAGCATCCTGCGAAGTATCATGTCGCGTCGCGTCGCGTGGCTTCGCGGGGGAAAAGGATAGGGAAGGTGGGAGATGAATTATAAAGAGACGTTCTACGGTGAGAGGTTTTACAGTTAGAGTTTGCCCGTTTTGCGGCTAACAGACGGAATCGAGCGAGCGAAATTTAGCCGTGTCACGCGTGTCGTGTAAAAGGATCTCTCGATCGCCCGTTTAGCGTCGATAATCGCGAAAAAGTTGCCATTTTACCTCTATCCGACTCGGGTGGGTCAGTGACGCTAAGCAAGTCCGACAAAAATCGCCCTCGTCTATCGGATCCCGCGGGAGTTCCAAGGTAATTAATTTCGTTTGCCGTTCGCTAGGATACTCCGTCGAAGAAGAGTCCGCCAATTCACTCCAGGGTATGGAAGTTGTTTTTTTTTTTTTCAAACAATTACTTCACTTTCCTCATTAAGCCGATTCAACTTGGACTGTACAATCACCGTGAACAAAGGACGGAAATAACGTCAAATCGTAATTATCGTCGGGAAGAATTTTTCCCGGGTCGAGGAGATAATTCTCAGTTTTTAGGAGAGGTCCGGCAATTAGGGATTGCCGACCGCAAAAATAGTACGGTACATCGTGATAATTTCCCGCCCTTTCGCGCGCACCTTTCCGCTTTATTTCTTCAAATATTAATTTTCATGTTACACGCGAGAAATGTGGTCACATTAATTAGAGGTAAATTAATTAACGTGGACCGTTAGTTAGAAAGGTATCAACTCGCTCGTTTCTCTAATTAATATGAATATTTCTACCTCGCTTGTCCCGATTTATCTTCAATTGCTGGCTTTTTCCTCGGAAATAGTTTAGACCGTCCGCGCGAACGAGCACGAGAGAAACCCGGCAGCGTTGCCCTCGCGTTTCGCGGTTTCGGCGATTTCGATGCGACCCTGACTCGGATTGACAGGCATGTCCAGGGACGGATATGGGTACATTAGCTGCCGGCAGGAAAGTACGAATATTTGCGCGAAACGCGAGAGTACCGAGCGTCCGCGAAACGCTGCGGGCAAACCGAGCAAGATAAATCCGTATCTCGTGCGAGCCCGAATATTTGCCAATCGTTCCTCTCTATTAGCCCGCGATTAAACCCCGTTACTCGATGCTATTCGCGTCGATGAAATTCGTTCCATCTACTCGCGTTTTCCAGTCGTTCCCCGTTACCGCTGCCCTCCGCTACATGGTAAACATTTTTGTTCCCTTTGTTCGAAGAATGTCCTACACCGTGACCAGCCCACAGATGTGCTCGGAGCCGTATCTCGGACCCAGTCTCGCTCAGAGTTGCCCGGGCTCGCAGTTTTTAACATTTATGACTCTCCTGGATACTTTCATTCGCTCGAAACAGGAGATCTCCGGCCTCTGCGACAGAGTCAGGCCAGTCGATGCCACGGACGGTTACTACGATTTTATCGTCGTCGGCGGTGAGTAGTACCTTCACAGAGTCACTGGCAATCGGCTCGTTCCTTCCTTTTTCGCTGTTTTCCAACTCGAGGTGAAAATTTCAAAGGTCAACTCGACCCCCAATCAGAGGGGCTACGTCTGCGAAAGTTTGGACCGAGTAAGCGGAAGACTCCCAACTTAGACCCGCTCTCGTCTCCCTCGCAGGTTAAACATCGTTTCGGTGCATTGTCCGAAGCACGGGCCATCGTACGTGCAAATCTTTGGCAACTCCAAACGATTTTAGGACAATGACCGCTGCAGGCTGGAAACGATGACAGGGAGTGAAGCGTAGATCGATGGTCCTCGACGTTTCAAGATCGCGTAGCTCATTACTCGGTTCTCATAATAATGGAGAAAAGTTTGGTAACGGGCCGCGTGCCGATTTGGGTCGAGTGGGCCGACCGATTCGGGTAAAATTTGCAACGGCACAATTGGCGGCTCGCTTAATCGTTACTTCCGTCCCGCTCGAGTTTCACTCCCTTCTATCTCTCTGCCTACCGACCTACCGACCTACCGACCAATCTATAGTATCTCCCTACCTATCGTAATCGCGATAATTGTAATTGCAAAGTCATTCGCCTCCCCGACTGTCAACTTGAATTTCCGTCCCTTGAACGTTTGCGCGACCTTGACGAACCACTTGCGTAGAAACAACCGCTTATCGTGGCAATGAGCAAGAGATCGAATCAAGAACCGCGCGAGGATTATTCATCGTTTCGACGGAGTTGCAAAATTCCTCCTCCATCCTCGAGGACCGAACGATCCACGATGACCCCCTCTTTTTTACATTTCTTCCCTGCAATTCCATCTATCTCGACGAACGAGAAAGATCCGTAGCACCGTGTGGTACGTCGTTGCAACGATTCTACTCTAGTCCGACAATTTTATTCCTCGTCGTTATCCGGTCCAGTGAAAAAAAAATGCGAGACGTTCCTTAATTAACGAGAAAGAGCGAAACTCTGTCGACGGTCCTGTTCTATATAAAACATCGAATCCTTTTTAAGGCGTTTCGCATTAAACGGAGCACTTTTGCCCGATCGGTAGCACGTACCCGAGGGCAAAGTCGAAGGGTTAAGTTTCCCTCTTTTCGTGGCTAGGTACTCGACGTTTTTATCGGAGGGAAAATCGTTAAAAAGGACGAGAACCCGGGGAGAAAGTTTGCCGATGAAAGAGGAAAGGGGGCGGAGCGACTCGCAATTGAATATTTGACGAAGCGACCGGGGAAAACTGTCTGGCGAAATTGGTGGCGCAAGTTCGGCGGTTGATAGGAGCGGCAGCGCGAAGTCGAGGATCGAAGCTAATTCCGCTCCAGCTTCGTCGAGGTGATTATTCCCGACGAAAGCGCAAGAGCCGGTTTTTAGGTCGATTCGACGGTATTCGCCCCGTCTCCGCGTGATCCATTACGTCGAGAATCGTAACCGCGACTGGACGTAGCGCGCAGGGAGTCGTAAAATCGTCAGAGATAAAAAGTAACGAGGATTGAAATTCCGCCAAGTGTCCCTACTTCGTTTTATCGCTAATTGAAGAAACGACTTGTTATGACGAAGTTCTTTTATCGCTTCGAGGGGAGACGGAAAGGCGCGTTAAATTATGCAGAAGGTTCTGATAAAAAGAGCCCGACGGTTTACCGTCGTACCTTCCTCCGCGTAATCCACCCGAAAGGAGGACCACCGTCGATCTTTCTCCATCGCGTGTCACCTATTCTATCGAAGATACTAAATCCTCGACGAGGCTTCGACCTGATCAGCCTAAGAGCGAGAACCGATATTGGACGGATCGCGACAAGTCGACCTGAGAAAACGCGAAATGTCCTGTTTCCAGCGTCGATGCAAATGATCCGGAATTAAGCAAGCGGAGTCATTTCAATCAAGGATAACTCGTAACGGGCAAAAAAGGCGAGAAGGAGAAAGAGGGCAGGCGAGAAAAGGAGAAATAGCAGCGGGGAGATAGAATCGAGGCTAGCGATGCAGTAACTGAGTGGTCGTCGTTCCGATAACTAATTATCGCGATTCGGTTAAAGGGGGTCATCGAGGCCGGTGGTCTTTTTTTCCCGCGCAATAGGAATACGAACATTCTCCGCGCTGTTTCTTTCCCGTAGAATTTCGCGCGCTCAAGTCGCTCGGGTTCGCGGGCAGTCACACTTGCCGAACGAGGCTCTCTTAGCCGAATCGACGGGAAGCCATAAATTTCGGCAGCCGATACGATACGCCGGGAAAAGGACTAAGACTTTCCGCGAGGAGTCTTCGCGAAAGGGGAGCGTTTTTGGATCCATCGAGCGGATTTGAGGATTGGCGGGCAGGAGATCCGGGAGGGAGGTAACGGGAGGGAGCAAACGAACGAAATTAACGCGAATCCGGTGGTCGATGGCACGAGCTCGATCGTTCCTCGTCGATTATCGGTGCCGAAAATGCGCTTCGACGAGCAAATCGGACCGCTGTTTAGGTGCGATATTAATACGAACAGTTATTTATTCAGCGGCTCTGCGTGATTATTGCGTCATTAATTTAATTTCCAGCTCGTATTCCATCGTCGTCCACCCCGGACCCCTCCGGCGTCCACCCTTCCGGATTCTCGCCCCCTTTCCGGGGTAGCGTCGGAATCGTGCCTCCCCGTCTCTCTCTACTCTCCTCCCTCGTCACTCCTCCCTCCACTTTCCTCTTCTATCTTCCACCTTCTATCCTCTGTCCTCTATCCTCTGCACGGCACGCCTCGTTGCATTATTACGCGCGGTCGCGTTTGGCCGGCGGGAGATAAATTCTCCAAGGCGACAAAAAGCGTCGCGACGGCCGCCTCGCGGAAGGGACGTCGGGGACGAGGTGCGTCGGAGGCGAGAAACCGAGAACCGACGAAATTTAACCCGAAGCGGCCGACTCCCCCGGTCCTACGTGTTCTCGAATCGAGGAACGATCGCTATTCACCCCAACGACGGTTTCCTCTTTCCTAGTTCTCGCTTTATCGTCTCGCGAAACGAACGTATGGTATATCTATACGCGTGAAAGTAACGTGCGGCTCCGTCTTTCTTTTTTTTCCATCGAACGGACGTATCAGTGGCGGAAGTAGAAACGGTAACGATATTCGCGTTACGTAAATTTCCGTGCAACCAGTTGCCGCGCGAAGACAACGAAGGCATCGATGGGACGAGACTCGCGTGGAAGGGTTTCGAGAGAGCAGGTTTCAAATTCGATTATCGGTCTCCGCATCGGCGTTTCGCGTCGCCGGTAGCCACGTTCAAATATAAAATTCATTACCGTGCATAGCACCGCCGGTATAATTTACGCTCGGTCGATCCGCATTTGCATAATATCGCCGAATGCCCGTCGAGTTGCTCCGCTTTTGAGCGACACTTTCCACGATCGAGCGAGTTCTTTCTCCCTCTCTGCGCGTCTCGATCGAGATCCGACCGACGCGAATTGCCGCGATAAGCTGCTTCCGGCGCGAAAAACGATCGCAAAAGCGGAGGAAAACGGGGAGGTGATTGCGAAACGACGCTTCCGCGAATATCCGATGGTCCGAAACGGGCGGTCGTAGCGTTCGGACTTCTTCCGGTTTGGAGCGATATCGTTCGGCGATAGGCAAACCTCCGACCTTTCCGGCAACGAGGAACGACGTCAAGAAAGATATAAATCAACCGGTGGAATAAGTTTTAAGCGCCGATATCGTTTATCGGTATAGCGTGAACGGTCGACGAACCGATCGCGAAACGAAACGCGGAAAAAGTGCGGCCCAACGCGTTGCGAGATAGCTATGGAAAAACAATGGGAAATGATTTGAAAGAAGGAGGTCGAGTAAACGAAGAGGCGATAAGGATCTTGGGAGAAGCGCGGTCGATCCATTGCGCGTCACTCGTCGCGAGGCTCTATGCTCGAGGCTCACGATTCGCGGCTAGAAGTTGGAGGCACGGGAGCTCCTTTCAGGCACGCGTGCATAGAACGAGATCGTAACGGGCGCGGTTATGCAAGCCGAGCGTTTTTGCCGGAGCAGAACGGTTTTCACCTGGCGCGGTGATCTCGCGATGCTGGCGTAACCGCGAATAGAAGGTACGCGTCCGCATTGCCCGGAAAATGACGCCCGCGACCTCGCTCTACCCGCGCAAGGATCGTCGCCCCGGGAAGACGGTGACATCTTCTTTTCAGAATCCTCTATTATCTTGCCGACATTGACGAACGAAAAGATCGGCTTTCGATTCAGCCGCGTAACGAGTGCTCGGATTTCTCGCGGCTCTTTTGAAAAATGTCTCTTTCAATCGCCGTGCAGAGTTCCCCTCTGCTCCGTACGCGGCACGGCCTGTTTTCGCGAAAACTCCCACGGATATGCCTCGTTAGAGGAAGAAAACGCGACGTCGGCGAGCATTAATTCCGACTCTCACTCCCTTTCATTTTCTCCCGAGTCGTCGAATAAAGGGACGAAGATACCGAGTTACATAGGTACGCGCGCCCGATTCTCTCTCGCTATCGCGGGAAACAACAAACGGCAACCGGGAGACGTTTCTTCATCTCGTCGGATTCCTTCTCTCTCGCCTATCCGTGACGAATCGAGGGAAATCGGAGCAAGAACAATAACGAGGAAATCGCAAGCGACGCGGCTCATTTTCCGCGCTATTGGCCGCGATCGGCTCGAGCGGAGGGAGAAATAATGCCGAGAACCGATCGAGTTCGGCGTGACTGGACAAGGACGATTTCGGTCGCACGAGAATGTCGAATAATCGTGCGCGACAAATTCTTCCATTTATAGATACAAAATTTCCTCGCCCAAGCGACACTACTTTCTTCGTGTCTCCTCGTTCGTGATTTCTTGCGCGTCGGTGCCCGATCGGAGGCCGATCGACGAATATGTCTATATGCTGCTCGAATAGAACTGTTCCTCTTTGAGCGTTAAGTTATTCACGCGTTTTGTCCTTCGTTTTTGATTTTGCCGCAATTGATAAGATTTTCTACCTGTTGGTTACGTGTCGCCATCGTAGCACGCGCGATAATACGCCTCTAGAACCTTGTCGCCCAACGATTATCGTGATTATGCCCACCGTCGCAAAATCGTTAAATGCGTTTCCGTGTTTTCGATGTACTGTCGTGTCTGGAAAAACGCGGGCGATCCCAGTGGGTTCGCTTTTCAAGCGAGGTAGTCAACGAGGGGCTCCTCTCCGCGAGAAAAGAATTCGAACGTGCGATTCACGCGCTACTGACTCGGAAGGTGAAACATGCTTGCCGTTGCACGCAAACAGTCCACTTCCTCGCGCATGGCATAATTACTTTTACCCGTTGGCACACCATGGCCAAGGCCTTATCCAGTCGTTTTCTACGGCGAGCAGTTTTTGCAATCGTCGAGCTGTGCTCCGAAATGGCAGCGATAATGCTACCCCGATCGGCCTTTGTCGAATGACTCTGATTCCTTGTTTTTAAGTAAATGTGCGATAACGTTTTCGAGAAGAACGAGAGTGCGAGGTCGAGTTATTGGCGCGAAAGCGATCAGGCCCGATGAAGACTGGTTTTCGGAACGGCCGTTGCTCACTCGCGTTTCGCAGAGGAAAGACTTTATTATCGAGGGATTTTCCTCGCTTCTTGTTTCAGGAGGATCTGCTGGGGCCGTGGTGGCTTCCAGGCTGAGCGATCTGCCCGAATGGAAGGTCCTCCTCCTCGAGGCTGGGCCCGACGAGCCCCCGGGTGCCGCCGTACCTAGCATGGTGGCCATGTTCTTAGGTACCGGGTCGATTCGCTCTGCAAACCATTTAATCCAGCTCCAGGCTTTCCGCGCGGATTTACCGTTTTTCTTCTTTTTTTCAAAAAGGCAGCGAGATCGATTGGCAGTATCGAACGAGCAACGAAATGAGCGCGTGTCTCTCGAACGGAGGATCCTGCGGCTGGCCACGGGGCAAAAATCTCGCCGGAACGTCCGCCCACAACGGCATGATGTACACGAGGGGACAGCCCAAAGACTACGATAACTGGGCGTCTATGGGAAATAACGGATGGTCCTGGGCGGAGGTAAAGTTACTCTCGCGATTGCATCCCCGTGTAACGGATATTTGCGCGGCCTCTCGTGCGCGGAATTAATATCGTTCGTTCTCCGCGACTCGAGAAACGGCTCACTCTGTGTCCCGACGGTGGACGCATGATTCTACCTTGACGCGACGGAAACGATCGGAGAAAAAGACCACGGGGACGGCATTAAAGTTGAGCATGCGAGCGGCGAGTTGCGAAAACGGTACGTGATTTTAGCGGGTGCCGTTTGGCAATCTCGCGGCTCGTTGCACGATAATGAGCCGTTTGACTGATGACGCGGGGTTCTTACTTTTCTCTTTTTTTCCTCCGTTTCGACAGGTCTTGCCCTACTTCATGTGCTCGGAGAACAACACGGAGATCAATCGAGTCGGCCGGAAGTATCACGCGACCGATGGTCTCCTGACCGTCGAGAGGTTTCCCTGGAGGCCACCGATCACGAGGGACATTCTGGCGGCTGGAGCCGAAAGAGGATATCCGGTTATCGAGGATCACAACGGAGAACGAACCATTGGATTCACTGTCGCCCAGACGACGAGCAAGAACGGCGTCAGGCAGAGCAGCGCGACTGCATTCCTTCGACCGTTTCGTTACAGGCGGAATCTCCAAGTAGCCCTCAACGCAACTGCGACGAAAATAATCGTGGAAAATGGCCGAGCCGTCGGCGTGGAGTACTACAAGGTCGGTGCAGCTATGACGAAGAAATCGCGATTCGGTTTTCCCTTTTAGACGGCTTCCGCGACGTATTATTATGTATCGCGCGAAACCTGTAACGAGTCTCGGAAAAGCGATATCGTCCCGACGTGGATAAGTAATTGCCTCCTTCTGTCGAGGCGAATTACAAGAACCGGTGTAGACGTCCGTATGTCGTTTGTCTAATTGATGACGACTATCGCCCATGGAATATTGATGCGCGATGAACAAATATTTCTGATTTCGTCCGATAAAACGACAGAGTTACCAAATTTCGGTGGTAAAATCGAGACTATCAGCTACATGGATCGTATTTGCAGAACGGCAAGCTGCGGATCGCCAGAGCCTCTCGCGAAGTAATCGTTTCCGGCGGTGCCGTAAACTCTCCACAGCTGTTATTGCTCTCCGGGATCGGGCCTAAGGAGCAGCTAGAGGCGGTGAACGTTACCGTCGTCAAGGACCTTCCAGGTAAACGATCGTCGATCGACGTCAAATGTATCTCCCCTGCGAGAGAAGGATCAAAGATCTTGTCCCATTTCAGGTGTCGGCAAGAATCTTCAGAATCACGTCTCGTATACTCTTTCCTTCGACATTGACCAACCGAACGAGTATGATCTCAATTGGGCTGCAGCCGTCGAGTACATAGCGTTCCACAGGGGGCCCATGTCCTCGACCGGTTTGGCTCAAATAACCGCGATACTCCCGTCGCCCTACACAACCAACGATAATCCCGATCTTCAGATCTTCTTCGGCGGATATCAGGCCGGCTGTGCCGCCAGCGGAGAGGTCGGAGCCGTCATGGACAACGGCCGGCGTAGCATCAGCATCTCACCGACCAACGTCAAGCCGCGAAGCAGAGGTATTCTCGGCGCGAAACCGTCGCACCTTTCTCTCCCCTGCGTTTACCAAACTGCCAACATCGTATTTCTATTCGAACCGATAGGTAACCTCCGTTTGGCCAGCAACGATCCACTCGCGAAGCCCATCATCGAAGGGAATTACCTGACCGATCCCATGGACGCGAGGGTTCTCATCGAGGGGATTCGAATAGCTCTGTCTCTGGCCAACACCTCCGCTCTCGCCAAGTACAACATGACTTTTAGCAGCGTCCCGATAGAGGCCTGCTCCCGGTACACCTTCATGAGCGACGACTATTGGAACTGCGCGATACAGCAGGACACGGGCCCGGAGAATCATCAGGCCGGATCCTGCAAGATGGGCCCGAGCGGAGATTCCCTCGCTGTCGTAGATCCTCGATTGAGGGTGTACGGAGTCAGGGGACTCCGGGTGGCCGACACCTCCATCATGCCGCAAGTATGTGTCTGGCGACCCGATTGTCGCAGGATCGTTCGTGCCTTTTCTCCTTCCTCGTTCCGCGACGATCGCGATTGCAAATGATTTTTCTTTCGCAAAGGTCACCTCCGGCAACACGGCAGCTCCGGCGATGATGATCGGCGAGAGAGCAGCAGCGTTCGTGAAGGAGGAGTGGGGAGCCGCGGCGACACAATGGTACGGGAAAGCTTCCCCAATATGGAAAATCGCCCGATGGAAGAGCCATTAGTCATCAGCAATTTAACCATGTTTCCTAGTTCCCGCTCGACGATCGACAACTCCTTGGACCTCCTCCTTTGGGGCATCAAGTACATCGACTGGGACCAGACCGCCTGGTAGAGCCGCGTTCCTCGACCGATCTAGTCCACCACCTACTCTCCGTGTCTATTCTACTTGCTCTGTCTTCTCCATCTACCCGTGAACTCCACGGGGCGCTCCTTCTCCGATTCGAAGGTAGCCGACGATTCCCGCGAACCTCGCGGTCCAACCAAAGAGGCGATTCTTCGCGGAACGCGGCGCAGCCTGCCTTTCTCTCGGAGCTCGAGGTCGAGCCGATCGTCCCGTCCCGTTCGTCGTTTCAGCGACTCCACGAGAAGATCCTTCGAGCGGGTACCGCGCTCTCAGCCAAATTCCCTCCGTTTGCGTGGTAGTTTTTAGAAGACAGATAAGATGGAGCTCCTTTGCGGAGCCGTAGCTCGAGATCGGCGATCGTTTTGCGAACCCGATGTTACCTCTTCGAGGACGATCGACAAAAAGAGACCGAACGTTCTCAAAGGCGCGGAGTTAATCGACCACGTTGGCGCGATCGATAGAATCGAGCGGCAAGGCGCGCGAGAATTCGCTGTGTACGCGCATTTCTCACCGTTACGACGATTATTCGTCTCTATCGATAAGAGAAATTCCCGGACGAAGATTGCGCTTCGCGGCGATCCTCGAAATGCGCACATTCGAGTGACGCTGTCCGAGGAACGATCAGTCGATGTCACGTCCCGAGACGAGCGTCCTCCTCCCACGATTAAGCGCGTCGATGCGATTAACGGTCGACGTCAGACGTATCGGCGAAATTTCGCACGTATCGCGATGAAAATATTTTCGCGTTACGTCTCGTCGATTGTTCGTTTCCAGGAAATGAAGGCCAAAGTGATCAACGTGGAAAATGTCAAAGAGCGATCTATCGGGCGTTAGAAAGACGCGGGAAATCACCTATAATTCGTCTACGGCGCTTTACCAGCTCGTAAATATGCACGAGTGTAAATCAAAATATTGTGAATAAACAATTTTTTACGGCGAAACAAAACCGGACGGAAAATATCGCTCATTCCGTCAACGATGACCTCTTCCTGATCGGGAAATACAACCTGCTAGTATTTCTTTGACAGTCCATTCGTCAGTAGAACGTAAGCGCCAGATAGCGCTGTAATTGTAATCACTTACGAGTGCTACGTATAATCGTGCTGGTAGAGAGACTTTTCGCGTACTTGTGTCGTATCGTGCAATCAGTCACAACTCGTCGTTTTCGGGAATGTATAATCTGCATACAGGCACGAGTATAAAAGAGCCTCGCGAAGAAACTTTTCGCAGTTGAGGCGAAGGCACGAAGGCGTGCAGGAGTAATTAGTAGTTTTTTTTTTTTTCAACGAAGTCTACTAGTCGCTCGACCGAAAACCATGGTAGGTCTACGGTTACTTTGTCACCTAATTACGAACGAAACAATTATTTTGCCGGAAGACTAATTTTTCCGTTGTACTATTTCTGCAGTCCGGCTACGAGTTTCCGTTCACCTTCGAACAGCAATGCCCGAATCCGTACCTCGGTGGTCCTCAGCTGAGCGACGTTTGCGTCGGTGGAACGGGCGTCCTTTTCTTGATGCTGATCAACAACATCTTTGCGCTTCATCCGAAAATCGGTGATCCCTGTGGCCGCGTCAAGCCAGTCAAGAAGCCGGATCTTCACTACGACTTCATCGTCGTCGGAGGTGAGCTTCGTTCTTGGGCATCGCGAACGATCCGTTCGGACGAATTTGGAACAAATTTTTGAATACACGATCGACATGAACTTGC
Organism: Cerceris rybyensis; assembly: GCA_910591515.1. Classification (NCBI taxonomy): domain Eukaryota; kingdom Metazoa; phylum Arthropoda; class Insecta; order Hymenoptera; family Crabronidae; genus Cerceris; species Cerceris rybyensis. The sequence goes on from OU342797.1 coordinate 689,362, forward strand.
GCAGGTGGAGCTTCCGGACCCATTGTAGCCGCAAGATTGAGCGAAGTTTCGTACTGGAACGTTCTTCTGGTGGAAGCTGGCCCCGACGAGCCGGCTGGAACGCAAGTGCCGAGCTACCTTCAATTGTTCCTCAGTAATTGACCTTTCTCGTTTCGCTTCGCTAAAACCTGCCGCCAGGAAAGTAACGTTTCTTCGATATTCTCCGTAGACTCGGATCTCGACTGGAAATTTAAATCGACCAACGAATCGTACGCTTGTCTCGGCACGGGTGGTAGATGCAGCTGGCCGAGAGGCAAAAACCTCGGAGGGTGCACTTCTCATCACGGAATGGCTTATCATCGAGGACACAAGAAGGATTACGACAGATGGGTAGAGATGGGGAATGCCGGATGGTCCTGGAAGGAGGTGAGTCCTCGTGATTTATGAATTTCCACGCCGACAATGATCTCGTCGGGGAGATAAATACTCCGATGAAATATTTTTCCCAGGTTCTGCCGTACTTCTTTAAATCTGAAGATAATCGAGAAATTGGCAGAGTCAGCAGCAAGTATCACGGAGTCGGAGGTCCATTGACGGTCGAGAGGTTCGTTCTTGATCGAATGTAATCCGATAGATTTTCCTCCGGGAAAGGATGTTCTGAGCAACGTTTTCCCGCAGGTTCCCATGGCAGCCGCAGTTCGCCTGGGACATCATGACTGGCGCGACGGAGACGAAGCTGGGGGTGACGGAGGATCTGGTAGGAGAGCAGATCACGGGCTTCACGGTCGCTCAAATGATCAGCAGAGACGGAGTTAGATTGAGCAGCTCGGCAGCGTATCTCAGGCCGAATCGCGATAGGAAGAATCTCCACGTGGCCCTGAACGCGACAGTCACCAAAGTTACCACTAACAAGAACAAAGCCACCGGCATCGAATACGTCATGGTAATGTTTTGTCCGGTCTTGTTCGTCTCTTTGCTCGTTCTTGCTACCACAGAAACGTAACCGTGAAAGCACTTTTCCCCGCAGAACGGAAAGAAGCACGTAGCAAAGGCCAGGCGCGAAGTCATCCTGACAGCTGGCGCCGTAAATTCGCCGCATCTTTTGCTACTATCGGGAATCGGACCGAAGGAGCAGCTGAAATCTGTCGGCATTCCGGTCGTGCACGATTTGCCCGGAGTTGGCGAGAACGTTCACAATCACGTCTCTTTCGGAGTAGACTTCACTGTGAACGAACCTCCTCTACCGGACGTCGACGTAGTCAGCTACGACCTGTACGCGTACAATCAAACCGGACCTCTGTCCTCCACCGGTCTCGCTCAAGTCACTGGAGTTCTGGCATCCAATCACACTACTCCGGACGATCCGGACATTCAGATATTCTTCGCCGGTTACCAGGAGGCTTGCCGCAGTAGGAGCGCAATTGCAGACTTGTCGACGTACAATGGACACAACACCGTTAGATTCACTTCCGTCAATCTGAGACCCATCAGCAGAGGTGCGTGTTTATCTTGCAAACTTTTCGATCGATAAGGTTCTCCTACGGACTTTCTCCCTCTAACGCGACCGTGTTGGATTTTAGGTCGCATAACTCTGAAATCCGCCGATCCCCTGGTATATCCGGTCATCTGGACCAACGATCTCGGCGATCCGCAAGACGTCGACATCATAATTCAGGGACTACGTGCCATCTTCACTCTGGCCAATTCGACCGTGATGCGGGAAAAGCACAATCTCAATATGGTACCCCTGAGCATTCCGCAATGCAATCACTTGGATCAAGGCTCCGACGCATTTTGGGCGTGCGCCATTCACTGGAAAACGAGGACGGAGAACCATCAAGCCGGTAGCTGCAAAATGGGCCCTGCCTCCGATCCGCTGGCCGTCGTTGACCCGACCTTGAAGGTTCACGGGATACAAGGATTGAGAGTAGCCGACGCGTCGATAATGCCAAAGGTACGGGTTCGTGATTCTAGACCGGTTCATCGCCATTTTTCAAAGTATGCTTGGAACGTGTGAAACTTCCTTCTTCGATCGTTCGCTATCGCGCGTCAATTTTCTCCCGTTTCGCGTGTCTTTCCATGGCGATGTTTTATTACTTCACCGAGTCGGTTCTCGGTGATCAAACTTCCGCAATTAACTGTGTAGAGATCTAATTTTCTCGGTTTATTTCTACGCTCCTACAGGTGGTATCGGGAAATCCAGCTGGCACGATCCATATGATCGGAGAGAGGGCGGCGGATTTCATTAAGGAAACCTGGAGAGCATAAATCGAACCAAAGAAGCTACTTGCGACTGAGTATTGTCCCCACCGAGCGATCCTATCGCCAATATAAAACTCAAATGTGCCAAATGAGACTATATGTTAGTCGAGAGCCGGTCAGTCCGGCTAGTATCAGCAGTACCTTGTTAATAAATTGTTGCTCGTTTCACTGACGAACCTCGTGTACTTTCATAATTTACTCTTTTTCTTTTACCTTCTCAACGCGGGACGGTGCTTCAGTTTGAGGCGCGTAACCGCGTTATTTCCGCACTGCAGATACTTCGTTTCGACGTAAATACACGTGCAGCGGTTGAATTTCCGACCGCGTCAAGAAAGTTTCTCTAAAAGTCTAGCAACGTCGGAGAAATTATCTCGGGTTCATTCGAGCTCCTTAAATCATTCCATAAACAATGACAAACAAATTCACCGAGTTGACACGGAACAAAGCTCGCTTCGAATTCGAGCTTACGTCTCTTACCTAACAAGCTCGAAGTTTCGCTCGAGGATCGAAAATCTTGTATACTCGGGCACTTGGAAAAGTCGGGACGGGACGAAAGTCGCTTCGAAGTCTCCTGAAAAATCGATTCGCTAATCTCGTTAAATATTTTCACAGTACAACAGCTTCGCAATAAAATATCGCCGGGTAAAGCAATTATCGGGGAATACTCCGAACCGAGAAATTAATAACGTCCTCTCCGCTCGTTGCATTCGAGATTAAAAAATGCTTTCCGCGGAGGAGAGAGAAGAACTGAGAGTGAATGAGAAGTATAGATAGATAGATGGATGGACAGATAGATAGATAGAGTGAGAGAGAGAGAGAGAGAGAGAGAAAGAAGGGAGAAGAAAGAAAACGGAAGAGAAGAGTAAGAGATATCGTCCGGCAGGATTATTAAGATAAAAACGAAGACGAAAGGAGGAATGGCCGAGGAGAGGAGGTCACGGTGCGGCGTCGGTGTAACGGAGGAGGGCCTTCTAGGATCGGAGTAGCGATGGGAGCTAGAAGTCTCGAGAGCCGCACTCGACCTCCTTAAACTCTCCCCCTTTCTCTCTCTTTCTCTCGAGCGCACACTGCCCTCGCCAAGGAGCGATTTCGCGACCCTTTGCTCGACCTCGGTGCCTGTTCGCCCGTCTAAACTTTTTCGTCGCGAGATACATCGTTTTCGAGCGTGCATTGCCATCGAGACATTCTCGCACTTGGAAAGAAAAATTCTTCCGCTTCCTCCGCTAACGATCATTTCTCTTCTCCTTTCCTCCTCTCTGTTCGCTTCCGGTGGCATCGACCGTAGGGCGATTCTCCACAAATTTCGTCAAAGTTTCTTTGGCCAGAGGGAATGGAAAATCCAAAGCATAACCGACAAGACGATTCGCGGTCGAACGATATCGTCATGGATTTCAAGGACGGACGAGGACGTCACCGGTGAAAAGTGCAGACGCGGAAAGTGCATCGGTCAGTCACGAGCACGTAATCGGGCCATCGAGCTGCGTCCTTGAATTCTCTCGGCCACCATGCGATTGGCCGCATACTTTTACATTCACTCTGAAAATCCCGGCGCGGGTCATTCGAGCTGCTCACGGAATGTCACGTACGTATCGCATTTGCGAAGGCAATTCCAATGTCACGATGCCGTATCGTTGCCTCGGCATTTGTCGAGATACCGTTCTCGAGATTCTAGCGCGCGCCTGCTCTCTCTCCCCCTCTCTTAGATTCCGCGATCGTGTTTGCGACCACCGACCGATCTCGATTTCTGCCGACCAAGGCGAGTTCCACTGGCGCAGCGTTGCCGTGAGTTGACAAAGAGGTCGATCGAGAACGAGCCGCGATCGGTTTCTTACCATTAACTCTGACGTCTCGATTTTTCCACGCCATTCGACTGTTCGACGTCGAGAAGAGACGGAGGATATCGACGGTTACAACGAAACGAAGCAATTTTGCGGATCGCAACTCTGTTTATCCAAATATATCGCAAATCTCCGAACGCAGGATTGGCCGGCACATAAATCTCGGCTCTCGGCTCTCGGCGAAGGGTTAATCGAATCGCAACGCTGGAACGGACGGTGGCTTAAGCGTCTTTCGCGCGCAAACATCGATGCGCTGATACGCCAGACCCACAGTATCAATCGGCTTCCCGCGGATTTATCCCTCGGTGCATTTAATTATCTAAACGCGCATTATAATGCACGACGCTTTATCTATTCAATCGCGCGGAATTGCCACAACGGCGTCACCCCCTCCCTGCCACTTTTTCCCGCTCGCGAACGGCACCGTGCTAATAATGTAAAAAATATCATTGTACGTCGATGATCGCAAAATTGCCGCACCGTAAAATCCCCAACGTTTCGATCGAGCAGGAGCACCGCAGCGTCCGGTATTTGCCGGAGATTTAATTGAATTGGAACGCGTCGGTCCGAACGGTGCTCGGAATCGCTTACCCGATTCGATCTTCGTTCGTAGGTCATCCCCGTTCATCGACGTGTTTCGACGTCCACCCTATCCGCGAGCGATGTGTCGTTTGCGGTCCAAGTTTTGCACGATACCCTGATAATAATCGCGATAACGTCGTCCTAGCCGAAAATGGACGAGAGGTAGGTCGTCAGACCCGAGAGGCCCGATCGAGCCAAAAGGGTAGAGACGAGCGAAAGCTTTCGTAGCGAGGGAGAAGGGAGAGCTTTGACGATTTGCAAAAAATGCTTCGGTCGATCCAGCAAAACGAGTACCGTGGAAACGAGGAGGTCGATGCGGGAAGGCCGGGACCCGCGAACAATCGACAAATTCAAAGTCGGTGAGAATCGCGCTCTGAACCATCGAGGAGGAATCGACGAAAGTCCGAACGGACGACGAGATAAACAAATAATAAATAAAACATGGAACACGAGCCGGAGGCTGGTAGGCTCGAGATGCACGATATCCGCGAGGGCAACGTCGTCGCCGTCGTTGTCCTCGTCCCGACGACGTTGGCCGTCGTCGCTCTCGTTGTCGACGTGCCAGGAGCGTAACGACTGCTTTGAATTTCATGAGGGTGCGAATGAATTCATGGTGGGATGGCGCGGTTTACCCCGGAGAGTCGACGACTTCAAACGCCTCCTCTTTGGCCCTTTTACCTCGGTGCAGAAATTTACAGGAGTCGAAGTGTAATTCAGAAAATAATAACGACTATTTCCGGGAGCACTCCTCGTCGTCATTTCCATCCGAAATAATTGTAAACGGTTGAAAGACACTTGGCGAGAGCCGAGAAAGAAGATGAAAGGAACGCCTCGGGAAATGTACGACTGAAATCGGCGAGCCGAGACTGACCGTTTGTACCTCCGTGGCTTCTCGAAAAGTCGAGCGGAGCCGAGGTCTAAACCATCGATCACGTAAGGGCATACAATTAAAGAGATCGACGCGCAAGTTGCGACGCGAATGGAAACTGGCCTCCCAGCGAATCCTCCGTTTCAACGATCGGACGCCCGCGTCGCTCCATTACCGGAAGCTCGATGCTCGTCGAGTAAAATTATCACCACCGAAAATCCAGCGGACGCCGACGATACTCGAGGTGGCAATATATTTGCGAAAGATTTCGCGGACGTCGCAAGGATACCAGGGCGGTATTAGGGGAAGAGCCTCTCGGAGATCTTTTTTCACCCCCGGCCGAACGTACGAGGGTTAGATCCGTTGACCAACGCTATCGAGATTATCCCTACGGCTTCCACTTTCCTGCCTACGTAGGACGCTTTCTTCTCCGAGGGGACGATTCTCTTTTTTTATGATTTACGACCCCAATAACGAGCGGCAAGGTGGACGATCTGCCAGAGAGAATGCCAGGAAAAATAAACGACCGACCATAATTAACGGGAAACGCAAACGTACGGGAAGACCCGAAGAACGAGAAAACCCGCGGAATTCGAACGCCTCGACTCGACGAGAAAACGCAACGAGGCGATGAGCGAGCAGAAGAAAAATGAACGTCGACGGAGAGGAGAAGGAAGCGAGGGAAAGCGCGATCGATCGCGGAAAATCGGCGCTTTCGAGCGACACGGTCGCGCGTATCCCGTTCAAACAAAGATACGTAAATACCACGATGTCAAGTGCGCCTTGCTGAGCGAGCGATATTGCATTTTTTCCAATTAGCCCTTGCCGTGAATTAAAGCGAAAGAAAGGAACGATGCCGAAGAAGGGGGTAGACGAGAGAGAACCGGAGGACGAGAGAGACGAACGAAGGAGGTCGAAGGGTGGAGGAAAGAGAGAGAATGCACGCTATATTGCGTCTTCCACGTGGAAATTACGCTCATTGGAAATCGGAAGTGCAATTTGATCGGCGAGGAGCGGGAAGAGTTCCCCGCGTCTCCGATCCCTCGATCGCGGTGTTCCTCTCCTTCGATCGCGAGCGTGATTCGTCCGTGACTGTGCACGGCTCGCTTTGTCGCTCCGAATACGTCGCCATGAGACGTCAGGAATCCGTTAATTGATAATATCTCCCTATTCGTCGAAAGGGAGACTCGCACGAGCGATCTCGTCGTTTCTATGGAAATGCGGGAGTGCCAGGTGGGAGGAGGGTGGATGAACGAGGTGGAGCGGCAGAGGGAGGGACGACCGGGTGACGCAACCGTCCAGGTTGATCCTTTCTGGCAAATAATTAAAAAACACGCGGCGTCGCGGGGCTTTTTTTTCATTGATAGCGGATGATTTTTTATTACGCGTCGTGCAGCGTTCTTTGAAGCACCGTTCTCCAATATTTCGATGGAAGACCGGACGTTGCGTAGGTATAGAAATAAAGCGGATAAAGCCCGATTCGATCGTGCGCTCTCCGCTCGACCGCTCGACCATTCGACGATATTCGAACGCTCCTCTTTGACGGATTATCGAAAACCGATTTGCATACGAGCCAATTAACTCGCGCGTCATTATTGGCTGTAATTGTGACGATGCCGTTCTCAGAATGAGATTTGAATTCATAATAACGGTCGATGGCGACGATAGCGACGATCGCGGCGTTCGGGTAAATCTACCGACGACGATCTTGCCGGAGGACGCTAGGGGATCGATCGTGTTCGTTCAATGAACTACTCGCGTTTTGTCAAGACTCGACGCTCGTTTTACGCGCCTCCGAAGAGTTTTCCGATATTCGAGCGCGCAAAACAACAGCGCTTCCGTTTCGAGAGGGCTATCTCGATTTTCCCCTCACGATCGCTCCGCGCTCGACGACCGGAATCGAAATTTCGCGCGCGCCTCTCGCTCGACGAGCGGCGGAAAAATGGCTATTTCGTTGGCCGTCGAGGCCGTAAATAAAAAATTTACACGCGTTACCTGTCATTTGACGTCACGCGCGTAAGAGATTCCAGCCCGAGCCACGTTCGTGCGTTATCTCGCACGCTTCTGCCAAATGCCAGGCGATCGTTAACGCGCCTGTTTTCCCGCGATTGGTTCCAAGTTGCGCGAGTGGACGCGCCTCGCCCAACGATTGCCAACCGCAATGGGTGAGTAAACCAGCATCCGACGATGGCTGTTTCGGGATCTGATCCCGGTAGAAGCGATGGGAATTCAGAATTTCAGAAGGTGATCGTGAACGATCGGCTTCGTACGCGGAACTCGCGTCGCGAGCTGCAGCAATCGGGGGCGGGCGAACGAAGGTGGAAGAAGATGAGGGGAAAAAATGGTACGTTAACGACGAGAAGAGAATGGCTCGTTTGGGGCGAGAAAAGGAGCGATAGACGGAGGAGAAACGGAGGACGTCGAGCGGAAGGAAAGTAAGGTTACCGAGGGGCGTCCGCCCCCGTTGGTTATATATGGAGGACCGAGAAAAGTGGGTCGTTTGCAGTGGCGCTTATCGTTCGAAGTTAGTGGCTCGGAAACGATACCGTTTCTTTCTGGTACAGCCTCGTTTCATTAGTCCAATTACGTTTAATAACGGGCTCCGTTGAGCCCGACCGACGAGCCTGACGGATGTACGCGTCGAATGAAATCCCGTCGGTAGCTTCGCTGGCCTACAAAATTGATTAACGTTACCAAGTTTTGCCCTTTTTTCTCCCGAAACTCCCGTCGTTTTGTAGCCGCCCTGGAGCCAGCGATGATGGTCATCGTTATTACGAAAGTTTGATCGAGAAATAACGAGCCGGCGAACACGACGGGGAAATGGAATACGCGCGCTGATTAAACGAATCGGTAGCGCGAATTTACGACCTGTAATCGCGGAACGGCTGTTCGAAGATTCGCGTTAAGTCGGAGCTAAAAACGATGGTATCGAAGGCTATTCGTCCTGACGATCGCGCCTAGTTTCGTGATGTAACGTGTTTTCCGTTTTTGTTTGTTTTTTTTTTCATTTCAGCCGGGAGGCCGTTACAGAGGGACTCTTGAGCAATTATCGTCAAGTTCGGCGTTCTATGCTGCCTCTCGCGTCGAAACAACGACCGGTGACACCGATCGCGCAGGACAAATGTGCAAATATTGTCGCGCTTCGTAAATCGCAAAAACAACGGCGCTCGTCAAGCGGAGGATTTATGCACGGTGGTTCCGTCGCAGCGACCGACCGGTCGTTTCTCCTCTCCCTCTCTGTCTCTGCCTCTGCCTCTGCCTCCTCACTCCTCCGTCCGCTGTCTGCCGGCAACCCTCTCCGCCCCGTTTCCGCCGTATCCGGTTCCGGTTTCGCGTAGATGCACATGTGCGTGATCGTCCACCCTCTTTCTCCCTCGGGCGGGCCTTTTTTGCCGTTTTGCGGGCACGCCCAAGAGGGACAGGAAGCTTCCAATTCGTGTGTTCGCACCTTCGCGCACGGCCGGGCATTAAGCTGCAATTTCGTCGGGCAAAAAATGCGCGATTCTGCTTGAGCAAATTTGCAGACTACGCTCCGCCGGCCGGTGTCTATTAATTCCGCGCTGAAATTCTGTCCTGGGACGCCACGAGCGATTCTCATCGCTGTATCAACTATTTTTCCACCCTTCGCGATCCCCTTTTGTTTCACGACGAGGAGAACGGGAGGACAAGAGGGAAGGAGCGAAAGAACGAGCACGCCGTGAAGAGGGAGAAGAGAAATTTCCATCGACGATTCTCGTTGATCGTTCGCAAATGCGGAGGGCGATCGATGCGATTACGGTAGGAGGGAGCGGTTTCACGCGGAGCCCCTCCGACACCGATCTGTTTTTATTTTTATTTATATTTTTTCCCTACGCTCGCGCGACAAGTTAAATTTACTCGAGAATCGCGAGACCGCAGCCGAGGGGAAATATAAATTATGAATAGCCGACGGAGCCTCGCTCTCTCCCTGGAAATTCAATGGATGCACCGTCGAGAGGGAAATTTCGACAAAGAGGATTTTCACTGAGCCGCGGAGGGTACCGTCCTTCTTTTCACCCAGGGACTTTCGTGAATTTTCTCGCTCGCTTAACCTCGTCCATCGACTCGAATACGTCCGATAATTGGACCTGCTAATTCGCGAGAGAACATTCTCAACCCCCGTTCGTCTCGAGACGTTCAAACTACGAACGACGATAGAGCCTAACGCCCGACGTGGAATTAAGAGGGCATAGATCGCTGGGAAAATCGAGGCGGAACGGGGCAAAGTCCTTTGAAAAGGAGGCTCTTCACAAATTTTCCCGCTCGCTTAATTTCACCGACGTCTCGAGGCCGGACCCTCGGTTCTCGTCGAGTAGGTTAGGGACCTCTTTCAGGAGAATCCCTGGAGGGCCACCCGGATAGAGTGGGAGTCACGCTTTATTTATTTTGCCAACATTTTATCCCCGCGGATCGTCGAGCAAGGGATCCTATCGTGACCGGATCTCGAGGAAACGGAGCGGGCCAAAGGGACAGCCGAGGACCAAACGGTCAAACGACCGAACGACCAAACGACCTTACGACGGGGGTGAGCGCTCCTTGTCGTTGAACAAATCGGCGCCGTTAGGTCACGACGATTGTTTTCCAAGACTGGCAACGACGAGCTTAACCGTGCCACTCCCCCGATCCGCCCTTCCTACGGTCAATCGAGCGTTACCTTCCTCCTGTTCCCCTATTTTTCTTCCACCGGCACGTGCTCGCCGAAAAGCGAGACGCGCACCTCTCCCTCTGGAGTCGAGCGACTGGAAAATGTGAAAAATCGCGATCCCAGGGAATCGCGCCCCCCATGGAGGGTGGAACGGGACGCGTTAAGAGGAAACGGACGAGACGAACAGTCGCGATAAACCTAGTCTCACCTGTCCAACGGAGAGGGACCTTTAAAACTTGCCAATAGCTCCGAAGCCCCTTCGATAGGGCAAAAAAACTCGATCGAACGGCCTCTCGGTTAAGGTTTCTTCGAACGTTTTGCAGGGGTAATTAATTGGCCGCCGGGACGAGAGTCGAGCCCTTTGCTCTCTGCGCTCTACCGCCACCTTCCCATTACCGCCGGCATCTTTTTTACGCTCATTATACAACCATAATAAAGATGATTTATTATTATTACCCTCCTTTTTTTGCAGCACTTTGCACCGCCAATGACGCCGTTAGACGTTGCTTCTCGCGAGTGCCCATAAATTTTTCCCGTGCTTTTCCAAACCACCCTCTCCGCCTCGAACGGACTCCGTTTGACGGGCAACGACGTTGCACGAGGGAGATTTGCAGGAAAAAGTCACGACTACGCTGCGTCTATGGTAAGAGAAAAAAAATACTGGCGAAACGATTGGCGAATGTGCAACCGACGATCCGGGAGAACGTTCGAGGCGGGCGATTCTCGAGCCGCACTAGACGTCTCCTCGATCGTTCGCGAGTACGTCGTCATTGATGCGCCCCGTTGTAACGAGAGGAAAAAAGCGAAGAGAGAAAAAAAAGGGGAAGCAGGAAGGAGGGAAAAGGGGAGGAAGGTAAATCAATATTGACGCGAAGTTGCGACAATTAAGCGCGTTACGCGGTAACAGCTGATTCGAGCGGAGAGTACCGTGCCTGAAATTGACAACGATCGATTTTCGAGTCCGGTACTTATCGGGCATCGAGTATCGAATATCGACGGATGCACGGCATTGGTTGCTGCCGTGACGAAAGTAAGGGAATCACTGTCGAAATGAAAACGCGAGGGATAACCGCTTTCTCGGTCGGAGATTGGGAGGTTGGAAAGCTGGGAAGCCATCGGACAGGTGGCCATCCCATCGACGTTGGAAACTAATAGCAGTCGATGCGGAATACGCGGCCGCGTATCGACAGGTCAGCTTGTTATCGGCTAAACTTTTTTCACCGATGAAAAAAGGAAATCGATATTAACGCGAGAGCACCGTGTACAGTTCTTGCAGCGCATGCCGATACTATCTCCCACCGATTTCTCCACTGTTACGTCGAGCGTCCCGGGTGTTGGCGTCGTTTCGTGATCGTTGCTCCCGTTTCTGCGACAGATCGTTCGATTGATCGTCGAACTGGCCGAGGGGAGATCGACGGTCAACGATCGACGACAAAAACCAGGCAACATCGTCGAGGCGAGGAGGACGAGGGCAAAAGGGGGGAGAAGACGAGGTCGCGCGAGGGCCAGAGGAGAACGGGGGAGGGTCGGACGAGACAGTGACTGGACTCGGTATCTCGTGTCGGGAGGATGTTGGCAGTAGCGGCGGCCTTCAGGTAAGCGTGGTAGGTACACCGGTGGCAAGGGTGGATTTAACAAGCGATGTTATCTGCCCGGATGAATGCTGGTCGCCCCTTGCCCTCTTCGACCCAGCGACGAGTCCCACCGACGCTGTCCGACGCTGTCCGACGCTTCACGACTCTGCTCGGATCCACTTCCGGTGCTTGCTCGCATGGAATTTTCAGGGAGAAACGAGATACGTCCACGCGAATCTTTAAAAAGCACCTTCGCGACCGGCCATTCGTCTTGAAAATTTCCTCCCTCCGGCCTAAGAGAACGGTTGAAATTCCGTCGAATACGTCGTCGTTGGTGGGAGGAGAGCGTCGAGAGTCACGAGACTCGGGGGTTGCCGGTTGAGGCAGAGGAAAAAGACAAACGAGAAGAAGGCGCGGAGGAGGAGGAGGTGGCGAGGAACAAAAGAAGCGGAGATGTCTCAACGGGCCAAGCATCGATGCGCCTCGCGACGAAATAATAACGCGAAACGTCGAAAAGACGTATCGTATCGTTGGCGAGGGATCCGCTGAAAGTGGAAATCCTCGCCGGTGGCAGCACGGCGGAGAGCAATTTCGTTGAACAATAAAATTTTGGGAGGGAATTTCTCAAACCGACTTGTACGGAGGTTGAAATCGAGGTCGTAAAGAGGGATGAAATGGAGTCAAGTATTTCACGGGTCGACCGTTTGTTTCTGGAACAAAGAAGAGCTTGAAAAGCCCTGGCCAACGTCATTTCGAGACAACGTAGAAAACACCGGGGCTCCCGATGAATAACGACGTTACTCACCCCTGTTATTTTTATCATACTTCTCTTTTTCTTCGTTTACATTTTTTATCCCACCTTTTTCTTTTTTTAAATACGCCTACCTACGTACCTACGCGACGCAAATTTCTCACGCGTCGGACAAGGGACAGGGGGAGGGTGGACGAGCGTTAACCGAGCCCATTAATCTCGGTGCCACCCTGAAGTTTCTCGTTTCGGAGTGCATCCACGTGCCCGGAGCCCAAACTGCGAGGGTCGAGAAGGTAATTAAAGCGTGAATAAATAAAGCTGGGGGTGTAAATCCAGCGGCGTAAAAAACTCGAGACCGCTGAATGAAGACGAAGAACAAGGGAGCGGTCCGGGAGCCGAAAAAAACAATAAACAGTCCGCAACGTCCGACTGCCCTCGGAGAAGATCTCGTTGTTTCCTCGTTCCCCGCACGATCCACGTTCGCCCACGTCGTCATCCTTGACGACGTCTTCCTCCATTTCCGGGTGGTATCGTCGGATGGCCGGAATCTCCTCGAGATAATTGATTCCTTCCGACTTTGAGGATAATATCCAATCTCGATCGTCGGGTTGGCCAATCGGGCGGAAGGAATCGAGGGGTGGGCGATTTCCGGGCGAATCCTGTCCGGACTCGAGCTCGAACGTCCAACGTTTCCCGATTTACTTCTGCTTCTCGCGCGAACAATACCGGCGGGGAATATCGTCGCCTCTTTTGTTCTCCCGGAGTTATCTTCGCGCCAGCCGATACTTCCTATCTCGATTCGCTCGGAAAGAAAGCGACGTCGGGATGGGAAGGATTTATTCGCGATTGAAGCGCACGTTTCGCGGGCGAAGGCATCCTGGCGAGTAGAGAGAGAGAGAGAGAGAGAAAGAGAGGGAGAGAGAGCTTTCGGCACGACGGGGGAAGGAGAGGAGGATGGAGTTATCTGGGTGGCTGAATTTCCCCTCCGCGTATAAAATAGATTTCAGACTTTCATTTGGCATTCGAGCAAAATATTTGTTTTCATTAGGGGGCTTGATTCGATTACGCTGAAAATGCGTGCTGTCTGTGTCGTTTATCCGAAAATATCGGCGGCATTCCCGCACGAAAATATAATCTGCCGCGTTGCCGCTATCGGCTTGGCGGAGAAGCCATCGAGTCGTCGGGGACGAAGCGGCAAAATCGAAGGTAGACGGACCTTCCGAGGCCGACGGTCGGTGGGTGCATTAATCACGCGAATGCGATACGGCTGAATTTTAACTTCGAGATCAAAGTTAAACGACCAACCAACGCGAAGCTCTATCTGATAATCTATCGGACTACGAAGCAGAAATAAAAAAAAATTCTCCGCCAGGCAGAAAAAGCACGACTGGATGGCGGAAGGACAGAGGCGACGGGGAAACGAGGAAAAGGGGTAGCGGGAAAAACGGGAAAAGCGGGAAACGGCAAAACGGGGAGACGGAAAGGGAGTCGAAATGCGCGTCGACTGTGCACGTGGTTCTGATTTTGCATTAGACTGACAGCACGACGTCAAAGGGAAATCGGAATATAGCGAAAATTCGTCGCTGCACGGCGAAAAGCTGCCGCGTCCGAGCTCCCGTTTCATTCGTGTTGCGCGAAAGCCCAAATAATCCGAGGCGGTCTATAAACGACGTCGACGTCGGCTTATGAAAACGGTGTATATATCCGTTTTCGAGCTTAGAGAGGCACGCAGATAGACCGGTAGGGAGGGCGAGAATGAGGGAGAGGGAATGCCGAGCCTGGTAAGATATTGGCCGAATCACTTATTCTCATGAATATGTATTCACGTGCCAGTCTCTACCCTTCCGCTCGGCAATCATTATTCTTAATAACGGCCATTACTGCCGCTGTGCCGTAAGGATTTTTCAACGCTAGGATGCGAACTGACGGCGCAAAAGGACGATGATAAAATTATGCCGCGGTTACGATCGCACCGGACACGCGCGACGGCTCTCCTCTCGGAGGGAAAGAAACGGAGCGAGGAAAAGAAGCGATACACCGAAGAGACCGCGGAAAAACTTTTCCCTCCGTTCACTTTTTTTTCCACAAATCACGAAACCGATAGCGCGGGGGCGGAGGAAGTCTGGGATTGTTTGAAGTATGCGCGGTCTCGCGTCGATTGCCAATTGATTGAAAAAGCAGCAGGCCGATCGAGAGAATGAGGGAAGATACGAAGCAAACTGAAGTGTTTGCTAAACGTCGGCAATGGGAAATACGGAAACCCGGTTATCGTTCGAAAGCCCGGCGGCGATCATTAGATGCCGCTAAATCGAAGATGCCTATGGAGATCAAATTCTTTTTGCTTCTTCAATAGGTCGAGGAGAGAGACGTTGATAACTTTGAAAGGTACATTTGAGGTAGAATCGAGATTAATAGATGGGGCAAGAGATGCGTTCGTTGTCGTGGAAACTTTACTATATCACTCCGGGGTATATGCACCAGGGGAGATTTCCCGATTCGCGTCTTTCAACCTGATTCCCCTTTTCCGCGGGGCCGCTGTTTTCTTCGCGTTTTACTGCCAACGTTTCCACGGCCATCGGCGTCACAGCGCAATATTTACGGAGCTGCTTATACCCTACGGCTTAGACGCGTTTGCATTATTGACGCGGTCGGTAAGAAACCGTTCCCGCGAGGCTGGCTATCGCGGGCAATGTTTGTTCTCTCTACTCTCTCTCTGTCTTTTTTTCCATCCTTGGCTCCCTCGGAGCCGGACAATTTCAAGACGTCCTCGTATTTGTGCGCTTTTTCCCGGGTTACGGTGGAAAGAAAATCGAGAAGAAGGTTCGCCCGTTGCGGTAACGAGTTACCGTTAATTATCTATCCTGTTTTCACCGCACCACCTGAGAATGCTGAAACCATGGAAGCGCGATTTCCGCCTACTTTTTCGACTTTCTCGTCTCATTCTCACGGGCACGTCGATTCTAGGTGGTCCAGCTACCGTGGCACCCTCGCGATCTTCGTCGTCTCGTCGACGAGGGGTAGATTTTCATCGAGTTCCGCGAAAATCGAGTTCACGACGGAGATGGAAGAGGCAAAAAGCTCCCATCGCGCTCGAGCATCTGGGATTGTCGATAATTCAAATTACTCGAACGAAACAACCAGCACGAAGCGGTTGAACCGTGGAATGTGGTTGCGTGCAAGTGTAATTACTCCCTGGTATCACGAACAGGCGTCTCGAGGTAGCGCCGGGACGAAGACAATCGTTTCAACGATCCGAATTGTTCGTCCGAGACAAAGGCCACACCGAGTAGTAGAAAAGAGGGAAAGAGGGAAAGACCGCGCGTATTTTTCGTCCCTGTTATTTCGCCCGTTGAATCTGGAACGACCGGCGTCGCGCCCGAACGAGGCGATTGCCCGACCAATTAAGAAAAAACATACGGCAATAATCGTCGACGAGCCGAGCCGCAATAACGGCGGGTTCTTCTTCGTTCTTCGTTCCGGCGGGTCTTGAGCGTTATTTAAACCGTGCCTGGGAGGCTCTCGGCCGAATTACAGTGCACATTTGTGCATTACGCCCGCGTTCTATGCAACCGCAATTACTCGAGATGACGCCGGAACGAAGTCAACCATTCCCGAGATCCGGAGCCGTTTCCGGAGACAAGAGAGGCGCTCGCCGAGTATAAGAGTATAAGGGGGAGAGAAAAAAAGAAAAAAAAAGGAGTAAAAGAAAGAAAGAAAGAAAGGAAAGAATGAAAAGAAGTCTTCTCGTTGGTCGCGGGCGCTGGGAGGCTTCTCTTCAATCGCGTTTCTGCCTTTTCTCTCGCGTTTTTCCTTTCTTCTACGGCTGGTCCGCGTCGGACGAAAGTAACGAGCACCGTGCGCGGTCTTTGGATCTCGCGAGTCGTCTGTTTCTTTTCCGGTGCGGTGGGCGACGCGATCGCGTCCTCGATGCCCGACGATCCGGCAAAGAGCTCCTCCGCACAAAGAGAGACCGCCCCGTCTACGGCACGAGCCAGGCCGAGGCGCTGCAAAGTAGATTCGTTCCGTGCTTCGTCAGGCTGGACCGACGAGTCGCAGAACCGTCGCGTCGATTCTTCTCGTGCCGGTATCGTCAGCACCGTTCAACGTTCTTGCAAAATCTTCCTCTCTTCGCGGTTTTTCTATCGAAAGGACGAGGACCGTTCCACGTTCGATGGATTATCCAGGCGCGTGACGTCACACCGACGGCCCGGCTTCTCAGCGTCGATCGAGGATTCCGTTTTCTCGCGCTTCTCGAGAAGCTTCGTGGAAGATCGAACGTTTGAGAGCTCCTAAGCCGCTTCGCGAATTCCGAGCGTGACTCGCGAACGCCTCGTTGCCGATTCGATCGGTCGTTTCTCGACGGGCGTGCCTCCTCGAGTTTGCATCGTCTTACGATTCCACCTCCTAGCGGGTCTACCGACTTACGGCTTTTGCGCGCGAGAACGCGTTTCTTGTTTCGAATTTCCACCAAATAATAAATCTACCGACAGGTTTACCCTCGAGCAAGCTCCGAGAGACTTTGCTCGCTCTACGCGGACGAAGAGAACGAAGAACATCGGCCGTCGAGAGAACGGTCCTTCTCCCGTTTGTCCTCGTCAAGTAGGAATTCCTGGGAAATAGTCCACGTCTAGCGCGCTATATATGGTTTTTCCCAAATTGCAAGAATAAGAGGTGTGCGCGCAGTGGCGCGTTACGACCCTTGAAATAAGTAATTAATCTCCCGATTCGAAGCTACGCAAAATCGAGGGGGAGGAAACGACTCGACCCGAAAGTTTCACGGGCAAAAGAAGCTTTATGTAAGTACTTGGAGAAGCTACTTTTCGCTCTTCCGCTCCCTCTATAATCTCTCCTTTCGTTTAAATTTGATTTTGCTTTTCCAACTCGGCAAGTTCGTTAAAGCAAGATTCCTTGGTCGTTGCCATTGCCGTTGGAAAATCGAGCAACGATATTAGGGGTAGTCGGGTAGTCGGGTAGCCGTCGCAAAAGAGGGGAAAGGGTGTCGTCGTGTAAACGTCGGAGGTAGACGACGGTGGAAGGAGATAGACGAAGGGTTCGTGTAAGTACCTTGTAAGAAGGTTTAATGTAAATGGACATGCACGAAAGGAGAGAGTGCGCCGCTTTATAAATCGATCATAAGTCCGGGTCGGCTTTTGTCGGGAAGCTTCCATTATGGCTCGCTTTCAGGCTGCGCTTTCTTCGAGCCGGCTGCAAGCGTCACGCCGAGGCCCCCATTATTGCGCGTCCTACCCTCCGAGCTGCTATCATTAATTAGCCTTAAACGATTCCAACGCTCCGTTGCATCCTTACCCTTCGAATTCGATCGTTTCTTGGGAGGCATTCGCGCGTCCTACCATTCGCGCCACGGCCATCGACCGTTGCCGCGTCAAACGATAGAATGAACCAATGACATCCTTCGTTGCGCTCGTCGGTGCCAAAAGTATCTCGGATATTTCGAGAGCGCGCATCGACCATCGATGAGCGACCGATGAATCTTTCATTCGCCAGAAATCCAGAAGATATGCTGCTCTTTACTCAGATACGTACCTGAAACAGAAAGAGAGAAGAGACGTGAGCTTCGACGGCGAGAATATCGAAGATGAACGGGGGAAACGATTTCGAGATACGGAAACGCGAGAAGGAGAAGGATTTGGGGGAATCCTAGTCATCGGTGGCATATTAGGCTCGATAATGCAGCTTGGGATTAATTATACGCCACGTATTAATCAGCGATCGCATTACTTTGAATTGGAACTAACGTGGAACATCCCTTTGGGGATGCGACGAAGACTAATTATGACGGAGTGACTCGCAACTCTCCTCGGCGGGTCTGCGTCTGGCGTCTGTTGGTGCACGCTCGCGAATCGAATCTCGAATCAGGTTTCCGGGGACTCACGGGGACTTGGGTTAGGAAAATCGCGAGATCTCGTCGCGCCAGCGAAACCACGCTGATCCACTGGAAGATCGCGATCGAAAATTCCAAGAGGTGTCTGGAATCGGAAACGCGAGGGAAGGAAATTTCGAGGGACCCTGTGCACGGTGATTGATACGGGAAGTATCTTGACTTTTCAACCTGCACCGACGTACAGCGTTCCTCGTGCTAATTTATGTCACGTGTTTGCTTTCCCGATAGTTGCCTCAACATTATAAGGCAGTCGCGTGTACGAAACCGCAAATAAGAAGGGGAGCACCGCGGAGCAGTAGGGCGCAACCAATTACCCTCGTTACCGTCGACGGTTTCTTCTTCTTTTTTCTTTCTTTTTTTCTGTAAACTTTCCCTAAACAAACTTTCCCACTTAACGCCGTCACGTGAGCGCACCGTGGATAACGAAACTGTTACATATTTTGCAAAAATATAATGGACAAAGTTGAGCCAAAATTGCTCGTAGATGGATTATGCAGCCGCATCGCTGCCGTTCGCGACTCGATGCCCGATACCGTTTTACGGAGAAATTCGACAAAGTCACCTGGAGTTTGAACAGATTCGTAAACTGCTTAAAAAGATTTCCGCTTTCGTCCGAACGACGGAAAACAGTGTCTTTCTGGATGCAACGGGTTTCCCTCGAACCTCGCAGAGGATGCACGGCAAGGCGAACAACGTCGATCGTGGTATCTGGGT
Source organism: Cerceris rybyensis (assembly GCA_910591515.1). Classification (NCBI taxonomy): domain Eukaryota; kingdom Metazoa; phylum Arthropoda; class Insecta; order Hymenoptera; family Crabronidae; genus Cerceris; species Cerceris rybyensis. The sequence goes on from OU342797.1 coordinate 708,495, forward strand.
TATATGCAATTTATAATGACGTGTTTTATTGCGGAAGGGGAAGAAGCAAGAGAGAGACGGAAGGAGGGAGCGAGAGGGAGCGAGAGATAAGCGAGCGACTGAACTCTGGAATCGTATATCAACGTCAAGCACAATGTACTTCCGTCTCCAGTACTCGGAGGATAAGAACAGATAAATATAACGTTCGTACGAATCAATTAATTCGTTGTTTACAACTTCCTGCCAGTAGACGAGTAAAGTGCTTTTATCGATCCAGGGTGGAAGCGAGTCGATGGTCCGCGCGAACGAAACTTTCGAGTCGCGCAACGTCTCGCGGACTGCGAAAGAAATTAATCATCCCGATCGAGACTCCTCCGCCTCGATACCGTTCCACCCTCGCCGATGAGGCTTTGGCGGGCAATCGAGGCAAAAATCGCATTTCCACGTGGACAATCGGCTGGCCAGAGCGAACCGGCGACACCGTCCTGCATTATACGCGCGGCGAAGCGACGGCACGCACAAAACGGAGATTAATATCGCCGTAATTCGTTGGTCAAATATTTATTTCGTGTTTAATTAATCGTTAGCTTTTAATGGCTCTGCCATATTTCCTGGCTTGTTTGGCCGTCTGGTCGTCTGGCCGTCTGGCCACAGGCCCTGGCTTGGCTATTCTATTATAAATTATAGCGGAATACTACGTATTAGGCGGGCCTGCCGTTTGCCGGGCTTTTATCGGGGGTCCGCCGGTGAATTATCGACGCCGACCTTACGCTTCTCGCTCGTCCGCCATTCTTTCGGCGACGTCCCGGGATAATTAAATATCGTGCCCCGGGTGTCCTCGAAAATTCCAGCCATCGCTATCCAACCCGATAGCGAGTCGCGGCGATTTCGGAGCGTCGTCGTGGTCCACGCCTCCAAAGTTCGAGAGGAAATCGCGTGGACTATAAGGCGAATCGTGACGATTCGAAGAAATCTCGAGACTCGAGCCCCCTTGCAGCGAAAGGAGGTCGAGACGGTATCGTGCTCGGGGTGCAGGGCCGTTCCCTTCGGTTCCCTTCGGTTCACCGTACTTCTTCTCTCCTCCTGCCCCGCGTTTTCCCTCGTAGCCTCGAGTACGCCGACGACTGCCGGGCGGTAGTCACGCTAGCACTACTAATTGCATGTCCGACCAAAGTATATCACCACTACCGTTTCTCCTCCCTCGAATCCGCTCGTTTCGTTCGTTTCTCTCGTTTCCCTCTCGTGCCTCTCGCTACCTCTCTCTTCTTTCCCACCCTCGTACCCTCCTATCCTCCTATCCTCCTCGCTGAACCTATATCGCGTAGTTAAGAGCGCAGAAATCGAGCCGACTCTATCGGCCTCCATTCGCGATTCCCGCGATCGGAGTTATCGCGAAATTTCGCGACGAACGTTCCTTGTCTCGTCGTCGCTTCGCGATTTCCTCGTGGCTCGTGGCTCTCGTCTCTCGTGCAACCAGAGACTTCGCTCCAATTTCTCCTCGTTCCGCTTCCTTTCTCCGCCCATTTAACGAGCCAACGATCCGCTCTCCCCCGTCGTTCGTCTTCGTTTCGTTCTCGCCAATCTTCGCGATATCTTTCGACGAGCTCTGTCTCCCCGTTATCGCGTCAAGTATTCAAACGGCTCTTTCTCCCGCCCTCGGAGAGTCTACCGAGGTTCTCGTGTTCTCTCTTTAACGTTTCAGCTCGCATCGAATTTCGAGGAAACCGCGATTTATCCGCGAATCCTCCGCGCCCCTTATCTTCCACCCGGCTTCCCTCGACTTCCCCTTCGCCCGCTCTTCTCGCGACTTATTCTCAAAGAGCGGAAACAATTCGGTCTCTCTTTTGGTCTTTGCGCGTTCTCGTCCCTCCCCGCCGTTCGGCCGATCCTGCCAAGGATTCGATCGATCCGGTTTGCGGCAACGGCAACGAACATCCGTGCGACGGCGTTTCCGTAATTTCTAATTCGTCGAGACATCCCCCCACAGGGAATTATTTCGTTCGCTCCACGGCGTTTGTTGCCCGTCTGCTCTCTTTTGCGTTACCAAGTTCTAGTACTGGCTGTGCGAGATCCATATCGCGTTTCCAGGAAGCCGCGATATAGTTTTCAACAGCCGGAATGCTTTTCACCCCCGTCGCTCTCTATCCCACCTGCCCTCCTTCTTCTTCTCTCCTCTTCGCTCCTCGTCTCACCTCTTCCCCTTTGCCCCCTCTCTTTTCCACGCTTTTCCACCTTCTCTCTTTACCTCTTTCGCTCGCACCCTCCTCGCGCTCCCGTTTCGACCTTTTCTCCCAGTTCGTCGCTTCATTCAGCCGGTGTACATCGCGATTATTCCACCGGCCAAGCGCAAACAATCGATTAGTGTACTCATCTTCGCTTACTCGTTATTATGGAATACTTGTCTGGGAATATAACCAACGACGTGCTATGTGCTTCGTCTTTCTCTCTCTCGCGAGGATTAACTCTGACAAATTACCCTTAATAGTTTCTTCTGTCCGGTTCACCGAGCAACGATTACGCTATGAAAATCGCGGTAAGATTTACTGCGGATTAATTAAACCATTCCCGTCGAGTTTTTACGTTCGTCCACGAGAACGGCCGGAAGGGAATTGACGAGGAATAATCGTTTCGATCGGTCAATCGGATTCGGTCCGACTCTTTTTCCGGCGTCCCGATGGAAAAACAACCATTTTTCCCTTCACCGTTTGTCGACATCCTCTCCTCGTATTTCGACGGTTTTTTTCAAGATGCTTCATCGGTCGTTACTCGTGGAATTATCCTCCCTCTCCCGATTATCCGTTGTCGCTTTTTCCGGCGAAAGCGGATCCGCGACGATTTCCACGAGAACCGCGTTTAGCTTGCAATGCGACCACAAATTCGTTTAGTCCCGTCTCTCTTCCTCTCGCTTCTTTTTGCCAACGGCAATGAACGCACCCCGTTAGCTCTGTATCGCGATTAATCCGATCGAATCCTACCTCCAGCTCATTTTCTCCCGCTCTGGCCGTATAATTTCCTTCCTCTCCCGCCACTTCGGACGTCGCGATTTTCAACGCTAAAATATCTCCGGCGAAACAAAAATTACGAACGATGTATACGCATACGGGATAACCCGTCGCTCCGGCAATTTTATCCTCCATTTGCTCCGGAATTTTACAAAAGTTACGGTTTACTTCAGCAGATGAGCCGAATGCATTAGCGGCATTACTCCCCGCTTCGCGTTCGCGCGCTCGTTTCAATTTCGTTCCAGCTCGCGCAAACTGCACTAGTTTACTTCTTTTAATACGTCCCTCGCCGAGCAAATTTCGAACGACTTTCTCGCAACGGCGTTTGCGATTCTCGGCAAACTCGACTGCGACGAGAGTTCGCGCTCTCTTCGCAATCGGCCCTTTTCCTTCCTATCGGTGCTCCGGCTGTCTCCGGATTATTCCCTCGGCGATTTCGCGTCTTCCACCCTGAAGGAAAGTCGTCATCGCCATTGCGTCGATACACGTGTCACCGTGCGTCGACGAATCTTCTCCATTCTCTCTACAGGATTAAAAAATTCATCGCACGCTGTACCGTGTCTCGTATCGAGAGGAATTACCGGTGGTGTAACTTGAGCTCCGGTTGTTCGTCCCTCCCGTCCAGTCGGAGGTACGTGAGCTTACGTCGGCGTTCTCGGGGTAAGAGCAGAACCATGTCGAATTCCATAGAAGCTACGATTTACCTCTGTAAACACGTCCGATACACGGCGCTCGTTCACCTACGCGCCACACCGACGCTCTCTCCCTTTCTCTCTTTCTCTCCGTGGATCCATCCGTCTCTCCTCTTCCAGACCGTGAGAGGATTCTTTCTCCGCGTTTTTACCCTCTCGTTCGTGCACTTTCTCCCCATGGAGTACGCATCGCGATTAATTCTCCGATTAGCGATCCGCTCAGCCCGGATTTCGCTCGACACGAAACGGTCTACCGCGCCATTTTTGCGTCGGCAGGACGCTAGGTGAAAAAATAAGGGACGCTGTGGAGAACCCGCCACTGTTTTCACGGGATGTTCGTCCAGCGGTGGACCTCTTTCGTCCACCCGTCTCGTTTAATGGCTGTCTGCCGTTTCGACGGGGCAACCGTTTGCGGGAGATCGCGTGAAAGGTCAGCACCGCGGCCCTCTCCATCGTATCTCGCGACCAGGAATGCATTTTACAAGATGCGCGGCTCGACGTCAAAGGATTCGTCGTTCCGAGAGATCCTTTGCGCGAGGGGGAGAAAACTGGGGCGGATATTCGCGGATACGGCGAACACGCCGATAGTTTTCGGAACGGCATTACAGCGAGACCGGAATATTTATGTAAAATCTCGTTTCACCGAACGTACTGCGGACATATAATCGGATAACCTGTCATGCGGGAGTTTACACGAAATATTTACGAGCTAGCGAACGCGTATAGACTGAAAAAGCCATTGCGACTAACGAGCTACGCTGGAATTCCGAATAACGCTGTCGTCGATTCCTCGATTTCCGATGCTCCACCGCGAACGAATCGCGAGTACCGGGGACGTTTAACCAAATTTTCGAGCAAATTCGCGGAGATCCCGTTTCTCCGTCCTCGGAAACGCTCGACGGCGAGATCCCTCTCGACGATGATCTTTCCGTGAAAGAAAGCCACCCACGGCAGCTACCGTCGGACGGTCTCTCGAAACTCGTTACGTTTTATTCGCGTTAACGCTACCTCGACCGTTTTGCGCATTTTCGCGTTACACCGCCTTTCGAGGTTCTCGCTGGAGCAGCGCGAATACGTGGCTTTCCACGAGTGGATACTCGAGAACGCGCCGCTCTATTAATGGCCCGCAAAGCTCCAGCTTTCGCGAATTTCTCTCGCAAACTCCGTTATTTCGAGCGGTTGCCTTCGAAGCCGACTCGGCGACTCGTCGAGCGTCGAATGGAAAAAAAGCTCTGCGTTTCGGGCAGGAAATTTGAAGCGATTAATGGGACCGCGAGGGTGTTGCAATTTGGAATCTTCGAATTATCGCGCGCACGATAGTTGTCTCCGTGTGGCTGTCGAAGAGGCAAAAAGAGAAATCGACGATATCGAGGATATTCGGCAGATGGGACGTTCTCTCGAAGGAATTTCGAAGAACGGCTCGATATGCGCGAGAAACTCGAGAGAAACTGCATCTGTATGCATTATGGAGCTTCGGTGAGTATCGGCAAGACGAAGCGATTACGATGTATTGCGGACGAAACTGTTGGCAAGTACCGATGATTAACTACCTTGCTTGGACGTAGTTCGCGAATGGGATTTCCCGCTGGCGATGTAAGACCGAAGTGCAACTCGGGGGACGATTGCAAGTAGAACGAACCTACCAAGAGAGCGGTCGACCTTCTCCTCGCCGTAAGGGAAACGTCCAAGCAACTGCGCTCTTTGATCGTTCGGCCGAGCTAAGCATCGAATAGTTTCCAACGGATCCACTTCGTCCTGGAACTGACCTCCTGCATTTTGCAAAAGAGACTCACGAATCAATCGCTCTGTCCGCGTTTCTCTCCCTCTCGCTATTTGGCTCGTTCTCGCTCGCTCTCTCGGCCGGCGTGCTGGATTCGCGGATTCTGCATCTCCTTTTGCTCCTCCACCCCTTTTCTGCCACGCGAGCCGATGTGCCAATCGATCTGTTGATCGGCAATCAACAAATCTCTCGTTCGTGTGCTCATGGGTCGCGATCGATAATGTCTGCCGCGAGACAAATATTAGACTTCGATATTACGAGATTATGCGTCGAACGTGGAAATGACCGACGACACGTCGAGTTTCGATATGGATTTCCCGGTTACGTGCTGTGCCGCGCATCGACCAGATAAACCTTCCGATATCGTGTATCGTTCGAAAGTACCGTCCGGTTTTAAATTACTGGAGACAAACTGTTCAGCATTTTCCGTCCCGTTGCGCGAGGTGATTTTTCGAAAAAATTCTCCATCCGTGTCGCTCGAATCGATCGGTTCTGCGCGTACGGACCAGCTCTTCGGCTTCTCGATCGGCAGCGAAAGATTCCACCATACCGGAAGATAAACGGATAGCCGTGGGACGGACGGAAACGGCGAAGCGGTTGCTCGTCGACAGGATTATCGGCGAATCCGTCGCTGTCTATCGGCGCGATCGAAAGCTGCTCTTGTGAGCGAATTAGTTGGAATTTTCCGCGATCCGGTGCGGCTGATCGCGTTACACCGAAAGACAGGAGGATGGAGAGGTTGATCGGCGATGCTTATGGGGCATCGTCGCTGGAGGACGTTCCTTACAAAACTGCCAGCGTTCAGCGCGCTTAATCGCGCGTTTGATTTATACTGATTTACGATCACGCACAGTCGAGCTGACAGTACGCTCGATTCCAGGGGGTTCATACGAGCACAACGGAGTAAGTGAACGAGCGGATCAACGGTACAGGGACTGGGGGATAGCGGGGGAGATAGCAGAACCAGGGAGAGAGAGAGAGAGTGGATTTATTGCCAGGTTACCGAGCCGTGAATGCAGCCGGACGAACGGAGAAAACCGCAGGAAACTCTGTCATTGACCGTCGGTAATTTCTCTCTCTCTCTCTCTCTTCTCTCCTCTCTCTCTCCATTTCCCTCGTTCTCATCCCCCTTCGTGATAATTCTCTCTCTATCTCCCGTTAACCAGTCTCCCACGCCTCTTCGTCCGTCTCTGCGCCGCGATCCTCTTCTCACCCCCTGGCTGCATCGCGATTCGTTCTCCATCGTCATAGGATCGCGTTGCTTTCGAAACATTATCAACTCGTAGACAAAGCCGGCGCGCGATGGAAGCCCGGCATCGAGCCGAAGCGAATTTAATTCGGTCGAGTCCTCTCGTTTCGCAACAACCGCAACCGAGCGGTTTATCCGTCTGATCTGCATTGCGCATGAAATATTCCTTGCGAACGAGCGAACGAGGGTGAGAGCGGGAAAAAGAGAAAGCGAACGAAGGGAGAGAGATCTTGGAGCCATCGACGGCGCCTACCGGAGCGGCAAGATGGAGAATAAAAGTGAAATTTGATCTTTCGATCGTGGCTAGAAATTCGGCGGATCGCTCCTCGACAACGAAGCGCTGAATGGACGTTCATCGAGGGATTAAATATCGTTGATCGGACTATGTGGAACGATCCCCTTGGCAACGCTCGGTGATGGCTCCTTGCCGGTGAACAGATCGGACGAGTTACTCGATGGCAAAGTTGGAGAAGCAAAATAATGGCGCGACATTGTGCGGAGTGAAAATTTGATATCCTTCTAATTAACGTCCAGCCCACGAGAGAACGTGCGAGACACCGAGAGGCGAGCAACGCGGCCGCTGGAAATAAGCGGAATACGTAGTACCGCTCGGCGGCACGTACACCGAGTCGGAACTAAAGCGAGGTTAAACAGAATTCTACTCGGCTCTCTCCCGTCCTTCCTCCTACCACCCCATCCTGCCATAATTGAGCTTTATCACCCCTATTTCGAGTAGTTGCCCCTATCTAATTTTCTACCCCTTCATTCGGCAGACTGTCCCAACTCGAGTTTGTTGAACTCCTGGCAAAAAAGCGTGCCGCTCGTAGAGAGAAGGGGAGAAAGAGAGAAACGGAGGAAGAGAGAACCTACGGAGTGACGAGAGCAAAGAGGATAGAATTTGAGCGGGTGGAGAAGCGGAAGAGCGAGGGAAAGAACGAGGTGGACAAAAAAGAACGGGACATTAAAACGAAGCTAAACACGGTGGAGCTCGGCGTCACCGGCCACTTTCCGTTTCGTCGAATGGTCTAACTCTATTTCGAGGCATTGAATTTCGAGCGAGAGAGGAGGAATATCCTGAACGTAAACGAACGCGCGAAAGAACACGGATCGGGTGAAAACGTCGGAAGCAAGATCGAAACAAAACTAGAGTCGGAGAGCGCGCAATTTCGACCTACCCCTTTTCCCGACTCCTCGTCTTTCCGATCTACTTGACCTTTCGAAACAACCTCCGACGTCTTTCCGTGCCGGCTATTATTTATAAACGAGTCTAACCCTCCTCCGTGTCCTTGCGGGGAGGTGATTTTTCTTTCTCCCAAGAATAGCGCCATTAAAAATAGTACGCGTTCCCGATTAATCGATCGCGCGACTCGAATACTCGAAGGTTCGAATGCTCGAAGGACGGTTTGTTCTCGCTTCGCTCTCGGATCGTGCTCGAGGAATAAATAGCTCGCGGCCCTCTCGATTACCGAATTACGTCGAGAGACGGTCTTTAGCGAGATATCGATCGATATCTCAACGAGGTCGCGTGTCGGATAGTTTAAGGGCTTTTTCGAGCGTTCTTCGGCTCGCGTAGGCCAACTTATCCATAGGTGGTCGGTGCAGGTAAGCATACTAAGCTCGAGGTGCTCGACGATACAGGCTGCTCCCCGGTAACGATGAATATACAACGAATACGACATTAGCAAGTGAAATTTCTCAGGTTGAAGGAGGGTGGAAGGTGGGCGGAGATTCTCGAGGGTAAAACACGTACATTCAAACTCCAAACAAGGCGATGCATAAAGGAAGATCCTACCGGTAACCTGTTGGCTCGATCGCACGGATCTCGAGTCGAGAATAACCGCGTACCCTCGAAAATTCTCCCCTTATTATTTATCGCCTGCACGGTCTATATTCGCCGAAGAAAATTGCGCATCGATTTTCCCCGCTTTCAAGGACAACGCCCTTGCCCGATTTCACCGTCACGGATTTTCCTTTCCTTCGACCGATCGACGAGGAGAGTTCCCACTGTTCTTTTCTCCCCGTCGTGTCCGTTTCCATTGTCACCGATTTGCCGACAAAGTGCCTACTAGGTCGTCGCGTTATCCGAAAATCATCACGGTGACGAACGGTCGGAAATATTGCGTGACGAGAATCGACGAATTTCTCCGGTATATCCGAAGGGTGGACTTTTCTTTCCAACGAGAATCTTGGTCTCGCTAGGAAACGACGGGTCTGTCGGTGACTTTGACGAAGTTCCGGTACTTTCTACAAAGAATCCACGCGGAGGATCTATTTTTTTTTGCTCGACGCTCTTTTTGTCCCCTACGAATCAATTTCCACGGCAAGGTCGGTCGAGAGGCGGGAGAGCAAACACCCCCGTTTTCTCGAGGCCCCTTGACCGAACCTATTTAACGCCCAAATAATTCCGGGTCGAATCCCTTGATCGTCGTATCTTGGCGACTGCGTCGAAATTATTCGAAGGACATCGATTTTCTCGAGGCCCGTTCGATCTCCGATGCGCGGGAGGCAAACGAAAGGAGAGTCGCGCGTAGATGGAGGTACGAGGAAGGAGAAAAATGGGTTACGTCCAAACGAATATTTATCGGGAAAGGAAGGAAGAAAGAGGAAAGAAGAGAGAAGGGGGAAAGGCCACTTTTCTCGATCGTATTCGTGTCTCTGTATCTCCGATGGCGGAAGAGTTCCTGGCGGCGCGTGGAACTGTGTGTAAACGTCGTCCGTCTCGGTCGATCGGGGAAATCGTGGTTGAATTCTCGCGAGGGGCTCACTTTCCGTCCCTCTTCGTCCACCTCGGGCTTCTTCGATTCCAAGGAAACGGTTCGTCCGATTCTTTCCTTCGGCAAAACGATCGTACCGTGGGCTGAGTCGGCGAAATATATTTCACGGCGATCCGGTAAGACGCGCCGACGACATCGTTGTTTTTCCCTCCTTTCGTCTTTCTCGCTGTCTCTCTCTCTCTTGTTCTCTCATCGTCTCTCCTTCTCTCCACCCCCGTTGCTCGATTCTCGGTCGCCTTACCTTTCTCCGTTCTTCTTCCACCCTCGCTCTTCCGCTTCCCCGACCTTCCGGCAGTTTGATCGTGCACCGCTCAATGTTATTGCGGTGTTAACAGGGTGCTTAAAGAAAATTAACCTTTATCGCGCGGACTTTTAATCCTTCGGTGCTCCAGTTGGCCGGGCTTTAAACGGCTTAAGCGGTAATCGACGAAAGGATTGTTTAGGATAATGACCCTACCTCCGCAACTGTTTGGATCGCCGCTCGAAATGGACGACATAAACTAAGATATCATTAGGCAAAGCCTTTATTATACGTCGACGCGCATATAGGCGCGCATACGTTCTCGACGATCCAATTACGGCAAATTCTCCGCGTCTTCCCCGCAACGATTTAATAGGAAAAGACGTTGATGAATCGATCCCACCGTTCGATTGCCGCTGTTTCGCGTTCCTCTCGCTATTTACCACCTTCCACTTCGGCGGTCGCGGAGATAATCGAGAAACGTATCTGTTTCTACTTCTAGAGGAGGAGGAGGAGGCCGCGCACGGCTCTCCCCTCATCGAGGAGTGGGACGAGCGAGGAAATTTCGTGGATCGTCGCGAGAGTTTCCCCGTTGGTAGCGGAGACGCAAGTTTCGTTCTATCTGTCAGCGACAGGCGAGTCGAGCGAGTCGGTCGAGTCGAGAGAGGCAGTCTAGGCAGTCTAGGCAGGCTGCCGCGGCAAACCCCCAGGACATAAGGATCCGAAAGGGTGGCAACCGAGGAACCGAGCGACGACGAGAGGAGAGGAGGAGAGCGGAGTTAGGTGTGCAGGACGCCAAAATTGCCGCTTAAACATGACGCGCGCACCTCGAGTCAAACTGCGAGTTTCCAGGACGTCTCTCCTCCCTCTCGTCCGGTTTGCCTCGCTCCCAGCCCCGATCACCTCTTCCGCGGGTTGCCTCTCTCCTGAAACTCGTTCGATAATATTGGATATGGCACCGGCGTCCTCGGCCGCCCTCCTAACCGCCGTTTCCCTTCTAACCCCTGCAGTCGAGCGATATGCGGTAGAAGTTACGCGGTGTCGTTCTACCCTCGGCCGACCTCCGTTCGTCCGGCTCGCCTCCGCGCTCCTGCCACCGAAGATGCTGAGTTCTCGACTTTCTTAACTTTTCCCTACTTACTTCCTTCCTTCCCTCTCATCCCTTCTCTCCCGTTCACCCTTTATCCTTTGCTCCCGTGCTCCTTTTCCTCCGGTCGGCGTGCCTCTGCCTATAAAGTCGCTCTCCTCGAGAACTTAATATCTCTAGGCGCGCCGCTCCAACGCCGAGCGGAATTTTATCGGCGAATCTGCGGCAGCAGCCCCCTTCGATTGCTTCATCGATCACTCTCGCAAATTGCCAATAACTTTTATATACACCTACACAGCGCAAGGCGGTGAAGCGCGTATTCCCCTCCTGTCCTCCGCGCTCGTTGCCGTGATCTCGCTTCACCGCCGCTACTTTCGGAACTAATTTACGAGCTGGACGGGGGACCATGCAGGGACTCGTTTCGTTTCAAAATTGCACTCCTAGAACCCGTCTCTCGACGAGCGGATACCTCGTGCTCGCGACCTTCTTCCCGACGATCTCCGAGGGACGATAATTGCCGGGTGGTTTGGCGCTATCGAGAGCCTCGGGCAGAGTCGATCGATCGGACACCCTGACGAGATACCGAGCTCGCAAAAGGAATCGCGAATAAGCGATTACCGGAGCCGATAAGCGAATCTATGCGGCAACTTGCCGCTCCACCGGTACGACGCTGCTTTCCTCCCTTATCTCCATCGTAGCTTCCGATGAGCCGCGAATTGTCGATCCAGAGGGGAAGCTCGCGCGAATACGCACCCGGAGTAACCGAGAAACCGACGAGAGTCGCGCTCGATAACCGGCGACCTACGGACATTTCTACCAGAGGAACAGTCGGGAAAACGAGAATCATTTTTCCTTGGTGTCATCTCTCTGGGTGAAGAGAATTGCGGGATAATAATTAACAGAGACAACGACACGGAGAAAGACTTGGAAGGAGCGACCGAAACAAAGTAGATGAGACTCGCGGTGGGACGTTCGGTCGAAAAAGCCCGTGCTCCGTGAAATTCGATCCTCTTTTCTTCCACGCTCGAATATCCGACCGATACAATTACGCAAATGAGCATATTTAACGCACGTGTGCTCGAGTGTTCAACCACGCTGCGCGTTAATTTCAAACAAATGAGAACGGCCAAGTTTCAATAAACCTCGCTCCGTTCGGTAGGGGGAAAAATAATCCGTACATGCGACCGTTCGAAAAGCAGCATCGAAACTCGATCCGCAATTGTGGAGTATCGGATGGTGCTCGAGAAACGAACGATTCGCGGTTACCGAAGGAAAACGCTGGAACGGAGCGGAGAGTGAAACGTTGCTTCGTCGCACGCGACACGCATTTTAGGACTTTTCTTCTCGGCTTGCGCGAACCACCCAGCCATCGAGAGAGATATATATTTTCCTCGGCAACGCCCGCTACCAGCGGACTCGTTGAGAAATAAAGTACTCGCCCGCGGACAACTTGATCGTTACCGCCGCCACTCCATTTTTCTATTACGTGCACATACGAACGGTGAAACGAAACGAGCACGGAGATTATCCGATAGGAAATCTCCCGGGAATATTTATCTGCTCGGCCGCATCGGCGTTTATACTACTGGCACGCGACGTAAATTGTTCCTTGCGAGGGAGAGAGGAGAAACCGTGAGCGTTTCGAATCGACGCCGACCTACCCGAAGCTTTCGCGTTCAGATTCGATTGTCGATCGACCGATTAGATCGACAAGATCGTCGTCGGACTTCCGTCGACCGTTCTCGCTCGGGACGATCTCGCTCGATAGGCAGAGGCGCGATTTATCCCCGGTTGGCCGGAGTTTACGCGCCAGCCGCCATCGTCGGGGCAATTATCGCCGCGTTGTCCTCTTTTTTCCGCTTTACGGCCATGCTGCCGTGCGGCCAGTTCCCGTAAAGAGTGCCGGCTGGTTTTCCCGGGCAATAAAAGAGTTCTCCTCGATAGGGATGCTCGCGTTTCGACGTCGAAGTCCGTCGGGGAAAGAGGTATGCTCGAACCTTGCTAAACCGTTCGACATGTTCTGCCTGAACCCATGATTTGCGGCATTCTTCCAACACCTCCCAGCATCTCCCGGCAACTTCGACAGAGGGCCCGAGGCTGATCGACCAGAAATCAAAACCCTGTCGCTTCTCCGTTCGTGTTGCTCGAACGCACGAGTCTGTAACGCGATTAATAGCCTCGTCGGTTGATAATGCGGCGAACAGAAATCGCTGGCGGGTCGGGCGTATATCATTTTGTAGCGAATTTACTTCGCGGGCACATGTGAAAATGCAATAAATTAGGTAAAGTAACTAATAGCTCGAAGCCATGCGATGCCTTCGATGCGATACAGCAAGAAAAGTATCGCGCGTGTTCCGGCCTCGTGAAACCGATGGCTCGGATGCCCGGTGTACTTTTAAGCCGTGTCCGTTACGTTACGTAAACTCGTGCATCGATATTACAATAGCGGGGACTATCGATACCAGGCAACGAGCAACCGCGACAACGGGGACGGCCCCGTAACCAAGTTAAAGGAAGCGAAAATAAATCCGACGGAAATGCGACCGTACCGCGCTTCGATACACCCCGGCGCGCATTAACGAAGCGTAAAGACTAATTATTGAATACCAATCGCGAATTCCCACAAATCCTGCGTTAATATACGTACCCATGGGCGCACAGACGCCAAGCGCCAACACCAACTATCGATGTTTAATCACCAAATCAGCGTAACAAGTTGAAATTCGACTGGTAATGCGAGTTTATCAACGAACCGCATCATCGTCGATCCAGCCTGCAACTCGATGCCGCGTGTTTCGCGTTTCGCGTATTGGCCAAACAAACGCGTCGGACGCGCCTCTACTATTATTGGTATTTTCGCGCATTTCGTATCGACGGCTCTTTTCCCTGATATCGACGGAAATTTCGGAAATTTCGGGAATTTCGGGCCTGGCCAACTCTCCTCTTTTCGCGGATTTCCGATAAATCCCGATATTTCGACGTTTCTGAAAAATTTTCAAGCGGTCGGCAGTTGGAAGGAAATTCGTCGACGGCTAAGATCGTTAATCACCGAGGAGATGGGAAAAGTTGTTCTTCCCCGTCTTCGAGCGAAGATGCAACGACCAAATAGAGGAAGCGAAAGAAGCTTTTCTTTATTAACGATCACCGGATAAGAGAAGCAAGGTCGTTCTCTAACGTTGCCGTATTCGCGGAAGCATTAAGCGAGAAGCAAGGGACGAAAAGCGAGAACCGAGACGCGAAGCTCTATCGGGTGATATCGCTGAATCTCTCGCTCGTTCCTCCTCTCCGGTGCTCCGTCAGTCGAGCTTCGTCTACTACCCTCCTTCGTGCTTCCAACCCCAATCTCTATCTCGTACACCTAAATACCAGGCCCGTAGGGTGAGAAAGGGTCTCTCGTTGATTGGAATCCCACAAGGAGATATGAGAAGCTGATTAGTTCCCCGGATGAATAAGAGGCCAAACAATGGGCTAGCGCCGGGATGAATGCGAACGACGACGGCTCGTACAACGGTTTCGTAGTACCGCTACCGTCTATGCGACTTCGCTCACCGACGTTTCCGTCCTATCGCGTCGATTCTCGTTGTATTAAACAACTTGCAGTTTGCACGAGCAGCGCGTCGCGCAACGAGGAAAACCTTGTCGATGATGACTGATTATTCTCCAGCAGTCGGTGACTCTTGATTAACTACCTAGCGGGATCGATTGGACGTCCGTCGAGAGGGTATCTCCGTTCTCGTTTCGCGAAAATTCTACGTGACTCGCGCGACTCGCCGCCACGACGGGAGAAGGTTATTTTTAATGGAGTCACGCGCATCAGGAAATGAGAAGCTGCTTTCGTAGTCACGATTCCCAGAGGTTTCCGTGGTCTCGACGTTTCCGTCGACGGAGATCACGGTTATTATATTCCGCGTAGTCCTTGCCAGGAGTTTCACGTTGACGAGTCGTCGAACGACCGACTCGACTTTGCGTTCCAATCGTATTTACATAGTATAATACACCCAGGGAGATCGAGTATCCAATTCGACGTGAATCGAGGGATTGCTGCCGACGGAGAAGAATCCAAGTTTCGAGTCTTCGTCGCGTCCTCCTCGGAAAGTTCTCGGGCGAAAATTGTAGGAATTATTCGAGAACGATTAAAACGAGAAAGCGACGAGAAGAGAGTTCGCGAAGAACGGAGAGGGTAGTATCTAACATCGAAATTCCAGGGTCCGGCTTCGAGGAGAGATCCTGTTATTGGCATCGAGGGGCCGACGTGTCAACACGTTCTGCCATTAATGCAAGTTTCCAGGGGCCGGAGTACAGCGGTCGCGATAAGGACGGGTTTACATCGAGAGACCGGTTAAGGAAGAGTTACGAGTACGCGATCCTGAGTATCGAACGCATTCGATCGATACGAGAAGCCTCGGTGCTCGTGCCTCGAAATTACGAACACGCCGCGAACGTGGCTGGCTCGTAATGCGTAGATTTCGAGCAAGCCGTGATCGTCAACGGCCAGCTTGGCTTTTCCGATTTCGATCGGAATACCGAGGAGCATTAAACGTCCGCGTCGTCCCGCAAAATCGCTCGGCGACGAGCCGAATTTGAGGGTGAATCGAAAAATCTCGAATCGTCGGGCGAGCACGAGTGACGCACAGGGAGGCGCGAATAATGCAACAAAGCAAAACGATTCGACGTTACGGAGCGAGAGCGGGAAAAACGCTCAAAGCAAATCCAATTGCCACTTGAAATTCAAAGTGCTAAAATACGGCCCGCGACGGCGAATCAAATCCGCGCCTCGATTCCCTTTGTCGACTATGGAATTTACTTCAACGAAGCCATCGACCTTAACGCGACGCGGCAGAATTTCCAACCTGGACGCAATTACCGTGACCGGAAATTGAAAATTTATAACAACGAGACGAGCAAACGAGAGGTACTGCATATCTCTCTTTTTCTCGAGTCGAGCGGTAATTTCTTGGTATTCAATCGTGTATCGTGCAAAGCGGAGGACCGGAAAATTTCTCCTCGACCTGGCATGGAAGTTAATTAATGACATTAAGGTAGGCGGAAACGGAAAATCGACGAGTCGCTCGCTGCGGATGTAACGCAGCGCAGTCCACGCGGAGGAGAAACGTCCAAGATGAGCTTTCTATCGCGGGACGTCGCTAACATCGTCCGGATAAGCGTATCGTCTTGCAGTTCGCGCAAGTACCGCGCATCCGTTTATCGAAGATTTAAATTACAGCAGGAATCGATGTCGATCGTCTTCTCGAGTTTCTCGCTCAAAACGCTTCAGACCGGACAGAGATCCAGAGATACGGAACGAACTTGGAGCGATTTTTGCCACGGCGTTATAAATTTTCAATCGATCGTCTCCTGCCAAAGAGATTCGCCCCGTTTTCTGGGATCCGTAGTATCGGCGAAATTCGAATCCGTCGCGCGAAGAGGCGGAAATGCGGGAGGAACGTTTTGAAACAACGTACACGTACGAGGTATGACCGTCGTCGACAAGGTAGAACGGGGGGAACGGCAACGTGGAGCTTTAAAACATCGAACGTTGCTCTCGATGGAAGGAATTACCTGGTAGTTTTATATAACCCGGCATCCGGTTTTCACTCGGCGACGGTATTACGCGACTCCGTTGTAAATGATCTAAATTTGAGCAGCGTATCGACGCCACCACTGTACTCCGTGATCGGAATATTCGTCGTCTCTGTTGCGGAATATCGATGGAACGAGAAACAAGGGAAATGCATAAGAATAGCTTCGACGACGCGAAGAGGCGGAAATATCGGCCTTATTTTGAAAACGGGGCGACGTATTGATTTGAAAAATGCGATTAAGAGGCAAACGGGACGCGAGCGGCGTGCCTGACGACCTACGGCGAAAACCCGACGCCGGGAGAGCAAATGCGACGATCTTTCTACTCTCGTGTCCGAATTGACGCCGCCACTGGAAATAGCCAGCGGGCCGCGAGCTTAAAAACTGCTCGTCGAAATTCCGATCGAACGGTTTAGGAAAAACGAAACGCGAGATATAATAAACTCCCATGGGCCAGGTTCGGCGAGCATCGAGGCTCTGATATTTATATATGTACACACACACACACGCACACACACATGGATACATATATGTATATGTGCATACACATAGACAGAGGGAGAAAAGAGGGAGAGGGCCGGCGAGAGAGGACAGAGCGGGCCGAAGCAAAAAGCGCTCGGCAAACTTTCAATCAATCGTTCGGTATTGGAGTAGTAACGGGCCTTGTATGGGCGGACAGGCCGAACGGGGTTTGCTACACGGCACCGGCGGACACAGTAGTCGTGGATTTATTTGGTCGGACAGGAAACACCGTCGCTTCACCGCAGAGAGAGGGGCGCGGATTTCATGGATGACGGTGAGTACGCCGAGGGTGCAGAGCTACCAGAGACCGAGAGGGGGAGGGACGGAGAGAGAAAGAGAGAGATAGAGAGAGAGAGAGAGAAACGGAGAACCAACGGGGGTGGAAGGAGGGTGAATAGGACGAGGGGAGCGAAGCAAGGACCAAAGGACGAGGACATGCATATTAATAGGGAAACAAGTACCGAAATGTCTGACCAGCGTGAACGAGCCGACGTCGTTGTATCGAACGTTCTATCCCTCGTCGCTTTTCCCTCTTTCTCCCTTTCCCATCTCGCCCCCTCGTCGCCCTCGTTATCCCCTCGACTCGATCCACTCTCGGCTCTCTCCTCCTCCGCGAACGTCCTTGATTCGGGTTTCAATTCCAACGTGCGGCCCCGACGACGATTCCTCGTCGATCCCGACGAACGGCGCTTCTTTGTCACCGGAGGGATCGATCGACTCGCAAAACGATCGGCCGGTCGATCGTCGATAAGAGGGTGTCGGCCATCCGGAGCAGAAGGAAGCGCGAGACTCTCGAGACGTCTTCTCGCGGAGGAGGGAAAAACGGGGCACGCTAACGGGATAAACATCCTCGCGGTGCGCTTCGAGACGCGTCTAAGCATTTAGGTCGGTACGTGCCTCAACGGTGGAAAGAAAAATCCCTGGAGAAAAGTTAGTCGACCAACCATCTACTCTCGAGTCGTACGTAAGCGCAACGCGTGGACGTGAGATGTATCCCAAAAGTAAGGCGCAGCGGCCTCTTTTCGCCTCGTGCACCGGTCGACGCAGTCTGGAAATTTGTAAATGCGCACCCCTGGATACGGGGTAGCGCGAAAGAAGAAGAAGGCGAACGGAGAGGAGAGTGAAAAGGGGAAGGCGGATAAGAAGAACGAGGAGCGATAGGCAGAATTGCCGGGAGAGAAGCATCGGCGTGCACGCGGCCGGTTAGCCACCGGCTGGCAGGTTTGCGCGAGCGAACGAGCGAACGAGCGAGCGAGAAAGCCCGCTGCAAGAGATAGAGGGAATAGCTGGCGCATAAATTAGTGGTGAAAAGTTAATTGGAGCGGACACTGGCTTGCGTTCGCAGTGGTACAAGTTACACTCCTACCGCGCCACCCCCGCGTGTTTCCGAGCCTCGCCCCTCCGCTCTTCCCCGCTCTACACGCCGCTCCTCTCCTCCTCGACGAGCTCCGCTGCCCACGCCTACGCCTACCCTGTTACCTGCTGGAATCCCTCGCCGAGTGTCCAACGACAACGTCCCGCGTTAACCTGAATTATCGGTCTGCTCAAATACGCTGATTTGTCCTACAAATTCGTAATTATCGTCAAATCCAAACGCGAGATTCGGCGTCGATGACGCCGGGAGCTGGTCGCACTTTGCCCCGGTATCCGTGTTCGCGGCTTCTTTCGTTCTCACCCCGCGCCCTCGGTTGGGTTACGGGCACAAAAACGGGGGGCAAAATTGCAACGATCGCGGCAGAATTTCGACGATACCGCGAGCCGGGCTCGAAACGTGGCCGCTACTATCTGGATGACAAACGCGAGGTAACGCGCGACAATCGGCCGCGGTATCCTGAATTATCGGTCCGGGCAAATACGCTGATTCGCGCAAATTTGTAATTTCAAATTCGTAATTATTGTCAAATCGGAGCTAGACCGGCCGCAATTGGCGGTCGCGGGGAGATCGATTCGATCGCGTCATCGATGCGTATCCACGAGGCAAAACGGGGCCAAGCGATTCCCAATTTCCGTCTCTCCTCGTTACGTCGAATAAGACCAAGAGCGAATCATTTCCCTTTGCCCGTCGTTTCGTGCCTTCGTTAAATTTTGCCCGTTCAAGCGACAAAACGAGGTTCTCGGCTCGATCGTTGCCTCTTGCGGGAGGGTAGGAAAGCTGCTCGGCCGCAAAAGGAAATCCGCAAGAATTTCGTGGCCCCGCTTGCGAGGACGACGGCGAGTAGCGTTATTAGAGTCAGGGCTCGAAGGGAGAAAAGAAAGAGACGCGGTCCGAGAAAGGAAGAGAGGGCGAAACGAGGAGAAAGAGAGATCGGCATTGTGTGGCCGACGGTAACACGGACGCGCGGAGGCTCGTAGGTGGTTGCGGGTAGTTTACTTTTTAATTCGGACCCGCCCTTCTACTTTAATAAAACCGTCGAAACAAGCGGCAGAAAAAGAAGAAGGAAGACCACCGCTGCCTTGCTTTTTTGCCGCGTTGAGCGAGGAGAGGCGAGGAGAAGCGTGGAGAAGCGAGGGGAGCTCGTACGCACGCTTATGCGCGTCCGACCGCCCTCCTGCCAGGTTTCTACCTTTTTAATTAATGAACACCCGGCAAGCGCGCCGCTCGCAATTCCGCCCGAGTGTTCTCCTTATTGCCTCTACTAATAATACAAATAATAATAGCGATTATTATTATCGTTGCTATTACGAGCACTGTAAGACTCGGGCGAGTTCCGGTAACGAAGGCGGAGATATAAAATTAGTCGGCTCTCGCGTTGAAGTCGCTCGCATTCTCGGTTCGTGCACCTTGATAACGTATCGGCTAATTTCACGGCCGAGCTTCCGGAACTTTCAACGACTACTCCGTGCCACTACCACTCTTCTTTTGCGAAACGTCGAGAAACTTGCTACCGACGAGGCCCCAATTTCCTCGTCCCGCAAAGTCTTCTCAGCGAGAAATTTTCTAGTTTCTGTCTCCGAAAGGAAGGGCGACGAGATCTGATTTCCGTCGACAGCTGCCGATCTGGTCAGGTACGACCGGCTCGCAGAATCTCGTCACTCCCGGAAGAGGAATTTTGTCGCGAACGAGTCCGACAAAACGCGAGGCTCAATCGAATTTGTATGGCGAATATCCCGACGAAGGTTGGATCTAGATTTGCGAGTCAAGCTCGAGCTCCCCGAGGATTTCGATAATATCGGAGGGAAGGCTGCATCGGAGCGCGGGTATTAAACCGAGAAACGATGTCATCGCCGCGGTATTGCCGCACGAGCTCGACCGACTCGACCGAAACTATTTAGCCCGGTTTCTCGGTCCGTTTGTGGCCTTATTTTGAGAAGTGTACGGTTGCGAAATATTTCGTCAAGATTAAATTACGCAAACTATTTTGTAATTTAATTTTCCATTCAGTCGGTCGTCCGACGTTGCATTGCAACCGAACCTGGCTAAATAAATACGGCCCCGGTCCGCCGTTGTGTAACGGCAGTTCGGGGAATGTTGTAGGATTAACGATATTAATCCTCGTCCCGTTATGGCAGAACGCTCTTTCGATGAGAAGTTGGAACAATTGGATGTCAGCGACAGACTAGGATCGAGCAACTGGGAAGCAAAGGGAGTAAAGGCAGTCCCGGTGCGCCGTGCGCAGTGCCGCGGCGTTTGCTCATTAGTGCCTTAACGGAGTACGGCTTTATGGCTCGGCTTGCTCCACTATCGTCGTATGCGTCGCACCCCCTTCTATCCGCGCCTTTCGTCCTGCTAACGTAAATTTACCGGAAATGGTCCCACGATATCTCATTCGCCGACGAGTCCGCGCATAATCTTAACTCACCGACCGGCGAGCGAGGCTACTCCCCGATCTGCCAAATTGAAAGCTCGAAAAAAATCCCAGCTACGATTTCCCGGCCGGGTCGTCAAAACGTTAATTATCTTTCTTCTTGGCATCTCTTTGCCTTCGAGAACGACAGCATCTCCGTTCCGCTCAAAAATTTCAATTGATCTATTGGTCCCTTCAGTCACGAAAAGTCAATCGTTTTTGAGCGCTCGATAGCTAAACGTTTATCAGAGACGAAGGGCTCATTACGGTTCGCAATTTTTCAACGTAACTCGGCACGATGGAAATTCGAGGGAGGGACAAACCGCGAGGGTCGTTGGACGCGCGAAACTGAACAGCAAAGGGCGCGAGAAAAAAAAATCCTCCATCGGTGCGCTCGCACGCTCGCTGACAACGTTATGACGAATAATTGCCATTTATCGTATCGAGCAGGTACGCACCTCGAAATAACTTTGTCCGATGTTGCTTTATTTACATTTACCCGTTACCTTGTTGTTCCTGTTATTATTATACGCAACGATGTATTTTAATCTCGATGAAACGCAAACACGTGCCATCGAAAAATTGACAAAGCGATTTCGGGGGAATGTGACGCGATTTGCGTATCGATTGATTCGATTCGCGATGAAACACAACCATGTGAGAATGTGAGAGGGTTCGTTAATAGGAACCCACCGTGAATTACGCGAATTACGCGAATTCATCGCGAGATGACCTTCTTTTCTCGTCTTTTGCCCGGCTCGAGGCAAATCGCGAATGGACGACGTTTCGCTCGTAGTACGTTCAAAAGTTGAACGTCCGAGTTCGCTCGTGCTGCAATTTCAACGCCCCTAACATGGTTTATCGTTGCGTCGCCTTTGATACGCATTCACGAATGAACGCACCACTCCCGCGTTCTTCCTCCCTCTTTCTTTTTCCGTCCCCGAAACAAAGCGAGAATAAACTTCATTTTTCAGCCATCCTATCCGTCCAGCTAAAGTTTCGAGTCTCGGTAGTAGTGGACGGTTTTGCCGGTGAGACTTTGCTGTTTTTAGATCTCTCCCTGCACGATCACCCTTGCAGCTGCGTGCTTCGCTCTATTTTTCCGGGACTTTAATAAACTTCAAACAGGAGAGTCGTTTCCGTTCGTGCCTTTGTCTCGTCCAGCGGAGCTTCGTTCCGTTGCGTTTCCTCGATCGACTCGCGATTACGAGCTCCTCCATTCTGAAAAGCCCGTTTACGAGGTCGTTACGTGCTTCGCTTAACCGAATTATCCTCGTCCTTTCGCCAATCGTTGTCTTCGGCTTCCGAAAAGAGCGCCCTTTCTTTCTTCCTATCTCTCTCGTTCGTCCTGCGATTGAACTTTAACTGATATTTATCGCGCCGAGCTCCACTCTTTGCGTCGCTGCAAAGTGCACCCTTCGTCGCCCATTCCGGAAAGGAAGAGCAAACGTAAAGGTTTTAGTTCCGTCGGGCGATATATCCTTTCGTCCTCGACTTCCTAAAACGCAACGTCTCGGAGGAATTTGGGAGAGGATATGTCTAGTCCGGCGAGAAAGGTTGCGCTAAAAACGTCCAAACGATCGTGGGCAGAGTTTCGCGATGCTGAAAATTAAACCGAGGGGTATTATCCGGGCGTGCGGCATTTTCCAAGAAATCGAGGAAGGGCAAACTGACTCGGAACTCGGGGATATCCATCGATCGTCGGTCTTTCCGGACAAACCGGGAATCTCGGGTCTCGAGAAATCGTGGGAGAATACGGTGCAAAAGGAAGGCAAATATATCGACTGGAGCTGCAATGATTCGAGGAGAGGAAGAACTTAACTAACGCAATATTTGGTTCGTCCATAGAAGCTTACCGCCCCCGCTTGCGCACATATTTGCTCCGGTAAACACACACGTCCGTGTGTACGCACGCGTAACTTCGCCTTAACACTCATAATCGGATATGTACACATCCATAAATTCTACCTTTCCCAATGAAATTGAAATATTTGTCCCGCTTGCTTTCCCGCAGAATTAATTAATACCTTCGACGGGAGAGCGGTCGATGTTCGGCTTCGATTCTTCTCCCGTTGATTTAACGAGGCGGATTCGACGAACGATTCGAATCGAAACGTTTAATCCGCTTCGGCGACGGCCCGGATTCCGCGAAAGGAATTGCAATTAAAAAATTCATTTTGTTACGTGGTTATAATGGACACGGGTTACAAAAAATATTTAACCCGATATTAATTGACAGGCGACGTATTAAATCGGGATAAACGACTCCGACCAATTTCGGAGTTACGGGCAAGCTTGGTCGATCGTTCGCCGATGCGCTCCGAAATGACCGGTGGATTGTTTTTTCGGGAAAAAAACCGGGACCGTTTGTTCCCTCGCGGAAACCTCGGGAGATCGTATTCGCGGAAGCACGGGATCTCCGTCAGGATGAAACAAATACCGAAGGGAAAATACGTAGAAGCTCTCGCGCGCTCTCTCGCGTACGTGATACGTTAAATATGTATTTCGAGAAGCGAGACAGAAGAGAGGAGAGAAGTAGAAGGCTACGACGGAACAGTCGCAGCTTGATTTCGAATTCAGTGGAGCGATCGTCGAAAAAGAACGAAATCCTGGCTGGCAAACAGAAGATTGCCTATATTGTAACCAGTCAGCGTGTACGAAAGAGACGCAAAGCGGAAAACAAGAATCCACGGTATATCGCTTCTCTCGATAGCTCTTTCCAGAGTCCTTTTCGCCGCGCCTCGTCGTCGCAGCTTCTATCGTGGAAAAAAAGGAATATCTCGGGGAAATTCCACGAGGAATTATTATCTCGGAGAAGGAGGCGTCGCACGATACGATCGTAGGATCGCGATAGCCACGATACGGTGATGTGGAGAGAGTATTTCCGAAAAAGGAGGGCGAACGCGATGGCGAGAAAAAAAAGAAGGTAACGATTTCCATCGCCGGGAGAAATCCGAGATCCCTTTCGTGAGTCTGTCGTGACGAAATGGAAATTGAACGACTTTATGGTCGACTTTCGCTTACCCCTTCGAATCTCAGATAAGACACGGCGCCCGGAATACCACGAATCGAATGCAACGCCGGAAACGTCGAGAGACGACCAACGAGTCTCCCTTTTTCGTAGATTGATTTCGATAAGTTTTCTTTCTCCCTTCGGGCTTGATTTATGACCGACGGAATTTCACGGTGCTTTGGCCGTGACGTCGGGCCAAAGAACGGCGGGTGGGGTCGAGCGAAATCTAAAGGGAAGTAACGATTAAAGTCGTTAGTATCGTATCGAGTTAAGGGACGTCGAGAGACCGTGCAGATGGCATCAGGTGTCGGCAAAACAATTCCACCCTCGTCTTACACGGAAATCTACCCTCGGTTACCCCTGGCCAAGAGACTGTGAATAATTACCGGGACTGAAGCGTGACGGAGGTTACCGGTGGCACCCTCCGAGCACCCTTTTACAAGTACTTTTCATCACGAGCTTTCCACCCGCCTCGACCGACCAGAGAGACTTCGACGCAACCCTCTCGCGTGCGAGCGTGAAAAGAAACCACCGCGTCGGTCCAACGGACGAACCGACGAACCGACGAACCGACGAACGGACCAGCGCAAAGAACGAACGACGAGGAAAAGGGAGAAAAAGAGGGAACGAGTCGAGAGGGTGCCGTAGGACGCGGAAGGCACGCGAGCCTCGCGATACTAACCGTTGTCAACTTCTCCCGTTCCACTCCTTTTTCTCTCTCTCTCCCGTTACTTTTCCGCGAAGCTTTTCTCCAACCTCGTCCCTTTCTTCTCCCGCTCCCATCCCCTCGAACAATGAGGATTTTCTTTCCACCCCACCGCTCTTAATCGACGATCGTTCTTCATAAATTTCATCCCGACCTCTTCCTTCGTTCCAGCGAAGCGAGGCGAACGTCGTGTTGATCGTTTTCGCGAATGCACCTCGCCGGCCGCTTTCATTCTGACTTTCTTTTTGTCTTTTCGAATCGCTCGTCCTCCTTCGTCCCTTATCTTGCCGTCGGTAGAACTCGATAGAATCGTAATTCGCCCATTCCTCCGTAACAGCGGCCTTTCGGTTTCACTCGCGAATTCAATTGCAATTAATATCGGTATGACGGGTATATTTCAATTGTAAATTGAACGTCGGGGGGTGCAGGCGTATGGTAAACCGGAGCGCAGAGGGCAGAAATCGGTTTTCCGGTTTTTGTTAACTCCGCGTTACCTGACTCGATTTCGCGACTCCGATTTAAAGTGAAATTCGATTAAACTCCATTGATTTTCGGCTAAAAGATTAGATTACACAATTTTTGTTTCAGTTTTCAGTTCCGGCCGGTGCTTGGATTAGCGTCGATTTCGCAAACTCGGTTCCAACCGGAATTCGATTTAGCTTCATTCGATTTCATGGAATATGCAGGGAGGGACATTGGGTGCACCGTTCGTGAAATTATTGATCGTCGAATGGTCGATAGAAAAGTTTACGAATATCGTTGCAGGATCGCATTCGAGTCCGCAAGATCGAGGAAAAACGGCAAGGAGGAACTTGATACTGGAAGGGTAGACTCGGAGATTTTTAACATCGACTAATTTTCCGTCTACCGTCTACCGTATCCCGGTCTCTCTCGCTACGAATTAAATTACCACCTTGTACTTTACGCTTTGCCCTTCGAATAGACTCTGCGATGACTCGGTGAAATAAAAAAAAAAAAATCAGCCCCTTACCAAGCGGTTCGTTTCGCGCGAAAATAAAAACGATCCACGGCGTGTTGCTGTCGCATAAAATACGTGAAATTAACGATTTCGCAGCGACAAACGAGGAAAATTAATAAGGGCGAATAATTTAGGGTGGACGGGGAAGAACATGGGGTAGAAGAGGAAGACGCGGGACGCAGAGACGAGGCGGGTGGATGAAGAGAGAAAGAGAGAGAAGGGTAAAAAATAAAAGGACGACACCTCTCGGTGAGCTGGCGCGCAGAAAACCGGCGCGTTTAATGCGGAGAAGTTGAAATTAGTTGGACGGGTATCTCGCATTCAACGAACAAATCGCAATTAACTGTGCTCCGTCGCGCGAGGCACATATTAAATCGCATTAAAACGGAAACGGTCGCTCCCGTCGTCCGATTCTCGGAGGCGCGAGCGTTTCCTCATTGCCGCGACGACAATTTCCCGTAACTCGGTCCGGCGTAGGGCGTGAAGCACGGAACGTTCTATGAACGTGGAGCACGGAAGCATACACCGAAGGGTGTAAGCGGCGCTTAATTTCCCGTGGATCGTTGGCGAATTAAATATCGATGATCGCTCGCCGAAGAGATTTACGAGTGCTCGTTACTCTCGTGCCGATCGCGTTTCGCAGTTTTCTTTTTGCTCCTTTTGTATCGGCAACGGGGAACCGAGTAACACGAAATTTATCGGTGATAAATTCGAGAAGTCGTCGGATCGAATTCGTTCTCGTTCGAAACTAGCCGTTGAAGCGTTTCCGAGTAGGTCTGCGCTTCGACGGCCGAAAGAGAGAAGAATGGCGTGCAAATATCCGTGGAAAATAGCGAAATATTCTCCAGTAAAATATTTCGGTGCGTGGAAAATTTTATAGAGAAAATAAAAAAAAGCGGAGGCGAAGCGGAGGTAAAACGGTGGATAGGCGGGGGAGTGAGGTCGGAGAGAACGCGAGCAAGAGAGTATTCCGGACGATTCCGACGTTTATAAACGAACGGGAAATAGCGAGGGACGGTAAAATATTTACGTTTAAATATTATCTACGAAACACCGGGGGTCGTTAATGCTTCGTAGATCGAACCGTGGCTTGCTCTCGGGTCGCGAGCAAACGGTACCGTTCCCGCGGTTCCGATTATTTTCGAACGTGGAAAATGAATTCCAAGTCGAGGCTCATAGAATCTTGCCGGGTCGAGCGTGAAACGTGCGATCTCGTCTGCACCGAAAGGTCGTGCCTCGTTTCTCGTTTCTGGTTTCTCGTGCCTCGTGCCTCGTGCCGCACGCCGAGCGCCAGCATAAGCGACGTCTGTCAACCGCACACAGACACCAAACGCCAGACACGACCGTGGTATCCGTGAATTTTCGCATGACAATGCAGGAATAACGCATTGTGTAAACAGGCAGAGCGGCAGGGAGCAATCTGCAGGGTGCACCGTGCGTGAATCCTGGACATTCGCCGACGAGTGTCGTCCTCGACGACGCTACCCTCGTCGGCCTCGTCGACCTCCGGACCGTCGTCCTCCGGATTCGAGTCGGTTGACGGCGCCTAAGCGTGGACAATGGGACCGGAGCCAGCACGGTACCATTATCCGGCTCTCGCGCCTATGACAACCCTATGAATTATGCAGCGCAATGTAGACGGATACGGGGTCCCTCCTCCGCGTTCGCGCGCCTTCTACCGATCCCAATTGCCGACCCGCACCCTTGCTCGTTTACCGAGCTCACCTATCGCCCTTCTTCTCTCTTCACGCTCGTTTATCGAGCGAGGATCCTCCTTCGACTCCTTGGCTTCTCGTCGACGGGCTTCGAGTGCTCCTCGACGCTTCGACTCCTCTACTCTACTCTACTCTACTCCGCCCTGCCAAGTGCGACCGACGGCCCGCGATCTAATCGTTCCTAGTACCTGCCGGCTCAAATGGAGTGGCCTCAACGAAGAAACCGTCGAGGGTACTTCCCTCCTGCGTAACGCATTTATCGACCGGCATCGTTTCGCGAGGATCCTTCGAAAAGTGCGCGCCAAAGTTCTCGTCGTGTTCTTTGAGCGGCGCAGAGACAGGAGCCTCCGAGAGTTCTCTCCATCTACGGGAAATCGGAGTCGACGTTCGTTCACCGCACTTGAAAATGGAATCGTGCGTCGTTGCCCCGACTACGTGACGATTTGCAAATTGCTTCGTAACTTTGAAACGAAGAAACCCATTGAAAGGTTCGAGGAATAATCTGTGACATGCGAGCGTACTTGACGCGCCGCGTTTCGCTTCTCTTCCTCGGTTTCTCTCGAAGCAGGGGTTTCCGATTCCTGTGCACGCCGAATCCGAGCTAGAGCACTTTGAAGGACGTTTATTCGTCACCCGTGCGCAATGTTAGGCGGCACCGCAATTGCCAATATTACAGTCGCTACAATATCAATCCGCGTGTGGTTATTGTGCGCCAAAGTCCGGGGAATGCCGATGCCATGTTCCAATAGGGGCCGACGTCCGTTACTACGGACTCCGATATTACCAGATTGATATTACATTGGCTTTGACTAGCGTCGTTAACATCGAGCCATCGACGAGGCCGATACGCGGACCTCCGAGCGCACCCTAAACAACTCGCGAGCGCAAAACGATGTTTGCATCTGTGCTGCCTCGAGCTGCCTCTAGAGCGACAAAACGCCCTTGCTCGAATCGCTTCGAGTTCGATTTTGACCAGTATTTGCCAGGGTGCTCGGTCTCTGGCACTTCGGAGACGTGCTCGTCCGTTTCGAGGGCCACGCATCCTTCGGAACCATTTTCCAAAATTCGATCAGCGAACGCTCCAACTTTCGAATTCGAGCGCGCATTTCCCCACGTTCGTAGCCCGCGGAGGGAAAGGATATGGTTCCTTTCGAGCGAACGAAAGAATACGAGCTCGAGACGAGAGAAATAGGAAATTCGTTCTTGGCGAGTTTCGAGGAAAAAAAGCAATATAGATTCCCTCGGTTTCTCCTATCTCTCGTGCATCGTTTCCCATCTACGGTTGCCGTTTCTCCCCCATTTTGGCCATTTCTAAGCAGCAGAAGCGCGGAATGTACCGGGTTCGCAGAAAAATGCCCGAGCATCGAGGAGAAGCTTATGCGAGCCGCAACGGAATGGGTTCGGTGCGAGCACGAGTCTCCCTTAAAAAAGAAAACTCGGTTCTCGTCGAGCAAAGGTGGGAGGGCTCGCGATTTCCCCGTACAATTTGCCCTTCTCCCGCGCCTTCCACCCCAGCGAAACGGAACTCTAATTACGAAATCTCGAGTAAATACGCGCCACGAATGGAAAGGGGCGATATCGAAAGAATCGATACGTTATAGTTTGAAAGTCCAGAGAACGAGAGTTTCAACAAGTACGGACGAGTAGTTCCCTCTTTTCGGAGGACCCCAGGGAAACCATATGCTACGCCGAATCGAACTTATGGTCGATAGTTAACGAGTCGTGAAGCACGATTAAAACTTTAAAGCGGTTCACCCCCCGAAAGCCGAGCTACTTTTTAACCTCTGCCTCCTACTTTCTCGCGCTATTTCAAACGCTCTTTTCCGCGCGGTTAAAGAAGTCCGCCGAAACGAGATTATAACGGACGATTTGGATTCGTTCTCCATCGATTCCTCCAAGTCGACGACCGAGAAAATAGTTCGCGCCTAAGTGTTCTGTCCTCGAGGACCGGAAAGTAGAGGAGGTGGAGGAAGAAGAGCGTTCGCTCGATGGGAGGACGAAAACCTTGAAATTGCCCGATGAAAAGGTTTAATCGTCGACGTTGCCGGCGGTAATCGAGCTTCGGTAAAAGCATCAGTCCCCGAGGAGTCATCTATTTCCTAAATGGATGACCCGTGGTACCCGCTGAACTGCCAGCCAAGAATCCTGCGGGGATATATCGGCTGAAACGTTACATCCTGCCACCGCCGTTATCACCGAGAGCAATGACTACGTATCGCGCGAGTACGCACCGATTTCTCATTATCGCAGCTCGCTCGATCGGCCGAAGTTGCCGAACCTCTCAGCGATTCGGGCGAATGCCAAATCGTCTTCGAATCCGAGGCCAATAGAGTCGCTCGTAGCCGTGCCGGCCCGCAGATTTCGTGCGATTTTTTGCGTGCGATTAAATCGACGTAAAACGATCGCGCGTGATTGCACGTTTCCTCCCTCGAGAGATCGTCGATCTTCCGGCGAGGCTCGCAATCAACTTATTAAGTCAGATAAGAAGCGTGGTATTCTCGACGGAGATATAAAGTCGTCGGTATTCCGTGCTACGTCTTCGGTTCGTGACTATTCCGCGATCTGTAATCAGATATCGTAGGTAGGCGTGGGTTTCGCGCGGCTCCGTTTCTCCGGTTCTCCAGTTCTCCTGTTCTCCGTTTCTCCGGTTCACCGTTTGAGCGGGTTCGGTGGGCTTTAAGCCGAGCCGTGGCCTTCCAACGGTCGATATCGGACGGAGATTGCGTCCGACCGAGGGTTGAATAAAAACACGTGTTAATCACCGAGAAACACGCGCGATAACGCATCGCCCGGGGGATAAAAATATACGGCTCTCCTCGTGACACGAGACCGTGCACTTGACATGACTCCGCGACGTAACTCAAAAATTAGTATTAACCTCTCCTGTTTCGGCCACCTAGCCGCTCGATAGCGATCCCCCGTGAAGGTTCTCGGCTGCACCCGCGGCTTTCAGTCGCTATCGTTCGTTCGCGATTATAGTTTCCGCAAAGCGGTATTAAAAGTGCGCCGTAACGACAACAACGACGATCGACCGACTCGATTCGCGAGCTAATTCTAGGTGCTCGTAAATTTGCGCGAGCCCGGCATCGGGATCGACGTCAAGAAGGAACGAAGTATCCCCTCTGGCTGCCGCGAAAAGTCGATTCGCGACGTGAGCGCGGAACTAACGGAGAACCACAGAGGCTGGAGCGTTAAACGTTTATAAGACGATAAAAACCAAAGGATAATTAAATTTTACGGTAAGCGTTATTCCAGTTAATGGGACATTTTTCCGTCGATCGGAGTTGGCGAATATTACGGTATAATGACTGCATCGATGCATTTTAAGCGAGGTCGGTTGGGGGTACCGTAGGGCGACTCGGACGACGATCGCCGGGGCACGATACGAGCATAAGTGGGCTCGCGTCGCTCGAAAATAATGCCTCGAATCGCTAGGTAACCGTATCGCGTATCGAACGGCCACGTGACCGAGCTTATCGTTTCGAGTTTTATGCCACTTTACCACGATATTCCGAATTCACGTCGCGAATTTTAAACGTCGCATTTACTCGAAAATTGTATTTCGCCCGGCACGGTCTTTGATTTCTCGCTCGGCGTAGCAGTTTGCTCCCGCGCTTTATGCTCCGTACAATTAGTGATTATTCCGCGAACAATAAACGCTCCCTTTTTGCGGCCTGGCCTCTCGTTCGGAGCGCATACATCTGCCGAGTTCTCGTGTAATTTCGCCCTACCTACCGTCCGTCGTTCACGTTATTTTATTATTTTCGCCATTTGTCATCCATTAGGCGAGAGATCGCGCTTCTACGAGCAATTGTCCCGTCGTTTCTTCATCTCGTCCTTTGCGCCCTTACCTCCGACACTGACGCATCGTTCCTAATACCCTTGACGCGTCGCGACGACCGGATAGCCTCGGCTCCGACCTTTATTCTTCTCGCCAAAGCCCAATTTCCCCCGGGAGATCGCGATTTCCTTCCTTCGCCGATCGAGCCACCGTTTCGGCAACGGCAACGATTTCCGCTCAATTCTTCGGGTCGTTCCGTCGATCGCGCGGAATTCACTCGAGATCGAACCGATTCCGCTTCGAGTATCGCTTAATTAAAACTTTCTTACCTAGCCGGATACGCTCCGGCGCGTCTCTCTTTGCCGCGTTTCGAACAAAGGGGAAAACGGCGAGAGGAAAAAATTAATTTCCATTTTGGCGGGAAACGGGGCGACCAGCGGGGACGATCCGATAAAAGGAGTGCAAATACTTCCGCTCGAAGCGATTTAATAAAAGCGTAATGAACGTCGATGAGAGAACTGGTACGTAAATTCTGCAGACTTTCTTAATGAAACGCGTGATATTTTGTTTACACGGACCACGGTGACTGCGGGGAACAATGACTGCAAAGAGTCTCGTAGACCGGGTCTCAATTAGAAGTCTCTGAAAAGATTCCCTCTCCTCTTCCTTTATCTTCAAATATCAAAAGACTTCTGTGGATTCGAAAGCTCACGGGTATACTCGTTCTCCTCAAATTATTCCTGGAAAGCTGTCGCTGTTTCGAGAACCGAACTGTAATTTTGCCGTGCGCTCCTTTTTTCTTCGACTTTTTCAATTTTCCGTTCGCGAAAACCGACGTCCGGATTTTTCATTAGGCTCCTCTCCGCCAGGTAAACGCGCCCGTTCGTCCGGTCGACGTCAGTTTCGTCATGCTGCATCGTCGTTAGAAAATTTCACGCAGCGAAATACCCTTCATGGTTGCGTTCAAAGCATCGGGAGGCGCGTATGTGCGCGCGTATCCATCTATAAGCGTCACAAGTAGGCGCGTTTCATCGCATTCACAATTTTCCGGCATAATAAACGACCCTGACAAATATTTGTTGACGCTATGTAATAATTTCGTTGTTAATTTATTATCGCGTAATGTATACTAATATCGCTAAACGTTGCACAAATATTGCATCAAGTTTGCCGTTCTACTCCCTACCGTTCACATCGGCAGCTCGTAATTTCATTCGTCGATAGTGATAAATATTACAAATAATTTACAATGGCGCGCCCGTCGGCTGGGCTTCGCCTGTTTTAATGATCATTGTCTCGGGTATAGATCGATCGGAAATCGAGAGAGAGAGAGCAAAGGGGTGAAAGAGAGGGAGAGAAAACCAGGGGAGGGAATAGGTTGCTCGGACGCGGGACAATATCCGCCCGAGCGGGTTTCTTCGGCATCTTCTTTTTCCCCTCGGGGCGAGCCATGAATCTCCGTTGGTGGCATTGTTACCAGATCGGGAAAAACGAGCTACTAAACTGGCCTGGAATGATCTCTGGGAGTTCCTTAAAGCGAGATCGAAGACTCGCAGCTTCAATATCCCAAGAATGTGCAACTCCGTGGAGTAACGAACAAAAACTCTGCGCGACGATAGAAACGTTCCGTTCCGATACAAGGAAAGATGGCAGGGAATCAATGAAACGCTCCCACCGTGTCTTTTTCCACGAGCTTCTTTCCCTCCGAGTCTACGAGTAATTGAAGACCCCAGGTAAAACGCGAGACGACACGCGACAATCGTGGGACTAGGCGAGAGAACACACTTTGAGAGAACGGTTTGCGAAAAATTCAAGTTGGAGAAACTGAAACGCCTTCAGCGAGAAGAGAGTCGACTCGGCCGTTAAATTAATTCGTCGTCGACGAATCGTGACACCCTCTATCGAAACGCTTTCCTCCCTTCCCCGCCGAAATACCGAGCCGCGGAGGTTTGAGTTCCGAGGCAAATACCAGCCTTCGTTAACAAGGGGAGAATAAAGGGCGGGAGGGTAAGGGTGGCTGAGAGACGACGAGGGAAACTGTCTCCGTCTCTCCCGACGATTCTTTCGGGTAGAAGCCGTTTCCTGTTGACGTCGAATCTCGCGTCGTATCGCACAAATTGGGAATACTCGCGGAGATCCGACGAGCTTCGAAGACGACTCGGCATTGTTTCTTCCGGTTCGACGGAGAAGCGACGCTTATTACCGACGTAATTCGAAGACTCGAGGGTGGAAGATTTTAAAGAGAGTATCTTGGACGAAGCCCTAATTCACTTTGGGTATCGATTTGTCGGGATCGTTACCGGGTAGACGTCTATTGGCGTATCCGTTTCATTACACGACGGATCCTTTCATAAAAGTGGATATAAATTTTATTCAAGCGCATCCAAGGCAGAGCGGATATCGTGCACGGGAGACAAAACGAACAAAAGGGCTCTTACTTCGGAGTAAATTCGTATCCAGGCAGATTTGCCGAGGCGGGACCGAGCCGGTACTTTCCATTCCGTCCGTTTTCCCTTTTTCTTCGTTCGACCCACCCCCACCTTCGCCCCATTTCCCCTTGGCGAACCGGCAATGGGAAATAACCTGGAATCGCTCGAAGAGACAACGCCGGGAGCGAAATCTGTTCTGCGGGAAGATTCGATTCCAACTTTGCGTCGATTCCGATCGTGAGATTTCGAGAAATCGCGATTTCTGCGTGCATCGGCAAACGGAGATCGCGAAACGTCGCACTGTGGCACATTTTGCCGGAGACTTCGACGAAAGTAATATTTGTACATTGAACAGTTCTACGTAATGTTTCGTGGCTTCTACGTAACTTGCAAACTAGAAGCAATATCGAGATGGTATCAAATACTTATTGTACCTCGGCAATTAAGTTATCGTCAATTAATTAGCTAATCGTTGAATCGAGCAGCTAACGGAAGAATCCCCGAGGATTAAAAATAGTGGACGAATGTCCTGAAAGAAATGGAGCGATTGGACGGTACGGATTGGTAAATTGATTAATTTACATTTTATACATGAACCCGAAGAGTCATCTCCTCCTCCTTTCTTTTTCTCTACGCCCATATTCTTCCACTATATTCCCTTAATAGCTTTCGTTCCGTTCTATTAGTTAAGTTCATATCATCTTACGGAAGTTTCATCTCCAATTTCTGCCGTCCGAGAGCGAAATCTTAAAAGGCGACCGCGTCAAAGAAGAAGGTACTCTTTCGGAGGAGCAAGATTGAGAAAATGAAAGGTTTTCCGTCAAACACTGGAAGCTCGACGGCTAATTTCTATTAACCCGCAAAGCCAGCTAGGGTTAGGTAAATACAATTTTCCATGGGGCGACGGTACAATCGAGACGTTCACGCGCAATTTCGTCGAGAGTAAAGTCTCCACGCCTCGGCGGGAACTCCCTCGTCGGTGACAGTTATAGGACGTCTCGTTTGTAACTGTCGGCACGACAGGATCGAGCTTAAACCCCGGAGATGCATCCTGCGAAAATCAAGGAGGGAAAACGGGAGGGCCGAGGTCGGGAAACGCGCCGTCCCGACGAGATACGCCGGGAAATATTGGATTCGACGTGTCCCGTGAACGAGGCGACATCGGCCCTCAATAGAGGGCCCGAAGAACGAGAAAAGGAAATAAATAAAAAGCGACTTGGCAGAATCGAGGTGCCTAGAAGTTCCTTGGAAAAATGACGAATTTATTTTCCCTCGGAGTTTTGGAAATTTCATGGAGACTTGGCATCCCCTCGAGATCGTATTCATGGGTGAGACCCACAACCCGGTGTTGAGCGGTCAACACCCATTTGCGCGTGGCTCGGGTACCCCGGGTTCGCCAAACCCGTACCTGTCCACCTCGCTGGACAGGCCCCTGGGGGATGAGGGGCAAGAAGATGCGCGGAAGAGGCGATAACGCTAATTAATCCGGCTACAAGTGGTATCGGTCGACAGACCTTTAATACGCGTCTCCCTGATTATCGTTTTCGCAATTTTTCACCTTCTTTGTTTCGCGCTCGGTTATCTTCGCGTTATTATAGAAATAATGCTAATGGAAAAGAGCGTGCCGTTCGACGATCTAGATATTTAAATTTCCCCACGAATACCATCAATTTCGTGGAATTAAATATTAAATGACTCCACCGCAGCTGGATATTCGTTTCCGAACGCCCCGGTCGAATCAAGATTCGCACGTGACGTGCAAAGTATCGAGCTTACGCATCGAACGGCCGTGGCAATTAAGCTCCCGCAAAAAGAAAGGTGCATTCCGCGCAAACATCGAGGCGCGGAGGAAAAATCCCTCCGATGCTCGACGTCGTCTCAAGAATTGCGAGGTCGTGCCCCGGGGTTTGCTGTTTTGAAATTAAATCGTCCTGTACGAGGGAAGAAGTTGTTTGCAGAAATGATAACGTCCGCGTTTTATCGACGGCCCGTGGATAATGATCGTAAAATTTCCCATCGCATTCTTTGCGCGAAGCTTTTTTCCCCCCCCGCGGAGATAGCAGGTACGTAGGTACGTACGGTCGATCGTCCGATAAAACCGGCTTCGTCGCTTTTTCAAATTAAGGCCGCCCGAGGCTATGCGCGAAACGCACCAAAAAGGAAATCAGTTTCGTCGATGTGACCCGAAAAAAAAAGAAAAAACAAAACAAAAACAGAAAAAATAGGAAATTAGCGAGCTGACGCGGTGACAGAACGTAAAGTGCTGGGAGGTAAATAGCGAGCCTTTAGAGACAGAGGGAAAAAAAAGAATCGAAAGGGAAATCGAGGTGGGTCCTTTGTGCGGGCAGTTTTTTTTTCTCTGGCTTTGGCGCGTCGCGGTGCCGCGGCCAGAAATCAATGGCTCGTGGAACTTCAAAAATGGAAATTACACGATCCGCGAAGCGTATTAGCTCGCACGAGTTATAAATTGCAAAGCGTCGAAGGGGCAAAGCTCGTGGTGAGCTTTCGATTCGATTTCGCGTTTATCGACGAGGAACGATATCGTGGTGAAAGGAGGAGAGAGCGGGGGGAAACGGCTCTTTATTTGCATCGACGAGGAAACGGGGAGACTTGGAGACGAGGAGACGAGTAGGTGGATCGAGAGAAAAAAGCTCGCGCGTCCGTTCTGGCGAAGAAGGAGAAGAGAGAAAGAGGCGAGAGGAGAAAAGGTGAAAGGGGGGAATTATTCAGCGAGCAGTGGTTCGCAGCGAGAACAAATTAAGAAATGGAATAACCGGGAAGAAGTTGGCGCTAGAAAACAGGCCGCGCGACTGAATGAGAGGAGGAGAGCAAAAGAAGCGGGGGTCGCGGAGGGTCGTGGAGGGTCGCGGAGGGTGAGCACGGGAGAAAGCAGAGCCAAGAAGGAAAGAGGGACGAGTCGGGGTATAGAAAGGAAACTGCGGCGGATCGGTTCGTTAAACCTTCCCGGAGAAAGAAAAGTCGACGAGGCTGATACGCTCGTAGGATTCCTGCTCTCTCTCTTCTTCTCGCTTTTTTTCTTTTTCTCTCCGATCTTTCTTCCTTCCCTCTTTCGCGACTCGACTTTTCAACTACGCGAGACTCGATGTCGTCGTACACCAATCTCCTCTTCGTCCTACCCTCGTCGTTGCGCGGTGAGTCTTTGGAAACGCGCGCTATTGGCGTTGCGGAGACTCGATTCTTTCCACGATTTTCTCGCACCTTTGCCTCGGAATGGCAAGACGAGAAGGACTTTCGCGCGGGGCATCGCGACATTCATTTTTCCATCTTCTGTCTCGCTACTTCCGCTCTATGCCGGAAAATCTCTCGGGTCGCGGAGAACAACGTTCGGAAAGACGACCCACCCCCGTCAAGGACCGAGGAAAGAAAAGGTTCATTATCGTCGCGGTTAACTTTATTAATGGCACTTCTCGCGTTGGTATTTAACCAACGAGAATGGCACTCGACAAACGCGCAATAATAAACGACGCCATCGATAATTGTTGCGTTGCAGGAATATATTTACTATCGCGTAGGGCGGGTGCGCGCGTGCTTCGTTGGTACGTATATCTCCCCGATCATATTTTCGACCATTATTACCGCGTCGAGTTATTGCCGCGGCATCAATAATTAATAACGAGCTCGATCCGTCGGCATGTTCGCAGCAGACCGGTATGCGCTCGTGAGAGGGACGTTGCGACCTAAAATGCAACCACGTACACCCACGCCGAGAGAGAAAGAGAGAGAGTGGGGAAGAGAACGAGGGGGGAAATAAGAGACGAAGAGAGAAAGAGGGCGGAAGCGTTAGTAATGTCCCGTATCCAGGCAGGACTCACAAGAGTACTCGGAGGATCGCAAAACGTGTCCAAAGTTCTAGGTGAGCGGCCTTCGAGCCTTTAAGTTCCGCAACTCTCCTAGAAGGAGCCTCGCCTATTACAACGTCCAACTTCCGGCCTTCTTGCCCTCGCTGTTTCGTCCCTTCTCTCTCTTCTCTCTCTTCCCTTCTCTTTCGTCTCTTCTGGTACACGAGCGAGGTGGGTTCTCGTTGGCGAAACTTGGCGTTTGTTTCGTTGCGTGTCGCGCGTATCGCGCCATTCGGGACCAGGAACTTTAGGAAAAAGCTAGTTCCGCGGCAGACGGAGCAAAGTTACGTCGGCTTTTGAGGTCGACGGAGGTTCCACGAGAGAACGGAGACGGCACGGAAGAGAGAGAGAGTTAAGAAGGAGAGAGAGAGAGAGTGAAAGTCAGAGGTGAGATTTGCGAAGCATCGAATCCGACGGACTCCCCGCGCGTTGGTCAACGGCGAGGAAAAGCGAACAAAGTCGGGAATGGCGAAATGGAAGTTGATCCCTCGCGGTACTCGGAGGTCGACCGGTCGACGCACGGAAACTGGATTCCTGGGGAGGCGTGTTCTCCTATTGCGAGACCGAATCGCGGGAGTTTAATCGAATTTCCGATCTCGCGGAGATCGAGCAAGTTACGGTTGCTTAAAGGCAGAAACTTCCTCCGTCGAAGACAATCGGCCGAATTGCGAGTTAAAGGACGACCGGGCAAGTTCGATTACTGGGTCGTCGGGAACCGATGGGATTTAATTTTCTATCGACGAATAACGAACGCTCGTCCTTTCGAAGATCACGAGACACTCCGAGAGCCCCCGGATCTCGAGATCACGAGGCCCCGAGCGTATTTCCTCTCGATTATTTCAAGATCGTCCCGGTAATTTCGTTTCCGGCCGTACGAACGTGCCCGCCTCTCTTTCTCCGACTTTCATCGGTGACGAAGTCACGGTCGAAATTTCCAGTCCGGTCGCCCGATCCTCCGTCGGGAGGAGAGGTACGAATAAGAGTGCAAGAAAAGACCAGAGGTAACGAGGAGAACGGGGAAGAAACGAAAATGGAACGAAGACGCAGCCGAGAGAGGGAATTTCCTCGAGATTCACGAAGAGCGATCGTGGTGCACCATTTTCAGGCCGTCGCGTGGATTTTCGCGGAGAACCGGCACGTTCGACGACTTCGCGACGGCTCTCGTTGCCTTCGCCTTCGAAAGAGACGCGTCACTCGGTGAAATCAATGTCTGAATAAGCCGAGGAGGAAAAGCCAAATCCTACGTATCCGTCAAATTTGATTACCTCCGAGCTGGCTCCAGCCATGTCGAGCATGTACCGAGCCGGTGATACATTTACTCCTACCTGCCTCTGTCTGCCGTATTATATAATATCAACGGAATACCTATCGACCTTCTTACCGAGCCTGAAAGCGGAATCGACAGGAATCACTGTCCGAAAAAAGGAATCCCCGGACGAAATCGCTCACGCTGGTCGTATCTCCTTCCTCTCTCGCGAGACGCGCTCCATTCGATCGACGTTTTGTTTTCCGCCGATAAACGACCTCCTCGTCGCCCTCCTTTCATTGGGGATTAGAGAATGACCGCGAAAAACAACTGGTCGAGATTCCTTTGGGGATTCACGGTCGCATCGGGAAAGCGCGATCTCGATTTACGGCACGTCGGAGGCGCGATGCCCTCCCGGAAGAAAAATGCAAAGTCCGTTTAGAAATTCAGGGGAATTCGGACGGTCGACGGAGGGCCAAAGGTCAAATTCCTCTCCGTTTTCTCGAAATTCCTGCGGTGAACTAGACCACTAAGGTCTAGAACGAAGACGACGTCTTCGGTAGGACGGACGAATGCCGCCGGAGGCAACGAGGAGAAGCTTTGCCTCGATCTCGTGGAAAGTCGAATAGAGCGAACGCGAAGAAAAGATAGGGAAGAGAAGGGAAAGGAAGGGAAGCACGAATAGCTCACCAGTTTTCTCGTCGACGCTGGAGGAGATCCCGGCGACGTAGGAAGCAGCCTTCGTTAGTCCAAGGAACAACAATACACTCCACATGTTCCCTCGTTGTTCCTCGTTATCTTCGTGACGAATCCTAGAGCGCGGAGAGCGAGCGGAGAACGAAGCTGGAGCGAAAAACCGTCGCCAAGGGTAACGAGCGATCGCAGCTTCGATCGAGTGCCACTGGCCTCTCGTGAATCGGTCGGCTTTAAGTCATTTCCGAATTGTTCCAAACTCACTCGAAATCACTTTCGCGTGTCGGGGTTCGTTCGCGATCGGCGAAGATATCGTTGCCCATGGCATCGCTCGTTAGAGCCGAGAAAAGTTGGTCTCTCGTCGAAAGCTCGTCTCGGGGCGAGTCTCTGGCGTCGTGATTTCGCTCGCGTACTACCGCGAACCAACATCGACCGTTGCTGCACGAGCACTCGTCTTTTTCCTCTCTGGTTAAACACTAATTAAAGCTCCCGCGGCACCGCATCCACCGCCACCGCCGCCGGGCCGTCTCCTTTTTTCTTCTTTCCTCTCATCCACCCCCGCGGGCCGTTATTTAAGCCCCCGAGGCAGCTAGAGAGACTCCCTCTCCAAAGATCCAACCGCGACGTTACACCGACGCCGATAATCCACCAACTGAGGCTGGTCTCCGACGCGCGGTAGATCTTTGCCCTCCGTTCCACTTTCTTCCAGAGTAAGGTCGCGATTCGAGCTCAAACTTTCCGTCGCAAGCGGTGCACGATTTTCCTCGCCGCGCGCTCAGAGAAGTCCCTTCGGAGTTATCTTTTCGACGTCGGTTTGGCTTCGGGACCGTCGAGAATCCTGGGAACGAAGCTACCAAGGACCCGGAGATCGGCAGAGACGATCGATCGAAGAAGAGGAACCACTCGATTAGCCCACGGCACAATTTTCGCGGCTCTTCTCGTTCGTCCGGCTTGCTAGGACGCGACTCGAATGAAGGAGCGAACGACCGCTGAGACGTTCGATCGCGGCGGCTCGCCACGGATTTTCGGTTTACCTGGAACAGGTCCAACTAACGACTCGTGGAGCACGGGAACGCGATCGCGTTCTTCTTGCCAATGGCCGCCGACTTTGCGAAATCGATGCGAAGGAAATTCGCGGGCACGAGAACAATCGCGTCTTGCCGTAGATCGAAAGAGAGTTTCGAGAGTCGCGAGGCTCTAGGCGGTCGGCGGT
Source organism: Cerceris rybyensis (assembly GCA_910591515.1). Classification (NCBI taxonomy): domain Eukaryota; kingdom Metazoa; phylum Arthropoda; class Insecta; order Hymenoptera; family Crabronidae; genus Cerceris; species Cerceris rybyensis. Next base: position 748,821 of record OU342797.1, read on the forward strand.
TCAGAAACGTTGCGGTTTACCTCGCACGGCTTTTCCAGAAATTTTCTTCTCGCTGGTCCTCGTACATCGTCAAATTGTTCGCTTTATTGACACTTGTCTCGCAAACTAGACGTACACGGAGTCTTCGGAGACGCGAGAAAATCCATTTGCCAGCGTCACTCTGACAGTCGCGTCGCTCGTTTTTTCGGCTCTTCGTTCAAAATTGCCGGGAGTTCCCTTTGTCTCGCGCGCGTCGACCACGCGTGCCCGCGCGCACGCGACACTTTCCTGACATTTCGTAGCCCCGAAATTGCGAAGGGTCGGGAAGAAGGAAGGAGAAATGGTTCGTTGGTCGTTCCCGTAGGACGAGATTTAACCAAGTTCTCGGTGGAGATGCGCAAAACGTCCCGCGAGAGCAGCCCCACGGCGCAGAACAACGCGATATCGAAACACGTGGTCCTCGACCGACGGCGGACGGCACACTGACGGAAAAGACGAGCAAACGGCGCCGCGACGGACGCGCAGCCTGCAAAGCCTCCCCAGGAGGTGGTGGAGCCGGAGGAACCGGAGGAGCCGGTGGTGCCGATGGAGGCGGTGGTGTCGGTCGTGTCGGTCGTGTAGGAGGAATGGCTGCAGGTCGGGGAGAGAAGGGACCTCGAAGCTATCCTCCGCCCTACACCCTACACCCTACGCCCTACGCCCTACACCCTGCAACGTACAGGGCCTGATTTTACTCCACAAAAGCTTGTTTCTCCTCTCCGCAAAGATGTACGCGCGAATAATGACTGCCGTTGATAAATATCGCTAGAAGGGGACGCACGCGCGTTCTGTGCGACTCGAAAGTGTACCCCCATAGTTAACCCTTTGCGTTCGCCGACTTTTTCAGTCGAGCGGAGTAGAAACTCGAGGTGGCCTTGCTCTCTGGCGACGCTCGTCGTGCAAATAACGCAAGACAATGTTGCACCGAAATTATCTTACAAAAAAGAATGCAATTTGAATTATTTATTTGCACTTGTATCTTGAAAACATCTGCCTCCGAAAGGAACAAATGTATTCGACCGAGAGTCGCCTCTTGAGCGAAAAGAGTTGTGTAGAAAGTTCGCTGCCTCGTTGCGACCTTTCTCGAGGATTTCGGTAGTACCGTATCCTCCTGGCGGTAGGAATTTCGTCATTGACGATAAGACGATAAAATTCGAGGCGCTGGAAGATCGAGTAAATACGATCTGACGGAAATTTGCACGGACGAGGAATCACGATCGTTGAAAGTACATCGTCGGTCGTGTTTGTTTGAGAAGAAAATTGCGACGGCTACTTTATATACGTAGGTAGGGTGGTACGGTTCCACATAGTTACGTGTTTTCTTTTCGAATGGGATATTTTCTCGATTCGAAAACGGCCATCGATCACGTTCCTCGCGCGCTCGTCTCTACGCAAACACTCTGAAAATATATTTTTGCGGAGATACCGGCTACAAACAGTCGGGAATGCGAAAAACTCATTTCGTTTCGCAGAAGCGTGCGCGAAAGAGAAAATGAGAAATTAAATCCCACCAGTATAGCGTCGATTCTCGTCACTTTTTGTCGCTGTTTCCGGATAATCTGCGAGGTAAACCCCGAGGAAATCCAAGAGGATCGGTTTAATCGGTTGCGTCGACCCGATCTTCCCCCTTGACGATCACGTTTCACGAAACGAGCTTTGGCGTTTTCGCCCTTTCCCCGTCGATGGCTCGCTGTCGTTTTCGACGTCGAAGACGGTTTATGGCTGCCCGAAAGAGGTCTGCAAGATTCTCGAAAGGGCGGCTCGGAGAACGGCGAACGAATCCGAGAGAGAAAAGCAGGCGAATGGGGCAAGGGGCAAGGAGCAGGAAAGAGGGTGGAAGAGATCGAAATAGGGTGAGAGACCTCCGGGCGAAAGAGGCGGACGAGGAAGCAGATGCTCTCTGACTGGTGTCACGGATCATGGTCATCTTAAAAGCTCCTGAAAGGCAGGAATGCCACTCGCGCTTCCTGAAAGCTATCTTTTTGAAAAGGGAATGGCTCACTCGAGGGCGCGCGCCCTTGCGCACGTCCGTCCGTTTTCCTACACTTCCGTCTGTCTCCGGGAAAACGCGAGAAGGGCTTCTATCCCTGCGACGATACCCTTTTCCGATCGGCTAAGAAGTCGTTTCTCTTCCGACGATATAATTTTGACGCAGTCAACCCTACCCATCGTCTTCGACCAAACTTTCATCCCTCGCCCAAAACTTTTCGGCAGGCCGCGAGAGTCGACGGTCGTCGCGTGGCCGAAAAGAGAGCGCGCTTTGTTGCTCTCGGTCGACACATACCTCTGGTATAAATCAGATTTAATTACAGTGCAACCGGGGATTACGTGACGTCGCGATTCGTCGCGGAAGGCACGAACATCCACCCACGCTTATCGTTTCCGCGGTCTTCGACCGCGATTTTAATCGCGACGACTCTCCGAGGTTTCGATCGATCCAACGATTTTCCCAGAAAGGGTTTTACCGATGTCAACGGGATCGCGTTTCACCGATCGCTCGATCCGCCCTGCTAAAAAGTTTCCCAGTTTTTCCTCCCTCGCGATCGCGAGCGACGATTAAATGGCGGGTATCGTTCACGCGACAGCGTTTATTCGAACTTTGTAAATTCCCTCGAAGTGGCCTTTCCCTCGGTCGTGGCCACGACGGTTCTGTAATTTTCGAAACGACCGTTCATTCTCGAGGTGTGCTTTCATTTTGCCGGGGTGCAGTTTGCCGTGTTACGAATAGCTCGCAAACCTACGAGTAATAACTGTCGTTGAATATTAAACGTAAGATCTGCCTAACGATCGCCGTCGTTGTAATTGAATTCTTAATGCACGCGTATGTATACCCGCGGCATCCGGCCTCGGTCTTTCTCTTCTCAAAATTCTCGCAGACGATCGATGATGGTGAACGTTTACAGATACATACGCGAAAAGCGATCGAGCGACAAAAGTGTATCGTCGTGTCATCCTCGATGCTGTCGGCAATTTATAAAGCTCGACGTAAATGAAGCGAAAATGCATATCGTCGCATTCGTTATCGTGCTTAATTTACGATTCTTTCCCGATAATAAATTACTCTTGCTTCCTTCTCTCTTTTCTCTCGGAGAATGCCGCGACGGGAGACGAAGGAGAAAGTCTCGCGAAGACAGGAGAAGGAGTCGGCTAAGGGCAACCCTGCCATCCGGAAATTCCCTTCTTTCACCCTTCGACGCTCTGTTTATCGTCGATCCTTCTCGCCATTGGCTACGATCGAATCACCGGAAAGGGATCTAACGCGTAAAATATATTGCAATTTTCTCCGCTCTATATCGCCGGGGTAGGGAGGCAAAGCGCGGGAAAACCGCCGGGAGAAAAATCTCCGCGATTAATAAAGGTAAAGCACCTTGCTACTCTCCTTGCAAAATTTATCCTGCAAACAAGTCCACGTTTCCTGCGTTTCTTCGTCCCTCCGTTTCCTATGGAAATTGTATCTGCAAATAGTACTGTTTGCTCGACCGAGAAAAAGAGTTGACCTTTGCTTTTCTTGCCTCGGCGATGCTCCTTTTTCCCGTATGACGTCAACGTTTTACATCGTTAATTTAGTCGTGCCGCGCGTCTTTTGCACCCATCGCCGGAAAATTTCCTCCGTTGCAAGAGTTTTCGAGGAGACCCGACCGTGGCAGTAGCTCTCTACTACATACTGTTTCCTACGTTACCGGCCTTTTTCCACGTTCCCTTCTGGCCTGCAAATTGTTTAAATATTTAAAAATACGGAAATATCTCGAGAGAAAGTCTTCCTCCTCGCAGACTTCATCGCGGCAACGATCATTTTTTAAATGTAGACCTATCAACGTGTAGAAACGTCTTGAAATTCCCCAGGAAAATCCATTGTTCCTCCGCGAATAACGAAGCATCGGTGACTTACAATATTGTACAAAATTTTTTTATTGAAAATCACAATTGATTACACTCCTAAACGCTAAGCTCGCTGATAACGAGGACTATCGTAGATCCGCCTGCTCGACGGAAATTTCTCTGCGAGAAATGATTCTCCTTCGTTACTAATTATCATCTATGAAGAGACAAGCTCTCCTTGAACAATTCAGTGCCAAAATGTTCGATATCCAACGGGACAAACGGCGGTTTGTCGCCAATTTTTCCGGATTGATCTCGGGGAGCTGTTCAGTTGGTGATCTTCGCCGGAACTTCGAAGCAAGCGATATCACCTGCTGCATCCCTCAACGCGTAGTGTATGACCATCGAAACCTGCAATAATAACGTCCAAGTGTGCAAAGAATTCATTCTTACGAGGTTCACCGTCTTCGCTATCGAGCTTTCTTCGCTTCGGCTGGCGAAGATCCGAACCTTCGGTGATCAATCTTTCGATCACTCAACGCAGATTCGCCTCAGTTTCGGAACGTTCGCTCAGTAATGAGCAAAGCCACTGAATCTCATTTTCGTTTCTCACGTGGCCGCTCTAATTAACGGACAAAGTGTACTAAACCGCGTGCATCGAGCTTGGCAATGTCTAAACTTTTCGGACGGTACCCTCGGAATTTTCAGCTCATCCTGACAACTTGCAACTTGCACGACTCTTGAGCAAGTCAACTTTTTTACCATTCTAGAGTCATGCTCTCTCTCGTTCAATTTTCAACATTTTTTAGGTACCGAATATATTGACAACCTATACTTTTGTATCCTCGATATTTTCATCCATCTTGCTCTCAGTATGTACAGAGGGGGAAAAGTGGAAAAATTCTCAACGTTGGTTGCACAGAAATACAGAGGACTTCGATGCTCGTAGATCGTGAAAATCGAACCGTTCAAATAGAAAGCGAGGAGAGCGCTCCGAAAGAAAGGAGGGTCACGCAAAATCTTACCGTAGGATAAACTTGTAGCACTGGAAAACTGTTCTTGTAAACGTATTCGACACCATTCTTCAAGGAGCAGCCAGGTTTGCTGCCGTCGACGTTGTAAATATTGTCGCAAGCACTGGTACCGTCCACGCCGATGAACGGCAATGGCACGCCCAAAATATTCGCCTGTACCGAAGTCGTCACTTGATTGACATCTCTATCAGGCACGAATTTCTGTTCGATAGAGATTTCCGTTTTGCGCTTCAACTTGCACGGTGGATTGTCGCAGCCGGATATTTCGACCTGATCGGCGCCTACTGAAGTTCCTCCTGCAAAAGGTTCAAGTTTTTTTCGATCCTAGGCAACGAGAGCAAAGTCCCTGACAGGAGAACTTTTAAGACTATCGTCAGGATTATTGTCGAACGTTTTTTTTTATTTCCGCGTCGAACGTCTCGCACCATCGAGAACGATGGATCGATTTTAGGGTCATCGCTCAAAAAAATCCACGTTGAAGAATTTTTATCTCGACACGAACTCAATCGTCCGGTTGGATCGACCAGGTAAGAAGGCGGTCTGACGTGCGTTAACGCGGTGAATTCAGCGAGGTAGTAGATCACCTTGAATCGCTCGATCTCCTTCACGATTGCACAAAGTCAATGGCGTAGCTGGTTCGGAAAAATATCAATCGGCTCGGACGTTGCTAGAGCATCGACGCTTCCCGAGGTGAAGGGAATCTGACCGATATCGTAACTAATCACGACGGAAAGCGCATCGCGTTCGAGCGTAAAACGAGCATTTTTCGCTCAAAGTAAAAAAAGATCGACAGCGTGCAGCGTACTTTCACATTCACGGCTACGTAAATTCAGTCTCGACTGGTTTCTTTCGAGCATTACGAAAGTATTACGAGTATTCTAACGGTGGTTTTGCGTACCACCGGTTACGGTCAGCATGCTCGAACGATTATGGTAGCACGGACCGTCGTAAACGAAGAACGCCGACATTGGGGGAAATGCGTCGAAGGTTTGCGCGAGTAACGTTTAAAATTTATCTTCAAAACGAAGCAAAAACGTAATTCTAACCGGTAGAAAATGGGTCAGCTACTATCTGCAATGACACGGTAAATTTTTACGAACCATTATTGCATTTGCTGACTTGCGTGGCGCTGGCGAGCACGAGCAGAGCCGCGAAAACGATGAACGTTTCCCTCAGCATCTCGGTGAAAGTGTTCGACCTTGTCTCGTTGATTGTTCGTCGAAGAGGAGTCCGGAAGATTCTTGCGCCGCGCCGTTTGCTCCCAATCAGGTCCAAGTCCGTCTCTCGACTGAGAGCCGTGAAATGCAGCGGTACTCTCGGTTATTCATCAAAGTTCGCTTTAAATACATTCCCCTACCTGAAGAACCTTCGATCCGGTGGGGATATAGGAGAGAAAACCGATGCATGGAAGGGATCCCGTCGATTCGTTAGAGGACACCACGAAGAACGAAGAAGAACGTGATTACATCGGGGTCGGAGGCGACCGCTTCGACGATTCGTCGAGTCACGTTGACGATTAATTGCACCGTGAGTATCGTCAACTCGCGACGTCACGAAAAATCAGCTATATCCCTACTTCTGGATTTCCTGGATATCTTCCGGGAAGAGACGAAGATGTTCATGGCAAGGACGAACGCCGAAGGACGCGTAGTTGAGTAAAAGTAGAAAAAATCTCTCTTTGTTATCCGCGATCGCAGACTGAGCGAGAGGAAGAAAGAGAGAGCGAAAGACAAGAGAAAACGTTCGGAGCGAAAGATCGTAAGGCGAAAAGGCTTTCGTAGTTTCGTGCTCGCTTTGACGCGCCACGTTGCCCGATAACGCTTTAATTCCTCGTCCTTTTTTCGCTCTTTCCACTCGCCTGGCCGCGTGCGACCAAACGGAAATGAAACGGACCGCAACGGCCGCGAGAACAAAGAGCCGGAAATTAAGAACGCTATCTCGCCCTTGCTCCTCCTACAAATGAAATTCCTTGTTTCCAGTTACGAGTGTAACCTTCTCCCTTCATCCCTTACTTCTATCCGATTAATGCTCGTAAAACGCTCCTCTTTTCGAACGGTCGAACCGACGAAAACGGCCAGTGAAACGACCCCCGTGTAATTTCGTTCATCTTACCCGACATTCCGACAGTTGCACGGATCGCTCATATTGGAAAATAGTTGGGTGTTCCACCGTATTTCTTCCTATTTCCCGCGATTCCTGGAATCGCTTGCAAAAAAATGACCAAATAGATTTGCGCAAGATTTGCGCCAATTGACGTTGAAAAATTTCTTTGAATTCTCTCGAGTCTGACCTCGCTCCGACAAAAAAGTGAAGAGTCGCGAGATTCTCTGCCTTTCCACGCGTCTTCTGTCCACGGGCTCTTTGTTGAGTCTACTCGATCGCTGTCGAACATTCTCGATATAGTTAAAGCACTTCTCTTTGATTTCTTTTTCTTCAAAATTGAACCCTTTCGACGGCCGTTCGTAAAAAACGATACTCGTGTCGCGTGGGGCAATGGAGCACAACGGAAGAGAGAAATGCGCGCGTCAGGAAGCGAAGAGTTCGTGCCTCGAGGTCGAAATCCAGGTAGAATACGAACGATGAGACGGTAGTGACAGTAACCTTGAGATAAGAAGGAAGAATTCCTAATGAGCTCGCGACGACTCGCATTGTTCTCCGCGTCACGATTCTTCGCGTCGATGTTCTCCAGCGCGTGATCTCACCTTCCTCGTCGGGGGTCGTTAAACTGTCGAAATCGAAACAATTTCTTGCGTATCGGAGATCAACTGCTCTCGATCGACTCGAGTTTCCAGAAGTTTTTCCGTGACAGCGCAGTTGCGATTATGTAATTTTTATTTTTGCTGGGAGACGCAATAGAGAGATACTCGCGATTGGTCTGGCGGAAGTTCTCGTCACGTTGCGCGGCTTCGATATCTAACATTAAGTCGTAAATGTCAAGGAACGAAGAACGACAATTTACGATCGAATATGGTTGAATCTGTCCGAAGAAGTGCGGAAAATTAGCGGAGATTACGTCGTGTCGCGAGATCTCGACGCGGAACGTCCCGCGAACGTCTTTGCGCGACTCAAAGACGTGGCTATTGTAACTTCAGTTTCTACGGTCAAAATTTTAATGAGCTCCATCGTGAGAAGTTTCGATCTGTGGTACGGTTACGCCTCAGTGATTCGACTGAACGCACGAAACGAGATAAAGCGATGTTTCCTCCTTGAATCTACGATTCTGACAGGTTGTTCGTACCACTTAATAAACAGGTCTCGCGCCGTGTGAGTCACGTTTCTGACAAACATTATGCTGCGATGGTTTGCAAGGTAAATATAAACGACGTTTTTATTTATCAAGCATATTTTTTTGTCGGTGTACGAACGTTAGCGCTGAATAACCGGTAATCTTGTACTCATTTTGCAAATTGCTTCGGTATTATCATGGACGGTAGAATAAGTTGGTCGGAAAAAGGATGAATATACTTTGACCTCTATTGACGACTAGTTGTTCTATAATTTTCATATTATTCTTAACGATAATTTGTGGCCATTATGTACAGTTTGCTGCATATTTATAAGGAAACTTTCACTTTATTCGTCGATATGTGAAAAAAACAAACTTTTAGAACCTCTTACTCGGAACGTTCTTCATTTTCTACAATCGGTGAGGAACATACGTTGCATTTCGCGGGAAGAAAGGTTGCATTTACGTATGCAGGTTCAGAGTACAGATGGCTGAACAAGTTTACTTTCAGTCAAATTTCGTGTTACGATACACCGGTAACAATTCATCAGACGACCGACAACAATGTAAACGAAAATTCTGCACGTCCAAAAATTCTAACGATTCTTTGACCGAGAGGATTTCAAGTTTAGAATATAAATCCTCAAATGCAAATTTGAAACTATATTCCGCGAATTCTAACTCGCTGAAACTACCTGTTTTACCAGCCGTCAGCATGAATATACGAGAAGTGATAACTGGTGTTGTCGCTATCACACATGAAGGTGGCGTGGAATGCTACTTGTGAATCATAAGTGATTCCTTCACATTCGTTCATGGTTCTTTTTCGAAATATTGTAAAACTGATGTAAAAACATTTGCAGATAAGTGTCACTGGAGATCCGTGACTCTTCCATAAAACGTTATTTTTAATTGAATCCAATCTAAGTTTCGTAACATTTTGAAATGTGACGTTGAAAATGGAAGATAATTGGAAACTTCCAGAATCTTAGGTATTCGCAGCCAATTAGCACGTTTTTGCTTTCAATGTGAGAAAAATAAAATAAAATAAAAGTTCTCGAGTCATTGCGAGCAAGAACGACCCGGGTCCCACCACGTGGAGGTTTCTGCGAATCGGGGACCCAAAAAAATTGGCCATCCATCCTCCATCATAAATATTTTGTCTTTCGCGTGACACATTTTCCCATCAATATACAAGGTCAAACGGCAGAACAGGAGAATTAACGTGAGGATATGTCAGGCGAAATTTCTTGTTCTACTTTACTTTCTTTGCCCATCTCGGGCTTGGAGAAATAGATTTCTGGCCGGGATGCAACGAGCATCCGACGCTTAAATATTAACGCAACATTTCTTCCTTATATTCTAAAACTTAAATGTAAACTTAAGAGTTAGTTAACAACGCAATACAATTAATCTTATGAACAAGCTTAATCTAAACGTAGGACGAATAACTTAACTTCTAATCCGTTATCTGACCTTCGATATGGAAAAAGTTTTCTACACAGTGAAAATTATTGTGTATATGCAAATTATGGTGTGTATACAAATCATTGTTCATGTGCAAATACCATTTCCATAATTTTATCGATCAAATAAAACTAAATACTATTTGCGCACGCAGGTACTTAAAGTTATCCTCACTGTTCTTCTTTCTTCTTTCTTCAAGTAGTAGTCTTGAAGGTCTTCTCAATATTTATTGGAATGGAAATGAAAAGAACAAGAGGTCTCTCTTGGTCAGAAAATAAGAAATACATTCTGCTTGAAGCAGAATAAAAGGAAACACCCTATTACTTCCAGAAGAAGGGAAGTCAAACGACAAATTCCTCATTACCAAACTTCGAAGACAATGCAGACGATACTTTGATCCAGAAATCAAACGTATCGAAACCAGTACCTAACAACGAAACCATTAAGAAATGGTAGCAAGACAATCATAACAAAATCTTTGAAGAAATATCTGGAAACCTAACACACAATTTGCAACAGAAGATGTCTGTGAGAAATATCCATCTATTACCCATCGATGTGGTTTGACCCATGGAGTTCCTGCAAGAAGCAAAACCTCATTTGTTAGTATAAACGATGATACTCATTACACTGTAAAATCCTCTAGGACGTCGAGATGACTACTTCTCTCAATTTCCATGGGGATGGTCCACTTTATTTTCGTTAAAAGTCCATGACTCTATTTTCTATTCTGCAACAGAATCTCATTAAATTTGCCCAAAACGCGGACTTAAACGGAGGATCACCGACCTTTTAATATATTAATAGACGAGCATCGAATATAATGAAAATCAAAAGAAGCACGATTTATGAAAAATTGTAGTAAATTACAAATTTCATGAACTTTAAGGTAAAACAAAACTTTCTAAATTCTAACAAGGAAAACCTAAAAATTTGAAGCTACATATTCAGTCGACAACTGGGAATTGAATAAGATGGATAATTTAGCAAGTTGTGCAATGTCACAATCACTTGCCATCAAAGAAATTATTTAAATGAAAAAAGCTGACTTCTACGCGGTTACATTCGAAATTATTTAAAACCCTTCCATTATACGAGCATAAAAATGAATGCAAAAAACGGTTAATTCGCGACGCGAGAGGTGTTAAATAAAGTCGGACTTCCCCCTTTGCTACAATATAACTCTATTTTTTATTTAAATAAATAAATGAATATTTAAAAGCGACGCGGTTAATCTATAATTATATTTCCCACCCGTCTATCGAACTGCAATGGTTTTACATATTTTTCGTGCGCAAGTTTCATATTTTCATTCAATTAAAAAAGTATAAGTAATCCGTGGTCCTTAATTTCTATAATGATTTTTTGAGAATTTATCGAAACCTCTACGACGACGCGGTTTTCTCAGAAAAATATCATCGCGATCAAAATAAAATCCCTAAACAATGTGAAATTCATAACTTTAACAGGGACAACCAACAGCATGTTTCCTATTTCGCGAATTTTATTAAATTAGCAGACACTCTTCTTATCTGTGTCATCAAATGTGCACATTATTTGTTGCACTGTTATTTGCGGAGTGGTTTCAATGACCACGATCAAAATTCATTCTCTGATTGATCTCAATAAATAACAAATAATATAATTTGAGAAAAATTATGTAAAAATCCTACAAATTTCTTTTATTAGTGAAACATTTTCAGCAGTATTTCCATTTGCAAGCACTTGATTTACAACAGAAAAATCGCGAAATGATCGACGAGCCAAACGGCGCTTAAAATCCCGAAACAATCGACTAGCCAAAAATCGCGAGAAACCCGTGCCATTTATGGCTCTTATTAATCGCAACGCTACTTCAAAACCCGCCTACTGCCATTTCATGGCTCTCATTGTTCGCAACGCTACATCAACACCCGCCTATTGCCACTTCATGGCTGTCATTCGTGATGTTATTTAATATGCAATCGCGTTACTGCCATTTCGAGGCTTTCATAATACGCAACTCTACTTCAAAAATCCGCCTAATGCCATTCCGGGGGCTCTCATAATTCGCAACGCTACCTATCCGGAAAAAAAAATAGCTATCGTTGGGAGCAAGCCTCCTGAGGCGCTCCATGGGGAGTTGCAGTTTTGCAACTCCAATGGCTGAGTCTCAACTCAGCAGATGCGCATCAATCAGCTGTTTTTGTATTTCGCAACTCTAATTCCGCGATTGATCAAAGAAAAACGCGTACGACTCATGTTTCGCAACGCTAATTTTAAATTTACAAAGAGCAAATTCCCGGGCACCTATTTCAGGTGCTGAATCGTGATGCTATACGCTACAAATTAATAAGAAAATACTAATTTTGAAAAATATTCTACGAAATAGAAAATAAACTTCCGTGCTCCCTGTTCAAGAGCAATGTCGCAACTCTACTTTGACAGTTAATTGTACAAAGTCAAACCGGGCACTCTCTGTGCTTCATTTCGCAACGCTACTTTAAAGAATTAATATTTCAAGAAAAACCGGGCACTTTTCGTGCTTCATTTCGCAACTCTACTTCTACAGACTTAATTGCAACAAACTCCCGTTCGCCATCTCGGGCGATATCTCTCGCAACTCTATCTCTAATTTAATATACTATTTTAATCAAGAACAAACCGAGTATATTCATATCGCAACGCTAAAAACTACCAAATAATTCGAAAAAATCCGTGGGTGCCACCCGGGGCTACCTTAAGTTCGCAACACTAACGGTCAAGGAAAACGCAACTCTAACTTCGCGACTAAAAACCGTGTACAGCCAAGATGCGCTCGTTGGACGGGAATGTTACATCCGTCAGAGGACAAACACAAAAAGCGAGCATAGTGAATAAACAAATACTAACAATGACCTTCCATGCTAGAACTCAAGAGATATTCGAGCATGAAAGGCCATTCGCTGCAGCCCTCTTCGTGACAGTTTGTCGGGCCTCTTCGGCACTTGTTAGCCTCTTCTTCTGCCGCTAGAGAATGCTCGAATACTTTGCACCAATAAATTCTTAATATTATTCAAATTCGACAGTGAAAACCACACCACGAGCGTGCACAGCGTACCTATTCGCTGCTCGTGTAGCACAGTTTTCAAAAAAGGCAAAGTATTCGAGCCTCGCGCCGGGAGTTTCACCACGTGCGCAGAAATTTACATACTAAGAAACTACGATCAAAGAGAGGGGAACACTCAGTTTGACCATAGTTTAAGCCCAGGGGGCAGACATCTCACCCTAGTCCCGCGCGATTGTGATAGTCTGACCTCACCTGGCCCTACCTACTTAGATTTAACTCACATTCCAGAACGGTATGCTACCTACCTACCTAAGGCCTATATTTAAAAATGCAAATCGCGACACAAATACACAAACACACCTCGCTCCACGGTTCTCAAACAGGAACCCGGGTGCAAAGACCTACACTAGAGAGGAATCCCCGGGGACCCTCCGACACCCGAGTTCGCAAGCAACTTTCACACTCTAAAATGTACGTACCAATTTCCTGGAATCGACTGACAAGGGTGGTGATCATTGCGTTATTTCATTATATGACTACCGCGATTTGAAATATTTAGAAGATTCTCAATATTTGTCACTGTACCGTTTAACATTGAAGACGATGTATATGGTATATGTTGCAAAGATAAAGAGAATTTCATCATTAGGATACCATATACATCAATGAGGAAAAGTAGAAAAGAAAATAAGACAAAGAATTCAAGTTTGTGTAAATTATTTGACGTTATGAGAAAATTTCAAGCGACGCAAGATCCACAGCCTAACACACAACACACACATGTGGAAACTACGTCGTGCACGATTCGCCACCGCAGTGTCAGTCGCTGGTTTAAAAAAAAGGCCGGGCCCACCGCCCTTACCCATTCGAGCAGCACCTGGACACTCGAATGGGTTCGAGCTTAAAGTGAACACGGCAGGAATTTGTACTCACTGTGTCTTTTGCTGAAAATCCTAACTAAGAAATTGATTAGTAGAATTCTAACGGTCTGACTTGTTGAAAACTGAAGCAAATGACTCGAATTTTATATGTAATCAAGCAAATGACTCAAAATTTATACTTATTCAAGTAAAGAGAATTTGAATTGAAAAACTGGACTTTATAGAAGCAAAGACTCTACTTTATATATTTGAAAATATGCAAAATTTACTTTAAATTGATATTGAATATTGAAAACCGGGAGATCTCGTCGTCAGAGGAAGAATTTGAACAGGTAAACGTATCAATTGTCACTCTGACTTCAAGATCTACCGTCGCGAAATGCCTTCTCGTAGATAATATTATGATTGTCAATAAAACGACGCGAAACAAATTTGCAAAATTCCGAAACTACGTATACCACCGGCACAAACCGATCGATTTATGTATATAACATATAATATGTATATAAAACATAAATCGTCTCGAAGAAGTGTATTAATCGCGATCTTATAACGAATTGCGTTATAAGAATATTTTTTAAATAAATACAGAGAACGCACAATATTCACGAATTGCTCATTTGAATTGATAAAGTCGCAACGCTAATTGGAAATTTCATAAATCCATTCTTAGGAATAATGCAAATATCGCGCTACGAGAAGGCCCTGTCCTAAGTTAAGATAAATATGACAGTGTACATGGAAAATAAATGACAGTTTCTACTCACAAGTAATTTTTCAATTACTCGTGTTCACTATGCTCGCTTTATAGAACAATACAACCAGCCTCCAGTGCCGTTTCGGACCTTTCGTCCTACGGCATGGTTTGGAGACCGGAGGGACAGTTGAAAAGTGTGACTTACCAGTGTACACACTCATTATGATACCTTAATTTCTGCCGTGTTTGTGCTGTTACTGCCGCAGTCCTTACTGCCATCTTTGTCTCTGCCGCAGATCTCTCTGCCATAGTTGTCTCTGCCGTTGAATCGAACTTGTTCTCCAGTGACCTCAAGGAATGTCCAACATCTAAACAGAACAAAGCACATCGCATTGCAAAAACCGAAGTTCGTAGAACGTTAAGGTGCCTGCTTTTTCGATTTTACAGAGAGATCGAATTTAATATTCCAAAATTGAAGATTACAAGAAAATCGTAATCGTAGATTAAGAAACGTTAAGAATAGTTTTGAATTGAGAATGCAAGGAAATTATACCTCGTACTATATATTGAAAGTTTATAAAAAGTTCTCAGAAATGAAATTGACCTTGGCTCCGAGTGAAAATACATATCTCAATGTTTATGTTACACTCACCTTCAAAGCGCCAGGTCCGTCGTAGTTTTGAAGGGTGCAGCGATGCCTCACGAATTTGAGCAAAGTCTGTAACAAAAATTAGAAGCATATCTAAAATATTTATTCTCTGAAAATTTCATATGTTGGGGAATTCTTTACTTTGATTTATTTTATTGCCAGAATACGCAAAGTAAGGGTAAGAAAAATTGAAGGAAAACTAGTAAGGACATTTTTGAGAAAAATTTCAAGTGGCAACTGAATCTTGGGAAAAAATCATGGGATATATGTAAATTCGAATATCAGCTTACCTATGAAAACTTTGCCCTTCGCCAGAGAGTGATTGTCGCCGTTCAACCATCCCATCATTTGATTGTTCTGTAACAAAAAAAAATAAACAATTTCATTAGTATATGCCATCTATGTATTTCTCAATTGTAGATTTTTATTTCTCTATTCTGTGATGCTTACTTTGAAAATTCGTGAAGCCTTGCCCGATGGAAGTCCTTTCCACAGCAGCTGCTCGATGCACTGACTCTAATTCCGGTACGACCAATTAAAAAAAATAATGAAGTTACCGCGACCGAGAATTATTTCCGGCGAACAATATTGACTCTACTTTCGCGGAGAAAAGAATTAATAATTTCAAGAATTTATCAAGTAATTGTTAATAAGTAAAATAGCGGGTTGCAAACACTGACTCTACTTTCGCGTGAATTGATTACAAGTTAACAAAAAAAATTATATGTAAATATGAAATATAAGACGGAACAAGCACTGACTCTAGACCGCATTGCGCGCGGCCACAAATTTTGCTGAAAATAAAAGGGTGGGGTGGGGAGACACAAGAAAATCAAAAAACCATATTTTTCTTTTTGTTATTCAATCAAGTGCTTGCGTCAAGAAATACTGCTTTTGAATTACGTCTTTAAACATTCATTCCTAATATTCTCTGTGTAATATAATATATTTCTAATTAAATGTACAAACAAGAAATTTAAATACTGTGGGTTGTCGCTGTAAAAGTTACATGATTAATCATGATTATTCTCTATTAGATATGAACACTGTAACCCCCTTCGATAAATTCTCGAAAATCTTCATAGAAATTACGGACGAATCTAATGCAGGATCTTGATATCCTACATATGCAATTACGACTTTTAATTACTTCTACACCCACGCCTCGAAACCTATGTAAAACCATTACAGCGTCTCAAAACGGAAGGCAAGTCGTTACATCTTAATACTAACAATAAGTACAAACGATTCGCGATGTGTTTGTAGCAAAGAATTGTAGCCGTCGAAATTTAACACCAAAGTTGGTAAACACTGCCAGAATAAGGGGCAGATTTCTCAGAAGTCGACTATCGAATTGTAAACATTAACGAAATACTCGTATATTGTAAAAGGTTTCAAGTAATACCGAAAGATTTCATTGTGGCATGCTTCCGTAGAACCGTATTAACGCGTAGTAAATTCAACTCGTCAATTGTTCGACTCGATATTAATGAACATGAAAACTGAGAAAATTGAAACAAAATATCGCGAAGACCCGAAGAAAATAAAGCTATTACTTGCGTATTGCGTCGTAATATCTTACTCTTTGTTGTTATAACCTATACGTGTCCGATCCTGTTCGTAAGCAATGTCGTCCGTAGCGTAGCCGGAGTCCTGCAAGCAAAAACGAGTAAACTATTAAATAACTGCGTAGGAGTACACAAATTTCGTATAATCAACTTTCAGAGCAACTATAATCGCGTTATTCGTTGATGGGATGAAAATATGAAGCTATAGAACAAGTATTAATACCGTAGACGAAAAAAGTAACGCGCAAATGTCGTGAGTGGTAAGAGACGCTATCAATTGCGTCGTAATTATTTCGCGATTGTTGCTAAATGCGTGAATTATTATTGTAAAAATTGGTTGATATGGAACAAGAGAAGCAATACTATAGTATATAGTAATGGATAAACGAGAGGACTGTGTTTCAGCCATCGGTAAACGAGGAAAATGTAAAACACTTACAGCAGAATACGTATTGACCGGTCGTCGTCCAGCGAGAGAAAGAGGTAGATGGCCTCTCTGGTAGAAGTGAGGATAGCTTCGGTGGCGTGACTATCGTTTGATTGGAGATAGGCGGACCAATCAGAATTCGGCTTCTGGTCACGTGCCACGCGTCTTATCCTCTAGCGCGTAACTGCCACGGATTGAATAAATTTAAAAATATAATAGTAAAAGGATCTTGAAATAAGAGATTTGAACATTAACGTTATTAACATGATCAATCAGAAAAAGAATCCGAAACAGTAATATGTAGAAGACATATCGTTTAGAGCAGAGAAACCAATCCTTTTACTTATTTAGATTACGAGAAGTGGTACTTTATTAGATATTCTAGTATATAGCATCTCTAACTAATTATGACATCTTAAAGTTGGCAAACAGAAACTATTACATATAACTTAGACTAGGAATCCGAACAGTCGATAATCCATGCTATCGAATACTCGGATTTCGTGGCCATTCGCTCGATACCATTTACTATCCAACATTACGATCTAATGAAACATCGTGCTTAAAGCACATTTAAAAAGACTTTGAATGATGGCAAATGATATCGACCCAGGTCCCACCACGAGGAGGTTGCCACGAGTAAGGACCCATAAATATAAACACGACGTTTCGGTGTAAAATTTATAAGTGCCAAAGGAAAGTGTTTCGAAGGAAATGCAAAGTAAGCGAAAGAAAAAAGAAAAAAATACGGGTGTAGAATAAATAATAGGTATTTGCAACAAACTGTTACTTTATGTTGCTGACATTTTCACAAAAAATTGTTTTGAACTGTTGAAACTGTTTAAAAACACTTACTACCAGTAACTACCAGTATATGTCACCGACACTTCCACAGGGCGTTGTAAGTAATTATTAAATTATGTAAAAACACTTGCAGGAAACAGTCACTTCATGCCACTGACACTATCACAAAACGTAGTATTTAGTTGTTAGAATTGTCTAGATACACTTGCACGAACTGTCACTTTAACTCACTGACACATCCAAAAGACATTGTATTTAATTGTTCAAATTGTTTAAAAGCACTTGCACAAACTGTCACTTGATGCCATTAACACTTCCACAAAATATTGTATTCGATTGTTAAAATTATTTATAATCACTGCTAAGTTATTGTTTAATTGGCTTAATATTATAGTCCATATGCACTAAGACACTTGCAGGTAACTGTCACTTGATGCCATTAACACTTCCACAAAATATTGTATTCGATTGTTAAAATTATTTATAATCACAGTTAATTCATTATTCAATTGGGTTAGTATTATAGTCCATATGCGGTAATAGTCGTTACTGAATGTCAAAGAGGTCAAGAGACCGATAGGTAGATCGAAAAGTACACGTAGGATCCGATCAGTCAGATTTAATCGATCGGTTAAATCACTCGGTCCGGCGGCTGAAGCTATACTGACTCACTGAGGTGGCTCGCTGAACGCGGAGCATGCGCAGTCTTCAGTACTCTGTAACCGTGCATCGAAATCGCTTTGCTGTATGGAAAATTTCGCAAATTCCGATTAATTCAACAATTTTCATCAATAATTGTTTATTAAAAAATGAAAATATTGTCTAACAAAGTGTCTCTGCTTAATGTTAATTTCTTTTTTAAAAGAAATGTTTTTCATGTTATGGGAGTAAAATTACATATGAAATGCTTTCCCAAATAATTTAAAATTTTTATATATGTATAATATTAATTATTATTTATTAGATATTATTTATTAATAAAATAAAAGTATTACATAAGGTATCAATTGTTTATGAGCATTGGGAAATAAGTTTTCAATTATAAACCCACGTAACTTCACTTCCATAAATTTTATTTATCATAAAATTTATTAAAATTAAGCGGAGGCACTTTGTTTATTAATAACTTTATTTGCAATAAACAATTATTGACGAAAATTGTTGCAGTAATCGAAATCTACAAAATTTTCCATCGAGGAAAGCGATTTCGCCGCAGGGTCACTGACTCGTGGCGATAGGGGGTACTGCGCATGGTCCGCGTTCAGCGAGGAGCCTCGGCAGCCACGAGCAGCCACAATACCCTTCAGCCGCTGACCCGACCAGGTAAGTTTGACAGGCGGGGTCTTACGTGTGCCTTCGTCGTACCTACCGGTCCCTACACCCCTTTGACCTTCAGTAACGACTATTAGTGCATATGGACTATAACAATAAACTAATTTAACAATAAATTAAGAGTGATTATAAATAATTTTAACAATTAAATACAATGTTTTGTGGAAGTGTTGGTGACATCAAGTGACAGTTACCTGCAAGTGTTTTAGTGCATATGGACTATAATATTATACCAATTAAACAATAAATTAATAGTGATTATAAGTAATTTTAGCAATTAAATACAATGTTTTGCGGAAGTGTTAGTGACATCAAGTGACAGTTACCTGCAAGTGTTTTAGTGCATATGGATTATAATATTAAATCAATTTAACAATAAATTAACAGTGAATATAAATAATTTTAACAATTAAATACAATGTTTTGTGGATGTGATAGTGACTTGAAGTGACAGTTCGTGCAAGTGGTTTTCAACAATTTTAACAATTGAATACAATGTTTTGTGGAAGTGTTAGTGACATCAAGTGACAGTTACCTACAAGTGTTTTTAAACAATTTTAACAATTAACTACAGTGGTTTGCGAATGTGTCAGCGACTTGATGTGACAGTTCGTGCAAGTGTTTTTTAACAACTTTATCACTTGAATACAATGTTTTGTGGAAGTGTTAGTGACATCATGTGACAGTTACCTGCAAGAGTTTTTACATAATTTTAATAATTAATTACAACGTTTCGTGGATATGTCAGTGACAACAAGTGATATTTATCTGCAAGTGTTTTTAAGATACTTCGGCAACTAAATACAACGGTTTATGGAAGTGTCAGTGACAACAAGTGATATTTATCTGCAAGTGTTTTTAAGATACTTCGGCAACTAAATACAACGGTTTATGGAAGTGTCAGTGACAACAAATGATAGTTATCTGCAAGTGTTTTTAAGATACTTCGACAACTGAATACAATGTTTTGTGGAAGTGTCAGTGATATCAAGTGACAGGTTCCTACAAGTGTTCTTAAATTATTCCAACAATTGAATACGATGTTTAGTGGATGCTTCAGTGACATCAAGTGACAGTTATCTGAAAGTATTTTTAAATAATTATGATAAACTGATTAAATTTCGTCCGGTTTACATACACGGGTCTCGATTCGTGGCAACCTCCTCGTGGTGGGACCTGGGTCGATATCACTTGCTATTGTTTTCATTCTTTTTTAAATAAATGTGCTTTTAGTATGATACTTTGTTCAATATTAATGTCTAATAGCAAGTGGTATCGAGCGAATAGCCACGAAATCCGAATATTCGGTAGCCCTGACTACCGAATGTGCGGATTAATATATATTAGGTATATAATGTAGTATTTATTAGAATGTTCTGTATATACAATGTAAAAATATTGCATCTCAATTCAACTATCTTGAAATACTTGGAAAAAATGTGAACATTTTTCTCGTTCCGTCTTTTCTATATTTTTCTTAATTTATATCGTCACACAATGACGAAATTTTTAATTCGAAACGGGACTCTGATTTTCGCAACTTATTTGGGGAACTGTATCGTTGTATTAGCTTAATATATATATATATCCAAAGTAATTTTCTATTACTTTGTTGCTCAATATTAATTCAAGCGACGAAAGTCAAAGTATTCGATCTTTTGTTTCAGTAGCTTATAATTAGAGTCATTTAATTAAATAAACGTAATTTTTCTTTGACAATCGCTTGCTTTAGAGTCAGTGCCGGGTTTTGTACCGCAAATATAAAAAGATACTCGAAAAGAGTATTCGCGAAAGTAGAGTCAGTGTTTGTTCGTACCGCAAATCTTTTCAATATTTCGGTCGCGAATATCGGTCGTCGCTATCGCGAAAGTAGAGTCAGTGTTTGTTCGTACCGTAAATCGTTTGAAAATTTCGGTCGCGAATATCCGTCGTCGTGGTCGTGGAAGTCGAGCCTGTGCCTGCTCCTGTGGAGAGGACCTCCATCGTGCAGTCGGTGGACGATGGAGGTGTAAGTTTCATTTTTTAATTAATATTTTCTTCAATTGCCCCTTATTTCACTTGAAACTTAAAGTTCACTTCAACCGTTTGCGTCTCGATATCAAAAAGAATTTCTATATTTCATCGCTCTAAGGAAATAACTTTTATTTTGCATATAATTTATGTAGTATGTTCAGAGACTCAAGCGGTTAAGCGAATTAAATTAGAGTTTAATTGAGCCCACCCATTTTTCAATTAATTCTCTTTAGAGAACATACAGTTTGTATAATGTTGTCTTCTCTTTTGTTAAAGGACAGTCGCCATCGCAGTTTCACTATCCACGCAATTCCAACATCGTGGTGGTGCACGTACCTGTGGAGAGGACCTCCATCGTGCAGTCGGTGGACGATGGAGGTGTAAGTTTCATTACTTAATTAATATTTTTATTAATCAATCCCGATTTCACTTGAATTTTAAAGTTTACGAATTAAATTAGAGTTTTTTTATGCCCACCCATTATTCAAATGATTCTCCTTGGATAATATGCAGTTTATATAATGTTGTCTTCTCTTTGTTAAAGGCTGCACCGCAGTTTTAACATCGACTCAACTGCAACTTCGAGGTGGTGTCCGTTCCTGTGGAGAGGACCTCCATCGTGCAGTCGGTGGACGATGGAGGTGTAAGTGTCATTATTTAATTAATATTTTCATTGATCAATCCCGATTTCACTTGAAACTTAAAGTTTACGAATTCAATTAGAGTTTTTTTATGCCCACCCATTATTCAAATGATTCTCTTTGGAAAATAATGCAGTTTATATAATGTTGTCTTCTCTTTTGTTAAAGGAAGGACGATCTTCCATGGACTGGTGCAGCCTGACCGACAACGCAGTTCTACCACCGATGCAGCCATATCATCGACTACGACTGGGAGGAAAGGTACATATCATATTTTTTCGCCGATTGGTGAGTGAAAAATTTCAAAGTTCCTCCGGTCGTTCGAATCATGCCGTAGGACGAATGGTCCGAAACGGCACCGAACGACTGGTTGTATTTTACGTGTGCCAGTAGTTTGCGAACATAGTGACCGCGATTATGGTAATTAGTACCATAGTCGCGAGTAGTAACGATTTTTCTAGGATGTATAGTATGTAAGATATTTCGCGGGTGGTCAATTCCATTGTCAAAGTAAAATTTACGATTGTATATTGAATTTTTGGAAGAGTTACTTTGACGATGGCTTTGACCGAGAAATTTCAATGTCTTTACTAGAGTCAATTTTAGTCAGTTTTAATTATTATTTTTCATTTGATTTGTATAATTTGAATAGAGCGTCAATGCTCGAATTAGATTCACTTTTAATAGATTTCAATTCACTTTCTAATTCATTTAGAATTTCATTTTGTTTCAAAATCATGTTATTTATTGAAATTTCTTACGCCGCTTTTTATTAGATTAATCATTTTCGTTAGGATTTTCAGGTATTAACCCTAATTCTTTTTCTGTTTCTTTCAGAATCTTCCCTGTAAGTTTATGGTTTACGTTACTACTTTGTCACTATGTTCGCTTGTAGTAGTTGAATTAGTAGTTGTGTGGTAGTTAGTTGCTTCGCCGAATCGCAGCAAATAGCTGCGAATTCGGCATCGTCCGCGAGATTAGTGTTGCGAAAAATGATACGCGATTTTGCTCTTTTCATTATTTTATAAACTAGTGTTGCGAAAATTGATACGCGATTTTGCTCTTTTCTTTATTTTTCAGAGTAGTGTTGCGAAAAATGATACGCGATTTTGCTCTTTTCTTTATTTTTCAGAGTAGTGTTGCGAAACTTTATACGCGATTTGCATTTTTCTTTATTTTTCAGAGTAGTGTTGCGAAAATTTATACGCGATTTGCATTTTTCTTTATTTTTCAGAGTAGTGTTGCGAAAATTACACGCGATTTTGCTCTTTCATATATTTTATAAAGTAGTGTTGCGAAAATTGATACGCGATTTGCATTTTTCTTTCTTCATTAAAGTAGTGTTGCGAAACAAAGTACACGGTTTGCTCGATATTATATTCGCGATTTCAATTCTGCGAAAAGTCGCAGAACTGCGACTAATATCGCAAAAGTGCGATAAATGTCGCAAAACTGCGATTAATATCGCAAAAGTGCGATGAATGTCGCAAAACTGCGATTAATGTCGCAAAAGTGCGACAAATATCGCAAAGTGCGAAAAAATTCGCGATTATTAGAGTGGCGAAATTAAAACTCCACCTCAGCGGAGGTTGCTCGCGATTTTGCTCTTTTCTATATTTCATAAAGTAGTGTTGCGAAAAACTTATACGCGTCTTTGCTCTTTTCATTATTTTATAAATAAGTGTTGCGAAAAATGATACGCGATTTTGCTCTTTTCTTTATTTTTCAGGGTAGTGTTGCGAAAAATGATACGCGATTTTGCTCTTTTCTTTATTTTTCAGAGTAGTGTTGCGAAAATTGGTGCGCGTCTTTTGTCTTTTCATTATTTTATTATAAAGTAGTGTTGCGACAAATTGTACGCGATTTTGCTCTTTTATTTATTTTTCAGAGTAGTGTTGCGAAAATTGATACGCGATTTGCATTTTTCTTTCTCTATTAAAGTAGCGTTGCGAAACTAAGTACACGGTTTGCTCGATATTATATTCGCGATTTCAATTCTGCGAAAAGTCGCAGAACTGCGACTAATATCGCAAAAGTGCGATGAATGTCGCAAAACTGCGATTAATGTCGCAAAAGTGCGATTGACATCGCAAAAGTGCGATTAACGTCGCAAAACTGCGATAAATATCGCAAATTACTGTTGCGTCTATGTTGTGACGCAATTACGGGACACAGTCCCGTCTATTTTATAAATTATTCGCGATTATTAGAGTTGCGAAATTAAAACTCCACCTCAGTGGAGGTTGCTCGCGATTTTGCTCTTTTCTATATTTCATAAAGTAGTGTTGCGAGAGACTTGTACGCGTCTTTGCTCTTTTTATTATTTTATAAAGTAGTGTTGCGAAAATGTACACGCGATTTTGTTCTTTTCTTTATTTTTCAGGGTAGTGTTGCGAAAATTGATACGCGATTTTGCTCTTTTCTTTATTTTTCAGGGTAGTGTTGCGAAAATTGATACGCGATTTGCATTTTCCTTTCTTTTTTAAAGTAGTGTTGCGAAACTAAGTACACGGTTTGTTCGATTTTATATTCGCGATTTCAGGCTCCGAGAAATTCTTCTTCTCGGTCCAGGATGGGACGTCTTTTCATTTTAAAAAAGTGCGCGATTGTTAGAGTTGCGATATTATAAAGTGGCACCTCGGACAGGTTGCCCGCGAATTTGTTCGTTTATTTTCCGCGAACTTAGCGTTGCGAACATTCATAGCGTCTCGCGAAGATGCTCGCGAATTTTGTTCGGCGCGAAATTAGAGTTGCGAAAGTTCGTAGCGTCTCGCGAAGATGCTCGCGATTTTCCTCGCCGCGAAATTAGTGTTGCGAATATCGATAGCGCCTCGGATAGGCGCTCGCGATTTTTTACATTTAGAGTCAGTGTAATAAATAATGGACTTTTGTTTCGCAAGCCCTTGTCAAACGAAACATTGCGAAATATATGTTGAATCAATATATTGCCAAATATAGTATTTTGTTTTATAGTAGTATTTAGATCGTATACTATGACTACTCGACGTTCGAATTAAGTAGATTTTTTTATTAGAATTGTAGTTTGGGAACTATAAAGTTCCGTCGATATATTTCCCTGAATGTTTTGCATAAATCATAGTTCATTTTTATCGCGTATTCGCGATTACATGAACTTCCGTATGTTTGCATTCTTCCTCTATTTTGAGATGTTATTGAGATACTTTATTTCAACGTATGATTTCTAGTTTAAGAGATTTGTAAAACTATACGTTTAAGTTAGTTCTGATAAGTTTGCGTGTAGATTAACTTATTTCACTTTAGCCGTTTGAGTCTCAATATCAAAAAGATTCTTTATATTTCATCATTCTAAACAAATAACTTTTATTTTGCGTAAAATTTATATAGTACGTGCAGAGACTCGAACGGTTAAGTGAACTGTTAGTTCTGATAATTTTGCATTTAAGTTAACTTTTAAGACTTTGCGTTTAAGTAGAATGTAAGCTTCGCAACGATGGACACTCAACGTTGGGTTGTAATTTCCTCTCGTATTTTTTCTTTTTTAATCTTTCGCCGCCACAACAGGAAGACGTCATTTGCCGTTAAGATAGTTATATATTAGAGTTAAGATAGAATTGAAATATGTGTTTCTTAATATTGATTGTAATCAGAATTTAAGATAGTAATGTAAGTGAACAATGTACAGGGAGATCGACACCAATCGGCGGGGGTCTATCTCTTTTCGCGAAATAGAAAAGAAAAGTAGAGTCAGCGATTCCTTTGTTGCATCTTCTCTCGACACTGACGAGGTCAATGTCGAGAGAAAGTGTCTCAAAGGAACGCAGAATGCAATGGAGGTTGGTTGGATTTGCATTTTTGGGTCTCGATTCGTGGCAACCTCCTCGCGGTGGGACCCGGGTCGATATCACTTGCTATCGTTTCAATTTTTTTTTAAATGTACTTTTATCATGATATTTTATTAATTCAGATAGCAAGTGGTATCGAGCCAATAGCCACGATAGTTTAAGTTAGCATTAAGATTTCGCTTTTAAGTAGAATGTAAGCTTCGCAACGATGGAAACTCAACGTTGGGTTGTGATTTCCTCTCGTATTTTTTCTTTTTCAATCTTTCGCCGCCACAACAGGAAGACATCATTTGCCGTTAAGATAGTTATATCTTAGAGTTAAGATAGAATTGTAATATGTGTTTCTTAATATTGATTGTAATCAGAATTTAAGATAGTAATGTAAGTGAACAATGTACAGGGAGATCGACACCAATCGGCGGGGGTCTATCTCTTTTCGCGAAATAGAAAAGAAAAGTAGAGTCAGCGATTCCTTTGTTGCATCTTCTCTCGACACTGACGAGGTCAATGTCGAGAGAAAGTGTCTCAAAGGAACGCAGAATGCAATGGAGGTTGGTTGGATTTGCATTTTTGGGTCTCGATTCGTGGCAACCTCCTCGCGGTGGGACCCGGGTCGATATCACTTGCTATCGTTTCAATTTTTTTTTAAATGTACTTTTATCATGATATTTTATTAATTCAGATAGCATGTGGTATCGAGCCAATAGCCACGATAGTTTAAGTTAGCATTAAGATTTCGCTTTTAAGTAGAATGTAAGCTTCGCAACGATGGAAACTCAACGTTGGGTTGTGATTTCCTCTCGTATTTTTTCTTTTTCAATCTTTCGCCGCCACAACAGGAAGACGTCATTTGCCGTTAAGATAGTTATATCTTAGAGTTAAGATAGAATTGAAATATGCGTTTCTTAATATTGATTGTAATCAGAATTTAAGATAGTAATGTAAGTGATCAATGTACAGGGAGATCGACACCAATCGGCGGGGGTCTATCTCTTTTCGCGAAATAGAAAAAGAAAAGTAGAGTCCGCGATTCCTTGTTGCCGGGTCGATATCACTTGCTATTGTTTCAATTTTTTTTTAAATATACCTTTATCATGATATTTTAATAATTCAGATAGCAAATGGTATCGAGCCAATAGCCACGATAGTTTAAGTTAGCATTGAGATTTCGCGTTTAAGTAGAATGTAAGCTTCGCATCGACGGATAGTCAGCGTTGGGTTGCAATTTCCTCTCTCATACTTTTCTTTCCTAATCTTTCGCTCTTTAACACTAGCTTTACCAAACCAGACAAAATGACTGGTGCACACTTTTTTCCAAAGAATGTAAGCTTCGCATCGACGGATAGTCAGCGTTGGGTTGCAATTTCCTCTCTCATACTTTTCTTTCCTAATCTTTCGCTCTTTAACACTAGTTTTACCAAACCAGTCAAAATGACTGGTGCACAATTTTTTCCAAAAATTCTACGGCTTTATGAGAGAGCCGTAGAATAAATATTCTTCGTCCATCGTATAAAACATAAATTACCGAATCTATCATCTCTTTCGCATCTTAATTTTCCTTGCTTTGAGGTACATGTTTAACATATCTAAATATAGTAGATTTCACGCTGGTAAATCTAGTGTTAAGATTAAATCTGAAATGATTAACTATAAATATTAAATGGTTAACTATAAATATTAAATGATTAACTATAAATATTAAATGATTAACTATAAATGTTAAATGATTAAATTTTTAACGTTTCGTCTCGGAAGACTACGCCGCCACAACAGGAAGACGTGATTTAGCTTTAAGATAGTTATATTTTAGTTTTAAGATAGAGTTAAATTATCACGTAAGAATAAGCAAAATATTGTAAAATTATTGTGACTCGATACCGTGCTCATAGAAATTTCCGAGAGAAGACGAGTGATTTTCTTTGTTTGGTCTTTTTATCGTTCCGCTTTTTCCACCCGTTGTGCCCCTGCCCGGCTCGTACACCAGTGTTGTGTGGCGGCGGGGTGCGGTAGGTTGTGCGTTTGACAGGCGGTGTATCTCTCATTCGTTGGTATTTGGGCTGTAAGGTGGTGCGTTGACTTACGACTTTATGATCGGTTTGTCTCGGGGAGAACGGGGGTGATTGTGTAGGTTGGTATATGCCTGGGCAGAGGTGATGTACCCGCCGTCATTCGTGGCTATAAACCGTGTCATCGCCTCGCTACGTCTGGGCATAGGCCGCTGGCTATACACTCTCGTTCTCCTCAGCCAAACCTTTCATTCTGTCGTTCGGTCAACGCACGCTGACCCGCTTGTTCAAACGCTTTAACGATGACTTGATTCCCATATGCCCGATTCCACGCCCCGCATGATGCCCTTAGCTTGGCCATGCACACCGTGGTCACTGCGTGGCTGGGGGTGCGTGCACAACGCGGCTTTACCGCAAAGATTAACTTCTTCCCCCTTTGTTTTTTCTCGCGATCGCGTTTTCGGAAATTGCTCCCTTCCCCCTCGAAACTTTCTCGAGCACGGTTGAGAGATTATAGTTTCCTTTAGATTTAAATTAGAAGTATTCGTGGCAACCTCCTCGCGGTGGGACCCGGGTCGATATCATTTTCTATCGTTTCAACTTTTTTTAAATATGCCTTTAGTATACTTTATTAATTCAGATAGGAAGTGGTATCGAGCCAATAGCCACGATAGTTTAAGTTAATATTAAGATTTCGCTTTTAAGTAGAATGTAAGCTTCGCATCGATGGATACTCAGCGTTGGATTAAATCTTAAACGATTAATTATAAATATTAAATGATTAAATTTTTAACGTTTCGTCTCGGAAGACTACGCCGCCACAGCAGGAAGATGTTATTTAGCTTTAAGTTATATCTTAGTTTTAAGATAGAGTTAAATTATCACGTAAGAATGAGCAAAACATTGTAAAATTATTGTGACTCAATACCGTGCTCATAGAAATTTCCGAGAGAAGACGAGTGATTTTCTTTGCTTGTTCTTTTTATCGTTCCGCTTTTTCCACCCGTTGTGCCCCTGCTCGGCTCGTACACCAGTGTTGTGTGGCGGCGGGGTGCGGTAGGTTGTGCGTTTGACAGGCGGTGTATCTCTCATTCGTTGGTATTTGGGCTGTAAGGTGGTGCGTTGACTTACGACTTTATGATCGGTTTGTCTCGGGGAGAACGGGGGTGATTGTGTAGGTTGGTATATGCCTGGGCAGAGGTGATGTACCCGCCGTCATTCGTGGCTATAAACCGTGTCATCGCCTCGCTACGTCTGGGCATAGGCCGCTGGCTATACACTCTCGTTCTCCTCAGCCAAACCTTTCATTCTGTCGTTCGGTCAACGCACGCTGACCCGCTTGTTCAAACGCTTTAACGATGACTAGATTCCCATATGCCCGATTCCACGCCCCGCATGATGCCCTTAGCTTGGCCATGCACACCGTGGTCACTGCGTGGCTGGGGGTGCGTGCGCAACGCGGTTTTACCGCAAAGATTAACTTCTCCCCCCTTTGTTTTTTCTCGCGATCGCGTTTTCACTTAGTTTTCGGAAATTGCTCCCTTCCGCCTCGAAACTTTCTCGAGCACGATTGAGAGATTATAGTTTCCTTTAGATTTAAATTAGAAGTATTCGTGGCAACCTCCTCGCGGTGGGACCCGGGTCGATATCACTTGCTATCGTTTCAACTTTTTTTAAATATGCCTTTAGTATACTTTATTAATTCAGATAGGAAGTGGTATCGAGCCAATAGCCACGATAGTTTAAGTTAATATTAAGATTTCGCTTTTAAGTAGAATGTAAGCTTCGCATCGATGGATACTCAGCGTTGGATTAAATCTTAAACGATTAATTATAAATATTAAATGATTAAATTTTTAACGTTTCGTCTCGGAAGACTACGCCGCCATAACAGGAAGATGTTATTTAGCTTTAAGTTATATCTTAGTTTTAAGATAGAGTTAAATTATCACGTAAGAATGAGCAAAACATTGTAAAATTATTGTGACTCAATACCGTGCTCATAGAAATTTCCCAGAGAAGACGAGTGATTTTCTTTATTTGCTCTTTTTATCGTTCCGCTTTTTCCACCCGTTGTGCCCCTGCCCGGCTCGTACACCAGTGTTGTGTGGCGGCGGGGTGCGGTAGGTTGTGCGTTTGACAGGCGGTGTATCTCTCATTCGTTGGTATTTGGGCTGTAAGGTGGTGCGTTGACTTACGACTTTATGATCGGTTTGTTTCGGGGAGAACGGGGGTGATTGTGTAGGTTGGTATATGCCTGGGCAGAGGTGATGTACCCGCCGTCATTCGTGGCTATAAACCGTGTCATTGCCTCGCTACGTCTGGGCATAGGCCGCTGGCTATACACTCTCGTTCTCCTCAGCCAAACCTTTCATACTGTCGTTCGGTCAACGCACGCTGACCCGTTTGTTCAAACGCTTTAACGATGACTAGATTCCCATATGCCCGATTCCACGCCCCGCATGATGCCCTTAGCTTGGCCATGCACACCGTGGTCACTGCGTGGCTGGGGGTGCGTGCGCAACGCGGCTTTACCGCAAAGATTAACTTCTTCCCCCTTTGTTTTTTCTCGCGATCGCGTTTTCGGAAATTGCTCCCTTCCCTCTCGAAACTTTCTCGAGCACGGTTGAGAGATTATAGTTTCTTTTAGATTCAAATTAGAAGTAAAATAGTAATTTAGTCGATTAAGTTAACATTGTAAAGGGAGATCGACACTAATCGGCGGGTGTCTATCTCTTTTCGCGAAATAGAAAGAGTAAAGTAGAGTCAGCGATTCCTTTGTTGCATTTTCTCTCGATATTGACGAGGTCAATGTCGAGGGAAAGTGTTTCAGAGGAACGCAAAATGGAATGGAGGTTGGTTGGGCTTTTTTGGGTCCCGATTCGTGGCAACCTCCTCGTGGTGGGACCTGGGTCGATAATATTTGTCATCTCATTGTCCCACGTGTTCAATTAATTCAATACAAAATTGTGTGATGACGAATATTATCGAGCAGATAGCCACGAAATTCGAATACTTGGTATCTATGAATACCGAATGTTCGGATTTCTAGTTTAGTTTACATTTGAGCCTTTGCGTTCAAACTAGTTCTAAAGTTTTGTGATCAAATAAAAAGCACTCTCCGTGAGGACAAATGTCATTGGATATTTTTTCTTGAATTTGTACAATTTAAGTGAAGTTGGCCATTAAATAGATAGGTTTCATTAGCTTTTAGGAGAACTTTAATATTCATTTTGGAGAGCAACTTTAATTTCTCTTACTTGTTTTTCATCGTATTTCAGTTTCCTCAATGGGATATTCCATATAAGTATAATCAAAGAAGACATTTCCTGTTCATATACCATGTTTTAATCTACGTCAAAAAATGTATTGTTCCTTCGTAAAAATGGTAAGAAAAATTATGAATGTAATACGAGCCAATGTTTCGATGGCAACTTACTCAAAATTCATGGAGAAAGTATTAAATAAATCGAAAATTGATAAAATTAACGAAATATTATTTGTGCTCCGAGAGATTTCAAAGTCACGCGGAGTACGGTCATGTGCGCGCCCGAGTCTTCACCGTGCGGGCATATCAGGCTCGCGAAAGCATGCATCGATGTAAGAACGCGTCATTCGAACAGAAAAAAAGCATTTGACTAATTGAGAGTAAAATTCGAGGATAGCTCTTGATGATTTTGGATAAGAATAAACTACTGGAGCACACTTCTCACTACTCACCAATAGAATTATTCTCTAATGAGAGCCTTCGTTATACTTCCCAGACATTATATACATATCAAAAATTGTGACATTTCATACAATATGTTTAAGATGGAGAAGGGAGGAATAATTTATGAAAATTTCCAGATTTTCCTGGACTCGCAGCCAATTAGCCCGTTATTGCTTTCAACGAGAACAAAATAAAATAAAATCAAAGTCTTCGAATCATTGCGAGCAATAACGACCCAGGTCCCACCACGTGGAGGATGCTGCAATTGGGACCCAAAAAAATGGCCATCCATCCACCATCACATTTTGTCTTTCGTGTGACACATTTTTCCATCGTTTTTACAAGTTTAAACGACAGATTAAACCGGAGAATGTGACAGACGAAATTTCTTTGTCTACGTTACTTTCATTATCCATCTCGTACCGGAAGAGATAGATTTCTGACCGCGATGCACCGAGCATTCGATACATAAAAAGTAGCACGCAGCATTCATTCCATACATTCAGAGATTTAATTCTAAGTTTAAGATTTAACGAACTTATCCTCTACCCCATTATGACCTCACCCTCCCCTCTCATATTTCAGTCTGACCATCAATATCGGAGCAGTTGTTGCAAAAAGTCAACACTGTGGTCTAATCATCTGAAATACTATTTCCCATTGCGCAGTTTGTCCACATATATTTGAATTTATTCTTCTTTCTTCAGCTAGCACTTGGATATCTTCAGAGACGAATTTATTCATCATATTCCCATGTACCATTTTGGTATATTTTTGTATATTCCCATTTTGTTATATTTGGTACATTTTGATATCTTCCCATTTTGGTATGTTCCCATATACCACCTCAGTTCTCATGATAATATATTTCCCATCCGAAAATCGTACCGAAATAAAAATTGTAACGATAGTTTGGCACCAACGAAAAGGGATGAACTCAATGAGAGCTGACTAATTAAAACCAAAGATTTCTTTGAAGAATGATACCTGCCGCTTTATCAGTAAAGCAGGAAGTAAGCAATTTGACCAGGAATGAGGAATGGATTCTGCTTGACACAGAATGGAAGGAAACATTCAGTTACTACCAGAAAAGGAAACCACCCAACAATGAATTGAACTTCGACGACAATACAAACGTTACGAATATCCGTAAACCGTACAAACTGAAACCATCAACTATGCCGACAATGTTATGGAAACAGTCACACAAAGCCTCAAAAACGATATTTGAAAATATAAAACAATTTACGAAACAAGACACCAGAGAAAAATATCCATCAATCAGCTTTCGGAATTAGGTTGATCCATGTATTTCCTGCAAGAAAAAAGTATTCGTTAGTAAAATTATGTGACATTGTGGGCTCCTTTAAAGTCTCCATATATCCGTGTCTTTTAATTTCCATGTGCATGACTCATTTCATTTCCAATAAATATCCATGATTGTATTTTCTCTTTAATAAAATGACGGTATCAATTTCAGTGTCCATTAACCATCATAAAAATCATCTTCTCTTAACTTTCCAAATATGTGTAAGTATATTTCTTCAATCTACAACAGACTTTCATTAATTTTGCCCAAAGAAGGGATAAAAAGAAGAGTTAAGAAGACTTTAATCATTATTTTCCATAAATTTCAATATAAAATGAATCGAAAGTTGCAAAATTTTAATGTTCTTAAGGAAATTAATAACACCGAGGACGACAAGCATATATAAGTATGTAATTGAAATATAATGTAGTACAATAACATTTTTAATAGTTTTTAAACTTTCAACAATATTCAATAATAAACTTTGCAAGATGAAATCTGCACAGAAATGCCTGACTTTCATGAAATGACAATCGGTATAATAAAAAGCAAGGGATTAGGGAACAGCTGAATAGAAAAAATAATTAGACATGAAAAAACAACCCGACAAGCTCAAACGAGCATTTTTAATGAGTTCGCGAAATAATTTTCGAGCAGCCACTTTAAGCGCTATCGCGTCCCGTGGCTCTAATTCATCAAATTCGCGTAAAAAAAATCGCGAGCCGCCACTGTGGGCGTTACCATGTCCCGTGACTCTAATTCATCAAATTCCCGAAAAAATCGCGAGCAGCCACTGTGGGCGCTATTGTCATTCGCAACTCTAATTAATCGATTTTGCGAGCAAATCGCGAGCATGAATTTTCGCAACACTACTTAACCGAATTCGCGAGCAAATCGTGAGGATCAATTGTCGCAACACTGATTAATCGAATTCGCGAGCAAATCGCGAGGATCAATTGTCGCAACACTAATTTGCGGATAAAGAGTCGTCCTTTTGCGACTCCAGAGTACCTCGTCCGGTACCAGTGTCGTCCATGCTGCCGAGTTGATCGTGACTCTAATTCACCGAGTATTGAGCAAAGAAAAATCCGCTTGGAAGTTCTTATCGCAACGCTAATATCGCGAAAACTAGACAATGATGAAACCTGAAAATCCCTGATTTTGGCAAACTCCCGCGCACCAGTCTTAGGTGCTCTCTGTTCCGCAACGCTACTTTACTTAGAGCCCTGATACGAGCAAAACCCGTGCACCCTATGGTGCTTCTTCTAATCTCGCAACTCTACATATTACAAACCTAATGCGTGGCAAACCCGTGCACCAATTTCCGGTGCTGTTTTCTTTAGTCGCAACTCTACTTTATATCAAAATTGAGAGAGCTCCCGATGACCCTTCTCAAGGGTCAATAGCTTCGAGACTCTACGTTAAGTAAAAACCTAAACCGAGCAAAATCCCGGGCACAAGTTGTGCATTCTCGAAAAGTTACTTTCGCGAAACTAATAGAAAAAATTCAACGCGCTTACATTTATTCGCAACACTAATTTCGCGGGAGTTAATACGAACAAAATCGCGGCTTACTGACTACTGACTACTACTACATGCACTAAGCGAGCACAGTGACAAATATTTAGTGGCAATGGCGCCCATTCTAGAATCCGAGGACTCGAAAATGGTCAGCCATTCGTTGCGACCCCTTCTTGCGACAGTTTGTTCGGGGTCTCTTCGGCGGATGCCTCTTCTTTCTTCGGGCTCCTGCCCCAGGAACGTTGCTCAAATATCTCGCCGGCACGTGTACAATTGTCAGCTACCCCGAGGAGCTTTCGCGAGGAAACAACCCGAGCGATGTCAGGACGAGCAGCGATTTCGGCAATCGCCCCCCGTGTCTGCATCAATGCTCGAGTTGCTTCCTTATTTGGCAATGATATTCGAGCAAGCTGAAACACTAAAACTAAGAATCGCGATCGAACGAGATCCGGATCCGTTCAACCACGATTGATCCCAGGGGCAGACGTCTCACCCTACTCGCGCGCGATTGTGATAGCCTCGCCTCCTGGCCCTACCTACTTAACTTATGTTAGACCAACGCAAACACTCAGTCGAGATGGTATGCTACCTACCTACCTATCACCTATATTTAAAATGGCAAATCGCGGTTCAATCATCACAAAACATTCACTCACGATCATCATTTAAGAGCTCGGGCGCAAGGGCCTACACTAGAGAGCCACCCCGGGGTGACTCCGACACCCGAACTCCGTGCACAACTTTCACTCTCTAAGTGTACGTACCATTTCCTGAAATCGACTGACAAGCAAAGCGGACATTGCGTAATAGTAAAGTGAATTTATCATTTACGTCGCGTACAAGGGAACCGTGGTATCGTTATATGTTTAAAACGTCGCGCGAGACAATTGAAAGCAGTTTTAGGAAGAACGGTAACGCATATGGCTCGTGTTCATAATACATGTAAAGTTGGATTGGACTTTGAAATTTAATGTGAAATACCATATGCGTTAATATATTCACCGAGCGGTGAAACCGAGTATAAGTTATAATCGCGGAGGGTTCCTTCAACAGAATGAATTCGAGCAAGAACGAACGGCAAATTATTGTCCGTTTCTATGAGTTTAAAATGCGACGCAAGATCCACGGCCTAGCCATAACACACAAACGTGGAAATTACGTCGTGCACGACTCGCCTTGACAATGTCAGTCGCCAAAAGTGATTAGTCCTACCAGAGCTCAGCCGCCGCCCAGACTTATCAGCATAGCACCTGGGCATGCAAATATGTCTGAGCTGAAAAGCGAACACGAGCAAGTGTCAGCTAAAGATTAGTGCTGAAAATCCTGAGCTTGAAAAATGATTAATTAGTTGTATCTAACGATCTATTTTTCTTTCTTAAAAGTATTTCATTATTCAGGCAAGATATATATCAATATTGAAAGGTAATTGGCAATTAAAGCAAAGACTCTACTAAGAATATTTATAATATCTTCAAAAATCAAATACTTTAAGTTAAATTAAATAGCTGAGACAACCACCTTTCTTTATTATTTAAAAGTCTGAAAATTTATATTTATTTCAACCGAAAGGCGTCACCCGGCGCGGCCTGGGTCAATTGCTGCCGGGGCTCTAACGTAATTTTGGGCAAACTATTGGAAATTTATATGAAATCATATTTGTTGGGCGCCAGTTGGTTCTATTAACCAACACAAGTTTTATTTAACAAAATAAGGCTAGTTGAGCCAGCGGTAGGTGAGGCCCTCTCAGGGGAGGGTAGGTCGGACGACCCGAAAGGTAAAGTACAAGAAATGGAATGCCAAATATAAAGACAAAATTATTTACTTCAGATAAATAGTTCTCACTTACTTGACAATTGTTGTTGCTTAACACTAGTTATTGACAAATGTATTCAAGCCGTAGCCGTAACAATTTCTTATTGCGAAATATATCCTTTATAATATCTTTCTATAGCTTATGAGACCGGAGATTACTCTTGAACCTTATTCGACGGTCCCCCGGGACAGAGTGTCGCATGCTCGATCGGCGATCGAACCCGAAAGATGTTCGCCCTCTGCTGGCCCTTTGTCTATTACAATTAACGGCGCCATTTCCTTACGAGGGAATTTCGAACGCGAGTCGGTAATATTCTCGCTTATCTGGAGTCGGATCCCCGATGACGTTGACTAGGTTGACAATTTTACTTTCCTGTCACATTCTCCCCCCTCAAACCTCAACGTCGGAGAGGGATGATCTCAGCGAAGCTGCGAAACGGTCTCTCTACAATAAGAGCTAGTTAACAATCTTATAAATTTTGAAATAGGCTTTAGCAAGTTGAGAACTAGAGTCTTACCTGAAGTATTCCACGACATAATTTGAAAAATCTCGTCTTCATAATTTCCTCACTCCATTTCCTGTGGAAGGAAGGGATTATCGGAAACACACGCAGTCACGACATGTTACTATGAGACATTTGTTAAGGAGTAGTAGGTAGGCAAGGACAAACACAATAAAGAAAGTCTCTAATGATTAACAGATTATCCTCGCACGCTGACATTGTCCAGTTGAGGAGTCGTTGATAGTTGAACGGGATCCCTGCTGGGTCTTGTCGAAAGTTTTCTTAAATTTTGTTGGGACCACGACCTTGATCTTCTCGTCTCCGCTCAGCTCTGGGCGCTCCTTCATTATTTGGTTGAAGGTTGGTTCCCGCGGTAGTGACGCTGGTTCGACTACTGACGGTGCGACTTGTGCAGACGGGTTGTCCGTCGATCGGGGTGTCTTCTTGTACTGTCTGCCCGTTTTCGTAGCAGGTTCTCCTGGTGGAGGTCTGCTTCTGTGATGACAGTTGTCTAAGTCTGTAGCCTGGAAGGCAGTTTGTTGCGTATCTTTTGCAACAAAGTGCGGGCTTCCTCGGGTGCTCCTGCCTTGATGGTTGTCACTGGCCAACGCTTGCTGAACTTTGGTATGGCTCCCTGCCCTGTGGGAGCGGGTTTGTCCTTTGTGACGGTTAATTGTTCATCGAATAACGACGCCAGGGTGATATCCTCATCGTCCGATGTGGCACCGGAAGAGCTGTCGCTGCCTATTGGAGCTTGCAGGTTTATGGGCTCCTTTGTCAAGTCGGCGAGTTGTCGAATCGCCTGCTTCTTCTTCTCGACGTCTTCTGTTCTTGCCAAATTAGGGGTTGATGCGTCCATTTTGACAATACAGTTTATGTTTAACGCGGGGATAAGACAAACATAAAGGTGACGAAAAGGACATCTACAGAGGAGTGTTAGGGTTCCTAAGACTACGACGTGGAATCTTTAAGTCTGTTAGATAGTATTTACCAATGAGTTTGTTATTCTGGTCTACTAGCTCCACAGTCATAGGTCCTAATACCTTTCTTATTTTGACTGCTCCAAGATATTTGTGTGCCAGCTTAGCATTGTAACCCTCTGCTTTATTACTAAGTTTTTTATTAGGATAATAGACTTCCGTCCCTTTCTTTACCTTAATTTGTGTTACCCTGTCTTTATTGAGCTTGGCGAGACGTTCGTCCGAATATTTCTTTAATTGCATTTCGATTTTATGCCGTAACTCATCGATGTTATTCATTCTCTCTACCTAATGGTTTACTGCGTCATTTGAAACACGCGATGCATTTTCTGAGCTACTGACATGTCGAAAAATTGCTTCTCGCCCGTGGTTTAGGAAAAATGGCGATATTCGCGTTCCTGCATGTGGTACCGTGTTATACGCAAACTGAAGTTTGGACAAATATTGATCCCACTCGCTCTGCTTGTCTTTGACGAATGCAGCTATCAATGGTTTTATTGTCTGGTTAACGCGCTCTACCGGATTTCCTTGTGGATGCGCTAACGGAGTGGTAATATGTTTTACTCCTCTCGCGGCTAAGAAATTGCTAACATCTCTGTTAAGATACTCTTTACCGTTGTCGGAGATAATCGATTGAGGTGTACCCCATCTATCGAAAATAGCGTCCAATGCTTTAACTACCGTTTTACCCTTCTTACCGCGAGTCGCGAACAATTCGATGCATTTTGTCGAAAGGTCTTGAATGACAATTATATGGGAGTTACCTTTCTTCGAACGAGTAGTCTACGAGTTTACTAGAAATTGTTGCGTGTAATTCATTATCCGTAAGATCTAACTCGTCCTCCGTTCCGTCCTCTATTTCCCATAGAAAGTTTGTAACGTTATTTTGAATTACTTGCGGGTTATCCCCTACATAGTGCAAAGTATGTACCACGGGGTTGCTAGACTTTCGGTCAAGATCTTTTATCTGGTCAATTTTTATTTCCGTATTTATATTATCCTTATTAATACGATTATTTCCCTCGGTCACGCCCTGTCGTCTAGTAACTGAAGGAGAAGCTACTGAGGGCCTTTCAGGTTTCCCTGAAATGCTGAACAATCTTTATTAGTGTGTCCCTTTTTCTTGCAAATAAAACACACTTCTTGTCTTTCCGCGGAGCACGAACGCGCTAGGTGTCCCCATTCACCGCAATTATAGCAAAATACTTTACTCCAATCTCGCGGTGTATTAGGCCATACTTTCTGTGAAGTATCGTTCGACTTGGACGAAACATTACTCCGCTTGATTTTTTCGTCTAAATTAGATAGGTTTTGTTCTAACCGTTGGTGTGTTAACGACTTGGAATTAGATGTGGTTCGTTTATTAGTTCTATTCGACCAGTGAATTTTCGGCTGAAAAGCTTCTAAGTTCGCGGCGGTATTGTAATTTTGGTTTGCGCTATTTTGGGAGATTTCCGAATTATCTTCGCTTGAAATTTCCCTTTGTAGTTGTCGCATATCCACCCTTTCTTTCCTGGTCCGCGTTTCTCTATTGCTTTCGATCGAACGATTATAGATGTAATATCTTTCATTTACATAATGTAAGAAATCTTCATAATTAGTAATCGGCAAATTTAAAATTTCTAAAGTTAGCCGCGGATTGAATTTTACCAGGATCTGTTTTAATTGATCTTTAAACGATGGTGGACGTTTCATTTTTTCGAATATGAAGCGAGCTCTACAAGTGAACAACGCGAGACTCTCGCCCCTTTCTACTTTTAAATCTCGGATTTCAGCAAAAAGATCACCGTCAGCTTTCCTAACTCCCCATTGGTATCGGAAGGCTCTTGTGAATTCTCTCCAAGTACGCCAGTGTCTTTTGTTAATCAGGTACCAACTTCTATAAGCACCTTCGAATATATTTGACAAACACGGAACAAATAGATCTTTATTGACTCCGCTTGTATTTAGGAGATCTTTCAAAATTAATAGGAAATGGTCCGGATCCTTTTCCGTGCGTGGGAAATTAATTTTCCATCCGGCTACTATTCTACCTATTTTGAGAGCTAAATTAGAATCCGAAGTGCTTGTACTAGTAGGTGAATTACTCGTTCGTCTACCGCGTACGGACGAAAATAACGAGGATTGTCTAATTCTATTGTTGTAAAAGTCACTATCCGAGCTGTTTATCCCGTCGCTGTTGCCGGATTCACTGGTTCGCCAGTAGAACGCGCCCCTTCTAGTCGATCCTCTACGACGATCTAGAAAATTTCGCGAAGGTGGTAGGTCATTGGTACTATCAGAACTTTCGTTACTAAAACGACGCGTTTCTAACCGTGAATTTCTCTGGCTTGATCTGTGAAGCGAGGAATTGTAGTTATTATCGATTAATTCGTCTAATCGGGATATTCGGCGATATTCATCGGCTGTTACGAAATTTTCTTCGAACACCCTTTTTCCGTTCGGTAGATAATAAACCGTTTTAATTTTCTGTGGTTCGTTAAGAGAACTTCGTTCCGATATGGTTCGCCTCTGACCATCTTGTGCTATAAAAATTGGGTTATCGAAGTGTACTCTTCGAAATTCCCTTTCGACCGATTCTTCGGCCCTTCCACTAAACGTAGGATCGTTAATCTCTAAATTTATCAAATTTTGGGGATAAGATTCGAGACTGCCTGTTCGAATCCTATCACTGACAGGGTTATTATTTGACAATAATCTTTGACTTCCCTGACTAAGACACGGATTTACAATTCTCCGATTTTCATAAACAAAGTTATCAGTTCGAACTACAGACGGTTCTCCCTGACTCTCATTAATCAATTGCGAATTATCGCTACGGACCATAGACGATCCTTCTCTAATTGCCATATTTCTCTTTGAAAAATTATTTCTATTTGCTCTACGCCCGGGTTCGACGACAGACGGTTTACCCCGAGTTCTATTATTTTCACGTTCCGAAGCAGAGGCCCCCCTTCGCCGATTCCTACAACGCGAGGTTCCCGGATCCCTCCCTTCGTCACTATATTCACTGAGTGAGGGGGAATTCGACCCCTCCTCTTCTCGTGATGGCAACCCTGACGCGTCTCCCCCCTCAGACCGGTGGTTATAACGCGACGAACTATTATTGCCTAATATACTGACATAATTTTCCAAGTTATGTCCCTGACTCTGTCCCATTAAGCCTTGCATTGCATTTATTATTCTATTCTGAAATTCATTTAATTTAGCGTCTAGCTCAGCCCGTAGACCTGTCAACTGAGCATCTTCGACGCACGTTACTAACGTCTCGTGGGGTGTGGGGGTATTCCTTCCCCTTTCCCCTTCAACTTGTACCGGAGTCCCTATCCGAACAGACGCGGAAGGTGGCCCGATAGTATTATCATTTAACATACCTGTTTCTATATTCTGAACAGTTTCAATGTCGACCGTTGCCTTAGCATTTCGCGGATTCTTATCGGTTTGACTTTGAACGCTACTTGCGACAGATTCCTCTCCCGATATATCTCCTCCTAGCGAAGCTGTATTCGGCATTTCAAGCGAGGTCGATTCTTTGCCCTTTTTCGTATTACCCCTCGTATTCCGCGGCGCCGTTCCTTTCGACTTCCGCGGGGGAGAAAGAAATAATGAAGTCATTATATAATATTTCGGAGAACGAATTGCCAAGATAAATGTTCTAGTACTTACTATTAGTACACTCAAGTAATATTTCAATTAATGTTCATCAATAATAACATCCATAGTATTCAATATTCACAAATAATATCTCAATCAATATTCATCAATAACATCCATAATATTCAATATTCACAAATAATATTTCAATCAATATTCATCAATAACATCCATAATATTCAATATTCACAAATAATATTTCAATCAATATTCATCAATAACATTTTGCATAATTATTCAGTGTTCACAAATAATTTTCATAATAAGTAATATTCATCAATAATAATTTGCATAATATTCAACATTCACAAATAATATTCATAATAAGCAATATTCATCAATAATAATTTGCATGATATTCAATGTTCACAAATAATATTCATGATTAATAATATTCATCAATAGTAATTTGCATGGTATTCAAACAATTTTATAACGGTTACCAGTAGACCAAGATTTCAAGGAAAAATTTTTTTTATAACTGTTACCAACAGACCAAGATTCCAAGGAATTTGAAACGTATTTAGCAAATGAAAGTAAGAGGAAGAAAGCCCTTGTGAAGATAACGCTCAACGTAAACAACTCGACTAAGCCCAAACAAGGTCGCTGCGACCGGACGTTTCTTATACGAAACGGTCGTTCGCTCTACGAAAATATTTTAACCGTAATTCAATGAATTTACCAGAACTTTACATTTACTTCGAATTTTAAGCATTTAATATCAATAGTATAATTCCAAAATTTGCCCAGACAACAATATTAAATGAAATACTAAATTTTATAGCAAAATTTTCCAACCTGGCCCCACGTTGGGCGCCAAATGAGACAACCACCTTTCTTTATTATTTAAAAGTCTGAAAATTTATATTTATTTCAACCGAAAGGCGTCACCCGGCGCGGCCTGGGTCAATTGCTGCCGGGGCTCTAACGTAATTTTGGGCAAACTATTGGAAATTTATATGAAATCATATTTGTTGGGCGCCAGTTGGTTCTATTAACCAACACAAGTTTTATTTAACAAAATAAGGCTAGTTGAGCCAGCGGTAGGTGAGGCCCTCTCAGGGGAGGGTAGGTCGGACGACCCGAAAGGTAAAGTACAAGAAATGGAATGCCAAATATAAAGACAAAATTATTTACTTCAGATAAATAGTTCTCACTTACTTGACAATTGTTGTTGCTTAACACTAGTTATTGACAAATGTATTCAAGCCGTAGCCGTAACAATTTCTTATTGCGAAATATATCCTTTATAATATCTTTCTATAGCTTATGAGACCGGAGATTACTCTTGAACCTTATTCGACGGTCCCCCGGGACAGAGTGTCGCATGCTCGATCGGCGATCGAACCCGAAAGATGTTCGCCCTCTGCTGGCCCTTTGTCTATTACAATTAACGGCGCCATTTCCTTACGAGGGAATTTCGAACGCGAGTCGGTAATATTCTCGCTTATCTGGAGTCGGATCCCCGATGACGTTGACTAGGTTGACAATTTTACTTTCCTGTCACATAGCATATTGAAGTTTAAAGTGAATATTATATTAAACTTTATGTTGAAAATATGTATATTGAATACATGCAGTATCCTCGAGAGATTCCGCCATCGAAGTAAATGGTTCAAAGGATATAGAAAAGACATTGCAAACTGATACTTCGATTCTAGAATCTGCCCGTCGCGAAGTGTCTTCTTGCACATTATAGATGGCAAAGTTTTTCGGCTCTTTGGATCAACGGAAACGGGAATAATCGTTGAGCAGCACTCAATCGTGCGTTACAATTGTCATTGCGCGATTGTTCGAGCAAATATAATAAAAAATACGAAGTCAGATGGGTGATCCGTCTTCAGAATCTACTCGCGCAAAGTTAATTTCGCGGAATTTATTCGCGATTTGAGCCTATCGTTCATGTACATTCATTCATTGAGCAATCGCGGCATACAAGAAGACCTATCCTGAGCTAAAAAACACCCTAAATATACAATTGTACATGAGTAGGATACTAATTATCTAACCCATGGTCACGGTGCTCGCAAAAAGAAATAATACAACCAGTCGCCCATGCCGATTCGGACCAATCATCCTACGGCATGAATCGGGGTCCCGGAGGAATTTAACCGCATGCGACTCACCGAACGCAGAAAATAATTCACGAGATGCCTTTCCGAGTAATCCAAGGGCCACCCAGAGCTCCACGTTCGTCTCGACAAGATAAGATCTAAAAGGGAGGAAAATCTTGCGTTAAAAATAATCTGCCTAACGTAATCTATGAGAAAAAGTATTGCAAACAACATATATTTTAAAAGCTTCAACTTACGAAATAAAATTCGAAGTTCCGGTGGTGGTACATCTGCCAACTGGAACTCCTCAGACTCTAACACCGTGACGAAAAATAAAATACAGAAAAACGCGGCCGTTTCCTTCTTAACCGGCGAAAAAAGTGAATCTACTTTCTTCGCGACACAAATATTGCAATAAGAGCCACGACGCTCTGGAATAAATGTTCTATCTCTTTAATTTCGATGCAAACACTGGCTTTACTGTCGCGGTGAAGTTCATGGGCATCGGTATACCCTAATAATCTCTAATAATGAACTTTGAGGTTAAGACAGAGGCGGGTGCTCTGTGCAAACAAAACTGCTATAACAGGTAATACGCAATTAACACTGACTCTAAGACCGCATTGCGCGCGGCCACTAGTTGCTGAAAAGGAAAATGGTGGATGAGGGGGGCGGGGGGAAGAGGGTATGCATGGCAGAAGGCCAAAATACAATGGAAACGGCAAATTTCTCATTTTTCCTGTCATTCAAAAGTCAAGCATCTCTGTTGAAGACGTTTTGCATCCGCAGGGACAAGAGATCGAAGAAATTATACTCACGAAACTCGAAATATTGGAAAATGCGTCGTAGCAGCTTCCCGGCCGGCCAGAGAGAACAGCAACAGCAACATTTTGCCTCCTACTGTTATAGAAACAGAAGAAATCAACGTTTCCATATAATATTCGGATGCACAAGCACAAAGGACTATCTGAGACGCAGATTCGTGCAGAATTATCGAATATTTCTTACCGAAAAATGAAACAAATGCAGGAGCACAAATTGTCAACTGGACGCGGCAATACTTTCTAAGATGGCGGCCGTTCTGCGTCTGCGTCTGAGCAGGATATGCGCGCGAGCGTTCTGCGCAGACGCCATGACGGTAATGAGTGAAATAGCAATGAATAACAAGCAAAGGCAAATTCGGATTTGTCCATCGAGTAAAAGAATTCCGATAATTCGAACCGCGATAGTAAGAATAGCTCCGAATTCGCCGTAACGGAAGAAATAGAACTCACGTACTCGGAAATGTTTGACTGTGAATCGCAGCATCGTCTCTACCGGCGAGAGAAGAAGAGCTCAACCAATGTTTTTTCTCCAGTCGTTGTAAAAAGGGAGACATCGATGACTCGGCACTCTATTCGGATGCGGAAAGGCCAATAACTGACTGGAAGTGGAATTCGATCGCAGCCTTTGACAATTTCTTGACGAAAAATGAGTCGAGCGGAGGAGCACTCGTTTACCCAACTGTACGCGGCAAACTTTCCAAGATGTCGCTTCTCCGCGTCTGCGCGCGCATTGTTAGGAGCGGTTGCCATGACAGCAGTGAGTGCAATAGCAACTATGAAATAACGTAGTTAAATTCGCAGCGCCGTAAAACGTGATTTTTCCACTTATACATTAATTTTACTTGTGGATTGTTCTTCAGAATAAAAGAAGTGTTATAGTTCGAACCGTCATGTTGAGACTTGCTCGTTCTACGTCGAAACGGAAGAAATATAACTTACATAAATATAAATAATCCCAGACACTTGACCGTGCATCGCAGC
Source organism: Cerceris rybyensis (assembly GCA_910591515.1). Lineage (NCBI taxonomy): Eukaryota > Metazoa > Arthropoda > Insecta > Hymenoptera > Crabronidae > Cerceris > Cerceris rybyensis. The sequence goes on from OU342797.1 coordinate 793,605, forward strand.
AGCAAATACGAGTAAATTATTTGGACCGTTTATTTTGAAAGTGGGGTAAGTCCATTTTCTCTTGTTTCGAAATATTTAAAGGTTAGCATATCTGGCAGTCAATTTAAAAATATTGGTTAATTATGACGAATCTGACAATGTTTCTATCAATTTATCAATATCTAATTTGATTATACAAATTTCTTTTAGGCGAATTTAACTAAAATTATTTATATTTACAGGCTGCAAATGAACTTACACCACTTTCAAAATACACGGTCCATTTAACAACTGTGCAAAAGTTAAAGAATCCTGTAGAATCGTGTTTTGGAATAATAGTACTAGCATTATTTATCGCCAAATTCGTACGAGGGTTAACGTTGTAAAAGGAAAAAGTTAAGAGTAAATGTCGCGAGAGGTCGCATCGATGCTCTTAACCTCGTAGTTATCCGATGATCGTTACTAAATTTCTAATTAATATCGTAAAAAGGATAAATATCAAATAGCACGAATGATACTACGTAAGAAATAGACGAGAGTGATATTGTTTGGTGGTCGGTAAACGAGGAAGTAGGGAAAACGGCAATCACATCGAGTTCGTGCGATGGTACCGAGCGAAGAGAGAGAATGGCGCACTATCTCCATCTGGCAGAAGAGAGGCGTTCGTAGAGGCTCTAGTTATCATTCAATTTGCGCCTTTTTCATTCTATGTGTTAACAGATGGCAACACAAAGTTTCCTTGGCACGAAACACCAACTAATTTTAACAAAAACACTTTTGTTTTTACTGTCTAATATTCTATACATTTCTTCGACCATTACCTTCGAACTCAATAATTCCCAACCAGAACGATCAATCATCTACGAATATGTTTTCCTCGTTGATCGATATTTTCCGACCGGCTATTTCTTCGTTAAACCATAGTCCTTTTTTTTATTTCGTTCGGTTCTCTCGCTCGACATATGGGCTGTCCATAATTTCAAAGCGTGCCGCCTCGTATAAGGCGGAAAGTGGCATAAACGCGAGGCGTTTTTGATTTATACCGAGTGGCCGGCCCTCCCAACTGGAGAGCCGCATCCGGCAACCAAAAAGGTATCTAGGACGAGCGTGAGCGAACAAGCGAGTGCTCGTCGTAAAGAAGAAATTCTCAGCGCTAAAAGCTTTTTACGAATCTCCTGATGGACGATGATGCGCCTGTTAAAGTATAGAGATGTAAAAAGCGATGCTCGGAAATCCCGAGTCACTCGAGAAACACCTCGACACTTTTTTTCCTGAGAAACCCAGCGGCGCGTCGGAATACCGACGAAATTCGTCTTTCGCGAAAGGAAATGAGTCGTTAGGTGGTCGGTAGAGATAGAAGGAGAATTTGTTACGTTTGATCGAATTGAAGATGAGTTTTCGAGAGCAGGAAGTGTTTGGATAGAGTTCGAGGTGGATTCTATAAAGAGGTACATATTCGAGTATCCGTAGTGCTTCGAACGATTCGCGGTTTGCAGGGCGCGCCAGTCCGGGGTCTATTTTGGAGCAGGCTGTATTTATAACTACCCTTACCTTTCCTGGGCCGAAGTACGGAGAGACACTAACGTAAATGGTATTGCGGCGATCTCGGTTCCCTTTCAGATAGACCGAGGTCACCGAGAATCATCGACGAATAGATCGAAAGGCTTTGGTATCGCTTCAAATTTACGGTTTCACCGGCCGCGCTTTTCTTTGACGTCGATCCTTTCGAATTTACATTTGACTTGCTGTCATTACTTTTCCTTTGGAGACGAGGCCGATCGTTTCAACTTATTACTTATCCTTGTGCCTCTTGCCGTTCATCGAACTGCACGAATAAATTATCGGATGCATTCAGCTGCGATGAAGCGTTTTTGAGCGGACGGAGTATCTGATTTTTCGATACGTCGACCGCAACAGGCAAGAAACGAAGAAGCCTGGACAAGGTCGAACGATGAATAACTCTTCCGAGAGAGCGGAGCGAAGGAAAATTGCGCGTCACGATCACGACTTTGCATAACGCGAACGGTCAGCCAATAGTTCCGAGTATAATCTCGGAAAAGCGAGATAAATATGCAGACGGCCCGCAGACCGATCCGTTCACTCGTTTATATTTGGATAGCGATGATCCACCGTCTCTCCTCGATCTCGATGCATCGAAACGCGGCGCATAGTTTATCAAACTTTACGTCACACCGAGACTGACGGTCAATTTCATTTTATTCGACGTGGGTGATCGAAATATAGCTCTCTGCAACGCGAACGTAAAACAACGCCGACCGGTCCGATCGCGGGGTTTCGCGATACGTTTTCTTAGCGCGATTCCAAAGAAACAACTTGAAAGGAATGCACGCGCCGCGTTATTGGATGAAATTCTGCATCGGGGCCTTCGGCCGCGATACCGTGAATCCGTCGACTTCTAAGAAGACCCCGATCCAAAGTAGTCAACCCAAATGCCGGGCATTTCGACGGAGATGCGATTAAAATTGCACCGGCGCAGAATCAAATTCCGTCCTAACAATATGCGTTGCGCCGCGAATTCGAAAGGATACTTTCGTATGCGATCCGATAGCAGATGCTCGAACGGTAGTTTAAGCAGTCCAATTGGGATGAAATTAAGTAGAATTGACAATATAAATAGACAGAATAACGACGCGTAGCTGAACTTGTATGGCGAAAAAGATGTGCTCGACTCTTTTATCAAGGTATCTCCCCAAAGAAAAATCCAACGACGACCCGAGGATTTTTTCCTCCTTCCATCCAGGAGACAGTCGGCTCGCATCGGACCTCGGAGTCGAGATGTATTTCCCATGACAGAATGGACAGATTTGTGCCACGTGATACTGTTTTGACTGATATCCCTCGCCGGCAGAAGGTTGTCGAGGAAAAACTAGAGGCCGGCTGAAACGTGAAGATGCATTCCCATGGGAGGCGCCGCGGGAGAAGGTTTTTAAAGTGGCCACAGTCTCTTCTGTCAAACAAAAGCTTATTATATATTAGCCTGTCCCGGCTAGATGCGAGGGAATTTGTTCTTTTTCTACGTTCGAGGGCAAGCAACCGAGCGAGACCGTCCTCCGGCTCGTTTTTCCCGACTCCCTCTTATTTCCTCCGTCGATTTACCGCGACCGTAATTCCTCGTATCTTACGGATTGCACGTTACCCTTAATTGGATAGAAAATCGTGGGTATCTTTCGCCATGGATTAAGAGGGCCGATAATAAGCGCCATCGATCCACAGATCTACCGATCCACCGAGCGATTAAACCATTTCTCCCGATCGTCCCGTTAAAGTCGATCGGCCGTGAGAGAACTCGCGGAAATTAATTCGAGTTTCTTTCTTGGAAAACTTTAATCTCCTCTGGAGCATCGAGGCAAACCATTGCCGTTCGTTGCAACTTGGAGCCAGATCGAAGAGGAAAGAACAAAGTCACGGGGTTGAAATTTCGACGTACCTGTTCATACCGGAAACAGGCTGGATTCAGGCTCGGTGCTATCGTGGCGACGATCAAAGAAAACGCGCGGAAAAGTAACTTCAACGGGAGAAGCTCCATGTTCTGCTGGCATTAAGTGACTTACGGTGTTTTCACCGTGGCTCGACGGAAATAGCGTTATGGCGTCCAAGAGCAAGCCGCGGCAACGGGCAGAAAATACGGGAAGAGAAAAAAGCGAAAAAGCTCTCGGAGAGTGGAAGAGAAAAGCTCCACCGAGAGAAGAGATGCGCGAGGAACCAACGACGAGGGAGAGAAAGGGGAAAAATCGAGGGAGAAGGGAAAATATCGTCGCTCGCAAATAAATCGGGAAAAGCAATCGAGAGTGAGTCGCGAAGGGGAAACGAAGAGGAAGACTCGGAGGAAGATAAAGGAGGAGCGAAGAAACGAGCCGATGCACCGCAAAGGAGGGAAGAGAGACGGGTTGTCGAAGAAGGGCAAAAACGAAAGGGGAATCGCGACACTGAGAGAGAAGCATTTCGCGAGATGCGTTCCTTTTCTAGAGGGACAGGTGCACGCCTCTATTTCGGCCTCCTCGGTGGAGAATGTTTTGTCCAAGCCCGAGCAAAATCGCGACATTCCTTCGCTCGACTCCTCTTCGACCTCGACCTGCTCCTTTTACTCTCTTCGGATCCCTCTTTAGCTCGCTCGCGAGGGATCTTCTCGGCGAAGAGAGAAGCCGAGAAGTCGAGCCAGACCCTTTGACTCCCTTCCTTTGGTCGAGCGAGAATTGCATAATATTGCATTAAATATCCACGAAATGCAAATACGTCACGAAAATGGCATCGCGATCAAAAATTGTGCAGGTGAGAGCCATCTTTCTCTCGTCGGGAGACGTTCTCGGAAGAAGAGAGGATTTTTCGTTGCAAGAGAAGAACGAGGAGGATCCTTGGAGTCTCGTCGGCTGGAATCGATTATCGCGATAAGATGTGCCGTTGGAACGCGAGAAGAACGCGAATGCCGGTTCGAAAAAAGTCGAAGAATTCCGTAGTGCCGAATTCTTGGCGCCGGAAAGCAAGACCGAGTCCGTCGTCATCGCCGTTTCTTCCTCGGTCGCTCCTCCCGCTCGCCTTTTTCTTTCTTACTCCATCCCCTCCCTACATAGTCTATTTCGTTTCATATAATCTTAGCTTAATAATTTTAGGTCTCGCTGGATGTTTCTTCTCGCGAACGAAGCAGCGAGAGGAGGAGGAAAGAGCGGAGAATCGAGCGAGCGACAAGCATACGTAATGTCGCTAAAATTATTCCATTCCCATTCAGAAGGAATTCATGCATTCTCATTAATTCTTTTTTCAATAATTCACGTTGAAACGTTTCGCGAGAAGTGTCCGCGTCCTCGTTAGTCCGCATTTTAATCTCCGAGCGTTCGCAAAACTCTGAGCAGCTTCTCCCCGCAATATTCCGTTCCCGCGGCTTCGACTTTTTGCCGCTCCGAATCTTTCCGGCATTCGATAAATAAACTTCCCCTTTCTCCTCCGACGACATTTATTTACGAACTCTCTCTCAGCAACAAAAAAGATGTTTCTCTTCGTGTTCTTCTCTCTCCATCGTTCTCTCCCTATCCTTCTTCGTGAGTGTCTCTCTATTCCCGGTCGGTGGAGCGCTAAGTGCGAAGGAAAAAGTCCCGGAGCTGGAAGAAATGTGACAGAATCGAGCCACGTGTACGCGCACGCCCTCGTGTTTACAAGGCTTAAGAACCGCCGGGCCGCGTCTAACTGTTCGCCGCTTGAAATCACGCTTTCGAGATTTATCGATGCATTAGGACGCGAAAACTCGTTTCGAGAGGAATCGGCCGACAAAACGTTCCTCGCGTAACTTCATAATTTAACGCCGTTTAACCTTCCAGGCCGAATTTGTTTCGGCGGGAAAAAGGGCGAAGAAAGGTCGACGGAACGGAGCTAGGAAGTTCCGTGGCAGGGAAATCCGTTATAGCGAATAGCGCGGGATTTTTGTCGTATCTTTTCCACGCGATGGAAGTTGGCACGAAACGCTACAGGCGAGGGAATTTGACGAGAGAGCACTTTAAGGGAGGGACTCGAGAATTTCGCGATAATAGAGGCGCGAGAGAACCCATCCGTAATGCGGAATAACCAATTTTGACGAAAGATACACATTTACGTCGACGGCGCCGAGAGAACGGTGTTCGGAGGGCTTGCGCAATGTTCGAGAGAACTTCGATTCAACCTATCCCGTCTAAACACACGGAATACGGAACAATGTGCTTTGTGTTTCATCGTAAATAAATTTCGTCTCGATATGCCACGGGATCGTTTCTCCCTTTGAAGCTATTCTTCGGAAGGGAACTCGGAGAAAATTTTAGATACGCCCAAATTCTTGCGACGAACTGGCGAGAAACGCTGGTCGAAGAGAGAGTACAGACCAAGCTGTCGTTCTTTTTCTACTCCGACCTCGACATTCTGCTCATTGCCAGGAGCCAATGGACGCCCAAAAATCGGGAGCATCCGCGTTGCAAGAGACTTCCCACCTCTCTCCTTGTAAGCGATTGTTATGTTAATTTTATCTTTCGACAGTCTCGTAAAATCTGACGTTTTCGAGGGGGTGCAAAGGTTCACGCGGAGGGTTGTCGACGGTTTATTTCCAGAGCCACGTTTGCCGACACTTTTTTTCTCCTCCTCGTCGCGCCTACGTTTCACAGCAAAAGATTGGAGATCCGCAAGTTTCGCGAGCGTTTCCACCGAGCGAAGGGGTTAAAGGTCGTCCTCCGATCGCGATACGCGAGGACTCTGGTTCGGAATCAAAATTCCTAGGAAGCCACCGGGCCGGAATACTTAACGAGAGTGCACTTGATACCGTGCCTCGAGATAATTGATTACGGAGCATCCTTCCTGGGAAGCGACTATTTGTCTCTCGACAAATTGCAACGTAATCGTCGCAATCGTCGACGGTAGTCCCGAAAGCTCGAAGCGCGAGCTCTTCCGCAACGCAGCGAGAGACGGAGAGATAGAGAGACGCGGAAAGAGAAAGGGCGTGCGAGCACTTCCCCAGGGTATTAACAAATGTTTCCTATTAAACGAAACCGCACGATCCGCTCGGAATAATTAGTAGGCTGGCAGGGTATGATTCCATATGGGGATCGTTGTGGGATTTCTGACGATTCATTCGCGAGAGAGTCGTAATGACGAACGGCGCGGACAGAGGGGAGGCTCTCGTTTGTTCAAGGTCTGCCGGAAAAGCCTCGAGGGCCGTGAATCATGGTGGCCACGCGAAAACACCATAAAAATAATACGTCGCTGTCACGATAGGTCGAATCGTGACTCATCCTCCTACGCTCCGACTCTCGCTGGATCTCGCTTCCTGGGAGACGATCGATATTAACTCACCATGAGCCATGGGGTTGCCACTTTGCGCTAAGAGGGTGGCCACCCGACCGTCTCCGGACGCTGGATCGTTTTCCAGATATTCTCGGTATGGACAATTTTAGGGAAAACAGTCTCAAAATATTTACCTTGGAGAGGAATCGGAAGTTCGCGAAACGTTCGGCGGAGAAGCGCGCATCGTAAAGAAGAGAATTTCGAAATTGAACGTGGGCGTTGTACCACGGCCGATGGAAATCGGCCGGCGGAATATTTATGCGGATAGCCAGAGCCACGATCGGTAGATACAAAAATAGCCGCGTATAAATATTAATGTCCGAGAACAACCCTCGCAGCGTATCGGTGCATTCGGATTGAAATCGATCGCCTTCGATTCTCGTTAGTCATCGCGGTTTCGTGCGAGACACCGGCACGACGCGAGTATTTTCGTGAGTCACTAACAAGTTGCGCTCGCCGTGTTCGAACTACGCTTTCAAATTAACGCCTTGTCTTCCACGCAAATTTCGGGCCTCGTCGAAGCTCGAGCAATTGTATCGTGAAATCTAATTTCGGGAATTCCGAATGCGCCAGCTTCGTCGCGCATCGTCCATTCGAGAAAAATGAGATCTCTCGTTAAAAATTCTTGAGAGTTGGTTGGGAAGGGAGAAGCGTTAAACGATGACGACTCGGTGCTCGATTCTTGGTAATCGAAACGAGGTGTAATTAGATTACGCGAGACCGTTCGTGCTCGTGACTTATTAAAACGATGGCGTCTCGAATCTCGACTAGGAACGACCCGAGGCGCGAGGTTGGACCGGAAGGGCCTCTTTCCGAGCCCGCATGAGGACGACTTATCTCGGCGGAAATCGGAGAACCTCGAGTGCCCGGGAGATCGTTAAAACTATGCAGGACGTGGTCAATAAATGCGAATGTTAATTAAAAAATATAGGAGATATTTGTCAAGCGTGACAACGCTGTCGTGACCCCAAAGAACCGAGACGCTAAATTGATCCCCCATGCTCTCCATAATCGTGCATTTTTTTTATTTACCCGCGAATGCGAACTTTCCGCAAAGAGCATACGTATAACGTGCAATTTCTCGCTTCCTTTGATATTTTTTCCCAGAAAAAAAGCTCAGAATTATTTAAACACGGCGATGCAGGAGCGCGCAAAGGACTTCACTGGCGGTTAATGAATTTGCCACCGAACCGAGGGAATTAAAATTAACGGTGAAACGCGACGATCCTGCCGTTTAAACGACGACACGATACTCCGACAACAAAGACAGCTTACGGGTGCACGGTACGCCCACGCATCTCCGGGTAAAACGATTTTGATAATGGCTTTATCTCAATTGACAGAGAGACTCGACGCGGAGGAGAGCACGGCGCAAGGACCACCTACGGTAGCCCATAAATATCGCTGCAATTCACGACAATTGCGTCTCTCCAGTAATTCTATTATTTATGCTGGGGAAGGGCTGAGGCTGACGTGGTTTATCCACCCTCGGGGGTATAATGCCAGATATCGATCTGCCTTTTCTCGAGCACATTTGTCGACGGAGGATCGTAGATGCGGCAACGATACAGGAGAAAGTCGCCGGGTAGTAATGCTCTCGGGTGCAAACACATTCGAACGAACGAGGCGAGATTCGTCGGTGGATGACGAAGGGGTCCGTTTAATGGCAGCTGCGACCAACACCCGCGAGAAATACTTGGAAAGTTTCGCTCGATAGGAATAGTCACCCTGTCCTGCGGATTCGGATGCGCCCACGATACCGCCGGACTCGGAAATCTCTTCAATGGAATCGTGAGATAAGATACACGTGGCATCGACCGTTCTTTTGCTTCCTGGAGGGTAGGAGAATCCGCCGCTAATTGAATCTCCCCCTTTCCGTGGCCCGAGTTCACCCGGAATCGGGCACGCTTATCGACTGTAAAATTTAACGACGAATTAATATCTCGAAAGTGCGGCACTTGAAGCGCCTCGCCGGAGGATCGTTCGCAGCGAGAAGAGGAAACGAGAGGGAGTGGCGAAGGACAAGACGGGATAATCTTTCAAAGGATGAACTGGATGCTAAGCGTTAAAGATAAAAAAAAAACACGCTGAATGGAAAGCGGTTCAAATGACCGACAGAACATCGGAGTTTATGGTACAGCATCGACATCCTCTCGTGATCGAACGAGTGGACAGTGTTTCGAGAGGTCCTCGACGTCGAATTAACACGACCACAGTAAAAACAACGATCGAACGACCCAGTGGACGTTGCAGATTTTACGCGATTGCAAAACGACACTATCCCGGTACCGTTTTCGTTTCTCCGGTTTCGCGGATCGCCGCGGCTCTTGGCACGACTGGATTCCGCTGGAAAAAAATAGCGTGGCTCGCGTTTCGGGATTCCAGATTCGCGCTTTCACGTGGGTGAGCACGGTCGGCCGAACGGTTCGAAAGAGGGTGTCGGTATCCAGCGAGGGAAAAGCGGGGATTCCCGAAATAGACTCTGCGAGCGGGCCGAGAGACGATGCTAGAAACATCGCGCGTAAAATGCCGCTCTACCGACTTCGATAACGGCCTCCGCTGTCCTCCTCGACTCCGTTTTCGCTCGGTCGATGCGAGACTACGCTCGACCGGGCCTCTCCACCGGAGGAGAGATTCTCAAAGGATGATTTTCAAGACTAACGAAAAAGCTACGAGTCACGGCAACGAGGACGCGCCGTCCATCAAAATTTCCAGCGGCGATGGCTCGAGACGATTGTCCCTTTAAGGGCGCCATCCCGACCCATTCGTCCCACCGGCGACTGCTCCACCCCTCGGTGAACATGCTCCAGCATTTCCAGCCCCCCGGTAGTTCGAGTAATCGTCTGTGCGATGATACGCCAGAAACTCACCCCGTGTTTCTTCCACAGCACCAAACTCCCCTTCGACCCCCCGTGCTCGGAGTCAACGAGAAGGGATGGAGCGGAGAGACGTCGGCTAGAAACGATCGGCGAAGCGTAACGCGAGCATTTTCAGCCTTTTCCTTCTATGTGTGCGTTTCGCCAGGATAATGCGCCCTCGCGAGGGGACTTCCCGGTGGAGGCGTTGCAAACTGCAAATCCTTTTGCGAGCTTCGAACTAGAATGCCCAGGATCGCGGGAGGATTCGCGTCCGTTGCCGTTGAGCGCTCAGCGAGGAAACGTCGGGACGTTCGCGCCTTGAAATCCGTCGAGAGATTTTTAAGAAATCTCTGAAGCGTATTACGAGCCAGCCGATAATTATATCTCGTTAATGCGGGTCAAGCGGTAGCCTGTAGAAAGGAGCGGAGGCACGGAGCGGATGGAAATTTTAATCGACCGCGGAGACGGCGAAAATCGTCGAAGCGGGAAAATTGGAGGTCGATTTGCGTAACGACGCCAATCACCTATCGCGAGATGCGTTTACCCTCGTTAAGGCGCATCGGAGTTAAAGAGGAGTCCCGTGATCACTTCGGTCGAAGCTAGGCGCGCGGGTGAGGCCGGGTTAAGCGTGCGTGTGCCGCACGAGGAGAGGGTGCACGAGTGGGGGCAACTACACGCGTGTCTTCGGTTTTGGTTTTAGTTTCGTGCCAGTCGTTGCCGACGACGACGATCTCCAACTGCTGTCGACTCGGCGATTTTCGTCGTCGTTTAAGCGGGCACGATCGAACGAGCGCCTCTTACCTTTACTTTTTTTTCTACAGTGAATCGAGTCGCTCTTTTTCCTTCTCTCCGAGAATCTTATTTTCTCCAGGGGCGAACTCTCGATCGTCGTCTTTGTTCTTAGATTCTGCGGGAAACGGCGGGACAGTTTTGCGGGAAAAATCGCGAAAAGTGTATCGCGGCTTGTGAAACAGTTCGAAGAAGAAAGCAGGCACGGTCGACGGAATCGAACAAATGCCGATAATGAGAATGCACGACGGCGAATTGAAATGCAAAAAGGAGAAGAACTTGGCGCGCGATCGTGCCACCTGATCGACGATCTAATTTAAACGGAGTAACGCGGGAAAAAAGGACGACCCGACTCTTGCGGATAAACGGGCGAGAGGTAGTGGCCGAAAGGAAGAAAAGGAAGCGAGGAAAACGGCAGCATTTCGGAGGCGAGATCAAAGTTGAGACTCCTCGAACGGAGGAGAGCGGCAAAACGGACGAGAGGATCGGCACTCGTGGCAAAAATTCCGACAAAGCAGAAAAGAATTGAAAGGACTGAAACGTCGAAGAAAATATCGTCTCCCCGAAAGGGACAAAGGGGTATCCGAGCCTCGAGCGGAGAGGGAAGAAAGCTTGCCGGTTCGTTTTGTTAATCAAAAGATTTCGGCTCGTCCAGACGTGTCCGGCTTAATAACGAGCACGCGTGACTCGTTCAGCTTCTCCGGTAGATTTCAAAAAAGGCGAGAGAGAAAGAAGCGAGGGAGACTCCGGAGGAAGTCCATAGAAAACGATCCGTCAATCGACGTTGCCGGTGACTCGGCCGGAGCTCGGTCGGAACTTCGTGCCGGACTTTGACGATCGAGAATCGACGAAGAATCGCTCGAAGATCGTCGAGAATGCGCCGATCTTGCGCGCCGTTCGATTGGTCGCGATCGATCGGCGAAGGATCACGAGGGATGAGGATCTCCGAGACGCGGCCGCGCCGAAGAGGCTCGCGTTGAAAGATCGACACGGCGATCGCGCGAATTCCACTGGAATCGGGGAAAATCGAATGTTGGTCCCGACGGTGTCGCGATATAGCGCTCTATCGCGCTCGATCGCGAAACCGACGGTGTTTGGAGCGCGTCAACCGGAACGCCGTATTCTCTCTGGTCGTTCGATCGCTTCGAGATGCGGTGCACGTTGGGACACGTGTTCCTGACGAGTTTGCTGATATTGCTTCGGACACGTCGAGCGAATGCAGCTACGGAGGACTCGCCCGAATTTCAGAACAAAGGTACGTCGGTTCGCGGCAACTTCCACCTCTTCGGAATGGGGTGAACGGGGAGAGACGAGGGAAACACGGGCGAACGACTTTTACGGAGTCTTTTGAGAAATTGCCTTCCATCTTCCAATAACGGATACGCGCTTTTATCTCGAGGAAATTGCGTCCCGGATCGGGGGACATTCTCTATTCGCGCTGACCGAAAACTTTGGCGTATCGAGAGGAATCCTCTCTCGTTGACGGTGTTCGAGCTCGTTCCCACGTTGAACGAAAATTATTGAATAACGGATGACCGAATCGTCGCTCGGTTTGTTTCTCGATTGGCACGGGCATCGTTTCCTCGCGCGGTGACCCATTAACGGGGCGATGCCGCGAATCGCTCGGGAATTCGCATCGGTTGCGATGACAACGAGCGACGAATCGCGATACCGGCACTTACAGAAACCCTCCTCGATCGAGCCTCGTATCGACAGCTGGAAGGTTTTAAATAAACCCGCACGCCCGCATTCGAGCCGCTCGACTTTTACAGATTCGTAAAATTCATTCGGGTCGTTGAGCGTCTTCGAGGAAACGGTGTCTTTAACGATACGATATTTCCCGTTTTTACGGTCTCGTGGAGTTCCATCAATCGCTGGGCGACCGAACGTGGCTCCTCTAATAAATGTCGCAAGAAGAAATATCAGACTCCAGATGGTCCACTTTCCGTCCATTCAAATTTCGCCAAACCTTCTTCAAATTTATCGCCAAATCGGAGCTTCGGTGTCGTAACTCAGAGCCGATTGTAGATCTTCGAAGTCAAATTACTTGAGAGAAGTTGCGCGAGTAACGTTAAACGGCAAAATTTAACTTCTATTGGTAAATACAGGTTCAGGTTCTATTTCGCCCCCACGAAACTTTCAACTCGAACGATAACTCTCGCAAAACAAGCCGCAAAAAATTAGCTGCATCCTCGTTTTGCCCCTCTCGTCGCCGTATTTCGCGCAAAAAGGGTCGATCGAGGGAGAGAAGCGTTCTCGACAAGTCCATGAGAAGATATTTTGGTCGAAAAGCCCTCGAATGGCGCGCGAAGAACGGCAAACTTCGCCGGTTCCGAGTTCGAACCGAAAGAATTCGCGGGCTTTGCCACGACTTATTTTCGGCACCGTTAAAAAGGCGCCGACCGATTTTAATCCCCTTTGCCATCTGTCACGGACCGATTCCGCACGACTCCGGCAATATTCCAAATTTATTCAAACGACCCAGAGTCATCTCCCTTCGAACTACGCCAACTATCGCAAACTCGGAATATTTCGCGAAACTAGCCGAACTTCCTGACGTTTGAGAGAATGCAACGGCACGTCGCGTGTCGTTTATAGCTTTCTACTCACCGGCGGAGAGACAGTGCGGTTAAAAAAAAGGGTAGAGCGAGGGAGAAACGATGGGGGAAACAGTCTCGAATCGAATAGAATTTTAAGAGGACTTTCGGAAACACCTAAAATTCCACTTTGCCGTAAGATATATTATTCCGGGTGGATAAAAGGTTTCTCGGCGATTCCTTTATTCCAGTAACAATATTTGAGGATGAAAATGTAAATAAGGGGGATGGCCTCTCACCGATCTATCATCGCTTCCGTAAGTAACGCGGGAATCTTTACATGTTTGTTTAACAGTAAACGTCAAGTCGAACGGGCTATTGCGAAAGCAATGCTTTCTACGAAATGAAAGCGCGAAGAAATATAGCAGCTTGTTTTTCACGCCAAAGCGTCTCACTTTTCGTCTCCCTTCTCCCTTCGAATTTGCTTCCACCCCCTCAAAATCAACAGCACCGCGAGATTCTCTTCAAATGAATTCGCATTGCCCTTGAAATTTTGTTAATTCCTGCCTCGAACCATTCGATATTTGTTCTCCGCGAGATACGAAGGTTTAAAGACGTTCGTCACGGAAGAAATCAGTTAGAACGTTTTCAAAGGGCCACCCTCAAAGACTCCTTTTCGTGGCTATGTGGGGGCGAGGCGAGGAGAGGAGAGGTCGAATAACAAAATAGACGGAGCCGCAGGGGTACAACGCAGGGTCCAACGACGAAATTACCATACAAAGTGATCAAACGACGGAGCTTTATCTCTCTGGCAACCCCTCGTTCGAGATACAAAAGGGTGCTGACGGCCGACGACTCGAGGGGTGGTCGAAGAGGCGGAAGCCAGTTCACCGAGAACTTTAATCTCGCGCATACTTCTTCCGAACCGTTCGACGTCTTACCTCCAAGAATTCTCGTCGTAAATATTTAATTACCGGTCTCGGAATGAAATATCGAAAGCTTCTACTCTGGCATCGGGAGACCACCGGCGCCGAGGAACGTTTTCACCGATATTTCGATCGTTTCTCGAAGACCGAAGGTCGGAACCGCTGGTCGTTAGTATTTCAGGATGGTAATTGGTATCCCCTTCGAATGAGTTATTCCCGCGGGATGCACGTCGGAAAAAGAAACGTCGTTCCTTCTCTGTCTGCTTGGAGTCTCCTCGTTTGCGTAGATTTCTCTCGCCCCTGGAGCTCGTCGATAAATTTGAAAAGAACCGGAGGGCCGGTTAAAAAGAAAAGAGAAACGGGCATCGTCGAATCGGAGCGTAGGTGGTGACAGTTGGAATTTTATTGGAAAACTGAACTTCTTCTGGGAGGGATAGCAACAGGTGTTAGCGAGAGAGGAACTGGAATTACGCGAGAATGAAATTGACTAGAACGCGTCTAAAGAAAGGGTTTATTAGACACCGACGAAATATAACGTCCGACAAAAATTCTACGGCTCGTGCCGGCCACTTCCGTCCCGTTGAAAATTAAATGCAATTGCGCCAACCGAAAACGAATTTTTCCAGCGTGAAATGATTGTTTACAGAAACGATCGGCGAAGTAATTGTTCGATTTTATCGAGCCGGTATAGGCGCAGAAAACTTCGACGGCGTGGCAACACGTCGATTCGCGAGGCGAGAACGCGCTCCATGGCGAAGACAAAGGCCAGGAAATTGTATGCGAGTCTGCGAGTCGAGGCGTACCGATTAAACGATAGAAAGAGGCGCCAACGAGAAGTCGTGAATTTCTTCTCCTCTCGCGACGAACGACCGATAGAAATATACCTTCGTAGTCGTTTCATCGTTTGAGGATCACAGCTGTCGGTTTTCCCTCAAAGAGGCTTCTCGTCCGTAATTTTGATTCGCGAAGAACGGAGGCGCGATCGGTCGAAAGAAAGGTCAAAGAAAGAGGTCGGGGTGACGAAGTCGAAAATAGCCACGTCGGCGGAAGCGCGGTTTCCCAACGTGCGTGATACAAAAATAACGGAGTTACCCCTCGACCAAGCATTATTTACATAACGGTACACAGGCCATACAGATTTTTTCGGGACTTTACCGATTTTCCTCGTAAGTCGATCCTCTATTTTAGAGCGCGGTGTTAGATTTCGTCGAAGAGACTCCGACTCGCGCCTCCTATTGAAAAACTAAACAATTCTTGTATTCGTTCCGTGGAAAAAGAGTGGCCATGCCGAGGTGATCAACGTCCCGCGGTGTTCTGCGTCTTCTTAATTCGAAATCCCACGTCGACGACTTCAAACGTCCTCGTGGGTGGTCTCGAGTAAATTTCAGAGGCTCGTCGAGCAGACTTCGAGATCGTCCAAGCGAAGGATAGGATAATTGCGAATAATTTACGAGAACGATCTCGAGTGTCGTTATTGCACAACGGCGTTTACGTTTTCTCGAGTTTGCGTCCCGAAGATCGAAGAGCGGACGTTCGAGGCGACCCGTTCCCTCTTTTCGTTTCGCTTTTCCTCTTCGCGAATGGCTTGGAGTCGGAGCGCTCGCAGCTTGGACGCAACTGGACGCCCCGTTGGATATCGGGGCGATGCACTATCGTTTTCAATTTGATTCGCGCCTCCGCGAAGATTTAAACTTAGATTCGCCGCGATGCTACCGAGTCGTGGAGAAAATAGAAACGATACTGCGCGGAGTCGCACGTGCGGGGGAACCGGTGTTAATGTACACCGCGGTATGCCATTGATAACTCGGTCATTGTGAGCCAAAGGCGTCTCTATCTGGCATCTATCCCTTATTACGACCTGCCTCTTCTAAACGCGCTCTTTTGCGTTTTCTTTCGCGAGCGAATTCGACGGGAAAACGAGCGAAATAGCCTTCGCTATTTAACGTCGACGTTGCGTCTCCTGCTTATCAAGGATTTTCGGAGGACCCTCGAGCTGCAAAGTGCGCGAGGGAGTTCTGCCAGAAATAGTCCTCGGTTTAAACGGAAATTCTTTCCCCGGTGGCAAACGAGAATCGAAAGGTCGGCGAAATTAAGTGCAACGTCGAGGCACGACAATTTGGAGCGGTTGCATGCACCGGCGCACGTGGTGCATTGTGCGAGACGCGTCTGCAGCAGCGTCGTATGCTTTCACGCGTGCCGCGAAGGTTTCTCCGTCGGAGAATCGCCTCATTAGGACGACTTTTTTTGCCGTTTCGCGTTACCCTTAACGAGCATCCGAGGTGCCGAATAAAAGGGTTGAAACTTTCGTTACGGTTCGAGGCCATTTCGGTAGAAAAAGATAAGGAGTTTAAAGGGGAGAGAGCGTGAACGGTAGAGGAGATCCGAGTGCACGATCAACCCGACTATTTGAAATTCTTTGAACGATTCACTCCGCCCTCGAGCGAGGACCGACAAATGTAGCTGCCGTTTTGCGGCTCAAAGTTGGGGAATATTGCTCCTGTACCTTGCGTATCGTGCAAAGTGGACAAAAAGAAAAGTAAAAAGCGCGGAAATTTGCATTGTTGCAGCACCGGTAAGACTGGTCTGGGGAACGGAGGGCGAGGACGTTGAATTACCATGCGACATCACCCCGCCAACCCCCAACGATACCGTCAACATGGTGCTCTGGTTCAAAGATTCCGTCGGTATACCAATTTACAGGTACGTTATTGTTTCCCATGAAAAACGATCAAAGCAATATCGTCGAGCGATTCGACGAGAATTTAATCGGAAAGAGGAATTTTCTGCGAAAACTCGAGCTGCCGGATGTCGGGCACTCGCTTTATACTCGCAAATACCATTGTTCCGAGGTCGCATCTCGAAATATCTCTGTACCGCGAGCAGAGCTTTTCTTTGCCCGGTGTACGCTTTTTCGAGCTTGCATCACGAATATCCCATAATTACGGCGAGAAAGTTTTTAATTAACAATCTGCCGGCAAGCCCGTAATAATTAAAAAAATTTCTCCGTTGTTCCCGAACATGAAAAACGCGCGACGCTTTTCGGCTTGTTTTAATTGCAAAACAATTTCGCGAATTTTGTAAATGAGAGAATCGAGGAGAACGGCACGATTTCCAATGGAAATTCGCGATAAACCGGAAGGCGAGGATCGTTGAAATATCGCGATCGCGTTCGTTTGTAATACGACTTTGGCAGGTCGAGCGATCTTCGAAGCCACTCGTACATCGGATTCTCCGGAACAAGGGGGAAGAATTTCACGAATCGTCTGGCATCGACTCGCGGAATTTCTTAATACGATAGAAGCGAACAGGCAGAAATAGAGCAACCGATCGAACATCATTTTGCGCGGTGAAGCTCTCGCGTGAGAGCCAGGATCTGGCTCGGTTTACTTACGGAGAGAACCAACTCCGACCTTAAAGCGAGGTATTTCGTGCCGGCAGCCAACGATCGTTCCTGGAAAACCAAAAAGATCTCGCCCAAAAATCGAGGCTTCTCGATAGGAAAAAACCAAAGGATCGTTCGGTCGTTGGAACAAAACGAACGAGGTCTGTTTTCGGTCAAAGGTGGCGCGCCAAAGAAAAGGGCTGCTAGGAGGAAAAGAAAACGAGGGGAACGCAAAGCAGGTGGCTCCTCGAGTTCCACGGTCTTCCCTCGTTTCTTCTGCCCTCGAAGAATTCTCTTTGACACGGTATTTTCTATGACACAAAAAAAGGGACGTTGAAGTCGAAACGCGAGCAAAAAAGTGGAGCGGAGAAGAGAAGAGAGTGGATGAAGTTTAAGGGATAGCTAGTGGAAAGAGTTTCCTTTCTATTTTTTTAAACGCCTACCCCGGAACGATTTCCGTCTCAACATTGCGTAACGGTCAACCGTACGTGGCGAATCTAAATTCGCCGGCTGTAGGCTTGCCAACTAGCCTTTTTTCTTCCGCGAATAGACCGCCGCGCTAGAGTTAGTCATCGAGATTCGCCAACTGGCGAGCGAGCCGTGTTTACCGACTCGATTTTCCAGCGGAAACGTCAAACTCCTCGATCGTTGACGTCGATCGCGCCGATAATTTTGTCGTGGAATTCGAAGCCCCTCGAGAATCCGGTCGCCGCGATCTTGAGCCAATTTCGACGACGAGACGCGTTCCTTCGTTCCTTCTCGACGAGATAAGAGAATTAAGCTTTCGTTGCTCGTGCAGCTTGGACGCGAGAAGCGGCAATCTTGGATCGGCGATACATTGGGCGGACAGCGACGACCTCGGGAGAAGAACTTACTTCCAGATCGGTGACGGACAGCGGGCTAAGCTTAAGGTCACAAAAGTCACGTTCAAGGACCAGGGGGTGTTCAGGTGCAGAGTGGACTTTATAAATTCCCCGACGAGGAACTTCCGCGTCAATCTGACTCTCGTTGGTGAGCAATTTATCGTCATAGTTTTCCGCCGATCGATAGATCTTCCTTGGAGACCGACGGAGATCGCGGCGGATAAAGTGCGCGAAAATCGAGTAGAAGTCTATTAAAGGAAAGTTTTCTTGAAATTCAGAGGAGCCGACGAAACCTGTGATATACGATGCTCAAGGTCGAGAGGTGACGGGGGTAGGCGGCCCCTTCCTGGAGGGTTACAATCTCGCTTTAACCTGTCAGGTGTCCGGAGGTAAATTGATATTCCTTTAACGAGATAATCGTTCCAATTGCGCGAGTCGAGGTGAAACAACGCAATCGACTAATGTATCCCCTCGGAACGTGATCGATGCGCCCCTTGAAAAATGTCTCCCTTATCTCAGGAAGGCCGAAGCCCGCTGTGACATGGTGGAAAGACGGGGAGCTTCTCGATGGGGTGGTCGATATCGCCTCCGACGGCACGCCGAGCAAATTCACGGTGAATCATCTCTTCGTCGATAAAGTGACGAGATCTCTCTGGGGTAGCAAGCTGGAGTGCAGGGCGCAATCGGCGCCGATGGCCACGCCGATCGTTCGCGAAATTCCTCTGGACATTTACCGTGAGTATTATTTCGTTTCGATTGAAATCGTCGACATCCTGGTCGTGAAAGAGTTTGAAGGCAGGAGACAGAAATATCTTCCGAGAGAACCGATCGTCGAGAGCAACATCTGTTAGAAATAAAGCAGGACTAAAACGCGAGCTGCTCAAGGTCGCTCCTTTGAATCTCACCGCGCTCTAAATGCGATCACGAGCTTCTCGACTCGATACATCTTTCGCCACGCTTTCACGTTGCCGTCGTTTCGCGGGTGTTCCTTGGTAACGTGAAAAAAAATCATAGAACGTCGAGATTTTTCTCGAATTTACGACGTCTTCCGTGCGGGTCGAGCGTATTTTTCCCGAGTGGAGTCGATATAAATCCATAATACCCGTTCGGTCTTCTTGAACTGCGAAGGCGAGACGCATCGATTCGTCGTATTGCGGCAAAAAACGGCGGACATCCTGCGCGAAAAGAAATATCGTTCCTTCTCGGTCCGAACGTCCTGCGGTGGGCTGCACCGGCAGCGAAGAAAGAAATTTAAATATAGTCGGCACAAGTGACCCGCGGCGGAAGCGAGATGAATTCCAACGATTTCGCAGCGGAGCTCCTTAACTCCTTTGACGGTCGCATTTCGTGGAATTGTCGTCGAAAGTAAAAATACGCGGTTCGGCTTGGTGGGCACGTGGTGGTTCTTTCTCCTCGTTATTTTGGCCGCAAGATGGACTCACCCTCCGGGACATTTTTTGCCAACGTTCGCTCGCCCGGTGAAGGGAATCGCGAATGCAAAACCCTCGAGAAGATCGCACTCCTCTCCTATGGCACGCTTTAACGCCTTCGATTCGTGTCCCGTTAAACGGACCACGAAATCTTGAAAAAACTATTTCCCTTTCCGACTTTTCAGTGAAACCTGCAATCGTGAAGATCGTTGTGAGCGAGGATGAAATTTACGCCGGTCGACCGATCGCGGCGAGATGCGAGACGTGGGGAAGTTCCCCAGCGGCGAGAATCATCTGGAGACTGGGCGGACAGGTGATCGGCGATCCGAACGTGTCGACGACCCAGAGAAGCAATTCCACCGTGAGCAAACTTGCTCTCGCCCTGGGCAAAGACGATGACGGAAAGGAATTAACCTGCAGGGCCGAAAATCCTCGATTCCCCGGCGGAGTTCTCGAGCAGACGAAGATTCTGCACGTTGCCTGTGAGTATCCGGTATAGAGGAACTCGCGAGAAATCGAGAGCCAGAAGGCATTTCGTTCCTTCGATTTCAGACGCCCCCGTCGTTTCTGCACACCTGGCTACCGGCTACATTTTGGATACTCTCAGAGAGGGGGACGATTTGAAATTGGTTTGCGACGTACAAAGCAACCCACCGCCGACCAAAGTTATTTGGTACCACGACGTAAGTCGAACCTGCTGCCGAGCTAAGAGACCGGAGACTATTTCCCTCGATTTTCCCCAATTCCATTTTACCCTCGGAGCAGCATATTTCCTCGAGCAACCAAAATGAGAAATTTTATTCTTTTCTCTTTGCTATTAACTTCCTTCTCGTAGAAGAAACACTCCCTTTAAACGCGCGTCTGGGACGGAATTCCATTCGTTTGGCTAAATTGACGCCTAATCGTTCGTTCAAACGGATTGCAGGACAATCGATTGCAGCACGACGTAGCCGGTGGAATATTGGTAGCCTCGGACACCCTGACCCTTCGAGTTCTGACGCTCCGTCATGCGGGCGAATACTCCTGCGAGGCGGTGAATTCCGTGAGCGAGAGCAGAAGTCCACCGATTTTTATCCACATGAAATGTAAATTTCGTTGTCGCTCTCATCCATTCCCCGATCGCCCTCCCACGCTATCTCTGACTTTGTTCTCTCCTCGAAGACGCTCCGAGATGCAGGGCAGGCTACGAGAGACGAGAAGTTACGGCGGGCCGACGCGAAACGGTGACCTTAAGATGCGAGGTCGACGCTATACCAGAAGATCTCGTGCGATTCTCGTGGACGTACAACGGAACCCGCGGAGACGTTCTGCCGATGCCGAATTCCAGGGCGCAAAACAACGGTCTCGTCAGTATTCTGGAATACACCCCCACGACCGAGGCAGACTTTGGAACTCTCGCTTGTTGGGCCAGCAACAGCGTCGGCAGGCAGAGGATACCCTGTATATTCAACGTGGTGCCAGCCAGTATGCATACTTTTCGAATTTTCCCAAATATTCATGCGGATTCTGAACGCGAAGGTTCTGAATTTTTTCGAGAGCGACAAATTTTCGGCCGGCGCATCCGTGAATACGTTCGACGAGAGGCGAAAAGGGTGTTACCGCAAACATTTCCTGCCGACACGTGCAATAAATGGTTAACTTCCACAAGTTCCTCGGATCTCCTCAATATTCCTTGACACCGAAGGATCGTTCGCGCGCGAATCGTTAGCACATTAAAACACCCCAATTCGAGCGCGATGCGAATTATTCGCGACGGAATTATTCGACAGCGCGTATTTAGTCGCTGGAAGGTGAATGCACGCTTTGCAATGTCATTTATATCCACCGACCGAGCATGCAACATTGAACGGAAGAATCGAGCTCTCGTAGCGTCGTCGTTGCGAGTCGAGCACGGGACGGTTCTCGAGCCAATCGAAAAAATAACCGCGTGGAGAAAGAACCGGGGCAGGAATAAAAAAAAAGAATTCACGAGTGCGTCAATATTTTATATGAATATCGTGGCAGGAAGAAAAACAGCAGAACTTTCGCCCGAATGAAAAACAACATCGTCGAATAGCAGCAGTCACTTAACTAGTATTTATTCGTAGAACCGCCCCAGCCACCGGTCGATTGTTCCCTGCGCAACGAGAGCAGCTCGTTGGAGGTAAATTGTATTCCCGGTTCGGACGGCGGTTCCCCGCAGTATTTTCTCCTGGAAGTTCGAGGCTCCCTCGGGGGTCCGAGCATCGTTCGGATCAATTCGCCGACGATTCACGCGCCTCAGAGCGATCAAGGAACGGTGGGCGAGGCTTTTCCGCCGATATATCGAGAGAAAAATCCCCGGCCTAATTTCCAATTGCACGATCTCGAGCCCGGCTACGATTACACCCTCTACGTGTACGCGGTGAACGGCCGTGGACGAAGCGATCCGGTGCTCCTCGAGCACGTAAGGGTGGCCGAGCCGATTCGCGGCAAATTGGAGAGGACCGGAATCTTTCTGGACGACCTGAAGAAGGCTCTTCCTAGCGCCACGTCGGAGAACATGATCATCGTCGTTGCCCTGACAGGTAATTCCAATTTTCCTCCACTTTTTTTTACCCGGACAGAAGTTTTCGAACGAAATAACGACGTGTCCGGAACGAAAGGTGGAGCGGCCTTGGTTTTGGTCGGTATCGGGGTGATAATCGGAGTGGCGATCTGTCGAAAGAGGACCGGCTCGCCCGCCATAGACGAACCAGACGATTTCACCACCCCCACTTACGTGCCTGCTCAAAGGATAGAGCCGAGGATCAGATATTCCGGGGACAGCAGGCGCTCTCAGAGGACCAGTCTCTATATCGAGGAAAATCGAAATGGTAAAGCGTTTCTCGATATCTCGATATTTCCACGGTCGTTTTCTTCGTCGTTCTTGCAACTGTAACCAACGATTAACGTAAAAGCTCTGGATTCTACGTGACTCCATCTCTTTCTCCCTTTGCTTTCAGAGCCGGACATTCTGCAGAGGGTGGACATCGATTTGCACGACTAACCTGGGTTAACTCTGAGTAACCTGGCGCTTACCTTGTACAGTTAGATGTAGCAATATTTTTTAAAGTACGACACGATGTATCATACGCGCTTCTCGAGCAACTCGGTGTAGATAAGAATTGCCAGGCCGGAACAGGCTGGCTAGATAGCTCCTAAGTTAGACTACCCTCAAGTAAGTTCGTTAAGCCGTAGGAAATAGCGACACGTTGGGTGGTGCTTCCGATCCGGTGATTTAACGCTTTTCCGGAAATCCTGTACCTGCATCTTACGTTCGTAATCGAGATAATGTTGTAGGTTAAAAGAAATTATCGCGCTAGTGAGTTGGCATTATGGAAGACTTTATTTATGGCATACCGCGCACCGTGCCATTTATTAACGCGCAAGAAAGTATTACGTCGCACGCACTTGAAATCGTTCCTGCCACGAGCACCCTATTAATCCTCGACGCGAGAGATTTCTTTTTTATAAATGTTCCTTGTCGGAAAATGAGGCGTCCCCTTCGTATTAGCGTGTTGGCGAAAGAATACGAAGGAGCGATCGCCGTTTCGCTCGATTTTTTTTTACGAAAAATCGAGTTTCTCCTTCGCGACGCGACATTAGCGTTATTATCGTTAGAAACTTGAACGACAAAGATTCATAGCTTCGATTCGATACGATAATAAAATTGTAAATCGTAGAGATATTTTTGCATGGAGTCGTAAGCGTAAAATTGCTTTTAAAAATATATACACGTACCTCCCGCCACGTATTCCGTGAAACGATACCGTATCGCTTTACGATGAATATCGCGGGAGTAAAGTTCTTAACGCTCTTTCCGTCCTTGAAATATACTTTTGCGGTCGTCGCTTACCTCTGCCGCATTTTCGTGAAATTTCATCCTCACGTAAGAATAAACGTTATCTTCGAACCGCGATGAAAACTTAACTCTGCGGCCGGGCATGCCTATATGCAGTCGCAATATCGTTTACGAATTCTAGTTTCACGTTCGCCTTACCGTTGCGCGAAATAAAAATAAATATAAACCAGACGGTTCCTCGCGCGACTCTGAAAATTCACGTTTCTGCGAAAGAAAATGCTCTATCGGGCGAATAAAAAAAAATTAGGTAAAGCCTGAACCGTTTGAGGGACTATGCAGTTGGCGTGGAAGAGGAATCGTTCCTCCTGCAAGTGTAAAAGGAAAAAGTGCAGTGCTGTATTATTAGGAATAAAGCAGCAAAATATAGTTTAATGTGGCTTCACTGGACGAATCATCCGTCGAAATGGAAACCGAAATTGCGACCATGGAGAACTCAGTGGAGAAATTTTCGTGAAAACGGAATAAGTTGGTGAAAATATTCAGCTGTCGGCTTTTTCAAGAAAGGAAAAATGTTCTACCACAGACAGATCGATAGTTTAGATTCCAACGAAAATAACAAAAGCAGGGAAATACACTGTACATCGAGAGTCATACAGCGTTAAAAATATTTGCTTTCGAAACGGTTGGACCATCGGTTCGACTATCCATCGATTGGTTTTACCACCGCCGCGAACCAATGCCGACTGTATTCCGTGTCACGTGCAAAATTTCAATATCATTCTACGAAACTCTGAAAAAACATTTTGCAATCTTTTCAGTCTGCCCGAAGCTTTCCGAGCGAGCTTGAGAGAGGGGACGAATAAACAGAGAATAACTAATAAATGATTCGCAACGAGGATCGAAGAAGTTGGTCCGTTGCAATTTTCATTGCTTCGGCCACTGAAACCGAGGCTGCTCGATAATGCACTCCGAAACTGTGTTTCGGCTTTCGCTGGAACACCGTCTGGCTGACTGGTTTCACGAAGGCCCAAGGCGATTTCGCGACCATGCCAATTAGGATTCTGCATCGAAATTTCCTGCGAAATACCTGCGGTCGGATTATTCTCGCCGCGGAGTATCCATCGCGAAGAATATTTAAACTGTGAATCTACGAATGCTTAAAAACGCGACGTCTCTCGTTCCTCCTTTTCGCGTGTGAGAAAATCGGCTTTACAATTACGATGTGAATCCATCACGATGATGGATCGGTGAAAATGCTCGAAGATTAATTATACTTCGACAAATGTATTACGATTTACATTAAACTCACGCGGCACAATTATCCGGAATTCGGGTAGGTATATATTCGCGCGTTACGTACAAATGGGGGAGGTATTATTACGTTAGACCGGCGGGCAAATGGAATCGTGACAGACTCGGGAATACTTGACAGGGATTTCTCGATCGATCCTACTTTGCATTCATCGGCAGAACGAACCGCGGACCGGCCGGGCGATTTTAGTGGTCTGCAAACGCTCGGTTAAACGAAAACTTCATCAACGTCGCGATAATAGCTTCACCGATCGCGACAGATGTTCCATTTTCGCGACAATTAGTTGCCATGGCTCACGGCTGACGGGAAAGAATCTAATTAGAGATCGTCCGCGTCGATGTACTGCCAATCATTTTACTAATTCGTCTCGTTACGAGGGGTGGTTTCTTCCTCGCTCGTTCGTCGAAGGCTGCAACATTTTTCCTCTCCCTGAAAACTCCCGTCGACAAGCTCGACGCCTCTCTGCCCAACTTTGATCGAATTTGAAGATAGTCCGTCTCGAGCCAGGAAGATGACTCTCTCGAGGCTTTCACGAGGACGATAGGAAAGCCGCGCGAACCGGCGAGGAAGAAGAGACGGCGAAAGGACGCTCGTTAGTCAGGACGACAGGCATATCCGTTCGCGGATACATTTGCTCGACAGGTCGAACGGAGTGCAGGCAAAAGCGGCGTGTATTCGGGATTCTAATGAAGATGCGAGAGAGCGGAGCAGACGACGTTGAACGAGCACCGACGAGCACGGCCACGGCCGCGTATTACAGGGGTTTGCGCAAAGCAGGAACCACCGTGTCGGACAGATAATTAGGTTATACTTTGTAGCGCACCAAGCACGGCATTATCGTTATCGTCATGGGAAACGACGCTTGTATACGCCGCGGGAAATTCATGTTATTTTCAGCAATGCCGCCACCCCGCCGACGAGCATTACGCGCGCGTACGCTTGTTAAATCCAAAGCGTTTACCGGGACGATTTTCGCCGGGAAAATGAGCCTTTTTATTCCGAGACTCGACTTTTCCGCGTAATTCCCGACCGTCTCTTTGGCTTCGCACCGAAAACTTTTTGGCTTCTGGCACGGTTTGCCCTGGATAGCCGACTCTATTTTTCCAAGATCATGCCAGGATTTCTAGTAGCAGAATATTTCTGGCTATTAAAGACGACGGATCTCGCGAGACGCAATTTCACTTGGAATCTGCCGGAAATGTAAAACGTGGCGTCGATCCTCGGCCACCGGTACTCCATCCATCTTCGATCGAAATTTTAATGGAAATTTGATATTTCCACGATCAACTCCGTTTCGCCGTCGGACCTTCAAGATCAAAATTTTCACAGTCGGTCGGGATAAACCAGTCTTTGGAACTTGTCGGCGAAATTTTCACGAGAAGCGCGCAAAGACGGAATTAACGATTGAAATACGCCACGGATAAGATGCGCGCGACAGAAGCGAGGGGTGAAAGGTCGGGCGGTCGAGTCGGTCTGGTGTCCTCCTTCCATTCGACGGACTTGAGAGATTGAAGGCGAACCGAGGGTATTCGCAAATTCACCGTGAAATCTTGTGCAAACGGAAGTAAGGTAACTCATTTTCGTTTCATCGGGAGTTCCTTTTGGATTAAAAGAGCTCGCGAGGTTGGCAAAGGCTCGACAAAGGGGTGGTCCGAAAGAAGGAGAGTGTTAAAGGGAAGAGAAGAGAGAGAGAAGGGAGCAGCGGAGTTGCGAGACGCAGAGAAGAATTGCAGATTAATTAACGTAACGTAATTGCGCGTCGCATTGTGCCAGAGGCCCGACGTTTCGAGGGTTCGGGACGAAACGCTCGTTCCGGAACTCGAGAAGTCTAACCGAGCCTGTCGTCTCGTTTCTACTCGTTTGCAAATTTCTGAAAACCATTCTGAGACTGTTAATTCGCTTAAAAAGAAATCCAAGAGGAAGGAACGGGCGAGCATTCGAGCTTGCTCGTCGAAGGAACGATTACGGAGCCGTCGTCTGTGAGCGAAGGGGTTGCGGTTTCGCGTACGGAGGTTTCTCTTCGCGGATTTCGGACGTTTACTTCCTTCCTTCCTTTCCTCCCGAAGGTATCGTCGTAAGACGCTTTACGAGAGGCAGGAGAAACGGGCGAATATAGGGAGAGCACGAGAGAAGCGAAGGAATATGTTAGTAGGGTAGCCGAAGGGCCAAAAGCCGAGAAGCGTCTTACGTAATATCACCTCGAGACCCCCGACGACGTTGTGCTCCCGCGAGAATATTTCATGCTTGTTACGGAAAATAATTAGTGACGGCAAGCAGCCGAGCAACGTACCGACCTACGTCGGCATTACGAAACAAATTTGCTGGCCGTGCAAACGCAGGCCCGTAACGCGCCTCCGAGGGAAGATCCGACCTTCTCCGTCCTCCACCATCCTCGTCGACGTTTTCGTCGCTGTCGTCGCCGACGAGCTGCAGAGGCGTCGAACGTAAAACGTTTACGATCCACGATGGCTGTCCTCTTACGTGTCCCGGACGTCGTGACCGTTAACTATCGGGTATACTCGCTGGACGAAGCTCAGGAACTGGAGGACAGAGCTCTCCCCCCCATTCGTCCGAGCATCCCCCGGACGACGTTCTCTGTTCTTCGATTAACCCTGGCTGTTTGCAGAGAGATTGCCGCAAGGTGTGCCGTAAATTTACGACGCGATTCAAAATTCTCGAAGACTCTGGGAGAGGGTGGCAATTTCCTCGTCGACGGAGCGGGTCGCAATCGAAGGAAGAAGTTCGCTCGATGGACGTTTAATTTTACAGCTGCACGCTTCCGATTATTTCTCGAAAATCGCGCTCCCTTTTGGCTCAAAGGGAATATCGTTTCGATCGTGGGGGAGTCGTGGCTGGAACGAGGAAGACGAATCGAGGAAAGATTTCCAACCGATCCGACTTCTCTCCGCCAGCGAAATTCAAAAAGTTGGGGGAGGTCGCGCGACGACCGCGATTGAATCGTTCCGATGGATTTATTTCGCCAACAGGTGGATTAAGCCGCCCTAAATCTTGAGTGGTCGGAGCTCAGAATTGGGTCGTCGAACGAATTACTCCGGCTGCGCGGCTCGCAATTCCCTTTATCCTTTTTCCTTTTCCCGCCAGATCGCCGATCTTCTGCGAGCGTTTCTCCTCTCGCGCAAAATTTCGCCCTCGGCCGATCGACCGGCGAACAAAGTCCGATGATCGAGCAACGAGAGAATTCTCGTAGTGTCGCGATTGTTCGCTTTTCCTCGATAATTACCAAATCGGTGGCGCTCGATGGAGCGCATCCCGACGTTTCGCGTTATTTGCATTTATAATTAGATTTCGCGATTGGCCCCGCGTTAATTAAAATCATACGTTATTCCACGTTAAATTTCACGCTTCCCCGAGCGCGAACGAATTAATGAAAACATCTATTACCGGCAATCGTCTCGTTCCGATCGAGCGATTAATCGTTCCTGGCAATTTGACCAACCGCGGCCGGTCTTTCGAGTTCGCGCCACGGTGTCAACCGACGAGACACAATTTTGCTCACGTTACCTTTTCGTCGTAACGACGTAGGGCTCTTCGGGAAGACGCGAATGCGCGTAAATCGTAAAGCCGAGGGAAACTGCCATTAATAATTTCACCGTTGCGCGGCGAAGTTTTAATGGAATTAAGGCCGGCTCATCGACGCACGGAAGCCGTCCGGTTAAAACGAAAACTCGCGTTACCCTCTCGAGTTTCGTGGAAACTGTTTAGCATCGTAATACTCGTTCGAGCGAGTATCCTTCCCTCGACGAGAACGATTACGAGACTGCTCCCGCTGCTGGGATTATTCTTGGTCGCGATTATTCGAAAATACGCTCGTTTTCCGGCGGTGCACGCTTTGGAGGGAAGAGTGGAAGGGAAATAATTAGCGGAGAAAAGTTGGCGGTCGAGGGCCGTTCGGTATTGCCGTCGAGCGTTAAACGCGAGGTATTTACACGGATCGGGCAGCCGCTTCTCTTTCTTTAATTAAATTCATTCGACTTGGAGGACAATTACGAGGAAACTAAACTCGAGAAGTCGAGAACGACCGGAGAGGTATCCTCCTTCTCTCCTTACCCCCAGAAGTATCCCCGAAGGGACGTAATTCCATGGAAGAATTTCTCTCCTCGGCTTTTCCCGAGAACTCGTCGAGACGTTCCGCGAGATCGACGATCGACTGGGAAAAATCGGCGAAGCAGGGCCTCCTTAAATTTCCAACCCCTTCATCGGCCATCGGACGAAAGGTCCGACGATCCAAGTTATGAACGTCTCCCAAGTCGATCGTAATTACGACGTAAACGAATTCCAAACGTGGCCCCGAGAAGATCGGTGTTTCGCAATTGTTGGTAGCGAAATTGAATTTCGCATGTCCCTAAGGACCGAGCTGAATCGAGGGGCTCGATTCTGGACAAAACGGAGGAAAATCAAAGGCGATATTCATGGAATCCAGTGCCCAGACCTTTTTCATTTCCTTCCACGTTTGCTCCGGCGAGAGACGAAGAGCGAAAGAGCGGATACGCGCTTGCAAGAGGGTGGAGCCGTGCTCCCGAGAGGAAGAGGGGTTGTTTTGGAGCGTTACTCCGCCGACGGCGTAATAACTCGAAATGGACGGCCGAACTTTTCGGACGGGAGGCGCGTTAGTGCTACTAAACGCAATTTGTACCGCTCCACGTCCGACGGGCACGGTTCGGGTTCCAAGCTCGTCATTAGACCGGAATTTCCGACGAACCGTGGCTCGCTGTTTTTCCTCGGCACGAGAACGCCAATTCTCCGAGCTAAAAACAATCCCCGCAAACTGACTCGCCTCGTTCGACCTACCGATTCATCTTCTCATCTCGCTACTCTTCTGCCGGCCGATCGTCCCCCGCCTAAAACGCTCAAGAGGACTCGACCGGGCGAGATTTTCGTCAGCTGCAGTCGTTTCTAGAAGCGCAAAGATCGACAGACGCGAACGAAAAGTTGCTGCGGCGTTAGCCCCATTAAAGGACAATGGAATTCCAATTATATCCGGATGAAAAGGTACACGTTCGATTGCAGAGTTTACGAACGATTGTGCGCGTAGTCCGACGTTCCATAAAGCGACGAGTCGTCCGTCGGACGTATTTGTTGTCGAAAAACAGAGTGCGCGATATCGGACAGTCGGCGCACAGAGAGAAAGAGAAGGAGAGAGACAGACAGTGCGCGGGGAGAATTCGTCCACAAGGAGAGATCGTTAACCGAAACGGGGCAGGGTAAACACGGCGTCGCGTTAAACGCATCAAAGTGAAAAGCTTAAGCGCCTTTTGCATCGTCCGGGACAATGGACCGACAATGAATTTCCGATCCGGCGGACGCGATGGACCGTAACCCTTTGCGCGAATGTTGCAGGCTCGATGGTGGTCGGTGCGAGGCAATCACGCGTCACCCTCGTGAAAGGGAGCCAACTTTGGATAAGGTTCTCTTTATGGGACATTAAAAACTGGCGAACGCCAGCCCGGTTGTTTCGCCTTGAAATACGAGAGCCGGCTCGAAACGAGGCACGCTGTCATCAAATTTTCAACGGCGCTTCGCGTCGATCCCCGCGTCAAATTGAAATTCGGCCGAGACATTTAAAACGCGTCGATCTACGCGTCGCTGGTTTGAAATTTTTATCGAAACACCCTTCCACGCCGACCGACATAGCGGAGGTAGAAACGATGGAACGATCGTCGAAATGGTACGCGCACGTCCGAAGCCAATCGCAAATTCCATCGTGGTTGTCCTTTTTTTTACAAAAATTATCGTCCCGTTGCATCGACGCGTTTGGAAAGTTCGATTTCGCCGAAAAAAAATTAACCGCGGCTCGGGAAAGAGTCGAAAGCGATCCAATCTCCGAAAAGGAAACTAGTTTTACCGACGAATATGATATTCAAACTTTGTTATCTCGCGATCGGTACTCGAGGGACGCGAGACTCCAAATAGACTGATTTCAAATTCCGCCATCGTCGCCCGCGAATTTCAAAAATGTCCGCATACCCCGTCCTTTCGATCTTCTTCGCGGTGCGTTCGGAGGATGCGTCGACGACCGTTTTCCAATTTGTTTTCGACCTCGGTGTGAATCGATTTCGAATGGACCGTGAAATTGAGAGGAACGAATAGATCTTTTAAATTGGAAACCATCGTCGAACGACCCGAGACCGGTTTCAAGTTCCTCCCCAGTCATCGACAAGCAGAACGGAAATGAGCGTGACGCAAGAAATCCAATCCAAGGGAGTCTCCATGAATCCCGTTGACGGGGTTAAAAGCATCCAGCGCTTTTTTCACGAACCTAGGTTGCTTCTTCGCCTCGTCCCATGTCCTCTATTTTCCTCCTTCCGGTTTCCTCTTGCCCATTAGCCGCATCTTCTCGATCTTCCTGAGCGCATTCTCGCGCCTCGACATCTCGAAGGAATCGCGGAAGTGTTTCGCAAAAAGCAAGTTATCCGACGATTCTCTGGAACCCAGCGAAATCGTTCGGACAGAATGAACGTTCGAGAGTCGAAAAATCGAATTCACTCCGATCCTAGAAAGGACAGCTTGCAGTACAAGAAAGGCAGAAGGTCGCGATGATTTAGGAGGGACCGGAAGCTCGTGTTCTCCGCGAAAACATGAGCGGTAGCGAGCGTTCTCCATCGGAAAGTTGGTCAACGTTGCGGAATCGAGTCACGCGCGAAATTCGCGAGCCAAATGCAATTAAATTAATCGTACGTTTCTCCTAGAAGCGAGAGAGCTCTCCCTTGCCGAGCGAAGCGTTACCGCGAGCCCGCAAAACTTCCTCGCGGACTGTATCGCCCTCGGTAATAAACTTTTTATCCCTCCGTCCTCCGTTACGCTTTATCCGCGTGTTTCTTACGACACCGTGGCATCGTAAACAACCTGTCCTCCTTTTCGCAAAACGAACGCCCCTGTCTCACCGAAATTTGTCGCGAGCTTTTCTACCCCCGGTTTAAGCTTTATCCACGAGCATCGCGCTAAGCGGAAATACGGCTGTAACGCGAACTCTTCCCAAAGTCGAGTCGACTCCGACGTGGAAATTTATTTCAGCGTGTATCGTAAAAAATATCGGAATTTCTTCTCGAGCGACTGTGCAGGGTCAACCTTAAAAAGGTGTTTCGAGCATTTTACCGAAGGAACTGAAAAGCATGCCCTCGAGAGCCTCTATCCTTCAGAGGAGTTCGACGTTCCGTCAACGTGGTTGTAAACCTGCTAAAGTATTTATCCGCGACGAGGAAGTCTTTTGAGGGAAACTCCACGAACGAGAGTGCGGAGGACTTTGTCCGGAAGATCGAGAACCTCCGCAAAAAGGACTCGCTCGACGCGTTCATTTTTCACCGAAGGTTCACGTCGAACAGCAGGAAAGGGGAGCCATCTTCTGCGCGGACACGCTCGATTTGCGATTTCGCGTTAACGATAATCGCCTTTTCGAAGTTTCCGAAATTCTCGAAACTGGCTTCAGCAACGATGGACACCACGACGTGGATCAGACGGGTTGAAAGAACTCGAGGATAAATTAGTCGAAGTAGTCGTCGTCGAGAGGGATCGATCGACTTAAACGATCTCGTTGGATTAATAGGTTGGAGGAGGCTTGACCTCTCGCTGTCAGTCCCGATCTTCGGTCAAGAGAATGTCGATAGCGCCGTTTACCCAGGGAAGCTATCCAATTGAACTTTGCTCTTGCCAAGGGCTTCCCATAGCTTGCTTTAAGTGTCTCGAAACTTGCGCGCGATCCAAGGAGCTCCGCCGAAAGGTTGCCCGTAGGGCCTCGATCGCGGGACCGTCCGCCAAATTAGGTTCGTGCTCCTTGCTCGCGCGACTTACGATCTTCCCTCGAGGACGACGAGAACAACGAGGAGGTAGGAGAAATTGGGCTTTCTCGAGAGGAGAGAGAAAAACGTAGCATCCAATGGAACGACAAAAATCTTCAAAGATATTTCTGCCTGCATCTTGGAGGCGAGGGCATAAAATCTCGCGCAACAATCTTAAGAGCTGAAATTTTTAAAAGGTCGGGTCGATCGATTAGCCGGAGAGGACGGAGGAGTGGAACGCGAAGAGTGAAAATAAAGAGGCGGGAAAAAGGGCACGTGGCAACGCACGGAGAATGAAAATAAGAAAGTCGAAGGATAAAAGATGCGAATAGCGAAAAAATTCTCCCGTTGATCGAGCAGCTGGGGAAAGTTATGTTTCGAGCGAAGAGGCAAACGCGGATGGAGCTCGCGCTCGAGCGAAAATCGGCTTTAGCAGTTTTCCCGCTGTAATCCGCAAGGTCGGGGAAAAACGGAAAAATGGGGCTCGTCGAAGCGGACGAGCGCAAAATCGAAAAGTGGAATTTACACTGACATCGCGGTCCAAGGTGAGACAAAAGTCCAAACAAAGGGGGCTACTTCCTTATGGACGTCGGGCCATGAAATATTCATGAAATGCACTCGAGAGAAATTTCTTGAGTCCCGCGGACGAGCGAGCTCGAAGCATCGTATTTCTCTTACGACGCAACGTTCCTTTGATTCTTTTCCACTTTTCTTCGCCGGTACAAATTATTTAAACGTCAACGGCACGTTCGAGCAGCCACCGGAAACGGGGTGAACTTTTTTCTCCGGGGTGCCCGATCGAAGAGGAGAACGTAGAAAGATGTAAACCGTTTCCACGAAAAACGAGAAAGTTGTCCGTGGCACGCGGTGCTTTTAATTGGCCTCATTGCGAATCGCGGAAGATATTCGCCTCCCTCCGGAGCGCGAGAGAATCGGCAAATACCGAGGTTTGCGCGAAAGTCGCACTGCGACGATCCGGCCATTTAATTCGCACGGGCGAAAACCGTTACAGACGTGCCCGGCTTCGCGGGAATTCACGAAAGTCCGAAAGAGGGGATCGCTCTTTTAAATCCGGATTTTCGCGGAACCGATTCATAAGCTGCAAAAGCATTCGCGAGCGGTGACGAGCGAGAGCTCGACGTTTCGGCATTCGAAGTAAAATCGGCCAGATCGCATTTACCGAATTCGTTCGATTAACGCCTCGACTGGTAAATAATTCATTTTCACTGGCTAAAAGGGTAGACGGATATGCTATAATTTATAATTCAATATACCGCGTTATAATTTATTATTCAATTTAAATTTCCCATCCCATTGGAGACTCGACGCGTTCCATTTAATGCCAATGCCGCTGAATAAATTATCCTTGTTACGATTTCGGGTTTGCATTCGGACGCTTTTGCCTTTTTACTCGCCGATCGACCGATGAAACTTTACTCTCTCCTTGCTGTAGTCAGTATGGTCCTGGAACGAGGTAGCTTTGCTCGCATTTGCGTGCAGGAAAGGTAGACCGTTCTCGTTGCACCGACCGGAAAGTCTCGCCGATTGTGAACGAGAGCGAAGAGAAAATTTTGAACTTTCTAGCGATCGAGCACGCGTCGCGAAGCTCACACCATTTGTCCTCTTTAATGTTGCAAATCCTGTTGACCTCGTAGCGAGACCCATACCGCAATCATTTCCGTCAGAAAATTATGTATCTCTATAAAAGCATCATGCTGCACGAAAGCGGACAGCGGGTCGAAAGGACGATGTTGGCCAGCCGGCGCATGTGCATCGTCTGCCAAAATTGACGGTTCAAACTTGGAGGATGCGTGCTGCTCGTCGAATCGACCGAGCGAGCCACGGTGAACGGAGCCGAAGAGAGCTCTCGTAATCGAGAAGGTTTATCCTTCGGAGAAATTTACCGATCCGCGAGAGAATCGTCCGGCCACTGATCCAGAGTTTTCCAAATCGGCGGAGATCGATCTCCACATTCGCATTAGCTCGCCTCGTTCTCTCGTCGGAGCCGGGAGAATTTCGGCGCGAAATATTTTTCATTTTTATTTCCATTTCTGAAACGACAGATCTCGTCGAGCTTCCCCTCTCCGCGATGGAACAACGAAAGAAACTGTTTAACAATACCGGTAATCCAAAATTGTCCCCAATGAAAGACTAATTGCGACTCGGTCGTTGCACATCGAGATTAAGAGGTGCTCGGCACTAACGAGATGTCGGCTGACACGGAAATGAATTTTATACGAGGTCTCGGAGCGATCGAATCTCGAGGTATTCGAACTAACATGAATGGAATACCTCGCACGGAAAAAGGGACAACTGTTAGGGCGCGAACATCCCACAAATAACAAATACTTCTGGTTATCCTTCGCAGGATCAACGAGACGTTCGAACGCAGCATCGCTGACGAAGGAAGAGGCCGAGAAAAATAAAGATAGACGCGCGGCCCGGTAAGAGGGAAAACCGTTTTCGGCCCTCGAGGGAGTATTATGCAAAGTAGGAAACAGATGCACGACTCTCCGAAGCGCGATGCTCTTATTTTTCGCCCGGCACCGAGGCCAGCATTTTTCTTCCTTTTCGGCCAACCAAAGGTAAAAAAGCCCCGCTCGAAAGGAGAGCTTCGAGCCGGGGTTTATGCTCCTCTGAAATGCGGTTTTCTGCCTTCGGTTGCCGTGGAACGCCCGAGGAGCGGACCTTTCTCCGCGAGCCTCCTCTCCGGAAATTCAGGAACCTCGGATTCTTCGCGCCGCCACGTAAACGAGCCGTCTCCCGTTATCCTACCTTCTTCCTCGCTTTTCCGCCTCCCTTTTTTCACTCCTTCCCGTCTCCAGCCTCTTTCCAGACTTTTCCAGACTTCGGCAGAGTCCTTGGGACTTTAAACGACAAGTTTTTCCTAACCAGCTGAACGCACAGAAGGAATTCTCGCGTCTTCGTTGAATCTCGTCGGAGATGATTTTCCGTCGTTAACGACGACTCTCGTTCTCACTTTTTCACCCTTTTCTCTGGTACTCTGGAAACGCGAAAACGATTGCGAATCTTCGAAAGGGCGAACCAAAAGTCGACGAAGGATTGGAATGCGCGAAACATCGTCGTATCGGGGCAATATTCCTTTGCGAATAAAATTTCTTTGGATCTCGCTGGAAAGATGGCACGGCGAATTGAAATGCAAGAACGAGAGGGGGATCTATTTGTAAATTTATATGGCGCTCGGAGGTTCGCGCGGAGATAGCGCTCCCTCGGTGCTGTCGGAGGAGTAACCTCTGAAATATTCATAAGCCGAGATCATCCTTAACCCACTAATTGATATTCCTCGCATCTGGAACTCGCGGCACCAACAGGTGTTTAGATTCGAGGGCTCGTTCGACATCGGGATCGTCGAACGAGAATCGCAAGCCTCATGCAAATCCAGAGGGACGTCCAAATTTCCAAGACGCAACTCCGCTGGTATTTGCGGAACTCCGACGGATCTAAAACGTGCGTGAATATTAATTGAGATCGAAATTCTCTCTCGAGAACATTCTCGATGAATCTCGCCATGCCGAAAACGTCCTTTAAGCTTCGCCTCAGAATTTTCAAAAATGTTCTCTTCGTCTGGCGCGCTTTCCATAGAATACCGTGGCGCAATTCATCCTCGGGTAGAGCGAAACGATCGAAATCCCCGGACGAGACGCTCTTATCGGTAAAAGTGCATTTCGTGCGTAATGCCTTAAAAGGGATAATGCCGCCGAGCCGAGGAAGCATTCGCTGCAGACGGACCAGCATCTATTCGTAGAATTTTGCGAAGTGCTCGATAAAAATGTCGCGAGCAAAGTGTATGGAATCGCGTTATAAAAACGTTTTACTCGACGCGAAGAAGCAACGTTTACTTTTTTTGAGAGACAGCCCAGAGATCTGCTCTCCGCGGAAAGAACCGCGGCCAACGCATGAAAATACAATATCGGAAAGGGGATCGTTATTGAATTTTCCGGAGCTACATCGGCGAGCGTGCCTTCGATGAAATTGAACACGGCACCGTGAACACCGTCGAACGAGAGGGCTTCCATTTCTCGACTCCGTTGCCTCCGAGTAAGCCATAGAACGCGTTCCATTCGAATTTCATTTACCTAGTCCCTTGTGCTCGAATTTTCGGCGACCGTATCTCAGAGTGTACGAAGAATCCACCCATCGAGCTTTCGATTCACTGGCCTCGAACTCGTATCGGAACAGGGTCGATCGCGGAGAGTGAATCGCGAGAACGGGGCGAATTCGAGCGATCGACCTTGAGGCGACGAGTCTCGATTCTTATCCTCTCGGAAGGGCGGGAAGTTTAACGACTTGGAATAGGTGACGGTTTGCCACCGTGGCTCGGCACGAACCGACCGGATGAGTTTTATCGTTAATAAACTTTTAACCGAACGGTGAGGACACGCAACATCGCCGTTGGCGATATCGGCAATGGCACGAATGGCATTAATGGCGAGCTGCATTGCGTTGCAGCCAGGAACGAGCGTTGTGCATCGTAAAACGCACGAGCTAGCATGGAATAGCGCCGGCACTTTGCTCTCGTGACGGCGCTCCGTAACGAGTCCCGAACGGCGAGCAGTTACGTCCGGGATGCATTACGAATGGATATTAAATATGCATAGACGTAATTGGAAATGCACTCGCCAACCACCAATGAAACTTTCCCTCGGCATTTTCTCTCGGTTTCCTTCCAACGCGATCTCCCTCGGACGTGCAATGCAGGTTGCATTTTTCAGTTGCGATTTCTACCCGAGCTTTGATCCTCAACGTTGTCAGCGAGAGATGAATTGGTTCGATAGAATCGTCAAATTTGAGATAACTTGAGCTCAATTGCTGATATAGTTTATCCGTGGATTAAAGCGAGGTAAAACAACAACGAAGTAGACGTTCAAAGAGAAGATCAAAATCGTTCAAACACCAGGGGTTTCCTCAAAGGACTAATGCAACATTCGACGTCCGTGGTTCGTTGCGGAGCGAGAGATTAAAAGGAGCATCGTCGAATCTCGAGGACGGAAGGCAGTAAAGACAAATGAAGAAGAGTTCCTCGGTAAACGAGAGACTCCAGGGCGATCCATTTTGGAGCGAATAAGCTCGAGGAACGAAATTAAAAAAAGCCAGCGAGCGCGGTTCCTCTTTGCGTCTGCTCGATTTACGCTCGAAAATTCCGGGCGGTCTGATTCTCGAGGTTTCTCAGTTACGTTTCGAGAGTGTAATAGCTCGAAGGCAGGACGAAGCTGGCAATCCGTGTTTCCCAGCGACGGAGTAATTGCATCGGGACGAAGTTAAGCTCCGTTCCTCGCGGATACGTGATTTACGAGCCACCCAGCCGGGGATATTCGGTCGCTGGACATCCTGACTATAGATCGAGTCTCGTCTAACCGTTCCATCCTTTGGCCTTCAAACGCCCACGCCGAGAAGCTTGATATTCGAGCGATAACTCGGTGATTCTGGAACGTGAGGAAAATCCATTTCCCGCCAACGGAATGTAGGTACCCGTCGGTATATTCTTCCCGCATTGTCGCGCATCAACGGGGGAGTTCGTCTACAAAATAATTGTTGAACGGATGGACGCTGAAATATTAGCCAACGAGAGTGGATCGTTCGAGTAAAAGGAAATATTTGACTTCATCGAGATTCGCCGTCGACGACTCGGGAAGTCTCTGGAAGAGCCTGTCCGCCGTTAGCGAAAGAGGGGAAACTTCCTTTAAAGAGGGGACAAAATACTGTAGGGAAAGCCAGAGGAGGTACTCGATGGCGTGATAATGTAAACGGAAGAAAGGAAAGGGACCTCGCCGTACGTACGAATTCCATCGGAGTATCTCCGGAATCACTTTCGTATCTATTCCCAATGGTGACCACGTTCCGCTGGAAATGTCATTTTCATAACTTAGGCGACGGCAGTTTGTCCCTCGATATTCTCCCGAGGGTTATACTCCGCGATGCGATCCGTCCACGAAATTCCATTCGAATCGTTCGAATGGCAGGATGAATCGTTGGGAAGAGAATATTATGATCGGTTGGGGAAGCAGAGAGGAGTCGAGAGGAAGCCAGGTTTTTCCGGGAGAGGAGAAGAGACGGAGGATATTTCACCCCGCGGATTTAAGCAACGACGTCGCTCGAAAGGATACACGACAGGAACGAAACTTTCCAAATTTTGGACGATTGTATCTAGCTTGACTGCGTCAATTTGACGGTTCTAGAAGATCTAGAGTAAATAGACAATGATAGACGTTTTCTAGAAAAAAGATTAACCGTAAGAAGCACTTGGTCTACAAATTTTCCCGTCGATTAGTAACGGTCAGATCTCTTTTGCAGTTTATCTTCTCAGGTTCGAGCGCGGCCTTTTTTTAGGCAGAATTGCCCAGATTTACCGCGAGATTCGCGTGATTTAAGTAGTCTAAGAGAAAGGAGGGAGGAGGTTGTTGTTCGTTGCTTACCGAACGAGCGAATTTACTCGTGCCGTTTCTTTTGGACGGTCGGAACTATATTGGGTGATTTTGGAGCGCTCGCGGTATCGATTCTCGGGGTGCAGTCTTTCCGTTTTCGCGGAATACGGAAGAAGTTATTTTATCGTATATAGGAGCACGATGAATGCATAGCGAGGAACGGAGAGAGAATGAGAAAGAAAGGAGGAAAGAGAGGTAGCTAGAATCCCATCTAGAAGAATAAATAATACACAACCGATAAAAGTCCAGGGGCCGTGGAACCTCTGGGCTCGTTTATCAGTTTACAATTTCTTCCTGCAGCGCCCAAGGAATTATTCTGGGAGGAGGAATTCTACGGGGAAAAATGGCAATATGATTTGCACCGTTAAGTCAAGATCAAACTGACCGAAGAAACAACGAGCGAGGATGGAAGAGCGAGGGGTGCCGGCTTCAAATTGGAAAGTACTTCGGCCTTTGAAGGGAGGTTTTGCCGTAGGGAGGCGACGACGATGATTTGCAGGAAAACGGAGAAAGGTACCGCGGAGAAAAAAAAGAAGCAATCACGCGTGGATCGATGGGTCCGGGCGACAAGGTTTGAAACGTTCCAGAGTTTCCAACGTCGGGGGACGCAGAGGAAGAATCGCGCGAATCGCTCTTCTCCGTTTCCTCCGTGCACCGTATTTGGCTTGAACGGCACAATAATGCATCTCGTGGATGCAGAAACAAAAGTCTCTCGGCGCCTCGACCAGGCTCGACCGTACGCCGTAAAACTCTCGAGCCGGCGTCTTCCACTTATTGTTAGAGCTGAAATCTAGGACGCGCGAGGGTGCCAGGAGTGAGCGCGGCGCGGAGCGAGGGCCGAGGAGACGTAGCTTTCAGAAGAGGAAAGCCAAAGGAGGGACGAAACCTCTGGAAGAGAAGGAGGCCGCACGATACAGGGCGAGGAGAAAAAAAAGCGGAGCAGAAGGGGGAGGGGAATAAAAACGAAGGCGAAAAAAGGGTGCAAAAGGAGCTTGAAAGATTTCGCCTCGGATTCTTCTTTTCTTCTGCCTGTTCTCCATCCGTCTATCTACCCCGTTCGCTATTTTCCGACTTCACCGTACCGAAAGACCTCGCATTCCCGAAGGAACTATGTACCGTATCGTTTAAAGAGGTGGGAGGGGAAAAAAAGGAGGAAATTGCCACAGACCGGCTTTAGCATTCATCTCGGAAATAGAGGAAACTTTCTACGGAGGAAACGTTAAATATTCGGGCCGCGTCAAGATTTCACTCCGTTTCTCAGCTAACGTTCCACTTAACGCCCTCGTTTTTGTTCCGTATTTTGTACCTCCAAAAACGCGTCCTATCGGTTTCTCGACGAAATCGCCCGTTTCTTCGAAATCATCGACGAGACCGGTCTACGAGCGGGACGTTATGTCCGATTCGATTCCCATGGACGAACGATTCGACAAATAATCGAGGACGCGAGAGAGATTTCCGCGAAAACCAGGCGAACGGGGTAGAATTGTAGTCGAAAGGTGTCAATTGTTTCGGGGAGACATTGAAATTCAAATTAAACGTCCTGAGAAGAAGGATCCAGTGCTTTATGCGAACGCGAAGACACAAATACCATTGAGTATTCCATCGACCGAGCGGGCAAAGAGCGCGAAAATACGCTCGTTTCCTGCCTGTTCGCCGCTGCGTTTATCAATCATATACCGATCTATTGTTTTTGATATTTGCGATATTTTCCTCGACTAATTGGTTCCCGTTGCCATTGTTTCATGTGCGGGCGGTATTGGCAGAACGTTGTATTTGGGATCCTTTGTTGAGTGTAATTAAAATATTGCCTACCAAATAGACCGCGCAACAAACTATAATGGATCGATTGGTTCATCTATAACGCAGACGTGCGTCGAACGTCGATCCAATGAAAAATTGCCCGCAGTTAATCGGCGAAATAACGCGACGATAAGCGACAGAGGTGGAATGGTTAAGTGCGGAGAGAGACCGATATGGGAGGCACTCGAACGAAGCAACCGCGGATCTCGTCAACCGATTCGAAACTTTCCAACGATGGAATCGAATCACCGGTCGAACGGTAATTACGATTTCCATTGGGTACGCGAAGCGCTCTAATAAATACCCATTTGCCTGGATACGTCGCTAAGTAAATGAGCCTGAAAATCGATACAAAGCCCGAGTATGCTCCCGGTGGATCGGACCCGAGCTGTCGTTAATTCGTGACTTTCGCGATCGATGATTTTTTCTAACCAAGTCGGAGACACTCTGCTTCTTTGTTCGCCGTAAAATGTAAAACACTATCTCTCAAACGTCTCGAGACGTCTAGATTTTTCCTCTTTCCCGCAGAATGTTCCTCTCGTCTTCCACCGGTCGGACATCCACGATCTCTCGGGTGTTATTTTTTTTTACCGCAATTTTGTTATATACTTTGAAACCATTACACGGAGCATCGACGATAGCCGACGGTTTTGCGTCTGGCACGCGATTCGACGGTTTCTAAATGCTGTACGCGATTCTGTTTGTTTATTAAGCACAGTCACGCGCGGGTACGTGGAACCAATTAATCGCACGACTACGCATTTCGCGAAACTATTGCCCAAGGGCACCTCGGCTCTCGGTACGCCCTCTATTACCGGTTAACACGCTGTTAATTCGCATTTAACGTCCGTGAAATAATAGTCCGACCAGCGGCGAGCCGAGTGCCGTCCGTTTTGTGCCTCCGCATTGCCGGAAAACGAAGAGCGACGTTCGCGCGCATCTGCGCCGGGTTGCCGAAAACTAATGTCAACATCGATTCTCGATGGGAAGACGAGAAACAGGGAACGGAACTTGAGAAAGTGGTCATTCGCTTTGCAGCGGGACGATTGCCGCTTTTCTTCGGTTTATACGAGATGATTTGCCTTCGCGCAGAAAAGGGGAGAGGAGAAATCTAATTAACCGTAGGCACGGCACGAATTAACATTACGCAATGGACTTCGTTAAAAATTTCATTGGGACAGCCGCAATGGTACTCCCGTTGCGACAATATTTGTCGTTCATTCCTCTAGCAATTGCTCTCTTCCTCTCTTTCTCTCTCCTCCTTGCTCGCGATTTTTCCTTCTACCGCTTCCCGACGCAATCGGGTCGCGACTCGGAGCAAGCGAACCGCGAAGAACGACGAAAATTACGGAAAACGAATTAAACCTCGCGCTCGATCGATCGACGGTTTTCCGCGCGGATCGTCAATTATTAGCCTGGTAATCAAGGGTAGTGCGATTTCCAATTTCCGGAGGCCCGGAGCCGTATCGCGGAATCGAAGTTTAAAGCGCTGACTC
Organism: Cerceris rybyensis; assembly: GCA_910591515.1. Lineage (NCBI taxonomy): Eukaryota > Metazoa > Arthropoda > Insecta > Hymenoptera > Crabronidae > Cerceris > Cerceris rybyensis. Next base: position 835,831 of record OU342797.1, read on the forward strand.
GAAAAATGTCCATTACTTTGATTAACCGTTCCGTCTCCGAATCGCCGATCCCTGGAAAAAATTGCATCGTCGATCGCAACTCTGGAGTCCGCGTCCAGGATTCGTTTCCGATTTTCGCCACTGGCGACCACGATATTTCGCGTTTGTCGCGGAATATTTGCAAAAGTTGCGGTGAGATAGGCCCCGCGATTTCGCCGGTGAAACTGGAAAGGCAACTCGCACGCCTCGAGCCGCTCGAGCCAATTAATTCAATGCAATCGGAATCGCTGGCACGTATACACCGTAATACGGCCGATTAAATCGACTGGCTTCCGAAAACAATTTCGTTAATTTTCGTGTCCGTGCATGCAGCGCTCGATCGAATCGCATCAAATAAACGTCGCAAATAACTCGAGCGGCCGTAATCGTTACATCCACGATATTCCCGGCCAACGATTTTGGTTAAATCGTCCGGTCTTCGTCGACGGCCGACGTTCCTGCGGCCGCATTTTTTTCCCAATTTTTGCTCAGGAAAAATTCTCTGCTCAATAGTATTTTTGAGTTTTCGATCAGAAGCGCGACCGTCCTGCGTCGTCGTTGCAAAAAAAAAGAGGGAAAATCGGAGGGTGATGATTCTGTACATGCGCGACATGAATCCCGACGGTACTGACAATAAGAGGACACTGGTGGAAGGAAAAGGAAAACAGGGAAGAGACAACGACGGTAGATAGAGGGAGGAGAGAAACGGAAGGAGAAAAGAGGGTGGTTTTGGTGCGCTTAGGGGAAAGCGCTATCCGACAGACATTCTGGCGTATTCTACGCTTATCTAACGCCATCCAGAGGCACTCATCGTGTCTGTCGTCCTCCAGGAGGACCTCGTAAAATATTATAACCGTTGTCAGTCCCTCGTTACCAATATCTGGCATGGTTCTTGAAACCGTGCCATCGGAGGGTGGCCACGGGCGCGCATCTGCTCGCGTCTCAATTTTGACGATAGCACCAACGATCCTTTAAAGTAACGTCTCGCTTCGAGGGATAAACGTCTCGAAGAGATAAGTCGCTCGCCTTTAACGTTAAGTTTCGCCCGCCCGGGGTCGATGAATTGCAACAATTTCGCCCAAACGGGCGTCTTCGGACGGATACGAAATTCCGCCGGATCGACCGCCGAACGGATCGTATACGTCGGAACTCCCGCGGAGGGAAATTGCGCGCCTCGTCTTTCGACGAGGGTTACTTTCTCGGCACGCTGTCGGGGTAAACAGTGCGGTATAATTAAATGGTCGACTTATGGCACGGTAATCTCGCGGAAAGTCGAAGCGAGACGTAGCAGGAGGGTTGAAATACGACCTCCGCCCAAGCGGCTCGGTTCTTCGCGCGAATTAAGGGCACTTCGCCGAACGATCCTGCAAGATCGATCGACCAGAGGGACCTGCCGATATTTCAATCTCCGACGACACTATTCACCGATTATTTCGAATATTAGTCGGACGAAACAGCGACGCGAGAATTTGATCGTTAAAAGCGGAGGGGAGTCGGATAATAAAAGCTAACGCTTCGCGGAAGAGGATGGGGATCGAATCATCGATAAAATTACCATACAAAATGGTCGAACGACGTATCCACCCTCTTGTCGCGTCTCGATGACCGACGATTTCGTTGTGGCTATGGAAAATTGAGAACAAAGTACCCCCAGACTCCGAGAGCAAGAATTAACGATGCGTCGCGGAAACAATAATCGGCCCGAAACCGAGGTGACCGGCCGAATCGAGAATTCGATGAAACGATCGGTCAATTGCGAGTCGAAAAATTAGAGCTCTCGATTCTTTTCAACCTTGAAACTCTCGTCTGGCCCGTGACGGCCAAAATTAATTCGAACGTCGGGTCTACAATGGAGGCGGAACGATCGGACATAATCCTTCCGTCGTTCTAGCGGCGGAGACCCGGGTTATCGGCATCGTTTGTCGAGGGAAAAGACGACGTCGAGCACAAAGACCGGCTTGCGAGTCGCTTTTTCTCGAGGCAAGCGCGAATGCTCGACGGAAGGGAGAACGTGGAACATTCCGCGCGTCACCGACACATTTACCGCGGGAAACGAGGAAAAAGGTGGAAAACGATGGAACCGAGAGATCGATACTTCCTTCCGTGAGTTTGCGAGCCCACGAAAGGGAGACGCATCCTGGCTAAGCCGTCGGGATGCCACAGTTTTCTCGTTCAACGAAATGCGAACGGTTTGTCTTCTCGTCTCGGGTCGCGCGTGCCGTTTCGACGTTTTTCGCGAAATGATTCGCAAAGAGGCACCTTTCCGTTTTCCCGGTCCATCGCCGAGCGGAAAAGTCGAAGGCGTGACGTTCGAGGAGAGGCATACCTCTGGGGCACCCTCGAGATAAAAGAGAAATCTGATTCAATCCGCGCATTAATATCCTCGTGAAACGAACTTCTCCTCGCCCGGAAAACCGACGAAACTCATCTCAGGGAAACTGCTGGATCGTGCGCAATTATAGGAACGAACGACGATCATCGCGGCAAGTAACGAACGGCGTAACAAAGACCCTCGGGGGTGATATCGAGCGAATATCACCGATTCGAAGAACCTTCGCCGAAACTTCTCTCTAATTTTCGTATTTCCGTTCGACGACTACCACCCGATTTAATTGGGAATAGGTGAAAGCTCTGCGAGGTTCGCGAGACTTTCTCGATACGTGATACTCGAGTGCGCCAGTCTAATTAGAGAGAAAATCGAAGGGGTTCTTTTCTCGCGTGCCACGAAAACGTCGTCGTCTTGGTCGTTGATGCCGACGAGGCGTTTTCGCAGTCGTCCGTGACATCTGCCAATGGCAGCTGCGAAAATAGACGCGAAACTTCTCGCGTGACTAATGATTCGCGATATAGCAGGGGTTATCGATATAATCCGTATTCCGTATTCCGTGTGACGGGGGAATTGTGTTGCTCCGACCGACGTCGGAAACGGTCGTTATTAAGCCACCTCCCGGAATGGCAGGTAGGTCGATATCGCATCGAGGAATGGACGTTCATCGTTCACCCTGCATTCCGGCTATTTCAATTTCTCTCTGCTACGAAACGTCGCGATTGCCGCCACTTTTCGCCTCGAGAAAGAAACTGTGCCGAAAGATTTTGCTCTCCCCTCGACGATGAAGCGCGAAAGGCCTTTTCAAATTAGGGTCACCGTCGGCGTTGAAAACGTCCGCGCATATATTCAGAGCTGGCTGCGGGATTCGAGGCGAATGCGGTTATCGTGATTTTGCAATGACGATACTCGCCGACGCGGGAAACAATGAAATTGACCTTTTTCAGGGAATTTATCGTCGAGGGAGAGAAAGGAAGGCACGGTGAAATAGACCGGACGAACGTCGAGGGCAGGGGCTGGCTTCGATAAAATATACAGAGGAAACGATCCGGCGCATCGGAGACGAGAGTATCGTAATTTTCATGTTCATTGCAACTCGTAAAATATTTCTTCTCGAATCAGCCACGTAACGTTTTACGGTAAACCGAGGGGGCTATTTCCGACTTCGATCGCGAGGTATCCCTATATTTTACCCCGGCTCAAGCATCTCGTTTGAATTTCCACCGTATAAAAAATTCTCCTGCTTCGAGTCCGAGCGAGAGAGAAGGATGCGGACTCCGTCTACTCCTTCGTTCGTTTCGACAAAAGGAGACGAATGCAGCGTATTTGTTGACGTGTGGCACAGTGGCACCGAGAATCCCAAGTAGTTCGAGTCGGCGTTAGGTCCGACTCGGGTATCGCGACTTCTACCTGCAAAAACGACTTGCCAAGACTTCGAAGCAGTTTCACGGATGCGGTCGCTCAAAACAGGGAAGTTTTACGAATTACATTTCCTTCACAGATCCCGTTACACTTTTACGCGCTATCCGCCAATCGAGGTAAACGTTATCAGGCAAAAACGCCCCTTGCAAGATCGCGGGGTGAGAGCAAGGTTCTCCGTGGGAATCTTAGGAAAGTGTTTGCCAGAGGAATATAAGCGCGCGTGTAACCGTCTCGTCTTCTCAGCTTGTCGTATTCCCCGAGGCATGGCTTACCTGAATATGCGGGAAAGCGCGTGTCATGCATGCATCTATTTTGTATTACCGTCGCTTTTTCGCCGTGAAATTCGAGCGAGAAAAATTTCTGACTTCTCCTTCTCGTTCCCCCTTTGCGTCCTTTACGTCCAAGCCGCGTGGACGCGAACGAGAAATAACATTTTCAGCTTTATTCGTGAATCGTTGAGGGCGAACAATGACCTTTACGTTCGTCCTGCGTCCTGTCATTAAGAGACAACGGAGGCCTTCTCGGTAGGATTGAATTCTCCGATTGAAATGCAATCTCGTGACATCGAATTTCAAAACGGTAGACTTCGAGAGAGCCTTGTATGGGATTTCGGCGAGCTTTCGGATGCCTGTGAACGCCAAACAAATCTTGTTTTTAATATACCAACGGCAAACGTTTCACCTTTTTCCATCGAAGATTGCTTTCGAACGGTTCAGCTCACCTTTCTGCATACGCGATGCAGCGTCAAAGTTCTGTAAATTTGGCGCGACGATAAATAACGCGGTGCAAAAAAGACTCTCAAACGATATCGCGGGAACGATTTCCCAGGGGAAAGGACGAAAAAACGTCCGAGCGTGTATGGTTGCGAGAGGTAGCACGCATGGAGAACATACGATTTACGGCAATAAATTCAGCTCGATAAGTTTCACGCGTGAACGGTCCATGGCGTAAAAGCCCGTTCGACAATTTTCCGGTGCTCCGTCGATTGAATACAATAAAATGCCAGCTTTGCGCTTATTCGCTCGAAGGCAAATATTACGCTCGGCTTTGCGCCCTGTAACGTTTCCGTCTGTGGAAAAAAAGGGATACGCTCGTGATTTAGGTGGCGAAATTTTCGACAAATGCGTCCACGATTCTTTCATCTCCGACGATCGTACGATCCTCTGAAAAATTTGCGAGGAATAATTCAGCGACGATTGTCTCCCAAATTTTGCAAAGATGAAGCATCGACGAGTGAAAATTGAAAGAAAAAAAAAAGATAAAAAGACCGACGGGTCGAGAAATACCGGAGTCGCTGTCGGTGCGGGACTTTCCAGAAACGGATTGAAGTCACGGAAGTCTACAGGATTATAGGATCTCGAGAGACGTCGGGATGTCGGGTGAAACGTGGTCGACAATACGACAACGGGACACGCGCGTGAACAGTGCTACTCACCGAAAACCCATTTAGGGTTGGTAATAAAGTTTGGCTGTCGTTGGTCAGCCAACGACTTATAGTCGAAAATTCCAGTTTAAATTGAAAATTCCTCATCGCACGGGCCGTCGAAACTTTCATCGTAATGACGCGCGATGCAGCCACGAGTTATGGACTCGAAACGCCCGCTCGTAAATGCCGAACAGACCAAAAGAATTTTCCTCCAAATCCAGCGGGAAATTTCGAATTTTCCATTATAATTGTTAGATGGTTTCGAATGTCCATCGACCCGCGGAAATTCGCTTTCTTGTCCGTTTCGATGGTCGAACTCGACGTCACCTTCGGCTCTAGTTATTCGACTGGCCGCATTATCGAGCGCCCAGTGCATTCGCGACGATGATGCAACGTGAGAACGTTGCGTTCTCTCGGTGATTCGAACTATCCGAAACAAACCGGACAGACCCGTGGTCCACCGACGACACGTCGGGGTAGCTTGAAACGGCGAAACTACCAACGGAAGCGGAATATCGAGGGGCGACGGGTCGAAAGGATCGGGAACTCCGGGGGATGTCTTCCGGTTTCGTCGAACCTTCCTGCGTATCGCTCTCGAAATCGGGAAGGAAACTTTGCGGCTGGAAAATCGAGCTGATATAGCGGGGAGGAAAGGGACGAAAAGAGACGGTAGACAAATTGAGATATCGAGGAGAATGAAGAAAAAGAAGAGGGAATTCTATCGACGAAGTTCATTCGTAATTGCACCAGCGACGATAATCTATCGAGTCGAGGAACGAGGAGACGAGGGTTCGATGAAAGTAAGGGAGAAAAATACGAGAAAGGGGAGAAGTAAAAAGAGTTAAGGAGATAACGGGTTAACACGCACTGGAACTGGAGTTGTTAAGTGCGAAGCACCTCGGCACTGCCGGAGAAAAAAGAGGGAAACTGGAGCTTCTGTCTCTGGAAGAGGGTACTTTAATAAGAGTCGCAAATAAGGTAATAAATGCGGGGAAATAAGAGGTAAGAAAAAAGGGGCGATTGCCGTGAGAAGATAGCGAAAGGGAAAACAGAGAAGAAGGAAAGGGTTTGGCCTCTGTTGCGCGCATGGGAAAATACGAAGACGGCGAATAGAGAGAGCGGAAATGGCTGTACACAAATATGAGGAGAGAAGGTGTGTATCTCTAGTCATCCCGCCGGTACATTCGCGTTACACGGTAAACGTATAACCCGAAGCAGCTGGATTTCTCCGTGTACATTATTCCCCGGAGCTTCGTATCCTATTATGTAGTCTCTAAGTTAATAGACTTGGACTCGGAAACCTCTGCCCTTTCGTTCCGTTTCAACCACCGATTCTTCCTCGTGGCTTTTGCCCACGTGTGGTCAATACCTTCTATCGTTCTGCCCGCTCCAACGTGGATTTCTCGCGCGTAGATCTCGCTGCAGATCGATCTTCGAGGCAAAAGCAACGGATGGGCAGCGTCAAACAAAAATTTTCACAACGAGCATCTTGCTCGCGAGGGAACAAAAATTGACCATGAATCGTTTGGATCGATCTAGGACCCGTTTATGACCGAGACGATCGACCGTCGGTGGAAGTTGATTTCACGATCTTCCGGGGAATAAAGGATAAACGTCCGGGGATCCCCGCATTGTCCTCTTTCCGTCCGGCAAACTACCCTCGACGAGGGATGAAACAGTAACGACGGGTTAATAGATAGGTACGAACAAAGAGACCGCACCGGAGTTGCGGATATGTGAGCACACGGTACGCGATAAAATAGATCGTGAGCAGAGAATCGATGGGCACGGGAACGACGGAGGCAATGGATACGAAAATAGACGAACGGAAGCTTGGCTTTATGATATGGTGAATACCGCAGCGGCGATCGACGATTTTCGGTGAAACAGATACGTCGAGCACGATAGAAAACTTCGAGATAATCGTTTTATGCCAGGGCGCTGCTGGAACCTATTCGAATCAATCTTGTCAACGTTCCGATTAACGTTAGGTTAATCGTTGTGACCGTCCTTCTTCGCCCTAGCCACATTTGCGCGCTCACAGGAAGTCGAGCGGCGAGTTCGTTGATCACGAAGCAACGGGGAGACCAAGATAAGTTCGAGACGTTACCTCTTAAGAAAAGAGTATACGAAGAAGGTATGTGACGCTCGATCGACCTACGAGCCGCACATTTATCGCCATTCAACCGTCTCGAACGTACGTTATTCACAATTTCTCGCGACAACCTTTCTCCTCCGCCTCTTTTTTCGCGCATATCCAAGTCCGCGTTAACGCGTCTCTCGGCACAACGGAAGGAAAATTCGAGGGAAACGCCCGAGTGCTTCTCGCCTCGTCGCGTTTCTATCTCCTTTCTAGTTTTCCTTTTTCACCTCGTGCCGGTACACGTCTTCTCGCGCGACGAACGAAAATATCGCACTGGAGCGTAAAGTCGGCAACGGCTGCCCATCGACGAACGACGAGGAAAAGCGTTTTCTTGCGCGAGCCGCGAGATCCCATCCGCGAGAGAGCTTTCTTGCCTGCATTCTCGCATCGTCGCCTCCTTCCCGCGGGAAAGCCTCTGTCATACTTACGTAAACGACGAAACGTTCTGTCAAAGAGGGACAAACCGTCGTCTCGTGCATACCTCGGAGCTCTGTCGAGAGCAGCCGCTGCGGCGAGCATTAAAGTGCCGCACCGCGGACGAAAATGCGAAACGAATTCTGCGGAGAGAAGTCACCGCGATTTGTCGAAGCTAAATTTATGCAACGTCGCAACTATCGTGCCCCTCGAGATTATCTGAAATATTTGAATTCGCTCGAATCGAATTGTCGAGAATTTCGAGGGGGCGGATCGATGGTTTCTTTTCCGGGGCGAAGGGTATGTTTTCCCTTCTCCGAAGAGGCTACCTTTTTCCGAGAGATTAGGCAAAAAGAAGTTCAGCACCGTCCGATTATCGGAAAGAATTTTTCACCCTAAACGCGCTCCGAACTGTTATATCTATCACGAAAGCGGACGAAAATCCCGCAAACTGGCAAACGTTGGAGCGAACGACGGAACGAACGGTGGAACATCGAGCCGCGTAAATCCGTGCAAATACAGGATTCCTCCGGAACGATCGGAAAATTACAGACCGAGGGTGGATTACAAACGACACACGCGAGCTCCGACAGCGATCGAGCGGTCGACTGACCGCTGCAACGTCACCGAAGGCGACCAAATAGCCTGCGACTCGATGACGATGCTGGATCGTTTCCCAGCGCGAACATCGACCTACTCCTCTAACGAACCGGACCTCGATCGAATCGACCTCGTCGACTTCTGCCTCGAAAATCACCTGCGAGCCGAGACCTTTCCACCGAACGTCCGTCTCCCTCCCTTCGATAAAGAAACGTTCCAATTTCCGGCTTCAATTCTCCTCTTGTGCACGGCCATTTCGAATCTATTAACGAGACATCCAACGCCTCTGCCTCGTTATCGGGTAGAAAGAGTCTCGAAATTCGATCGGATGATCGAGGGGGCCGGAGCTTGGAACGTCGCCGGCCGAGGCCGCAGTCGAGACCTTCGAGTCGAACGAGCTAGAAGATCGGAGGAAAAACGAGGCAGAAAGGACGAAGTGTTTTTCCAGAAACAGGATCGTTTCGCGGATCCCTTGTCGCGGGAGAAGCGAGCGGCTTAGCTCTCCGTCGGAAGACGCGTGCCGAAGTCGGAAGGTGGCCTTAATCCACTGGTGATCAGCGGCGCGACGTGCGGGCTCCACGGATTTTACCTGTTCTACTTTCTCACCGCTCGATTCCAACAAATTGGATCGATAAGCTCTCGTTCGGTTCGCCGTTCCGGATCCGATCCTTCCTTCGAGATTCCCCTCGATAGCGCCGCTATTAGATTCGCGCGATGCGCTCTTCCGTGGCTTCGCTCGTCACCCCCTGTTCCGGGGGCTGCACGCCCCGGTGACTCGCCCACGATAACTTTGATTTTCTCCCTCTGGGAAGCCGTCGAGGATAAAGACGGAGATCGTCAAAGACAGCGCGCCGTCGACTATATCGCTACGACAGGTCGTAGGTCACGACCTCCGACGCACAATTACGCGCCATGGGGTGTCCAAGTAACGTATGCAAGTACCCGATTCGTCTATCCGATAAAATATCGTTGGCTCGAACGGTCCCAAAAAGTCGACAGTTTTTTACGGTCCTTGCGCGATCCTCTCTTTTTCGGGCTTGGAGAGCGCAGGGCGAGTTATTGCACGGTGCTTTTATCCGGTTGTATTTTATCGACAGGGATATAATCGTATCTCACTGTCTTCCGCGTTGACTTTTTCGCGTATGCAGCTTCGAGGATTAGTCACCGACGAGGTGCAATTGACAGTGGCGTGATTAGTGGCGGGAAAGTTCCGCCGGTTGAACTAATGGCCGCGCTAACACGTACCGATTGACTTGCAGCCCCTGTTGTCCGTCGCTGCGTTTCCTCGTTGCTTCACTCGAAACACGTTACCGAACGTGTCAACGTTCCTCGACGCGCCCCGTTCGTTAGGGATGTTTTCTGGCGACCGAACGCGTTAATCGAAGAGGACATCGTCGCCGACGAGCATCCGTTAGTTCGTTCGCCCCTACGAGGATCGTTCATTTTGGTTTCTCGTTGCATCGTTCGCCAGATAGAAGTGCAAAGCATTGCCATATTTTTTGCGATTGTGCCTCGTAGCTTGTTCTCTCTTGAAATTGGTGCTGGTTTGGACCCTTTCTCTGTATTTGGGACAATATCAGGGCTGTTGAAGCAGTTTTACCCTTTGTCTCTCGACGCGCATTCGTTATGACTTCAGTGTCGCTCAGAGATCCCATCGGCAGGGACCACGGGGTGATGTCCGCTCCACCTCCCCACGTACCCCTTATAGTCGCCTCCTATGACAGGTAGGGGATACCGTGGTCCTATTCTTGGACAGTCTCCCGGCACCACAGGGAGAATCGCACGGAAACCTGAATCGAAACAACGTAGAACGCTTTCCGACGTTGACTGTTGCACGCCGGCACCGATGAAAGGAAGGGAGGCAATGCTCCGGGGAAAACGGCGAAACTCTATCGTACATTTTAATCCGACATTTATCCGACCACGGAGAAACCAAATATCGCGGTGAGATCACTCGAGATAGCGCATTGAAAAGGGAGAAGGGTTAATAGAGATTGGAGGTAAAAGCGGTCTGTCACGCGAACGGTAGTCAGGTTCGAAGATAAGTGAAAGTAGAGCTCTCGAGGGGGCCAAAGACAGACGGAGAGAACGAGTGAATGAGAGAAAGAGGGAAAGAGAGACAGAGGACACGAGTGGTATCCCAAAGGCAGAAGAGCGCTTTCTAATAACGGAGTGCCTTCCTCCGCGCCGGTACCTTACACCCACGCTATCGACCGACTCCATCGGGACGCAGACACTATCGGCTTATTTACTTTTATCGTGTTCCTCTCTTTACTACGGAGAGACCACTCACCGTCTCTTTTTCTCTCGCCCTCCTCTCTTCCACTTGCTCCCTCGCGTACTTATTTTCTCATTTTTGCTCGTCGACCTCTATCCGGTCCGGGAGGCAGACTTTTACCTTCGAGATCGCGAGCAGAAAGATCGAGGAAAATGCGCTTTTACGTAAAGAGGAAAATGCTCCAATTTTCGCGTCGAGGACAACCACGTCGCGCTCGTTCCGCGCAGGTACCGCAGCCGGAGATCGAGACGAGAGGACCAACCTTCGGGAATCCGCCGTTGGACGACGAATCTGCCATTCGACGATTTATGCATCTCTATTTATCGCCGCGTCTCGTATTTCTAAAATTGACCCGCAGAACGATCGATGATTCGAGGCGAAGAAGCTATTGAATAACAACAGCCGCATTTTTCCGCGAGTGTACCGCGGAACGGTGTAAAAATTTGCAACGCGTTTTTCACGAGCCTTTTTGGTCGATTTTTGTGCTCGGCACTCGCATCGTCCTTCGCGGGACGACTTTTTTTTGCAAGCGTTGGACAACGTTCCCGCTCGCATTTATTTCCAACAGATTGACCTTTTTTCTCGCAGCGACAGGATCCAAATAACTTTTGAACGAACGAATCATAACGGATGGCCGCGACAATTTGCAAACTCGCGTACGCGGGAAATGTTTGACACGTCGGCACAGAGACTCGGCGGGAAACAGAGACGAGAAGAACTCGTCGACGAACAAATACGGCATGCAGTTTGATATAGAATGGCCGGTCCGATCGGCCGCGTCGAGCGATTATCGCGCAGCGCAGAATTCGCGGAGGACTCTCTCCTCGAAGCGAAGAAACGCTTACCGGGGCAAAGTTAATTTATTCATAGCGACGTTAAAATATTCATTGGACGGGAAAGGAAAAAGACACTTTGTAATTTGTTTCCGGAGCCGCTTTGGCCGAACCAGTCGATGGGCCGCTTCTACGTTCGCATTTTGTCTGTCGGCGGACCGTGGCCGCGTATTCGCATTTACCAAAATCACCCCGCATTTCGCGCGACGGTTATTTCCTCGAGAGCGTAAACAGCCGAGCGCGAATTTATTTCGTACCGAGAGTTAATAGGATTTTAATCGACGTTTCGATGGCAACATTTTTCGACATCGAGTCACCGTTACATCGTGAAATATTGCTGTTTCAAACACTCTCACCGGTGTAGCTCGCAAAATCGCCGAATTTACCATGTGCGCGTAATTCCCTTCGTATTTTCACCCACCCAAGTGAAACATGCGCGACGGACTCCCGACCTGCGTTAAACGCTTCCATTTTCTCTTTGCGACTTGCAGGACTTCATGAATTTCGCGGTGAACGGACGTCCAGTCAAATGGTCGACGAATCTATGGAACTGACTTTTCGACTTTCAATTTCGCCCTCGTGTCAATCTGTGATGAAAGGATCGATTAGTTGCTACTAGTCGCAAAGGTTTAATTATATATTACTTCTCGAAAGTTCTACGTCCCGCTGGAGAATAAGCCCCGCGCGAATCGCAACAAATCGCTCCAGCCAAGGGTCCGTTTACGAACAGGGATTAGTCTCAACGTTGTAAATTGAATTCGATCTTCCTTTGCGTTTTCGTTCCGATTCGTTGGAAAATTCAACGGCACGGGGCCAGATGGCTGCTCGAGGGAGCACTTTTACGTAATTTCTCTCAGCGATCCGACAATTAATGATAATTCCATTTCCGATTTCGCATTCGCGAGAGACGTGGCTTGACTCCTTTTAATCTCGCGGGCTTCCTCCTGGTTTCGACGTACCGCGAAAATATTTGCAGGTTTTCGTGCGCAGCTGCTCGCAACGTTGGGACGGCCTCGACCGAGCTGCGGTTCGCCGAATACCTACCTTCGTGAATTAATTAGCCGCTGTAATTCAGTTCCGCCGGGTAATAGCGCAACGACCGACCAGTTGTCCGGTCTCTCGGCGAACGCTAAATGACAATTTGCCCGGAAGCAAATTCTCCTTTATCGCGGAAATCGAGGAAAAACGTTAATACTCCCGGACGTTGGTCGGTCTCGTCTCGCTTCTTTGACCTTTAATTGCTGCCTCGAAGACCTTTCCCGTGGAATCGGTTATCGAACAGTTGGACGTGACTTATTCGGTGTGCAGATAAGTCCTTTCCCCCTTTTTTCCTGCCTCTCTGCTGCCTGACCTGAGATCCTCTCCCGAAAGACTTCTTGACTTAAAATGACGTCGGTGGTGCCCGCCGAAATAGAGAGGGCGACAGGATGTTGCCAAATTTTATTATGTCCATAGCGATCGAAGGGAGGAGGCAACTCGATGTGCAATTTGTCGGTCGTTGTTCGACCGTACATTCGATACGAGAGTTTCGATGGGAACGACCAATCCGTAAAACGAATGGCCCAGGGAATCGGCGCGTTTCCGCAAACCATATCCATTACATTTTCAACCTACGCGGACCGAATGAAACGGCGCTATTCTTATTAATATACATCTCCCTTTATGTTCGCTCGGTTTTAGATTTAATTGCCTACAAATAGTAATGAAGCGTGCGCCAACAAATTAATCTCGTAATTCGGGATAAAATGTTGTTACGTATCATTAGCATGCTTGGCTGGAATGGATGGGAATAATTACCAGACGATAGCGCGTCGCAGTCCCGATAAATCGCCCTTTGGAGGATACGTTCTATGTATTTTCTCGCGAATGGCCCGGCACGGCGGAGGATAACGAAAAAAAAAAAGAGAGGGCAAAGAGAACAAAACGGCAGAAGTATGAAAAGCACGAGACAACGAAGAAGAGCGAGAATTTATAACGAGAGACCATTCGACCGAGAATCGAGTGGATTAATTTTTCGATTGCGAGGGACTTTCGACTCGATCGTGCCACGTCGAATCGTCAGTATTTCCTACCCCTTGACCGCCATCGTTTCACGGGTTTTAACCTGCCCGTTCCATCGTCTAGCTAAATGGGAAATTCATCCGACAATGAAGTAAAATTAAGCCAACGTTTATTGTTTATTAATATCTTTTTGCTTTTCCGTGGATGTATTTTGTTATTAATTGTATTCTCTTGTATCGCCCAGCTAATACATAGTTGATACATTATTAATCGTCAAAGGGACGATCGGTCGTTTTTGAAATTGTAGCCAGTTCATATTGTCGAGTGAAAAAAATATCTCGTTTCAGTTAACATAAATTATAGAACGCGTGTACGGAAAAAATAATTTTTACGAATTTCCGGGCTCGTTGTAACAAATTTTTATTATGAAGTTAGCAAAACACTCGACCGTTTTATGTTTGTACTTCAAAAATTGCTGGTGCCCATAAACCTCGAACAGAGTTTAAATAAAATAACGGGCCGTACGAAAAAGGGGAACCAACTGTGACAATAAAACAGCGCGAAAAGCAGAAACGCTGCAATTTCCTAGATGTTTCCTCCGGCATCTTTGGTTAACGTTCGCGTAAATTGAACATCACCCCTGCCGGTCGAATGGAGGAAGCAAAAAACCCTTTTCGTCGATCAAAGTCCGTCCAGCGGGGTGTGCCGACCAAAGATTCCCAGGAGAGAAATATCTGAGCGATTTTTTTGCCGCGGGAAAGTGACGGAAAAAGCTGCAAGTCGGACGAGAAAGCAAGTGAGAGGGAGAGAGGACGAAGCGCGAGAAAAGCTAAAACACACCGGGATAAAATACACCGTCGGTCTCCGTAGGACGATGGGGATGGAGAGAATTGTAATAGCAAGTGGAAGAAATACGGAGACACTTTGTTTCGTCGAATAAAATATAAACAATAAGGGGAACGGAGAAAGCCCGAGAGGAGATAAGGAAAAAGAAAGGAGAGAGGTGCACGAGGAACAAAGCCTGTCCCATCGATCAAACGAAGAATAAGATCCGGCAAGAACGAGCTGCTCGATTAGTTAGGAACAGCTACAATGGAACTTTGATAGCCTCCGGGGAAAAAGAGAAAGGAGAAGGTGTCGCCGCGAGAGTATTGTACGCGTCGTTTGGAATCGAGAGCGAGTCGCTGAAAAGTTGCGGTATCGACGGTCAATTCAATGTCGATTCAATTTTTTATCGAATTGCTCTTCAGTCGTTAACGTTACGGCCAGCAGGATGAAGCAAATGAGCAATTAGACCGGAATGTGGAGAAGCATCGACGAGACCTGAGAACGTGATTAAGCCAAAGCGATCGCGAGAAAATTGCAACGTGCAAACCGATTAAAACAATATTCAAGAACTAACTATGATGCGCTGATTAGGCATTTATAGGGAATATGGAATTTTATGATTAGAAGATGGTAACGATCCTCTAGTACCTCGGTAGAGTCGAAGGGGTGGAATATATGTCCACACTGGAGAAAGGTCCATTGCGCTGGTTATCGGAGAGAGTTATTTTATTATCCTATCCATGGCTCGCTGTTTTTCCGTCCACGCTGTTCACTTTTTCCGTCGTTGTTGTCTTTTAATACCCCACTGACTCGCCGGTAAAATTGATATCGAATATTCCGTGCTATCGTATTAACTGCGTGCGCGCCGGCTGCAAATTTTTGATACCGTTAATACATGAATCGGTGCACGGGATATGCACGAAGATAAATAACGTGCTTGACGTGTCCCCGTTGCGTTATCCGCCTCCTGCGCCGGCGCTCGACTGTGGACGACCATGGACGATGGACTATGGACCATGAAGAGCCGCGTTCGGCTCGGACGACCATCGAGATTTTTCGTCTACCGCGGCGGGCCTCTCGTAGTTTCGCGAACAAGGATGAGCCAAAACGCCAACGCCCGTCGAGGGAGCAATTAAAGGTCCGCGAGGTCCACTTGCCCTTAATCACGAAATTTGGGAAGCGTCGAGACGGTTGCCGAGGTAAGAGGACGCCGGAGAGAGAGTCATTTCCAGTCTACGTTGAGGATTCGCCTCAAAAGAGGGACGAAACGGTTTTGGTTCGGGCAATATGCCCCTCGCGGTTCCAGAAACTTTCCCGGAACGTCTGAACATATTTTTTCGTTTCACGTCGCGGGACTGGAGAGCCTTAAATCATCCGGGGGTTCTTCGTTCTCGGCGGGATATCTGGCCAGCGGAGAATCGGTGGATCGAAGTAGCGCAGAGAGGACGGCCTGGAAGAAAGCACGAGGAAAGAAGAAACGGATGCCCCGCAGGAAGGGTCGCGGGAGAAGAAGCCGAAGATGCTCAAGAGGGTGGAGCTTGGAAAGGGTTGGCAGCCTTTAGGGGAGGGTCGAAGAAGAGAGGATTTCTGCCAGTTTCGCCTGCCGGACACGCAACCTTCTCTGAATTACGATCGCGCAAAGTTACTCTCTATTAAAGTCATAAATTTCGAATTCAATAACAGCGAGGTACCGTGGATACATTCGAGTACATACTCGCCCTCGTTCGCCAACGTTCTCCACCGTTCGCGAGCCGACCTCGCGCTTTTACGTTCGCCGCCCTCTTCGTCCTTTCATTTGCCCTGGTCTTCGCCTCGAATAAGCCTGAACTCGCTCTTGAAAAGTACATTCTGCGAAAACAGTTAGGTAAAGCGTTCATCGGTGGGGCACAGAGGTCTCTTGCAAAACCAAAAGGCAGCGGAGAGGACGTTCCGGGTCTTGCAAGTATTTACGTAAACATCCACGTTATATCGATCGTTCATCGTGCAACGAGATGTGACAGGTGTCCCAATTTCATCGTGGACGTCGCTCGCACGAGAGAAAGCTTTTCCATCATTGAAGTCGGTCGTGCGGCCTCGGATCGGTACCGGGAAAGCTCCTCTCGGTCGACGAGTCGTTCGAGCAAGAACAATCGACGTTTTCCGCGATACACGGACTATACCAGATTATCGAAGGAAAGACTTTTATTCGTGGCGGCGAAACGGGCGCATTATCGTTCCGTTTCCCAGAGGCGCTCGACTCGGTCCGAACTTCGACAGTTAGCGTCGCGATAAATTGTAGACGGTATCCAAGAACATGGTCATTGACGTGGCAGTATCCGCGGCATTGTTGCGACTCGATAGAAGCATTCGAGCATATTGGCCTCTCAGCCTCTCGACTCCTCGAATTCACCCTTCTCAGTCCCTTCGCGGTCTTCGCCGTGGCTTCCTCCGGCCGCGGGCCGATGATGCACGGCCAAACTTCTCAGCTTCTGACCAACGAATCTTAATTTGACCGATAAATCACCCCGCCCTCTCTGAAATGCGGCGAGTGACGTAACCGGTTTAACCCGAGAAGCGCGGCCATCGCGATGCATCGGCGAGAATTTCGAGCGAATCTTTCGCGCTCTCGCGTTACGAACTTGCCGATCGAAAGATTCCGAGGGGGTGAACATAGATGCAAGAAGAAACGTCGTTGAAACGATTGCGCAAGAAGCCGTTCGTTGATTTTGGACGAGAGTTGGACGAATCGACGTCCGAGTGGAGCCGTTTTGCATCGCCGGGAAAGGGCGCGGAATTACTCTACCCGTAACGTGCAGTTCATTAGGTTCGATCGCGTTAATTGGGCTATGTGACCCGCATAAATTCCACCGCGGCGGCAACGGCACGCTCTCGATCGCCAAGTTTTGACCAAGGAAGAGCCTCGACCGTGGTAAACCGAGGCCGCGTTAATTAAATGCATCCGATCGCCTAATCGTCGGCGTCGTTTACCCCGCTGCGGAGTGCGGGAATTAATTTCCGCAAAAATAAGTAACTTTCTCGTTCCGATTAATCGTGCGAACAGGTCGACGCTAGAATCCCGCGATGTCTGGGAGGGTGGATCGGTCGAAAGAGGAAAAAAGATTTCGGGGAGGCAAAGAGACGGACGATAGGAGCTCGCTGATAAGCGAGGTCAGGAACGGGAGATAAGAGAGATCTAGTTGCGCGGGAGTACGCGCGAGACGAGATAGACTCACTCGCAATTCCGGAACTCGAATATTCGGAGCGAGAAGTTAATTCAATTTGGTTTAGGTTAATTTAATGTGGAGTAATTTTGCTAGTTACCCTCGTCGTTCCTAGGTCCCGGCTAAACAAACGACCGGAAGGGATCGGTGAGTTTGCGAAGCGGGCTCCCTTTTGATACTTCGTGCAATTTATAAATGTGACCCTCGAGTGCTTCGGGGGACGTCGAAGAATTTCTGGCGGTCATCGGCTGGCGCTTCCAACATCGACGGACGTCGAACAGGGAAACCTTTTTCGTGAATACGCAATCGATTTTGTTTTCGCCGCAAATTGCCGGAATTGCAGCAGCCTGCCGCGCAATTTCGATGGTTAACAATGTTGCGATAAATCAACCTTCCGCCCTCTCTTCCCCCGCGTCCTTCTTCCTCCCTGGCTCTCTCCTCCGATATAATTTTCGGGGTTAACT
This sequence comes from Cerceris rybyensis, assembly GCA_910591515.1. Classification (NCBI taxonomy): domain Eukaryota; kingdom Metazoa; phylum Arthropoda; class Insecta; order Hymenoptera; family Crabronidae; genus Cerceris; species Cerceris rybyensis. The sequence continues at coordinate 853,784 of OU342797.1, forward strand.
CCGAGTTGGCCCGGAGATGATTTCCAAGGCTCCGTTGGCTCTTACGAGGACCTAGCTCGTTGCGAAGGCGACGACGTTGAAGCGATACGTCGAGTTCTCTAATAAGACCTCCCCGTTTCGCCGAAGTGCCGAGAGGGAGTTGGAGATTTCGCTAATTAAATAACGGACGAACAAAAGAAACGTCCCAAGAGCCAGACCATTGTACCTATCTACGTGTGACCCCTCGTGACCGTTTCAACGCCCGTTCACAGGGAGGCTTTTGATAACGATTTGTTTTAAATATTTTCACCCGTACCCCCAAGCGACTTGTGCCCCCAAATATGCTGCACGCTGAGTTGCCCGATCCTCTCACCATATATCGATCTTTTTGGAGCCCTCAACCCTTTCGTTCCTAATGCCGAATATATCCTATATCTATTTTTAGGGCTCGAGGAAAGAAATTAAGATTTGACGTCGAAAGGGGAATTCGAACAGTGGATGGAAGACGAACTACCCTTCCCGAGAATCGTCGTCGAAGAAGCATCGCCAGGCTTGCCGTGACGTACGGCGCGGGTGAGATTTCGACTACCCTTCTTTCGTGAGAATACACGAAGCTCCCATAACCCTCCATCCTTCGGATTCGTTCCTCTCCAGAGATTACAAAGGACGCACCGGCGATAAGGTGAAATCGCAAAAAATATCTTGGGCATCGAAACGGATAATCTCGGCGGCGATCGTGGATTAATAATAAATCGATCGATTAGTCGGCGAGCGGTCGCGTTTAATAGAATTTTAAAGCGATAGATATCCTGCCGTATCGCGATAATGCAAGAGTAATGGCCACCACGGCATGGTTCGACGTTATCTGAAACGGGAAACGGTAATGTATCCGCGGTAATTATCGCGGCAACGTTTTCCTTTTACGATCGCGAGAGCTCCGACCGTTTCTCCAGATGCAACGAGACGTTCGAAGGTTTATCGGGACAGGTTTACGAGCGATTTTATGGCTCGTCTAAGCTTTCCCGAGACGCGTGCTCCGTCTCTACCCTCTCGAAACCCGGCGAAAACCCTCTGCGAAACCCGTTGCAGAGTTTGCGACCTGCCATCCGTGAAAGACGTCGCCGCGAAAAGAAATATTCGTGTACCAGAATATTTTCACCGCTTGCACCGACACTTTTCAAACGAGGTCAGACCTCGAAGAAAATAATTTTTCGCAATGTGTTATCCACCGTCTCTAAAATCGCGACGTTTGATTCTGTTTCTCGCTGAGACTCGAGCAGATTAATCTCTTTCTTTGCGGGCACAAGGGTTTTGACTTTTCCCGTGATATTCAAACGCTGCGAAAGATTTTCTCCCGAATAACGCTTCCGTTTCGCGACTTCTCGCAGAGACCGACGAACGAGAAGTTTCCAAAATCTCCCAGAAACGAAACGGATAAGAACGCGATACGCAAACGGCTCACGAAGAAGCCGTCTCCCGGAGACTACGACTTGAGAAAGTTAACTAAACAAAATTTTAGCTGACACGAGAGTCAAGCGAGTCACCGAATAACCTCGATACATACGAATGGTCGATTTTGCGCGACGCTCGGCAAAGCGAGACTGGATGGGATCGCGAGCAAACTGTCCCGAATCTCCGAGCGAATCGACCGAAAGAATTCCGTGGAAAGAGGGTTGAACGGAGGATCGGGGCAAACGATTCGTGCTCTCGGGACGACAGTTTATTTAGAGGGTTGCCTACGAGATTATAAAGACCAGAAAGGACCGACTGGATAAAGTCGTAGAGTTTATCCATCGGATTTCCCCTCTTCCTTTGTCTCGCGATGAAAAAGGGGGATGCGGATGCGACGTCCAAGAGATTTTCAGAGATCGCCCTTTACAGAGAAACACCATGTTTTCTCGGTGACCGCGAAATTCCTGTGCGAGCATATTTCTCGAGGTCGACTTAGCTTTGCAGTTTGCAGAGTCATCGTGTACCTCGTCCGCGTGGTTTTACGACGACTTCCGGCGAACCTTTTCTCCGTTTGCCTTTGCGAGAATCTCCGCGAGAATCCGGTAATGAAAATGACCTACGTCGCGACCTTTGACCCGGGAAACGCGCTCGTAGCCCAAAGCGACCGGCGAACGGGTATTCGTTTCACCGGCAATGAAAACGTTATTATCGCTAATGGTAGAATTAATTTTGCGTTAAACAGCCGTTCAATAACATCGACACGATTTCGGGAGGTACCGCGTCACTCTCGTTCGATTCGTCTCAACTACGTTTGCGCTCCGTCAACGTTTGTCCAATATGAGACGTATCTTTATGGTTGTCGCTCGGAAAACACTTTGGGGGAAGAAAATAGGACTGGCCTTGGAGAGCGATATTACATACGGATTTGCCGAGTTGGAGGTAGTACTCCCATTTATTAATTATAGTCGGGAGCGACGAAACTCCGTAATGCACCAAACAAGAACTTGCTCTCGGGGACCACTTTGAGATTTGCTCGGCCAAGTGCATCATCCTTTTTTTGAACTCCCTTTCGTGCGACGACGACCTCGCGTGTGTTCTGGCAGCTTTAGAAACCTGCTGATCGAGTGATGCCAAAGTTGTCAACTTAATAGCCTACAATTTCTTTCTCGTTGGATAAGTCAACGAATCTGAAAAGAAATATCGTAAAATCGAATATACTCATTGCACGGTAGAACGAGTAGTGTCGAACGATTTGACGTTTGCAGCAAAAGAGAAAATTAATCGAAAGCCACCCCCGTGCGGCGCCAGAGGCGCAAAGGGTTGGCGCAACCAGAATACCATTGAAGTCGCTCGTCTCGGTCGGTTTCGTCCGCAGGATCGCGATCGAACGAGGCTAATCGGGGCAATTTCTTTCTCATCGAGCTAACAGAAACGATCTCTCGCGATGAGAAGCCCCGGGGGATCTCGGTACACGCATTCGGTGGGTGGTTCGCGTCCGGAATTCAGCGACAAAGCCCCGTACACCGTTCGAGGGCTTCGCTCCCGTCTCTCAGACCCCTGACAAGCTACGGGATTACCATAATTCCAAAGCTTTTCTTCTTATCCGGCACTTTTAAAGCGACAGTCGCAGAAACTTCCAAGACCAGGCGGAGGCGGCTATACGAGGAGAGAGGAGCGAGGAGAAAGAAGAAAAAAAAAGAGGGAAGAAGATTCGAGACTTCACCTCGTCCTCGTAATCCATTTCTCCTACGGTATTCGCCCGGGGAGAATGGCGAAGGAGATCGTCCCGGAACGACGAGAGGACAAAACTTCTTCGCGCGAATAGCAGAAGAAGCGGCTTTTGATAAATGGCGAACGAAGGGGTACCGAGAATTTCCCCCTTCTTGGAAATTTAGCTCGTAATCCGGTTTGCGATCGTTCCCGCCGGTATTTCTTCCCCTCCCATTTTGTTCCCTCCTCTCGACCTTTCGCTAATTTGCAAAAACCTCCCGGCAAATGTCCCACGGATCGCTCGCAGAGAGGAGAAAGGCGACGGAGTCGTTCCGGTGACGAAAAAGCACGACGTTTTGTTCTCGTCGCGAATATCGTGCCTCCTATTGGCGATCGAAGGCAGGCTGGGAAAAAAAGGGAAAGGCGGAAAATCCAGGGCACGTTAACTCAGTGCAAAGTGCGCCGGAAAATGATGGAAATAAAGAATATATTTGACGTTAGATTGATTTCCAGATTTGAGGAGCTACTGGAAAACGACAGTGTTCTCGGTTTCGCCAGCATTGCGGCAAGCTTCGGCACGACTTCGAGAAGTCGCTGCTACTGAGTACTATTGGCCATTGTGGCTGCAAAAGCTTCAAAACGGAATGTTTTTGATCGACGACGCTACACAATTACGCGAGACAAGGGGGCGAGAGAAACACCGTATTTGGTATTCTTTGTTTTTTAGCGAGACGAGGGGATGTAGAAAAAGATAAGGCGTTTACGTCGATGCAAAAATGACCCCTCCATCCGCGACATTTAAATTACAAGTGAAAATTTTGCAGAGTCGAGAACCTACTGTCTCTTCTCGCTCATTCTCGCTCCCCGGCTCGCACCGCGTCCACGCTGATTCGTTACGTTCGGCTCCTTAATTAAAAGCGGAAACGACGTCCGCGCAAGACGCAATAACCCGACGAACCAGCAGCTCGCGGTCGTCAACCACGAAATTACGCCGAGCCACGCTCATTCTGCGAGGTTCACTCTCAACGAGGCCCCCAGGGTTACTTCGATCAAATTAAACGCAGGGTTACACGTTTAATTACGGCTCGATCGTAGCGTCAGCCTAATGGGTTTACCCGGATAAGGATGGGAAAACTACACGCAATGAAAATTAATATTCAGGCATACCATTCCATGGATCTCTTAAAAAATTCTTCCTGAAAGCTATGAATTCGCTCAGGACCATACGCAGGATAAGCAGTACAACGGACAAACAAACACCACAGGACGGGACAGGCACAGAACAGCTAGGACAGGCCCAGGACAGGCCCAGGACAGGCCCAGGACAGGCACAGGACAGCAAGGACACGCACAGGACAACGAAGAGAGGCGCAGGACAGCCAGGACACGCACAGGACAGGCACAGGGGAGCAAGGACAGGCACAGGGCAGCAAGGACAGGCACAGGGCAGCAAGGACAGGCACAGGGCAGCAAGGACAGGCACAGGGCAGCAAGGACGGGCACAGGGCAGCAAGGACGGGCACAGGGCAGCAAGGACGGGCACAGGGCAGCAAGGACGGGCACAGGGCAGCAAGGACGGGCACAGGGCAGCAAGGACAGGCACAGGGCAGCAAGGACGGGCACAGGGCAGCAAGGACAGGCACAGGACAGCACGGACAGGCACAGGACAGCAAGGACATGCACAGGACAGCAAGGACACGCACAGGACAACCAGGACAGACACAGGACAGCACGGACAGGCACAGGACAGCAAGGACATGCACAGGACAGCAAGGACATGCACAGGACAGCAAGGACACGCACAGGACAACCAGAACAGGCACAGGACAGCAGAACAGAGTTTATTAAATAAGTAACTAGTAGTCTTAGATACACATAAGTTTATTTCATAAAGTGTAATACCAATAATGATGTACAATGCAAACAATCAATAAAGAATTTGTTAAATCTGAAATATTGTTATAACTTTCTTAACCTTGTTCCATTCACCCAATTCCATATCCCACACACACACCAACTTACATCTTAGTCGAATTTTTGCTTTGTCTGACTTATCACTGACTCGTACTACTTGTCAACTCATATAATTTTGTCGATACATCTTCGATCTGGCAAGTGGAATGATTGAAAACGACTCCGGACTTTTTCACTATGTCTGACTTATCACCGACTCGTACTACTTGTCAACTTGTAAAATTTTGTCGAAACATCTTCAATCTGTCAAGTGGAATAATTAAAAATGACTCAGTGGGACTTATGCTCCGTCTGACTTATCGTCAACTTTACTACTTGCTCACTTTGCTAATTTTTCCGAAAAGTGCCAAGAGTGAAATCAGTAGTATAACCCGAAATTTCTCAGACCTACTATAAGCTCCGTCTGACTTATCGTTGACTTTACTAATTGATCACTTGTAAAATTTTTCCGAAAAATGCTAAAACTGAAATCATTAGTATAACCCGAAATTTCTCAGACCGACGTTCAGCTCCGTCTGACTTATCACTGACTCGTACTACTTGCTCACTTTGCAAATTTTTCCGAAAAATGCTAAAATTGAAATCAGTAGTATAACCCGAAATTTCTCAGACCGACTTGCAGCTCCGTCTGACTTATCAGTGACTCGTACTACTTGCTCACTTTGCAAATTTTTCCGAAAAATGCTAAAATTGAAATCAGTAGTATAACCCAAAATTTCTCAGACCGACTTGCAGCTCCGTCTGACTTATCACTGACTCGTACTACTTGCTCACTTTGCAAATTTTTCCGAAAAATGCTAAAATTGAAATCAGTAGTATAACCCGAAATTTCTCAGACCGACTTGCAGCTCCGTCTGACTTATCACTGACTCGTACTACTTGCTCACTTTGCAAATTTTTCCGAAAAATGCTAAAAGTGAAATCAGTAGTATAACTCGAAATTTCTCAGACCGACTTGCAGCTCCGTCTGACTTATCACTGACTCGTACTACTTGCTCACTTTGCGAATTTTTCCGAAAAATGCCAAAAGTAAATCAGTAGTATAACCCGAAATATCTCAGACCGACTTTAGCTCTGTCTGACTTATCACTGACTCGTACTACTTGCTCGCTTTACGAATTTTTCCGAAAAATTCCAAAAGTAAATCAGTAGTATAACCCGAAATTTCTCAGACCGACTTTTAGCTCCGTCTGACTTATCACTGACTCGTACTACTTGCTCGCTTTGCAAATTTTTCCGTAAAATTTCCAAACTCAGCAAGTAGTATAAACTAGGATATCTCAAACCAACTTTTACGTCTGACTTATCGTTGAGTGTACTACTTATTCACTTTGAAATTTTGCCGAAAAATTTGCAAACTCAGCAAGTAGTATAAACTAGGATATCTCAGACGGACTTTTAGCTCTGTTTAACATCTCACTTACCTACCTGTATCACTTGTCAGATGGAGACATTTTTCGAAAAGTAGGTCAAGGTCATAAGTGAAACAAACCAAAATATCTCAGCCGAATTTCCGCTCTGTCTTGCTTATCGCTGACTACTTACATGACGTTGCATTTTAAACTGGTATAAACTATTTTGGAGCACTTATAGCTATGGTATGGTCGTTGGGTATTTGTAGAGGATATGGAATTTTTGGAATAGAGTAAGGGTATCGCTTAAAAAAGTTGAACAGCGTTTTCAATTTAAGAAATTCTTTATTCATAATTTGTATTACACAACATAAACTTCTGTGATACAATATGTATCAAATACAATTGTCTGTTTCTAAGACTGCAAATTATTTATTTAATAAATGATCTCCTGGTTGTCCTGTGCTTATCCCAGCTGTGGTGTGCCTGTCTTGACTATCCTGTGCGCACTGGGCTTTCCTGCACTGCTTTGCCTTGTCCTGTGTTGTTCTGCGCTGCCTTTTATCTGGCCAGCCTCGTTTCTGCCTGTTTGGCGAAAAATAACAATTACAATCTTATTCTCTCTATGGTGCTACAAAATTGACGTATATATAATTTATCTCTAAAATAAATTTAATAAATGCTGATCAGTCTGTCGTGTACCTGTTCTGGCTGTCCTGTGCCCGTCCTAACTTTTGTGCTTGTTCGGTCGGTCATGTGCCTGTCCTTGTTGTCCCGTGACTGACCTGACCCTCCTGTATCTGCCCTGACTGTCTTTGTTGTCTTGGCTGTGCTGCGCTTTCCTCTGCTGCCTTGTCTTGTCCTGTCTGCTCCGTCTGTCTCCTACTCTAGTTCCGTTTCTCTCCCGCCTGTCCTGTCTGTCAGGATCCCGTCAGGGGAATCAGTTTCAATGGAGTGCTCCTCTTCCCGGCGATCTTCCAAGATGGAAGACCCAGAGTGGGAGGAAGGAGAGGAAGAAGATACAGGTCGGACGGACATTCGTCGATGATCCGGATAAGCTAAAGCGAATTGGACACGGTTCGAGGAAGCCGTTCGCCGTGAGAGAGTTAATTCTGCCGGGTGTCGACGAACGATCTCTCGTCTTTGACGGTAAAGCCCCCGTTGGCAATCTTCGCGGGTAACCGTCCGCGTTTCCTCCCGATCTTCCTATCCGTCGTCTCGTCCCGTTCGATCGACGGGTTCGCGCGACGACACCGAGAATTTACACGGAAAACGTTGAAAGTAAGAACTCGTTCGGGAGTAATCGATGATTCGACGGATTGACGTATCGATGGCATCGAGGATCGACGGAGTTCGCGGGGGTAGAAGATCGCTAGGTTCTTCTCGAACGAGGGAGATTAATTAGCACGCTTCCCCGAGTTTCATGGTCATTAAACGATTTCACGCAAACGGAGTGTGAACACTTCAGACATTCTTGCCGCGTAGTTCTCGCTAATGAGTACGCGCCGCGAGTATCCCACTATATATCGGGATAATCGAGGGTATCGATCCTGTCGCGAATTTCCAGCCGACCGGAGAATTGCGGAAAGTCGAGGGACTTTACGATCGACCGGTTAGGACGATTTATCGGGGAAAAGGAGAGACGGAAAATTCGACCCGATATCGGGCGACACTTCTCGAACCTGCAACTGAATTATACTCGGCAAACTATGCCACCGCCCATCCTTTAGCCGGTGAAATTAATTACTCCGCTTTCCCTCCTCTTCGATCGTTAATGAGCTCCGCGCGCGAGAGTGGAGTGTGAACGCTTTAAGCCGCCATAACGAGCAGTCTTCCGGCTGGCTCGGTTTTCATTCGTCCCCTTATAGCCTCGCCGCAACCCTTTTGCGCCAGGTTGCTCCGGTGCCTACGTTCCTCCACCCTCGCGTCGCAGTTTCCCTTTGCTTCTCTTTGCCTCTCTCCATCGCCCTCCGTCGTCCTCAGCGTCCGCAAGCGTCCGTAACCGTCCGTAAGCGGCCGTAAGCGTTCGTAAACGTCCATGAGCGCCCCTGCGCCTTTCCGGCCCTTTCGATGCACGCGAGCACTCACTCGGTCGAGGGTAGGGCCAGGCGTGGGCGAATACTCCCGTCTATCCGTGTATGCGCCCAGCCAACTTGCTTCTCGGGTACCTCGTTCGTTTCGCGAGCTTTCGCTCCCTTTTTTCCTCCGGCTTCATTCTGACGCCCTTTATTCTGCCTGCCGACGAAAGGCCTCTCGTTTTGCGCGTTATTCTCCGCTAGGAATATTAAGTGGTACCGCGGTGTTGCATCGTCAACGATACTTCAGAGGTAGCTGTTGCGCTATCGAAGGAACGCCGCACCCAGGATTTTGACTCCGATTTCTGCAACCTCTGATATGTAGTCTATCGAATAAACTTTATTTTTCTCACCAGGGATGTTTGGGAACTGATACGAGCCAATTTTGATAAAAAGGGGTAAGATCTTCGTTCCTCTCTGTTAGGAGGCCGCGATACTGCTGCGCACGTAAGATGTCCGTTCGAATGTTCTTCCCTCGATACGAGAGGATATAATCGCTGGATGGAACTCCGACATTCTCGAGAACAAAAGGTGCTCGCCGTGAACGCGAGACTCGGCGAATAATTGTTTCGAGGATTTTGAAACGAGGGAATAAGTGCGACGTGGAATTACAAGGCGCGCTCCCGTTCGAGCGGGCAACTTTGAACGCAAATTCGCGGATTAATATGCGGAAGCGCGTCTTTTGCTCGCCGCTCGCATCTCGGGACGTTACGAAATTTCCCCCAAAGTTACCCTCCTGTTTCGAAACTTTCGTCGCCCCGTTTGCGATCCAAGCACTCGTGTTTAGCGTCTTCCTAGTTCAGGAAATGTCTTAAGAAAACGCCTGGAGAAGGATTCTTGACTGTCGCGCTTCGATCGGCCTGAGACAATGATTATCGAGAACGATGGGTCTCCATTGACTCGTTGCGCGGAGAAAATTAAAGCGGATAATTTCCGTCGACGTTAAAATTGCAAATTACTTTCAATAGCCGTTGATCGAAAGATTAATTCCACTTGATTTCGCAATTTTCACCTCTCTTCCATCAAAATCTCTGTCCGTCCGACGTCTCGCTTGAAACGACGAACGTTCGTTGCTTCGTCATGATTCAACCCTTTTTTACTCCGCAAAGTAGATTTGAAACTCGAACGCGCACATTCGCAAAGGTCTGCAGAAGTCTCGAAGACCGGCTCGAGGGACTAGAAAATTGATTACTTTCAACACCGAAATCATGTGCAGCGAGTTTTCTCCGAATTCCTCCGATAAGATAATTCCACAGAATTTTCTCGGCAGTTAAAGGTGTCTCTGGATGATGTCTTTCGGAGCTGAATCTCGATAGATTTTCTAAACCCCTGGAACGAGATACGTCCCGAGCAATATCTAACTTTGATAGACGAAATTCTCGGAGACAAAGGAATCGACGATTGCACAAAATTGAGCGTGTTTGCACGGGAACGAGAAAAAGGGTTGCACCGTTAATTCGCGGCGAATTTACGAGAACAATTTCGCTCGGGGAAGGTAGTTTACATTGCCGCTGAAAGGTAGACTCGAAGAGCAAGGAAGATAGAAAGAGAGAGTCATCCGGGGAGAACGAGCAAGAATGAGAATTAGAGAGAGGACGAGGAAAAGAAGGGTAATCTCTTTGGAGTTCCTCGTTGATTCTCCCAGCAAGGAGAAAACGGCAAGTAAGGACAAACAGTTTTCCGCTTAACGGGAACGTCACCCTGGGCCCGGCTTATTCCGGTGGATCTGCAAAAGGGCGACGACTCGTTACGACAAAGGGAGAAAAGAGAGCGCAGGAAAGCACGAAGAAGAGAGTCGAACCCGAACGAGCGAACCGAGTAAATAAGAAGAGGCTTCAAACACAAAGCCTTATAATTTATGGCGGACCTTTAATATCAAGACGCTTCGTCGTTGCAATAGAATTTCCAGTTCCGTCGGGCACGGCGAACGCCGACGGCGAGACGCTCGATCTTCGGACGGTGAGAGAGGGAGGATGAGAGAGGAAGAGAGAAAAACGTGCAAGAGGGTGAAAGAGAGAGGACCATCCTGAAACCGACGGTGAATCGCGCGACTCGAGACACCCGCGATATAACGAAAAGGGGGTGGCGAACCGACGGAACGAAGCAAAGCCTCGAGTCGAGGAACAGACGGAGAAAATCGCGAGGCGGCGAGAAATATCCGGGCAAGTAGAGACTCGTTCGGCGAGGAAGGAAGGGAGGCAAACGAGGGAAAAAGAGAGAAACGAGGGTTGCGAGAGAGGAGGAGGCTTCGACCGAGGAATGGAATTGCAGGATTGGTAGATGCTGATGAGAGACGTTACTGGGGGAATCTGAAAGCAGGGAATGAGCTCACAAGGGAAGGTCGAGGGCCGATATACTCCGATTTTGATGAAATTTTGTAACGGGCGCGAAAGAATTGCGGCGATCTTCTTACATACGTCTAAACAAATATTTATGCAAAGTTTCATCAAAATCGGAGTGTGTCAGCCCCGAATTTCCCTGATTGGGAGAGTATTCGCTCTGAGAATTTCGAAAATATTTTTGGTTCGTGCCACAGGAAAGACGAGAAGTAGCGCTCCAACGGTGTCCAAAAACATAGAATAACGAGGCACTTTCTTCTCCCGTTTGTTCGCCCTCTCTTCGTTAGACCGCCTGCAGGGGTGGATTTTTTTTATCGTGCCATTGTAGATTCGTTGTCAAAGATGTTACTTAAAGATGGAACTTCTATGTTCAAAGACAAAGCGTCGACCTTCTTCCGCGGGGATACGTGAATCGTTCGAAATTTCGCAAGAGCACCGAAATGTTTTATGAGCGGCATTAGAACCGATTAAGAAGGCGACATTCGGACGACCTGATGGATAACGACAGACACGGAACAAGATTCTCGTATCTTCTTACTTTATTATCCGGATGTTTTATTAACGCTTTTATCTCCAAGTAAACTCTATAATTTAGCGCACACGATCCGTTTATCCGTCGAAGACGGAGAAGAGCATCCAGCGTAATTCTCCCGCTCAATTAAGTTTTAAGAGTGATATTAAGGTTTAATCGGGCAAAGGGAACGGCATCGAGGGCACCTTGTGCGGAGATCTGACGGTTTTTAGCAGGGAACTCTGGTGGATTTTGAGGACGTCGAGAGAGAATCACGTTCTTGTTCCTCTTGGAATGCGCGATAAAAGATATTCTCGGACGAAGAGTGCTCGGAAAAATATTCCAGAGTAGTAATATCGTTGGTCGTTAATGGTAATTGGTAATCCGAGGAAAATCGTAGACACTAAATCGTTTAATAAGGGGGGAGAAAGCAGCGGTGGCGAGAGGAAGATTAAAATCGCCTTCGAACGAGAATGGAGAAGTGAAAACTCCGTGAAAGTTTAGCAAAAGATTTTTCTCCGAAGGCAACCCCACTTAATTAACAAAGATTACTCGTGCCTCAACTTATCTCGTTAAAATTAATTGGAATTAATTAAGAACGCTCGAGTGTATTTGTAATAAAGAAATAAAACTTGCCTATAGAGAAAAAAGGCGAATTCCTTTGAGAGACATTAATATGCAGAAAAAAAACGAAGGAGGGAAAGAAATCGGTAAGGGGCAAGAATTACGATCGAACGGGAAGTTTCCGTAATACGGCGAGAAACTTAACGAGCCGAACGGGTGATATTTCATGGGCCAATTCGCGATGTCGCGTTACGTCGAATACTCGCATCGCGGCGCCTAATACTTCTTTGTTTCCGTTACCACGACGCGGGAAGAACGTTCTCCGAGCAACGACGAGAAGAAAAATTGCACGACACTAGGAAAGAAAAAGAGTTGTACCGTGAAGTTTACGAGACGCCTGATTGATTATCGCCGCGATGAAACGCGCGCATCGACGTCGGATCGCGGTGAGATGGGAGAGGAGAAGAGGGTACAAAAAAAAAGAGAGAAACTCTCCGAGTTGCATCGAAATTCCAGTCGGAAGATAAAACTGGCAGCGATCGAAGGAGCCGCGGAAGAGGGAGAGAGAAGCAACGCGATGAACGAAGAGGGTGGCGAGGGGTTTGGCAGAGGGGTCGACAGGGAACATAAAGCAGGCTACGCTGCTGACTTTATGGATTCGATTATTCTCGCTTGCTGCCTGTGCTGCAGTTCTCCCTTGACCCGGCGTGGCCGATCGTCGAGAGCGAAACGGAGGGGGTGCCCGTTCGTTCGACGGAGCATAATTTAAATTTATATCGGCAAACGCGGTGAGTTGGCAAGTCCGCTTTAGAGGCGCTATAAAAATGATTGCATCGGAACGTGGCGAGTTTTTCTCGGTTTTCGTGCCGGCCTACCCTCTTGCGACCTCAATGGATCCTCTCTCCTCCACCGTGTCCTTCTCGGAGTTTCCTACCCTTCGACTCTACTTCCCGACATCGTGCGAAGCGTGGAAGCGATATCGATTGGAAATATCGCCGGAAGGCACCGTGCGGAAGTGGCAACGACAAAGAGGAATCATTTGCTCCCTCTCTCTTTCTCTTTCAGACGATCGCGTCTTCCTTCCGTCCGAAGAATGGAAGCCGAAATGCGAAGAAACGATGCTCCTCGGCGGAAATTGCCGGCGCTCTCTTTCATTTCGTTCGGGGGGAGTTGTATCGAAGACGGATTGGCAGGCACGAGATCCCTCGTGCGTGGACGAGCGAGTTTACGATCGTGCGATTCGAGTGCGTTTCGAATAGTTGAACGAGCGGAACGTTTCCCGCGCTCGTTACAACCCTGACGTTCTACTCGGCAAACGAAATTACAAGCGGTTTACGAAGTCTCGAAGCACTTTGCGGAAAATCGAAGCATCGAGGGAGAAGGGGCGCGGTTACTATTGCTGCAATGCAGAAAGGGTGTCACCCTTCGCTCGCGACCTGCCTTCTCTCACTTCCGGGATCAAATTTTTCAACGTGGCTCGTTCGCCGGACAATCGCTGACGGGTCAACCGAAGCGTCATAAAAAAATATCTCCACTTTTGAAGCGAAATCGAAATAACCTCGGACTTTTCCAATCGACTCTCTCGATCGACAGAGAGCGCACGGCCTTTCGAAACTTCCGACGGAAAGAGGAGGAAAAATGTCCCTTTTCCTCTGCCTCTTTCTCCCGTCCCGTTGCCCTTACAAAGTGTAAACACGACACGGGAAGATCGCAAGGTGCTCCCACGGAGGAAGAAGACAAGAGCGTTTCGTTTCGCGTAATCCAGCGCGCAACAACGAGTTACCAACGCAATCTTCCCTCGAGATAGAAATGGTCCATCCATGAACAAAGAGGGATTAGCATAGGAATTACTTCCGGCCGGACGGTAAAGCTCGAAGCGAAACGTTCGGAACTCCGAAAGCAGCACGTTCGAGGGTACGGGGGTGCATTTCGAGGGAGGAAATTGGCACGCGCTGTCGAACCATCGGCGAAAACGGCTCGCTCTCCCGGTATTATTCCAATTCCGAGGGTCGACCTCTCACCTTCGGCGTACCAGCGGACCTATCGCCCTCGATGCTCGAACCAGAATCGACCTCCTACCTTCCCTTCCTTTATCCTCGACCTTCTCCACGAGGAACCCGCGGCGGAAACTTTTTCGACGATCGTTCGACGAAAGTGGAAACTCTGAACACCGATGTTCGTCAGCGCGATGCTCTCCATTCGGATCGAAGAAAGGGCGAACATTTTTCTGGGATTTTACCAGCCGGATTTAGAGTTACAATGTAATCGAGGGGCGAAGAGGAAGGAGAATGGGGACTCGTAAATCTGTCGCGGAAGAGAAGGGAGATTGTGCAGCGAATTACGGCTGTCCGGCTTTTAATGTTACCTTTGCCGCGGACCTGGCAGAGCAGATTATCCAAAGAGGATGATGTCATGGAAGATGCATCGAGTCGCAGAGAAGATTTCGGATTACGAGTAACGATTATCGCTTCGCATATGTTCACCCTTCAATGATTGATCGTCGGACCAGTTTAACTTCGAAACCATTAGCGAAAGAAGAGCGTAGTTATTTTTTCATCGCAAAAGAGCAGACTTCCGGAAAGTCAATTTAAACGTTCTCAAAATAATATCTTTCCTGGAGATAAATTCTTTCGTTATTTTCATTAATTATAGTTACCGTCGATTTTACTGTGAATCCTCCGTAGATGGTGAAAGGGGAGAGCAAAAAGCGGAACAAGTCGATGCGAGGCGGACGTTTAACTTAGTTATGCAATTATGAAAAGTACACAAATTCGTAAGAAAAATACAGCCTATTACTCCTCAACGTGCAGGCTCTCTAAATATTTGTCAATTCGAGAAATTTGTCGATGTTGTTCTTCTCGTAGTCACTCGGAAAGTAAAATGGTTTCTATTCCATTGGTAATGACGTCTGCCGATTTTTAGCAATCGCAAGATGAGAATTTTGGACGAGGAATTAGCAGATAGAACGTATCTTCCATCCGCTTCTTCGGAGATGGTTTCCACTTTCATGGACGAATCGAAGCAAAAGATCGGCAGAAGATTTCTCTCGAACGAATCGAGAGAGAATAAGCGTAAAGGAAAGTGGGTACTAAGTCGGGTCGTAAAACGTAAGAAATGAATAAATACGAGAGAGGACAGAACCTCGGGGATGAATCGAGGATCGCGGAGCGTCTGTCTCTTACGAAGAATAATATCGCCTCCGGGGTGGCTTCGTCGATCGTGCGCGGAAGGTCACGAAAATAAACTTTATTACGAGCAGCCCCATCCTCGTTTCACGATCAAGAGAATATCGAAGAGAAAATCGATGCCGGTGGGCAGAATCGTTTTAAACGAGCGAGAGAAAGGGAGAAATGACGGAAAGTTGGACGACAGGATGAAAGAGGGTGCAAAGAGGTACAGCGTGAAGACGATGGATGAAACGAGAACGTCGAATAATATGGCTCGAAATATCGCGACGTTAATATTCCGCTTTACATCGAACGGCAGAAGAACACGCAGTAAAATAAAAGAAGTCTTTTCTCCGAGAGTGGACGAGCAGCGGGGATTTCCGTTCTTCGGCTCGTTCTTTTGCCCGAGGAGAAATTAATGTCCTTTCGCGGCGATCCGACGATCGGCGATAAAAAAAAGCAGATTCCCTCGATTTCCACCGTTCGAATATTAACCATATTCTCCCGTTCTTTTTGGTCTAAAGCGTAAATTTTATTTCCTGACGGACACGTACGGTCGTTCTTAAATTTTCATCGGACTCGTCGACCTATTTGCCACCCCGATCTACTCACCCTTGTCATAACACGGGCGAATCTCATTCCACGGACTGCACCAGCGCGAGATAAAAGTTCAAGTTAAAAATTCTGCGATCACGAGCCACTTTTCTCGCTCTCGCTCTCTCTTTATTCCTCTCCTATTTCGGACGCTTTCCCGAGATATTCTACCGGCAATTTTGTCGCATAACGCTTCCACTCGAGCGCTTCGCGCGCGATAACGATTGCGAATTTATTAATTGCACAACTGCTACCTTTTCCATCACTCCGAGCAAGCCTATCGACCGTGACCCATTCACGATCGATTATCCGGCTTGTTTGACTGAATGGCAAATCTTCTCGCATCGCTATACGCGAATTTTATCAGCAATTAGTAGGGAATAGACCGTTTGATTTCGCTCACCGAGATGCGACGAGACGATAAATGATCCCACAATTACCATAATTTCTCTTGGCATGTGTTTAGATAATTGAAAGGTGGCTCGAATCGGCATCGTCTACGAAGACCGGGGAACCTTTGCAAAACGTGGATCGATTATCGACGATGATCAGGGTCGCGGGAAAATTCAATTTTCTCCGACACTTTGCAGCCTCATTTGAAAGTATACATCGCGATCGAACAAAGTCCATCGCCGCAAAACGATATTGTAAGAGGGTGAAACGATGCGGGGCTTGGCCTGTAATCGAGGAAGCGATCGAATCGTGGAAAAATCGGTCGGAAAAACGAGAAGGAAGAGACACGTTGTCCCGAAGAAAGGACAAAGAGGCATCAACCTAAGGGAAAGCCGCCGTTAATGCTTCGATTGTCTCCCAGTCGCAAAGGGCGTAAATTTTGTCCCTTCTCGTTTCGATCGGTTGACCGTTGGTTGGTACCGTGGCTTCGAATAATTACCGATCGCAGAAAATTGTAATTGGCTCTCGGGTTTGCCCTTTGACGAGCCGGCTCTCGGGAACTATTTTAATCAACGGGGTCGATCGGTATCGGAATACCTTTCCAGCGAGAAGAATTATCCTTTTAACTCTGCACATACTCCCCACGTTACGAACCCGTCGCCCAATCAGCTCGGTCGGACTACGACACCGGACCTCTGCCAATTTTCTCGTAAGAGCTACTAAACGTTTCCTCCATATCGCTGACCGACTGCAATTGATCTCCTATAAACGAATCGCATTGTTCGGCAAGTCCACCGCGGTCGTGACGAAACCCTAACCGCGAATCAATTCGCGTTCGACTCTCGAAGGGAGGACGATCGTAAAGAGGGATAGAACGGACAGTTTCATCGAACGCCGATTAATAACTTTCTTAAAAGTGGCAGATCGAGGCGATAGTTCTCAAGGTCGCAAGACTGCTCATAAATTATCGTGGATTAGAACGAAATCGAGAAAAAGTGTGCAAATATTTGCACAGAAGCACGCGCGTTGACGCCGGGGACTCCTTGACCCGGGACGTATTTCCACGTTGTCCCGGCTCGTGGCGTTATCATTCGTTCCGAAGGTCGCGCTGCAATAGCAGACCCAACCGGGGAAGAAACTAATGCCTCGACGAAGATTACGACTTCCAATTGCGCAACTCGACCAGTCGACTTTCATGAGCAACTAAATAAACCGTGTAACGCGATCGGTTACGTAAACGAAGTATGTGTGCGCCAAGAAGGCTCTCTAAAAACTGTACGAGAGGCGAAGATTCGTATAACAGGACAAGAGAGGCGAAAGAGGGTAGTTGGGGCGCCTTTGTATCTAAGTATCTTTGTGTCTGACGAACTTTGTATCACAAAAGTTTATGTTATGTAATACAAATGATGAATAAAGAATTTGTTAAATCGAAAACACTGTTAAACTTTTTTAAGAGCTACCCTTGCTCCATTCCAAAAATTCCATATCCTCCACAAACGCCTAGCGAGCGTATCCTAGTTTTAAGTTCTTTAATTGGTAAAGTCGAATTGATCCGCTTTGACCTCGTCAAACAAGTGATGCAATATAGTGGCAAGGAAAGCAGGAATTCCGTCGGAGATATTTTGGTATAATCTCCTTGCAAACTTCAAGTCCTTTCTCAAAAAATTTAACAACTCGACAAGTGATAAGAGTCAGTGATACGATCAAACGAATTACATCGATCCTCTTAGGTACGTCTAATAAATATTCATGCGAACTTTCGCAAAAATGGGAGTGTATCGATTCCCGAACTTCTCTTGTTATCGAAATTGAGGAGAAATAGAGGGAGGTTAGAGCGAAAAAAAATCGTAGTAACGCGGAAGGCAGTTGATCCCTGTTTTCGCAGTAGGGTAGGATCGTACGAGGAATTCGGAGAAAAACTGGTGGACGATTCGAGTGCAGAAAAAATAAAGGGGTCGAAAGGCGTTGTGTAGAGAGGTGAAGCGGATTCTATTAAGGCGTATCGTTTGGTGAACGAGAGACAGAGAAAGCGGAGAGCAAAGAGGAAGAGTAGCAGGATGAGTCTAAATGGAGAGCGGAAAGGGTGGAGGAACCTACGACGAGGTAATTAGGAGGCACGCGAGCGTATCGAGAAGTCGAAGAATCAATTCCACGGTCAGCGAGTTGGCCTTGATACTTGTTCGGAAAGGACGATCGGCCAAGGCGCACCTGTAGGGTCGGGAGATTCTAGATTTCCCGGAGGATTCCGGTAGTCGAGGGAAGGGAATACGAATGTCACGCCAGCGAGTCTTCCTATTTTCGTTGCCCGAGTACCCAAATTGAATTTGAGCTTCGGCCTGATGTCCGAGTTTCGCCAGTCCCGTCTGCCAACCGATCAAACCGTTCGGCCATTCCGAAACTTCTTCGGTCAAATTTTTTTATCCACTAGGCGAGAATACGCGAGTCGAAGGATAATTTTATCTACGACTGGTCGACTTGCCGTGATTTATTTTCACTTGGAAAATTCCCGGGAAGAGTCGTCGACCCAGATGTTATTAACATTTCTGGGATTACCGAGAGAGGTATAATATTTGCCGCGGAAACTCAAAGAGAAGTGGATGCTCCCTGTTTCGACTTGGGATAATTTACAGATAGATGGGAGATTCTGAGATCGAAACGCAGGACTTCTTTTTTCGGTATTTGTTTTACTTTCGGCAAACAAGGGCGAGAAGGACCGAGAAGATTGATAAAACAGGAAGCGAACGAGGCGAAAGACCTGGGTAACTTGAAGGACGATCTCGTGGACGGCACGCGAAGAAAAATAGAGCGAGGTGATTCAAAGAGAGGTCCGTTAAAGTGAATTTTTGTTAATCTTTGCTCATCCTTCGGAGAGAGCGCATCGGTCCAACTTCCTTCCTGGTCGGTTTATCTCTATTATCGGGTCGACTGATCGACCAGCGAGAGTGAAATCGTCGTTGCCCATGGATCTCGTAAATAGAAGGGCTCATAGGGCTTCCAGAATCGGTATGGGTGGTAGGATCGGTAAGTCTGCTTGCGAGAGTCGGTAGCGCATTATCTCGCTGGCCCAATATTGGAGCCTTTACAGTACCAACCGGAACTGCACCATGGGGGACTATTTGGAAACGTCGAATATCGTGCTTCGGCATACTGCCGGTGTTTAAACGCGCTTACTCTAAATCTTGAAGCGGTATTCTCGGCGATATTCCGGTTACCGAGTCTACCTTTCCCTCCTCCTCTGCCTCTCTCAATCCTCTCTCATCCATTGTCTGTTCTGGACTATGCGAGAGGATTATCGGTTTGGCCTTATTATTCTCTAATTGTTTTAGCAATTCCGTGAATTCATTTGGCCGATCGGCTTTTCGTGGAAAAACGCCTTTGTTTCGGCCGATTCACCAGCATCTAGAAGGGCTGACACATTTTTCGATACAATGTGTCCGGATGAAAGTTTCGTGGAGTATAGAGCGAAAGAGCTTTCCTCTTCTACGGGTCGTAAAAACAAAGAAGTCGGGCAAGAGGGAATAATATTACCGTGGAGGAACCGACGATGATCCCCCGGACGAGCATCATCGTCGTATCCGTCAAAGACGTTGTCCTTGGGCTCTATCTCCGAGGCAGGTCGTTGTTCTCCTCCGTTTCCCGATACAACTTCCTCCGTTCTTCTATCGACGGACCGTCAAAATTTCTCCATCCGTGCGACAAAAGGTCTCAACCGAACGAACAAAAATGAAGGAAAATGCCAAGGAGAAAAATATCGCTAAGAATTTTACGACGTTGAAAAATTTCGCCACGTACATACAAGTGAACGGACGATCTCGTGGAAGTTGTATTTTTTCGCCGATAGGAAACTGAACTTGAGAGAACGAGAGAAACGGAGAAATACAGAGAGAGAGAGAAGGAGACGTCGAAGTTGGAGAAAGCCGGACCCGTCGATACCGAGGAGAAAGTTGGATGAACACGAACATCCCGGGCATCGCGAATCTCCCCTGGCGCATAGTGCAATCTCGTGTTAGGCTGCCGCATTCATAAATTGGTTAGAACTTGGACAGAGGAAGCAGCGTGATCCGATTAGTTTGGTCGGTGTTTAAGACTGTCGTAGCGCGAACTTTGTTCGAATTCGTGAGCTCCTTTTCGCACGGATAGTACTCTTCTCCAGGTGAATCATCGACGTTTCCTCGTTTTCCGCTCGAAGATTGCATCGACGATTCACAAATGTTATAGATCGGCGTATTCCAAAAAAGAGCGCGCAACGTTTAGAAGTGCCGTTCGTTGACTCCACTCTGTCGCTGAATATGAATTTCTATCCCTCCAACTTGTTTTCGCCAGATTTCAGAAAAATCCTTATCGCACGGAAGTGAAAACGTAGTTGGTCTATCCGTGTAATATAATTTATCTCGAGATACATCGAAATTTTTTCCGGACGAGATAAAGAGAGAACCCCTACGACAACACGAGACCGATCGCTATCTCGTTTCGCTGCTCTCACCAGACGATACGATTTTCCGTCAACGCACCTCCTCCCGATGCCTTATCAGAATCGAACAAACCGGGGTTTAAAAGTGTCAGTAGGGTCAGTGCCGTAGCAGAGCTGTCAGGAAGGATTCAGCGCGATATCTTCTCCGCGAATCTCTCCTTCCCACGCACTTCAATTTCTTCCACCTTCCCGAATTATCGTTGATATTTGTACAAAATGGTAAACGCGTACAAGGACGATGTCAAGGTACTATTCGTTTTTGTTCTTTTTACTATTTAATTTATGGCTGCGCTTTAACACGGTGAATGTCAAGCAAATTGTGCGACATTCGATAATGAGTGGTGCACCGATTCTATTGTCTCTTTTTAGAGCAAACCGGAGTTCAGAATCGACGGCAAGGTGCTAATTGGAAAAGAAAAGCCAGTCTACAGAGAATGCAAGAATGTCGGGGAGATGGTACTGGAAAAGCTTAGAAGCAAGCCGGAGTTCGTGGGCCAGGTAATTTTCCCCGATGATATTATCCTTCGAACGGTTCGCTGCGGGGGAATTCGCGACAGAACGATCGAGACAAATTTTCCAGGTGGAAGCTGAGACGGGAAAGGAAACGACATACGCGGAAATGACGGAGAAGAGCGTTAAATGTGCAATTTGGTTGAGGAAGCAGGGAATTCAACCGAACGACATAATTGGAATTTGCATCAACAATCACATCGACTCGTACGTTCCCCTATTCGGTGCTCTCTACGTGGCCGCCATTACGAACCCCTGGGACGACGAGCTCTCCATACGTATGATTTTCCTCTGTTCTACTTTATTCAAAATGAAAACGTCTAGTTCCGTGGAATCTGAGGTCCAGAATGTGCGACAAATCTGTCCTTTCAGTGACAGCAAAGTACTTCCTGTCGCTGACGAGGCCGAAGTTGGTGTTTGTAAGGAAGGAATCCGCCGAAAGTGTGGCTCAAGCCGCCAAGGAATTAAACGTCGACGTAAAGCTCGTCACTTTCGGCCAGGTCTCAGGACACGAGTCTCTGTCTGACATTCTCGACAGCGTAGATCCCTCGGAAGTGGAGAAATTCCAATGCACCCAAATCTCCAAGCCCGACGACGTCGCGACGATCGTCTGTTCCTCCGGCACGACCGGTATGCCGAAAGGTACCAAAATTTCGCACTCGGCGATGATCAATTACATGATGCATCTCGACGTGCACGATCTCGAGGGACACGTCTCGATGTGGATCCCTACGATGAGGTGGTATTGCGGTCTCTTTATCATTCTCCAAGCTGTTCTCAAGTACTCAAAGAGAATCATCGTTCCCGACTGCGACGACGATGAAGAGTTTTGTCGATTGATTGAAAAGTATGAGGTAATTTTCTTTTCCTCGCTCCCTCATCGCCGATCTTTCGGCGATCGCTTTGTGAATGCGCTCGATTATTCGTCGCTCATTCTTTTGACGATGTTTTAGGTTTCTTGGTTCAGATGCGACTCCTGCTTTCCCATAAGGGCAGTCAAATTCGGCATCCTGAAGAAGTATCGTCTCCCGTCGCTGAGGATCCTTCTCTTCGGAGGTGCACACTTTCGAGGCGAACTGCAGGCAGTTCTTAACGGTCTTTTGCCGCACACGAACGTTCTGCAGAGTTACGGCAAGTTTCTTCAACGGGAGAATTCGCAAGTTGGGAGTTTAGCTCTCTAAAGTACGCGTTCTCGGTTTCAGGAATGACCGACTTTGGCGGATTGTGCGCCTGCCAAACGAAATCCAGTAAGCCAGGTTCTTGCGGATTTATCTGCGATACGAGTCGATTGAAAGTGATCGACGTAACGACCGGGGAATTATTGGGGGCCAATCAAACGGGCGAAGTATTGGCCAAGTCGTCGTACATGATGAGCGGATATTACAATAACCCCGAGGCGACCGCGAAAGCTCTCGACTCGGAAGGTAAGCTCGACCGATTTCGAGAGTGACTCCGAAGCCAACGGAGGAGACAAATTTCTCTCGTTACAGGCTGGCTGCACACCGGAGATGTCGGTTATTACGACGACGACGGTGAGATCTTCCTAGTCGACAGAATTTCGGAATTCATCAACTATAGAAGCATCAACGTTTCGCCGGCGGAAATCGAGGCGCTTATTCAGAGTCACCCGTCCGTTTTGGAGGTCGGGGTGGTACCGGTACCGCACGACGTCGAGGAGGAACACGCGATGGCCTTCGTCGTTAAATTGCCGGGAAAAGAGGTGAGCGGGTAGACGTCGAATTAAAATATCCAAGACTACATTGTCCTGGAGCAAATGCCTCGGATTCCTCGGCCAACAATTTCCAACTGCTTCCTCCGAATTATCCCTCCGTGTCGTGTTTTCCTCGGGGGAAACGTTGGCTCGTTTGCCGCCACGAAATCTATTATTCCGTCGAATTCTCCCGAAGACGAATCGCTGTTGGCACGATAAAAATAAGAATCTGCAAACTCGGGAATGCTAATTGATGAGAAATCCAAAGACACCGTTGCTTATCGCCAATCTCCTAAGCTCGACGCTGTCGTAATTCTTGCGAAACAGGAAAATCAAAGTTTATTTTGAATCGTCTCAAGATAACGTATCCCAATCACCGAGATGTGTTTATAATGACTTATTTATCGAAGATAGCGTGATTTCCCGAATGGACTCATACCATGCCGGTGTTTTTATCATTCTATCTTTAACTTTCAGGTAACCAATGAGGAAATCATGAATCTGGTGGACGAGAATTTACCATGGTACTCGAGACTCTACGGTGGCATCGTCTTCGTGGAGAAATTGCCTCGCACGCCCACGGGAAAAGTCGCGAAGAAGGAGCTCAAGCTGCTGGCCAAAACTATGGCCGCAAAATGAACTTTCCTAGCTATAATTTTACTTTTATATCGATGTATCTTGACGCTTATTTAATAAACATGACGTATTTAATCGAATTCAAAGTTATTGTTTTTTTTTTTTCCCCTCCTACGAATAACCTGATCGACGCAGATGCGTTTGAACAATAGTTTGCTATACCGAGATAATGGTAAAAAAGTAGTCAGCGGGAGAGATAGAACGAGATCATCTGTTTAATTACGCGTAATGTACTTCAGATTTATTGCTTATCGTATCTAAAAGTTAAAACTAAAAGTTAAACTTGGAGATTAGAAGCGACTTCGGTGAATTTCGCGAGTCTGTGATTCTTCTTTTGAGCGCGAATTTCCCTATCAGGTGTTTTTTATTTGTCCAAACGTGGCTATCGATGCGCGGCAAAATATTATCGCCTTTTGTCGTCTCTCTTTCTCTCCGTATTTCTCTACCTCTCTTTTCCTCTCTCTCTCTCTCTCTTTGTTTCTCTCTCAAAACGTCGAGACCGACTGCCTAAAGAATACGCTCACATTCTTTCCAAGCTGAATGCGTCGTGCTCAAACTGTAGCATGGGTTATTGCAATTGCTCGTTATCGCTGCAGTGCAAATAATATTTTGACAATCTCCGGGTGCTCCATAAAAGCACCAGGAGACACGAAAATCTCAGTCAGATTGCGCGCCACGTCCTTCAAAAAAAGAAGAAACGTCGACGATTGAAACTGTGGGTAAGGACCACGGTTTCAACAATTGGAGATACATTCCACCAGTTAGCCTTTGAGTAGATAATGGCAGTTCAGGTAAAAGCACGAGTTCACGGAATAACGCGTCATCTTAAAAAATTACAAAGTTACAGAGGCAAATTAACCCGTTCAGCCTCTGGCGGGTGTGGGTTAATTCGTCGAGTTTCATCCTGCAGTTTGAAACGGAGGGTTCGATTTAAATATCTAATCGTTGCCAGGAGGGCCGAGGGTTCAAAGTCGTCGATAACGTCCTGATCGGGGACGATGCACCTCTCTTTCGGGATCCGATCAACATCGGCGAGCTGCTGCTCCGAGCTTTGGAGAGCAGACCCGACTTTGTCGGGCAGGTACGATCCTCGAAGGCTTATGGCCCGCGAAAGCGTCAACGAAAGAAGTTACCCTGTACATCGAAGCATTCTTGAAACGATAGGTAGACGGAATTACCGGGGAGAGAACAACTTACGCGGACATGAGGGAGAGGAGCGTGAAGTGCGCGGCGTGGCTGGAGAAGCAGGGAATTCGGGAAGGTGACATCGTTGGCATTTGCACCGACAACATCATGGATGCCTACGTCCCGTTGTTCGCCAGTTTTTATCTAAACGCCATAGCCAATCCATGGGATGAGGAGCTGACAATAAGTAAATATCGCACCCTTAGCGTCAATCGGACCAATTCTTCCCGGCGATCTTCGCATAGGGCGTTCCGTCTGGCACTCTCGCCGATCGTCGCTTGCAATAGAGTAGATTCGGTTTTGCTTCTCTGAATTTTTGCGTATCAGAACAGCGTAGATAAAATCCTAGAAGTCGCCGTTTGAAAATTTGCAATCTGAATCCTCGGAATTCGAACTATCCTCAAGGAACAGCGAGATACTTCTTGTCCCTGACGTCTCCGCGGGTGGTCTTCGTGAACGCGCACTCGGCGGCGAATGTGAGAGCAGCAGCGTTGACGGAAAATCTCGATACGAAGCTGGTAGTGTTCGAGGATCTGGCAGGATTCGAGAGCCTGTCGGACATCCTTGGAAGCGTGGAGGATGGGCCGATGATCGATAACTTCCGATGCAGGAAGATCGAGCGCGCGGAGGAGAGCTGTCTGATATGCTGCTCCTCCGGTACGACCGGTCCGCCGAAGGGAGCGGTGATCTCTCACTTGTCCCTGATCAATTACGGCTATCTGATAGACCTGATGGATCTGCGAAATCACGTTTCCTTGTGGCTGCCACCGTTGCGATGGCACTACGGTCTCTCCTTGGTGGTCAAAGCGGTCCTGGATTACTCGACGAGAATCATAGTGGGCCATTACGTCGACGACGAGGCTCTGTGCGAGCTCATGGAGCGACACAAAGTGAGCATAGAGTGGAGCAATTGTTCCCTAATTGTACCTCCGTTTTCGCAATCTTTGTAATCTCCTTAATTAAGCCGCTCCGAACGGTCCCTCGGCTCTTTTGTAATCTCCTTCGTTCCGTCCGAGCTGTCCATCGGCCTTTTGTCCGTCCGTGAGAGCTCGGAGAATCCCAATAAAATGCCCTCGGTCCCATCGCAGGTGACATGGTTCGGATGCGGCTCCGGGGTTCCGTTCCGTATGCTGAAACATGGCGTTATACCGAAGTTCCGGTTGCCAGATCTCAAGGTTTTCGTCGGGGGTGGATCGTCGTTCAAACGAGAAACGCAGGAATCTCTTCAGAGACACTTGCAGCACGTTACGATCGTGCAGACTTACGGTAAATTTCGTGGTTTTTCTTCGTAGCGGGGTTAGAGCGAGCTTCGAGAGAACCTCCTCCTTTCAGGGATGACGGACATCGGGGGAATGTGCACGCATCAGAGAAAAAATAGCAAGTTCGGCTCGTGCGGACCGGTCTGCAAAACCGTGAAGCTGAAGGTCGTGGACGTTGAGACCGGAAAGACCCTGGCTGCCAATCAGAGAGGAGAGATTTGGGTCAAAACGTCGTACGCGATGACCGGATATTATCGCGATCACCGAGCAGTCGAGGAACTCTTCGACTCAGAGGGTAGGTTCAATCGGTTTCTTCGGACGGACAATTCTCGTTGATTCACGAAGAGACTTTCAGGATATGCTCACAGCGGCGATATAGGCTACTACGACGAAGACGGGGAACTGTTTGTCGTTGGGAGAATATCAGAATTTATTCTGTACAAGTGCATAAACGTGCCTCCCGTGCAGATCGAGGCGCTTTTGGAAAGTCACCCTGCCGTTCTCGAGGCTGCCGTGGTTCCAGTGCCCCATGAACTCGACGACGAGCACCCTATGGCTTTCGTTTTGAAGATGCCTGGGCACGAGGTAAACGAAGCTCTCGTGAGATTTATCGCGTCCCTCGAATTCCTCTGATCGGACGATTCCGCTCGTCTAGGTGACGGAAAAGGACCTGGTCGATCTGGTGGAGGAAAATTTAGAGTTTTACAGCAGACTTCGAGCCGGGGTCAAGTTCTTGGATAAGCTACCACGCACTGCAACCGGGAAACTCGACAGGAAGACCTTGAAAAAAATGGCCGCGACTCTTTCCCCCAAATGATGAATCCCCCATTGTGAAATTGTTGTCGAAATATTTGTAGATCGTTTAATCTCTGCTGAGCCATTTCCTCGGCTCGCAGAAAAGTTGCGACAGCGTTTCATCGACGATAATGAAGCCACGTCGTGGTAGAAAGATCGAAGTTATTATTCTTTTATTTTACCCAAAGATGCATTAAGAAAAGTATGGCGTTCCGTGTCTAATTTATATCTGAAATTGCCGGGATTGTCAGAGAAACGTAAGGGCGAAGGGCAACGGAAGGAGAGAGGACTGGGAGGAACACGAAACGTGACAAGCACGTTGGGCGGATAAGAAGTTGAGAAGGGTACGAGAGAAGGTGGGAAAACACGGCGGGAAAGTAGGTGCGAGGGAGAGAAAGAGAGGAAAAACGAGTATGCGGTCACGAGTGCGAGAAATATGAAATTTCACGACGTCGCCGTCGACGAGAGTCACGTCTAACCTGGTAGAAGCTTTTCTCATGAAACCTGTTCTTTACAATCGCGTTGAAAATTCATGACGCGGTCGGCTAAGCATCGCACGCCCGAATCCCAAATTCGATTCGCAGTTCGTGATATGAAATTTGGACGTCCCTCGACCGTTTCTTTTCGTCTTCTCCAGAAATTAACGTGTTTTCATGGTCGAGCCTCGTTTTAACGGGCATCCAAGAATTTATGGCGCAACGAACGAATGTCCCACGGAGATCGTCTCTTATCCGTACAATCGAACGATTAATCTCAACAACTTTCTTAAGATCGCGCAATTAAAATCTCAACAAACGTCTCGTTGGTCGAACAATCCTTTTTCTGTTATCTGTCGATCTTCCAGGGATTTGCTTGAAAAAAAGACAGAATCGAAGATATCGAATGGGGTTTTGACAGGCATGCGCGGCCGTACATCCCCGCGATACAGATCTCTTATCGGTGATAAGCACAGTTCGCGTTATTCGTCGGAACCAACGAATTTATTTTTTCTCTCTCTGTTTTGCCCGCGAGAACGATAAAAATGATAAGATTATGGAAACTGCCGGTAACGTACGTTCTTTAAATCCAACGATGTCGACTTCCCATCGAGACTCTGCCGGTGCTTCCAAATAATCGACGATGTCGCAGGTAAGGATCGTTTTTGATCTCACCGATCATTCCATCCCCTAGTTTCCGTTCCGAGGGAACAATTGCCGATGAATCTCGCGATATTCGAGGGACGTTTCGATATTTCCAAGACAAAAGAGCAACGGACAGTGATATTTTTGCCCGTTAAAGAAGAAATATTGCCGCACGCGCACTATACGACCGACTTTTCCCGCGTATCGCCCTTCCTCTGACGGATCTGCATTGCGTCAATATTGAAAAATGAATTCCGCCGGGCTGATTTATGCCCTCGAGACCGAGCGCGAAACCGAGCAATCAGTCGAATGAGTTTCTAACTCGCCGGATGGACGACGTTTTCGTCTCGCGTCTTTCGTTTCAGACGAATTGACAAGCCCTACCATTGCCAGAGTCGTTCGCATTATTCGTTCCAACGACCTACACTTTTCTTCCTTCTTTCCAATCCTCATAGATTATAATTACGATGCGTCCTATCTCACGGTGTTCCATTAAATTCGGTTGTTCGTCCTTTATCCAAAAAATACGCCGATCAAGTTGAAATCCTCGTCCGCAAGTATCCTCGAATCCTCGTAAATCCTCGTATCGCTTAAATATCTCGTACGTTGTTAGAATGCGCCAGAATTCAGGATCGAAGACAACGTGCTGATAGGCAAAGAGGTCGCAAACTGGGAAAAATGTCCGCACGTCGGAGAACTCGTGCTCGAGAAGTTGAAGAGCAAGCCGAATTTCATCGGACAGGTAATCATTGCCGGGCATCGGTGTCCTTCCCCTTGAATTAACATCGTCGATCTCTCGTATATGGGAACGCGACGGTGTGTGTTTCTCTGTACACGATTAATTACAACGAAACGCAGCTGCATCTGGAACGACCCAATTTTGCAGGTGGTAGCAGCCACCGGTGAACAGAGCACATTTCGTGAAATGAGAGAACGGAGCGTCAAATGCGCGATCTGGTTAAAGAGACAGGGTATTGGGCCTCGTGACATCGTTGGTATTTGTACAGACAATAACGGGGACACTTGCGTGCCCGTATTTGCAACTCTCTACGTGGCCGCGGTAATTAGCGGCTGGGATCACGATATGTCCGTGGGTAAGTTTCCTTCTCGAACGTTCTTTCTTCAAGGGGAAGATCAATTGACTCGACAGGATCGAGGTTGGCTGCTCCTGTCTCCCTTTTGCAGCGGAAACTTGCCATTCTCGATGAAGAAGGGGAGAGAGATTGTTTTTTGAGAATTTGGACAATAATAACGATAACAATAATCACTTTATCGATATATAGAGTAAATCAGAAGCTGAAATAATGAGAATCCCGATAAGTTGGATCGTTTGAATCATAATATTATATATTCCATCGTTTCCTCGTGTATTTTACGAGTATACATATCGAGTGAACGATATCGTGGCCAATTTCAGCATCGGCTCGTTTCTTTCTCTCCCTGATAACCCCGAAGTTGGTTTTCGCGGATGCGGCGATGGCGGAGAACCTGAAAAAGGCCGTTGAGGAGGAAAAACTCGATACAACGATAATCACGATCGGAAAATCCGATGGTTTCTTGTCTCTGGCCGAGATCTGCGAAAGCATCGATGCGAAGGAGGTCGAGGAATTTCGTTGCACTCCAATTTCAAATCCTAAGGAACCAGCGTTGATCTGTTGGTCCTCGGGAACGACTGGTCTCCCCAAAGGAACCGAGCTCTCTTACAGTTCCGTCTACAATAGCGTTACTCCCATAGAGGAAGTGAACTTGGTGGACCATGTGTCTATGTGGACGCCGACGATTCGATGGCATTATGGTCTGACTTTGATCATCGAGACAGCTCTATCGAATGCGAAAAATGTCATCATTCCCGACGTCGACGACGATATCGGCTTTATAAACTACATAAACAAGTACGAGGCAAGTGGTCGATTAAAATATCTCAAGATCCGTCTTGGATAATCGTCTCTTTCGATCTTATCGAACGAGATATATTTATCATAAATTGACATATTTAAAGGTGAATTACTTCACGTGCGATCCTTGCGTGCCGGTTCGATGGGCTAAAACTGGAGTTTTGAAGGATCGGAGTGTTCCAACGTTGAAGAAATTCGTCGTCAGCGGGGCGCACTTCAATGCTTTGAGTCAACAAACCGTGGCAAAAGTTATGCCACAAACGCAGATTCTGCAGTGTTACGGTAATTTAGCGAGAAACTCTATCTTTCATTTGTCAGAATCTCTTTGTGACGAAGATCGTGCAATCAAACGATACATTCCCTTCAGGAGCCACCGACGCGGGAGGATTGTGCATCAGCCAGGCGAAGAACAGCAAGCCTGGATCGTGCGGGTTTGTTTGCAAAGGTTTTCAAATGAAATTCGTCGACGTGGAAACGGGAGTTACCCTTGGTCCGAATAAAAAGGGCGAATTGAGGATAAGATCGCCCTTCGTGATGAACGGATATTACAAAAATCCCGAGGCGACTCGAAGAGCGATCGATGAGGAGGGTGAGTTTATTTCTTCGAAAAAATCGTTCCACGGGATGAGGAAGATTTAAAATAATTACGCACAGGATGGCTCTACACCAACGACCTGGGATACTACGACGAAGACGGGGAGATTTTCCTCGTCGACAGAATGTCCGAATTCATAAACTACAGGAGCATAAAGCTATCTCCCGCAGAGATCGAGGGGGTCGTCGAAAATCATCCCTCCGTGTTGAAGACGGCAGTTGTGCCGGTGCCGCACGAGACAGACGAGGAACACCCGATGGCATTTGTGAAAAAAGTACCTGGCAAAGAGGTGTGTTCACAATTTTTCACGCTTCTTTTTCTATCAGTCAAAGAAATTAACGTTAAAAGTTAATTATCCTATTCGTGGAAACTTGTAGGTGTCGGAAGAAGAACTAATCTCATTGGTGAAAAATACTCTGCCCTGGTACTGTCAACTTCTCGGCGGTGTCAAGTTCGTCGAAGAATTTCCACGCACGACCACTGGAAAAATTGCCAAAAAGCAGCTCAAGGAACTGGCAAAGAGCTACGTAATCGCCTAACGAAACCGCCGTCCATGTTATTTATCGTTCACGGTCTCTCTTAACCTTTTTTTTTACCGCTTCTTTGCAATTTCGTCCAATAAAGATTTCCCAAATGCAAGGTTTTCCCAAGCCGACCGTTCATCGTAGATTTCCCCTGCATCGCGACGAAACCTTGTCGCGGTTTCTCTCCTACGTTCCCATTTCATGTGCAAACAATGGTCTTTCGTTAGCGTTAGAGCGGAATTCTCCGAACGTCGTTGTCGTTGTCGCGTTGTATTTCAAATAACAGGAGATCCGAAAAAAGGTTAGGTTTTAAAGAGGCGAATCCGAACGAACGATCGGAGAGAGGCGCAGAAATTGCCGAGGACGGCTTTGGACCACCTTCGTTCGAGCGCGAAAGTGTAAATACCGTGTAGGTGTTTAAAAAAAATATCGGTCAACGGTAGATAAAAAGCGGAGAGTACAGAGAACGCGCACAATCGTCGGGAGCATAAATCCTGCGACGTATCTCTCTCGAGTATAGAAGTCACGTTTAAACCGAGCGACCGAAACTACCCGCCGTATAATGCGATTGCCATAAAAATTATTTTCCTTCTTTCTCTTTTATTTTTGAGAACATCGCGATAACGTCCACTAAAACCGACCGGTTTAATTCTCCCATCCCTCGTCGCCATTTCCACCGTACCTTATTAAATACTACGTAGAATCTCCATCGAGGTTTTTCGTTCCGTCGGCGAAATTTGGCAATATGGGGAGCAGCGACTAGCTACAACTTCGGCAGAATCGGTGTACCAAAATGGCGGACTACCCTCAACGGTGAGGAGTTGCCTCTGGCCTCAGGTCCTTGCCTCAATTTGTTCGTTTTCTATCGAGGACAATTTGTGGACGGGGTGTAACGCGTTGAAGGAGGGAACAGACGAGAGCAAACGTAAACAGGGACAGCTGTAAAGTGCGACAATGAGTGCCAATGATTCGTGGATAACGGTAGGTTGATGTTCGATTGCCTATTCCATACCAAACGGGGAAACAATGAAATGATTCCCTTTATGTTTGCACTTCCCTTTATATTTATTCGGCCGAACGTCAGGTTTCGTTTAACAAAGAGGTTAATAAAATGCGTCGCGCTGAAATGCTTTTTTCGCCCGACACACGCTTCAATACCGATTTCACCGCTCTTTGAGAAAAAATAAACGCACGCTCGTGTTTTCCCTTTCCCCGGTCTCGTTTTTCGTTTGCCGTCGAACAATGGCATGTCATTAGAGCGCTATAGAGTGACGCGAGAGAGAAATTTCGAGAGGAACGCGCGCCTTTGTCGTTTCTCGAAAATATTACGCTGAAATTTCTGGCACCGTCAATCGGGTTCATCCTCTTTTCCCCTCGTGTTTCCCTCGTACTTAACCTTTTCCAATTTAACGAGTCCGGTTGCACCAATGAGTCATCGATCGGACGTAAATCGATGGAAAAGTTGGACGATTATCGCGAGCATAAATTAACTCATCGCGCTCGAGGCATCAAAAATTAATTAAGCAGCCTGGCTTCGACTATTTTCGTCTCTCTGCCAGAAATCGTTCGATCGACCGACTTTCCTTCACCCTAAAATATCCTATCGTGTTCGCGTATCTGTTAATATTCTGCCCGGTAACGCGTTACGCATTCTTCCCTCGACGAGTCGAATTTCAAATTTCGAGCACGATGTTTGCTTTTAATTTTCCAGCCGTAGAGAGTAACGATAACTCGGCCAAAAATTTTCCAATTCCAGCGATCAAATGTACGATGAGAGTATCACGTTTGAATTAACGCTCTTTAAATATCGTCTCGATCTCGGACGGTCCAGCTTTGACCGAACGACCCAGATTTCTGCCGATAGGTAGTATTAGCTTCCAGCCGAGAAGAAAAGTCATCGATAACGTGGCTGTTACGAGTCACGAGCTTCAAATTGAATAATAACTATCGGCCCGACCGGACGTGCCTCGATACGTTTTCATTTGAACGCTACCCTTCCTCGTTCTTCCAACCCCCATCGTTTCCTTCGTTTTTTCCGCTTCCTTCTACCCGCCGTGCCGCTCCGTTCCGTTTACTCTCCTCTTTTTCTTTTGCCGGAACGAAGCTCTGCAAACTGTCCGTATTGTTTGACGGTATTAACGTCGCGATATATTTTCAAAGTATTATTCGCGGGCCTTTGCCCATTTTTTTTCTTTCTCTTCTGACGTCGTAGAATTTTAATGCCGCACCAGCACCGTCGGCTAATCCGAGCAGCTTAAGTCGTACTTTATACCGTTTCGCGAAGCATTCGTTCGTAACTGAATTCGGCAAAGTACAAATCGCCCGCTGGAGAAAAAAAGGAGCGAAAAGACGTCGCGGTAAACGACGAGCCATATCGAGCATTTTTGCCACGGATCGTACTCGCAAAAACATCCCCGCTTTTCGCAAAGTTCTCCTTCTCCTCGATGGAGAACATCGACGATCGTAAAAGCCCGTCAACGGTGTGCTGCTTCTCCGACGTTATGCCGGCACTCTAGAGGCCTCGCAAGGATTTTGCATTTTTGCATCTCTTTCGAGAGAGGAGGTACTTCCCGCTAATGCTCCGCTCCTGCATACATATTTATTATTCGAGCGGCAAGATGGAGATTCCTCATCGTTGGGTGCCGTCGCGGACTTTCTTTCTCTCTTTCTCGTGCCTCCTCGAGGATGACTTCTCCTTTGCTTCCTTTTCCTCCGTCTCTAGAATCTCCTTCCCTCTCGAGTAGCTCCGACTCAGCCACGGATACCCCCTCGACAAACTTTCGAGACGATACCCACTTCTCGAAACTTTTACCCCTCGATCGACGAGGAGTCGCGGCCGCGATATTAACCTCTGTCCGATTGATTTTGAGTCCGGAATTTCTTCGTCGTTGAGAGGACTCGTTTCTTTCTTCCGTAGGCAAATACATCTCGCGCGCCAACATCTCGAGAGTCGTTCGACTCCTGCCTCGACTTAATTTCTATATTCTCGCCTTCTCCTTCGATCGAACTCAAAGTCACAAAAAACTGTCTCGGTGCTGGTAGAATGGAGTCGGTCGCATTATCGCGGAAAAGTACGACAAACGTGGAGCGTTTCGCAAAAATCGACGGTGAAACGTTTATCGCTACTGCAGTCGCCGCAACCAATCGCATCGTCCTCGTTTCTTCTGGTAAGCCAGTTCGTAAATATCGAAAAACAGGCGCGTCACCGAGAAGATGGCGAAAGCACTACGTAAGGCGATCACGTATTTTTCGTATCTTCGAGGTGCAGCCTCGCGACATCCTTTTCTCCCTTGCATCCCCCGATGCCTCGACGAGAGAAGAACGTACGTTTCGAACCAAAGTTACGAATATAGCGATAACTGTTCGGGTGACAGTGACTCTTCTGTAATTACGGAATGGGAGAAAAAACTTGCAGACTATCGAAGAGTGGCAAATAAATGTTTAAATGAAAATTGAGAAATACCGAAGGGATGAATAGAGACTTGGGAAATATTTGTATTCAACGAGAGACTTCCGGTCCTCGGAAACATCCAATTTGAAGGTTCTCCCGATACTTCGACTCTTCGAGTTGGAGTCTCGAAGCATCCTGTTTCGCGCAAGACGAGGAATTTTCCAGATAAACGTTTGCACTTGGAAGATGCAAGAAAAAAGGCACAGATACGGGAGGACGGTAAAACAAGCGGAGTCGATAGAACGGTAGCGATACGTTTTCCAGGGTTTTTCAATCTGTCGGACGTATACGCGTCGGAGTTGGCTTTGTTTAATTTTCCGTGTAGCGCGCGAGAAAAGGAACAAAGAGAGGGAGGAGAAGGAGAGGTGAAAATAGCGGAGAGAAACGATGCGCCGTGTCGGCATTAATTAAAAAGAACAACGGCCGCTTCCGATGTAGTATCGCGCTGCTGAATTTTTCGCTGCCGCAGGCAAAAAGTCCCGAGCCGTCGGAGAGAGAAACTTTACGCAGGCCAGGATAGTTTGTCTCGTTCCCTGAATTTTTCGGGCAACCTGGATCCCTGGCGCGAGAGCTCCCATTTTCGGCAACGAGGACGATTTTCAAGATTCCTCTTTGCCCGCGTCATTTGGTTCCAAAAAAATCGGCAGACGGGGCAGGGAAAACGCGAAGAACGAGCAAGAGCAAAGGATATTTCCCGCGGCGCGAAGGTTGTCCCTCGAATCGACGATTAATTAAAGGGCTTACGGCGACTGAGAATCGAATTTGGCGGCAAATCGGCGAAACTTTGGGTCTGCGACCGATAAAGGCTGGCGTAAAAGTTTACGATGCAGGAGGTAGCGTTGGTTGGTCGTTATCCGATCGTAATTTTCCACGGAACAAAGGTGCTTTCCGCGAGGAAGACGACCGAGATTCGAGGAGGAAAAAATAGAAGGAAAAGAGAGAAGCCGATGTTAAGTATCCCTAGATTCTCTGGACCAATTCCACGTCTTTTTTCCTAATGATCCGATCGAGCATCACCGAGATCCTACGTGGCACGAGATTGGATTATTCGCTTACCCAAAATCCGGGATCCGTAAAACCTTTACGACGGTATCGTCGTCGAGCAGTTTATGGGCCGAAGGGAAAGGGAAGGAAGATATCGTAAAAATTCCTTCGTTACACCGCACGGAGCAAGCGTCGATCTTTCCCGTTCGTCGGGAGACGATTAAAACCGCGGGAAGGGTTAATCGAGGAAAGGATCTCTCTGGTTTCTCGAGAATCTCGAACCTCCGAGCATCGTGTACCGCCAAGCGCCTATCGCCGGTTAAATATTTGCGCACCCTCGTTAGACGAGAGTATCGCAGGGTGGAAAGTGCCTTACGATAAACACGGAGACCTCGGAGGGTCGAGTAACCTCGTCGAGATGCTCTCGCCTCTCTCTTCGGACATCGCTCGCGATTCGAGGATAGTTCGAGATGGAAGGACAAATAATACCGATAGTTTTCGACGATAAGTGTCCAAAAGTTCGATAATTGCCCTCGAGACTTCCTCCTTTTTTCTACGCTACGAGGTCCATGCTATCGGACAACCGAATGCGCAAAATCTTTCTGGAGTTTCATTCTCGTGGCACTTTCCTTCCGTCCGACTCGTTTAGCTTGAAACTGGATATTTCGTCGGCAAGATTGAATTAGCGTGAATTCGATATTACAGAAACTGCTCGCGTTACGCGCTCATAGATTCGAACGACAGACAGCCGAGTTCGGTGCTCCACGGTCGAGAGACGGACCGAGAGGGAGAGACAGATGAGAACGAGGATGGTGAATCGGAAACAGAAATTCGCGTATCCATTTTTCAAATATTCGATAGCGAATAGCCGAGCTATCCGTAATTCATTCGAAATTGCTGCCGCTCCGAGCGGAAGGTAGGTTAATCGAACGCCCGTACAAACGTACACTCGGATGGATAGCCGTGTATTTGCGTACGTTATGTATCAGGATTTTCGAGCGTCGCATCTGTTTTTTGCACAGTTCCAACGACCGCCACGAACACTCCCGTTGGCAGGGATATCGTGAAATCTGCGATTCAGAGGCAGATACCCCGAGGAGGCAAATGTGGAGAACGTGGTCGAGGATGAGGATGCATATTCAAACGTCATCGAGGTGTCTCTCTAATGTGCGACAAACGGCTCATAATTGTGGCTCGCACGGTATCGGCGAGGCTCGGTTGCATTAACTGAGCCACCGGTTCGCGTAGTTTCGCTGTCTCGGACTAAAGCCCATAAGGAAATGAGGCGCCTCGGGTGACATAGCTCACCCGGTAACCGAGCTCGATCAATGTCTGTATTACAGTAGGCTATGTATGCATGGTACTCGCACCTCGCAAATTACCTAATCTCTCTCTCTTCCTCCGTTTCTCTCTCTCTCTCTCCCTCTCTCTCTCTCTCCCATTCACGTCTTCCCGGCCAAGAGCGCGCAAACATCTACCAACGTTCCGTCTTGGAGAGCAACGCCCTTCCACCTTCGATTTCGGTCGGCTCAATGTAATTATTATCGGGGAAATTAATATTGCGTCGAGAAATTGACGTTTGTCGACGGGTGCATTCGACAATATATCGTGTTTCTCTTTAGAATCCCCTTAAAATCGGGTCCCGTTTGTGGAGCCGAGTCTTCGCGAGAAGCCCGTCGTTCCCTTGATAAAAAATTCCTCTGGGTCAGAAGCGGCAAAAATTCATTACGAGCGTACGAGCACGATCGTCGCAAGGACGGGAATTGTGACTTTTCCGAGGGACCGTCTCCTCTGAAGAGACGGCAAAAGAATTTTCTTATTTTGCCCCGTAATCTCCAGGAACATCTCTGTAAATTTTTTCTCCTCCTCGCGCATCCGCCAAAGAGCTCGGATGCGCGAAGAAATAGCTACTTTTCCTCCCCCTGTTTTGTGCTTCAATTTGGCACACGAAGATGACTTTCTCCGCGACTCGACTTCCTCCTCCAGGTCCTCGCCGGTCGACTGTTTTCGAAACGAGTCGAGCTTCGAGATGACGTCAACTTTTTCCAAGTACCGCGGAAACCCGAACTCGGCAAAACTCGGCCCACGTTGATAACGACTTTTCACGCGGCAGATAAGCCCGCCGCGAAGATTCTCGCGCGATAACGGTCGACTGTGAAATCTAAATCGTTCTCGCGCAGGAGGGAAGACCGGAAGATTCAGAGACAGCTGCATCTTCTGCCGGAAGGAAGCGAAAGAAAGTCAGGCACCTGGAGGTTAAATTTACGATCGGTAC
This sequence comes from Cerceris rybyensis, assembly GCA_910591515.1. Lineage (NCBI taxonomy): Eukaryota > Metazoa > Arthropoda > Insecta > Hymenoptera > Crabronidae > Cerceris > Cerceris rybyensis. The sequence continues at coordinate 891,306 of OU342797.1, forward strand.
GGAAGCTGGGCGCGCAAAATTGTAGGTTGGTTCGACGGCTACGCGGATGCTCGCAAGACTAATGGGTCGGAAAAGGGTCGAAGGGAGGCGCGAATCTCGAATGGCTCAACGGGTCGCGAGGATGCGCGACTTCGAGGTAGAAATCGGTCGAGTCGATGGGCAAATCGCTCGATTACCGAGCGATGCGTCGATGCACCCTCGATTCTGAGAGAAATAAGCATCCCTCGTTGCCGATATATGCTAATTTATTGGAACGAGAGGGCGGGAAACGGGACTTGGGTCGATATCTTGCGAAAAATGTAATCGAAAAGTTGCAGATTCGTCTCTACTTCTATCTGTTTCTCCAGGAAGACAAAGGTCACGGGGTATCGTGTGAGACATTTCATCGAAAGGAACGTCGATCGATAGGACCAACGACAATTGCAAAGAAATTGTCTCAAACGAAGCGAACTCGAAAGATCCGAAAAAGAGGAGAACCGGACCCGTGGAGACAAAGTGGAAAAACGAGGGGAATGTTTTGAAGATAAAAGCGGCGCGCCAACGCGTCGAGCAGCGAGTCCTCGGGGGTGTTCGAACGAGCAATTTGCCGAGATTCCTCCGGCGTTTTTCGTAATCAAGAGTATCTGGGGAGAGCTGGAAAAAAGAGAGAACGAGGAGCGGACGGCAAAAAGAAAGCGCGAAAAGTGGAATTGCGGAGTGCGCGTTTGGAAACGGGATCGAGAGAAACCGAGTCGCGTCGGATGTGGAGGAGGAGGTAGAACGAGGAAAACGAGTTCGAGGGTTGAAGGAGGAAGAGGAGGAAAAGACGGAAGACAGGAACGCCGATAGAACCGATAAAAGTGTCGGGCAGTAACCGAGGCGACGTGTAAGATTTCCTTGAATTTCCAAAAAGACTACCGTCCTAAGAAGCGGATGAAACGACGAAGTCGAAGAAGGTTGGAACGCCATTCGCGAGGGAAGATAAATTTTACGACGCATAGAGTACAAGCCCGTAAAAATGGCGGCGACGTTAATTCGACCCGGTAGGTCGAAACGAGGAAACGTTAAAGCGGAGGAACGAATTCTATGCGAAAACGTAACGAATAGGTTCCCCGCGTAATTTCGAGTTGATCGTTGCGCGATCCCGCTTCTAACGTTTGTGAGAAATGGAAGACGAGGACAGATCGGAGAAAATTTTACGGAGGGCCGAGCGAAATTTCAGCGGACGCTCCTCGGGAATTACGAATTGAATCGTCAAATATTTGATTCTTACTCTATCTTCCGGCCATGCTCCGAAGAGAGCGGAGGTTCTTCAATTTCGCGGTCTCATAATTAATTCGCGACTCTCCAAGATTCTGGTCCTCCGACGGAAGTGAACAAAGAGGCGCGTAATTAAAAGATTTTATGGAATTTCGTGTCTTCGACGAAGAGCGCTTTCAGCGCAAAATAATTAGCTTCATCGACCAAGTATCGAGCTTGGTACTTTACAGTCTCCTGGTACAATCGGCGAAGATGGCAGATACAAAACGGCCCGTGCAACTTTCCCCATTAAGAGAACGCTCTCTCGCGTTCGAGGGAACTCCAAGCCGAAGGATCCGCTTCGAAACTTTACAGCGGAAAAGAAACGGGGAGGAAAAAAACAAAGAGCAACCGTGAAACGTAACGCGACGTCGATAAATTGCATCCTCGATCGCCGACGAACAGCGCAAAATTTCTGCGACCAAGTGGTCTCTTGGAAAAATTCGCGATGTTCGTCGACAATTCTGAAGAAAGTAGACGAATTGGAAAGTGTTTGAGTTTAATCTGTAAAGCGTTAATTCGCGAGATTGACGATCGAGTTGAATCTTCTCCGGAAATAGAGGTAACCCTTATACGGTTTTTTCAAATTCCCGCTACCCACGACGAGGCGAGAGGTCAGAGGCGAAAGGTACGAGGTACGATGTTCGAGGTCCGAGGTTCGCGCGACCAGAGGCAATATGTACTCGACGCACCATCCATTATGCGGGCCCATTATTCAAATCCGCGACCGGCAGACTACAAATATCATTACCGCTCCCTCGATCCATCCCCGTCCGCGTTTCCACCGGCTCTTTCTCTCTCACCCTCAAATCGGAAAAACAGAAAGCGAAAAGAGCCGTCCGACGAACTCGAGAATCACTGTGTCCGAAATTTCTCTTCGAAGCTTCCTCTCTCCGAGTTTCTTTTGCACGATAAGTAACGCTTGGTAGAATTTGCTCACAGCCGAAGAAGAACGGAGAGCAGGGTGAGTGGATGAGAACAACTAGTTCTCCCTTTTTCGCAACAGTCGCGCCTTCGAGCATCGTGTAACCACCCGTAACGAGCGAGTCTACATTAAACGCGCGACCGACACGCTAACCAAAACGACCCAAAACGCCACCAACTGACTCTAATTGAAGCGAGTGCGGCGAATTGCGAAATCCTGCGCCCAGAATTTCCCCGCTAATGCCGGGAAAACACGAAACGGCACTTTTGCATCGGAATCGATGTTCGCGCTATCGTTGCGCGATGAAAACTTCATTTTTCAACGACACGTTAATTGATAGCGAAACGGCGAATTGAATAACCGAGCGAGCAGTATTTCTCCCAGCGGGATCGAGGAGAATCGGCGATCAGCGAGCGACAGGAATATCCCAGAGGCTGATATTGGAGGGGACTCGATGGAGAAACCGGAGTTAGGGTGACAGGAACAAGGTGCGTCCCCGTCAGCTGTCGAATTCAGGAGTGGATGATAGCTAATATGAGCGGTTCGTAGGTTGCGGCAGTCTCGATTGGTACACGACGTAACTGCCTGCCATCTCGATGGCTTCGATCGACCATAGACTTCTCGTCGGCGACCCTATCGTCCGTCCGCACGCGCGCGCTCTTCGACGGGCACAAACTCACCCCCAGTGGGTCGATTTTGCTTACTTCCTCGTCAGGAATTCCGCGTATTCTACGATCGATCCATGTGAAAATAAATACGAACATGGTGTGATCCGACGGCACACGAATTCCCCTTGACACTCGCGAAAAATCCATCGTCTCGCCGTCCTCGCCGTACGTTTACAACTTTGGGCGGCATTCTCGTCCATTGAGTCGATATCGCGGAACAAAGGTAAATTGCGTTGGTACGAGCGGTCGAAACATAAACGTCGAGCGGCCCGATGGAACGGCTCGTAATGCCAACATTGAGATTAAGGAGACAATGTAGGGACACTGTGTAAACAGTTGCAACAGCGACGCGACGTTGCGTGGGTGGGTTTCCGTCCCGTAAGGGCGAAACGACGAAGGAACGACGACGAGAGGAGGGTGCCGAGCTGAGGATTCAATGGGAACGTAACGGGGAACGACTTTGCAACAATGCATTCAACTTAATCGGGCAGAACAGCGCGTTTGCAGGGGAGTCGGCCTGCGTACCCGACGGAGCTTATAAACTATACCTCGCACGCGTGCACCCGTGCAAACACCCTTTGCTTTCCGCCTTCCGCTTTCCGCGTTCTGCCCTCGAACGTTCGTCAACTCGCCTCGAAAATTGCGCACTTGCTCCTCGCTCCCCCGATCTTCCTGGGTCACGACTTTCTCGGTGATTTTGGAAAGATGGTCAGCGTGGTCGTCGATTCATTGGCTGTTCGATTTTCGAAGAAGGGCGGAGACTTATTTCCGGTTCGACCACGGAAAATGGGGGAGCACTTGGTTCCGCGGAACGGTCAACTTGAAAGACGAGACCCCGGATTGCCGACGATCGTTGACTTTGCAAAATAAATAAATCAAAGAAAGAGGTCGTCGATGGAGAATCGAACTCTGAGAGTCGTACAAAGGCTCCCCCTTGGAGTACTTTCTTTTGATTCAAAATTCCCGCGACTCTCGCTCCCTCGAGAAGAAGGATGGACGCAGAAGGTCCAAAAGGTATTAATAATCCTTCAATGGCCATGGAAAAATTTCCAGGCATTCTTAATTGCTCGTTCGGACATCGAGAGCAGAGATTAAGAGGTTTTCTTTAAACGAAAATCATGCAGAAAGGAGAAACGAGCAGAATCACCCCGAGGACGAAGAAAGGAAGGAAGGAAGGAGTCGAGGGAAAGGAGGCTGGTGGAATTGTCTCTGGGAAGAAGTTGCCGTGGAGTTGCAGAAGCGAGAGTCGATCTTAAGCTCTCGCTCAGACAACGAATACACGAGCGGTTCATCCATATTCAGTGATTGTACGGGAAAGGGGAAAGGCGGAAAGCTCCGCTATTTTTAAGGTGCACGAAAGCGAAAACTGGCGGAGCCGAGTTCGCGATATCCTGCGCGCTTTCAAAGTGGCTATGACGTACGTATATATCTCCTCGCTCATAGTTCCCTCTGCTCTTCGGGAGTCCTATCTTTTCCTATATCCACCAAAGTACGTGTACAGAGGCGGCCAACACAGAAGGAATAGGTCTCTTATCCATTCCTGTCATTTTCCTTTTCTCGTCTTCCATTAATATATATCAGTCTGCAGTTCGACGCGCGTCCCTCTTCCGAAATATTCTGCAGATTCCAGCCGAGGAGCCATAAAGGTTCGAGTCGCCCGGTAAGGAAACTATCCTAAGCCCTCCGACGATTTTTCCAAAATTTTCCAATGCACACGTCGCATCTCGAAGTGCCTCTATCGAGATTCGAGCCTGCCGTTCGCTCGCAAAGTTCCTGGGAGGACTTTATTCGCCGCAATTTTCCGCGATCGCGAACGATTTATCGTCTCGTCGTTAAGACCGGCAATTACTCTCGCGGGCGGGAGGGTCTCGCAAGGGCGGAAGAAAGGAAAGCCAGCGAAGAAACGGGGACGAAACTTCACTTGTAAATCTCCGAGCAACTTGCTTCGGGAGAATTGCTCACCGTTAAAGCAGCACGATGCATGCCGGCCGATTAAACGATCGCTTTTACGAGACGCATCGGTTCTTCGCCTCTTCTTCAGACTCGGAGACTCGTGTCTTCTCCGTCTCGTCGGAAGACTGACGTTAAATTTTTTAATCGACTTAATTTCGCCGCGGGGCTCTACGTCTAGCGGAATTTAATTGAGGACGCTCAAGGAGAAGCTTAAGAATATTTCAGATATATCCAGAAAATTATTACTATCAAATTTGCAAAACCGCCCCAGGGGAACTTACGAGGAACGCCTCTCTAGAAAGATCAACGAAGGCCCAAGAGTCAGCGAAGAGGCGAAAAATGCACGACTTTTCTCCGTTGTTCCCTCGTTGTCCAGTCGTCCAGGTTCACCCACCGCCTGGAGTATAAGCGCGGCAATAAACCTCCCCACGGCAGTTTCGAGCGCGCGAGTTTGTAACCACGGATGTAAACCCTCGGAGGTTCGTTAAACTTTTGGTTTGCATTTCCAGCCACTTCCTGCTTGCACGATTTCCCTGTTGGCCCTCGGCCGTCCCACCTGCCAGCCTCCTTCGGCCTCGTCATTGTAATAGAAAACAGGGACCTTCGAGTAGCTCGATAACTCCTTACCACCGCTATAACCGACGAAGCCACGGTATTCTCGAGCGAGAACACTATTTTCGCGGGTGGAAACCTCGCAAGTTGAAGAGTCGTGGAGAGATTCACGCCGATGCTCGGAGAATCGTTGGAATTACCTCCAATTTGACGAAATAAATTCCAAGAGCCAAAATACTACGCAAGAGGAAAGAAGATACCGTTTCCTGCTTCGAGATACACAATAGCGGAGCTTTATTCGGGCGCGCGGAATTAGCATCTGGCCGAGAAGAACGGCGGAAAAGGAAATGCCTCGACTGCGGTCTCGGTCGGGTGGTTTCTTCGTACACGACAATCCGATCCCGTTTTCGTATCGACCAGCTAAGAATGAGCTTCCCAGAGACTCCGAGTTACCGTCGTCTCGAGTTCCTCCGTCTTTGTTAATTTAACGAGACACCCTCGCGAATTTAAGAGACGCGGCCCTTAGACCGAGACGGAATCTGTTCCCCCGACGAGGTCGTTTCCTCGGTTCACCTCTCGCGGTTCTCTCAATTGCGCGGCTTTTTCGCGGATCGACGAAATTCTAATGATCCGTTTCCTCGGACAGGGTCGAAGTTCAACATGGAAGACCAGTTTGCCCGTCTTCTCTCCGGCGTTCTCGTTTTCTGGGGGGGCGAGATTCGAATCTGTCCGTGGTAAGCGAAAATCTCGCTGGAAAATGCCGATAGGCTATCAACGAGAGAAGAAAGCACCCCGTAACGAGTTAATAACAACAGCGAGGAGGAGAAATTGAATTTCTTTAATACACTTTAAGTTAATATCGCTGGGAGTATTCTGAAGTTTGCCTGGCTTATGCCGATAGCGAACGGAAGCGGAAAATCGATTGGTTCACGGATCGTCTGGCCTGGGTTCGTTTAAAGAACGGCAAGGTGACACGGGGAGGAAAGGACGAAGACCTATTCTTCTGGACCGACCGAGTTTCTCGCCACTGCACCCCGTGTACCCGCGTCATCGATGGCTGATTTTTTCGCAAAAATGGAGAACGTCTCTTGGAGCAGATATCGAGCGCGAAGCAGTTTCTCATTCTGGAAACAGGGATGGTTTCTCGAGGAATTCGCGAGGGATTCGATAGATGGGAACGATCGTTAATATCGCTTTATGCAGAGAGAGGGTGGACCTGAGAACGCAACGAACTCAGTTTGCGAGAGCACGATAGTTTGTACGATAGCAAACGATAGGCAACTCGATAGACAATGCGATAGACAATGCGATAGACAATGCGAAAGACAACGCGATAGACAACGCGATAGGCAAGGCGATAGCCACAGCGAAATCGTTCTCGATACAACGAGAGTAGCTCGTTCGGTCGGAACTGTATTCGAGGATCGGTCCGGCGGTTGGCCGCAGCGCCTCCCCCGAGAGGTTGGTGGTTCCCTCAGGAATTTCTGCTTCCTACGGGCCATTCCGCGAGGAACCTCAAGACGCCTCCGAGTGGCCGACGTGGATCGCTCGAGAAGCCACCCACGTATTTCGGCCGCACCGCGAGGCCCGCGTCTTTGAATTACGCGGCTGCTAATTTAGATCTTTCCTCGAAATTACGGCTATTTCCGAGAGCTGCCAATAAAATACACCAAGAGAGAGAGGTAGAGAGAGAAGTAAGGATAGTCGGAGGGAGAAGAGGAAAGAGCAGAAAGGCGAAGATAAACAAGCGGGAAATTTATGAGCAGGATAGACGAGGTTTCTTTGTCGATACTCGAGGGAAAAGCGATCCGGGTGGGTTTCGCCGGGACGAATGTCAGGAATTCGGGGAGAATCTCTCTTCCCGACGTTCCATCGGAGTAAAATGAAGTTTACGCGCGAAAGGATTCCGGCTGCTAGCCGGTACGAGGCCAAAAAGCAAGTTCGGCGTGTCTTGGAAAGGTGCACGGTCGAATCCATCCCATCTCAAAGGAACGAGTCGCTCGAGGAATTCGCGGAATTTCGGCCAATTCAAACGTTCCCGTATTTCGTTAAACGTTCGAATTAAGAGCCGGCGGGACGGCGAAAATGACTCGAGGGCGATAGATTCACTTTCGCCGACGGCGCCGAGAGAAATAAATGGAGGAACGCGACCAGCCGGGAGATATCGATTCCGTTTTGCCGTCGATTGAAAGAGGTTATACCGGTGCTTGCTCTCGCGTCGACGATAAAATTTCTAAACGCTATCTCTCGCGCGTCTATCAAACCCGAACGAGCTCGATTCGAACGACATCGCCGGAGATAGGAGAAACGCGAAGGGGAGGGGGATGAAGCGAGTTTAAGGGAAACGCTCGTTTCTCCCGCGCTCCGACAAAAACTACGGGCGACCGGACAAAAAACGGCGCTATCTCGAAATGCCCGTAAAAAGAGCAACGTGAAACGAAAGGAAGAAATAAAAATCGAAAAGTTAATCGGCGAAATGGACGAACCGGCGGGGGAAAGATCGGCCAGATATGGCGCAACGTCCCGAAAAAAAACTCCGAGAAACGAGAGGATTAATCCTCTTTGTCCTTTAAATCTAAATCGAGGCCGATGCGTGTCGGTCGGTTGCGGTCGCGTTGTCAATCGTTACTGAAACGACTATCGACCTCTGACGAGGCGATTGCGGAGAGAGAGTCCCCCCCCCCCCCCCCTGATGGGAAGTCCCTCGGAAACGAGGGAATCCACCCTCTGTCATAATTGAAATTCGAGGTGCGACCGTAACGCGATGTTTATGCAATAAGCCGAGGCGATTGGCGAGTCCCAAGTGCTACCAGTTGCAACTTTAATACCGGAATCCACTTCGTCTCCTGCCTTTCCTCCATCCACCGCAACTTTTTTCTTTCTACCGTCTCCTCCCCGGTTGTCCGCTCGTCTTCCTACCTCTTCGTGGTTAATCATTTAGCGAGCCTCGTCGGAGATTTCTTTTCGAATGACTGGGCCGATTTCTGGACAATCGACTCGATTGTCCGTCGGAAGGACGATCGATTCTACGAATCTATGCGCGCGCGGAGCAGCCAGACGGGACGTGGACTCGAAGAGAAACGACCTTTGGGATCCGATTAAAAACAATTGTTGGCGCGAGAAAACGACGATCTATATCATTTTTGTCCATTCTAGAAGCAAAAAGTACGAATGAGTGCTCGAGCCGGGAGAAAAACGGCCTCGAGCGGGAGATTCGAGAAGTTTTCCAATCTTTTAATTCTCTCCCAGAGGTCAAGTTTACTTCGTTTAATAGTACCTCCTCCTCCAAGTTTGTGCACTTTCTTTTATCACTTCTATCACTCGTGGTATTCGCCTCTCGCTTCGACGATTAGCGCCAACTATTTCCAAACTCTCACCGCAGCCCGTGTAACCTTGAAGCCGTAAATTTCTCTCGATGTTCACCCTCTTGGGATTCTAGCTTCTTATCGATGGAGGATGCAAATCGAACTCCTCGGAACGTCGCGTCTCTCTCTTCGGGTTCGAGAACTTCCACCCTCGAAGATCGCAGGGCAAAGGACCTTCCGCTCTCCGAGGGAAGCGGACGAGAGGAAGGTACTACGTTGGGGCAAATAAAGCGTAAACACCATTAGGCGCAATCCGGTTAATTCCCTTCGACGTTCCCTCGTCGCAGATCCCGTCGCCGCTTCTCTGTTCGCGTTTCTCCGGTTCGTTATGGGCGACTGAATTTAGAAACTAATACGAGAGAATTTACGACGAAGCCAAAGACGGCGCAAGGAAACCGAAGAGTTATGCAAATTCAATTTCTAGGAGCTACGAAATAATGCGCGACGGAACGTTTCGGCTTTTGAACTTTCCAGTTAGCGAGTCGGTTGGAAATGCGTACGGAAATCGATGCAGATTAGAAATACCTTCTCGGACGTAATGCCAAAGGATCGGGACGATTCTTGAAAATAAGTGTTCCGATCGGGGTGAAACATGGCGGAATATTTCAATCAAAGAGCCAGTGAGGGATCATTAACACCTGTTGACCAACGTGTCGGTGCTACGTCATGCGAGGACGGCGCATTGTTTATCGTCCTCGCGCTGATATATCATTCTCGTAAATCAGTTCGTTCGTTAATCGTTCGTATTGGATCACGACGTGTTTCTCGTCGGATATCCGTCGAATCGATTTGAATCCTCCGGATCAGAGGTAGCTTCTCTTCATCCGAGGGACTTGAATCGGCCGAGGGGGATGGAATTCGATGTCTCGCGCGACTTTCACCCTCGCAATCGCCTGTCTTTGACGCGGAGAGCATGGCGTCGCGAGAGCCGTAATTCAGGAAGGGCGGACTAACGAGAATGAGAGCCGTTCCCTCCTGAAACACTCCAAGAATGATTAAGTCCTTAAAGCGATACGGAGCAGGAGACCGCGCGCCGGAAAGAAAAAGAACCCGCTCCTATCTCCACGTCCGTGCAGCAAGGTGTACGATTTATGACTCCTCCGACTTTTTCCACTTTCGTATCTCCTTCCTTAGTCTCCCTCTCCAACCTTGCGCCATCTTCTTCGACCACTCGCACTTTTTTCTCCTTTATTCCCTTTCTCTGTTGGAATCCGCAATCGTGTCAGGTGGCTTCTCCGACGATGACTTTTAAGTATAACAATTTACGCAATTTTCGCTTATCATCCGCGCGATGGACTCGCATCGGGTAACTACAAAACGATGGAAATTCTCTGGTTTCGAGCCGAGAACCGAGTTCGCGGGGGATCTCGAACGATCCCGGGGGTGAAATTGCGCGGAAGTCATCGCAGGGGTGAAAAAGAATCATCGCTCCGGTCTTCCGGCGTTGGAAACAAATTTTTCCATCGTTAAAACTCAATATCGGGTGTAACGAATAAAATTCCCGAAGGGACGTTTAGCCCCGCGCAATTTTATTTACAATATTTTCGCGGTACGTCACTTGGAATCGTTTTAAAACGCAACGTTGGAATCGTATGAAAGAGCGAGCGCAAATCTACTTTGAATAACGGTCGCGGCCCGTAATGCTTTTAATCGATCGCCCATTAAACCATAAATCTCCCATTCGCGGCTCGCGAAAGCAACGACTAACCCGGACGCGCATCGTTAATTTCGCGTTTCGGCCGATCGCGCGATACCGTCGATCGTCGATCCGAAAATTCGAAGCCTCGAATCGCTCGCTCGCGAGGTTTACCCATGCCCCTTTCTGGATCTGTCGACGAAATCGACGAAACGACGGCAAAAGAAAGTTGGCCAACTAATTTTGCGCGAGTGCCGTCTATACCTTTGAGAATCTTCGAAGAAATATCGTACCGAAATGAAATTAAAATCTCCACTCGGTGTATCCAGCCGAAGTTCCTCCCCTTCTCCGTCCCGTCTTCCATATAAACCAGGATCAAAGAATGCATACCCTTAGGCATGAATGCACCAAGTTTAATGCAGTCTCAGGTACTCCCGGGTAAATGTACGAAAGTATATGCAACAGGGATACAGCACGAAACCTCTTTTATAATAGCGTACACCCTAAAGCCGATTTGTTGGCCGCACGCTCGGAGCAAGTTTTCCGAGATACGGCACGATTAAGGGTAAAACTTTCCGCCGACCTTCCTGCGAGGAGAAGGATCTCGCGGTCTTTCCATCTTTCCATCTACCATCTACCACCGGAAGGAGCTGCGAGAGTAACGTAACTAAAGGTACGGGCATTCCGAGGAATGCGAGAGCGCCTCTGAGCTCTCTTCTACCCTGCCGCGATATACTGCCCGCCGGAGCCAACTAAACGGCCACCTTCCCTTTATCTTTTCCTTTATTTACGAGTCCCAACCTTGTTCCACGTTCTGCTACTCGACGCGAAAAGCGTGTGCAGTCGGAGGAGAAAAACGATCGAGGTATAACTGCGAGTATTGGCAAGAATTATTTCCCGTCCGCGCGAAGGGAACGCGATGGATGAATCGGTTGAGAGCGAGAAGGTTAAGGGCTAAGCTCTTCAACGGATAATCGATCTACGATGGTTTCGCCTAGGACCTACCGTTGTAGGTGGCTTTCGAACCACGGAGGCTATGATATACATATCACTTGGGAAACATTTTTAATTACCCAGAGGTGACGGGAGTGGCTCGAACTCGAATTTGCCACTTTTCCCACCATAGCCCCGTGGAATAGGTTTTGCGGACAAAGTCAAAAAGAAATCCGCAAACGTCCAAGATGCTCCACCGTTTGGGGGAATTGTTCTATGTTTTATTCGTGGCAATCGATCGCGAACGCGGACACGGACGCGGACACGGATGCGGACGTAACCTTGTACGGAAACGCGGAAAAAAAATGATTTCTCGAATAAGCCGATTCCCGATTATCCATGGAATACACGTCGGAAGTATTTTCAGCAATTTGACAGATATGTTTGTGCGTAAATAACGGGCGAGCTTGTCGAAAATGGAAAATTTGCGCGCGGCCAATCACAGCAACGCATTGTTCCGGTTATAATCAGTCAAACAAACAGATCCAGCTTCCCGGTATTATCGTCGGCAAATTTACAGGGAAGAGAGATAATTATCCACGCCACCGCTTTGCATTACGGCCAATTTACCGATTACGGAACATTCAAAACCGAAATTATCAAAACGTTCATTTCGACCGGTCGCAATCCTCCGGCGCTATTCCATTTCCTCCAATTGCAACGCCATTGCCAATACTTTCCAATAGAATTATCCGTGCTCGGAAAATTCCACCCGCGACAAAGAAACGCTCTCCACGATTTCCGCGATATCATGCCTCTCGTGTTCGCGCAAAACCCGAGGCCGAGGAGAAAAACAATAAAAACACTTCCGAGAGCTATCCGATAACTTTGATGAATTTCCTGAACGGAAGGCGGAAGTAGCGAATAAGAGTAAGTTCTCCAAGATCGATGGAGAACGCCGAAAAAGTTTTCGCCTCGCTTTCCTCATTATTAATTAAGTAGTAGCCAGTGTCGGAGGAAAAAGAGAACAATCCTGCATCCCGGAAACTCCAAAAGTTCTCCGTCGATTCTTCCAATATTCTCGTACAACCGTCGCCCGGTACGGGCTCGTTCGATCGGACGTATCAAAATCGATCGTGGAATCGAATTCACTCGTAGCAGAGGGATGGTATTCGCGAAAAATCGAGAGGATTTTTCGAGGGCTACGGTAACACGAGCAGTTTGGTCGACGGCTAAGTCTAACACGATCCGGCGTTCTATGACGCGCTTGTTTTCGCTTCCCTCTCTCGTCGGCTCTACGTGACGTTCCCGAAATTACTCGTTTTCCGAGTAATTTGTGTTCTCTCATAATCGTGAATAATCTACCGGCATTAATACGCGCTCGCCTTTGTTTCCGATATTAAGCCGAAAACGTTTGGGGGGTGAATACGCTCGGCGAATTTCTCTCGTTCTTTGACGAGGGAAAGAAATTTCCTCGAGTCTCGTTGCTTCGTTACCTTGCCTTCTCTTTCTCCCTCTCTCCTCGTCCATCTTTCTATTCCTCTCTCGTTCTTGTACCTCTCGATCTACCTTCTCCGCGAGATTACTCATTTTCCGTGCAATTTGCGGCTCCAAAATTCGTGGACAGAAACGATGTAAACATAGCACGGTATTCCTCCGACTTTCCTCGGAATTTTCAGGGCAGGAACGTTTCATTTCCGAGCTTCATTAGCGAACATTCGACGTTTGAATTCGTTGATATTAACGCGTACCGAGAACTTCGAGCGTAGACTGTTTCTTTTCGACTGGAAAGTTATAAGCGTTGGTTTCGTCCGTCGTAAATATTTACCGTCCCGCCATTACGTTGATTGAAAGCGAATCATTCGCGTTTACCGTCAACCGTAAATATATGCCGTTAATATCGGTAATTATGGCAACGCCGAGGGGCCATAAGTGGTCCGTTCAATCGAATCGATTGTTCAGCCGACGCAATCATCGGCCACCGACCACAAACCTACGGCTTCCTTCGCAAGGGCGCGAAAACTTGAAAATTCTAGGACTCATCTGGAATTGCATCGAGAAAGAAATTTCCAACAGTCGAGGAATTGCTCGAGGAGCTGTTCGCGAAAAATGACGAACGATACACCGTAATCGACAGAAACGAAAGTCCAAATCGGACAGGTAGAGAAATTTCAGAGGTAAAAGGTGACCGAAACAACTCGCGATATTTTAAACTTTTCGAAACGCGGCGGAGAGCCGATGCGTTAAAAAATTGGTATTCGTCGGTTATATTTTATTTTCGGCAGCGATGCAACGCTCAACGACAATTTACGGACGGGCGAGCCGATTAAAACGACGAGTAATTCATGAACGAGATAGTATTTCGTAATTCCAATATCGTTAATTTATGACCGGCACTCCGGTTTCAATGAGAAACCAAAGACCAAAAGAGATTTTTTTTTTCGCTCCTCGTTTTTTTCCCAATCCCTCGATCCACTGACAAATTACTCGATATTTCTCGCCTTCCGTTTGATCGATTCGTGCTCGTTCCGTAGAAACCATGTCGCGCAGACAGAATTTACTTTTGAATATCTTTCGAACGGCTACGAGACTGAAAATAGCTAATAAATTTTTAAAATTCAAGAGACGTTTGGCACAACTTAGAAATGAGTATCTCAAGGAAGATAGAAATCAGACGCAACGGGGGTTGAGGAAAATCGGAAACGTCGGAGCGTCCCCCGGATGCGCTACGAAAAAGAACACGAATAATCGGTATTTCGCTTTAAACGTCGAGAGGAGGAAGCAGAGATGATCCCGATGGTAATAATAACACCAATGGAGAACAGTTAAACATTTGAGAGTGTGCAAAATTTGCTTCACAAAATCTTCTCCTTTGCGTCCAAGCTTTTACGATGTTTCGGTAAAAGTGACTCCTTGCTGCGAATTTCAAATTGATTTGCTACCACGACGCTGAAAGAAGAGATAGAAAATCAAATGAGAGGAGGACGAGAGGAGTAAACAAGAAAGAAAGAGAGGAAGGGGGGAAAACGAGGGCCAGTTGGGCAAAAGATTGAAGGGATGGCAGCGGTATATGTGTGCTCGCGGAACGGCAAACAACACTGTGAAAGAAAATGGAGGAAAAAGCGGTTGAAAAAAGCAAAGAGAGAGAGAGAGAGAGCAAAGAGACGAGAGACCGGAAAGAAGAGGAAATCAGAGAGGAAGAGGGGAAGAGGAGAAACGATAGAAGTTAGGAGAACGATAACGCGAAAGCTCCAATTCGATGGCCGAAGCGAGCTCCCTCGACAATGAGAAACGTCGCCCGGGGTGCTCTATATATGCGGTGTCGATATCACCGCTATTTACGCCTTTATACGTTACGCGCAACGATAACTACTGTACAGGCGCGTACGTTCTCAATGGCGCAGATAACGAAACCCATGAAAAAACAGATGCCTAGGCAAGATCCTTCCCCTTGGTCTGGAACTCTTTCAGGATCTCTCGGCTGCTCGGCAAACTACGGTCGATCTGTTTGCAACGCGGGACGAAAATGTCGACAGTCATTCGATAATACGGCACTTTTGTGACGCAGCAAGAATTAGTCTTGGTCAACTATATTCGCACCCTGACAACTGCGAAGGCCGATTGGCCGACTATTTTGGCAGGATTCTCAGGTGGGCGACGTCGTGGTCGACAAATTCCACGTGATCGCTCGCAGATTCATCGAGCGTGCATACCACGGCGGATCAAAGCGCGCTCGATTACCCTCGAATTTGCGTTTCGCGGAACAAAGCACGGGACGTCATCCGAAATCGACGTATTATGATAATACATATCGGCGACTCGATCGATTCAGCATCCAGTTGTCGCCATTCGCGACAGGTTATCGGTCTGCGCGATAATAATTGCTCGCAATAATCCTCAAAGAGGGATTTCCATTCCCGTTCAAGACGTTCAGAGCTCGTTTGTTCGTCGCTTTTGCCGCTTCTTCTTTCACCTTCCCCTTGCCTCTTCGCCGGTAGGCCAATAAAAATCGAATAAACGCCGGGAGAGCCGATCGGAACTGCCGGAAGTTCCGCCTTAAGATCTCGGCGAGTGTTCTCCGAGTCTGCTGTTCCCGCGGAAGTTGCAAGGTTTACCGAAATCGGAACGGACGTCGAGACGGTCAAGCGCGGTGGAACGATCGTATTATGATAATCGATCGGCCATTCGATCTCTCGTTAGGGTGGCTTTTACGTTTCCGTGGAGCCACGCGCGCCAACTGTGCGTCTCTCGCGCGGCCGATAAATCGAGGACCGACAGATTTTGCGATTATTTCTCAGCGGGAAGAATCGACGCGAACATCGAGGCAATTCCGAGGCTTCGATCGACGAGGATATTTCAATCGTGGCACCAATCGAGAGAACCTGGCCGAAAGTTACTCCGGGACGATTTATACCACTTTGACGGAAGTATCGTGTTTTCTCGCTGAAGTAGTCGGTGATATCCGGTCGAGGAGGCAGCCTCGCGACGTTTGTCATTTATTCGAGGATCCGGAGGTCACGTAGCTGCGGCAATAAAACTCGCGGGAATACCGAGGAGGAGCTCGTTTCCGTCTGTCTTGGAGCACAAGGAGTTGCTCGCGTAGTTAAGGAACCGAGGAGAATTCAGAGGCGGGAATACGACGTGGAAACGGTAAGCGCCCATCGGCAACTTCCATCGAAAGGAGCAGCTTTCTTCGCGTTCTCTCGGCTTCGGAGAACTCAACGAACGTGATAATCGTAGGTACTCTGGGATCGAGAGAACGGAGAAACTCTCCTCGAGTGTCTTGCTTGTCGCTCAAAGTTCATATTTTGCGAGTGGCAAAGTATTAAGAGGAATCAACGTATTCTCCCCGGAGTCGGGCATAATAAGCTTCTTAGGAGTTTTCTTTGAAAATCGCGAGGAAAACCCCTTAGCGAAATACCTCACGGTTATTTAAACGCTTTTCCGAGTGACTGCCGACGCGAATTTAGTTTGAAATTAATTGGACGATTTAATTCCATCGAGGCGGGGCTCGGCGCGGCCAGAAATCTTTTCTTGCAAAATTTTCTCTCCCCTCGCGGCTAGCAGAATTACGAGCGGAGCGGCGAGAGAGAAGGTAAGATCGAGGGAAAAAGTATCGATGGCACGCGAGTTTGCCGGTTAAATAATCGAAACGGATTATCGCATGGAACCAAAATCGACGGAACGGTGGAGAGGAGTTTCGGGGGAAATCGAATAAACGCGTCCAAAGCGGTTATCTTGCCGGTCGAATCGCATTTCTCGATTCTCCCTCTCTCTCTCTCTCTCTCCTTCCCTCCTCTCGGTTCCTCACGATTTCCCTGGGTTTCTCTCGGCCAGGCTGGGTTGACAATGAAAAGTAATAGCTATCAGGAAACCGTCAACGCGAACCAGAGTCTCTGCCGGCATGGGGAAAGTATTCGATGCATCCTGGAGAGCTTCCGGCATCAGTCTCTCCGTCTCCGCCTTTCTCTCTTCCATGAATTCTCTCCTTTTCTCGTTCATCTCTCGTTCTCACCTTCTTTCTCTCGCTCTATCTCTTTTTCTTCGCAACCTTTTCATCCTATTTTTCCGAACCGAAAAGTGGACTGCCGTATCCAGCGTTTCCGACTGGTTGGCTTTACTCGCTTCCGGATTCCAATCGCATTTCGCCTTACGAGAAGGACACGAGGAACGTTTACGAACTCGGCTGCTTCGAGGTAAATCTACGCGAGCTCGTTTTCTCCACGGATGCATCGCAACCCGCGAAATATTTCATACGCTCCGGCAATATTCCACGGAATAATATCGCGTTGCGATTTTATTAAAGACTCCCGGGGAAACGTCTTCGTTCGTGACTCTTGCGCGCTCTCCGTTTGGTACGTAGCGAAATCGAAAGATGCTTCCATATGCGACCAGATCGCAGATGCTCGATCGGCAGTTTAAAAAGTCCAATTGGATCGACGAAGAAGAAACGAGAATTCGTCGACGATTAACGAACATGCCGAGCAAAGTCGCTGGTCCTCGATACGTCGCTCATTTATCGTCGAATTTCCCGTCGAAACTGCAATTGCTTCTTGCAAT
Organism: Cerceris rybyensis; assembly: GCA_910591515.1. Lineage (NCBI taxonomy): Eukaryota > Metazoa > Arthropoda > Insecta > Hymenoptera > Crabronidae > Cerceris > Cerceris rybyensis. Next base: position 908,676 of record OU342797.1, read on the forward strand.
TGCGGCCGTCTCTCGAAGACACGTACGAATTTGTCTCCTGGGTGTTTCCTAACGTTGGCTGGTGCTCGGTGCGCGAGCTTACGTCTACGTACGCCGCCCGGCGTATAATTACACACGAGAAAGCGCGAGATGGGAAACAAGCTTCCACCGAATCTACATCGTAATCTCATCTCCGTGATCGGTAACCCGTGCAAGCTCGCTGCAAATGCTCGTGTGAGCCTTCGTTTCGTTCACGACGAGCGGTTACGCTATACGAGGTGAAATAGCCAACATTTCGGGGATCGTGCAACTTTTTTCGTCGACGCGATTCCTTCTGAATATACAGCGAGATCGTATTCGTTCAAAGGAAGAAAGAGTGTCGGTGAAAAACGGCTGCTCGATAGAGAAGTCTATCATTCCCGAGAGGATGGAAATATGCGCGCGTCTCGCCGGAGGTCCTTTATTTCCTTTATTTTTCAGATCGCTCCGGGGACGTCGAGATATTTCCGTTCTGCCACTTCCCATCTGTCGCTCGGACGCTAAAAATTGCAAGCCGTTAATAACGTTCCGTCGGAGGGGAGTGTTTTATCAAATCTTTCCGAAGTTCGATCGACGGAAAAGTTTTCCATCGAGTCCGGTTCTGTCGCCTTCATTTCGAAGCGCATTTTCCTCGACGTATTCCACTTCGTTCCGAGTTCCACGCAGAAGACGGTCGATTCCAGATATCGCAATCTCGAATTAACGCGAATAACGCAGGCGGTCGTAGATATCGTGTTTTGTAAATCTAAATCGTAGAATTTCCAACGAAATTTCCCGTCAAAGTTCTCGGAGGTCGGCGGTGCATCGCAACGCGGAAATCTCTCCTAAATTTTCGAAGCCGAGAGTGCACCGAGAGAAACACGCGAAAGGGGCCGTGACAGTGTGCCTCTCGATTCCACTGTCTCCTTTTCTCCCGATAGAAGGAACGCAACAACGCCGGAATCTAATCGAAGGAAGCGTACGTCCTCAAAGAGAGGTCCCGTGCGATCGTAATATCGGTCCTCCCTCTCTCGTCCCTCCGTGCCGCTGCGAGAGGCACAAACGTGCGCGTAGCTTTCTACGGCAATGCATTTCTTTGCACTCCAGTTTTCCGATGGATTTTCATCTCTCGGCGAAAATCGTACACCCGCGATCCTTGAGCATTCCGGAGGACCTTCCATCGCGATTCTACTCCCCCGCGACCTTCCATTCCTGCCACTGTCTGTCACGCTTCGAGACGTTTGATCCGGGACTCGATCCGATCCTAATTATCACCGGGTCGATGCAAACGAGACGCGACACAGAAACAAATAGATAGATAGATAGATAGATAGATAGATAGATAGATAGATAGATACGTAGATAGAGAGGAGGAACCAGGGAGCAACGAGCACCGTTGCATGTGCATCTCGGGCGACTATAACGTCATCTACGATTCCCGATTGACAAACGGAGCTCGATCCCAGAACTACGGAGCAACGAACCGTTCCGCACGGACGACCAAACGAGGCCATAATTAGAGTATCGCTTCTGTAAGCTAACGAGCTACTTTCAAAGCGGTCGCACTTAGAATCCAGAGCCCATCGCTGCTCGAAATTGCCGTTTACACGTTTACTCGCCAACACCTTTCTAACTTCGCAGCATCTCTGCCGAGATACTTGCATATATCCAAAGCGAAGAGTGTCCAATCGAGCCAATTAGTCTCAGATCCCACCGTGGTTGCATCACTTTTGAGGACGAATCCACGGCACGTTCGTACCATCGGAAGAAACGCTCGCATCGTTGGACCAGCTAATGTCCGAGCGATAGCAACTTTGGCGCTTAAACTTTTTATCGGGCATAAACATTGCACAGTCCAATGAGATACAATCGCAGGATTTATGTTTAAAGCGGGCACGGGCCTTGCAAATTAACTTTCTCTCTTCATCCGCGATACGTCGAAACTCCGCGGTGCGACCCCAGTTGCGAATTGAGTTCGCGTTGAATTTGCGTTTGTAGTTTCGAATAGTTGCTAAATTCCAAACTGTCGGCTCGCAAATTCGTCGGACTCTGTCAAGTTGCGAGACGAAAGAAAACGTCATTCTCCTCTACGCTGGTGCGATTGGCTTTAACGATTCAAAATCGTCGGATAGAATGATGCAAGTCGAAAGCGCGAATCTGGATCCTCTCGAGGAAAGGAGAGAACGAACGGTTGACGCGATTCCATCGAGCGGAAACGTCGCGATTTTCGTTCGCTTCCGGGTCCGGGTGGTGGGTGATCCTATCGGTGCGTTATTTCGTCATTTGCGATCGTCCATGCCGTCCGTGGATTCGTTTCGAGCGTGAAATTTATGCTCGTGGCTTTTGCAAATTTCGTCGCGTTTCACGTACCAATTGTACGTTTATGATAATCCCGCGGTTGCTCGTTGCGCGCTCGTATCGCGTCGAAAAGTACGGGAAAATCGTTCGGCCGCGATAACCGGAGAAAATGGGGGAAATTTTCCCGATTTTCCCGCGGCCCTGCAAATCCTCGCGCGACATTTATTCTAACACCGACGACATTTTTGAATCTCATTAGCGGATCTGGTCGACGTATTACGTATGTACGTTTCTGATTAACATCGGCGCACGAGAACCGATGAAATTACCATCGCGTATCGGATCCACCGCTGCCGACGATAATTACGAATAAAAAGATCGCCTCGTTTTCGAGCTAAACCCCCCGCTCGTTTCCCCTATTATCCCCATCCACTCATTATGGTTTATATAACGTTACCGGCGTATCTAGTTTTCAGCTCGTAACATTTAGCAGAAACGAGCGAAATTCAATCATCGTCAACGTTCGCCGCACGCCGCACGCCGTACTTGGCGGGTTTGGGTATCGGCGCGCATGAAAGCTCGCTAGTGCGAACCGATTCGTGGCGATCGCTCGACGATCGACCGGGAAAATTCAAAGGCTGGATCCGATCGTTGCCAGGGCGAGAGCGGAAACGTCTTCGAGGTGGTTTCGCCGTCGTTGAGACGCGCAAGGAACAAATGACACGGAATCTCGACGCAGAGACAAAAATTTCAGAACCGATGCGAACAAACTGTCGAGAGAAAGAAACGCTTTTACCAATTTTCAGAAAAGTAGAAACGGAAAGGCGAAGTTACGAGGCGAACAGATGCGCGGCTGCTTTGGAAATGTGAACTGGGCAAACGAGAAACAGGAATTGTCCTTTGACTTGCGTCGAGTAAACAATTATGAGGCAAACGATAACGTTTCTCGATGCTTTTTTGCGATCATCCTTTCATTAATCGTGGCTGCGCGGAAATATCGACCGTACGACTAATAACGAGCTTATCGTCTAACCACATCAGAATACGGTGAAACAAAGTAAACGGAGAACGCTTCCGGTACAGATGTCGCGAGGATCGGCAAGCTCCCCGACGATTATGTGGATTACGCTCGAGACAAGGGTGGTTTACGCGGACGCGAACGAAGCCAGACCCGCGTGGAATCCGCGAATCCATTAATTCCGATCAACGCCGGCGGTAATCAATATCGGTTAATTATCGTGAAGGAAGGCCGCGATATCGGGACTGGTTCTCATTAATCTCGAACTCGCGCGTCGGCCGGAGGCGCGTATCGTGGGCTTTTTGGAGCTAGTCGACCGGAAGCGAGAAATGGAAAAGCAAGTTTTCCGACCATCCTCCCCGTCTCGGCCCGTTTATCCTTCTCCTCCGGACGAGCTCCGAGGACCGGCATTCCTCTTCCTCCTTCTCGTTCTCTTCCTCCTCCTCCTCCTCTCATCGGGTCTCTGGCCATCTGCGCCGCGGGGGTGGCACGAGCTTGCACGAAGATTATCGAGCTTGCACGAAGCACGGGTGTCGGAAAAGTGGGAGCTCGGAGGGTGAAGGAGGAGAAGAGGAAGGCAAAGCTCTGGACGTACGCTAGAGATTTGCCGCCCGAGACGAGGGGCGACGGGGGGTAGAAGCGCGAAGGGACGAAAGAGAGGAGAGACAGAAGAGGCAGGAGAGAGTGGAGCGAGAGCAGAACGGGTCGGGGGTCGCCGGTCGGAGGGTCGGGGCTTGGAGAACGGCGAACGGGGATGGCCTCGTGGTGGGGAAGGCCGGGAGTTTTAGGGGCGCAGGTCGGAACGAGGATGCGATCCGTGCGCGAACTTCGCCGGCAGCATCCAGTGACATCGCGGGACTCGGCGCGCGCGTTTCGTCCGTCTCGAACGACAGATCGATCTCTCGTTCGATCGGTAACCTCACGATTTCTCGTACCTGGAAATTGACGAGGGCCATTCGCGCACGAAGTTCGCGTTCGCCAAACTCGTGGTCGTCTCGACGACGGACTTTTTCACCGATTTCCCGATCCAGCATCCGGAAAGATCCGGCGCGAGTTGCGAGAAGGTTTCGTCCGGGAAGCGACGGCCGAGATCGGAAGACATCGAGGGATCAGGAGATCATCGCCGAAAAATCTATCGCGGGATCGTCGAGGATCGATGGAAACAGTGCGCGATGATGCGGGAGAAAGCAAAGAATCGTGCCGATCGTGAAGCGTCGATCGCGTTTGCGCGACAGGAGTAGCGCGCGACCATTCGCCCGCTGACCGATGACAAAACTTCCAACCACGTGGTGCTCGCGGAGTAATTCGGCGAGGAGCTGACTTAATCGCCGGACCGTGAACGAGAGATCAGGATCGTGGCGATGTTGCCGTAAAATCGGCAACGGTCGCGCGTTCCTCAGCCCGGACATTGTCGGCAGATCGCCCGAGTCCACGGGAACTTTGCCGAGCAGGTAATCCTCTCTCCGTGATCTCTTCCCTTGTCGCGAGATCGACGCGCGAAACAACTTCTCTCCGCGGTATGCAGGATGAACGGGTGCGAGAGGGACCGGAGAGAAGTGGAACGAGCGGCCATTTCGGTACACCGGTTCCACTTCCGTCGCGTCGCGATATCGTCAGAGAGGACCCTCCGGTCGTGTGAACAATCTTCGAGAGCCTCTCGGAATTTCGCTTCTGCAACTTAGTTCCTAGTTTTCCGCGCCTGCCCGGGGCAGAGGAAGTTCCGGCGGAGACGAACGTCGCTGGACGATCACGGATTCCGCCTACGAGTCTGGTACCGTGAGAAAACCGTGGTATAATTTCGACGGGTCACCGGTGCGACGGGGTTCTTCGCAGCTTCGATCGATCGGTCCCCTTGTAATTCCGATAGTCCGCGTGTCTCGGTCCTCGTGGAAGTCGGACTGCTTCTCGGACTTCCGGGGTGAATATCGGCGCTATTTTCCTCCAATCTTCCCGATACTTCCCGCTACGAGCGGTCTGCCAGCAGCCGCGCGACGGAATTGAGAGGACGGGTTCCCGAGAAGTTTGCAAAGGTTAGACTTCATCCCGGAAAATTCTCCTCCCTCGAGGATGGCCGGCGAAGGGAAAAAAGAAAGTTGCCGCGTAGTTGGCAGTCGTGCGCTTGAAGCAAAATTAAGTATCAAGAGAGCCATAAACCACCCGCGGAGATCCCAGGGCCCTTTTCTCTCGGTAAACGAACGATTAAGACATCCAGGCAGCTTACGCGCAATGAACCCAAGATTTAAGACGCTCGTTAATTTTCAGCGACTCGTTGCACAAAGGAGATTAATATTTCTTTCCTTCTCTTTTCCTCGATCGTCCCCGGAATTAACGGCGCCGCCAACTTTTCGAGGCTTTCTCGAGGAACATTTCTCGTTTTCCCTATCTCGGATCTCCGGCGAGAAGCTCGAAAGGAGACGGACCGACGGAAGTGGCTCGTTCTTTCTCGGGTGAAATTAGTTCAACGAGATTAGTAACGAGCTTATTAGCGGAACGTTAAGTCCGCGCGAAAGTGCGCTCCACCTTCCAAGGTGGAAATTAGCATCGGTTCAAAGGCGTGAGATTTTCATTGGACCTTTCCTGGTTCGCTCTTTCCTTCGACGATCGTTGCTCTTTGACGTTGGCGAACCTTTGGAAATCCGAGGGTCATCGGTCCTCCCCTTCTCCTATTACCCTTTTCTTTTGCGCTCCTTCTTCTTCCGTTTTTCGCTTACGTTCTTCTTTTACTTCTTCTTTAGTCTTCTTCTTCTTCTACATCTTCTACCTCCATACCGTGCTCGAGCTCGCTAATGGCAGGTTAAGAGCCTCGGCAAAAGGCTAGAACTGACTCCGACTACTCCATATCTCGCCCATCGAACTTCCGGCGAGAATGTCGGTCATTATTTTCTCGACCGCTTCGAGCCGCCTTTATTCTTCCGACTAATTCGATATTACGCCATTAATTGAGAACCATCGATTCACCTGTCCGTATCGGCTTTCTCCAATCTACCAATCTGCCGTATCTGTTCTCGTATCTTCCTCGCGGAAGGCGTTTACCGACCACCCTGAAAGATACGACGATGGTCTCGAGATACTCCTCCGAGACGCTAAAAAAGTAGTCGCAAAAAATTGGGTAAACAGTCGGTAGCTCCGTTTCCGGAGACCGAAGGCATTGTTCGCGCACGAGGAAGATAGGGTAGATTTTCAAAAAGTAAGCAACGTTGACGTTACTTTGCTCGACAAACCTGTCCGAAGAGCCCTCGTTAGAATTACGGCACGAAGTCGAAACGAGAAATGAGCTTCGCGACCTAAGAGAAGAATCATCGTCGCAACGATCCACCCTTCTGTCTGCAAAAAAACTGCCGAGTGAACGAGACTCGGCCATCCACCCCTTCAGCGTTTCGTTGTCTTCAATTGTCGCGCGTTTTCGAAAAAAATCTTTCTCGATACTCCACGAGTTTCTTGCGACTTCTCGTTCGAAGCCGTACGAGCCCGAAAGGGGTTAAACATTTGGCGTCGGGTCGCAGAAAAGCGTCGTTATATGGGTCGAGGAAAGCGGAACGACGGTCGACGCGTTAATTACGCGCAGCTGCATACGTATTTACTTTCGCGCGCGATAACGTTGGGAAAAAAGTAATCCGGCCCCGTTGAGATTTTTCTCTCCCTCTTCGAGCTTACTCCTCGCCGTCGGCGACGAAACCCTCCCCCAAAGCTCGAGCGTGTCCGGACACAGCGAAGCGAGAGAAGAAGTTGTCGAAATGCGAGCTACGTGTACTCGTTGGCCAAGTTTCCGGTTAAAACCATAACACAAATAAGATCGGCAATAAAGTCCTCCATTTCGTCGAACATGCATTTCCAGCGGACCGTTCTCCAGTCACGTAGGGAGTATACGACAGTTGAGCAGGAAAGTAGAGAAAAGTAAGTTGGCGTGTCCGACGTGGAACACACATCGGAGGAAGGGCTCTCTCGGTTCTTTCTCTCGTTCCCTTCTTCGTTTTTCGCTTTCCGTTCTTCGTTCTCCGTTCTCCATTCTGAACTCGTGGTACCAAGCTGCCCAACAAACCCCTCGGCTCGCGAGGAAGAAAAGGAGGCTAACAGAGGAGCAAAGAGGAGGTGGCAAGAGCAAAAAGTACTTACAAAGTTCCATAGACAGAGAACGTGTTCCGCGACGTCGGGGAAACGTTGTCAAGCTACTCCGATAACGCCAATCTCCCATTTTACTATCATTTTCGCCCTGCTCCTTCGAGCCGGACTCCCCAAGATTTAACCGGCGTTTGATAAATCGTAAACTCTACGGACTTTCGGTTATTGAGTCGTTTTCCGGATCGTCCGCGGAATTTTACGATCCAGCACCTCTACCCTGTTCTTCTCTCCTCGACCGTCTCCTCTTCCGTCTCTCCCTCACGCGTTGCTGATTTTAAATCGTTACGCGAGACGGAAATCCTGGCACGCACGATATCGAGAGGGCTTCGTTATTTCGCTCGATGTTATTCCTCTGGACGTTCCGCGTATGATTGCCCGCACCGAGAATATCGTACGAATGAAAGGATTTTTTTTCCATTCGTCGAATCCTTGCGAATGTAATTTTCAGTTTTGCCGAACGGGCAAAAGGGAGAATTGGATTTCCGACGGATATGAAAGGAGTCGGTCGACGGTGAGAGACGAGGGAAAAATGTGAAACGTTGTATGCTATTTACACGTACGAGCCGATTATGGGCAACCGTCGTCTCGTGAATAAACGCAGAGAGAAGCATTGCGAATCGCGGACGGTAGGTAGCATTATTTACTCGGTATTTCCATCGAACGAGGAGAGAAACATTCTAATCGAACGACGCGTTTTAACGGCAATACCGTCGAACCGTCTCCCGTAAGAGGGTTATTTACGTTATGGCATTCCGATAAATTGGCAAGGGGGTGGAAGGTCCGAAAAACACGGTCCATCCGCTATCGATTCATATCTGGCTCTGAAAGGGAAGCATCGTTGCCGTTCTTCTTCTCGCTCGTTCCTCTCGACGAGAATTGCGAGGGAACGAAACGTTAGATTCGCCTTTGGCGAGGAAAAACAGAAAGGGCCGGTCTGTTGGATTAGATAAGGATCGAGGAAAACCGATGGACGAAGGAGAATCTTCGATTAAATCTTCTAGCTGGGATGAGCAGCATTCGTCGACTAAACCAACCGTATGAAATTCAATTCAGCCCTCTTCCTATCTTTCTCTCTTTCCGCCTTTCTCTGCTCTCCCTTTCCGACAATTCGCAATAATTCGATTCTCGCGGAAGTACCTTTAACCGCGTTGTTATTAATTCTACGAGCCATCTCGATATTTCCTGCCTTATTGCTTCCATTCTCGACGAACTTCTCGACCTCGAGGTCGTGAAACGCGGCAGACAAGGAAAGTCCGTTGCGTGCGATCTCGCCAAGTTTTCCCTCGGTGAATTCTCTCGCGAATCGAGACAACGAAAGGGATCAAATTGCCAGGTAAAATCGGTATTTGAGATCGGTTCGAAGAAGATCTACGTCGAGTAGCTCGAGGGCGACCTCCTCGTTGATTCGGCCCCTATAATTGGAAGGCGATCAGTGATTACACCAATCTTTTATCCCCCAGTGGAACGATTCTTTCCATTGTTTGGCATTCTTCGCGAGTGGATCGCGCTGCCGATCTTAATACTGGAAAGAATAGACTCCGTCGAACAATAGACCGACGGCGGCAGGTTGTAAGCTGCTTCGTCGAAGATCGACCAAGACGAACGGTACTCGAAAACAATTCAGCTTTCGGTCCTGCCTCCAAACTCTTCGCTCTTCGCGAAAAGTCGCTCCATCGTCGATCCTCTCGAGAGGGCTTGACGTCTAATGAGGAAATTCGAGTAGAATCGAAATTTTTGCAAAATCAATGGCACAATTCCTTCCTCTCCTTGGCGAGGCAGGAGTCCCCCTTGTCGAGAGGAAACTGAGGTTTGTTCGCGATACGTCCCGTTCCGTTCGTTTGCTCGCGAGTCCGAAGAAACATCGGGACAGCTTGAACGAAGGAAATAACGTTGGAATTGTTTCAGGAGAACCGGAGCCAAGGCCCGTCGGAGTCGAAGGAACCATCCACGAAGAACGAAACGTAAATCTCATTAGGATGCTACGAGGGTAAAATTGTTAAGGAAGAGAGAGCGAGAGAGAAAGAGAGAGAGATAGAGAGTGAGACGTTCGTCAGTATGCTGTGGATATTGATCGCGGTGACGTGCATCGAGGTATCGACTCTCGCGGGTGCACAGTCGAAGAGGTCCACCTCCATCCAAGAAGATGCCAACAACACCGAGCCAGATCACCCGAGTAAGTACGACGTCTTTTGTGTTTCTCTCGCGTTCCACTGTCGCCTCTCGCGAGAAAATCACCCCCATCGTGCTACTCTACGTTTCTCGTTCTCTCGATGAACGTGGAACGTGAGCGACTCTACCGCTGACCTCTTGGCTCAACGAGCGCGCAATGGAAGCGAGGTAATCGAGGTGGAAGTCAAACCAACGAATTCTCTCGTGGAGAAAACACGTCGGTTCTCGCCGGTTAAACAAGAGAGAGATTGTTAATTCATTAGCCAGAGTAGGTGGAATATCGCGGAGAAAAAGGAAGAACGGCGCTTTCGAGGAGAACGTAGGAGAATCGCGGCTCTTGCCGCCCGTAGATAAATGCAAGCGGGTCTTGCAACGGTTGATTCGCAAATGCGAGTCTCCGATTTATCGAGCGCGCAACGGCCAACTAATGCGAGGGCTCTTTTCCCTTCCCCGTGCCACCACCTGCCTCCACCTTCCTCCGACCTTCCTCCACCTACCACGGGTACTCGTGTGCGAGGAAAAACAATTTGTTAAAATGGCTGCACGAACGTGCTTCGGCGCGAGGATGTTCTCTTTTACTCATCGTGTTGTGCAAACGAGCCGGAGAAGGAAAGGGCAGATAGGTGGAAAATAGAGGAAGCAAACTACTCGCACAAATTGCCGCGCCCAACTTTTTCTCTAATTTATTTCCAGCTTCCCTTGCACGTTCGCTGCTAGAGATATCAAAATTAATGTTTAACGGATGCACACGTTCCTATGTAGGTATATGGAGTATCGGCTCGATGGTAGGGAGAACTCGTCGAGGAACTTTTGCCGATGCACCGTGTCGCGATCACGATCGTCGTCGACGATGAGGAAATACGGGCGGTTCTATCGAGAAAAGGGGCACACGATTTTTAATTCCAGCCCTTTGATCGCGGTACGTGGCACGAACTCGAGCGGTTCTTATCTCGATCGATTGATAATTACGATAAATTTCGCGCTTCCTGGTTGAAAACCGTCAGAAAATAATTTCGATCCCGGGCAGAGGAGGCCAAGTATCGGAAAACCGCTCGAGCCTCGCTCGTCGGTTCTGGAGCGCGGAAAAATATATCGTCTCGGCCTGCTCTCCGCGAAACGATCGCAGCGATATAACGCAAAAGCGATACGGCCGTTTTCCCTGGGAAAAAAAGCACGCTGGAAATTCTCGAAAACGAGAGCCGACAGGGGAAAACTGCGATCATTCCGTCCGTTAGAAATTGGAAGCTTCCCTTTCGCGGTATCGCTTTTCGTGCGGTCGACGTAACTCGATCGACGCGAGGCCGTCAACGATGGAAATATGCGATCGAGACTCTCGAGAGGATCTTGCAGTTTATAAGTCCCGGACGAAAGCAAACTAATTAGATATGTATGAATGTCTGGAACCTCGCCGCGGGCCATACAATTAATGCGGCGCGTCGGGTAAATGAGAAATTAATTACGATATGGAAATCAGCCGGATCCCTCTGCTGGTTTACCATGGTTACCGCGACACTCGACTTCTCGGGCATACGTTTCTTCCAGGCAGACGCACGTGCGGAACGTGAGTCGCAAAGAGGCACAAAGAGCCGCACGTGTCGCAAAGACCGAGCACGTGTGCGGGGTGCCACTTGCAAAACCACCCCTTGGGCTCTCCTCCCTTTCGCTCTCATCCTCCTGCGTGTCTTCTTCCTCAAACAATCCCCCCTTCGAGGGAAAATCTTCCGCGTGAATCGTAAAGAACGCGAGACCGTTTCCTCCTGCCGATTTTTCCTTTTCAAAGAAAATTCCACGGAAATCCCCGTCGGATACTCCGTCGACGTTCACCGTTGGCACTTCGCGCCAAGTCGCTCGACGAAAAGAGGATCCGACCGAAATCGGTTTAGTCGACCGATTAACTATCGAGCCAACGTTCACCTCGTTGTTGAACCGAGGCCAACGAGAGCTTCCCGGTTTAGCTGCACCCTCCTTCGGAGGATTTCGCCGTGAACTTTCTGGTTAACGATAATCTCGTTCAAGAGCGAGCAGTCCCCGGTCGCTCGAAACTGTTCCTCTTCCTCTCATCCTCCCTCGCTCCCTCTCTGTCTGTCTCTGGTTAGACACTTTTTGGAATTAAGATCGCCTTTCGACCGACTAAGACCATTTGCGCCGGGGGCAACTTTTCGACCTCCTTCCGCCCTCCGAGTGAAGGAAAGCTCTTCGCAAAAATTCCTTCGCCCAGTCCCCCGCTCCGCGCGACTCCGGCAGAACGTTATTACTTTGCGAGAGTATTAAATTCTTCCTTCAACGACGCGTGAACAACATCCCTTAAATGGTGCGGCAATTTACTCGGCAAAGTAACGAAATTATTCGAGGTACCTTGAATGTTTTACGAATTCTCGCAAAGTCGAATTCCTGACTGCTCTCACTCTCTCTTTCTTTCCCTCTCTTCGGTCGAAGGAGGGCAAAGGACGTCGAAGCGATACGGAGGAGTTAAAATCCTCCAAATAATTTCCCGGAAGAAAGGCGCGAAAGATAGTTCCCCGATTGAACCCGATTATTTCGAGATTGCTCGCATCGTCTATTAAATCGGAACGTGCTCCTCTGTCGAACAACTGGGAGAGAAATCCAACACCCGTGTCCTTGAAGAAGAGGCGGAAGCCCGTCTAAACGTCGAACGACTCTTTCGAAGGGGTTGGCCGATTTTTGAAATTCGATTCTTCCCTCGCAGCGGGTAGTCCCTTCTAACTCGGCTGCTAACGAGTTGCCGAGTTTACCAAAGTCTTTCCTTTCGTAGACTCTGCGAGGAGTTTGGGAGTCCGGCAAAGTCTTTAGCAGACTTTGGGTTTCCGTTGTAGGGCACAATCTACTTTCACAGTTATTGGATTCCGGCCCTCGCAGACGAGAAGAGGCGACACGTAAATTCGAGGCACGAATGTCCCAGCAGCGTAAAAGCCCGCTCGCCGACGTTGCCGTCGTCGCGGTGTATGGCTCCCCGACATAGAAATTTTCTATATAAAGCGCAGAGAGAAGGGACGTTGAAAACCCTCGGGACGAGACGCGAAACGATTTTCAATGAAAGACACGCGTTGCACGATAGTGTGTCTAATTTCGTTGGAAAATTGAGGAATATATGCTCGGTCGCCGGAAAGCGTGTCCCACGAGTCTTCAAAGTCCTCGTGGCACGAAATCGTCGAATAATCTGAGATAAACGAGAAAAGTTTCGTCGAAAGAAAGACGTTAAAGGGTGGCTCGGTGAACCGCCAGCGGGGAATATAGGTTTTTCGGAGTATTGCAGGCAAGAGGTGCCTACGGTGAACGAGGCGAGCCCCGAAAGATTCTCGAAGGTCCTGCCGGAGGAGGATCGGGGAGAAAAGCTCGAGGAGGGTAGAAGAAGCTCCCGGCGAGAGAAGGGTCCTGGCGAAAAAAAGGAGCGAGTGAAATATCGTGGAAATATTATCCCCCCCGAGGGCCCCGGCAAATGGAGACGGTTTAGATAAAAATTTCCTACGTTTGTCACGGCCCTCCCTAATTAAAGGGTCCGAGATTAATGTCGGCAATTTTCCAGCGCCCCGGGCAATCGATAAGTTTTCGCCGAGACTTTCGTAGTCGATTCCTTCGCTAGATCGGTTCTTCCATCCCCCGTCGGTTCTTTTCGATCCCCTTCTTTCAATTCTTAGAAGAGGGGTAGCTTTTCAAAATTCATCGAGAATCCTCTCGACAAATCGGACCACCATTTCAGCCGCGAAATTCGATTGGTTGCTCGAAACAACGATCAAGCTGGTCTAACGAGTGTTTGAATTACGCTTGTTAACCCTCCTGCAGGGAAGAGCACCGATGCGAACGAGGAGAGGACGAAAGGTCAACTGGGTTTCGCAGCGAGACAGCTGCGCACCTCTCGCTGTTACCTTCGCCTTTCGCTAAACTGCGTTTGAGAAATCCATGGCGGGGAGGTAGAAAGAAACATTAATGGAGCACGAAATTATTCCGTTTAGGAGACGAACGGAATATTAAACCTGCGTAAAGCTTCGGGCGCTTTCCGAGGGAAATCGAGAGTCTCCGAAGGATGCTATCGCCGTGGGGTGAGCCGGAGGGAAAGTGGCTCAAGTTTAAAACTCTACGTCACGTCATCCTTGGATTTTAATCGACGATGTAGCGAGAGTGCTGTGCAAGCATCGCGAAAACAGGATCGACGTTTCTATGAGAGAGAGAGAGGCGGGTAGGATACACAGTGTAAATGTGAAATAATAATCGACTAATCACGAGGAACCCGTATCAAGAGGATTTGGTATTCTCGTGACAATGCGAACCTGCGTACAGGTTGACCGGATTACGTTTGACCTAGCACGAAATATGCGAGGCAGCCGATAGCACGTTTCGTCGATGAATCGAAGTTCCTGGAGTCCGATCAAGAGAGAAGAAGAGAGAATAAAAGAGGTGCATAGAGAAAGGACGTTTCCAGAGGATACGACATTGAGACATCCTCTCGTGCCTTCCAGTCAACCGACGCTCAATTACCTAAGTCAATTTTGGCGCTCGTCGAACGTATTGCAAACGAGCAAAGCAATCGGGCTGCTAATTTACCTACGCTCCATCGCCGTATCGATTCTGCGATTCTCCTCCCAGAGACTTCGCAGTTTCGCGACGTTCAGCCGACTCGGAGAAGAAATTTCTACCACGAATCGTATCGACTCGTTGGAATTAAAGCGTTAAGCGCATTCGACTCGAAGGCACAAAAGCTCTTTGCCAGATTGTTCCTAGAATTTGCTATTCCTATTCCGAAGATCGTAATCCGTGTCCCGTAAAACGGAACGAGATCGCTTGGGAATGAGGGTACACCATGTTCGATTTGCCGCTTTGTCCCGGCATTTCCGTCGTTTAGATAGGAAGGTTCGTCGAGTTGCTTCGCAAATATCTGTCGCGCTGTGACCAAGACCGAACCGAGCAAAGACCTAGCTGAGACTAGAAACTTTGTAGGACCAGAACGCTCGAGGCGATCGAGACCTTGTTACTTTGCCAAATCTGACATACGCGATATTTGTTTCTTCGGTATCCGCCTCCGAGCGATTACAAACGTTTTCCACATGGAGACAAGTTAGCTAAGATCCCAGGGTGGACAGAGGACCTAAACCCTAGACCCCTAGACCCCTAGACCGTACAAACGGATCGTCACGCGGAGGTCTGTCACGGGTCTACCAGGACACACCCCTTTATTTTTAATTCGGATACCCCAGAACCTCTACATCTCAGGTCCTGAGGAACCGAGCAGCTCGGGCACCTCGGGTTTGCTACGCCCGTACCAGTCCAGCCACTCGCTGGATCTAGCCCCTGAGGGATGTCGATGCCTTCGGCGAAAAACAGCGGGGTCAAGCAGACACGTTGCTCGATTTTGTGCCATTCGATTGTCGAATCCACCTTTAAAGTTGAAATGAAAATTCTTCCGTTGCTCCCGAGCAATTATTAGTTCCGGAAGCAAGCGTTCCCGAAACAACGAACGTACAGAACTTTGTCCAGCCAAAATGAACCTCGCTCCGGGCTGTTAATACATTTTTAATGAAAATTCTTTCCCTCTAGCGACCGTGCATCGCGTATTTCTCTACTCTCTCCTCACGTTTTTTTTTCTCGCCCATGCTCGGACGCAAGAGAACACAATCGTTCGGGATTCCAGCGGAACTTGTTCGAAAGGGGCGTTCAAAACGAGCGGTTCTATCGGTAGCGACGATACTTCAAACGGAAACCGCGCACTCGCGGCTAATGACGCTATATCCGGTGGTCAATGAGAAGCCGTTATTAAATAACGGTTGTTGCTTTATGCGATAACGTTATGCGAACATTTGTGCAAATATATATACGCGATATAGCGGGACGCGCGCATGCATAAACAGTGCCCGTTTAATGCATACCGCTGGCCGAACAATTTGTTTTATTCAAAAACGCCGCGACTCGTAAATACGCTACGGATTTTTCCACGTTTCCTTCCAGAACCGTGCCTCCGGCGTTTCCGGGATTCCGATTGCGCGAATAAGCCGATTTAAATTCTCCCGGAAGCTTTTTCAGTCCTTGCCGAGTTGCGGTGAATTTTTCTTTCTCGCTCGATTGCAGTTTTATCGCCGTTTTATCGGAGAAAGTTTGAAAAACTCGCAAGAATACCGACGCAAGTAATTGCAGAAATATCGTAGATCAATCGAAATAGGTGCGAACGAAGGGAACGTGCTGCCGGGAGAATTTTTCATCACTGAATTTTCCTACGAAGTCCTGCAGCTATCCACGGAGCTTCATTTCGCTCGCGTATGCTCACGTTCATTAGCGAAGTTCCTCGTTACGCTTAGTTGTCGCACCTGTGATGTGAAAAAAATTGCAATTTTCATTTAACGCCACTAACGCGACGGTAAAAAGGGTCGTGAGTGCGTACAAGTTTTTAATTTACGACAATTTTCGCGATCTCTCGTTCGCACGAGAGAAACCTATGGCACGAGCGATTAAGACGAAAGATCGATTTGTCTATCGAACCGTCATAATCGTTTTCCTTGCAAACCCTTCGATGCCGGAAGAACGAAGATATCGATTTATTCGTCGAGAGTTTTAATTACTTGGAAGCGTCGGGGGGTGCTCCCTCTCTAGTTTCGCGTTTTCCTGTATCAACGATTTTATTAGTCGTCTTTCAATTATGAGGGGGACAACGGAGGAGCAAGAGGGAAACCGGGAAAACGAAGAAACTACGCGAGAAAGTAGCGGCACAGGCAAGCAAGCTTTTCGCTCGGTCGATCGGCGGTTCTCGCGAAAAATTGCAATTAAAACCTTCACCCCGAACGTCGAGGCGCGAAATTCGAAGAGATGTTCGTTCCGGCTCACCCTCGGCAAGGAAAGTTGGCGCACAGGCTGCGATATATATCTCCGAATCGGAAAAGATGAGAGCGGCGCGACCAAACCGATTCCAATGCTTCGTCTTCCGAGGAAGTCCAAGTTTTAATTAATCGAGAACTCGGTCTACGAGCCGTCAGGTATTTTTATTAATTGAACTCCTTCCACTGACTCGGAGCATCGGCCGGATCCTTCAGGACAGTTTTGCAGAATCAGCTTGACCTTAATAACGTCACGGAAGGCAAACGATAATTGCGCCCAAGTTCAAACGGTTTCTCCGCGTCGCCGGGACCCTCGTTTCCCTGATTACGTTTATCTCCGGAAAACTTGCCGGTTCGAGCCGATACTTTCCGTCTCCTGCTTCACGGACTTCCCGACAAATTTGACTTCCGGAATCCACGTGCTCCTCGCAAACCTCTGGACGTGTTTGCGCCGCGATAGACCTGGCGAACCGTTGGAATTTCCGACGGTTCGCCGGTGATCGCTGTCGACGCATTCTCCGCAAATTTTCGTCAAATTAACTCCGCCACGAGACACGCTTGAACAATTATGTTAGCCATGGAGCTAAATCAGCCGACGGATTTTCCAACATTCACGGACGCTCTTTTCCTCCTCTCCAATCTATGCCGTGAAATTTATTGGCTGTTATCGACAATCGACCTCGATTTCAACGAGGTGACGTCCCGGAGAATCGGATCGGTCGTTCGTTGCTCGTAGCTCACCGCTGCACCGAGCTATTCTCTCCCTCCGAAGGTATACTCGTTAACGACCTCGACGTCCGAGCTCGATAATCCGCGGTCAATCGGCAGGACACCCGATTTCCGAACCGCCCGGTCTACCTCTTCACCCTCCCTCTTCCATTCTCCGTTCGCAGAATCCGCAACATCGTCTGCCGCACCTTCCTCGCTTACGCGCGTCCACGCCTACTCTGCGTTTGACAACAGTCCTCGCCAAATTTGAGCGCAGACTTGCAAAAAAAAGATGAAAAAGTAGCCTCGATCCCGAGGAACGAGCTCGACAAAGACGCCCTTTGTTTCTCTGAAGGCATTTCGATGTCGGAAACACCGAGAATGCGCGGGCAGGCCTGGGCCACCCGGTATGTAACTTCCGGTGGTCATTTCCTCCGACGACGCCGTGAATTCTAGCGTATACGGCGTCGGTGTTTGTGCCATCGGGTAAATCGGCCAGCATGTACGAGCAGAAGCAGAGGCATAGGGCAGAGGACTGAGGGCAGAGGGCAGAGGGCAGAGGGCAGAGGGCAGACGGCTGAAACGGAGGTAGAGCGAGCGGCGGGTCCATTGGATGGATGTTAGCCGCGATAAGGGTCCGTTCGATGCAGCCGGCCTACCGCGGCCGTTACTACCTTCCAGCGAACCGTCGGCCTCGATCCATGGATATCGCGACCCCATCCACGACGCCACGGAGATCGTTAGCGCGTAGGTGTATCGGTATCGATGCCTCGCCGAGAATGCAATAGAAACGTCGCCGAGCAGAGATTAATGGCCGCAAAATTTCGGGGGGAATTTCTCCGAGGCGATTGACACGTTCGGGAAATTTATCTTTCGGAATATACCGCGAGGTCGGACGGATATATCCGTTGGAAATTGATGGATTAAAATCCAAGGAATTTAATTGCCGTCGCGAAGAAGAAAACGTGGAACGATCGCTCTTCGCGCACCATCGAACAACCCCGTTCTTCAGGGGGACTCCGACAATTTTGGCCACCCATTTCTATTTCAAAGAGGGCAAACATAGTTGCCGGGTAACGAACGACCCGGAAAGATTTTCTTTCTCGATGAACATTTTTTTTCAACCCTTTCCGTTGCAACCTTTAAACGGCAGAGCTCATTCCTCGGCAAAAATTTTACGGACGACGGAGTCGCCATAAAAACGTAGCGTCAATAAACGCGGGTAGTATTTTTGAAAATTTAAACATCTCCATTATACTTCGAACAATGAGTCTATTAACCAAACGCACCGTTAATATAGCTATGCTCGTTACACTGGCATAGTCCAAAGTAACCCATTTCACCGTCAAAAGCACGAAAATCCCAACAGCCGCGTTCAATTATCTTCCCCGAGGCAATTAATCGTATTTGGCACGTACGAATAACTACATTTGCGATTATTTCATCACCGTATACCGATCCACGAATACTACTCGCGAAGAGGATACGAAGGACATTCGAGGTCGCAGGTGAATGCGCCAAATTTTCGCGGATACACGGAAATGGAGCAATCTCCGAAAAATTCTAGACACTCGAGGAGATGACGGATGGCAATGAGAGGTTCAAGAAGGTTAAAGGGAGCAAAAGAAGCACGAAGATAAAAGAATACCGAATGCACGGGAGTAGGTATATAGATTGCTCTCGATGTCAAGCTGAATAATGCACTCTGTACCGTGATCTTTGCCATTTCCTTCGATACAATTTCTCCGTCCCTCTTGCCTCCCTCTCTCCTTTTTTCTTCCCGTTCTCTCTCTCAAACGGCGAGTTTCTTGGAAGACTCCACGTTTCTATGTCAATTACATCGATTCCTTTCTGTTTGCTCTTTATAACCAATCTCTGGAATGTACACTCTCTTTTTTCTCTCCGAGGCGCGCTTGGCAAAGGGAAGGAGCAAAAGGAGAACGTAAAACGCGGGCTTACGAGCTGGAGTCTCGAGGGACGGAGAAAAAGAAACGATTTGCCAAAGGAGCAAAGACAAGCTAGCCGATTTTCTTGCAAATGAAGAACCGGAAACAAGATCCAATATCGTGACCAACGACGACTTTTGTTTAAATGCGAGCACGGCAGCTGATACTAACTGTGTCTCCGGTTCTGCGACTCGCGATGGTGGTGACGGTGATAGGACGATATCGCGAATCGAAAATTCTACCAAACTGTTGGATAACCAATGCAACTACGCCGATACTTGAGCAACTTTCCGAAGAGCGTTGCAAAGTGTAACTAAACTTTTCACTCGTTAAAAGTTTCACGATAAAAAAGGAGCACCGGCAAAATCAGGCTCCTCGAGGGCCCCGCGAAACGAGATCGACGGTGTCGAACCTGTGAAATTTCTGCCTGCACGATTACGTTCGTGGAGTACCGCGGGACCGGAAGTGGCTTTCGTCTTCCTTGTCCCGTCAATTGGTCAGTCGGTAAACACCGAACGAGCCAGAAACCGGCTCTTTGGCGAGCCTCCAAAATCTCGTTTGCCGATGGACTCGACGCGTGCTCGTATAACGCTTATCGTCCTTCTCGTCCTGCCGTGCCACGTCGTGCCCGTCGATTATCGAGAGGGAGAAACATCAATTGTTTTTGCCAAACGCATATATGAGTTTCTCGACCAAAGTGTTACTCCGTAAAGGGTTAATCTCGCGACGGTTGGAACAGAGATTCAAGAGATTTGCCCTGCAGCAAAGTTCACTAGCCGCGGAGGCCATCACTATCGCGGATGCAACGTTAATTTCGTTTGCACAATTATGTATCTCGATTAGATTGAAAACTGTTCAAACAATGGCACACGAACTCATTGCAATTATTTGTCCCAGCGGGAGCGGCTGTCCGGAACTATTTATGTCTGCGCGATCGGCAAAAGTCAACGAACGGTCGATCGAGAGGCGAACGAGTCATTGGGGTGGTAATTTCAGCGACACCCCTCCGCGCGGGCACTCTCCTTTCTCTCTTTTGTCGGTCGTCGAGATTCAACGCATCGACGATGGATTCGTCGATGGCACGAGAGCAATTATTTCGCTCTTTGTCGGGCCCGGTCCATGAATCACGCGCGATTAAAACGAAAACGAAAATCTCGTTGTCGTTGTTGGCGCTGGATGTTGCCGGTGTTGTCGTTTGCAAAAAAACAGATCAACGGAGAGAATCATGCTCGGCATCGCGCCCCAATCGAAAATCACGTAACGCGATTAAAAGGTGAACAGGCGCGAACAATGCCGCCGTACGATTGTTTACGAATTATTCGCTCGTCAGTTTCGTTCTTTGTTTCAACGATCGGCCGGCCGTAAACGGCAAAAGGTACGGGAGGGAAACATTCCGGAAACATCGACCGAACCCATCGAGCGACGATCGGCCATTGCTCGCCGTTTTCCGCGTTGCATTTTGCGCCGTTTAAGCGCTCAAACCTTCCGCTTTTGACGTTGCCTGCGAAAAGTTATCTTCGCGCGAAATATGGCTCGAGGTACTTTTGCTACGCGCTACGAGATCCTCGTTAACTCTTTAAAATCTCAACCTTCCTGAAGAGGGAAGAGAGCGGCAGCTTTTTTAACGGGATAGAGCGTTGCAACGTTTGAACGGAATGGGAAATGTGGCAACGACGGGAAAAGATCGAGGTCTTCGAGAGGGATTCCTTTTGGCACGACTTTCGACGGTTCCTCGTTTGACGATAGTTTCGCGACAATTAAAGTCATTATCGGTGAAATTGTTCGCGAGGAAGCTTCGAGGTTGCAGCTCTGTTTTCCCTCTCGGGAGCTTCCTCACGATTTCCCTCGAGACGCCCTCACTTTCTGGAAGAAACGACGACGGGGAGAGAATAAATATTTATTTGCGGCAATTACGTTTCTCGACTCGGCTCGCAATCGTTTCACCGAGGGCATCCCCTGGATGTATTGCGTGAAAGCATTTTTAGCACGAAATTCCGCACGCACCGATTCCAGCGAAATCTTATTACCCGCGCAAAAGCCCGACCGCGAGGGAAAAAATTCGGATGCACAAAGATACGCAAAAAGGCCGGCGAATCTGCACGCGGGTCTGTGGCGTGTGCAGTATGCCGTGTGCCGCTGCAAAGAGCCGGAAAAAATAAAGGAATATTAAGCGTTTGCGAAGCCACCGACGTTTCGCTGCGAAAATAAACTCCACTCGGTGAAATGTTTTCAACGTTAATTACGTAACCATGGCAGCGTTATTTGCAAGCAGAACCGAGTGCTCGCGTCAAAGTCCGCGCCGGAAGAGAGGAGGGCGATTATTCGAAAACCACCCACCATAGTTCGATGATCGAGAGGCGAGGAAACAAAGGGTGCTTTCTCGAGCCTTTCTTCGTCGATGCCTGCCCCCTCGATCCAAACTTTCGTTCTTGTTCGAGGTACCAAAATCCGATTCGGCATTTTCCGTTCGGAATTTCTCCTTTTTCTTTTATCTCGTGTATTCTCCCTTTCTCTCCTTCGCCCTTTCTTCCTTTTTCTCTTTCTCCCTCTGACTCTCGCTCTGTGCCGGGCTTTCAAAACTTTCAACCGCCACCCCTCGGGCGCCCCTCGACCTCCCTTCGGCCACCCTTTGGCCACCCTTTGGCCACCCTCGTTGGTTCCATTCCATTTTCCTTCTCCGCGGAATAAAGACTGGTAATGTATGCGAGCAAGCTGCAGCGAAACCTCTACGACTCGCTTTCCCTCCCGGTCGCTATTCCGTCTCGGCGATCGGACACAAAGACCCGGCAAGATATTCTGCTTGGCCTATTCTTTTCGACCGGTCTCGCTGCCGAGTGGAAAGCACTTGCTAAATACGGGATTTCACCCAGCTTCGAAACAATTCCGGGGTCCACTCTTTCTCTTCCCCTCACCTCGATCCTCTCCTCGTCCTCCTCCTCATTCTCCTCCTCACTCCAGACTCTGTGGCCATTTTCATACCTCTCGAGCGAAACGAGCAAACGCGATTCGACTGATTTTATTTCGAAACGTTCCATCGATTTCGAGCTCTCGATAGAGTCCGAGAATCGACGCAAACACCTTCGACCGAAATTCCAAAGAGGTCCGAATCGTCGACAACGAAGTCCGTCGCTGCCTCGTCGGAGTACCGACGATGCATTCTAACTATACGTCGCTTCGAATCGTTTTAATCCACTCCGAGCATTATTCCGGCTTACGAAATCTCGTCGGACAAAAAAAGAGGGTAATTGCGCGGGAGAAAAATTCGCGAGACCAGCAGGAACAAAGTTTTCTCGAAATTCTGCGGCGAGTTTACCGTCGCGGTAATTATACTCATCAGCGGAAGTGTCGCAAACAGACTCGGTTTGTTGTATGACCACTCGACGGTGCCGGCGGGGCATCGTTGTTCTCCAAAAGAATTTCATTTAAATTCCAAGTCTGGAAGGTCGGTGCCGCGGTAAAATACAGATCGCAGGACCTCGTCTTATCAGATAGTTTTTGATCCGTGTTAATTAGCCCCGCTTTCCTTTCACCGGCATCCAAATCGAGGGACAGAGGAAAATACAGAGACGAAGAGAGGGAGAAAGGGTGAACAGGGGTTGAAAAATTTCTAATTAACCTCCAATTCACCAGTTTCGTCGCAAAACAGCCGCAATTCGTCCAGAGTCGTTGAAAATGCGAAATCGAAATGCAAACTGAACGGTCGTTGCAATTTATCCGGGTGCCATGAAACATCGGGGATAAAAGTAGATAGGAGATAAAGGGATAACGGAGTTCTCTCGGTTTTAACGATAATATCGGACGAATTGTGACACCTCCTCGATAATCTCGCGATCCGTCGTCCTCGCGATCGACGTTTAACCGTCTAATCCGAGGGGGTGAAGCGGATCGGTTGCCGGGCCCTCGTCGATCGAGCTTCCCTCGGATCCTCCCGCCGGCAACGTGACTCCTTCCTTTTATGCCGGATTAAATCGCGAGTTCTGTTTACCCGTACCAACGGCAAACATCCCCCTCGAATACCTCGACTGCCGATTTACCGATATCGACCGTACTTTGGCTCGTGCTCATTTCGACGATCCCGGCGATCGGTTCGTCGTCCCGTGTCGCTTATGCTTTTATCGTTTCGCAGTTCTCGATGACCTTCGACTCAAGATTTCTTCCGTTGCAGAGGATTTGCTGCCTCGCTCCCTGTTTTCGCGAATCTCCTGCGGCGAAAGCGACCGGAAGCTACTTTCCGCGGGATCTTGCCGACCGAAACGAATTTCCGCATTGCCGCTTTGCAGCTCGCGCGAACACGTACAAAGTCGTTGCAGCGCGGACGTAAATGCAATACGTGTTTCCGTGCTAAAATGCAGCTTGCCTCGAGACGTCCGCTCGTCGGGAAGCTCAGCCGACTAACCGACGGCTCGTCGACGTCGACTTAAACGAATTCCAGTGACGACTCTGTCTACAGTCGCGCGATACATCTTTATTTTCACGCCGAACTCGCTCGG
This sequence comes from Cerceris rybyensis, assembly GCA_910591515.1. Classification (NCBI taxonomy): domain Eukaryota; kingdom Metazoa; phylum Arthropoda; class Insecta; order Hymenoptera; family Crabronidae; genus Cerceris; species Cerceris rybyensis. Next base: position 932,239 of record OU342797.1, read on the forward strand.
CGATTTCCATCTCCGAATAACGTGGGCAAGTTCGTCGTGGAATTCGACGGTGCGGAAAAGTTGCCGCGAGAAAAACCGCGAGACCGCTACCTTTGTTTCTAAACGATTTTCTTCTCTTTTCTCTCGACTCCGTCCATCGCCGGAGGAAAAAAACGCGGCAAAGCGGCGTTACCTTTGTCCGTAAACAATTTCTTTCGCGTCCGACCTACCTCCTACCTGTCTGCCCGGCAAAAACATACCCTCGGACGTTTCTCAACGGCTCGTCCTCTTCTTTCCGTACAATTATTTCTGCTCCCGAGGAAGCTACTAGTTGCCCGCGGCCCGGAAAATACCGAGATGCCTCTCGCTTTTTCCGCTCGTAAACAATTTTTGCTCCGTATGGCGCTAATGGCGATTTATAACGAGTTAACGAAAGAAAGGACTTTGAAACGAGCCACGCAAAACAAGGAGACACGCGGCGAAGAAATTTAACATCATAAATATTCCTGATCTACCTAGAACGATTTACGAGGAGATCCAAGAACTTCTCGAGCAAACAAGCTCGGACATCGGTGCCAATAGAGAAGGAAATGCCGAGGGAAAGTCATTTCGAGAAGATTTCAGGATAGCTTTAAAGAGCAGAAAAAAGAAGGAGGAGAAAGGGGGTTGAAAAAGCGGAGAAAAACGCATTCTTGGGAAGTAAAACCAAACGGAGAAGAATTATTCCCGGACTCTCGTAGATAAGAGGACGAAGTTGGCCGATAAAAATCTGCATTATTGCCAGAAATGCTCGACGGTGATGCCGAGAACGGAACAGCGAGTGTCACGGACCGTGCTTAAGTACCCACTTTCCCACCAACGACCGACGACCGATTTGCTTTACGCGCTGCTTTGGATTTAAAGCTCGAGCTTCCGCGATACCTCGTTCTTCCGTCATTTCCATGGCACGTCAGATCCGTTTCCTCAAAATGGTCGGGAGCACTTTAAGCGTAAAGGCATCGAAGCCGATCGTTTTCTAAGTTTTCTCCTCGACCCATCGACGGGTAGTTTTGGTGGGCGCTGGATGCAAAGCACCGCCGAACCTCGACCTGTCTCCGGTGGCAATTTTTCCACCTTTCTCTCTCCTCTGAGACGAACATCTCGAACGTTGTCTCCCGTGCTTTCTATCCATCGAGAAAGCAAAAGAGACGAGCATTTCGAGGCTTCGGAGGGCGAGATCGAGAAAGCCGATCCTCGGTTTGATAAATCGCCTTCGGCCTATCGAAGCTACCGTCGACGTAACCTCCGTCGCGATAATGGATCGGATCGGCTCTTCGTCTCTTTGGAGAGGTATCCATATTTCTCGACGCTTCGGTCTCGTAATTCTTAATATCGCGACAGCCGGTCGATGTACCCGGTAAAAGGTTTCCCGCGCGTCCGTCGATACGTTTTGCCCGGCAAAGGGAATGCGCGTTAATTAGTGAGTTTACGCGGGAAAAAAAGAGACTAACAAGACGGTAAAATTGGTTAGCGGCACGAGAGTATCTCTCTTCGGCGAGCTACTTAATCGAGCGTAGCCACGATATTCGCCGACGTAAATTGCCCTTAGGGAGTCCGGGGTGAAATTTTTCTAGCTTGCTCGTCCTTTTTTTCCCATACATCGAGGCGGTCCATGTTGCGTCATAACTCTTCGTTTTCGCGAAAACTGGGCTCCGGTGCGATGGAAACTTTTCAACGGGAGACGTCGATGTGTTGCAGTACCCATGGAGTCGATACAAGGGGTGGCGGGTCAGAGAGCAACCTTGCCCTGCAACATTCAGCCCCGTGAGCCGAACGACGCCGTCTCCATGGTGCTGTGGTTCAAGGAGGACAGCGGCGAGCCTCTCTACAGGTAAGCCACTATCGATATTTACGAGAGAGCGAAAGATACGAGAGTCTCGAGTTCTTTGCTCCCTCGACGCTTTCGGCTCCGTTTTTCCTCGCGTTTCGCGATCATCTTTCCAATCGTCCGAATGTAGGACCTATAGCGCAGCTCGACGTTGGACATGTCGTTGAAAAAATGAGGAGATACTCTGTGATTTTAGCGTTTAAAGGAAATTACGAGGGATCTTGGCCAGTATTCACGGCAGCGGATCGACGATCAGAGAATTTGCGAGCGGAAAATGGGAGCTCGAAGTGGTCCGTTCTTCTCTAAGGTATTTCAACGAGCCGCAAATCGCCGTCGCTTTTTATCCTTTGTACGTTAGTTTCGTCGGACGCGTCGCTCCTATCCTCGTAAATATCGTCTTTATTGGGCATACCATAAAATTGGGATCATGGGAGCCGTTTTCCAGGGCGCAAGGCGCACCGAGAAATCTTCTCGGCCTCCTTCGATGCCGAACGTATTCGCGATCGTTTCTCTCGGGATTTTCCTCCGTTCCGTGTCTCGTTCTTTGTGCTCGTCGAGCATCTTTCGCTTCTTTGCGATCGACGGCGAATTTTCTCGAGGTCGCAAAGAAAGGAAGAATCGACCCGAGACACTTCGTGACCTCGGAGGGCAAATTCGCCATTAGGAATCGCGCTAGCGTTATTCCCGTTTTGCAGGCAATTTGGGCCGGCGAAGAGACGATTTCGAGGCGAAAACGAACCACGACCGACGAGCGTTAACGGTTCTCTCTCGCAGTGAAATTGCAGTTACAACGGCGCGAACGAGGACCCGTTCTGAAAAGCGGTACGCGGCATTACCGTCTCTCGTAAAAAGTCTTATTTCGCGCGTCGAGAAAAATGCATAAAGCTGAGAAAAGAGCGTTCCTTTTATTCGCAAAAGCCGGGAGGTATCGCCGGATGATGCCGCTCGACGGGCACTCGCGCGAACGATAAAAACTTTCGAAACGTCTTTCGCTCGTAGGTGGCGGAGATATTCGAGGCGCAGCGAGAATTCGATATTAATATTTAATCTCCGTTCCCGCGCGGATACCGGCGCCCACGGGGAAACTTTCAAAAAATATGACGGGAATAAATGTTACTCGTCGCGATGCGACTCGAGTCCCGCTTTAAATTCCGAACTTGCCGAGAATTTTCCTTCCCTTCCTTCTGCAATTTTACCTACCTCTCCGTATCTCGTCGCGAGTCGCGCAGCTTCCGACGCGAATAATTGAATCGCGCTTTTACGACGCTCTTTGGCCGCTCGAAACGCGATTAACGTCATCGAGGAAAATTTCATTCCGCTTCCTCGTTGCAGTTGGTCGTCTTCTCCACGGGACGAGCGAGGATGTTCCTCTTGAACGCGCGCCGTCCGATCGACCACCATTCTCTCCCTCTCTCTCTATCTATCTATCTATCTCTCCCTCTCGGAAGTGGACGATATCAGTTTGGAGATAGCCGTCGATCAATCCGCTCGTTATCCCTAGATTGGTACAGCTGGGTGTACAAGCGCAAATGAAGTTACAGCGTCGCGGATCGGGCTCACAAATATGATCGCGCCGGGTAGGACCGTCGGGACGCTGGGGCGCCGGGATGCGCTTGCTTGTCCCTTAATTAATGTACACCACCGTCGTTAGACCGACGTAAGCGAGCGCGCCGCTTATGAAATGCAAATTCGGCTGGAGTTTAATGAGAAAATATTACCATTATCCCGAGATTATTTTGCGCCAATCAGGCCACGGGTTTCCCAGCCGTCCACGAACCCTCGTTCGTCGAGCCGTTATCAAAATTGAAATCTCGGCAAATTCGATTCTCTCCCGGGAGAATCCATCGTCGAGCGAGAAGAAAGGCTGCGGCTGTTTCGCGCGAAACGGCAATTTGAGGCCTCGTTCGTCGCGAGACGAAAGACCATTGGTCTCGTCGCGAGACAAAATTGGGTCAACGCGATCATTTACGCACCCGCGTGTATCTTTCCGTCCATCCTCTCTTCGTCCGCGGCCTCGACGATCACCCTTTTTCTTCCGCTCCTGCTCGATGGCGGCCTTCCGCTCGAACGAGCTTACCTTCGACGCGAGGCGTTTGCTCCAACGATTTCCTCGATCGGTTCCTTTGTGCGGAGGCGCGACGCGTTAACGTCGCTTCTTTCTTCCTCGGTCTTTTTTCGCCAATTCGAGCGGAAGTTTTTCGTCGACCGCGGCACCAACCGGAGAACCCGACGACTCCACCGTTTCGCTTCGCTGGAAGCGACCTGCTTCGACCGAATATTCCTCGAGGAAAGCTTCTTGGTGAGAACTCACGGGACAATTGGAGGCGCAACTTTGGGTTTCGCCGACGAAACGTTACTTCGCGTATGCGCTGCTGCGAAAATTCGGCAAAGATCATCAAACTGCCGCGCGAACTTTAATTGCTTCGCCGCGAATCGCCGGGTCGCGCGTTAAACTTGCGAATGCCGGAGTACGAGCGGGTTTCGATTTCTCCTCCTCTCTCTCTCGTTCCCTCTCTCTCCCTCCCTCGTTTTCCTCCTCTTGCATCCTCGCTCATGGAGCTCGACGGAAGCTCCGATTACGCTGACGCGGACCGTGATCGCGCGGCCTGGTTAAACCACCGCCTTCGAATCGCTCACCCGTTGACGAGTCGATTGTCTCCGACCGGAACACCGATTAACCTCCGTCGCTCGAAACCGGACGAGCGAGGCCACTCTTCCCGCTGTTTCGCGACGTCCGTCGACTTCCAACCCCGCGTTCTTTCGCCTATCTCTCGGTCGCTGGTCAAAACGCGCTCGTTCGGAGCGGAAAGCAAAACGTTTCGCGACTGGCATCGTTCGAAGGGCGATTAAGCGACGATCGAGCCGGGAAAACGATCCCGATCGGTCCCTCCTTCTCCGCCTCGAATTATCGCGCCATTGTCCGCGCAGTTGCGCGTCGTAATGGCAGATTTCTATCGCGGACCAGCCAACCTGCGATGTTCCAACCGGCAAACGGTGCCGTTCGCCATTACGAGCCATTGTTCCCCCCGACTCGCTCCCCGATTGACCGCCCCGTCCTCCGATCGGATTTAAATAAAAATTAACGCTCGAGATATATCTTCTCTCTAAACTTCCTCCCGTCGCGATCAAGGCGAACGATTCCTGACGGCTTGTGACGATTTTTGACGGTTCGTTCCTACAGGCAGAGGAGGAACACCGTTGTAGCGCGACGTGGCCGACTATAATCGGGGTGCGATCACTGCCGGAAACGAACTTGGGATAATTGGCGCGGCACGCGCGTACACCCGTTGCCGACCACCGTCGATTCAACGAGATTAATGACCGGAACGGGTTCGGATTTGCTTCGTAGCTTCCTCTCATAAAATTGTTATTACCCTGGCTGACTGCGCGATTCGAAGCCTCTATTCGGAGCTTCCATTCGATGCCTCGCAGCAAGAAATGAAAGGCGTATCGTTCCGGAGGGAATTTCGACGATTCGGTGGTCCTCCCTCGTTTACCGATTCCGTTGTCCTCTCCGATGACTTCGGGAAGTCGGAATCGTCCGTCGCAGAAGCTTCCAAGGACTTTTTCGTGGCTGAAGTCAACGAATGGAGTTGGCAGGGTCAACCCGACGAAGATATAACGAGGATTCGAGCGCATTCGGCCACACCAAAACCGCCATTGACGATTCAGCGCAGTATTGATAGATAAATGCCTGGTGATCACCGGTCGTCGACCTCGTTTGCATTCGCAGCCGCGATATCGATGGCCCTTTCACGGAGATCCGTTCGGACATTTACGCGCGCATCTACATTTTCCAGCTGCGATAAACGACGTCGATCCAACTTTCAGCCTCGTTCGTCGATAAATCACCCATTCCGACTGTCACGAATACCGCCGATTCTCCCCTGATTTTGCGAAATCATAGTATCAGCGGTTTAATACCATAATTCCCCGCGATGGGCGCCGGTTCACTGACGGATTACAATTTCGAGGCATTGGTCCTGCATTTTTGAAAGGTATCTCGTGGATGGTCGTCGACGAGTCGCGGATTCCACGCTCGCTCCTGTTCTTTTTTTCTCGTGGGACGGTGGACGAACATTTTCATTTCCATGGTGACGCACTCCGAGGAAATGTCACTGGACTCGAATGACGCTCGACGAGAGAACGAAGGGGCTTCCCTCGTTGCAGCGACGGCCACTCTGCGAGCAAATATCGAACGGACGTCCTCCTATTCTCCGGGATTCGCGCGACGACGCGAAAGGAAGCATCTCGGCCGAATGGACTCCCTTGCGTTCAAACAACAGCAACGCAAATCCAGCCGTTTCGAGACTCTGAGCACGGAGAATGACGAGTCGGGACGCGAAAAGGTTCGCGGATTGTTTTCCTATTTTTCGTGTCCCTTCGACCGCTGTGACAATTTCAAGGGAGATTCCAAGTTCGCAAAACTCCAGGCTCCTCTGGTGTTTCCGTCGAAGGACTCGGAGGATGATGCGGTCCATGGGCCGGTAGAGAATAGTTTTGCTGCCGATCCGACCTTCCAGCGAGAGAGGAAGGTCTCGCGGATGCGCGTGGAGCCAAAGGAAAGAGAAAAAATTGCCCTTCAATCGCGTCCATTTTTCTCCAGGACATTGAGCAACTCGATTGTCTTCGTTCGGTCTCGTCGTTTTTAAAAGCCCCGCGTAACGTAATATCTTTCTCTATTTTGATTTCCCCCGGGTCATCATCGTTTGTCTTCGATAGCGATCGAACGTCCCACGATAATTCGTCCCGACCTTTGAGGAAGCGAAACGATATTTTTCTTGACGATGGAGCGCGCACAGTTTTTATTTCTTCCTCCTTCTCCACGGCATCTACTTTTTGCTCCTCCTCTTCGTTTCCTCGTTTTACGGGAGAAAGTCGCGGAAAAGTTATACGAGAATTTTTCGAGCGATCGAGTCCGCGGAGGAGAAAAATCGAGGAAGAAGATACTCGGAATAAATTTGCTCGAGCTTTTGTTTCTCGCTCGATAAACGACACGAGGGCTTGACCCGTTCGAGCGATCTCCACTGCAGAAAAATTTCTTCGACGAGGAGTCTCCTCGCGCCTCGACCTCCTCCGACCTCCCGGTTAATTAATTAACGAGCCCGAATATCCCACTCCGAGTTCGTCTCCGGGCAATTCGTTGATTGGCCGACCCTCCAAGAAGACAGGCACCCTCGGAATCTTCCCGAGACTCCATTTAAGTCGCGACGATATTATCAACGAGAATCTTCCACCCTACTTCGCGCTCGTGATTCAGAAAGTGCAATCGTTTCCGGAAAATCGTGCAACGATTGTCCGTTCGATTAACAAAACGGGATATAAAATACTCGGGCAAATGGAAAGGACGATCGAAATTCCGGTTGTCACGGTGCAACGTCCTGTCGGAACGTGAACACGGGCGCGAACCCGCACGAAAAGAGGGACGAGGGAAGGAATGGAGAGAGTGCATCGGGGATGGGGCAGCGAGCTCGCAATTGCTGGTTGTCGCGCTCGTCCGAAAGTAGAGAGGAAAAGCGACGAGTACGCGAACCGGAGAGGATCGTAGGGGTTTTTGGGGGGTTGGAGGGGTTGCTCAGAGGCTCCCAGGGGGTGAAGGGATGGACGGAGGGTTCGAAAGGGATGAAGAACGAGCGGCGAAGCTCGCCTCGTCGTTGCGGACACCGTCGCGAAGCCTTTTATCTGCTTACGCTTTATTTACATTCGCGCAAACAGCGAGCAACGTCATCGGACGCGAATGCATCCATCGTCCCCCGGGCGAATGCGGAGAATCGGGACAGCAGCCGGAAAGGGATGCGCGGACTGCATCCACGCCGAATCAAACGGCAAATAGAAAAACGTCGAAGCGCAACCGGAGGATTCTCTTTGTCTCGTGGACGCGTTAATGCGCGACGGCTAGCTGCAACGTCGATTCGCGACTCGCTCTCTCTTTCGCCATTGTCTCGAAACCGACGCGCTTATTTTCTTATCCAGCGACGACGCGAGCCGTGGATTTTCACGGAAACATCCGGCTGCGCTCGCTCGACGGTGAATTTCTCCCAGAGGAGGAGAATCCGACGGGTCGATGGTGGTCCCTCGCGGAAGCGGGCCAACGCTCCTCGTAGATCCTGCCTTCCGCTTTAATACAATAATTCTCCTCCCCGTTCTTGCGTCTCTCGAGCTCGTAAATACGGTCGCCAATTGTCTGGCAAGAGCCGGAGCAATCTTGCGAGGAACTCGACTCGCCGTCCATTCGCCGCTATTCGCGCCAATTCGCAGTTATTTGCCGCCATTCTTCGAAGGTCATTAGACTCCAAACGTTTTTCGTCCAAAGTCGCCGCGTCGATTCGATCCGATCGAAGAACCTCCAGAATATCTCGCCAAATGTTTGCGAGGTTGCCACGAAATTATCACCGGCCAAGAAAGGATCCTCGATCGAAGTAATCGCGGTAGAACTCGAAAGAGAGAAGTCGCGAGCACGGCGACGAGCACGCTCTAGATGTAGGACGATCATCCGTCTTCCGGGATTGCCGCGAAACGAAGTGCATTGTGAAGTTCACCAATCACCGCGCCATCGCGAGCAACGCACTCCTTTGTCAGCCTCTGCCGCAGCCCGCTTCTTTTTCCCCGATTCGACGCTTTTGTTCGCACACGCCGCGCCGTGGGATTCGGGGGGAATTTCTCGCGCCACGAAGCCACCCTCGCCGTTGAGAATCAATCGAATTCGCGATCTTAGTCTCGTTGCTGTAAACGTAAACGAGGATTTCCGACGACGCGACGCTCGCAAAGTAGCACCTCCGGTTTTGAGCCTGGCGGGGAAAAAATCGATCTTTCGATGGAAAATTCGAAGTAACCGGAAGAAGGTCGGTAAACGTCTACGGTGGAGGTTGAAACTTTACGAGGACATATCGAGCCAGGGCGTACGGGCGACGTTTAACGTTCCAGACAGGAGAGAAGAGAGAGGAGAGAAGGGGAGAAAAAAAAGAGAGGAGAGAGAAGAGAGAAGAGCAGGGGGTCGCCCCGCGCGGATGCCGTCGACGCGGCCGTGTAATCGGATATTATATTCACCGATCGGATTGATATCTCTGTCCCATTATGCCGCGGCATGAATCCCATTTTGAAGAATGGCGGGGCGCGGTTTCACGGTGATATTTGAATAGAGGGTAGGTAGGACGTCGATGGAGGCGGTCGGGGGTAATGGAGGAGGTGAGCGAAGAGAGGAGGAGAGAGGTGGAGGGAGGTCTGTGAGCCGACACGGAGGAAAGTGGCAGCTCGAAACGATAGGGGCTGGTTCTGCATTGAGAACCGCCGGATGCGGAAACCGACGTCGAACGGTAACCAGCATCCATCGAATCCAGAGCTCCGGCCTCGCGTTTCTCGATGCACCGTAGAATTTTGCATTTGCGCGAAAACCTTTCAGACCCTCATCGCGCCCCGACGAGAACGTCGATCGAGCGTCTCTGGGGAGTGATTTTACCCAAAGATTGCTTTCAACGGCCGCGACACCCGCGAAACCCTCCTCGAGACCTCTGACCTTCGAGCTCTCGCTCCTGCCTCGTTGCGGCCACTCGACGTCCACTCGACGGCCACTCCTTCGGCCGGAAGCTATTTTCTCGGCCGTGTTTTCTTTTCGCGCCGGAAGAAACCTCCGTCATTGTATTTGCCGGAGCGTTTAAAAATTAATCTACCGCCTCGAGGGCTCGTGGAGCCCCCTTTTGTCCGTCTCGTTGTCAGAGAGAGCCGTTCGCCATGGGCCGGCGAGGGACGGTTCACCGATCGTCCTTCCTCGCGGACGAGCGCGAGGTCGAAGAGGGTAGAAGGGAGAAACGTAATTCCCCGTAGCAGCGGAAACGGTACCCTTTTCTCCGAGTCGGAACGTTTAATTCGAACAGTTATATATTCGAAAGTCATTAGAGCGGCGGTTAAGGTGCCTCGTTTAAATTCGCGCGAACAAGTTCTGCCGTCGCGAGCCGGCCTTCCTTGGCTTACATAGAACCTCGATTAAAAATCATTTTATCATTGTCCCTCCGGGCGAGCCCCTACCGAGCCCAGAGCGAAGAGTTCTTCCGGCACGGCCAACGAAAGTTAGCCTCGAGCAAATTATATTTCCCGGTCGAGCGAAACGGCGGAAAAGAAAGAGGAGGAGGGCAGCCCGAGTCGGTCGCACGGAAAGGGACAAAGAGGTACAACGAGGGGAGGGAAAGAGAGGAATTTGCTGCCGCAGTGGCGACGCCGTCTGCAATTACAATGCCTTAATTTTATGCGCCAAGTTAAGCTCCTTTTAAGAGTCCCGAGAGTGGTTAAGTCCCCCGAGTCTCCCTCGTGGCCCGGTCCTCCTGCCCCCTGCTCCCTGTTCCCTGTTCCGAGCTCTGCTTCTTTACCCCGGAACACTAGTTTTACCGACACTGCCGTATTCATGGGAAAGCTTCTTTTACATCGCGCCAATGGGAGGAGCTTCCGAGCTCCGACTTCTGATTCCGGAACGAGACTCGCGGCAATTATTTTAATTTGTTTAGAGGCCATCCTTCGTCTCGATCCCTCGCTCTTTTCTCCCTTCGACGGCTCTACCCTCCTAGCTCCACTCGATGCTTCCGGTTCATCCTCCTTTCGTCGCTCTCTCGCCAGATATTTTATCCACCGTTCGTTATCCACTCCTTTGCGGCTACGTCCTCTTCACCCGAGGAGAATCCTCCCCCTTCGCGACCCGACTTACGTAACTCTCGGTCGATGCTCGTCTCGATACGTATCGCGGGAGAAGTTCTCGAAACGAGCCAATTATTTTTCCAGTTGCCTGTTCGATTGGCCTGGCCTCTTATTTCCTCCGATAGCCTCGATAATTTGCTAGATTTTTCAGCTCGGATAGCCGTTCAGCGGTGAGAGATAACTCGCGGCTTCGCAGTTCCTCGCTTCGTTCTCCTCTCTCGGCGATGTGAAACAATTTCGAATGGAAATGCGGATTATAGTGCAAAGTTACTTTCCATCGATGCGTTTTACGTTCCGTTTCGAATTAATGGAAAACGCTTTTAAACGAAAAAAGAGACGGAGAACCACGAGGGAGCGTTAATCGCGCGACAATTCTCGTCGACCGAGCGATTTTCAAGGGTTCTCTTCGACTCGAATCGATCGAAAAGAGAAGCGACGATATCTCGAGGCAACTCGACGATAAACGTCGGAGAGATTCGCGAAAGTCCCCGGCTTGGCTAGAGATCTCTCCCAAGTTCGTCCGCTCGTTAAAAACCGATCCGACTTGTCTACCCGCGAAAACTGCACCGAAAAGGAGCACTCACGGACCCGTCGAAAACTTTGCCCCAAAGAAGCGACGACGACTGGTGAGGCGGTTTCCTCGGTGATGGAGCGTGCGACGTCTTATCGTGCCAAAACTCGAGGAGCAACTTGGTCGCTCTCGATTAGACTTACGAACTCGTTCGGGCTCTGCCGGCCCGATAATTGACGACCCGAGGGAGAAAACACCTCTTTGATTTTCCCGGCTCGAAGCCCGAATAATGGAAAATAAGAATTAACCCGAAAAAAAGGGTGCCCTCGGGATGGTACTTTTTCTCGCGGTGAAACGTCGAAGATCGTAGACGCGCGTTAAATTTCGACGTTTCCATTCTCGAAGGATAGTACTTTTCGATAGGAGGAATGAAAAAAGTGAAGAAACTCGCTCCACGCGCGGAGGAACTTCGAGGTTTCACAAAGTCCCGACTTCGAGTCGAGTCCTGACCCCGTGGCCGACTAAGAGGTTATCCGACTCTCTCGGCCGAGTGCGCTTCGCAAACTGTATCGAGTTTCCTAGGGCGTGCAAACCTCTTCCGGGTGCCCCCTTCGGGCCTTCGACTATGACGGATTGCGAAAGTTGGGTGAAAAATTGGCCGGGAAAAGTACGCGGCTCTTCCAGTTCCTTCGTGGATTTTCGACCCCCTCGATGCCCCTCCCGTTCCCCGGATGATCCGAGAAACGAACAGAGTACCGACAAAGTCACTTTGGAATTTCAGCTACGACGCGAGGAGTCGACAATTTGGAAAGGCGAAGGTATGGAGCGCCTCGCACGTTTGGGGAGATCGGGCATCCTTTAGGGCGAGCCCCCCGGCCCAGCTGACCATCCGAGATCTTCGCGAAACCGACGAGGGCCTCTACAGATGCAGGGTAGACTTTCGCAACTCTCCTACGAGGAACTTCAAGGTCAATTTCACCGTCATCGGTAAGTCTCCGCGTGTCGTCGCCGAGCGACTAATCGCTCTCGCCGTTAACCGTGTTTAGGACACCGGCAAGATCCGGAGGTCAACTCCAGCCAAGCTCGATTTATGCTCGACCCTGTCCTTTCGTTGTACAAAAACAATGTTGCCGATATGTACGATACGGTGAAAGCTTCTCAAACCCATTAAGATAGATAGGTCTCTCGCTCAAGAACAACCAAACTCTCCATCCTCTCCAAAATCTCCATCCCTGGAAATAATGCTAGCCGCCGAAAGTCGAGGTAATTTCATTCCTCTCGAAGGAGGATGGAATCGTGCGAGTTTAAATTTCGGGGCGTCTCTCGAGCGCAGAAACGGCCTCTCGATACTGTTTAAATTTAAAAATACTACCGTACCTCTTGGAGTTTCTCGTCGACGTGGAACTTTTCGGAGCCTCCAGGCGAAGTAGTCCGGAAAGTTATCAAACTTGTCGGGAGTTGCGGGTACTCGGCGAACCGGAGACAGATCGAGGAGAATCGACGATACGACGAAACGATCGAAGCGATCGGCTCGTATCGGATCACCGACCGATTAATCCGTCAGCCCGGAAGATCGATCGGTCCTCGGAGAGGGTGAATTCGCGAACGATCGCGTCGAGAGGGCCGCGCGATTGCTCCGGGGTCATCGTTCCGTCGAGTCTCGCTCGAGCCGGCGCGCCGGTCTAATTAGCCGGTCGAGTCCTCCCGAATAATTACCTTCGGGCTCTGTTTGTCGATCGAGATCGATCGGTCCGCCGGTCCTCTTCCTTCGACCTCCCAGCAAATTGGTCCGGACGGATGGGTTCCGAGAGGACGGACGAAAGATCCTCGATTTGCCGCGAGTCGGCTCGAGACGTAGAAAGTCGCGAATCGAATCTCGAGAGTCTCGCAGAAGAGGGAAACGAGGGATCGTTCGAGCGTGAATCCTTTCGTGGATGCATCGACCGCGAAGTAGTCCAGGGAAGACTCGCGGCCGAAACTCCAAGGAGCTTTCGGATACTTTGCCGAAAGTCTAAGACGAGCTTCGAGGTCTCGGCTCTTGTCTCTTAATAGAATCGAGTCGATACAAGTCCCTCTCTCTCTCTCTCTCTCTTTGCTCTCTGCGAGGAGAAGGAGTCTCGTACTTTGCGCCTCGTCCTCCTCTTGGAGAAGGAACGCAAAGTCCTTTCAGGAAACCTCTAACCCAATTTGCCCATCGATCGGCTATTAGACCGAGTTACAGCCCGGGTCACCGATTTCGAAGGACGACCACCGGGAACTTTGAGACTCTCCTGAAATACGAGAGACCGTCGAACGGATACCGCAAGCTCTACGAGCGATTCGAGGAGCTCGCGACAAATATTCGCGGGATCCTCGATCTCGCGAGGAGGACCGAGGACCAAAGTCTTCCGGTGGAGGACATCTATCGGCAGATGGGAGCTAGGAAGCGCGAGAGCCGTGCTCCTTCAACGAGTCGGACGTTTTCCGAAAGTTGGGGCAACGATATCCTCGAAAGTTGTTAGCCGGGTGTACTCGTTCGGAGGCAAGATCGGCAACGAGAGCGGCAGGTTTCCGTGTTTGGAAGTAATCGAATAGACGGGGTAGGTATCCGCCAGCAAAGGGGGCCATCGGCGTCGAAACGCAGCGGTGGCTCGTTTTACGCCTCGCCGCGCGCCAACGCCAGAGGAGCTCGATGCTCCCACCGAGTTAATTCCAAACTGCGCGGAACGCCGATAAGAGGAAACGTGGAAGGAACCTCCGAGAACCGCCCAAGGAATTCTCTCTCTCTGTCGTCCTCTCCTGTTGTCTCACTTTCTCCGTGTACCTACATTCTCTCCCAGCGAATTGAAACGTTCGCGAGGTTCAACCCTCCAAACGACGTTAGAATCCTCGTTCCCCGGATCTCTCAGCATTCCCTTCTTCCGGTTACTCATAATCCTATTCCACTCTCTCCTTTCTTACTTTGTTTCCTCCTCGATATTTGTATCGCCGATTTTATTCTCTTCGAGACTCTCGCCGACGTTTTCTCGTGCTCCCACGCTCTTCGTCCTTCTCCAAAGCTCTCCTTCTCTCGAGAGTCGGAGGCGTCGAGACGGGACAGCTTGATCCGATTAGGATTCGGTATATAAGACCCCGACGGGGAACCGACCATCCTCTCGAGGCTACCCTCTAATCGCCGATTATGGGAAAATTAAGCGCTCGTCCCTCCTTTCCGCTCGAAACCCCGTGCAATCTCCTCAAACGGGTCTCCGTGCCTTCCTCTCGTCACGGAGACGAACTTTCCTCCTTGCCGGGCTACTTTTCTCGTTCCTCTTTCATGACTCGTCTTCCACCGACTCGAGGAGCTTGATTTAGCCGTGAAAGAGACGAAGCGAGACCGCGGTAAATGATAAAGATTCAGCGGGAAAAATTTTCAAGTCTTTTGGGACCCTTCGCGGGTGGTTCGCTTTCAAAGCGACAAACGAGGCCCAGCCGAGGCCCCGAAGAAGTGTGGAAAATGGTTGGAGTGTCTCGGAGATTTTCAAGCTTTGCAAAAAAAAGCAATTACCTCGGCTATCGGCCACCGAGTTTCTTCTCTCCACCGAAGATCGATGGCTTCTAATACCTCAAAGTCGATACTCCCTGCACCTTTATCTAAGCCTCTTATCTGCAATTACGTGAAAAGCCCGTGACGAAAAAGCTCCTCTAATCACCGCGGGACCCGGCGATTTTCCGGTTGGACCTCGCTTTAGCAGAGGCAAGGAGTTCCCGGAGGTCGAGGCACCTTTTCGCGCGGAGGATGTCTCCGTCGTGGGACCGTCGCCGGCGGGAAAACGTAAAGGGGAGAGTGAAGGTGTCTCGAAATTTCTGCGAGAGAAGGAGCACGAGCTCGTATTTCATCGTTAAAGTATTCAATGGAAAATTCAGAGAAGCTCCTTAGCGGGGCTCGTGACCGAAACCCGGTCTCCGGAGATGTCGTTTCTTCCGTTTTTAATCTTTCGCTTCTCGTGTTCCTTCCTCTATTCCTCTCTTTTCACTCCTGCGTGCGTCTTTTTCGGTTCATTCTAAAAGTGGCGCGTTTCTCGCCAAAAATTCCCATCTGATTCGAGATCCCACTTGCCCTCCCTCTCGAAATTGAAAAGTCTCTTTTCCCGGGCGATGGCTCGATGTCAAAATTGAATCGGTGCTCGCTCGAGTCGAATTCAGGTTGTATCTTCGAGATAAAGGCTTCTAGGGAGCCGAAAAAAGAGATGGAAGAAGATAGAACGGAGGGGTAGAACGGAGAAAAGTGGGACTCCCGTTGGAGAAAATTTACCGCGGTTTACCGGCGACACGTTGCGCGCGGCGAGCACTTTTCCCGGACAACCTTTGGAATAATTTATCGCGAGACGAATAATGTATCGTCGGCGTAACTCAGCCTCGTCCAGGGAACAGTTTCCTGACTGGTAATGGAAACGCACATTCGGAACTGCAGAGTTTCCCTCCGTCGGCGTCTTCTCCTCCCCGGAGGAAGAGACATCTCAGGGAGGATGCCGGGAGTTCTCGCGAGAAGAGGCGAATGGAAGATACGGAAACGGCGACGGAGAAGAAAATTCAAAGGAGGGCTCGAATTTTCGAAAAGACGAGCGCAAGAGACGTCTCGGCAAAATTTCCTCTTCCTTCCACCCTCCTCGGTTTCCTCGGTCGATCGACTCTTTCCTCGGAAGGCAGGCGGGGACAATTCCAGAAACACGACAGTGCTCATTAGACGATTCGTCGAGAATTTTAAAACATCCTGTTTTCCAAGGAAATTCCCGTATCGATCTGCAACGGAACCTCTTCTCTGGCGCCGAGGAAGGAGAGAGACTCGAGAGGAAAACGGGATCTGGGTTCCTTGGCGATCTTTCCTCCCGGCTGACGGCACCACGGATCGTCCGTTCGTGGCGACAAATAGCCAAGAATGAACGAAAATGTTCGTTACGTCGAATATTGCCCGGCTGATTTATCGAGGCGCTTTATTGTCTCGACCCTCGAAATAAGAACGCGCCGCGAAGATAATATACATCGGGTCGAAGTTCGGCCAGGACGGCCACGAAATGGCGCGTAAAAAATTGCCGATCGATGCCACGACGCGTCATGAATCATAAGAGATTTCGGTGTGGCCTCTCGAGCGAGAGGATTCTCCGGCGCCCATCGTTGGCCGTTGCCCGTCGAGGAGAGGAAACGGCGAAGAGGAAACCGATGGTGAGATTCGCAGACCGTCCACCTGCCATATTTTTCCACGCGAGAAAACTCATTCGTCTTCGCCGCCACTCGCGGCAGATATTCCCTCCTTCTCCTCTTTCCCCATCCTCTACAGGGATTGCTCCTCTTTTTATCTTCGTTGCGAGCAGCTGCTCGAAAGGGATATACGTTTCCCCTTCCGCGCGATCGCCGGTCATCTTCGACGGCAGGTTTGCCCGTGCGGGATGAAATAGATAAGAATTATTTCACCTCTGGAGAACCGACCGGAAGAGCTCCTTTCCGGGCTTTTGCGCCTCCACGAGAATCGTTGCTCCTCCATCACCGTCCATCGTTCATCTTTCATCGATAGAAGCCACTCGACCTCGTATCGTGAGTTTTCCAGACCGTCGTCGTGGATGGACGACGCTACCGATTCTTCGGAAATGCTCTCCGCGTTTCCGCTCGGCGGATCGCTGCATATCCGGTCGAAGGAAAAGGAGACAAATTGCGGACGTCGAGGCCCGTTCCTCGAAACTCGAGAGCCCGAGGCGGCCGATTGTACGCTTCTCGTTGATTACGGCTCGAAGAGGATCCACTCTCCTTTGAGAGCACAGAGTCCCGAGGATCGCAAGGATATTCCAGTCACGCCCGGGATTCGCCGTGACGTCCGATATTCGATGCGCGCGGATCTCCAAGGACTAGGTGGACCTGGGTACGTTCCGGTGCTCTCTCCTCTACGATCCAAGTAGAACGGAGCGAATGGACGATTGTAAGCGGATAGAGTCACAAATTAGTCGAGCAAAATTGGTCTTTGGATGCACGGTGGACGCGCTGTACTTTTGAAAAATCGGAAATCGTTCTGCGACTTCGACGAGCTCGACGAGCAAAGATGCAAAGATACGACGACAGTGGAGCGTTGACGGAAAGACGAGTCGTTCGGCAAATAGGAAGAACGAACGGTTTTCCAACGAAAATAAAACGTTCGACTTGGTGGAATGGATCGAGAGAATCATCCCCTCCAGGATCAAACGAGCCACCCTCTCCCCCGAATTTCGCAAAAGACTCGTAAAAGACTCGCTCGACTCCGCGGATATTTTGCGAATACCTCGAAGTTCGACCGAGGGTGAAAAATCGATTAAGCGAATCCTCGGAAATCCTAGGACGAGAGACGGATTTTTTCCTCGAAACGGATCGTTAGACGCGGGCCTCCGTGAAGAATCTTTATCAAGATCGTTTCAGAATTAAGAGAACGTTATCTCGGCTGAGGCACGTGTACTCGAATTTCGAAATTTCCCGAGAATCAAATGGAAAGAAGCGCGGAAAACGCAAAATCGCGGAGCCAAGAAATGTGCACGGCGATCGGGAAAAAGGGAAAGAGAACAAGAGAAAAGGGCAGGACACGCTAGGCAGCATGAAAGGGACGAAAAGAGCAGACTCGACGAGAAAGACGAAAGTACGGTTTTACGGCTCGGGATCCGAGCAATGGTAATTGTCGGCAGTCTCTCGCGGCTCATCCTTCCCATCGGGACTCGTTCGTTTATGAGGGGGAAATAAAAATGCCGGTCACGAGACGAACGAGGGGGATGATTCGCGGAGAATGGCGCGAGTCGACGGACTCCAACGAGAGAGTCCTTTCCCGCCTGTTTTATGGTTCGCAGTGGATAATGCACCTAAAATCTGGTACTTCGCCGTATCCTCGTCGTCCGGGCGATAATTTCGCGGCGCCGCAACTTTTAACGAGGTTTACGACGAGTTTACGCGATTTTAAAGACGCTGGAACAGAATTTTTGCAGCTATTCCGCTGTCGTCGACGAATCTATCCGGAGAAACGGAACGTCCGCGAAGAACGGAAAGATGGAAAACCACGATCGGCGACGAGGATGCTGCCGTTATTTGAGGCGGAAAGGTCGAAACAAACGGTGATCGTAAAGCACTCTCGTCGAAGATATCGAGGGTTGTAAGTCGAATTAAAGACATTCCATGGGGATGGAATCCCGCGATGCGAATAACTCGAAGGAAAAATTGCTAGACCATATATCGGCCTCTTCGGGGAGTCCTGTTCTCGTCCGGACGACGTGGATCTCGGGGACCTTTTCTGGAGAATTTTTATTGCCGACACGGAGCGATATTACATAGTTAGTTGCCGTTGCGGCAGCTTCTCCATAGAGATCCGAGCGTTCCTCGCACGGCGACTCTTTGCCACTTTTAATCTCGCCCCTTTCCCTCTTATCTCTTCCGTCTCGCGAAAGACGAACGGCCCATCCCTTCTCTGCCTTCTTCGACGCCCTCAATGGGACCCTTCCGCACGATTTCGTCGCGTCACACCTTTAACCGTTGCTCGCGCCGAGTCTTCTTTAAAAGGATCTCCCTTTCGTCCTTTCTCCTCGGAAGGAACGTTCGGGAGATTCTTTCGGATCGGAAACCGGCGAGGGTGACGCGACGAGATCGACTCGAATCGAACGGATGGTCCAGGGAGAGAAGGTGTCTTTGAAGTCGAGTCGACTTTGCAGCCTCGGAGCCGTTCCGCCCTCGATGCCGTCGCCCCTGCCTTCTCGCAAAAAGATGACCCTATTTTCGACCTCCTCGTCGTGTCCTTCGAAGAAACCGGTTCGACTTGGAGAACATCGCGTTCCTTTCTCTCGTTCCTTGCCTCGACGCGCCGCGAGTCGGTGGGAGGGAAATTCCGCGACATTTAACCGATCCAAAATTTACGATCTTCGACCGAGAAAACGTCTCTTCGCCGAGATATTCCCTTTTGTCCGAATATCGTCGCGGAAGCGTCCTCGAGGAGGGAGGAGGAAAAATGCCCGACGAGCAATTCCCTCGCAAGAATGGGAGGAAAGTTATCCGAGGGACACGCGTCCGATGAGGGATGGCGAATTTTACGGGCTCGTAAACGATCTCGACGTCCTCGTAACTCAACCCGGTTTTCTCCTCGCTTCTCCTCGGAGCCTCCGGCTTTCCCTTCTCGTTTGCCTGCGTCCTCTTTCTCCAGGAATTCCCCCTCGCGACGGTTGGCAGCGTCCTCGCGTTTTCTCCTGACACGGCCATTCGTTTCACAGGGAGTCACCTGCCTTCTTTCCCTCCCTTTTCGTTCTTCGCTTTCTCATCCATCTTTCCGCCCGAAACTCGTATCTAACGACTCACCGACCGTTCAGAGACAAAGTCCATCTCCTCAAATACGTCTCTGCGGTCTCACAGTTGCTCCCTCGGGAACGGCGATTTTCGTTCCCCGCGAAGTCGCGAGGTTCCCGTTTTGGCGCCTCAGATTTCACGGCTTCGACCAACGAAAGCCAAGACTTTCCTCCTCGGGCTCCAGCGGTTTTCTCGAGTATTTTCCAAACAGGTGAAAGCTCCGATGTCGGATCAAATCCACCCCCGCGAGGAGATACAGGTAACGGAGCGGTTCGCGCGCGGAAGAGGGAGGAGCGACGATACCAGGCGCGATAAATTTTATCATCCAGCGGCGATCTCCGTTGGCCGATATCGAGGGCGATAGCGAGATTTATCGCGGTGCGCGGCACGATTCCGGGGGATCGCCCTCGACTCGCCGGTCTCGCGGCTCCTTCGGATTCAATCGAACCCGACCGATATCCCCTGTATCCTCAGTATTCTCGGCATCCTCGATATTTCGAAATCCTCGAGCGTCGAGGGTGCCGTCGACGTGCCGTCTCGAGCGGTTCGTGCCGCTCGCAAACCTTTCCCATCCTACCTCCTTCTATTTACG
Source organism: Cerceris rybyensis (assembly GCA_910591515.1). NCBI lineage: Eukaryota > Metazoa > Arthropoda > Insecta > Hymenoptera > Crabronidae > Cerceris > Cerceris rybyensis. The sequence goes on from OU342797.1 coordinate 952,165, forward strand.
ATCGAAATCCGCAAAATACCCTTCGATTTATTAGCCAACGCTGCCAGCAATCGCGACGAGGAAACGCCAAGATACCCAAAGGAGCGCCACCCCTTTGTTCACCTCTATCCGCGATATTTTCGCGAATTTTCTGCGCCGCTATGCATTCCCGATGATCGCGATCGGCGAACGAGGATGTAATCGTTTTTTGAATGTCGCGCGTTCGCTTGTAGCCGATACAGCTCGATCCAGGACAATCGCAAGAATAGTATCTCACCGTTGGGTCGTCCAAGGACTAACGGACCAGGGTCTCGGAGGCCGGAAATTGGCTGGGCGACGTTATATCCGAAATGCGAGGACGAGGAAGCCGCCGTAGACGTTGGTAGCGATGGTAGCGTTGGGAGTGATCGTACGAGTCGACGATCGGACGTTCCGGAGGCGCGTTAAGGCGACGAAACTACGCTCCTGCTCTGTACGAGCCAGGATGCTCGTCAAACGCGAACGATAGAGCTCACCGAGAGAGAAAGGGCGGAAGCGCGAAGTACAGGGAGATGACAAAACGGTGGAGGAAGACACAAAGCACCGAGGAACGCGAAATTGTAGAAGAGGGACGAAGAGGTTTGCCCCGGTCTTCTTCGGTCACGTTTGCTCGGCATCGAGGGCGTTCGCGAAACATCCAATTTCCGTGGAAGGTGCAAACCATAAAACACCACGGTGTTTCTATTTCGAGCAGAGGAAACGACGCGTGCAGGAATTCTCGTCCGATCGTCGTAGGAGTTTTATCGTTCGCTCCGTCTACCGAGGGTTTCGCGACGAGGAAGTCTCATCGACAGCTCCCTCCGTAAACTATTCTCGTGGACTCGCGTCGACGAGATCGTCGATGAAATTTCTATCGAGGCTGCAGCACCGCTCGTCGTCGAGGATATAATCGGAGAACGAGCTCTCGTTCTCTTCATCATAGCAACGATCGAAGTCGCGTTCGAGAGAGAACGCGAAGAAGCAGCCCGAAAGAGAGAGAAAAAGGTCCATCGTCGATAACGAATCAAACGAGCCGCAGCATCCTCTTTTCCGGACGGCGGAAAGCGCTTTTCACGTACTCCTAGATCCGCATTCGTGCGCGGAATCTCCCTTGCCCCCGGAAATCTCGGTGCACGGCCTCGTACGTCCGCTCGGCAGACGCCTTTAATTAAAACGCGGTCTTTAACCGTCGCTTTATACGGTGGGGAAAAAACAGTAAAAGCCGAAGATTTACGAACGCGCCCCAGCGTGGACTGCCAAGAATTTATGGCGGCGAGTCGTTCCCCGGTCCGGAGATCGGCACGGAGAACGAACAAGTGGCTGCTCGCGCAAATAAACAGGTTCGGAGTGCTTATTTTCCGAGCGGAAAAATCCCCGAAAGGATCTCACCAGCAGCGTTGAGCTCGTTTCTCGAATTTCCCACCGCGGCTGTTCTGGCAGCGGTCGAGAAAGGGTAGATCGGTTGGGAGAAAAATCGAGAGAGTCTCCTCGAGAGCTAGGCGGGTGAATTAAACGAGAAACGTGGAACGAGGAGGCGCGTTTCCGGGAAAGTCGGTGAAATATCGAGCAAACGGTCGCGCGTTATCGGGCGAAAAATGCACCGGCAGCCAGGGGTCGAAGGCGGTCGAGGGTAGTCGAGGGTAGTCGAGGGTGGTCCAACGGCGACGGGGACCGGGGGGAAGAAAATACACAAAGGAGCGGACGTGTGCCGCGTGAAAATATCGGCGGTCCGCATAAAAATAACATCGGCCTCGGCCACGGCGGAGGAATTTTCCTAAATTTTTCACGGTAATCGCTGGGTCGTAGCGGCCCAATACCCAAGTCACGCAGCCGCTCGTCGACACATGCCGCTCGGGCGACGCGTCGGAACGGAAGGGTAGAGAAAGAGAAAAAAAGGAGAGGAAGGGAGAGAGAAGAGAGACGAAGTGCCGTGCAACAGCCACCGAATGTAATTCAACGTGGCGCAAACACGTACGAAGTAGGTGTACAGGGGAGCAACCCCTCTTGCTCTCTGTCTCTCCCGTTTCTCTGCGCGATACAGACCGCGTCGACCAGGAATTCGATAAATTCGAATCGCCCGAATACCGGGCACACTATCTTCTAAGACGTCCCGCTCCTCTTCGTCGTCGGTCCTCCTTGCAAGAAATCTTCATAGGTAAGAACCGAAAACCGATTATCAACGGACGTGGAGAACGGCCCGCTGCATTCTCGCGGAGAGTCGAAAAGGGGGAAAATAATTTGCACTTCCGCGAGAAGAAACAGCGCAAACATTGGTCGTGAAGATTGCCGTTCCTCGGAAAGCCATTCGGCGCCTTTCCAAGCGACGCTGACGGCTCCGAGACGACGATCGACGAGATATCGCGAGGAATCGTCGAGGAATTGCCCCGCTATCTCCATTGTCTCGTCGCGGCTGGCGAAAGGAGAAGCTCGGCGCTTTCAAAACGGATTTGTCGCATCTCCGAGGAATCTTTCTCGCACGACAGAGCCGTTTTCCGCGAACGATTTCAATCTTGCTCGAGATCGGCGGGTAAACGTGCCGTCGAATCGAAATTTTCCGCGATCCTTCGTTCCGTTGAACGCGGTTGCGCGCGGAACGACCCTCGATCGACGGGCGTCCAACGAATTGCGAAAAAAAGGAGAAAAAAGAGCAACGGGAGAGGAGGACATCGCGACGAGACCGACGATAAAAACATCGCCCCCAAAATACGGTCGGGATATCGCAATATTCGTAATGCCTGAAATATCGCGGACATTGCGCGGCCTGAACGATCATTTTTCCCGGGTAATACCGTTAGTAATGCGCTAACGCAAACACGAGGCTTTTACATCATTTTTCATCCTGCATTTCCATCGGCGCTTTGGAATTTATCACGCGCCTATCGCCCCGACCGATGGAAAAAAGAGCGACCCGAGCTTCCGGAATTGCGTGAAATCCGTCTGGAACTCGGTTGAGCACGAATCGTGGAAACGAATCGCCTCGATTCCGCTTAATCGAGGAAATCGGTGAAATCGACTCCACGATAAATTTATATCGGCCTCGATGCCGCAACGAATTCGATTCTTTCTCCAATTTCCCAAGTTTTCGGTGAATTCCTCTCCAGATTGAACGACCTATCCATCCGCTTTTCCTCGGGGCCCGAATTTCTCCGGCTTCTCTTTTTCCTGAAGGTTTGAGTGCACCGGCAAAGCCCTAAAACTTCCCGGGAGGACAATGTAACGTAATTGCACGAGAAGCACGGTGCTTCCTTGGCAAAAAACGACCAAGGATCGTTGTTGCGGAGGGCTACCTGTGGAGTCGGCCACCAGCGGGGCTCGAAAGAAGCCCCGACGGGGGAGAAGGATGTTCGTTAGTTCCCCCGAGGATCGACGTGCCTCGTCGATCGGGCGTGGAACAGGAACGCGAAAAACGCTCGTCGACCCACCGACAGAGGCCAACGAGCGAGCTCCACCAACAAGCTCGACGAACAAACGAGAGGAGAGAGAATGGGGCAGAGTTAAATCTCCGGACAAACGAGAGAGCAAGCCTGCGATACAGTCTGGAAGTCGATAAATCTGATCGATGTACCGGAAAGGGAAGCCGTGGCCGAACGACGGAAGAGAGAACGAGAGAGAGAAGGTAGAGAAGGGACGAAACCAGAAGAGAGAGAAAGAAGGGCGACTGGAAGGAGGAGAGTCGGAGAGTTCGTTAAACGAGCTTAACGTGCTCCGCGGTGGTAAGGCATTACTCTCGACTAACGGGCCGTGTTGCAAACCCTATTAGCAATATATTTTCTCGCTCGACCGGACTTGCAGGGGCCGTCGTTGGACGGGCTGCCTGCCGGTCGGTCTCGCCTCTTCCGCCTCTTCCGCCTCTTTCGACTCTTCCGGTCCCGCTGCTCGGGCGATCCGCGTCTCGTTCCTCGCGCGTCAATCTCCGCGAGACTTTCCTTTTTCTTCGTTTTCCGACTGCCCCCTTTTGTCGCTGAAATTCCTCGATTCCGCTCTAGAGGTCGGCGGACTTCCGGCGGATCCAGGGATCGAGATTTGGGGGGTTTCGGCTGGAGCGCGAAATACGAAGGATAATTAGCGGGAGGACGGTGCATCGAATTGGCGGAAGGGAAAATCGTATTCGCGGGAGGATTAGGCGCAACTCTACCGGAATACGAAACGCGCTCGCCGAAGATCGAACCCGCGCCTCGAAACAATGGAGACTGAATCCTGTTTTCGTAGGGAAACGGCCCGATTGTCGGGAGAACAATGCCCAGTCCAGCCGGCATTACGTTTTAGGAAGCGAAAGAGCTCGGTCGGCTGGGACGTCGAATAAACGCGCTATAAAAGGTCGTGAATGGCGGCATTAGCGCCGTCGAGCCGTCCTCTCCGACGAGCGGGCCGCAATCTCGAGAAAGATTACGACCTCCTTCTCCGATGCCATCGACGTCCGAATCCAGCAGGAGCAAACGGGAGGAAACGAGGGAAAACTGGAGAAACGAGAGAAAGCGGGAGAAAACCAGAGAGAGAGAGAGAGAAGAGAAGCGTTGCGGCCGCGAGATTCCTCTTCCTCCCTCGTTCTCCTCTCCTTGTCTCTCGAATTGTTTCCCATCGAAACGGGAATGGCAATCGTTTCCACGATAAAAGATGCAAAACGAGAACACCTTCGAAACCGTATTGTCCTATCTCGGAAGGGCGATCGATTCTCGCGAATACTTTGCGATTATTGGCGGCACCCGAGACCAGGGCGATCGAGTTAGGCGGAGAACGCGCGACGAGGGTGAGTCGCGACCCAGACGAAGGAAAAGGAATTCCGCTCGTTGTTTGCCCGATCGCGGTAATGAAAAAGGAAAAAATCTATTGCCCGCGAGCCAATGGATTCTTGGCAGTCCCATCGACGAGGCGACGGTAGCTGCACGTGCTTCCAAATCGGGCCGAACCGTATGCGGAATATTTTGTCGACAACGGAAAGGCGCGACCTCGCTTATCGAGTTTACCCTCGGCGAGTTTCTTTCCAGCGTTTAGGCAGAACCCAACTTTGCCCCTCGGTCTGTCGCCTCCCTGTATTTTTCCCTTTTTCCCTTTTTGCCTCCTTCCACTTTTCCCCTTTCCGACTTTTCTTCCTCGCTCGAGCCGACGTCCTCTTCCTCAGCGTTTTCCACCGTGCCGGCTCTCCTATTGCCTCGCTCCAAAGAAACGGGGAACATATATAGTTGGAGCTGGCGTTGTCGCGACAATAGCCGGAGGCAATTTCCATCCTGCATCCGGTGAAGGACGTATCGGGATGAAACTCGGCCTGTTTGCGTTTACCGTGGCTATATCGCGGATCAGGCCGATGATGAAAGAGCGAGGAGACCGAGTGGATAGGGAGACGGAGAGGAGAACCGAGGGAAAAGGGGGCAGGTTCGAGTCAGCAGGTGGAAGCTATTTTCTTCCACCGTCGACCACCCTCGCCTCCCTCGGCTTCGCGCTTTTATTTCCTCTTCGCGATTCTCTGTCCTCCGATTTCTTTTTCTTTTCCGCTCCTTCCTCTCTCCTCCTTCGTGTCCTTCCACCCTCACCCGATCGCTTCCACTCGACGTGGAGAAGGTATTACGGCTGACGTCTACCCTTTTCTTTTCGCAGTACCACCGGCGAAGCCGATAATCTACGACGCAAAGAGACGAGACATGAGCAAACTCCTCGAAGCCTATCCCGAAGGAGCCGACCTGTTTCTCGTCTGCGAGGTTCACGGAGGTGAGTCCCCGGAGTTTTTTCCTCTTCCTAGATCGAGATCGTCTCGGTTTGCGGGCCTCTCGCGATAACATGACAATCGACGTTTTCTATTTAACGATTCGCTGCTTCGCGTAGTATCGACGTGACTTCGCGTATCGCTTCAATAATCGTTCATCGATCCGTCGATATTTCGCGCGCTTTGCCAACTTCTGTCGGCATTGGTGGATAAAAAAAGCCAAGCCGCGCCCTAAACACGAGAAATAATGGATGGACGACGAGAACTCGTCGGACTTTGTTTTCCGAGGGACAGAGGATAAATTATCATAAGTGACCGTACATCATTTATAAGAAAGACGCGGACAGGATCCGAGCATCCGTCACACTCGATCAAACGGTTCGACGACGTCGACCAACCTCGGCCAGGGATTGACCTCGTGAGAGAGTCCTCGAGGATCAACGTCCGTGAAAATAATCGCCTCCGGAACGGCTTCTCTTTCTTTTCTCTTCCGAAATTCGAGACTGGATGGGAAGAGGAACAGTTGGCGATTTAAAGTCGATCCTGACCGAGGACCGATTTCCGATTGGAAGACCTCGAGATCTTTCGTCGAGGAAGGAACAACTTCCAACTTTTCACGAGTGCCAAGTGTTTTCCAAAGTGCTCGGCGAACCTCGGAAGAAGCTCCGTTTTGCTCGCGTTACGGCCAAAGAAATTGCATAACCCTCGAACGTCGAACTCGCGACGAAAAAAAAAATAAGCCAGAAGCGTCGAGCCGTCGAGGAGGAAGACGGGAGGCGCGATTCCTCGAGTGTTGCGTACCGAACGAAAAATCCCATTTCCTTGAAACGCGATTCTTCGTTGGCGCGAGGCCAATTCCATTTAGAACGTTCGCCCTTCGCATACTCGAGGAAAGTGGCGGCCGAAGATGGACGAAGTAGACGAAAATCGTCTTCCGCTTCGCAGAAACGGCGCGCTTTTTCCGAGGTTCCTCGCGGTGTTAGGTGTCGCGTCTCGCGACGAATCAACCCTCTGGACCGATGCCAGCTTTAATCTCTCAAACTCCAACGTTTTCGCGAGCCGAGTCACGACCTCGCGCGAATCTCTGCTCTTCTCTATCCAACAATTATCGAGGAGAATCAACGGAAGCCGATCATCGCCGAGAACCTACTCAAACCGGAGCTCTCCGCTCGAGGGAACGAGGTTCGAGCGGAAGAGAGAAGGAAAAAGGAGTCGATGGCGATTTTCCCGCGTTTATTTGCGCCAGAGGAAACGAGAGATAAGAGAATCGAAAGGTCGAAGTCGACGATGAACGTCGCGAAGAACGAGATCCTCTGGATCTCGGCCAACTTCCGGTCGCGTCGCGGCCCAAAGCTTTCCTTCGAGTCAAAGATTGGGCGAACCGTCCGCGAAGTTTCATTTTTAACTCCTGCGAGGCCTAATGGAATTGCCGCGTAACTTTGAAGACGCGTCATTAAAACGCGCGACGTCCGGAATTGCAGCAAAGTACGAAAACTTTGAAGGCGAAATTCCGTCGCCCGGTCGTCGCCATTTCTCGAGCGACAGCAAACTTCCTCTTGGAGTCTTTCGCCTTCACGAGTGCTCAGGTAACCGATGACTCCGAAAGCGGAACCTCGAGGAAACTCGAATATTCGAGGCAAGTGAAAAAGTCTCAGAACGAGGGAGGAAAACGAAAAGCAGAAAAGATTCGTCGACGGAACTTTTCGGCAAATTTATATTTCCGTTCTCCGGTCCTGCGCTCTCGTCTCTTTCCGGAAACGTTCGACCCTCTGGGTTTCACGTTCTCGGGAAAACAGCCCAGTGTCACTTATTTGCTCGAATATCGTCGAAAAGAAGCTTCGACCCGACGTGAATCCCTCGGGAGAGGGAAATTAGCATCGGTCTTTTGGGAATCGCGCATCGATCGGTTTTCTCGAAGGCGAACTTTCCCCGATTCGTCGCGTAGAGACGATGTTTTCTCGTGCAGCGTCGGTTTAACTTCTTCTCGATCGTTCGAGCAAGACTCGCAATTTAGTTTCGATACACGAACTGCGCAAATAAAGCCGCGGAAGCTGCTTCAACTGGGTTGCGAAAATCCGAAGAGTTTGCTCCGTATTGGCTAGATCTTTGCCGCCCGATTCGTTGGTTGAGAAGCCATCGGGAGAGTCTACCGATAAAACTCGAAACGATCGACGTTGCGAGAGTCCTCTTAAAAAATTTGTTGACTCCGAGTCGGCAACGTTTGCCCGAAAGTAAAAGTAAATATCGTCCGGTTGGCTGGAGATGTCCGGCCAAGTTCCTGGCGAAGAACGTTTCTCGGCCGACGTCAACGAGAGACGAGCTTTCGTTCCTCGATCGTTGACTCGAGCGAAACGTCGATACGAATTTGTGGCGAAAGCCCTGCTCGCTAGCCTTCTCTTTCTCTCAGACTAGCGTGAAAGAAGACACACAGAAGAAAGAGGAAAGAACCTCGGAGAAAATGAAAATCGTTCGTGACGTCGATCGAATTCCATTCCCTCGAGAGGATCGACGAGATCTTTCGATTAATTTGCTCCGCTTTCCGAGTCTGACTAATTTGCAGAAGGTAGACGATTTACTTCCTCGGGAAGCAGGAAGGTTTATCGTAACTCGCGCGTAACGTCAGCTAGAAATAAAGACCCTTTTAATAGGTGGGGGGTGGATTACCGTTGCTCTCTCTCGGGTCTGCCGGTTCTCCCGGTTGCTAGAGGGTTTAGGGTTTACGAGGCAGCTACCGCGGTAGCTCGCAGGAGCCAGAGGTAGATTGCAGCACCACGCGAAATTCCCATAAGGCCCTCGTCGTATTCCGCGACGACCTCCGAGGCCCGAAGAGGATCGCAGGCTGCCTCCAGCGATTACTTTTGCCTGCGATCTTAAGCCCGCCAGGATAAACTTCGCGGGATAATGCGAAAACGAGAGAGGCTGCACGAAAGCCGGACGAAATTAAGATCTTTGGAAAGAACGTCTTCAAATTTGCTCGAAGAGTTTCGAGGCAAAAAAAAATCGAAGGATTATGGAGCTCTTGGAGCCTCGCGAGATCAAAAGTCTAAGATCCTGAAATTGTTTTTTCGCGATCTTTGGTTCTCCCTTTGTCGGCTTCCCGAACGAGAAGAGAAGGAGGAAAAAGGGGTGACACGTGAGCGGAGCTCGTCGTTCGCTTCGTTCGGCAATAAACGCCAAGAGCGAAGAGAAATTACGAGGGACGACGCGAGCACGGAGGGACGTAAAACGTCAAGAAGGGAACGAAGGGACTTCTCTGGAATACCGAGGCGACGTCCTGGCGTACGTTGCTACGTCCGCTCGTACTCTCGTTCCCTCTCGCACCCTCATCCTGTCTCCAACTCGGCCTCGTACGTGTCCGTTATCCTGTACGCGCGGAGGAAAAGTTTTCCGGGCCGGTGCGCAGCATGTTCCTCGCCTCGCGAGAGATCAAAACGACTGAGTGACAAGCCTTCTGGGTTTAATTTATTTCATTGCCCCGCTAAATCCTGCAAAATTCTAGCCACACGAGCCGGCACTCGAGGACGACGCCGTCGGGCTTCTCGACGTCGCTCCATCTTCTTCGGACGATGCGGAGGATCAACGCAAAGACGTTTCTCCGACTCACGAATCCAAGTTCTTGGATGAAAATTTGCCTTCGCAGATGTCTCGAAGTTTTGCTAAATTTGCGAAACTTGCCTGATATTCGGAGGAAGAGGGAGGCACGAGGACATATTAATTAATTGCAGGCACTTGGTATTTTCCTTCGCGACGATTTTCAGTCTCCAGATCGGCGATGTCGGCACCATTGACCGGGCAAATTCAGACTATCGTCGGTCGTTAATTAGTTGATCGGAGAAAGATACGGGCAACCATATACGAGCTAACCGTTCGTCGGAGAATCGGAAGACGCACGGTGCAATGCGAAAGGCACGTTCCGACCGCACATTGTTGCGAAACAATGCATCGTTTTCAGGTCTTGCCAGGCGCCACCGTCCCTCTTCGTTTTCTCCGTTTTCTCCCTCGCGGCCCCGTAACCTCGCGTTCCGGTATTGTTGAAACGTCACCCTGAACGCAATTTTATAGCGGGCCCACGGTGAAACGTTTGTTTCAACGCGGCTCGCCGGCAACGAGCCTCTCCTCGCTTTACCGCGACCGCCCATACACGATGCTCCATTTCTCCCTCTCATTGTTTCCCCCATCTTTCCTCCCCGTTTTCCACCCTCGCTTTTCGTTCTTTTTCCCCGGCTTTCCCGTTTTCCCCGTTTTTCTCGGCTTCGCTGCATTCAACGACTCTCGGAGAAAACGACGCTCATTTGCATAACCGTGAGCCGTTCGATTCCTTCGCGTTTCTTGGACCGCTTCTTGGACCTTAGCAGGAAAATCAACGTTCACGATCGACGACCCGTCCATTTTATCTTCATTTCCGAAATTTAACTGAGTTATTTCTAACCCTCATAATTTTTCGGGACTTGGCGCCGAGGTTTCTGGACACTCGGCGGGCTTTCGATCGAAGTGAAATGCACGTCGCGGGAAAACTGGGGAAAAAAGGGAAGAGCAGAAAATTCTGTTGAAAAAGTTACAACGAGACGGTCGGAAAACACGGGCCAATTGCTCCGAGAGAGGAGGATTTCCGTGGAAATGTCCGTCGAGGAAGAACTTGAAAATAATTCGGACATGAAACTCGGGAGAGCGGAAAACCCGATCCCACTTTGGCCATGTAGGCAAAACTGACTGGATTACAAAACGCACCCTCGAGGTTGCTCTTGTTTCCTCATCCACGCATTCGTTGCTCGCATCCAACCCTGGCTAAATCCAGGCCGAACTTTCGCCAAGTTCAAAGAGAAATTCCATGGACTCGTTGCATGCATCCTCGACACGGAAAGTCGTCGACGATTGCACCGAGCTACGCTTCGCTCTCCTACTTTCGCGATATTCCTTTCGAGTCCTCCTCGAGGCAACTTCCTCTCCTCATTCGCGAAAAAAAGAAGAGAGAGAGTGCTTTCTCGAAATCGAAGAGAGGTACGATCCCAAATTTAAATCTATTTGATGCTTCCAATCCTAAAAGGATCAAATTTTGCAAATCGACGTGGCTCGGTGCAGCACGTTCCTAGAGAAGGGGTTGAACTGGAGGCCAGCGAGGGGTCTTAGAGCCCTTACGCCGTAGCTCCAGATATCAGAGGGAATACGCAGAGGTCGGTCGAAAGCGCGAATGCAGAGAAACGATGATAAAAACAGGCCCGAAGAATCTCGGGGCCGCGAGTGCAGCGAGTGCAGCGAGTGCAGCGGCTGCACCAGAGGAAAAACAACGCGTGCCGTGTACACGCTCGGGAGGTTAATTATTCGTAGATCCAGAGCGAGGTAGTTAGACGCGGCCCGTTTGCGCGAGGCAAATAAAACATCCCGTAAACTGCTTACCCGCGAAAAAGCGTTCCTCGAAAGCTCGGAGACGAGAGTTGGAAACGCGCGGCAGGAAATTACTCGACACGGGCGCCGGGCGGTCAAAACCTCTCTAGAATAGAGAGATCAAACACCGACAGAGTCGAGGGGAATTTTTTCAAAATCTCAGCGAATGGGAGAAAGAAGACTTTGCCAGCGGCATCGGGTCTCGGAGTTCGAGAGAGTTTGGCACTCTGGTGCACGTACAGTGGGGAGAATTTGAAGGGAAGCGAAAGGGCATCGAGAGAAGGAGAAACGAAGGTGATATACTTTGAATTTGGGGTTTCTTTGAACTCGGGGACGGAGAAAATTTGCGGAGGCGGGCATTCGTTTCGCTGGTCGAAAAGAAGAGAAGAGGGACGAGCCCTAGGAATTTTTCTTCGCTCTCCAACCCCGACTTTCCATCGGACGCTAACTTCGACCGTCGCTCCAAATTGTCAAGAGCGATCGATGACGTTTGAAACGATGGTTCGCGCAAACGTGTAGAGTTCGTCAAACTCGTTTCTTTGTCATCGTCGCGCAACGTTGTTTTTTTCGCTCAAAGCTTGCCATCTCCTAGTCGGGTCTATCTCTTCCACTTTCAGCTTCGTAGGCAACGAAACAATTCAGTCCGATGCAAACCAGACAGTCAAACGTGGGACGTACGCTCTCGATTACTTTCTTCCATCGTCTACCTCTCGGATCACTTTTCGTTATTCTCTCTCTCTCTCTTCTCTTTGCTCTCAATCCCTCCCGCGCAAAACATCCGTTCTCGCCTGTGGACTTCCAACAACTGCAACGGAATAATTTGCTTTTCGAGCGAAAGGCTCGAAATTCTGGCTTCCGACGAGAAATCTGATCCGCGAGAAGATTCAAGTTGCGAGTGGGTCTCGCGATCTCGCGCGCTTTCGCGGATGCATTTTGACTCGAATTAATTCGAGCAGCGGTGCGCCCAGGCAAACGAGGGTCGACGCGAAAACGGAGAATGCAAAGTGCTCGACTTCGTTTGCATTCCGCGTTACCGTTCAACAGGGTAGATCCGATGCCCGAAAGTCGAGGAGGACGAGCACTCCGTGGAGAATATTCCGTGGGTGTTTCTATCACCGATTCGAATTCCTATTAGGTCGTCGGGAGGAAGGGAGGCATTTCGCGATGGGGGTGTTTTGGTGCACTTTTGGTCTGACCCTTCCCTGGAAGCCTGTCTAGCATGGTAAAACCTGCCGGGAGCTGTGCTCCCGCTAGCATAGCCTTCCAGATCATCGGGGCTCGCAAGCCCCACCGCCACGACAAGGCAGTGAACCACGATGGGGGACTTCGTTTCTTTTGCCAATTTTTGCTACATCGGTTTATTCGATAAATTTTATCGTTCCATTACTTTTAGCATCCAGTGAACGAAATTTCGCACAAGTAACCGTTATTCCCGTCGTTAAAGAAGAAAGAAGGTTCTCGACAGTGGCAATTTTTCAAGCCCGCGAGCGAACCGCTTCCTCGTTTCTTGTTTGCCTCTCGATTCGGGCCAAACGACACGCGTCGACGCACCGATCGATCCTTGGCCGAGGATTAATCCCTTTCGTCCTTCCCAAGAGGCAATCTCTTGCGCAATTCATTCGCGGAGAAGCGTCAACATCCGCCAAAGTCGATTTCTTCGTTGCCTCGAGGCCAAGCGGCAAGTGAATTCGCCGCGATTCGTCGTCAATCCTCTCGTGAAAAGGGAAAGAATAAAAGAGGAAATCTCGGAGACCTCGAATTTGTTCGCGGCGAGTCGAATTCAAGGCGGACGAAAGCGCGACGATTCGACGAGATTAAACGGAACGCTCGAATTGGCGCGGATTCCGATTAGAAGGGACGCTTTGCCGTGATCCGCAGATAGAGAGGAATCGCTCGAGACGGGGATACGCGACGATTTCGAGCGGAACATCTCCAACTCTCTGGCAATTGCGGAGAGTAGCGTCGCGGCGAGTGGTCGATCGACGGATGAGAAATTCGCGCGCGTAATCGAGACGGGGAATTAGGTGGTCTGGGAACTCCGTAGGTTCGATAAATCGAAGAGCGATAAGGGGCCATCCAAACGTTCCCAGGGCGATCGGTGGTATTGTTGCGAACGATCAGGAGCCGTCGAGAGCCGTGATTGACGAGCTCGCGAAGCCTCCCTGCGAATTCGATGGTCGATCTCTCGCAGTGAAGGACCAACGGTCAACCACCATCGTGGCAACCTCGGAATTGTCCTCGGTCTGGGACGAACGGCCTGCCGGTTTGCGGATAAGCGACGCCTAGGACTGCTTTCCCGCGATAATCGCCGTTAATTTGCCAAAGTAAATTCCGATCGAGAGAACGGCCGACTTTGCGGCGGATTCGCCGGAATCCGTTGTCGAGATAAGTCCTACTGGAAGGAAATGCTCCGAGCGCTCTCCCATGAGCCGCTATAAATCCGTCAGAAGTCTGGGAGGTTTTAAGTCCGTAGTTCTTATCCTCCTTTGCCGGAAAGGCTTTTCCGAGACGCGCGAAAGGTCGGAGAGAAGGCACGGAGGCGAGAGGCGCGCTTCTATTTGCAATTCGCTGAATATTTTTTCTTCGATGGTAAAGTTAGACCCTGTCCGCGCCTTCCTCTTCGCTTCTCGCAGTGCGTTCTCCAGTGGCGCGTTTGAGCGCGCTGGAATTCCAGCGAGAGGATCGAGGAGTCTAGCGATCTCGAGACGAGACGCGGTCTAAAGTTATCGGTCTGTTCGATGCAGGTAAGCCGCGACCCCGAGTAGCGTGGTTTCTGGAGTCGCAGATAATCGATGCTCCGAGCGAGGTTCGAGAGAGCCGAGGACCAGGGGGCGAAGCCAACGTCGTAACCATAAGCAACGTGACGCTGAAGGGTCTCACGAGGAGTCACTACCACGCCAAGTTGTTCTGCAAAGCGAGCAATACTCATCTAGCACCGCCGCCCACCACTGCCGTCGTCATAGAACTTCACAGTAAGTGAGCGTAATTCTTGTCGAAATTACTCCTCCTACCTCGAGACGTCGATGAGAGTAACTTCCGCGTTAATTTACCTTTCCTCCTCTGGCTCCTCCGCCTCATCCTCCTCATCCTCCTCGTTCGCCTCCACCGGCGCCGTATCGAGGGGTTATCGATCGGACGCCGATTTCCGCGCCAACTTCCGCATTCTCCATTCTCGGTCCTCCGAAGTAAACCAAACTCGAACAAAGAAAGAATCGATGCACAGCTCGAAAAGATGGCCGTTCCTTCGAAGCGAAACGAGAGCTATCCGGGTAGCCGATGTTCTCCGGTCGAATATCGTCTCGGAAGACTTCCGCGAAAGATCGAAAAGATAGGCAGCGTTCCGTGAGTCTGCAATTAACCGCGAACAAAGGAGGGGAAATTTCAATGGCGCCGTTTAATCCGTTTAAAAAGTCGTGCAAGCTTTCTCGACTGTGCTAACGAAACGGTCAATAGTTAACGACCCTAATTGCCCGCATGGCGAAAGACCGGCTGCCACGGCACTGACTAAAGACGCCTCTAAATATTTGAAGGCTCGCGAAAATCCTCGTTAAGACGGCCCCCCCTCGTCTCTCCTCTCCTCTTCGTTCTATTCGCGATTCTTGCCGTGCAAAGGCGCGTCGAGAGGTTCGCGATTCTCGGCTTCGTTCAATTTCAAAGACGAATTTCTCCGCTATTCGAGATGTATCCGCAAAAACGGGTTCCCCGGGAAACGCCGGTATCGATGTTCAAATTCGCGACTCAACGAGCGAAATTGAAACGTTTTTCTGCGATTACCGGACGAAACGGAAAGGACGTTCGAACGGATTCGTCCGGATCGTCGAAAAGCAATCGGGCTTTGGAGATCGTTAATAACGCCGCTGCTTTCGGAATCGGCCGCAATTTCCGAATCGGAGCGCCGGTTTCCATTAAAGGCCTTATGGAAAATCCGGGGAAAAGGGAGAGAGAACGATGACTGACATCTCTGTTTGGAATTTCTGAGGAGGGGAAAAAAAAAATTGGAAAAACCGTGGCACCGGCATTGTCGAGTATCGAAAATTTGTAGCGGTATAGCGTTCGTTGCAAGGAGTGGGATTTCTCGATGGAAGCATCGAGGATTCGCGTCGTCGATTATTCGACGCCCCCGAGGACGAGGCTTCGAGAGGAGGGAACAACTTTTTTCCATCGGCGGGAAAAGTGACGTCGATGGTTCGTCGATTGGTCGTCGAAAGTCGAGCCAGCAAAACTAATCGAACGAAAGGAATTAATTCCCCGGCGATATCGGCCTTCCGTTAAGAGTGCCTCGCAAAAAACGATATCTCGGTGCATCGAGCCGCGACTAATAAATTACGACGAGCAACGCCGTCCAACGGCGTCCAGTGGCTTTCAGTGGCCGTCGACGAGAAACAAACTCATATCTTTCTCCATAGTGCGTCGTCGACGATTCACCCTTTCCCTCCAAATACTTGACCCTTTTTTCTCTCCCACTAGCGTCTCATTCTCCCGATGAAGCTCATCGACCTTTGACGCGTCTCCTCGACGACGAGGAATCTGCAAATTCTATGCAGTCGCGTCGAGAAGAGGCAAAACGCAAAGGGAGACGTCGACAGCCTCGCCGGTATCCTCGCCGAGCGGGAGACTTTTAATTCGATTAAAAACTCTTTCGACCAACGACGGCTCTCATGATCGCGGAGGACGGTCGATGGAGGAAATTAATATTAATAATTTCGTAAGCACCGACGTGCCGGCTGATCGGTACGCTCGAGATTCATCGTGCGAGAAACTTTTACGCCGGACAAACAAGTTTAAATTGAATTGCGCCTCGCGGAAACTCTTTGCGAAGGATCCGGGAGAAGAAGGAGCGCGCGACTGAGGAGAGGAGCGAGAGGAACGAAAACGTTCGATGGGCAATGCGAGGCAACGTTGCTGCCACTAATAACAAAAAAATAGAGCGGCAACTATTATGCGCGCAGAGAGTGGCCCGTGAATGTTTTGCGTTAATCGATTAATATCCTCGGAAAGAGTCGGGCAAATTAAGTCTTTTGTAATCGTTTGCGCGCATTTGGTCGAAACTACTTTTACCATCGTGCAAACAGCTTTGAAATCGCCGGTAATTCTCGGAAAAACGAGTAACAGCGGGAGGATGAAAAAATTTTTCGTTAACGTGGGTATTAGCGGGTCGAGCGACGCGAGGGGGAACCGGGTGCCCGTTAAAAAATTTTTTTTGAACAATTTTGTTCGACCATTTGGATTAATACTCTTGCGGTGGATGAAAAATTTAGTTCTCGCGTTTCAAAAAAATTGACAAATCGTTGTACATCGGGAGCTTGTCCGCCAAATTTCGGGTCTCAGTGGCGAAGAACAGAGCGGAAACGTTGATTCTTAGCGGAGGTATTACGGTATCGGTATCACCGCGCAGCTTTCGTCCTCTAATTGAAACTAATTGTATTTAAGTGGAGTTAAACCGGAGGAACATCTAGCACGGTGATCTTTGGCAAACTGCTCGAGAAGGTCTCCCGTAAACTTGTCCCTTGGCTTTCCTAATTGGAATGAAATTCTAGTTGGCGCGCGTCGCGATTTATTCCATTCGAGACGTTCTCCATCTCTCGGTTTCCGGGGGCGATCAAAAATATGGTAGCCTCGTTTCCACGCTAAATCCACAAACTTCGTCGATTTTCCGTGTTAGAACAATTTACAACTCGGTTGGAAAAGTATCGCTCAAATTATCATCGACTTCGCCGGAAGGGAGAGGCCCACCTTGGAATATTTTCCGGCGAGCCTCCTCGGCGATTCGCCCCTCCGAATTTCCGCTCGACTGTCGATAGTTGACATCGGCGGTAACGATCTCCAGCGAGATTTCTCTTCCGGTTTTTCTCTCCTCTCGGTTCCTCTCGAACTTTCTCCTAGACGCCGAGGCGAGGAGGAGTCGGACAATCGCGTCGACGAGACATCGAAATTCACTGGTAACTTCGTTTCTCGATCCTTCGTTAATTGGAGCTAGAGCCCGGAGGAAGCGCGCCGCGAATAATCGAGGGACCGTTCGTTCGACCGCTCGAAAGTCTAACGAGACCGAGAGCCGGCAAGCTCGAGGGTCCTTCCTCGCCTAAGTCAATTACGTCTTCGATGGAGTGCTCGCGTCGAGATCGGCCAAACGACTCGTACAAACGACCCAACGGCGAACTTGTTTCTACAAATTATTGCCGTTGCGATAATTTTCCCGCCGATAACCAATAACTTGCTCCTCCTCCGTCGACTCGTTGCCAAATTATTGCATCGGAATATCCTTCTCGTCAGACATCCAGGATTTTGACCTCTTTGACGCAACTGCCGGAGGAACGGTATATTTGCAGGTAGAAGGTTTTGTTTCGTTTTGGCTCTTCAGTCGAGCAGACGAGAAAAAACAGAGGGTAGAAAGAGCTACGAGTGGCTTGGAATTGCCTGTTTCTCCGTTTATATCGGCAAAGCCGCTTCTACCTTTTCCTTCCTCAAGGAAAGGTCGCCGCGACAAAGAGTAAACTCTCCTCGGTTCTATTAATCTTCGACTAATTGGGAGTAGGTTCGATGAAGCGCGTGTCGTATAATTGGAGGATTCTTCCGGTGGGGAAGGGAAGCACTTGAAATTCTAACGAGTAGAAACGATGGCTAGCCGATACGCGGATACTCCGATCGAAAATACAAGACTGCCGCCGGCGACTCTACCGCTATTTGCATCGAATATATCTGCATATTTGTTTTATCGCATCCCCGATATATACGTGTACCTGGAGGATTCGAGAGTGCTCCGAAGAACGAGGAATATTTTTCTCGACTCCGTGCCCCTCGTCGCGGCTTCTCCTCGCTCGTAATTTCCCGCTTCCGATGTAGCGTTGCGCGCGGAAAAGCCGACGCGGTTAACGTCCGCAAAAATCGGGATAACTGAGCGAACCCTTGGGGGAAAAATTGAGGGCACCAGGGCGCGGAATTCCTCGAAACCGAGGGCAACTTGAAACGACGCTAGATCGTGGAAAATCCTTCGTCGTTTTTCCCGCGAGTCGACGCGATTGAGGAAAACTTCTCGTTGAAATTATTTCCCTCCGACTTTGACGTTCTTGCGGGAATTTTCCCCGAATGAAAGCGATCCGATGCAGTCGGCGAAATTTCGTTAGAATTCAGTACCAGAGTCTGCAGAAACGTCGGAAAGATAGTCCCGAGTAGATTTGCGGCGGTACATAATTTCGGGGGACACGGAAGAGGTGATTTCATCGGGAGAATGAAACTGGAGACAGTAGTCGGATCGACGGTGTCAGAAGCGCCGTAACGACCCTCGAAAGTACTCTCGGTAGAACGTGGCAGGAAGAACGAAAGGGTTTAGATCACTCCTGAGACGAATGAACTTCGCTCTCGTAATTCTCCCGCTCCCTGATAACTCGAGCAGCGTACGGCTAATAATTCTACATCCTCGACGAACCAGAAATTTGCCGAGTTTCTCCTAGGTCGATCGTTATTTACGAGATCGCTGATTTCAGCACGAGGCAAGACTTGGAAGATTACCTCGAAAAATTGAATTTGCGGGAAACTACGGATTGCAGTTTCGAAGGAATGTAAGCGCAGTCTCTCGAATTTCGCGGGATTTTAGCAATTGCGCGACGGCAGACTTTCTTCCGCGAGAAACGCGAATCGAATCGCGAGCGCGTCGCAACGACGACGTCGCGAAAGATAGGAAAAAGTCCTGTCGTAATTTATATTCTCGGTGTCTGGCGCTCTGAAGATCGCGGCTACAAAGGCTGCCTGAAATGAATTTAAATGACGAATTACAAGAAGGAAGCGCGCCACGGCGATTCGTCGTCGACGACGGCGCGAGAACCGCGCGCCTCGAGGAACGAGAGGTGTTCGCAGGAAGACGCACCCTATGAATTTTGATTTAATCTTTTTTTTTACACCGTTCGGCGAGCAACGACGATGTGAATTTTGATTTACAAATTAAATTTCAACTTTTCGCTCAAGTTCTACGGCCGGTAATTTTCCGGGCGCTTTTGTTTGCCGAGTCGCACTCGCGGCGAGTTCTAATTACGCGCGGCTTTCTTTCTCTCCGTTGACGTTTTTCCTCGCGCGCGCTTTTCCTAGCCACCCTCGTTTGCTTTTCTCCTCTCCTCTCTCCTTTTCCGTTCGCCACTTCGCGAGGAAACTTTTTAACTCGACGAAAACGTCGGGGAGACCAAAACGAAATGGAAAGTCACCGGAGAGCGGCGAGAAACTTTGCGGCACGACGTCGATGAAAATCGTGAATCGTTCGCGGAGAAAAACGCGAAGTTAATCGATCATCGAAGTCCATAAATCGATAGGGTGGCTCTTGGTTTCCGACTTCAAACGTCCAAAGGTGTCAGACCGCGTCGATCCAGCTGACCGCAATTTCGTCGATTCATCGCGGGGCGTTTGTCTCTCGTATATCCGAGGGCGACAAATCGAAGAAAAGATCCGCGAGAAAAAAGGACGTTGAAAGAGTCAACTTGACCGGGTCGGTGAGAAACGGCGGAAAGTTCGTGGAGAGGGTGAAAAAAAGAGCGCGAACGACAACAGCTCGCGTTTCCTTTTTCGCGACGCGAGGCAAGTTTTTGTTTGCGCGGCGAACGGGGCCGTTGTCACGAAATACGCGAAACTGTCAGGATCGGTAAGTGCATCAAAACGGTGGGCCGAGGAGAAAGAGGGGTGGAAAAAGTTGGTCGGGGCGAGGTCTGCCTCTGACACAGTTTTCAGCCAGATACGAGCGTCGTCGTGACTCGCTGCATAACGCTCTTCCCTCTCTCTTTTTCCCTCCTCTCTTTCGGTCTCCCTTCTTTCGTCTTCTTTTTGCTTTTTCCACGGACGGTGAATTAAATTTTCATTCGAGAAATTATGCCCGGAGCATGGAAGCTCGGTAATATCGCGCGACAGCGTTTCTCTCGACGAACTTCGCGCCGGCTCGTTAAATTAGTTCGACGCGCAAGCAAATTACAAAGTAATCGACTTTAAAGCAACCGAGGAGCGTTTTCGCGTGAACCCGGTTAGCCGAGAGGCGCAAATCCATCGTCGACGCAAAAGGACCGACGGATTTGCGTTCTTTTTCTCCTCCTCGCAGTCGTCCGAATACTCCACGATTAATTTCGCCAATAATTTCCGCGCGTTTGACGCACCCCCGATGCGGATTCTATCGTCGATGGCTCGGAATTTCAGGGATCTCTTTGCTACTCTTTGCGCGTCGCTCTTTGCCAACGAATATCCTGCGTCACTCGAGATCGTGCCATCGATAAACTTCAGAAGAAAATTCTTTGATCCATTTGCCCGGCTGAAGTAGCTACCCGTCACGATGTCAAACGACGTCGTTTTCACGCGCTACGAGTCGAAAGAACGAATCGTGCAATTTTCTCCTTCAACCTCGACCCAGCGAATTTCCCGGGTCGCCGTTATAATCCGCGCATTGACGCTTTTCGCGAAGAGACACCTATCCTATCCAACCACAAATTTACGGCTTACAAAGTTCGTGGGTTCGCGAATCGTACGAAAAGTTTGAAATCTTTCCGCCCTCTTCGATCGGCCCTCGCAACTGCTCCCTCGTTGTCCTCTCTCGACTTTGCGCGCTACATCGTCCCCTTCATCGACCACCTATCGACCTCCTATCGCTTCTGGTATCTTCGCGAAATCAGAAAAAGTTGCGAGGCAATAAAAATATATTTATAACGGAATGCAAAAACATGCAGGAGACCGGCTATTTTTTCCATTCTCGATCGCAGAGGCGGGAATATCGTCGAAGCTCCAACGTTCGGGGGCGATCGTTAATCGAGCCGCTTAAAACGATTTAACCCGCCACGGAACTGCAGAGGTCGGAAGCGGTGTCGGCTCGTAGATACGAAGTAACGAAGCCTTTAACGGCACGAACAATGACACGTGATTACAGGCCGGTAACGAGGAATGGCTACGCCGTCGCCACTTTGCGCGACGACTGACGCGATTCTAGGCAGCTCAACGGCACAACGCTGCTTCAACGTTTAATTAATACTCCCTTATTTCCTCGTTGACCAGCCGTCCGACCGCAACCCCTGCTAGTCGAATTAACGACCCACTCCCGGACTTCGGCTTCGACGGCCACCGTTTGTTCTCGCGATGGCCTTTTTCGATCGACGTTGCTTCCTTGGTGCAACCGACGTTATTTGCCCAGGGAAATACGATGGGGAAGGGAAACTTTGACGCGAATAGGCGACCGGTGGTCGATTGACGACGAATAAGATTTCACGCTGGCTCCAGCGCACGATTTTTGCGCAAAATGAACTGTCGAATGGCAGATCCACGGTGATTCCTCGCGCGGCTCAAAGTTCTCGAGATCTCGACGAAGGGGGAGGGTGGACGCTCGCCTCGAGGAATTCGAGCGAATCGGGGGGTCCTGGTTCTCTTCGACATGGTCCTCCAACACCCATCCACCGGCCGAAAACTTTTCGCGAGCTAGTATTCGGCTTGCTCTCTCATTATGGATCTTCGTTCGTTTCGCTTCCTTCCATGTATCCTGTTCCAGTTCGCTCGATAAGTTTCGACGTACTTTTCTCGGCAAGGACCGCGCAGATTCTCGACTTTTCCACCCTTTCAACGTCTCTCTTCCGTTCGTCATTTCTCCCTCCGATCGGGAAGAGGGGAGGATCGAGAGATATTCGAGAACGGCGAGAAAATGACGGGAAACTTGTTCTGACTATGCCATTCTCTCGTATGTTCGCAGTGAAGCCGCTGAAAGTTGAGATTTTGGGGAAGGACAAGATCCTCTCGGCGGGAAAAAAGTATGAGAGCAGATGTCAAAGCATGGGATCAAAGCCACCGGCCGTTTTAACCTGGTGGAAAGCTTCGAAGCAGCTCAAGAGGACGATCAAAAACGTAAGTAAGATCCAACTGTAATTTCCGTCACGAATCCCTGACAAAACCCGACCCAAAGTCGAATCGGCTCGAGCTTCTTGCTTAATTGAATTCCATCTGCCTGGCAGACGATAACTCCCAACGATTTCATCTTCTCCTTGCCTCCTTCTCCGTCCTTCTTTCTCTTTCCTCCCTCTTGATCACCTCGACGTCCCTCGATTTACGATCAGCCGCGATAACATGTTTGCCCCGAGTGTTCAGCAAGAACGAGCACCACGACGATCGTCCGATTCCTCGTTTCGTCGGGCCGACGAAAGAATTGCAAACGAGCGCGCAAACTACCCCCTGGCGCGTGGAAACGACCAAAAGAACGAGCGACTCGCGCGAAACCAGACCGTGGTTTCGCCTCTCTGACGCGATATCGACGAGACGGAATATTTCCAACGATTGATTCTCACCCCTTCGTTCCTCCCTGCTGCTTCCACGAGAAGGCATTCTCTTCGCAAAAACGACGCTGTCTCGATAACGGGAATACTCGAGGGGCGGACTAAAAGTCTCGGGGTGGCTGCGCGGACTCTTGGAAATAAATTCCTCTCCCTGTCTCTCTTCTACATCCTTTCTCGGCCTTCGTTCTCCTTTCATCCACTTTCTCCGCGTCTCTCTGTCCCTTTTTTTTCTCCTTTGGTCCTTTGCTTCTCGCTTACCACTGTCTCCCCGTCTCCCAACGCCCGTTCCTCCCTTAGTTATTCCAGCGACAGCTGATTCCTTTTTCTCTTCCCATCTGCGACCCTGTAAATCTACTTCTCTCGCGAAACACCTTCGTCTACGTTACGACGACATTCTCGTAAAAACTCGCAACGACGCGAGCTACGTTCGGTCGATGAGTCCGATTTCTCTCGCCTTTCTCTCATCTTTCTTCCATCTTTGTCTCATCGTTCGCGAGAACATTTTTTACCGTTGCCTGGACACGGCAGGACACGCCGAAGAAGATTTCGAGCGACGTCCTTTCTCGGCTAATGCTTCTAATCCGACCTGCTTCTTCCGCGTTGGCGCGTTAACCTGTCCCTCTTTCACGTTTTCCTCCTCTTCGAGCAAAAAAGACCGGATTCGCTTTTTACGGAAGAGTCTGAGATTCGCGGAGGAAGACGCGACGAAGAGGGACACGGAGAGGGAAGGAGAGAGAGCTCTAACGAGCAGCGAGCAAAAACATACAGACGCCTCCGAGTCTCGATGGGAGACACCCCTGCGGATCGGCGAGGTGTTTCGGTGAAAATTGGCTCCGGCAATTCCTCCTCCGTTTGGGCGACGTCGAGAGCCGGCAAAGTGAATTTCCAGGATGGAGAGCGGGCCGGCTCGTCGTCAGGGTCGAGCCACTTTCCTCTCTCTTTCCTTTGGTACTTTAATAATTCGCAATCTTCCCCTCGTTTCCTCCGCAAAGAGTACATCGCTTCGTCGCGATCCACCGGGAAGCGTCGAGGAGTCATCGACGCGGAAGAAGAAACGACGGAATCCATTTTCTTCGTGTTATCGGGTGCAAATGGACACGATTTGCTCGGTCCTGCTGACACGAACTGTCTGTACGCGTGTCCGGTACCACCTCGCCCATTCCACGGCTTCGACCACCTCGCTCGATACGACCTCTTTAAGTCCTCGAACCTACCCCTCGCGGCTAGGGGTAAGCGGTCTACTCGTCCGATAACCGTACACCTGTCCACGCAATTACGTCCAATTACGCTCGGCAACGTGTACGTTGCTCCCAAAGCGCACAAACGATCGTCGAAATATAATATCCCCGTTACCGTAATAACCGCGATCGATAAGAAACGACAGCGTTTAAACACCACGGAGATGGCACGGTAATTCTCCCCTCGCGGAGGAGGATTCGTAGACAGGTGAAAGTTCGAATTCGCGAGTAATACGCAAGTTTCACCGCGATAATTACCCCCGGGAATATGTTCGTCGGCGCCGATGCTGATAGCGCCTCGACGCTTCCATGGGTTGCGCCTTCCTGTGTAACAACGTTGACGTAGACGCCCGAAGACGCAATCGATTTCCATTAATAAAATACTCCCTAAGCTACTTAGCGCGTCAGCCTGTTTTTCCGCGGAACTTTTCCGACGTTAAATTGGACGGAAGTCGGGGTCGGTGTTTACGCGGAATAAAGTGACGTGTAACGAAGTCAGCAGCGAAGGCGGTAGACCGCGCGTAATTCGCGCAACGGCGATACGTTTTCTTGCGCGAGAAACTCGGAAACAATCGAACCTACTCTCGATAAAGCCGCGCGGGTTCTCTCTGGGCCCGTTTTTTCCAAGCTCGATCTTTTGTGGAGGAAGGCTCGCTCGATTCCGAACGAACCTCCCTATGGCTGGCTGTCCCATTTCCGAACTCAGGGAGCACGTACGTGGCGGTGAAAAAATAAAGAGACGGAGAAAAGAAAGGGGAGAGCGGGAAAAAGGAAAACACAAAAGGCAACGGAGAGAGGGTTGGAGAAAAGGAGCGAGCGAGAGAGAGATAGAGTGGAGGGATGGAAGGAAAAAATAGCCGCTCGACAATGCGGCAGGCGTGGTGGCGTGCCAACGACAGGGGCTGCTCGTAACTCTCGACGTGTTCTGTCTTACGAATTATCCTCGATTCGTCCTTTTTTGTCTTGGCTGGCGTAATTTCAAATCTTCCGGACGGCCACTTTCCGAGTTAGTTGGAAAAATATGCCCCGAGTTCTATCCGGCCGCATTAAATTCCCCTTCGTTGTCGTGACCGTCGCGCGACTACGAGCAGAACCGATCCCTGATAAATTGGCCGAGTACGAGCCGCTTTTTTGCCTGGCCGCAACCTCAACGAAGAACCGAAACATTCGCGCGACGAGGGAAAACCTTCTCCGCTTGTTTTTGCCAATTACATCGCGCGAACTCATCGTCGAAATATCGGTAGAGTTAAGTCGAATATTTCGCTTAATTGATCCATTTTACGGTTGCCATCGTTCCAGCGATAGATCCGCTCTACCTTCGGCAATTAATCGACGCAACAGATTTAACCGAAACTCCAATAGTTCGTCGCGTTGATATTTTCAATCGACTCGGCCTCTCGACTTTGCCGATCGTTCGATTGGAAAATGGAATTACGAGGAATGCGCGTTCGTAAAAAAAAAAAACGGAACTCTCGTCAGTTTTGCCCGTTACACCTAGAAAATATTTCGGAGCAATTGGAATTTCATCGGGGAAATTTCCGGAATATTCCCGGCGCCATTTCCATCCACGGATTCCAGTCGCGATTCGTCCGTTAAAGAGGTTCTTTAAAGGAGAGTCTGCCGAAAAAACGAACCGTCTCGACGGAATATCGAGGAGGCAATCGCTCGAGATCCCCGGGGATAAAACACAGAGATGGATCGGCGAGAGGAAGAACGAAAAAGGGGAGAAAAAATTCATCGTACGTTGGGAAGACTGTTTGAAGAGGAGTCGGTTACCGGCTTACGCGCCCCCCGCATAAAAGCATCGCTTTAACGTCCTCCGTTGCCCGCCTCGGGGAAATGTTACCGAGGAAATATCTTAGCCGGCTATCTTTGGCTATCCTTTCTCGGTCGTTACGATCCGCTCCCACGGGACCATTGGGAAATCAATGACCAAACTGCTAGCCGCTACGAGAAAATCCACGGAGCCTCGAAAATTCCTATCTTTCCTCCTTCTTTCTACGTCTTCGTATCCTGTCTATTCTCTGCTACGATCTAACTTCATCAGATACAGTAAAAATCATAGTTGTCGTGGTCAAAAACAACGGAAAAGTCTCTGGGATCGTTTCTTCTAGAGTGTACGGTTTTAAGGATGTTTAGACCCAGCGAGTGCTCGACAAATGAAGGTATAGCGTGGGAAAAGTTTCCCAAAGCGTCGACTCGAGAAGATGTTCGAGTTTTTCGCGGGAAAGCGAGAAAAAATCAAAGAAAGAGTCGTTGAATCGCTACCATTGACCCTCCAAAGGGGAACGAAACGGAAAAAACGCTGGAGTTCGTTATTGTTGGGAAAAAAAGCGTGGAAATTAATATGGAGCGTCGAGGCAACAGGAATATTCGTAGAAAATACAAGAGTTTCTCGATGATTTATCGTCCTGGCGACGTAGCAGCATACGACCGGATTAATAGTTTCATGGAAATGACAGACAGCTTGATAATAATTTATCGGCGCGTCCATGTAATTGCCATCGAACCATCTGGGAGCACCTGGATTGATAACAGCATCATCAATAACCGTCCGTGGATATGCGTATAATGATGTTCGAGGAAATGTAATCTCGAAATCAACAATGTCCAAGAATCGAGAGTCAATTAACGAGCGCGGTTATCGCGGCCTCGAAAATGACCCGACGAGGAGAGATCGCGGTTCCACGGAAACGTCACCGGAGCGTTGCAATTGCATCGACGTTTATCGCGTTAATCGGAAACAACCCTTGCTCCTCTGCGAACATTATCTTTCCAAAAATCTACGACAAATTCGCTGGAAAATTTTCAACGAGATTTTCGGGAAAGGTGGGCGTTAAACTTCCACCGGGAAGAGACTACGTCGAGAAGGAAGATCCTGGAGAGACGAAGAGGAAGCGAGAGACGTCGGTGGATCGTTAAATTCGTAAAACAATCGCGAACGAGCTCGATGATGCAACTGGGAACTCGCGGTCGCAGTGCAGGGCTCGAAGGGTGGATTTGGTGGGCCGCTTCGCTCGAGCGGAGGGAAAAGCCGCGCTGCTGCGTTTGCGAAAACGGAACGCGATCTCCCCGTCTCGTCCCGTCGCCTCGCGTCGAATCGAATATACGAGCGGCACGCTCCGTTCGAGGGCACTTGGAAAGAACAATCTCGGATGAAAGGGTTAAATAACGTGGAATTAACGAGTAGAGCTTCGTGCGAGCATACCGCAATCACGGTTTCCGTCGGCCTGCACGGCGGAGGGGCGCGAGAGGATTTCTTCCACCCCCCGTCTTTCGTTCCACATCCTCGTCGAGGGCGCGGGTAGAGGACGAGGCGTATTCGCGAGACGCTTTCAACGGTGGATGAAGTGAAATTGGTCGCCGTCGCCGAAGGTATTCCGAGCAACGATTACGCGACGGAGAGCAATTAGCGATCGGTGTCATGGTGCCAGGGTGGCATGGTGGCAGGGTGGCAGAAGGATCCGCCTCCACGTCGAATGGGTTTTCAAGCGAGCGACTCGGACGGTGCTCGATAAGGGGATCTAGCTCGCGGTTAATCACCGGGACCCTTCGACCCGGCATCGTCTTGGAGAGAACGACGCCGTCGACGAGGAGGACGACGACGTCGGCGACGCCTAATTCGTGGAATCCATTAGTCGAGACGAGAGAGAGATCGTTTCGCGTCCTCTTTCCCCCTAGGACCGGTGACAACAAGAGTAATGGCGATGGCGCGAGGATAATAGTCATCGTCTCGCCAAACTGCCAGAGTCTCCCTCGCGGAACGTCGCGAATCGGCCGAGACGTGTCGCGAAATGTTACATCTTTCGTACGGAGAGAAGCTGACTTTAAATTTAAAATAACTCCATTCACCAACCTAACTTCCGTAGTGTACCGCCGGAAGGAGAGGCCGATCGTTGATTCGAGCGACGACGATACAATTTGTTCGCGCCGGAAACCATCGTCGATTCGCGTCGCAAAGAGCGAATAGAGATCGCATTGAAAACGGATATCCGAGCGAGAAAATCTTCTTTATCCGGTCCGTAGAAAGGAGCGGAGAGAGTCTCCGGAGGGACGGAGACTCGGAGGAGAATTTTTGCGCAACGATAAAGTCGTGGCGGAGTAGGTGTAATAAATTTTGGCTTCCCCGAACGGTACCGGTATCGTTGAGAAAAATACACTCCGCATCGAAGGCAACCGAGGCTTTGCTCTTGGTCAACGCGAAACTATACGAGAGGATCTGAAGAAGGAGAGGCACGAGCAGCGAGAATGGACGACGAGAATCGAGAAAGAGTCCCCGGGAGAAAACTCGAATCGCAACGATTCACCGTCCACCGTCGTATTTTTGCGATAAACCACCTTGGAAAATCCGCGAAAAGAGCGAGAAGGAGAGAGAAAATCTTGGATTGTATCGCGCGTGCCTCCTGCCAAAACCTCTAATTCCTATCGATTCTTGGCCGAGTCAAAATTTTCACCGATCCAATTTTCATAGCGGAGGAAAAAGCATCGTTGGGTGAATGCAAAATTCCCTTGGTTCGTTCTACGAGCGTCCGGATGTCCCGGGAAGCAGGGAAATCCCCGGAAGGCCAAAACGCTCGCAAATTTATCTCCGAGGAGCGATTTTCCTGGCAATATCGCGCTGCAGCTGGGCTTTTCCCCGTGGATACGCTTTAAGCTCGAATTTGTCGCGGTTTCGGCCATTATTAGCCGGCGGATTTTATCGGGAATTATTAGCGGAAAAGTTTTATCGGCGACGCTGCGGCTCCTCGTGTTTCGCGAAACTTCTCATCCCGCTTCGAATCGTTCGAATTAAAACTTTCCTCGGGAGGCTACTTAAGGAGCTCCGTTCCTCTCGTCGATTTTTAATTCCCGTCCGTGAAATCTTTTCGCGATAACGCTTCCTGTCTCCTCGTAATTCACGACCTTAACTAGATACAAAATGGAGAAGCCAGTAGATCGATTTTTCGCGAAAGTATCGTCCTTGACGGAGAGCCACGCGGATTCCGAGTTTCGGGTCGAGAACCGTTCATCCCGGGGCACGATAGGGCTTCCTTTCCATCGGGGAAATTCCCTTTTTTTTCCCGCGCTCCAATTTCATCGTATACTCGCGAAATTCCTCTGTCGACGATGCTTTTGATATCGCAAGGAAAAACAGCCACCTTTCTCCGTCCAGGCGGCTGCTGCGTGATTTTAATATCGAATGCATCGCTCGGACGCTCGATCGATTGCAATCGGCATAAAGTGGCTTCGGGAGATAGTCGGCGAATGGATTAGCCATCGAATGAGCAACGGCGACGAGCATCGTGCATGCGCGAGACTCGTTTCGCTTCCGTCTCTCCTCCGATCGTAAGAGGAATTCCTAACGAGATTATCGGCTACTCGGGCTAATGACTCGCCCGGCGATGGAGCCGGCCGGCTTGTTCGACAAATTACTTTTTCCCTGACTCCTCTTTTTCGAGCGACGCGGACGCCTCTTCAAAGCGGAATCGACGATCGAACGAGCCGCGTCGGGCCCAGCGAATAAATCGTGTCGGCCTCACGTCGTTGTTCCATTAACGGAATTTTTCTCTCGCGAATCTCGTCGCTCCGCTGGCAAGAATACGCGCGGAATTTTGTAAAATTCTGTCCCACGCAAAAAGAAACGAAGCACGAGCAATTATTAACGATCACTCCGGCGAACTTGTTCAAATTCTGAAAACGTACGCAGGTGTGGCGGCGATTCGATTTTAATTTCCCACAGCTTCGTTCGCGCGCTCGCTCTTTCGCCGTTGTTTTCCCCAACGAACGCACGGAGAAGGCGCAAAGAGACGGAGGTGCGGGTATTTTCCATGGTCGAATCTACATGAATAACGACCACAAAATTTCACGACATCCAAACGGCACAAATTCATCGGAGGAGTTCCACTTTCGCGCGTACCTTTCGATGAATTCGGTCGCGGCATCGAGAGAGTCGTTTTTTCGGTTCATTCCGGGACCAACCGCGTCTTCCTCGTCGATGCGACATTTGAAATTGAGATTCGTTCATTTTTCTCGTCTCCTCGTCGCGCGGACTTCGACGTTTCTACCTCGTCTATCGTTATTTATCGTCCGCCTTCCGGAACGTTCGCCGGAAGCGAGAATCGCGAGCTTTTTAAAAACCGAAAAAGAGAGAACTCCTCGTCCCTGTGTGTTTTTTTTTCGTTTACCATTCGAGCGATCGCGCTCAATCGAAATCCCTCGGGGTAGTCCTCGAACAAAACCGTCGACGTTGTCGAAAGTTGCGAGTCGTCGACGGACCGACGAAAAGGCGGAGGAACCCGTTCGCTCGGGAAGGGCGGGAGAGCTCCAACTTTCCCGGGTAAAAATGCAAAATGAGAAAGAATTAGCATGACGCGAGCGACTCCCTCGAGCGAGGTCGATTGTCATGGAAATGTCGAGGCTGATCCGCCAAACGAGCGCGTTTAGTTCTGAAATTCAGGGCAATTCTCCAATTTCCATCTCGACGGTCCGCCGACAAGCAATTGCCCCGTCGCTCTTTCCACCGTGTCCGCGCTAATTTGCCCGCCGATTCAATTGACATTAATTGCATTTAATCGCTCGGCTATTGACGTCGAGGCAAGTTCTTTTCGCGTCGTTGGTAAATTCTACCTTTGAAGCGACGGAGAGGATGTCAAAAGCTTCGATAAGAGTATCGCAGGGATGCAAGTGGAATTGGGATAGTTTCAGGAGGACGGAACGAGCGTGAGCGTGCTGCAATGGACACCGTCGGTCGAGGACGAAGGAAAGTTCCTCGTTTGTCGCGCTACCAACCCCAAACTCCCGGAAGCCGGTATCGAGGAACGATGGAAACTTAAAGTACACTGTGAGTATATACTTTTCTCCGTTAAATACATCCAATCGCGTCTCCGCGGCAAGTCGAGAAGAGACGATCGTCGACGGTGAATATTGGATCTTTTATTCGTCGCGTTTCGAGTAGATCGACGAGCGCGAAAAAGAGAGCGAGGAAAAAAAGCGGGGAGCGATCGTTTCCAGAGGAACGAAATCAAAGCGCTCGTCCGTAGCGTAGTAAAATATTTATTCGAGGGAAAGTTTCCTCTCCTTCCATCTCGCTGTCTTCCCTCGTCTCGTTTCCGCCGCGAGCCACGGAGAAACGAATTCGATTATTTCGATAAATTCGCAAAAGCCACAGCAGAGGTATTTCCGTGGGACAAGAGGGAGGTTGCACCGCGCGATTGGAATTTCATTCCGACGCTCATTCGCGAATAACGTATATCTCTCCTCCTCTCTATCCATCTTCCTCTATGTTCCACCTCGAGGAGCAGTTCTCTCAAGTTTAGGATCTCCTTAAAGGAAAACCCCGTTTCCTAGATGGAAAGCCGTTCTCCGAACCGGAATAACAGAGTCAAACGATTTTCGGACTTAAAGGTTGCCTCGATCGGCACCCCGACCCTCTCCCAAAATCCTTCTCGACGTTTTGCATGTCGATCCAAAATCCTTAAAACGCTTCTTCGAGATCGTAGCCTCGTCCGAGGATAACCTCGACGAATTCCTCCTCGCTGGAGATCGCGTTCAATTTCCATTTCGATGGGACACCCCGAGGATCCCAGAGATTCGGCCGTTTCCGGGTTAACGTCCCTTCGACGCATTTCCCCGACGTCCCGTTTCTACGTGACGGAAGGCCAGGTAGCCTTACCGACGAGCGAAATTACGCGCAGGGCAATCTGTCCTACGAGGTTTGCCCGGCTAACGGCATCCAGGAACGTCTGCTCGTTCGATATAGATACGAGTTATCGTTATCCGTTTATTTACGACTGGCGCGTCCGATCGGCCACTCGATGCATCCGCTATTATCCTCGTTTCCGGCCTCTGTGCCGGGAATTTGGCATTAGTCCGACTGGTAATCGCATCCCGCGCACGAACGCGAGCCTCCGAGGAATCTCCGCAGGATGCTCTCTCGTCTCGCCTCGCCTCTCCTCTCCTCTCCTCTCCTCCTCTTTGACCGGATTTACCGATTTCCCCTCTCGATTCCATTCTACGATCTCGATGGATGCGCGTTAACCGTTCGGCTTCGATACAACTGGCAAATAATCGTAATTCTATCTCGTCGCTGAGAAAGTCCTCGCGTCCTTCGAGCGTCCTGGTTGCCGTGAACGCGCTCACTTTGGCGACGATTCTCGTGTTTTCTCGAGCTTCGAGAAATCAATTCGAGAATACGACTCGTTGGGACGGCGATCGGAATAATTCGATTGTAACGATGCCGAGTAAAATTCAAATTGTTTCCATTGCGCGCACCTGCACCTCCAAACGGTTAATGCCGAGAGGCGCGGAGAATCTTGATAATAATTTTAGGAGGGTTCCCGTAAATGCGACGTGGTCAGTTTCAACCTTTCCTCGAAGCGAGATCTCTTCGATCGCAAAAGTCTCGAGAAGACTGCAGGGAACGAACGTAGAACCCCCGCACCGGAAAAATATCGTTGGCGGACCGCTCGATGAGACGTAGTCGGGCAAATCGTTTCCATATTTTATCATAATCCAGTCGCAGGCGACCTCCGTAAAATCGAGTGTTTCATCGAGAAAATGGACGGACATTATTGTTATAAAGTGGCCCATAACTGTACAGTTTACCGTACCTAACGATACAGAGTCGTATCTATCAACGTCAGCCTCGAGCTGTCAGTAGTAACGATACGTGCTTCATCAGACACGGGTCGCCCGAGCAGCCCCGCTCTTCGCCCTGTTATCCAGCCACCTAACCACCCGAACATCCACCCCCAAACCTCCCAACCATCCGACCACCCAGCCACCCAACCACCCGGACGACCCAGACAACAGTCTCCTGTCGCGGCTTGTTCTACTCGTTGCGCGCAACGTATCCTAATAACGAGACGGGAGAGCACGCGCCGGATTATTCTCCGAGCGAATGACAGACACGAAAGAAAGGGGATTTGCCCTGGATTTATCGCGAGCGACCGCGTCGCTCGGAAAACTCTGATAGTCGAAGATGATCGTCGAGCAACCTTGCTTCGAAGATTGACTGAAAGTTAACCCCTGGTTAAACGAAACAGAGGACTTTCCCTACGTACAATGATACTCGAGAATTTCGCCGGGAAAGTGGTCAGAACGTGGATACGTTACGGGCAGAATGTAAATCGTGGAGAGACGAGAAAAGACTGGAATTGACTGGAAATAAGAAAGGAGTAACGGTCAGTGTCACGTCGGTCGTGTCACGTGGTTAACGATCCGTTCGGTCGGACGAGGACAGTCGTTCCGAGCGGTATGCGGGGCATAGCGCGTGTTCATTTGCCGGAAAGCTATTTCCTACCTCCCATTACCGGACGGTGCCGCGGTACATATTTGTGTTGAGAGATACGGAAGCACGGGAGCTCGGAAGCTCGGAAGCTCCAAAGCTCGGAAGCTCGCAAACTCGTCCCCAAGCGCGCCCAGCCTCGAATCTCTGCTATGTTCGCCCATACCGACACACGCGGCGCCTCTGCACGATCAGGGATCGAGCTAAGCTTCCTGCACGACCGAGAAGCTCGGGATAAGCCCGACGGATAGACGGATAGACGGATACTGGAACGCCGTCACCGTCGCGCCACCCTTCTCGTTAAACTCCACGCCTGAAAGCTCCTTTCCGATAGCGTTTCGAGCACGCGAAAGATCGAGAGAGGCGAGACTCTCGTCGTGGAAGCGGCGCTCGGATTTTCGAAAACTATCGAGGGCCAATTAGTTTGCGTTTCTCCGAGGCAAAGTCCAGAGGTCACGTACCAGCGAGATCGGACGTGCCTTCCTTCTTTCCCTGGGACGTTGCAAAAGGGCGCATCGCGTCCGCTCGACGAGAAGCGACGAGAGAAAAGGTCGTTCCGGAAGTGGAGAAATGAACCGATGAAAATGATTTCTCGGTGGTCGAGGGACGAACCACCGGAGTCTCCGGCGGACGATTTTCTCGGCTCTACGCGGTCCGCTCGAACCGTTCCACAAATCACCACCGGCGATAAACGTTCGCCGTTGGTTTTGCCCGGTTATTTATCGCGGTACGCGGCCAAGAACCGAAAGCCCTCCCGGTTGAACGATCGGCCAGGTGTTCGCGCCTCTGGTTTCGCGATTATCCGCCAACCGGATGCCGGGTTTTATCGGCTCGTTCGAAGCACCTGGAAAGCCGACCGGCCAGTGCCGACGGCTTCGGACGATCCGGGATTTGCATGTTCTCTAGCTTTCCCCCTCGAGACGCTCGCCCGGGAAATTCGCCCCGTAAATTCGCGACTTCGAGTCGTCCCTGGGGTGCGAGCTAACGTGGCGCGAATAGTTTGCACACCGTGTGTCTGGCTTGCGCGTAGAGCGGACATTTGGACCGCGGCGGTGAATCGCATTATCGCGATGCGTTGGCGAAATGTTCCAGCCATTCCACCGGAATTCTCGGACTCGTTGAAAGGTCATATGTTGCGAAAGTCTTCCATGACGATTTTCATTCAGACGCCGATGGACGCCGGCTCGTTCGATGGAGAGACGAAGAAGGAGCGAAATCTTGTCAAGGTACACCCTAATAATTTTCGCTCAGGGGGTAAACACGGCGGGAAATATCGGTGAACTCTCGCTGCCCGACCTAACCCGGCAATTTGCCGTTTCTAGTCGCGCAAAATAGGCGAAGTTTGGAAGCATGTCCCTCGTAAATTGCAAATTCAGGACGCACCGAGGCGACTCACCACCGAGGGAAGGACGTCTAATCGCACCAAAGAGAAACGATCCGTGTTGTGTCTAATTAATATCTACCGCGCAACTGCGACCGGATGAGACGGGCAAGAAACGCAGCCGCGCGCATCCAGACACCTTCCCTCCGAGCGGATCTCCCTCGACTCGCCCGGTTCCGTTGACTCGGCCATTTGTCGCGTGAAATTTCTCAAATTCCAAACTCCACGCGCGGCAGCCTGCAAATACTACCTCGCGGAAGTGGCGTTCGTCGAGGCGACGCAATTAGCGGAATCGTCGTCCGTTTGAGGCTTCACGGACGACGACGTCGGGTTTCGAAAGTGTCAAAGGGGCGACTCGTCGACGAAATCGACGATCTCGATGCGCCAAATTGTCTGCCGCGATGGACTTTTCGCGGCGAGGAGCGGAGCAAAGAATCGGCTGGCATCGGCTGGAATCGGCGAGCGCTCGTCGAGAGGGCAGGAAATAGAGATTGAATAGCGAGCCGTCCCGAATAGACAGATATTAAACTCGGCATGCGCGGTATAATCAGATTACACCCGGGACTCGAGGGAAAGCCGATTAATTGTCAACCATCGACCCGGTGTCGAGCTCCATGTCGAAACAGTACGCTTATCCCGCGGCGGCTGCAGCGCGACGCACTGGAGAATCCGGGTTTCCGCGAAACCACCCTTCTCGAACACAACCACCAAGATTCGTGCCGGCAATTCCGTTCCCCGCAACCGTCCTCCGTCTGCCCATTCCCATCTCTTCCATTCCCGTGCTCCCTCCATTCCATGGAGTTGCTTCGCGAGAACGTTTCGTCTCCTCTGCTCCGGTCGGGGTAGAAAATTGTCGAGGGGGTACCGTCACCTTCTGAACGAATTTCGCAACCGCGCAAGATTGAGGAAGAAGTCGAGCGAATCGGATCGAGGAAAGGGCACATCGAGGAGCCAGAGGAGGAGAGGCTAACCGATGACAATCGCGACGAAGACAAACTCCACGAAACCTCTAATAGCTTCACGAAATTGGGTCGCGTAATTCCCGGAGACTCGATACCTTCCCGTCGAAAACGACCCAATCTCCGAGGAGAGTCGATCGCGATGCCGGAGAAAGGAGAGAGAGAGGATCTGAGAAGCAAGTCGTTACCCAGCTAAGAAGGTCCTCGGAGCTCTCCTCCGGCGTTGATTTCCTCGGACGTATCGCTCCGCGGAACGTTAACCGTAATTCCCAGCTCGGTTAACGAGACGTCGAGGCGTCCCTCTCTCGATAGGACGCGGAATTTCCGCCGCACGGCAGGAGGGAAAGAGGGAAAGACGTAGAGAGCCGTTGTTCGTTATACGGTGGTCGTTTCACGAGAAACCTCGGACTCGGCTCGTTGAAACGTGTTTAACGACGTCGTGCAAGTTTGATTGGCTCAGCCGACTTGAACGGACCGCAACTTCCGGTCTCTCCAACAGCTCGCTAACCAAACAAAGCCCGCGTCGGACCTTCTCCCTCGCGATGTTCGCGCGTACCGACGCGCGAATCCTTACCGCCAACAAGAGGCTCGCTTTTGTGCGAGACTCGTTCGCTCGCGGTCGATACTCGGAGCTCGTTAGACCTTCCATGCCTTGCTTTTCCCTTCGCATTAACCTACACCCTCGAGCGAACGCTTCGGCACGCGTTCCAGATGGACGCTTCTTCCGCGACTTCGGTATTTCTTTCCAAAGTTTGGCCCCTGGTATCGCGAGTCTTCCGAGATCTCCGTTTGCGACAAAAGGATCGGTTCTATCTTCGACGCCCCCTTACTCGGGCGATGTGACGTTATTATTAATCGAAGCGACGCGAAGGGAGGAAAACTGACACGAATCCGCTCGAACGAGACGGGGGATTTGCCATCCGAGAGGCGCGGCTCGAACCTCGTGACTCGCGTTGATCGCGTTTCCTGGTCACGTTTTCCTGATACTTCGTCGAGTGGCTGCGAGCTGCCGATCGCTGTCGAGCTATCGATTAATTGCCAACCAAGTTAATCCACGCGGTCCGTGTATACGTTCCATTGAATTTCGTCCCGGTGTACGACAAAGTGCAAACGAATCCCTTATCAACGGGGAAAAACGAATTAACGAAACAGAAAG
This sequence comes from Cerceris rybyensis, assembly GCA_910591515.1. Lineage (NCBI taxonomy): Eukaryota > Metazoa > Arthropoda > Insecta > Hymenoptera > Crabronidae > Cerceris > Cerceris rybyensis. Next base: position 988,514 of record OU342797.1, read on the forward strand.
AGCGGAGAGCCGGAAACCTCTGCGTTCTCCGGAAGTCTCTCCAGTTCCGGAAGCGTCGGCAAAGTACTTTAGAGAGTCGAAGTCGACTGGTGAGTCTGATCTTTCGATGGATCGCTTCAGATAGCAAACGGAGAGCATATCCGACGTTACTTTCATATTTTACGCTTTAAACTGTCGGATGAATTACGAGGATATATTGGAGTCGGTTAATTTAGAATATTTCACGGCCTCGAGAGCGTAATTTCTCTGTCTTTCTCGACGAAGCGGGAACGAAGGAAGAGAGAACCTCGGCGAGCGCTCGTATCGTCCGGGAAGTCTCGCGAGACTCACTCTCTCTGCGAAATGCGATATTCGGGATCGCGGTAGCTACCGTATAAAAATAACGAAGGGTGCAAACCGGAGCGCAAACAAATTCCGAGCAATCAACGATATCAACGAACGCCAACAAAACACAGTTATTGTTTGCGGCACAAAGGCACGGCCGGGTATCGTGGCGCGCCGCGAAATGAAATTCGGAATAACAAAGGGCAGAAGCGCAATTAACGCATTCGCCACGATACGACCTATCGGCCGGTGGCTCGCATATTTTTCCTCCCAATGGTGCGCTCGTTGTAAGTATTAATTCACGCGCAGCCAACTCGTTTCGATCTACCCATCCTTTGATTGCGAACTCCCGCTCAGCCATTCGCTTCTCATAATAATGTTACCAATATCCACAGGCGATAAAGCTGCCCGTGGGCAAAACGGGGAGAGTATTTGCGAAAATTCTTCCACAAATGTGGCCTTCGGGTTAAGAGGGGGGACAGAGGTGAATCGCATTTTCGATGGATCGTTTTGAGGGAGAAGGAACGCGGGTCGAAAACTATGTAGCAGATATTGGGCGACTTTACGTCGCGATAGACCGAAAGAAGAGGAAAAAAGGGGAGACGGCATGGAAGAAGCAAAGTGGAGGGTAAACCTCGCTTCGGAGGACCGCGAAACGTTTCGCGAGCATCGCGATGGCCGGCGTTTCCACCTCGGACAACAGCCGGCATGCGGGCATTTTAATCAAAAGCCACAGGGCGACTCGACCTTCCTCCGGCTCCACTTTTCGTTTCTCTTTTTTCCTCGTTGACTCTGTCGGACGATTTTGCCTGGACGACGAAAGAGAAAGGAAAATGGAAAGAGGGAAAAAGAACAATTCTCCGCGGAACGAGGCATTGCGAATTTTCCTTCCTTCCTTCCTTCCTTCCTTCTCTCGTTGACCCCTCGAAATTACTCGGAAACGATTTTTAAAGGAACAGCGACCTCGAGTACCTCGCAAGGTTTTGACTTTAGCGAGCCGCACGTCGAGAAGGAGATCTCTACAGAGTTTCACGACGCACCCCGGAGAACGAGGAACGAGGAGAGACGAGAAAAGGAAGAAGATTTCAACGATATGTCTCCGTAACGCCTTTCTTTTCTCTTTTTTCTTCCGCCACTTTGAAGCTCGCAGGGAAACAATTTCGGTCGCAGTCGCGTGCTCGAAAGAGCGGGCAGGACCACGATGGTTGTTAGCGTTTCGAAACTATCCGTAAAAGTGCTTTTTCCCCTTGAAAAGTAATCTCGGCGCGCGCGCATTCAAAAGGTTTCGGTGGTCGCTCGCGAAACATCGAACTTTTAATATCCGACTGGCTTTAAAAAGCAGAAGAGATAGCGGTCAACGCTGCAATGGAATCCATTTCAACGAGATCGGATAAAAGTAATTAATTCCCATTAATGCTCGGTCGCGCCTTCGAGCATCTTCAGTTTCTTGCGAGCGACGTTAACGCTAATTGCATTTAAAATTTTTTCCTTCTTTTTTCTCATTCATAAAAAGTGCGGTCCTCGAATGTACGAGCAATGGTCGCGTTCGCACGGAATTAATCTAAGTAGGTGAAAAATGACAATTGTCAAAAACTCTCCGCGATTCGCGCTACAACGTGACGATAGATTCGTTATAGAATTTTAAAAAGCTCACAATACCCAGTTGGAATTTAGATATCCCGGTGCAAGTGCGTTATCCGATTTCCACTCGATCTATCTTAATCTATCCCGCAGCTTATTTACCCTGGCGTGCAATCTCGCACGTGACATCCTCTCGTCAATGCGCGGGAACGTAACGAGCCGAGAAAATCAAATCCCCGTCGCGAGGCCTCGCTCGATGTTCGTTGCTCGTTGCTCGTTGCTCGTTGCTCGATGCTCGATGCTCGATGCTCGATGCTCGATGCTCGATGCTCGTTGCTCGTTGCTCATCGTTCCTCGCCCGTCCCTGCCGCGGTCTCGCAGCCCGAAAATCGCTAATTGGCGGATCATAAATGCAAATTCGCGAAATCCCGCGCGATGCCAGCCCAGGACGATCGCGTGACGGGATGCGATGTTTTCGCGAAAATATTGCACCGAAATTCAAACTGATCGCTACGGGTGCTCATCAATCACGTTTATCACGCTCCCGTTCCGATTTCTCTTTCAACCGCATTTTTTTCATTCCCCGTTGACAACGATACGTCGAACAAACGCCCAGCGACGAGAAATCGATAGGTCGAACGGTGATAATTCCCTCGGTGTTCCGTCTAATCTCGCGAAATTCGTCCACGTCATTCTCGCATTCGGGGAATCAACTTTCTGCGATCTTTCGCGAATCTTTGATCTGTGTTTCTCAATTGGCGCACAAACGTTGCTAATTGTGCGCGCAAAGATTTCCATCGGTACTCCAGGAGGTGGGGCGCATTAAGGTAGATTAATCGCGGAGAAACCACGAAAGAGCGGTTTCCAAGTGCGAGGAAAATTCGGGTGGGTTTAAACGGATAATCTGCCCCTCGATCAATTTATGAAAGTTCCCTCTTTGCCCGCGCGTTTAACTTTAATCCAAATACACCGTACCGCGATATTTCCGATAAAGCCGGTCGGTGTAATATAGACCGTTAATTCGCTGCGCCGAATTAAATACAATCTATGCAGTGTTTATCGAGCAGCCCATTATCCTCTGCAGATTGACGCAAATAAATGGAATTTAATTCGTTTAAACCTTCGCAGATTGAATAGCGTCCCGCCTCTCTCCGCGGGAAGCCCTTTCTTTCCCCGCAAACGAAAAGGGACTTTGCGATAATTGCTGCGATCGATTGCATCGACGTCGTCAGAAATCAGCTCCTCTGGCTCGATTGACTCCGAAAGTCGATTCACGGAACGTTGCCCATCCGTCGAGACGAAGGGAACAAAGAGGAGACGGAGGAGGACGAAAGAGAAAAATAAGGTCGGCGTGAGCGGACGATTCTTATCAGCAGGTGCGACGATCGCATTTGCCAAGCACGAGTGCGTCGTTTCGCGCGACTTCCTCGAAGCGCGACGACACGAGGACCGATTTCGAGAGCGAGTCGAGCCAGGGCCGCGACGAGGACAAATCTCGCGACGAGACGTCGTCGACGAGGGCAAAGAAGAGGCACGGAGAACGCGAGGTGAAGCGAGAGGGGGCGAGAGGGCGCGAGAAAGGTGGTGGGAATGGGAAAGCGAGCCATTGTAGATTCTCTTTTAATATTTAATAAAGTTTCCTCTCGGAGTCGCAGAAGATGTAACGAGATGAAAAGGGGCAGAGGGTGGAGAGAGACGAAGACGAGGTGGCAGACGAGGGTGAACGGGGTTGAACGGGGTTGAACGGGGTTGGACGGGGTAGACGGAGGTAGACGTAGCAGAGCGAAGCAAAAGGTGCCATTTTCTTTCGGTAAAGGCGAGATCCCATCCGGTCGTTAGTTCTGTCCCGGTGACTTACGTGTCGGAATGCTGCCTCCGTTGCTGCTGCTAAATTGGACGCGAAGGTTAGCAGTAACGAATAACTTCGCACCGGAGAAAGAGGGAAAGAGAGCGGGACCGAGGGGAAATATTACAATAACGGAACGTCGGGAAGGAATGACTCGTCGATGCGCGGTGAAAACAGAAACACCCGAGAGTTTCCTTCGGCGAGACCGACCTCCGAGAAAACCGCAGGGGAATCAGAAAGTCGGGGTTAGCACCCTTTCCCATCTCGGGCAGGTAATCGCGGTTAAATTTATCTTCCAACTGTGACGTAAAATTCGACGAATCGCAGTAATTCTATCTTTGCTGTTGTCGCTCAAAGTTTAATTCGGATGGGTCGAGAGGTCGACGGACATATACGCACGGTTTCACCGGTTTCGCGTCCGCTACGTCTAGGTAACGGACAGGCCGTCCGGCTGGCCTCCTCGTACCCATTCTAATCGGGCAGGCAAGTTGCCGAGCTACAGGAAGGAGACACCCCTTGTAAGGGTTGCTACTACGACGTCCGTTTACCCGCATGCATATGTATGTGCACGCATGTTCTCGGAGAAGAGAGCCGGTGTCGGCATCCTGTGACACGCGTAAACACGCGTCCTAAGCCGGTGGTGATGAACGAGGAAGCGAAGCTTCTAGGAGAAGGGTCGACGGAGGTCTACGCCGGAAGCCTAGTCGGTTCGGGGGTCGGAAACGACTCCGAAGGGGCTTCTGCAGTCTGCCTTGCAATGTTCTCTCACCCTCTCTCCCTCTGACTCTCCCTCCAAATAATATATCGCAAGCGGCATGTGTTGGGCGGTGACTGTCAGCCGAGACAAATTTCTTCCAACGTCTCCCGTCTTGTCTGCTCGCTCGCGGGGGATCTACCTCGTCCGTGAATCCTCCAGGACGATTTCGACCGACAAAACGATCCGATCGAGCAGAATATCGCGTGTGGATGCAACAGAGATTCGAATTCGATCGACAAAGAAAGAGAATTCTACCGATTCTGTGACCATTCTCCGGAGACTTTCGTGCCGTGACGATAATTGCGATGGAAGCCAGTTTCCAGGTCGAATTCAGGAATGAAAAGATCGAATCGCGACTGACGGCCCGGCGAGGTCGGAAAAAAGTAGTCGGAGTTATAAATTTTGTCCAGGGGGGTCGGAGGGTGGAAAAGAGTGACGGGAACGGAGAGACGATGGACGTCCCTTTGTACCTGAATTTGGCGTTTGCCTCGACGGGGGATGAAAAACGCGCGCAAATCGACTAGGAACGGCCTTTTATCGCGAGTCGAACGTACCGCTCGATGTAAAACATCGAGAATCGCGGAAAGTAATTGTTCGACCTCAAAAGGCTCGCTACGAGTTTAAAGGGTGCGCTTTTAACCCGGTTTTCTCTTGAAAACGTGGCAACGATATACAGGTAGCAGCTTGAATTTCATTTTTAAAATACGGTCTACCGCCAAAAGGGATAAAGTAGGAGAGCGACTCCATGAAACTGGGGTGAAGAGGAAGAGGAGCTCCGAGGAAAAGAGAGACAAGAAGAGAGCCGCATGTTGGAAGAAAAAATACCGGCATTTACAAGGAGGCTTTTGGTTTATTATTTCATTCAAAAGCCACCGGCCGCTCGCTCGAACGACCAACAAATTTCCTCGGGCTACGGGTGTCCATCCACGAAATCCCGAGTTCCCTTTGCCGCTCGAAACCAAGTCTAGTCTAGAATTTCAAAACTATAATGCTAGGCGAAAGCTCAACCGCTTAAAGCATCCCTTGAAATAATTAACGCATCGTCAGTGACTCGCTGTTGTCACTAGAGCTATCGGCTTTATATCTATTACTTTTAAAAGTACCAAATAAATACTACGGGACGAGAGGAACGAGGAGCAACAAACGGAAGACGCGATCGAACTCGAGTGGGTGAAAATAAAACGTCGTTTCCTAGAGAAGGGAGAAAATTCGATGGAAATAAACGATACGCGTCTACGGAGGAAGAATCGACTGTAAAAAGTCAAATATACGGCTTCCGGTATTTCTCGTTGCCGCGAGACGCCGTCCGAGAGAATTCTTGGCCAGAAACGTTTTCATTCTTCGCGATATCGCGAGATCGTAGCCCCCGAGTAAGTCGTAAGGAAGGAGCACGAGACCATCGATACCTTTTGTCAAGAATTTACCGAGGCCATTCCAAATCCCTCGAATCAAGAGACCCATTTGTTCGTGCAATCTCGAATATCGACAGCAGTTAAAAGGTACGACCATTACGAGCGGACAAAGGACGGAAACGAAACCGGAGGGGCAGAAATTTATCGGCAAACTCTCGATTCGTCTTAGGAAATAAGACCGGCGCGTTTCAGCTTTTACGAGGGACTGTTGAGATTTTACGCGGACTACCGCGGTTTTGCTTCCCTCGCGCGAGTTCGCGAATCTCGCATATCTACGTATCCAGCGTTTCCATCGGCGCATCGTGAATCGAAATGGCCGCTCCAGAGGTTTCGCTCTCGTTGAATCGTTTTACGACCAACCACGGCCGTTTTCGGCAAAGATTGGAAGTCCTCTCTCTATATTTTCCTCTTTCTCTCTCTCTCCCATTTAAATCTAACGCGATTCGAGCCAACGAAGGTAGAGAAAACGTTGGCGGAAAGTCGTTCCGCGGTTGGACGGAAATTTTTGGCCACCTCGACTTCAAAAGTGAAGCTTGATTTGCTCGGAGAAACGAGAGTAAGGAAAAAAGAGAGTGTGCTTTAATTGTACGTGCCGGCGTAGGCGGATTATTGCTCATCGACGACCGTACTTTTCAGCTAATGGTCAACGTTGTCGGAAAACTTGGAAAAACCACGGCGGTTTGTCGTTTAATTGCAAAAGCGTGGCCGAAGAAGAGCGCACGGGTAACGAGTCGCTTCCTCGTGGCTTTCTTGTTACTTCGCATGTTAATTGCCTTAATTACCCCGAAGAGACTGCGTTTCCCGCTGGAAAACCCCGGCGAATTCCGGGACAAGTCCTATGAATATTTACCAACTGCTTATTCCTAGCCGGAGTCGCGACCCGGCTCTCTTTTTCTTTGTCCCTCTTCCTTGCGATATTTTTTTCGAGACCTCCCATCGAGTGACACGAAATTTCCTCGCGCAAAATGGAGCGCTCCTGAAATTTTTCTATTTCCATCGGCTGCAAAAACCCTGAACGTTGAAAAACCGTTGCCGTGGACAAGGCTAGCGAAAAGAATGCAAGTGGAATGTTGTTTTAATTCGCGAATTCAAAACCGACCTAGCCATGTGGGCTCGGGTACCCCGGGTTCGCCAAACCCGTACCTGGGAACATCCCAAGCCCCTGGGGGGTTCGAAATTACGCGAGCGAAAGAATATTCGAGCTACAGGCTCTTTTTGAACCCCTTCGTCGAGTTCGAGTCGCGTGGCGAGCTGGTTTTGCGAATTCTGGGCGATCGATGCGGAATACGCGAACTGGCTGCGTTCTCTGGCGTGCTCGGAGCAACTCCCACCCTCTCTTGTCCTTTTTCACCCTCTCTTCCTCTCTTGCGACTCTCGGGTCCCGTTCCTCGTCCATTTCGAGCTCGTCCGGTGCGTCCAGATCGCTCGAACCGACCGGTCGACGAGGAGAACGGCGTCGCGATGCTCGCCGCAAATCTAACGAAACCTCCGACGTCGCTTTGACGTCAATCGAATTACTTCGAGTTAGTGGAGCCATTTTCGCGGGCGATGCGACGGAGACTTTTAGAGGCGAGTCTCGAATCCGTGGACTCTTCGGTGACTTTGTTTTTTTCGAGCTAGAGGGTGCGAATCCTAATTGGGCGTAAATCCAATAAGGAGGCGGGAGAAGGGAGATTAAAATAGCGTTGCAGGGATTTATGAGATGCGATTTCGTGGATGGCTTTAATGGCGTAAAAGCCTTAGTAAACTTGGAGCGTTAATGAATCTCGTAAGAAACATAAACGTGCATCTTCTTCCTCCACCTCTTTCCTGCAACGAGTGCCGACAGGTGCTGTAACCCCGGTAGCTCGAGCTTTCTTTCTCCTTTCGTGTCTCTTTCTCTCTTGCGATGCAACTTTATGAAGCTTTTACGACGGCATCCGATATAGTACTTTACAAGTAATAAGAACGTCGGAGCACCTTTCGAGCTCGATGCGATCTCGCAAAGTCTTTTCAAAGTCGTATTTCCCGACGAATCGTCAACGCGTATCGCTCCTCTAAAGACCTCGGGAACGATAAGGACGTTTTGACACGACAGAAATTACCGAGACGAACGAACCAACGAACGATCGAACGTGCCAAGGGTTGAAAGGAGGAAAGAGGTAAATCGAAGGGAGGGAATTTCAATTTTCTATCACCTCTGGATAATATCTTCCACGTTGTTCTCTAAATACATCGGAGTCTAGGTGATTGGAAATCCATTTAAATCAATAGGTCGTCGATGAAGTAACCACAGAAATTTCAGTAAAAAAAAACAGAGCAAAGTAACAAGCGAGCGTAGGAACGCAACGTGAGGCGATTGGTCATCCACGATAATACACTCGACCGATATCCGTCTACGAGCTCGCCGATTTTGCGGTCTCGAGCTCCTGCCAACGGTCTCGAAACATCGATATCGCGGTCGAGCGGTCGATTTACGAATGCCTACGGATTCGATGATTTACGAGCCGCGGTTGCAAAGACACACTCCAAGCGACTCGACCGGATAATCCACTCTCCTGGGGGAAACTTTGCACGCCACGTCGATTCGCGGTCGAAACGACCAAACATTAACCAATTCCGCCGAAACCGATCGACTTACGATCGATCGCTAAACAAAATGAGCCCCGTCCGATCAGGTTTGTGCGAAAACCTCTGTCACTAAAATAATTAATCGAATCGAAGATATAATCGACCAAGAGGAGGAGCGATCAACGAGGCTCCAAGGTACGAAGACCTCGGTATCGTGAGGTAATTGCGACGATCGGCCATTCTCCTCGTTCTCGCGCTAATATCGTGGAGTTTTCAAGTAAAAAAGAAGCAGTTGCGAGCTTAATATCGGCAAGCTTCCACCAAGACGACCCAGAGAGTATTGCGGGAGAGATAACTACTGCAGGGTGGAGCGTGCTCGGCTATTATCCAAGCTTGGCATTACGCTATCCGGTTGCTCGTGAAACGACTATTAGCAACGCAACGGACGAGGGTCCGTTATCATCGACGAAATTAACTCGATGCTCGTAATCCTTAAATGCGTCCGAAAGCCCTACTCGGACGACCGTTCAAAGAACATCACCTCCCAACGTTCCCGCGAATTCTCGTCGATCGTTCGTATCTTCCTTCTCCTTTTGGAAGTCCGCGAAGTCCCCTTCGGGATGGTGACTTTTCCTCGATCGTTGTTGAAAGCGCGATAATCGGGGTAGATGGTCCTTGTGCCAAGAAAGAATCTCATTCTGTAAACTGGACTAATGGACGATCGCGAGGAAACGTCAGCCGCGCTGAGAAGCGCGATAAATCGCGACACTGTTTCAGTACAGATTCCAGGGCCATTATCGGTTCCCATTGCTCGCAATGGTTAAATGGCTTCGATTCGGATCTCCCTCTCTATCGAGCAATTCGATACCTGAGAAATACCGTCGTGGGAATTTCACGTTCCTTGAATCGTTAAGCTTCATCGTTAACCCCGATCGGGCCGACTCTAAATTCCAATTCTGTCAATTTCAGGATACCGCCGACGTTATCGGTTCGCCGTATCGCGCCAACGAGACGGCCACCGTTTAATTAAAACTCGTTTCGTACCCCGGTTATTTCACCCCGGGGTAAACCACCCACGTATTTACCTTCCTTCGCATTCGTCTCTCCGCCGTTTCATTTTTCTTTCGCCACTTTCCCGCTCCTTTCCTCTCTCTCTCTCCTTCGTCTCCTTCGTCTCATCCCTCCTTCTCCCTCTGCGAAGAAACCACCGGGACAGATTTGCCGGTAGAAATTTCAAGCTCGACAGTCCTCGAAACTTTTCGTTTCCATGGAGCACCGTAGCCACGAAGGGACTAATTCCGGACGTTCCAGAACGTCGAGAGAGTTTGAGCCGTTGCGCGAGCGTGTAAGCCGGAGAGACGGGTTAGGCGGCAACGGGATGACTGATGGCCCGCGATGAACGCGAAATTCCGTGCAAATACCGGGTATCATCTTGTATGGGAAAAGTAACGACGGTAATGAACGCGGCGCGTTACGGGGATAACGAAAACCGAGCTCGCGCCTAACTTCATTTATAATCACCCGCGCCACGGTTCGCGCCGCGGAGAACCGTGTTTCACGTTGCGAATATCTCCCTTATACTCGGTTAATGAAAATAATTGCCGACGTTACGACGGTCTCGGCGCGTCGAGTCATCGCGATGTATCAACCTAAGAGAGTGCACGGAACTCTCGAAGCTCGCGGGACAACGTTTCCCTCGTTCCCTCGATTTACGGCTGCACGAATAATTGCCTCCTAACGTCCTCTCGAACTCTCGGCGAGGACGAGAGTTCTGCTTCTTTTTCTACGATGTTCTATCCACCCCTGGCGTTTGGTTCAAACGATTCGGGGATACTGTCAGCCCTCCTGTAACGAAATTCATTTGAGTCGTGTTACGAAAGAGTCAACGATTCAGAGGGATTGCATCGTTATCGTCCTTCCTTGATCTACTTCCTCTGTCGCGCGATGACCCGATGCAGTCGAGAGATCGAAAGTGGAATTTCTAGGAATCCATAGGACACGTATCGTCCAATACCGTTGGCCTCTCTGTACTCGGGGACACGACGCACGTATTCGCTCGATCGAGGGATCTTCTGGAAAATTTCGCGAGATGCGCCCGTCGATATCAATCGGGTTCATCGCGCGAAAGAGACAACCGATGGAATTCTGGCCGACTATCGAGACCATCCATCGGCACACGCTGCAGAATTCGTATCGCGAAGTGGCCGTTTCTGGCCAACGATCGTTGGAGTCTCGACCCTGCCAGAATTTATCCCTCGGTACCTCGAATTCGATGGCTCTTTGTCCCTTATTTCCGCCCGATCGCTTTTTTCTACCTCTCTTCTCCACTTTCTTCTCGCGGATACTATCGAGATTCTATGAAATTGCGATGAGACACGTTACATCCTAAATATAATAGCTTGGAAGCGCGTCGGATCAAAGCGCGAAGAGAAATACGAGGAGAAGGCGGAATTTAGGGAGTTTCCCGTCTTTTCGATTCTTCGATCCTCGCGTTCGCTCCTTCGCGAATCTTCCGGACCCCCATGGAGAAACTTGCTAGTCCGATCGTTCGACTTGCCACGATTCGCCCTAGTTCTCCTGTCTTTCCCTCCGGAAATCTCGAGCAGACTCTCTCGTTTCCTCCGTCCACTTTGTCTTCCTCCGACTCGTCTCGCTTCCTTCCTCTTCTTTTCGACCTCTCGCCCTCTTCCAACTCTGTCTCTATTTCTCTCATCCTCGGTGTCGAAACTTTCCACGTTTGGCAGGAGATTTGATGAATTGAATTCGACCGAGAAAGAGGACTCCCTCTCTACGGGGTGTCTGCAGAAATAACAGGCACGTTTCGGGTGCCAAGCTCTTCCCCATAGCTCTCGTTCGCGAGTGTCTCCGTATATTTTCCATGGAGCTCGGTACCGTGGAAATTACGTAAAACAAGGAGAACCCTAGCTAGTCGGCTTCCTGTCGTCCTATTGAAATTGTTTCGCGGAAGGGTCGAGGGTTGAGCGGGAATTCACGAGATTGAATCGTCGATGAAGCAACGGAAAGCTGAGAGAATTTCGTCGTAGCGTTCCCTATTAGATTCAATTAAATTTGTATCCGATTTAATTCGTCCCGCGACACCGTCAAAGCTCTAATTAAATTTCGCGCAAACTCTCGATCACTCGTTACAGCGAAAAATTAATTGCACGAGTATCGCACGATTTAACGCACGAATCGTCCACCCTACCGGAGGAACGAAAAGTGAATATTAATTCGAGCGATATTGACGGTTCATCGGGTCGATATTGCGTAGAGATTATTCTCTTTGACGAGACGGGATTTTCATAAATTTCTAGCTCGTCTTTCCTCCGCTCTGAGAAACGATCCTTCGTGCGCGATCCTCGCAGAAAACCATCAAAGTGTACCAAAGAACTTTTTAAACGGTCGATACTTTTATTCTTCTCCGGCTTTCCTCGTAGACTACCATGGGGGCTACATATTTTCCAACAATTTTCTCCAAACTTCTCGTTCCTCCGTTAATAGAGGAGTCTGCGTTAAAAGTCCGAGAAAAAAAGTACAAAAGGTACGAAGCATCGTCGACCATCGTGAATCTTTGGCGGTACTCGTGGAGCCAAAGTATCTACCGGTATCGAGGAAAAACGACATGCATCGTTTTCCGTGGCACGAGCCATCGTGCCAAGTTTCCTATATTTCGTCCGACAAGCCGCCACGAAGAGGAGCATCGTCGTACACCAATAAATGGACAGTTTCGAATTGTGCGCGCGTCTCCCTTTAATCCAAAGTTGCTTGAATTATTAACATACACTGCATGAACGTAGAGAGAGAGAGGGAGAGGAAAGTGGTCGCGGTTGTTTCGATAGTTTGCTTTCAACTTTCCGACGGCCGTATTAGCCGCGGGAGGAATACAGCACGGAATCTATTTAATACAAAGAGAAACGATAATGTAACGATGCGACCAAAGCCGCTTTGTCCGCCAAGGAAAATTGTTTTGTCGTCGGGGAAATCCGCGTCAAGATAAAGGGCTTTCCGCGTCGTCGCTCGAGCTACGAGGAAACGATGACGATGCTTAAACCGAGAGAGCCAGTCGATAAACGTCACTCGCGAGAAAAATGGCCAGCTCCGAGATCGCCCTTGCTCTCTCCTCGTCTCTTTTCCTCTCCTTTGTCTCTCCTTTTTCCGCTTCTCTCGCTACGATCGGACATTTTCCTCTTCGACCGATAAAATAATATTGCAGCTTTTAATTTCGCCACGATCAACGTCCGGACGATCCATGCCCTTCGCTCGTAGTCGACTACTCGATTTCATGATTTATGATCGATCGTCGAAGAGTCGCTGCCTCGCGCGAATCGTTCGTCCTTCGTGACGAAACGCTCTCGAAAAGTGTTACGCGACGTCGGCACATTTTTTTACGTGATACCATAGACGACAGATTGCAGAGGTCTTCGTGAATGTATCGAGATCGGTGGACGATTTGCGTGGAAAATGGGAAAAGCTGGTCGAAGGGGAGGGCATCGATTCGCGTAATAGCGAGAAAATAAAAACGTTACGTTCAACTCGCCGATGCTTTTTCCGTTGCCTCGTCAGCGAGGAGAAAATTACATCGGTTGTCGCTCGTTGAAATCCAAAATTGACGATCCGTTATCGTTAACATTTCATTCTGACGCGTCCATTTCGCATTAACGTTAATAATCGTCGCGATAAAAATGGGCGGAGAGAATCGTACAAGCCGGAATTACGAGATATCGTTGATCCACGTCCCCCGGTCGTTTCGAACGGACCAAACGAGCGTCGCTTTTTTCCATTATTTGATACTTCGCAAAAATCGGGGATACGGTAATGGCTGGCTATAAATTTGGGAAAAAGAGGTACAAAAAAATCCGGACTAGCTCGCGGATTAATAGCACCGATTCTAGAGGCTGGGATATGTTCCTCGCATTCTCGGTATTTGGCTCCGAGTTTGCAGTGTCGATCGTAATTAATTTTTCCGCTCCACGGCCACCGCAGAGAGGCAAGACCAAACGACCGCCGTGAGCTCGTCGCCTCGGAAAAAAACGGCGGTGGGTGTCGCGACGCGGAAACGATGCTTCTTTTGCCGTGCCAAACTGCATTCGCGTCGGGTCGCGATTCGTCAGAGCGCGACAGATTCTAGAGTCAGAGAGAGCGCTACGGTGACCGTAGTTCGAGCGCTTCTCCGGGTTCCGACGCTCGATTTTCGCAGCTACTGCACGCTCACGGAGAAAAAATGATCTCCCCGGGCTCGACTCGAGCTTGGGACCTTTTGTCCGACTGCTCTCGCAGAGGCGAGTACTTTTCCGAGCCTCTTAAATCTAATACACCGACGGTTAATGAAATTCGGTGGAAGGGGGCCTCGACGGTCGCGCAAATGGAGCTGGATGGCCGTCGAGTATTTACTCTCTCTCTGGCTCACGGCGATGTGCGAGAGTTTTCGCGAAAGGCGCATGCATAATGAAAGGTAAGCTGAGCTCGGCCGCTAGGCGTATAATTGAACGTGCCACGTGCACTCTCGGCCGTCGAGAACGCATGCCTCTCTCTCTCTCTCTCTCTACCTCTCTTTATCCTCTCCTCTCTTCCCGAGTACCAAACAGCCCTGCTGCTCGTTGATTCAACGTTTTTGCTTCTTCCCCGCTAGACCAGACTACGCGAACGAATTTTCGCAAAAGCGCGGAAATTTCGAACTTCGTCGCTTCCGCGCCGATTCTACGGCCAGTGTTTTTATGCGAGGAAGCTCAGGCCTCTAGAGGCTTGCGTGCAAGCGCAACAGGCCGCAGGGCCTCGGTTTTCTTACTTCGGAGCAAGATATGGCGAAACAACGCCCAGAGGCCTTGTAAAATATTTTGAAAGCCTGCTTCTCCCGCACGTATTTCTATGTACGATCCCCAAAGCGGGAGAACGATAAAGCATACTTTTAGTTTGACAGCCAGCCACTCTTCCGGGGCGAATGTACCGACACGGGATACGATACGTCGAGGCGGGATTAACGCAAAGTTTAAGCGCGTGTTTGCATACGCGCGAGAGCATCTCCCTGTGCAGCTACGAGTAGCTACCATCCCGAGTAGGTTGTATGCAGCTGCACGTATTCCTTGAATTTGAAAGCGACGCCGTACCCCGTCACTCGCGGGACCGTGTACATTATATAGCTGCACACGTCCATACAATCCGTACAACGTGCAATCTGCAGCCTACAACCCACAACACACCTACGGTACACATTGTACTTTGCCGCGTTTACGCGCGCTCACGTCTATTCGGAGAATGCAGCCCGATACCGAACTACGATTTATTTCGCAGCATCGCTGGGAAAACTCCCAGCCGTATCATCGAAATGCGATTCATCCTTTCACTTCCTCGATAAATCATCTCGCAAATCATTTGGCAACGATCGTCCCGTTTCTCCTCGTCTCCCGGGGCCGGCTTCTTATCCATCGACAAGGACTCCCGCGCCTCGGCGACCAAACTGTATTTTTGCGCGACGATAACCGAAGATGGAGAATAAGGAAGAGAGTTTGGAAAAACGGCGCGTATTTTAAGCTTCAATCTCGATTTGCGTTCGCTTTATCCGCGTAACGTTACATCGAGTAAATCTGCCATACTGCGAGCACGCCAACGCACTCCGATTCTACTGCTCCGTTTCGCGATAAATCTTCGACGATACGCGGAAGCTCCGCTTTGTCTCTCGAAAGAACGACTTTATTCATCGAAATGATACGGACTAGAATGGAGGTAGACTTTTGTATACTCGTTACCGCCGAAAGATAGAAGGACGAAGCAAATTTGACCAGAAACTCGGACAGTTTTAACGGTGTTTCTTTGAAGAGGAGAAAAAAATGGGGAGAGACGGTATTGAGTACCAACGACGTTTCGCTTTTTCCGCAGTGACGACCAATGGCCGTTAATTGAAAACGAACGAACGAACAGGCATCACGAGTGGACGGTTTGCGCGTGCGGAGATAGAATTACGCGGAGGATCGCGGAAACGCGGGGCTGTAAGGGGAAACCGCTTTACAGCGTTTCGCCGTGGGCCATTGATATTGAATATTGTAAATGAGACCGCCCGTTCCATCTGCTCGTTGCATTACAACATACATCGGTGAAAGAAAACGAAGCAAAGTATCGAGGGGAGAGACGAACGTACGATGTCTTTAATTAAAAACTTAACTTTGCTCGAACGTATTCCTTCAGCTTCCTCCATCCGATCGAAAATAACCCCCGTATCGACCATGGATGACAAGCCGTCGCCCTTCAAATATTTTTCTTTGATTTACGACCATGTCGGAAATGGCGAACAGGTTCGAAAGCGCGCAAAATAATTTCCTCAGCGACGCGCGAAACATCGTCGATGTCGCCGCAACTTTTTAATTATCCCAGGGATACTCGGTGAGCAAATATTTTTCCGTCGACAACGGAGGAGATGTCGTTCGACGAAACACGACGTGGCGGAAATATTCGCGAACCAAATGGAACACGAGGGGAGAAAGAACGAAGAAATATTTACGGTAGGAAAAAGTGGGATGCAAAAGAGGAGAACGCGCTTGGTGCAACGTCGAGCGGAAAATCCGAGGACGTCTTTTTTTTTTTATTTTTCCGAAACGGTCCTCTCTTACGTTAATCATAATCGAGCTCTGGATATCATTTCGTCTCGTTTCCGCCCGTCACGATGCATTTCACGTTCCGTCGAGTTCGTTTCCGCAAGAATAACGACAGGAACGAGAATGGCGATTCAAGCTAACCGAGAGAATCATCGTTGGAGCGAAACGCGTTTTCGCCACGCTATTGGCAGGCCGTGTAAACGTCTTTCAGAACGATGGAATAAAGAGCTCGCCGAGGGAGCGCTAATACCGTCAACGACGTCGACTTTGGTCCGTATTCGCCAATTCGAGACATCTCGACGCCCGAGTATCGTTTCGTTCGAGTAATGCTCATAAAGCCGAGGGCCCGATTGACGTATACTTGCAAAGTACTTCGACGTTGGAAAGTAAAATGTCGACGTCGAAGTTGAAACGATCGACGGAGGGCAATTTTGAAGGGAGAAAGAGGAACGAAGAGGAAGATAGCACGAGGGGAAAATTGCGAAGAGGGCACGGCAAGGAGGAACGGCGAATAATTTACACGGATGTTTCAGTTTTTTTTTCCCAACGCTGCTTTTAAATGTATATTTTGCATCCTTTCGGTGATACAATCAAGAAGCAACACCCTCGTTTAAACCGGAGTTTTTTTATTTCCATCCCATTTATATGTAATCGGTAGAAATAAGGTATCGTGTGTTTTTCTTCAAATATACGGATTATGAACTTAAATACGATGTTTTTCCGTGGGAATTCGTGCACAGAGAGGTGCACGGGAAGGAAACTGTGAAAATGCGTTGAAAGAGTTTATACTAAGTACCTTAGCGAGCGATGAAATTTATAAATTACAGCTGCAGCTGCACGAAATCCTGCTAATTCCCCAGACACACTTTGGAGAATGCCTCTGCTCGATACTTTTGAGCATTCATCCCACGACAAACAGAGATTTGAATTGTCGCCGAGAAGCCGGGAAAATTCGACAAAACTGATTTTCCTCGGGCGAGAGAGCAAGAACGTTAAAACCTTTTCGCGTTAATTTGCGAGGAACGCTGTTATTAGTAGTATGTCAAGTAAATGGGCAGTTTCGCTTTTCGATTCTCTCGATGCGATTCGGCGAGCTAGTTGATGGGTTTTGCGCGGGGTGCAGGGCACATTTCAATGAGTACCGCACGCTAATATGCGAATATTATTGCCTCGCGGTATCTCTATTTGTTGTTCCCCTCTGTCACAAGGCAGACGATCAATATTTATCGTCAATATCGGTATTGTCGATCCTCCGTTTTTAGTGGCGATCAAAGTACCAATCTCGCGGAATCAATATTTGGTAACGGTATTTCGGTCGTTCGCGGTTCGCTCAAATGTGCAAATTTCCTATTGCCGGAGAGTGCGTTTCGCCGCTATATTGTTCACCGTCGAAACGTCTCCAAAATGAGCTTTCACCATTGAGCAAAGTCGCGTCTTTGTAGCTAATTTCCCTGCGCTCGTTAAAAGGTTGACCCTCGACGAGTCCTCTTTGATCAAAGGTGACGCAAGGTGCGGTTCTATCCTTTAAAATCAAATTTTTATCGACTTCCTCTCGACACTTGCCTCCAGACTCGCAATTTTTGGTGACTCTGGAGCCGACAATTGTCCGGAAATAATTACGGCGGTAATTGATTTTCGGCGCACTGACAAAATAAACGACACACACGTTAAACGATTGTTTGGAACGAGCGTTTACCCGTTTTTCTTTTTTCCTTTCAGTCACCCCCATCGTTAATCTCAAGATGGGCTCGTCGCTGAATCCTAAGGACATCAAGGAGGGTGACGACGTTTACTTCGAGTGCAACGTCAAGGCGAATCCCAAGGCCTACAAGCTGACGTGGTTTCACGAGGTACGCGAAAAAAGAAGAAAAAAAAACGGAAGTTCTCGGGCGATTTGCCCTTCCTTCCACCGCGACTCCATCGATCGTCGGCGACGGTTTGAGCTCTCTTTTCACCCTCTAGTCGAACAAAACTGAAAAATTCGAAGCTCGGAGGCGAGAGTACGTAACAATTCCGGTTCATCATCCGCAACGGCGGGGCATAGATAGAGGGATGCAGGGGCAGAGGGCAGGGGAGGGCTTGGTGCGCGAATGCCGTAAAAAAGCTCTTCGATGAATCGACACAAGCGTGAAATTAAACGACGCAGCAGGACGAGCTTCCTCTCTGCGTTTACTTTATCGCACGACCGTAAAAAAGAAAGGGAGTTGGAGAGGAATGGAGGAAAGAACGAAGCGAAAGGGGGAGGGAGAGGGTGAACGCGAGAGCTCGGTAAAACCAGCTATTTCTCGAGGTAATAATCGTGTCGGCAATAAAATCTCGAACGTTGAAGAAACAGCGTTACAATCGTACTTTAAAAAAGCTCCGTTCGTCGTGGTTTCGAGAAATCGTCAGTTCGTTAAATTATCTCGCTTCTTGTTTGCATACGAGTAGAACGTAAATTCCATGGAGGTTCCGCGAAGCTCGTATAACCGCTGGAAGGGGAATAGGGTGGAAAGAAGCGAGACCGCAAGAAAATATCGCTCTTCCGTCTGAACGTCGTGGTTGTCGGCGTTTTCGCATTCCTGACGTGCGAGAACCGAGCCGAAAAACTCAAGCTCGCACCTGGAAAGCTCGAGCGTTATCTTCGGTCACTCGAGGATCGGCGAGTTAAGCCTCTTAAGCGGGATTATGCTTTCCATCATTTTCTCCGGTGGCTCGGGCGGCTCCCTTCGGGGGCGAGAGGACGGCAGAGGAAAACGAGAAGCCCTAGAAGCATCCTTGCGAGCCTCCCTTCGGCCCTCCGCCCTCTCTAACCCCTTCGTCTCCCTAGGAACGTCTCTCGCGACCCTACCAGCCGCCCCGTTGACCTTTTCCAGGACTGTTCCTGTCGGACGCGACACCGTTACAGAACGAAGCTAAATAGGAAAACTGTGTCGGGTCGACTAGTCGCGCTAAATCCTCGCCAAAGCTCCAACCTATACGACCGAACGCCCTTTTGCTCTTTTCTTTTTCTTCTCTCTCATTCTCTCTCCCTACCCCTCGGTCTTTCTCGTTCTCCCTGTTGGCGAGAGAAAATCCAAAGGGTAGATTGTATTTCGCGACGTATTTAAACGGCAGTCGAAAAGCTGACCACCGGATGAAAAGTCAAATTGACTCTTGCCTCGGAGAAGGAGGCTAAAGGGGGCCGGAAGGGGAACGAGCGGAGAGAGCTGGGCTTTCATCCTTTCACGGAGCTCGCTGCTGGGTAATCTTTCCGTCGGGCAACCGCTACGTACTTCGCCGGAGGAGCTACTACAGCCGAGAGAGTGAGAGAGGGCACAGAAAGCCGAGAAAATAGAGAAAACAGAGAAAATAGAGAAGCCACTAGGGCCGCGAGGCTCGCACCGCCGGAAGAATTTCCCTTGAAAAGCGACAGACGCCGGTAACGCGTCGCGCGGGAATACCCGAAAGGATTTTACGAATTATTAACCCCGCCGCGTTGACTCCGAGGAGATCCCATTTACGAGGGGCGAGAGCAAAGTTGCGCTCGTCGAGGCGGTACCGGAAGTCGCGCGGTACCAGTCACCATCGGCGTACAGACATGGACAACTATTTTCCACGTTTTTCTTCGTCGTTCGATGAAACGGTTCTCCGATGGCTCGCGGGCAAATTCCGTTCATCGATCGACTCGTTGCTTAATTAATATTGTGCGGCTTAATTAATAGCGCAATAACGACAGGGGAGACGGAAGGGGGAGCAAGATGAATCAAATAATCGGAACTCGGGAGCATTGAATTATCAAGGAGAAAAGAGTTTTAATAATGAAATTTCATCCACAAAAATATCATTCTCCAGCGTGACGGTGGAAAGAGTAGAATTTCGAGCGAGAGGAGTTTGAAAAGGTCGGAGATAGATTTAACCGTGAAAAGCTCGCTAGCCGAAAGAGAGGCAGTGGCTTTCGACCGTCTCGAAAATACGATCGGCACGCATACGCCTCGGCGAAACGCGTCGGTGCTGGCATGCGCGACGGTGTGCACTCTGTTGAAATTATTGTAAATTTACGAGCTACCCGTTGTCACTTCCCGTCCATTCGACGCCCTCCGCCTCGCGGAGTCCGAAAACCAAACCAATAAATTGCCCACGAATCACCGGACAGAGCTGGTTTACCAATCCGTAAAAATGTTCGCACAAAATCGTCCGTGCGAGGAACATTCGCCTTTGTTTGCTTTGCTTGCTCTACTGTCGCAAATTGCCGAAAGTTTCGTCGAAGTAGGTAAAAGAAAAAACACATAAACACCTGGCGAGCATCGCGACGTATCGTTACGAAGAATCAATTCAAAGTCTTCCCAACGATCGCTCAACGTCACGAAATCAACTTCCTGGTGAACGTGGAGAACGATCCTTCCGCCGAAGGAGTCTTACGGGGGTGGCAAAAACGTGTCGGAGGATTTGCTCGCGAATAGAGAAAACAGGTCGAAGCTGCAAAGTTTCCCGCAATTTTCTGGGGTTCACGAGGTCACCCTCGCAACGTCCGATAAACCGGGGACAGCGGGAGCGTAATTTGCGGGGACAATACGGGCGCTTCGTGCCGTAGCTGTATTCACGCGCGTAAATGCGCTGTTTACGCGCAAACATACGGATGAGTAATGTCCTCTCGTGGATCAGTTTATACTCGTTC
Source organism: Cerceris rybyensis (assembly GCA_910591515.1). Classification (NCBI taxonomy): domain Eukaryota; kingdom Metazoa; phylum Arthropoda; class Insecta; order Hymenoptera; family Crabronidae; genus Cerceris; species Cerceris rybyensis. The sequence continues at coordinate 1,009,206 of OU342797.1, forward strand.
CATAGCGAAATGAAAAAAAGAGTAAGAGAGAGAGGGAGAGAGTAATCGGGGAGACCGGTAACACAGAAAGTGAAGCGGAGAAAGAGAGAAAGACGATGCAGCGTAGAGCGTAGCCGGTGACACGATCACCGACAGACGAGGCCACCGGAGTTGTGACGTGCGGTTTAAGCTAAATCCACGCGGACGCGTTACATCGAGGTATGTAAACCTTCCGTCGATTCGACCGTGCGTCCCGACTAAACGCGCGCATTACGCACGCTAACGGATCGTTTCATTATGCGCCGTCAATCTTCCGGACCGCGATCGTCCTTTCCCGCGAAAAGGGGGAGGGAAACGATGGAGGCTGCGGGAAATTTTCGGTCGCCCCTCTGCCGGAAAATCTCCCCACGACTCGTCGAACGGGACTACGAGAGATGTGAGAATTTTCGGGCCATTCGAGGCTCCTCTCGCCAACTTCATTCGAACGGGGCCTACTTCCGGTCGCACTCCAAATATTTCACTCGTGACTGTCGAGATTTGTCGCAAAATTCTGTGAAAGAGGCGGAAGAGAAATTGAGAGACGAAGAAATTTTCCTTATGCCTCGTGCATAATCTGCGAGTAGATGAGAGCGGAAACGATGACGGAGAGGAAGGGGCAGGAATCGAGAAAAAGGAAGGAAAGAGGAGAAACGAAGGACGAGAAGGAGCGAGAAGGAAGTTGGTAGGAAGACACACGTACCGGGCTGTTCCGTGAGAATGGAAGTTATCGCCCTTGTCTACCCCTTCCTTGGCATCCGTTTGTAATACAGAGACGCAAATATATTCCGTTCTCGTCGCGAACGGTGCGAGTATGTATTATCGTTCTGACACGAATACGAATATCGAACGTCTAATATGGTCGAGCCGAGTTACGCGGAAGCGCGAGTATTCGCGCCAAACCGGAGCCCGATGAACTTTTCGCGATGGCGAAACGACGCGACACGCGGAATATTAATTTCTGCCTCGACGCGACAAAGTCAAAACGGATACGATTCCTCGCGATCGACTTTTTTTTTTCTCGTATCTTCCGGCAAATCTGCACCGTAAATAATACGACTCTGGAAAGCGGATTTTTCATCGTTAATTTCAGATTTTTACGTTCGAACATTCCAACGATCCTTCGCGAATTAATCATTAAAATTCAATTGTTGCGCTCCAACGCTACTCGGATGGAATGCCCGGAGAAAGATAGATGTACCGCGTAATTCGCCATAGTGGTCATTCTTTCGTCGGATTATTCGATGGGGAGCCATATTTCAACGGGAGGATGCAACCAAAGTAACCGTTTTAAAGCGAAATTAACTCGGAAATTCAAGACCCAGTGATCGTCAAGCTTGCGCTATGATTTCTAAAGACACCTCTCCTTGGTCCAATCCTCGTCTTAATTCAATCTACGCAACGAACATAGTCCTAAACCCTCTTGTATCTGAATCGTTGAAAGAAAATCGCCCATCAACAAATTTTAGAAACGCCCGAGCAAAATAATTTCGCTCCTTCCTTTCAAAAAATCAAGTGGTGCAACCGCTCAAAGAGATCCCGTCCAGGATAGCTCGGTGGAGGCAGAAAACTCTAGGTATTCGAGTCAGTCGCTCGTGTTTCGTACAAATAATAATATCTGCTGTCTCGTACGAAGACGTATTGCTTTCCAATTCAGCGTAGTTTCGAGGCGCTCGAGGCGGAATACTTGTACCGTACATACGGCACGTACAAGTTTCCGCAAACTCCTCCAAGCCGAATGAAACAGATACAGGGCGCTCGTTACTCGTATAAAACAACCGGGGAGAAGCGTACATGTACACGGGGAAGCTACGTCCCTCGTGGTATCGCGCCTCTCCTTTCCGCCGACGTTGTTCGCGGACTCGTTTCGTCCGATCTTATTCTCTCGCTTCTCGCCAAACACCCGAATTTCACGCTTCCAGATATACCGTCGCGAAAACCAAAGTCTCGTCGGAGGCTCGGTATACGCGTTTGACGACTCGATTCAAGTCCGCCTCTTTTTCTCTCTCCTCGACGAGGAAGGATCCTCCTTGTTTGGATTTTTTGCTACCTCTAGGAACGAGAATTGCGCGAGCTTCGAGTTTGAAAACTCGATTGAATTTGAAAACGAGGGGGAGCGATCTTTCGGCGTTGCGAGGAAAATGTAGTTTTCGTCGTTCTTTTGCTTTTTTGCTAGCGGCCAAAGTTGTGCAAGCGGGCTGGATCGTTTGTTCTTCCTTTCGAGATACTTGTCGAGTGGGGAACGAGACGATTAAATTGTTCCTGCGCTGTTGATATTGCGGTCAATTAAATCATATTCAATAGAAATCGTAGGGCAAGGGATAAAAATGTTCACTCCGCCGTCTATCAAGGTTTAACCCCTTGCCGTACCATTTGTTTTATGACTGGGTGCGCAGAACTCAGAATTAATTGCGGAAGTAACACTAATATTTTGAATTTAATAGTTTTCAGAAAATTTCAAAATTTCCTATTCCACTTATCTCGTCCCGAGTATCCCTCGTTATTGTTCGTCGAGGGGTTAAGCCAGCAAAGGGAGACGATTCTTTCAAATGTTTCTTATTGTTAGTAGAAAGGACGGAATTGCAACTCGAGGCGCGCGAAAACGTTTCGTTCTGAAAATTTGCCAAGAGGACGTTTCCGCGCGGGATACGTTATTTATCGATATCCAAGGGATTCTTAACGACGAATCGTCGAAAAGCAGAAACGCTCGTTGCATCGTCGTGGTAGGAGGAGAACGATGAAATATTCAGTCGGTCCTTCCCCGCAGCCGCGAGACATCCGAGACATCCGAGACACCCGCGGCAGAGAATACCGGTTATATATCACCAAAGCAACGGAAATAATCGAGTTTCAGAAATTTACATCCATCTACGGTCTCCATTTCGCCAGTACGTAGCCCGCCTTGGGCTGCAATCCCTGTGCAAAGCCTTTGTCGAAAAGTTAAGGGGAAATTATAACGTTACGTATGTATAAAGCCAGAGAACCACGGGGGAAAGATGGAAACGAGGGACGAGTAACCGAAAGTACGCGCTCCAAACAAGTCCAAACAGCTCGATATTCTCTCAAACTCACCGACACTCCGCTACAATTCGTGCGCGAGAGAAAGTACTCGCGCGAAACTTTGACCGGAGGCGATTTGCGAGCGAATACAGATTTACGTTGCTCATTGATGTCTCTCTATTGAACAAACTATCGTGGATCAGCGGGAAATATTTTGGGAAGATTTCTGAATGTAAGGAAGATTAAAAGAAATCGTGTCGAGAGAAGAATCCAGATATACCAGGATCCTCCGGAAGAACGTCTCGAGGTATTTACGATAAGGTCTAAAACGTGGCGAAAATTGCAGATTTTCCCTGCACAAGATACAAATCCCAGAAGCGAGTGTTATGAAAGGGCGCTCGTAGATATATTTGCAAACCTGCGGGTATAAAGGAGCTCACGAAGGAGAGAGGCCAAGTCGAGGCGGAATAACGAGGTGCCGAGAGGGAGAAGCGGAAAGACGGAAGATCGCGCTCGAGAGGAGGATACATCGCAAATTCCCTTTGTCCGAGCTTCTCCGAGCGAGCGACTCCTGCCAACAACGGAGACCGCGGTTGCTTCTTCGCGAGGCTCCTGCCTCCGTCGCTCCTTTCCTCCGCGACCCGAAAGAACCCGAAAGATCCCGCGAGAAAGCCTCGGATAGGGGATTAATTTATTTCGAGCGTGGAGAGAACGCGTACGTGCGCTCATCCTGCCTCTCTGAATGTATCTAACGACGAGAAGAGATCACGCAAGGGATGAAAGCGAGCCGTATCTCGACGCGAAGAGCTCTTTGACGCGCCAACCCCTTGGCTTTCCTCGGAATTTCCCTCTCGCTCATCGACCTCCCCGTGTCTTCGTCATCGAGGGTCGAGGTTCGACGAAGGGCAAAGAGAAGGCATCCTTCTCGAAGGAGAGAGATCTCGCGCGAGATTCGTCTCGCGCGTATCCCCTCGCGGTTTAAAACGTCCCTCGCAGACTCTCCGGGCAACTTTCCGACGAGCTTAAAGCGCGACTAGGGCCGAGAGAGGTAAATTTCAAATCTTCCGCGCGTATGGCAGCCTTTATGGCCGGATATGAGCCGGAGGATGCGCCAAACACGATACTAACTTTTCCAAGCTCCGACGACCGCGAGGTCGGCTAACTTTCCCTCGTGAGCGTAGCCGGGAAAAGTTAACCGTACCACCGGTAGCACGAGCAGCCGACCGTTTTCCTTCTTTCTTATTCCTGCGTGACGCGAGTATTATCGCGATACGAGCTCGTCGGCTTTTGCCCGACGAAACGAACAATCAGCCTCGGAGCTGAAAGCTGCTCGTCGCTCCTCGGTCTCGGGTTTCCGATCCTCGACACGCGGAGAACGTTATCCGCGATTTATCGTCGACAAATACCTCCTCGTCGAGGCGTAAGCTCTCAGAAAAGTAAAAACGTTCTCGCGAAGGTGCAACGATCCGAGAAATTCGGAGGCGCGATCGTTTGCCGCTACTCGGTTTCCTATTTCCTCTGCCAGCTCGCGAAGGCGACGGAGGCGATGAGATCTCGAGGGCGGTTCACGAGATGATTCTTCCACGCAGGATCTCTTGTCTTTTTGTTTATTCAGGAAGAAGAGCTCCATTACAACGTCACCGCCGGCATAGTACTCTCGGACCACTCTCTGGTACTCCAGAGTATAACTCGAGAATCCGCTGGAAGATACATCTGCATGGCCGTCAATGTCGAGGGTCGTGCCAGTTCCAACGTCGTCAACCTCGAGGTTATGTGTAAGTAAATTTCCTCTCCTGTTCTGCATTCGCGCCGTTGCAGGGCGAAACGTCGAAAAGAAGGCCGATGAAAACGGAAGCGGAGGGAGTCGGTGGGAAAGAAATCCTTCAGCCGACGAAACGCCCGTAATATAAAGTCTCTCCAGGGGTGTATTTTTCGGCATAATTTTACCTTTTTATTTCTCTCCCGTTAATGACGCGCCACGCACCGCTCGTTTTGCGAAATAAGCATGGCGCTGGGAAAAAACAGCTTTTCGCAAATTCTTTCGCGTCGTAAGCTCCGACCTATCCCAACCCGGGATACAGTTTGAAGAACGTAAAACGTTTCGAGAAAAAAAAACGCGGAGCAACGTGGATCGAGGCGTTCAGCACGGCGCTGTTTCTCTTCACGGGGTGCAAAAACGTGTGCAAGGTCATTCAGGGAGGGCGTAATTTCGTACGTTTGATTCCAGTCGCTCCAATTTGCAAGCACGTTCTAACTTCCGGTGGCTGGAGGTATCAAAACGCGACGCCTCCGCCGTTCAACGTCCCCGAAGAGGTGCACGGTGCCCTCAAGCACGAGACTATAAGTTTGGTCTGCGAGGTCGAGGCCAGTCCCGCCACCGTGACCTTTCACTGGACGTTCAACAGCAGCGGAGACCTCAGCGACATTCCGTCCACAAAGTACAGCAGCGAGGGCACCTCGAGCAGACTCAATTACACGCCATCCACCGACATGGACTACGGAACTCTCGGCTGTTGGGCCAGCAATCTCGTCGGACCATCCAAGCAACCCTGTCTCTATCAGGTGATCGCGGCAGGTTCGTCCGACTTTAATCATCCTCCTCGACCATTTTCCTCGGATAACGAGACCCTCGCGACTTTACCTTTCGACGAAGAAAGAGAGAGATCTTTGATACGCGCTCTAGAATTCCAGATGATCCCTCGAAGAGATCCGAGCTGATCGTTCGTCGACGAACGAAGCGCGATTGGAGAATGAAAGAAAAGGAAATTTACCCTAGGCGACGAGCCAGGGTGGAAATTGACCTACCCTCCGTCGCGTTCGTTCGCGTCAACGGCGTCGGTTGGGTTTTTCCGAAAATTTAATCAAAACTATAATTGAATATGTTCATTACGCGGTGTACGCGCGACGCCGGTATTCGGTATTCGGTTCGCGGATAATGGAAAATCTATTGGCCGTGGAACGGACAGCCGGTAGAAAAGGTCCATTGGACAAAACCAGCACCGGATCGAGAGAAATCAACGGTATTAGTTTTGTCCTCGTTGGTCGAATATAATCGTCGGTCTTCCAGGGCCAATAGTTGCCCGGCAATTTGGCAGTAACCTCCGTTCCTCGCGTGTACCGTGCTTGCGGTAATTGGACACATAATTTATTTTAGCCCGAGAGGCAACGTATTTCTTATGTAATTACCGGACAGCAGTTTTTTGCCGCTTCGGAGGACCGTGCCGGGTACTTGGGTCTGCTGAACCACGGAGAACGCGGGAAAACGTGGGAAATGCGGGAAACACGGCCTGTAGCTTCGACGTTACCGCGTTACTTCGCCCCGTGGCGAGTAATTAAATCGTTAATTGAAACGATGACGTGAGACGGTAAATGGGAACACCGCGAGAGCGGTAGTTTCGGTCGCAAGAGTTTCGTTTTACGGCGACCACCGGAGAGAATTCGCGCGAACGTGCTAGCCAAGGGTGAGAACGCTCAGCAGGGGTGGTTGCAGCCGCCTCTACACTCCTCCCCTTACTCAGGTACAAACCTACGGCGGCAGGGATTCCAGGAAGAATATAAACAACGACACCGTGGAACGCGACGTCCGCGAATTTATAGAACGTCGCCTTTCGCGGAAGGGAGAAACTCGAGGATAAATTGGAAATATAAATCGTAACCGTGGGCAAGGTTACTGGAAAATAGAGCGAGGAATACAGTAATGATACATTAAACAATTTACGCTACACGATGAAAAGAAGAGTGGACGTGAGGGGACGATGGACCGTCAGATTTTCATGGGGATGGAATTTTCAAAACGAACGAAATCTGCTCTATCGCGATCGTGCTAATTTACCCCGTCCCACTCAGTTTCGTCTCTCGTGGAATTATTTTCATTTTGCCGCGAGCACAAAACACGCACGGAGGAAAGAACGAAACGTAACAACGGCGACCGCATTGTTCAGCGTTTCCGCAAGCTTTTTCGCTCCTCTATTTGCATACAAGCGATCTCGTTAATGCAGTACCAGCGTCGATAATGACGGCTGCGAAACATAATTTCATTGGCCGCGAAACGGTGCGGCATCGCGTTGCAATTTTCGTGGCGCACAATAAAATGAAGTTATACGAACCACCGCGAGGGCTGTGCCATTTTTTTTCGTATTGTCGGTACTTTCCACCCTTTCTCCTCTCGTTCTCTCTGCTCTCTCTCTCTCTCTCTCTCTCTGACAAAACTCCGTGCAAAACGAAATTGCGTGCCACCGCTATACGGCTCGTCGTTTATTTTCTACGTTCTTTCCCGCTGAAATTCATGCACCCCAGTTTATGACAGCTATAAAGGCACTTTCAGTGTATCAAACATTATCGTCGTCGTTAAAAATTAGACTTGATCATCTTCACGGCAGGTGGGTACCGAAGGGGGTGGTCGGACGTTTCTCCCTATCGGGGCAAAGTTCAGGGGATAATCTGACATAACGCGACTTCTAAGATTAGTCCTCTCATGTTTCCACGGCTACTTAGATCGACCGAAACTATTAACGTAATCCTGCAGTAACGAGTGACCCTCGTCGCAGGGCGAATAAAATCGTAAATTTCGAACTTTCTCAAAAGCTACTAAATTGAAAGTATCATAGCATTGTCAGACAGCAAATATGAAGAATACTTATACTCCAATAATTGAAATATAATTCTACAGTTTCTTTGAACTAACGTATGAACATTCTCGATCCAAAGTCTGCGTCTCGTTCGCAGGCAGGCCTTACCCGTTGCAGAATTGCACCGCCGTCAATCAAACCGGAACGCGGATACGAATATCCTGCGTGGAGGGCTACGACGGAGGACTTCCGCAAAAGTTCGTCGCCATCGTGGACAAGCAACGTCTCGAATCTGCGAATCCCTACTGGATTTTACAACTTCACAAGCCGACAACGGTGGCTCTTTACGCGGTGAACGTCAAGGGCTCCAGCGACCCGGTCATCATGGAGGGTGTTGCTCTCAACGGAGTCGCCAAGTTCACCGGTAATTCTGGAGGCAGACGCCACTAAACCTCATCAACCCATCCCAACAATCGTTGACCATCGGAATCGATAATTTCACTTTGTCCTTCCTCCTTCAAAGACTTTCCTCCATTTCGCTATCTTCCCTCAGCTTTTTTTCTCCGTACTCCATCATCGACTCGCGTTCAACGGAATTATCGAGCTTCTTCTAATCAATTTTTTATCACCGGGAGAGTAAAATCGCGGTGCAGATACATCTCGAGCGAAACGCCGACAAAGAAGCCGCTAATTACGTTCTTCCGCGGCGTCCCTCGCGAACAAGAAAGGAGTTTTTCGCCGATGAAGAAAAACGCAGCTTGTTTTTCCCTCGACAGGGGAGAGACGGGGGTTGATTCTTTTATTCGTACGTTCGTGCTCACCGGTAGTCACGAGAGGCAATCCCCTTTTTCTTCGGAGGATAAAGGAGTAGAGAAACCGTAGCCAAATGAGAATTGGACGGCGTTCTACTTTTTTCCTTTTGCCCGGTAGATCCTTAGCCTCTTCCTTCGAACAAGATCGATTTAAATAACACGAGAAACGGTCGAATCTGTCGAAACTGTCGACCTTTCAGCCTAGTCCTTTTCTTTTCATGCCTTTCCCCCGCCATCGATCGCTACGATGCAAATATTTGATCTCTCACGCAAATGGAGCAGGGAAAATACACACATGGTAATTTAGTTATTCCTCGGGACTCGTGTGCGTCGTAATTAAATTTACCTTTAATTCCCGGACGTCGATTCCCCGTTGTACGTTATCGTTAATTTTCATTTGCGAAATGCTTCGGGGAAATCCATTAGTTGCGCAAACGAGACTTTTAAAAGGCTGTCTTTGCGGAGCGCGCTTTTTTTGCCAGGGGAAAAAAGTGGGTCGTCGTTTTCATCGCTCTTTCCCTCCTCCATGATTCTCACCGACCGGAACCGCGACGGTGCTTGAGATTCGACCGATTTCCGGTCAACGAGGTCGAATTTCAACCTAGCTACCTACGGTCAATCGAGAAGCCCCTCAAAAATATTTTGCGCCCGAATCTACTTTCTGTCAAGATCGTGAACGGTTGACCACTCTCGAGAGGACCTTTTTAGCAGCTCTGATGTATCAAACTTAACGTTAGTCGCCTCTTCGCGAAGAATGTCCATCGAAAGAGCACAAATTATTATTATCGCGAGCCGGTCACCGCGAGGAAAGCTCGAGCGAGGCGAGGAGTCGGAAACGAGGCTCAAAATTTATGAGCCATTATTATGCATTCTGTTTTCTCCCATCCGTCTCTCCACCCTCGTCCCCGACACCCGGGACCCCGGCGTCGAGCACCCTCCGATACGACTACGACGACCTGGACCGTCGCGTTTCTCTTCGCCCGAATTTCTCACCGCCTTCATTAATCTTCGACGGTGACAAAGACGCACCGTGGCGGCCCTGGGGAACCGCGAAAAGCGGAGAAATTAAACCACGCTAAAGATTAACGTATACACGTTGAATCCTAAATGCCATGCAACGAGAAACCTCCCTATGACCTGACTTTGCCCGGTTCTTGTCGCCGAAACGTCGAGATCCAACGATATTGTCATTTTCGAGGAATATTTCAACGTATCTTTGAAGTACTTGACGCCGAGGTAGCGAAAAAGACTTGTTTAGAATTTTTGTTAAATAATTTATCTATTATATAATAGATTTCATTCTCGAATCAATTAAGTCCGGCGTATATTATTATCTACGACCTTGCGTTATACGACAGTCTACTGTAATTCTGAAAGACGTACTTTAGAAAATTCGCAACTTTCCCAAGTCTCGTTAACGAACTGTGCACTCGAATCAACGGAAACGTTAATCGAACGGCGTAACGCCCTGCAGCTTTCGTGTCTCGCAATGAGCCGGAGTAGATCCTTAATTGGAAGTAGATTAGGTATCCAGGAACCTAGTTGTCACGGTGTGGAACAACTTTCTCGACGACAAGGATGACAAATAAGTAAATTAGGAGAAGGTACAGCCGCGAGATCTACGAGGGTGCCGAGGGTGCGACCTTGGAGTTTAAGCGGATTTTCGGAGAAATTAGGAATTGCCTCGAGGGGGTAAAAGGACTTTTGGAGAGATTTCACGTACGTTTCGTGCGACAAAAAAGAAGGAAAACGGGGGGGGGGAAAGGATGAAAAATATCTGGCACGTGGGCGTTTAAATGGATTATTTACGAGGAAGATTCGTAGAGATTCCGTTTGCAGGAGAATCGGCATCCTCGGTCGACATGTCACCGATCCTGATTGGCCTGGGCGGCACGGCGACCGGTTTGGGGTTAATCGTGACCGGAGTGTTAATGGCGCTTTGGAGGAAACACGCTGCCACCCCGGCAAAGCCAAAGCCACCCCAGCAGCCGAGTATCGCGACCTTTGCCGGAAAAGGCGACGAGGACGATGGAAATCCCGATCTCATCCCAACCACCATACTGAACAATCAGACAGGTAAAGATCCCTAGAATCGCTCTCAAATACCGGAAAGAATCTACCAGTAGTCTCATTCGAATCTATCTCCTCTCTCGATCATCTTAAATCCACTCGACTGTAGATAGATTCAAGTTGTTCCTTCGATTAAGGATTTCTCAGAATCGCGAAGCCGCTCCATCGACGAAATTGGACGTAAACCAAGAAGCCGTTTCTGATAGGCGAGTGCGCGTCTTCGATTTTTTTTCCCGTGGGATACGTCGAGTATAAGTAAGCCGCCATTTCATCTAGCGAAATTCCACTCACAATCATACTGATGAAAGTGCTTCGTTTGAATGAGAATTGCAAAAATATCGAGACACTGTCTTAAATTGCGGCCGCGCGTTAACGATACTTTTAAGGAAATTGCACGCACGGGAAAACTTCAACGATTCTACCTTTTATCGTTACATCGATACTCTGAGAGAGTCGATTACCACGGTCGGAATGAATTGATCGTAAAATCCTATCAGATTAATTTCACAGAACGCAAAGAGCACTACAAATACAAATTAATTGTTTTTCACGCGAGCATATTGGATGCACTCGCTCAACCGACCTTATTAAACGTATCGATGGTTCGGTTAATTCTCTGTAACAAAAGAGGCTAACGACGGTCATTCCGCAAATTGATATGGAAAAATCCAAACAATTCCAAACACAAAGCACGCTTCGAAGCTGTAATATCCCAGGATGAAAGATATTTGCAAATTCCTTCGAGCGGAAAATTCACAGAGCAAAAATGTACCATCGATGCGCTTAATACTCGACGATTTCGACGTTATCCTCGAATCGCGAGGGAATGGCATCGACGTTCGTGCTTTACGATCGCGAAAAGTCGATCCGCATATTTTAGGCGGATCAGCCGGTCGCGCGAGAGATTCAAGAAAGTTTGAAAATAAAGAATCGACGTTAAGCCACCGTGGAACTTCTTTCAGACAGAAAGGTTCTACTTTACGGGTCCCTACCACGAAGGCCGCGCCAGCTGGAAGGACGAGAGATGTCTCACGACGTCCTAGAGGATTCCGATTATCCGCGGGCATCGCCAAACGTGAGTAATCCGATTTCCTCTCTCGTCGCATCTGCGAGGAGAATGGCTCGTGTTGCTTGCGAATCAATCTCCTCGATCTCTCCCTTTCTCTAACTATCTATCCGCCTATGTATTCGTGTATCTATCTGTCTGTCTGTCCATCTATCTATCCATCTATCTATCTATCCATTCACCTATCTATCTCCCATGTATCTCGCGCCTACCGATAAGACACCAAGGACCAATTTCACGGTTGCCGATCGTTCATCGAGGCAATTGTTCGTCGGTGCAGCTATACAGAGAACCCGCATGCTCCGATCTACTGTGGGGAATTAGAAAGAAGACATGCGGAAGGAATGCGAATGGAATGCAGCTTCGATTCGCACGTTGGACGAAGCGAGTCGATGATTTATATCGAAGCTAGATGAAAAATAGAGAGAATGTCCCGCTATTCGTCTTTCTAATAACCAACGGTACAGTGTTTCTACGATTGTCAGCTTTGGCCAGGACTATCCTATTCTCGCGTATCCGATACTCTGGCAAGATGCAGTTTCCGAATCACCGACTCCGCGGTATACTCATCGGAGGGAGAAATTTCCTAGAGACGACGGCAAGGAGATTAGACCTCGAGGCCGCAGTTTCCACGACTCCACCCCCGTACACCCTCGAGCGTAATGTCTTCCTCGGTATATCGCAAACAGCGCGCTCTTTGGCTCGAATTTCTTCGAGAAATCCGCCCAAAAACCTTGAGTAAATTCACCTCGACTGTGAGATCGCCGAAAGCGAAACCGTGCGAGTTTTCCTCGAGAGAAGATAGAAAAGGTCGAGGGTTATTGCACGACGAATTCCTTCCTTTCTTTGCAGACGTTCTACAGCCTCCAGAGGCCGCATCGTTACTCCGAGACGGTGATAAGAGGCGCGGCGATCCAGGAGAGTTGCATTTAAGGACGAAAACCATTTAAGGTCGTGAGAATTTTCAAGAGATCACCCCGAAGGTTACGCAACAAAGTCTTCGCGTCGAGACTCGAAGATCGCTCGAGTGTGTTTGCTCGGACGAGCGGAGAAGAGGAGAATTCTCAACGTAAATTGCGAGAGGAAAAGAGAGACCCGCTTACGGCTAAACGTTCGAGACGATTTGAAACGCCCGAATGCGTTTATAGCCACTCGATTCACTATGCCTTTGTAAATATTGTACATAAATAAAAAACACATCGATTTCGTGTTAACGTTTCTTCGACTACGTCCGCAAATCCCGACGCTCGAGCGGAGGCGACTATCGAGAGAAAGAAAAAGTCGCTACTTCGAATCGACGGAAGCGTCATCGACGAAAACGACCGACAGAGAGTTCCTCACCGAATCGGCCCTCGAGAGGGCTTCCTCAATTTCGAGCCTCACCAACGACGAGTCGTTTTTTTTTCCACCTTTCCGTTTCGTCTTTTTTTTTCTCGTTCTTCTAACGCGCTCAAAGTCTCGAGGAGGAAAGTTTTGAAAAGCGCGAGACGTTTCGAGAGACGCGACCGGATTTCATTCTATAGGCGTAATCTCTTTTTTCCAGGCCGTCGCGTTCCTCGAAACGTCGAGCAGCCTCCGAGACACGATACCCGCGAGAAAGTTTCCCCGATATGCCCGGAATTACGGCTCCGAGTTTGAATACGAAAAGCGCGAGCCAACTCCGATAGAATTACGTTCACCGGGAGAAGAGAAATTTCTCCGATCTCGGCTTCCTCGAGGACTCGAAAAGCGGAGAACGAAAACCTCGAGGTAACCTTAATGCGCGAACGAATCGAGCTAGAATCAAACGGTACACACACCAGCGAGAATGATACGTTCTTTTGTATAGCGAGAAACACCATGAGGATGATGCGACTGTTATTTTACGAAATAAAAAGGAAACTAAGTAAAATGGCTTCTCGATATCTCGTATCCCACGAACCGACGATAAATAATCTCAAAAGAGCCGGCTACGTACCTCGGACACGAGCTAAGGATCGCCCCCGGTGTCCCTCGTTCTTCGACTTTTCCTCGGAATCTACTCGATACGAGTACAAGAGTTCGCGAAAGGAGTTGCAAAGAACCGGAGAAGAGCGCTTCTGCAAAGTTTCCGCGGCACGTACACCGGCCGCGCCATTTACGATCTCTTTTATCACGAGATACTCTCACGCTGAGAAAAAAGGGGGAGCTAGATCGTTATCGAGACAGTTATTATAGACTCGAGTATCTTCGAGCATTTTTTCAGTCTTGAATGGAGATCGAAACAACGAGGAAAGTTGCCCTCTTAGAAAAGCTAAGATTTCTAAGACCTTCTCCTCTCCCTTGATTTTTCCCAGACTTCGAAATTTATCCACGTGAACCTAATTCGCTAAATATAGCTCTATTTAACACGTTAAGCGACACGCTCCTTCTTAAAGCACTTTCCGTTTAGACTCTTTATTAGAAAAGATATCTCTCTATTTGTTTTAACATACTACATTCATTTTTTATAAAATGTTCTATTTTATACTAAACTCCACTAATTGTGGCTAGGTTAGGCGCGATAACGTAGCTTAGGTAAAAAACTAATTTTTCATTTTCATTGATCAGCGTCAGCATAAACGAAAAGTCAAAGTCCGGTACCTAGGGACCGGTGTGGCGCTTAACGTGTTAATTATTTGTTGTGCCTCGCAACATTACTCGATCCGAAAAAAAATTCAAGGAGACGATGTAAGAAGATACCTAAGATCAATTCATTTCACCAAACCCTCCCAATTTCAATCACGATGGAGCTCGCGAGCTACCAGAAAAGCAACCGAAGGTCTCTGCATTATTTAATAAATAAAATTTGGATAGAACCGAGAAATCGGAAAGAACTTTCTTCTACCTCCTAATTCCCCACTACGTTTAAACATAACAGATTAATCGTCAACAATTGCAGCTCCCATCGAAGCGATACCGAGGAAGACTATTAACGAACGACGCAGCGCGTTGTTCCATCGAAACGAGAGTACGGCATTTAACGTGGTCTCCTTTCGCGGCAATCTTCGTGTCGAAAATCTCGGATAACTTCTTCTCAACCGCCAGAGTTTCCTTCCGCGTCAGTTTCTTTTGTCATTCTCTTTCGTCGCGGCTAAAAGTGCCACCACGTTCCGCGTTACTTACGCTCCAGCACGATTAAATCTCTTAAGAGCTCGATGGAGCACGTAATTCGAGCTAAACGTCGCGAATCGTTTCAGCGAGTGGCTCCTAGACTCTAATAGCGTATCGTTTCCCACCTCTCCTTCAACAGGAAGTCTTCGAAGAGGGACGAATCGGATCGTCCGGGGGAAAAACCGATAATGATTGCTACAATCTCGTGAAATCACGTCGAGAAGACTGGCACGGATTTCGATGGAGTTTTGTATTTAGAGACGATTATTAGCAAAGTTCCGTACGACATTCGTAGGAGTTCGAAGATGTCGTAAAAGCGAAGGAGAAATCGTCCGAGCTTCCTTTGTCAATGGACCGTTGAGGAAAATCCCGTCGATGAAACTTTTATGATTTCGCGTCCGCTCGAGAGCGCCTTTTTTCTGTGTTTAGAGCCGCGACGACCCCGACTTTTATGGAGACTTCTTAGACGTTTTTGAGGTTCTGACTTTTCTTGCTGGT
The DNA here is from genome assembly GCA_910591515.1 of Cerceris rybyensis. Lineage (NCBI taxonomy): Eukaryota > Metazoa > Arthropoda > Insecta > Hymenoptera > Crabronidae > Cerceris > Cerceris rybyensis. The sequence continues at coordinate 1,024,346 of OU342797.1, forward strand.
TCAAGTACGGCTAAGAAAATTCAACGACGTTGTACGCTTTCTGTTCGACGGTAATAGCTTTCCTTACTTTTTAATTTGTCATTATAGTCATTATATTTGCGAGATTTTTCCTCGCTATAATTGGTTTTAACCCCTTGACTGTGAGACATCGTTCAGGTAGTTTGAATTAGCAGATGAAAAAACATTTCGAACAGAAATTAATTACCATCGATCCACTACGCGCTATGTTTTTTTTTATATTTTTTTTTTAATAGGAATCAAAGTTATATTGAAATTGCGGGGAATTGAGTGTTGCAGAATACGTCCAAGTGAAATAAAGGACACGCTACACAACAACTTTCAAATGAATTTGAAGATACAAGTTTCGAACTAATTGGCAGAAACAGTGTCGTAAGAAATTGGAACGTCAAACCATTTAAAATCCACGACAATGTTTCCCTCAATTTGTTCGACATTTGTACGTTCAAGATCGTTTCAAAGAAGTAATTTGCGGCCAAGTGATCGATCAAAAGTGGATAGGATATTTAAAAAAATATCAATCGTTAAATTGTTAGCTACAACGCTGTGAAGTGAAACCTGCATATTTTGTAAAAGTGTAAAAATAACCTTAATTCGTATTAAAGAAAAAAATCTCTAAAACCTATCTGCATTACAGTCTATATTCAATTAAACACAGATTCTCTCTAACTAAATTTTATTCTATCCTTCAAACTTATTTTTTCCAAGTGACATCCTATCCGAGAAATTGTAATGCAGCGTATGTGGTAATTTGAAATTCCTACGCTATGTAATCCATTTGGTACCGTTTTACACGAACATCCCTATAGTACTCGCCGAAGTCATAATCCCTGATCTGTAGCCCCATTGTAAACTCCCAGCCCCATAACTCGGCGGTCGCTTCGCCTAGCGCTATTGTCACAGTCAAAGGGTTAAACGGAAATACGGTACAAACGTTGCGGAAATTCTATCTCCGACGATAACAAAAAGAATCGTTCTATTTCCAAGCTACACCGTGCAAGATATGTCTTTACCTCGTCCACGTAAAAGTTGTCTCCAAGCAGCCGGTATCCCATCACCGGAGGCCACTTGTTTTCAAATCGACGACTCTTCTCGACCACGAGGGAAGGATTTCCGTTTGGACTTACATCGAAACACCGAGTACTTCCGTTAGATGCTGCCGCTTTTCGTGATATCCCTCGAAAATCCACGGCGAGGTAATAAATTCTCGATGCCCCGAATCGAAGTTTAACGTATGAGCGAGAAAATTTATTCGCAGTTGAGCGCACTTTATCGAAACGAGGTAAGATTTTATTGGGAGGAAAAGGAACGGTGTTCCTTTCGGTTTATCCGGCCAAAGCTACTTTAATCTGTAGTCCTTATGGGATATTTTTAATGTGCTTGTGTCTGATATTAAAAAAGGAGAGGGCAAAAGCGCAAACTTTCATATATATTATTCCAAAATAAATAAAAAGTATTATTAGGAACGAGAAACTTTCCGATAACAGAGATTTATTCGAAGCAAAGTACTACCTTGACTCTGTAACGATTAATGCTTAAAAGATATGCAGAATTCCGTATGTAAGTGAAACTATGAAATTCAAAGTACCTCTTGAACTACGAAGAAAAAAGAAATAAATTATCCCCAAAAGAATCGTCGAAATTTCCATTTCACTCTAGGAGACATTCTCGAAAAACGTCCTACAAAACTAAGGGATAAAGGTTGAAGCAACCCGTAGCGAGAAAAGTGGTAGGATTTTCCAATTTTCTTATCGTAGGATTAGAGGATTAAACCTGAGCAACGTTACCGAAAGAAAAATCCCTGCATCGATCTACCTCGAAATCCGATATGTCATCGACTTTGGAAACTGTTCGAAATTAAAAGCACACAGTCGAACACCTCAACTTCCGTTGAAAATTGAGAATATAAAGCTGCTCGAGGAATGAGTAAAAATCGGAAGATTAAGTTGGTGGAACGAATGCATTAATTCATTCCGAAATCTTCCTCTCGCGAGGATAACGGTGAACATTCTCCGAGTTTAGGTTCATTATCATGTACCCCTCTCTACGAATCTTTCTTGAATTCTTAAAAGCTTCGCGTAGCAGGTCTTCCTCGTTACCGTTATTTACCGAAGACCGCTACTGATTAATTCCAAACCATTCTCCTCTTCCCATGCTCCTAAATCTTGCGGACGGTCGAGCAACCCGGAGCAACTTAAACCTTCTTAATCTTATCAGAGAGGAAAGATAAGGACGTACTGGACAGCTTATGGGGTTTAACCGGCGCGGATCTGATGTACCGACTGTGGAGAATTTTGGAGTTGTTCTAGCACGCTTGATAACGCAAACCCGAAAATAGCTACTTTTCGGCAAATATTGACAAAAGAGCTACCTAAATTTGATATATGTTCGCTTCCTGATAAACATGAGGTGGAATTCTCGTGCGAGATCGAATCGCGGTTGATAAATTTGGGAAAACGTTGAAGCGCGATAAATAGCGATTTTAGGAACTCAGAGGACTTTTCACGCAGTGTTTTTAATTGTAAGTTGAGCAAATTGTCCATCTAATTTGATATGTGGAAATTCTGGAGACTTGTTTAACACTAGAACTATCGGCGATGTATCTACGATAACTAAGTGGTGAACCAGTCACTTTGACTGTCTCGATAATTCCAGTGTTAAAAACTTTGACCACAAAGCATTACAATTTCTTTTCATTAAGGATCAGAATTATTTTGATTTGCAGAGAATTCACAGAGTTGCAGAGTACATCGAGTTGAATTAAAGGACACGCCACTTGATAACTTTCAAACGGACTTGAAGATTCAAATTTCGAACAAATTGGCAGAAACATTGTCGCGAGAAATGGGAACGTCAAACCATTTAAAATCCACGACAATGTTTTCCTTCGTTTGCCCGACATTTGTACCTTCAAGATCGTTTCAAAGACCAAATACAGCAGATTCTTAAATTCGCCTCAATATTAACTACGACACTGTGAAATCAAAACTGCAGATCTTTTAAACAAAGACAAAATTATATGGAAACTGCTGCACAAAGAAATCACTTGCTTGAGAAGTCCTCTACCTTGAGATCAAGCCGCGAATACGAAATTTGGGAATAAATAGCGATTCACGGGGACAGGGGAAATTCCATGTGGGTATTTTGAATTACAAATAGGGCAAATTGTTCACCTAATATATTGTATCAAAGTCCTGAAGATTTTTTTAACACTGATAGTTTCAGTGTTAAAAACTGTAAGTACAAATTTTCCTGAAAGAAAGGCACACAATGATTAAATATTAAAAATCCATGTTGAGTCCAGTAGATAAATCGTTGACGTTGATGAAATAACTTAAAATCTAACGGTGATCGGTAGATTTTCTTCTTCGATGAAACGACGAATAAGCTAACTTTCGCAGCCAATTAGCTCGACATTATTTACGATTCTTTCTACTTGCAAAACTTCCTCTTTTGAAATGACATACAAATGAAATGTATAATATGATGTGTAGATATTAGGAAGAGGAATATATAAAAATAATGTGACAACGTTATATCGTAAATAATATCGATTGCCCGGGTCCCACCACGAGGAGGTTGCTGCGAATGAGGACCCATCCTATCAGCGCTTCCATCCACCCTCTTTCCACAAATTATTACATTTTATGACTCTCCGCCCGATACACGTTTGCATAACGTGGTATTTTCGTTTTGCAAGAGTGAAGCAGAGGGAGCTTTTTTTAAAACGTATTCGATGTAATAAAAAGTGAAGAAGTTGGATTGCACTTATCCATTAACGTGGAATACGCACGTTGACACTTTGGAAATACTTTATCGGTTGGAAAATATCCTTAATACTTTTTCCAAACTTTATACATTTGTAGAAATTCACTTCACGTTTATCTGTTCGAGTCTACAATTTTCATTAACGATTTATACGTATTAAAACAATTTATTTAGAAATTCCTGATGCACTTTTTACGGAAATTAATATATCTGAGAAATATGTTTCACGTAACATGCAGATATCTTGCGTGTAAAATTACAAAATAATTAACAACGATGGCGTCAAATTTTCATCAATATGGAAATCTCACAATTCCAGACTATTTTTGTTCTTTTTGGAAAAAAGTTAATTTCGAACGGAAATGAAGTTAGTGAATGTAATAAAGAGGCAATCAATAATGTGCCGTTTCGTGCAAAATACGAGCAATCGGGAATTCGAAAATTAATACAGGAAGCTAATTAAAAAAATAAATAAATAAAACGGCTCTTTTTTTAAATGAACATTCAATACTCTACCTAATCTAGAAGTGTCTTAAAATCTAAAGAATGAAGAATTATTTCAAAACTTCGCACCTCTTTCATTTGTACTATTGACTGTTATAAAACTGATAACTTCTTAAAATGCAAATATCAGTATGTCTATTTAACAATTAAAATCCTAAGTAGTAAATATTAATATCTTCAGCTTTCTTATTCTCTCAAACATCCAGCTTTAATAACGAAGCAATAATAAATTTTATAATAAAACTCCTTTCTTTGTCAATAAAAGAGCTTCTAGTTCTCAGACGCTATTCTCTTACAATCTTTCTACCATTTAATTTAACAAAAAATCTTTTCACTGGATAAAGTAGACAACAAGAAGCATCTCGGAAGATTTGCCTCTCGATGCTTTAAACATCGTACTTGGTTTCACCGTCCTTTCTTTGAAGAATTTTCCCACCTAAATGTAAAACACCGAATAAAGTCCCTGCCAGTCGAAATTCCTCGTACATTTAACTCTGCAAATGGCGATACCTGAATCTAATTTGCGTACCAATATTCATAGAAAAGCGTCTGTTCAAAGTACAAAATAACATTGAAAATATTTCTTACATTTCATCGCACAGCACATTAATGCTAAATCTTGATTAACTCATTCAAGAATTTCCTATGGTATATTTGAACGGTGGAGTATTTAACAAAAAATGCTTTGATCATTTTACAGAAACTGCTACAGAAATTTCAGAATATGCACTTTCGTAAAACGTTAAAATAATAATTAAGGTTCAAAGGCGAAATAGCTTCAGTAAAATATTCGCACAAAATTTGACATTCGACGAAAAATCGTAAAGAGTTCGTGTCGTACAATGGCAAATGGAAAAAGGCTGGTAGATTAAATACTTTCGATAAATTTAATATCTCGCCTGAGAAAAGTTAGGAAAAAAATCCTTTTTTGTGTTTAACTTTATTCAGAGATTCAATGACGTTCGAGATTGTCAAATGAACTTGGCAAATATGACAATATTTTAGAACAAAATGACGATTCTAGTTGATGTCATGAAAATTTGTGATTTCGAATGACAATTGTAGACTTGCAACGATATTATTCAAACTTTGATACCGTGGGAACGAAAAATTGCCGAATATAGTATCACGTTTAATCCTGCGAGCTAAAAATTGCATTAATTACATTTTGCCATTGATTTAAATACATCAAAACATATTTATACATTTTTCGAAACAAAAGGTCATGAATTTTCATCGGAATAATAAATATGTTAAACGCGCGATCTGATTTTCGTCAGTGAAATTTCGAAAATTTATTAAAATACCGAGTTAGGTCTGTTTTTTTCTTTTGAATTCGTTTCCAGCTAAAATTGAAATAATACATCGTGTTAAAATATGGACAACGTTGGCTACAAGAATCGAGGAACTTTCTACGGGCAATGAGGCGATGTTAAAATAAAATTTTCCCCGCTCTCAAATTTTTGGAACGTGAAACAACAGCTACGAGAAATATTAAACAAATTTTAAGAGCATCCTCCGCAAATCCTCTTAGTAGTTTTAAATATTTCTATCATCTGCGTCAACATTTTGTCGTAAATGCAAATTTATTAAATCTCATGAACAATTACGGTTCAAATTCTCGACAGCCTCAAAAGCCTAATCTGTTATGCTGAAGTGCATTAAACAAATAGTGAAAGAAAAGAGAAAGCGAATGGCAACGAGAATAAATAATTAAGTAACGTGTGAAATATCTACCACACATCTCGTCTACAAATTTAGGAAATGTTAACTAAAATAGAAAGCCGTAAATTTAACGATCTCCGTACATCGAACATTAAAATTGATTCTCATTTTGCATCGACAATTTCCCAAATACTGTCTAACGAAAATACAAAGACCCTTCCTAGGCACAGAGAAACGAATCGGCAATCTACGTGGAAAAAACGATACTTCAGAAATATTTTTAAGTTTTTGCGATGTTGAAATTCGTTGGATTTAAGCGCTGACATTTCCATCTAAATGATTAAAATGATTAAAAACCAAATGCCTGACTTGATTCTTTCCACCTAGATTATCCATTTCGTTCCACTAGAATCGAAGGTCGCAACAATCCACATTTCAACCGTTTATTTCGCAACACGAGAGAAAATTGTCTCTTTGACCAGTTATATTTCATTTTGCAACGCTAATTGGAGAGATACTAAATAAAGAGCAATTCCGTTGCACTGATTTCGCAACGATCAATACTATTTGCCATGGATTAATCTATCCAACGCGTCATTGGTTCGAAACTCTAATTTATCTAGCAGGCAATCAAAACAGCGTATACACATCAAGCGGTTGACTCATCTTCGTTTCACGACACTAATATTTCCTGAAAACAAATCGCAGACAACGCGTGCACCTGTTTCCAGTGCTTCGTAGTTCGCAATGCTACCTGAGAACAAGCTAACAAAATTGCACAAAGCCGTGTCATGACTCTCGTCCCGCAACGCTAATTTACCTAGCACTAAATCAAACAAGGTCGCGGCCGCAGCCTGACGAGGCTGTTTTCAAATCGAAACGCTAAATGTTACATAATATTTGAGAATACGTGAGCATTGATTTCATGTTATTTCACTTGTCGCAACTGATTATCGAGTAGCATGGGCCGAAGTGAAAAGGCAAAGGGGCAAGAAGTTTAGCCTGAGCTGAAAAAAAAGGAGATAGGAAAATATTTTCTACCTACAAGCATATGAAATATGCTCACGATTAGTGTGCTCGGTAAAATGTAAACAGCAATTAGAGTTGCCCGTGTCGTTTCGGTTCATTCGCTCAACGGGAGGACGCTGGTAGAACAAGTCAAAGAGGATAGAGTGAGGACGATGTAAACACTAGCACAAGGTACAACGCTGTCAATATGAAATAAAACTGCAAGTAAACGTAATTTTTCGAGGTACAGATTAACCGTTTGAAATATTTGACCTCCTCTTTCCACTGGCTTTTGTGGAAGTTAAATACCGTGGATTTTTCTATACGAATAACTCTTTAATAAGTAGGACCTGCTAATTTGAAATTGTAAAACTGACTAAGTAAAAATTCATCGGCGAATTGTGGAGGTAAACGACAACAGGCGAGTTTCACGAGAAAATCAATGGCAAAGGCTTTAACGAAGGAGAAAGGACAGGATGTTATAATACATTTATTGGGACAAAAGACGCTTTATTAATTGAGTCCATTCAAAGAGAATGAGGTAAAAATTTTTTAATTTTACCATGCACGTTCTTCGCTATTGGGAGAAACGGTCGTTGTTGTAATTGTTACGATCCGTCAATCCTTCTGAATTAACGGAGAAATATTCGTTAAAATACCCTGCTACGGCTTAATAATATATAATGGAGTTCCAGCTATTACAAAATGTATTCATCTCTGATTTGGCTCTACGTTCAGCGACTCGACTTCTGATAATCGTGAGCAACAATGAAATCGATTTTACAATAAAATTACTACGTAAATTTAATTTTGAACGACGCATGAACCGATATGAGAGAGCTGCTTATGAAAAAATTGTAAAAATTGAAGTTATCGATTATTTTGAGTGTCAATATACGTTGCAACGTGGTTCGATCAAATTTATACAGCGCGAAAAAATATTGAAACAATTGAAAGTTAACAGGACGATTAAAATATAAAATACGTTACAAAATAAAGCTAGAAAATTGGGAAGAACAAAATCCGTACCACATAAGCTGTAATTTTTCAAAGATATCGCGTATCTCAACCACCTTTTTAAATCTAATATTACCAAATTTATCTCGTGTCATGAAACTCAACGTCTCGTTCCAAAAATAAATCGAAAGATCTAACAAATCCGAAACGCAGATCAAAGGACACCAATGTCACAAATGCAATCAAACATAATTTCACTGGTAAGGAAAGACACTTTCACTTCAACTAATAAAACGTCGAAGATATATACACTTTTAGCAGTTACTCCTTGTATGTACAGACTAATTTCGTTTTCGATAAAGCACAAAATAAAAATGAAACGAGGACTGCAAAGGATATTCGACGAACAGGTTTCTAATTTTGCGAGTAAAGTAACAAAGAGAGCCACGATGCTCTTGAAAAGCTTTATTTGCGCGAGTAAACACGTTGATTTTACCTTGGCGAAAAAAAGGGACGAGATGGGCCGAAATAAATATTAATACGCAACGCGGCAAACATTGTCTCTACTCTTGCGAATAGTAGGAAAATGTAATATAATTATAGTACGAAATTTTGCACAAAGTAGCGTAATAGAGGGACGAAATTAAGAGGAGAAAAAACACTGGGACGCTTTCAGGACCGACTCTAAGATCGCATTGCTAGTGGCCACAAATTTCCGGAAAATGAAAATGTTGGTAGAAGGCAAAAAGAAAAATATTCAACGACACAATGTTCCTACTTATTTGTTTTTTTCCTCTACCAATTCAAGCGAGCGTCTGTTGGAATAAAATATTGCCGTTGAAAGGGACAAAAGGTTCATTGTTCTCTGCCAAACGTTATATACTACGGTCTATTGCATAATATATATAAAACAAATGTTATGGTTAGTAATAAAGTAATATCTTGCATAAATTACTAATTAGAAATAATGAATCATACCGTTCGCTCTCATTACCAACGTTATATATTTATTCCAGCATTCCAGTGCAATGCTGCCTCTCTTTGTTCTTTAATAATAAATTTTCAAAATTCAACGCGGAAATCAGGATCGCGAGTTTAATGGCATTTTGGTATGTCAATTTTATTGCTATTCATGAATATTAACATATCTATGGCAGGTCAAATGTGAAAAACAAATTTCAATGTATCGATAGATCAATATTTAGAGACGTGGAAAAGCAATTTTAAGAAATTAATAATTGTTTGAATTATGAATTGCCTTAAAAATTGTCACAAGGCAACCATTGCAAAATGCAGCTTACACTCTGGCAAATTCTTCCTAAATTTTGAATTAACAGTAAAACTAACGAGAAGGTTCTCAAAGCTTTTGAGGAATTTTCCAAATTAATATGACAGCCATGTATTAACTTCTTCACTTTTATCGTATAAAATTTAAATTGGTTGGTTGATAATCCATTTCTTCCATTAACACATTGTATGCGAGTGTTTTGTACCGCCTTATTAAGATAGAAGCGGGAAACTTGTTCATAAATTTTGACGAACATTATTTTTACAAAAAAGTAGTACAAATTGGAACTTCTTTACTATCTACAATTAGAAAGTATAATTAACTTTACAAATTTAAGTGATTAATGCCACTAATCGCCATTTTTTAGCGTCCTATGCACAGTTTTAGGAAAACATAGTTTTACATGACCCGCATACAATGCGTTAACTTCTATTTCTTCAAAGTACATATTCAGTATATTCAAATATAATTGATATAATACCGCAAAATTCTAATAGTTGATTATCATAGATATTTCAGTATCCATTTAAAGCAGCATGTTATTAGGCAAATGACCATAGTTGCAAGGCCGAAATACAAAACAATAGTAAACACAACGTGCACGGCATTGCCGTAACGTAAGGTAAGGCGTAGTAATTCATTTGAGTTATTCCTATAGGCTAGATTTACGATAAGGAGAAAAGCACGACGTACGTACTTGAATGTCGTGGAATATTTTGAAGGCACTACCAAAACACAACAAAAGAATCACCTAGCTTCGCACCGAGCGCGACGGTTTGTTTACATGACTTCGAGCCGAAGGTTAAGCGACCGTTACGCGTTGTTTTGAAAGAGGTTCGAAGTTTCGTCACGTGATCAGTTTCGACGTAGTATATACCGATACGTAATAACTGAATTATTAAGAAATATTACTAACCTTGAAAAATCAGATGGTGAATACGTTCTCGCCGAAGTAATCTCAAAATTGTCCCCACGGATAGCTGCCGATGCTCCTTCAATTGCGTCGTATTAAATCATTTCAAGATGGCGTCCTCGAAGCGTCCTCTCGTGGGAAGCGTCCGTTGGAAGTTTTCTGCAAACAGAAAAAATACAACTTTAAAGCATGTATTCAAGACAAATATGCTAAAATTATGAGAAATAGGCGAAGAATCATGAAAAAAGATCTATCCTGCATAAATCTGTATCGATAAATAGTCAAAGTTAGAGTATCCTAAAAGACGCTACAAACTACGCAGTAACGCGTAAGAATACGGGTAAGTAGTACAGAAGAAGAGAAAAATCGTTGCAAATTAACTACACAATTGTTTCTAATTCCGAATTTCTTAACGGTAAATAATCGTATTAATGAAGGGTGCAATAGTGTGCAAGTTCGGCTAGAATTGTTTTGGGAATGATAAAAAATATAAAACTTACGTGAGAGAAAGCGAAGAAGTCGATGCGCACCGCCGGCCGGTCACCCATGGAACGAGCGTCACGGTCGTGCCAGCCACGCGCTACCGCGGCAGCGGAGTAGGGAGACGAGGAGTGGGGGAAACGAGGAGTGGGGAGAGCCTCCCGTGCGGGACGCTATCGAGCTCGTTAACCGTAACGCGAAACATTGCAAGGGACTGTGAACTACGCAAATCGAAATTTTTATACGTACTTTCGTCTCAGCTCTTGTTTATTCTTCGATAATTAATAATAATTAATTTATTTACTCTGCATTTTCTTCGACAAAGGAGAAGGGATTAATTGCAAAATGGCAGAACGACTTACCTAGATCCGAAAGTTGTACGAAACTTTCGATCCTCATTGTTTTGCGTCATAAAAAAAACATCGTTGACTTGTCCTTCGGAGCAGACATACGAAACACGGCAGCGTCAACGATTTGTTCTCGAATAACGTTAATTTTGTTGGAAGTTTTAACAAACAGCGGTCCTTCTTCGATACAACGAAGACCATTTGCGCGCTTACACTTTTTCGTCCCGCTCGTTGACTAATGGCGGAAAAATTATAAACGTTGCGCCACCTAAAGGCATCTATGCACATAACGCTAAAACTATTGCATAACGCCATCTAAAAATCTTCGAGTGCATCGTTGCAGCGGTGACATCTCTGCCTCTACCGCAACGCCAGCAATATGACAGGTAGGTGAATAATTCACTACCTTCACTAGTACGAAAGGACGCGAGCCAAGCAGGAATCGTAAACACGTACTTTCCCTTATCGATATCGCATCTACCTAACAACTATTAGAGTCGTAAGATCGGAGAAATAGTTACAATGTCTCAAAACCGAGGTATTTCAAAGAAATTACAAAGTATCATACATATCACACCTTGTAGTGTCCGTTTTATTCTTAACATGTTTCTGTTTATAATACGATGATATCGTGCGTACACGTGTCAAGTCGACATGACGATACACTGAATCGACAGTTACTTTATCGAAATATAAACAGATGTAAAAAAAAACAACACGTCCTGTCAAGTTGCAATTTCCTCTGAACGGGAAATTTTATGGATTGACTTTCTTATTTTATGGCCGCGAAAAGGAGGACGGTACCGTGGACATCACAACAGTAAGAAACGTAACATCGGCGACAATGGGAAGGAGGTTTTGAAGAACATTGACGAGAATAATCCAGTGATAAAACAATTTCAAGGGTACGCGATTGAATTAAAGGAGAAGCACGATCGATTCGAGAAGATTGTAAAGATAAGTCGGGATATTACTATAGAAAGCAAAAGAATTATTTTTCTCTTGCACACTATCGACAAAGAGAGTAAGCAAGATACGGTCCTCAAGGATGCTAAGACTAGGCTGGACAATCTGGAACTGACGTTGTTCAAAGCTATTGCTCATGAATTGGACGATCAAGACAGCTATCAGTACCTTCAAGCTTATCGCTGTAGCTTGGAAGAATATGTAGAAGCTGTCACATTTTATCAATATCTACTGGATGGCAGTATTCAAGATTGGACCGAATTGCAGAAATCGCTGACATACTCGGTTACCGATAAATCAAACCCGGAAGAAAATGGTACACCTCAAACGAAAACTATATGTACGTTGATCACTCCGTGCAAGTATATCTTAGGCATCGCAGATTTAACAGGGGAACTCATGAGGAAATGTGTCAATAATCTGGCAATGGGTGACATAGCCGGCTGCTACCAGACTTGTAACTTTGTTAGAAACATGTACAGAGGCTTTTTAGGCTGCACTAGCGCGTCCAATAAAGAAAGAAATAAAAAACTAGACACGCTCAAACAAAGTTTATGTAAGATAGAAAATGTTTGTTATACCATTAAGATTAGGGGTTCAGAGATACCAAAGCACATACTCGTCGATGTAGCTACCAAAGATTACGCGGAAAAAGATGAAGAATATGAAGCCTATTAATTTTACGGGAAAACGATCGATTCTTGTCTTTCATAGCTATCGATACCTCTATAAAGTTAACCTTTCCCTACTTTGTTTCAAATTCACGTCATACTTATTGGTACTGTATAAAATTGTTACGAATTCCCAGAATAGAATTGTAACATTTACGTATACGTCATCATCGTTCCCCGGTTAATCATCTCAAAATGCATATATCGAAATATCACCATTTTTTATAACTCTGTTATATCGATATACAATATGTTAATATATAAGTACAAAAATAAGTATACAATATTAATAGAAATCTGTGCATGTTAACATATCAAAGAATACTTCCCTTATCCCGTTGTGCCATCGTCCCACTCGCTTCCACTTTCATCGGTGTACGATTCACTATCCACAGTTGCTTCAGATTCGCCATTCGAACTTTCGAAATCGCTAAAAGGTTCGTATTCGGATTCGTCGACGGATTCCTCCGCGGAATCGTCCGTAAACGAATATTCTGTAGACTGACTATCGGACGATGGTAACGGTGCGGCACGTGTACGTCTCCGAGGAGCCGTGCTGTGTTTAAACTGTTGTTTATGTTGTGGGTTTTTTCGGTAACATTTTATACCGTACGGACATTCCTCTCTGTCATCTGGGTCGTCGTAATCGGCATCGCCCGGATGACTGAACTTATCTTTATGCTGTACATTTTTTCTGCAGAAAAGTCGCTTGTAAGGGTTACGAAATAATACGCAAAGTGCTGGAAGGTAAAATGAAATATTCACCTGTAACATTTGCTACCGTAAACGCATTTGTCTCTTCTATTGTTGTTCACAAATGTGGAATTGGTACCACTGGGACCGTCTACTTGCATTGGAACAAGGGGCACGATATTCTGTACTTCTGCATGGGAATCAGTTTGGTCCTGAGAATTTATTTGCAAATTGTTCTCCGAACTTTCCACCGCTCCTTCATTTGGGAAGATTGCCGAAGGTGCTTCTCTGGTATTTGCATCTTTGTGACTTAGATCTTTCTCTTTTGAATTAGATAAATTAGTATCATTGGAATTGGTTGCAGTATTAGGATTTGATTCTAGTATTTTCTCCTCACTCCCAGATCTCCTGCAAGAAAACAGTAGAGGAAGGTCAAATTAGATTTCAATAACTATTACATGAAATGCCAATATCTGTTCTAAGATAAAGCGAACCTTGCACCATCAATATCCTGAGTGTCCGATACAGTAGATATTGCACCTTTGTTATTTGAAATATTTTCTTTGTCGTTAGTTTCAGAAACAAACTCACACGTATTTACAATTGCATCAGGAGCATCGCCGGAGCACTGTATATTCTCACTCTCCTTTGATTCTGAACAAATCTTTTTATCGGGTAACTCTATGTTTAGGCTGCAATCAGCCTGCAATTCAGTTACTATTAGAAACCCTAATAGACCATTTAATTTCCTTGTTATGATGCTGTAATCTTAGTACCTTGCGTTTTAAGGCATAATCATTATTGTTCTCCATCGTTTCCGACACCGGGACGATCTTGAACCAACATTCATCCGACAAGAGAGCACAAATATCTCCGGGTTTTATCGGAACGGTAACACCTAATTTAAGAAGCTGCCATCGCGGAGATTCTGTAGATTTTATATAGCATGGTGTGACCTGATACTGAAAAATAATTCCTCGAGAAATTTAATTCCTCGAAACATCAATCTTACTTCGAAGAATTCGAGGTACACGTCTTACCGGAGTTATCGTCATTTCATTGTTAGGTGATAGATTTATCGTCACGGCATGTTTGATAGTTTGAGAATCGTTGCGCTAAAATTAACATAGGAAATAATTCTAACAATATTTCAAGCACTTTGTAATCGTATTTTCATTAAATATCTAACTGTTCAACTTGAAGCGCAAATAAGCAGAAGCGGTAATTGATAGTCACGTGATACTCACGTTGTCCAATCGCATGCGCGTTGCATTCGCATTTGATTTCACGCGTAACGACAAATTCTTAATTAATAGAGAAGTTTCAACGATAACTATTACGTAGACAGAGCATTCTACGCGTTTTTTAAACACTAGATTTACAAAAACATTTCTCAAATTTATAAAAAAAAGCAGGAACAAAGCGATAAAAGGTTGCTTACTCCAGGCACGACACCACGACCAATTATATTGTTACCAATCTGTAATTCTGCTTTTTGCACCAAATCGTTGTCTACACGGACCACTTGTAACTTTGTCATTTTAATTGCATCAAGTTTTTTCATACATTTTTCAGCCTACAACGCGAAAGTTACCCCGGATGACGCAGTCCGTTACAGAATCCAATTCTACATCGAAAAACAAAAGACTGTTTCAACGAAATCGTGCGTAATCGCAGTTAGCTAGGCTAGAAACTTTAAAGGTAAGAGATAAACAAAATCTTTCCAAGTTTTTCCCCGTCATATTTTATGTTTTCTCTTTTTCCACAATATTCGTTGACCACAAGTAGGGTTGCTGGTTGTGCGCGCCGATTTTTAGGATAGTCTCGCGCGAAAAGAATAAAAGATACACGCAAACAATGAAATGTTTTTTTTTTCCATTTACAATTACAAAGAATGTACACCTTTATAAACAAATAAAGAGAAAATGCGCTGAGAAATAGAGACTCGATGCAATGCCTTAAAGCTTCGTGTGAAAAGGTCTCATAAAAAAGTCGCGAAACCAGTTGTGTCTTTTACACGTATAAATGTAATCAGCCAGACGTAGTCCGCCAATTATCCAACTTAACGATACAATACTCTCCCGCGTTAATGCGTTTGTCTTTTAATACCTTCTCACAATCAGTCAACCGATCAAACAATACAATGTTATCGATGAAATCATTGCTCGTTTAACGCTTTTCCAACCGGTACTTTTTTAACATTCTACCCACTTTTGATCACTGGGCCGCAAACACTTCCCTGATACCGATACCTTTCGAAAATGACAAATTCTCGTCACTGAGTCCTTGGCACAGTAAACCACCAATGATAAATAACAATTTATTAATTGCCGTAGCAATCGATGAATAAATTAAAAGTCCAAAAGCGTTGAGCCCGAAAAACCTAGGGTACCGGTCGGGAAAGTGTTAATAACATCGGAGTTGTTCAACACGAAAAGATCTTTCTCGCCTGTTTCTAGCCAGAAAGATATTTCCGTTGAAGGAACGTTCATCGATGACCAAAATATACGTCTATCGATTACAGCCAATGAACAATACCATTTGGAATTACGAATCGATAAACGAATTTTCAATTCCCCTTAACGAAATAACGGTCGTACCGACGTTGTAAAATCGTCCTAATTGTCGATCGTCGCCTAGTCGTGAAAGAAAAGTGTACCATTTAATTAATTAACCGTCGACTCGTCGTTCGATTTGAAAAGTAGGAACATTACGGATCGCGGCCTCGACAAAATTCAATGCAGCCTGCGACGCTCGACGAGTCGAATTGAGGTCGAATCCCGATGAACTCGATTATTATCGGCCATGTGAGAAAATTTACCGAATGCAATGTAAAAGGTCACCTCGTTTGTCAACACAATAAGTTTCTCGTCCTGCTCGGATTTCTCGCTTTCGTTATTTACGATTATACGTATAATAGGGCCGTTCACCTTCAAAGTAGCAGAAGTCACTTCATCTTACATCTATCACAGTTACACATACTGAACAAGTATCACGAAAAGAGAGAAATTTAGATTTAATAAGATCTCTTAAGCTCCTCTATCCAGTCGTTTTAAACGCCTTAGTAGTTCCAGTATTAAAAATACTAAGGCCAACTTTCAAGAAGGTGATTTACTATTTCATGTTTCAACATACTTATTCTTTCTCGGTATAAATAATTTCGTAGTCATTGAAAAATCACCATTCCTCGTTACGGTAAAGTGACTTGTACCAGTTTCAAAATAAACGGCTTAATTCGTCAGTGATAACGTACAAAGCACACGTATCACAGCACACCTCGAGGTGCTCGCACGTAGAACATATCGAACGTTACATCATTATCGCTCCAAGTATATTACGAAATCAGATCGTAGCACGATTCTCACGCTATTAATCATAATCGCAATGGTACTCTTCTCGTAGCAAGCTTTCGAAAGACGTACAATAACATTTTACTTTACGTATCAAAATTGAAACGGATACTTTTCAACGAGTAAACTCTCAACTGTTTTTTAGGGCAATGCACGATCGCACGCGAGAACACGTTTCGATGTGGTAGAGGCATTATTTCTTCGAGGAAAAGTTTCGAAAAAAGGTATCGCGTTATCACCATCACCAGTGATTCCCAACGTGATTAAAACGATACATGGTAATGATCGCGCACGCACGAATTACGGCGCTAAAGATCGGACGTTTGGTAACTATTGTTCATTGGTACGACGATCGACATTATTGTCCGGGAAACACTGGCTTTATAATTATCTAAACGTACATCGCTAATCGACATCTTTTTTTTTTAACCACTCCTTCTCGGTGATAAATAAAACTTGATTTTATTGCAATTCCGCAACGTCTTCCATGCGTTTACGCCTCTAAATTGTCAACGTTTCAAAAGAATGCCCACGATAAAAGTTGACAAAACGTGCTGTCACCTCTAAATCGTTCAAAAAGTTACCTCACAACAATGTAAACGTTTCTTACATTTTGACATGAATATTTTTAACGTCTATATATATTTTAATATATATATATAAATTAATAAATAGTATCGCCATGTGGAATATTCCGTTTGAAATACTGTCTATCCTTAGAGTAATCAATAAATAGTTTTATTGATACATTTATAGTTAATTCTCACGTTACGTTGTACTTCTGTACCTGAGAACTATGTAGCTGCTTTGCGTTTCTTTCGTTAATTCGATGGAACAACGATAATTCGAATAAATCATTTATATTCGTTGGAAAAGAAAACGTTCACATTCCTCCGCGTAAATAATACTGCCACACGTAACGTCAAAGTGTTAAGAATTTCTTTTACAAGTGCGCACACGTGCCACTGGAACGAAAGTGTTTGCCAAACGAATCGTGAAAAACGAAGCAATGATTTAATCGCCACAAAGTTTACATTTTTTTTCTGGCGTGCCTCTAATTCGCTACGGATCTTTGACGTTCATTAGCTCTCAGATACGAAGTTGCATTTCGTATCGCATTCTCAACCTGATCGTGCATCGACGATGCAGTCGTTATAAATCTTCCCAATAAAGCGAACAAGTTATCTTTCGAGAACACATCGATGAAACTATTTTACAGAGAAAACAAAAAGCTTTCGTTACGTTTTAAATCACGAATCACCATCGCATTAAAGACCGCTCGCGATATTCGACCTAGGTCTCTATATCTAACAGATCTTTTAGCGGTCCTTAATGGATCAATGCGACAGATTCGGTCAACGATAATTTGGAGAATAAATTTTTCTCGAATTCTAACAATATAGAAAGAAAAGAAGTAGGAAGGAACGTTAACACTAGAACTACCGAGATTACACCGATTATATTTAAATATCCCGAATAAATACTTTGGAAAAGGAGAAATCGAGCAGCAAAAAGGATGGTCAATCAAGTAATTTTAATTTTACAAGATAGAAGTCGAATATTTATTGCATGGCTTTGTCATTAATTCGGGGGATTTTTTTGAAAAAATTTGAAACCAGTCATTTGTGTTCGGCTTCGGTAGTTTTAGCGTTAAGGACGCGAATGTCGCGATTACCTCGACTTCTGAAAACGATTGCTCAGAGTCGATATCTCCGAAAAATACCAGTAAAAATCAAACGATTAACGTGGGCATTGGTTCTACGAACGATTTACTTCCGGCCTTCTCCCTCTTACGTCTATATCTCGTTACGGTAAAAAGGTAATCGGTTATTAACGAGTACGGAAATAAAAATACTGATTTCAATATTCCATATTTACATACTGCTCTGACTGATTACGGTGGTTGCGTAGTTCTCGACAGTCTACCTCGTACAAAGCAATATATCGTTTGAAACCATATCGCTATCCAGTCGTGACTAAACATTAAGAATACAAAAGTTTCTCGATTGTATGTTAAGCATTTAGCGTAATAATACCGGTCGGTCGATATATTCCATGCTCAACAGGACCTTATTGGAATGATACAGTATACATTTCCTGAAACTTCAACCGCATATCTCTTAGAAAGGAAGATTGTTGTCGTAAGGCTGTGATAATCGAACATTTCGTCGCGTTCGTAACGAAACGTAAAGCATAAAGTAACCGTATGCATCGAATGAAAATATTGTCGAACAAAAGTATTCGTCTTCGAAAGCGTTAAGCCGTTAGGATGCTTTAGAAACCGTCTCTCGTTCTTTCTCTCTTTAAACAGTACTGGAATAACTCTCGGTCGGCCATACGTAATACAAGTGACGATAATGAGCATACGGTTGAAATTGTATTTCCGATGACTGCGCTGCATGCAACGATGGGACGTATTTTTCTTCGCGATTCGAAGGTTCATCGATATCCGGTTTTGGCTATACTACGGTGCCACCGCCTTCCGCGGGACTGACAACGTGGAGAGCATTCCCACCTTGTCCCATTCCTGGCTGTAATGAAAACAAAATACAGAAGATTCTTCACTACCGATTATACAGATTTATCGTTTATCGACAGATTTGTTCTGCGAAATTCTGATGCTTGGAGAAAGATCAGATTTTATTCTATTCAAAATATGCGAGTGCATCGAGAGAGTATGTGCGATAATAGTATAGGATACATCCTCGGTTTACTTTTGGTGAAAGTCTGCAACGATCGGGCTAAACACTTCGTAGATACTGTTATTTACGAAGATTTTGTTTATTTGTTTACTCTTGCAAATCGAGCATGTACGTTCTATACTACTAATAGCATTCTAACGAAGCGGTAAAACGAGTAAAAGAAACGATAAGTCATATACGTACCATGCGATAACTCAGGGAAGTCTCATCCACGTTTGTCTTGCATCAGCCAAAGCATGGTATAGAACATTAATCTTTCCGATCAAACAAAAAAAAATTAATGCCCCATCGGCTTAAGAAACAAGCACAAGCATCTTCCGATAAAATTATAAGACTGTCGCTATAAAAGAAGCAATGCACGCTATATGAGAAATTATCGCAAATATTGTAACTTGTTAAGTGTCCATGAGAGACGAATGAGCACAGGGTACTTTCGTCGTTTTATTCAAATGCTTTATGCAAAACACCAGGAAACCGAAAATCAACCGTGTCCTTGCGAGAAATCTTGGATCGTTGGGACGATACCGAGAATATTTGTCATTCCAGAGGACAGGTCAGGTTGTGCCGCGATCCGATCGGTTTAACAGATACTTTGACGTACTTTTGTAAATTGCGTATCGCACGTAATTGAAAAATCATCAGGTATAGATATGTACACGTCGAACGATTCATAGTTTCCTCTGGAGCTTCTGCATTGCACTCGGTATAAAATTCAAGCAGGAAGCAAGCAGCGATGTTTCATTCAAATTTTTGCTTTATTGTACAACAAGGCAATTCAATATCTTTCAACAAAGGATTAAATGTCACATTATTATAGTCTGGGACGATAGTTTGGCTAAGTAATTCAGTGACTCTCTATCATTCGCTAAGCTAAGCTAATAACACTTTACAGGAAAGAAAGAAGGGTTTAAGGGGCCTGCCCTGTGTTACAAAACCTTATTTGGGGGGGGGGGGGGTATGGGGGGGGTATTGGGGGGGGGGGCGCAAACAACATTACTTCTGATGATGCAAACCAAACATAAATATATTCTATTTATAATTATACTAATGCATTTCTTCGATATTCGTACTGAATATATCTTGACCAGACGATCATTAGGCACAGATATAAGTGTTGGCTCTTACTATGAATGAACTTACGTTACAACGAGCGGATATGTTTGGTAATTGTAATTTTTTCCCGTGATCGCGACTTCTTTCATTCGTCCGAGGATGTTAGAAAAATTGTATTATTGCTAAAAAAAGAATTACCAATAGAACGTAACTGGGAAATGATTCCGTTCACTCATAGTATCGTCCATTCTTACGCTTCTGTAATCCATACGCAATATAGACTTAGAGACGATGTTAGAAGATCTTTAATGCTTCCCAATGGCACCTTCCGATATAATACATGCTGCTTTGGATAAAATGCAAACTAGAATTTGATATATAAACATGAGAAAGAGTACGTTTATTCTCGAGTAAAAGTTTTCCAAAAATCGGATGTACAAGTAATATACGCGCGGTAACGCGAGAACAACAATTGTTATACAATATCGCAGTTCAATTTTATAACAAAACGTTATCCCCCATTTACACCGTTCGCGTATAACGGAGTTTCATGATATATATAAAGCACTCTTTGTCGAGTAATTTGACTCGACGATGACAATGGGAAAACTGCCCAGAGCATTACGTATCTTCCGTCTGTTTCTCGTTTTTGTTCAGTTGTCATAATCGTTTTAAATTCTATCATTATATACAAGTTAAATTTGTATCTAACAAAAACCCTACTTCACGGAGTTGCAATAACGATTGAAGATGGGTTACATCAGAGATCGTTAGATCGCAAGGGATTAATATTGGTGTAAGGGTTGCTATGATGGTGTGGCCTGTGCAGAGTGCTGCTGATGGTGAGAGGACCTACCATGTGACCAGGCCTCGCCCATGTGTAGACGTATCCGTCTTGACACGCCGTTACGAAGCAATCTTCCCTAAACACTAATTCAGTCAATCTCTCGTGCGCCAGCTTCTTGCACACCAACGGTTCGAGAACTGGGCACTCGTCGAATCTAGGGCACCAGGCAGTTCCTATCAACCTCATAGGATCGTCCATCACGGAACTAACCTTTTTATTTGCACCTACTAAACTTCCACTGACACTGTTCGTATTACTACTGGCATTAGAATTGGTAGTAGCTTTGTCACCACCGCTGTTCGGCAATATCGTGCTATTGGATGCACCACTACCTCTCATAGTGAGGCTAAAGTTCCTTTTATGATTATCACCTTTACGCTCACCAAAACCGAGGCCTGCTAGCCTCTGTGTCAACGAATTCACCGTTGACACTGCCGTGTTTGTACTCGTGCTATTATTACTACTTTCGTTATTTCCACTCGCGTTCTCCTTGAAATTAATATTATTCGAATTATTGTGTTTAGAATTGTTCGAATGATGATTCGCCGTCGCGCCGTTTCCATTGTTCGGAGTCCCCGTTGAGGAGAAGGTGCCCGAACCGGCCGCGGAAGGCCTCTGTTTCGCGCATACCGGTTGTCTCAGAACATCCTCGGTAATATCCCATAAGCACAGCTGGGTATCTTGCGAAACGCTACCCAGCCTGTAGCACGTACCACCAGACACTCTTAACTCCGAACCACAAGAGTTTCTGTTTGAATGAATTCCTTGCGACGTCGTAGATAGACGATTAGATTTCTCATGGAAGTGATTGTGATTGTTATGCGGCAACGTCTCGTCATCCGAGCCGCTAAAGTCAGGATCGTGATCTCCGTAAGACGTAGTGTAGGGATCGAAGGCTACGACGCTTACCCAACTGTGATGGCCCTGACCCCGAGCTACCACTCTTTTTTCGTGAAAGCTCCATATCGTTACAAGATCATCCTCTCCACCTACGACGACGTACCTTCCGTCCGGTGACCAACATACGCACAGAAATCCTCCAAAATAACTTCTTGCCGAGCCTACTAGCTCCATCGTGTTATACTGAAATACTCGTAAGAATCCATCTTGGGAAACTACAGCTAAATTGGAGCCGCACGGACTGAAGGCAAATTCATTTATACAGCACCCCTCTGCGCCTATTACCCATCTGTACAAAGGGTTTCTGGTAGACTTTGTCTTACAAGTGTATATGGCGTAACCATCTCCCGACTTGAAGGATTGATAGTGAGGCGCCGTCGTGCCACATAGGAGTTCCTCGTTGTAGAGGTACAACTGTCCGGAACTGTGCGACACCAAAAATAGATTGTTCGATCCTGGCACCCACTTTATGCACGTCACTTTACTTTTATCTATCAACCTCTGAAACATTAAAAATTCCCTTCACTTTTTTTCTTACACTTTCAAAACGTCCGTGCATACATATATATATATACCGTCAGGTATGTGCGTCGAATAAATTTTATTTTTTATATAACGTAAAATTGCAAAATGCGACTAAATCTGATTTTATTTAATAAATATTCGTAAAAATATCGTTGAAACGAAGCGTCGTAACTCGTCGTCTTAACTGACGTCTGTTGAAAGAAGATAGCAGAAAGTTATGTAATGTCCTCTATTAGGCTTAATTATTTGATTGACTTATAATTACATTACACTGAATCTACTAAACTATAACGTCTTATTGCAGTACGAAATATTAAGTAAAATCATAGAGGAGACAGTTAATGGCATTACAAGCTGCAGAACTATTATTAATTTCCTTGTTTATCATATTTCAACAAGATAACGCATTCATATCACAGAGATTGGATAAGTGTCGACAGCTTTTGTACACATCGCTCAAAAATATTTCTTTGTAGTGTCGGTAATGACATAAGAAATATCGTACGAGCTACTAGCTTATCTTCGAAGAATTTCTTCCCATTAATTTGGGATTGTACCAAAGAACTTTTACAATCTCCTCGTATACGTACGTAAAAAATAATATTTATGACGGCTTACTACTCGAAACGAACTATTTTTGATAAAGATATTACATACATCTTCATTATATAATTTGCTGAGCTCCTTCTTTATTGGGTCTATCAACTGAATTTGCCCCGTAGAAAAACCTACTAACAGTGGCGCGCTATCTGCAGTTGCTGTTGTTTGATTAAAATTGTGGCAAGTAGGATTCGTTCCTTTGTATAATTTTTTGTCCACCGGTTTGTTTAAGTCCACAGCCTGAAACATTTTTAACTCATTGTCAACCTATCATAAGTCTCGTTGCAATTTTTTTTTAGTCTCAATGGATAAGCAAGTACTCGTTCAATGTAAAAAAATATTAATTTTGTAATTCTATAGCGTAACAAGATCGATATCTCGGAATAATGAACAATTACTTAATTTAATCGTGATTATTTTGTTACACGTATGAGTGGCTAACAAAATATTAATGATAGTTCCTACAGGTTACAGGGAAAAAATTGCACAAAACTAAAAAATACGCAGAATATTTTTATTATACAATTTCAAATATCGATATTAACACCATAAACATCTACTATTTACGCCTAGAACGTAAAAATATTTCGAAAAGTCTCGAGCAGTCAAAGTTCTTCCCAGTGATACTCCAGGCATTCTATATTATAACTAAAGCTCCTGAATCCAAGAAGATGCGCACGAAAGCGACAAGTATTGTAATAACGGTAAAACAAATAATTTGAACGGTAAAAAATAAGAAAAATCATATTCTCCGTAACAATAATACATAGAGCAAAAGAATTCTCTGTGCAAGGTGTGGTGATGGTCTGCAAAGATGGAGTCTCGATATGCATTTTCGAGGTTAGGTCCCAATGAATTCACACGATTAATTGGAAAGAAATAGATCGACAAATGTAACGAGAGAACGAGAAAATCGCCTTACCTTTTTTACGCCTCGATAGACGTACACATAGAGCTCCTTGCCAAAATTGAAACACATTCGGTCGCCGAGGCCCTGCGTACCCGTGGGATCCGCTGGGTCCGGTAAAGTTACAAAAGACACCCTAACGGATGCACTCCCCTGGCTATTCGTGTAGCCGACCCTATTCGGTCTCGAATACTCCGATAAAGTCATCAGTTTGTAAGTTCCTTCCCGCGTGACAAACTGTGTTTTCAAGTCCTCCTTCCCTCCTCCATCCAGCTGCACAGCCATCTTACCACCAGCGGTGCGACGGAGGAGCTCATCAGACACGAGAAAAACCTTCGTTGACTCCTGCTCTCCTTAACGTCCGTCAATGATCTCTTTTCCGGACGCTTCGAGGAAACGTCCAATGCCTATCCGGTGATTTCTCGCTTTAAAAAAAAAACTCTCGTACGGTCACGGCTTACCGGCTCTGTACGCGACCACTGTTAAGGGCGCCCCAACTTCTATATCGAAACTGCTCGTGCATTTACGACCCGCAGCTCACACACTCAGTCCCGTATCGAGATCATTTTGTACCCACTAAATCTACAATATTTCTCGTATTTCCTCGTTTATACGTGACTTGCAGAAACGCGGAATAAGTGTGTTATATTTAGGAAAAGGACAGTTAGTAATTAATGAAAATGAAACAAAAAAAAAACGAGTACACCTTTGAGAGTATCGGTTGGTGTACTCGCGCAAGGAAAACACGTTTTTGTGTTCTCCGTTGAAGACGTAGCGTAACGCGCATCTGTTTGTTTAATTTTTGTAGAATTTTTTTTCTATTAACGGTAACGATTACGTAGGCCGATGTACGAGATGCTAGCGTATCGATTATATAACACGAGCAATCAAGCATACGTTACATTATTGTATTCCATTTGAATGCAAACATTCATGGTAAGAAATCGAAATGTAAATTTCCTGTTGCTTATCGTGTGAGTATAATGACAAAATCATATTAAAATAGAAGATTATACGGCACTGTCGGCGCCGTGTTATTAGTGCGCGCGCAACGTCGCCTGTTCGCCTGAACTCGTTGGCTCGGTAGCCCCATCAGGAACCGGATATTTTGTAAACAACCGAGCAAAGGGTTAATTAATTTTGCCCACTTTTTCCTATTTCCTATGCTCTCCCTCCCGCGTATATCGGAAAGAACATACGTGCATCTGTCATCGGCTAGTTTCAATCGTATTTCGAACATCGTCGATCAAGGTACCCGGTAACAAGAAAACTATCTTTCTGTATGACGAATAAATGCGTGCAAAGTCTCTCGATCAACGTGCTTCCAAGTAATCCGTGACGATTGGTAAAGTTTCGTAAATCGACGTATCTCGTGACTCATGGATTTCCGGAACTCGAATTCTCGATACGCGATGCGAAATCGAAGAAGGATACGATTACAAAAAAATTCAATTGACTTCGATAATTTATCCATTGAAATGAACGATCACGTGATCCTCGGGGATACCGGGAGTTCTCACTTTAAAGATCCCTTCCGGTTTTTCGAATGGCAATTGACTTCCGGTGACGTAACGTATCAGTGAACTCAAATATTCTTCCGTGTTGCTCCGTTTCGTGCTGTTTTTTCCTAGATTTTTGAAAATATCCCGATCGGCGTGACTTGGGTCGAGTACAACAACGGAAAGCTTGTACGTATATATCATTTATTACGAAAATCGATCGATATTTCTTTAAAGATAGAGTAACCAAGGCAATCGAAATGACTGGTTTGAAATTTTTTACAAAAACTGCCTAAATTTGTAGGAAAACCATACAACAATTATTTCACTTTAATCTTACAATACAAATTACTTAAATGATAATCTTTTCTACCTCTTGATTCTTCTTTTCGCAATGTACGTATCTAATATATTTAAATATAATAGATTTTGCGCCGGTGATTCTAGCGTTAATGTCACGATTGATTGCTCATGGATAACAATGAGTTAATTCGTTATCAATAAATGATTTTTATCGTTTTGTTACATGAAAATGTTAATTTTATATTCTCATATTCGACATTGTATGGGAAAAGTTATTATTTCATTTCGGCTATTACTTGCCATCATAATTATTCCTACCCTTCATAATTATTCTAAAATATATGCATTTTGTTGCAAATAAAAGTCTTTTTAGTGCATTAATGACAAGAATTGGATTAAATAATAATATTGACGTCTCAAATTCAGCGCTCTTAACCTCCCTTGCAACAGGAGTAGGGAATTTCTCGGACTGTAGGCGATAGTATACAAACAAACTAACCTAACCTTCAAAGTCGTGTTTAAAGAAGGGCGCGAAGGTTTTTGTAAAAGTACTCAAAAAGATTTCGTTAAAAAATATGTTTAACCAATATATGTGACAACGTACGTGCTTGTAATATATAATACTCTCGGATTTTGTGCAAAGAGTATCATTCTTTTGCATTATTCGTTAAGCGATAACAAAACCACGTGTCTCGTAATTTCTAATGGTTAGTGCGATATGATTTTTTCTTGATACATTAATTATAATTTGTCATTGCAATGGCACGTGGCAAAAAACCGGTTCGAGGTGGAAAAAGAAGATTCGACCGAAAGAAGGAACACCGACCAAAACCAAAGAAAGGTAAATTCGATCTGCGGACTGCATCGTACGTCAAAGATCGTGATCTGAAAAATGATGAAATTGAGAAACGTAGAAGAATAGTAGAGGAAGAAAGAGCAAAAGAACAGAAATATGAAACTGATAGCTCCGAAGATGAACGGGACGATCCTATGCAAGCTCTGTTGTCCACGTTTTCCGAAGTTAACAATCCTAAGAAAAGTGCAATTGACTCTAGTTCCGAAAGCGACAGTTCCGTGGATGAAAATGAGGAAGAGGAGTGCAAGGAAGTCAACGAGAATGCACAAGCAACGACCAAAGAGATAAAAAGAAATGAAGAATCGTCGGATCACAGCGACGACGAGGAAATTATTGTCAAGATGAAAGAAAACGACGAAGAGGATCCAGAAACTGCTCGGGAAGATGCTGGTTGCTTGAACGATCCTTTTGCTATTCATCTTCGTAACGATTTGGATAATAAACTTTACGATGCAGTTTCCAGTACACCGCAGACTGTTGTAACGCATAAGTTAACGTGGCCTACGATAGGAAATTTGATTTGCCAAATTCCAAGACCACTTGGTATTGTGGGTGACGATGGAAAGGAGGTAAAAGTTTCCATTTTAGAAAATACGCAGTTTGCTCAGCTTGGTAATCCGCCTACTCTCATAGAAAGTGTGGATTGGAACAAATTATACATAAAATCTCAAATTCAGCCCAACATTACAAAAGCTAATTATGTAAATATAAAAGATAATTTAGATAAGAATCCTTCTCCCCTAACTCCTTTGCAGAAAGAATTATTTTCTGTGATAAACAATTATCAGGACCTATATTATCCTGAGAGGACCTTTAATAACGCAGATCAAATAAGATTTTTATATTGTTTGCATGCCGTTAATCATGTCCTGAAGACTAGGACGAAAGTGTTGCATCATAATGCCAAAATACAGAGATCAAAGCACACAAATATAGCAGATATGCCGGAAGAGTATAGGGATCAAGGGCTGGTCAGGCCAAAAATTCTGATCCTAGTTCCCTTTCGGCATTCCTGCTTAAAAATTGTAGAAATGCTAATTGCTATTTTAATAGGAGAAGATAAAGGCGGTTCGGTAATGAATAAGAAGAGGTTTATGGAAGATTTCAGTGGCAATGAGTTGGCAATGCCCAAAAAGAATCCAAAACCCGAAGATTACGAGCAGACTTTTCAAGGGAACACGGACGATACTTTTAAAATAGGCATTTCTATTACTAAGAAAACCCTCAAGCTGTACTCCAAGTTTTACGATTCGGACATAATAATTTCTTCCCTCCTGGGTACCAGAATTTTAATCGGAGCAGAAGGAGAAGCTGAAAGGGACTTTGACTTTTTGGCATCCATCGAATTAATGATCATAGATCAAGCAGAATTATTTTTAATGCAAAACTGGGATCACATGGTGCACATTTTGAATCACCTACACCTACAGCCAAAGGATTTTCACGGCACGGACTTCTCCAGGGTGAGAAGCTGGTGTGCAAACGGCTGGGCAAAGTACTACAGACAGTCCCTGATATTTTCCAGCATTCAAGTACCAGAAATTCATGGAATCTTCAATAAGAAATGCTTCAACTATGCAGGAAAAGTGAAAATTATAAATCCCATTTCTCCTGGTTCCATCTGTCAGGTAGTCGTGCAAATTCCCCAGGTCTTCCACAGATTCGAGACCTCCGGGCACTCTCAGGCCCTGGAGAACAGAATGGACTTCTTCTTGACGAAGATACTTCCCCAGTACAAGGACAGAATTATGAACCACACTATGATCTTCGTACCTTCGTACTTTGACTTCGTGAAGCTACGAAATTACTTCAAGAAGGAGGAATACAGTTTCGTGCAGATCTGCGAATACACTACAGACGCGAAGGTCGCGAGAGCACGAGACATGTTCTTTCACAGCGACGCGCACTTTCTTCTCTACTCGGAACGATTCCATTTCTTCCGCAGGATCCGCGTCAAGGGTATACGTCACATAATATTCTACGCCCCTCCGTCCATTCCAGGATTTTACAGCGAGATGTGCAATTTAATGCAAGATGCATATCAAAATTCTCGAGCAGGATCAGAAAGCAACATGACAGTGACGATGATATACTGCAAGTACGACGTGATGCAGTTAGCAGCGATCGTTGGTACCGAAAGAGCTAGTAAAATGGTCTCCTCGGAGAAATCAGTTCACATGCTAATGACTGGTGAATGAAAGTTTGTAATCCTACTGTAAGAAACTAATAGACTTTATTTTGTACAATTTTGTAAGGATATATTATCCCTCGACCGTTGCAAAACATCTGTGAAGAGTCAAATAAGAGAGAGACTGATGGTTGTGAGATAAGGAAAGAAGATTTCTGTACATTGTATCGTTGAATTAAACTTTATTGTACACTTAAAAAATGATTGGAAACAAACGACAATCCCAGCGATACTCTGAACAATTCCTCGGGCATATTCCTTATCGTGATCTCGTATTCGTCATCTTTCGCCGTGAACTTCCTCGAAATGCCGTGCGATAATGCAGTATCAAAACTAAAATCTCCACGCGCTCCCGATAAATAATTTAATTCATAACATTAACTAGAATTACGTAACACCATTTGGAAAATTTACATGCTACTTCGCTAAGTACATACGGCAAAGATACCGTACTTCTCTCCCTTTAAATTGTACAATTTTACATAATCTAGTCTTAGGTCTTGGAGAAGGAAATAATTACAATAATCGCGAATCGCTCGATCAGCGATGATTTAAAGTTAGCCCCTCGACTGGTCCTTAATCGAATGAAAAAGAGATTTCTTTGAAAACCATTTGAAATTTACAATACTTTTCGTTAAAAACGATCCAAACCGTTGTCTCCTTGCACACGCCTATGAAGAATACATTATGCCACGAGTTCAGATTGTTTCTGGATGACTTTGGTAGATGTGCTCGGTTCGGTAGGAAGATCTTGAGGTACCGTCGACGAGAAGTCACTCGAATACGCCTCCGTGCTCGTTGTCTCCATTAAGATCGTTAATAAGTCCCTCTGCCCATTGGTACTCGTTACTTCCGGTTCTTCGGTGCTCCGTCCGCTTTCCAGTGCCGCCGATTTCGTCGTCATCTTTTCAATCTGAGTTTCTGAAAAAATACAACTATTTCAAGTAATCTAATTACAAATGAGCAAAATTATTCAACATTAAAATACAATAGAATGCCGGTAGTTGTAACGTTTAAAGTAACGCGAGCGTTCGAGCGCGAAACAGGAAGTTACAGAGAACCGAGAGTCGGTGGATCGAGTGCTCTTTTTACCGTTGATAACTAAAGGGGTGGTAAGCGGATCCGACAGCTTAACATTGGCACATTCCGGCTTTATTCTCATCTTGACAGATGCATCTTTGGGATCCCATAGGAAGGTGTAGTAGAGAGAGAGCAGAATTGCCGCCAAGCTAACAAATATAACGTATGCCACGACCGTCAAGACGCGCACCAATTTCTGTTTATGTTTCGGTTCGTAGAGCTTGTCTTTCCTCTCTTCGCCGGCAAACCGGATCTCGTTTCCCGTTTTGTGGTCCCGGTTTCCCAGTGTGCGGCTGATGCTCTCCATTACATTTTGAGCGCTCATTTTCCGCGGTAATTGCATCCTCCGGCTGCTCGAACCTTGACAGGTTAATTACCACGATGAAGAATGCCCGCTCCTCTTCTCCGATCCTCCCTATAGCCCTTTCGAGTCACTGGGAGCGAAACGAGGAGACATTTCGGTCGAACGATCCTCCTCGATCGTTTCTAGCCTTCTTGTTGGGAAGAAAGTCATAAACTGAATTATTTCAACGTCCACGAAGGTGTCTTATCTATTTTCTCTATCCAAATCGCGCGGGTTAGGGACCTCCCTCTGTTTACCCTCATCGCCGATGGGCAAACTCGAGCGCCACTCGGAGCAGACGTACCTTTCGAGCCTTTTTTTTCCACACAGAACCCGCCCAATAATCCTCGGACTTCGATCCAGACTTCTTCTCGTTCCTATAAAAAGCTCTCGTTGGCCACGTCCTCGTTGTTCTTGTCAGGGCGTTCCCGGAAGACGAACGAATTTCTGACCTCGAGAAAAATCTACCGGGTGGAAGCTCTCACGGTTTTTAGGGAAAATCCTTCGGCGCGATCCTTCCAGTCGACTCGAGCTTGCTCGAGAATCTCTCGAGTTGGAGTTTCCAAGCTTTCACGGCTATTTCTGCTTCCTGACTCCACCACGAACGTAGGTTTCTCGGTGGTGCAACCGATGAAAACACGCACACCCGGCCGGAGAGATAGGCCGGGGAACACGGTCTGCGCATGCTCGAGAACCTTGACCCATCGGGCTTTCCGTGGCTTTAAGCTTCGCGGCGCGAGCTTCAAGGGCTGCGATCTTTCATAGGATTCGGATGAACGAGTTAAATCGAAGTTAAGCCCTACGATAGGCACGTGGTTGGTCGATGAGTCGTCGGTGTTTCTTTTTTAACTATTCAGCCACCCTATTCACCCCTTGTATCATGATTTCTCCAAGGATTGATAAGAGTCGGAGTTCTCTGCAGAATACTGTTTAGCATCTGCGTATTCTTTTACCATCTCCCCTAGAAATTCAAATCAAAGATTGCAGTATTTGCGTTGCTGAATTTTGGCGGATCGCCCGCAACGTCGAATAAAAGCTTCTTATATCGCCGATAGAAATACCAGACTTATGGGAGATCAAAGCGCGAGGAAACGATTCATCTATATCGAAAGAAACAACGAATCGTTGAAAGCTTTCAAGCTTCCTCGTGACCTACGATGGTTTATTTGATTTCGTAAAACGTACTTAAATCGTTCTGCGTATCATCCTCCGAGAGATTATCCTCCTAGCATAATCCGAGATCCAAGAAGTCCGAAGCTTTCTCGCGAAAGCGACAAAGAAGCGATTAAATCGTTGCGCAAGCTCTTTACGTAGGTTCCGACTCAAGATGTAGCTTCTAAATCCTCGTTCGACTAATTCCTTTCGTAATCGTTTCAATCGCGCTGCAGAAAACGCAGGAATGAAAATTGTCTCAGTGGAAGTGGCAGTTTCGTCTTAACGAACGGAGAATCTTGCAACAATCGCGTTCGTCCTTTGACCCTATCGAGCTTCCAAATACAGTGACGACCCGGAACTCCGATCGCCTCGTTACGAATGTATTTAATATAGCTTAACACTAAACCTCCCAAGCCGATCAAAATGATCGGTACCTAATTTTTTCGAAAAATTCCCTAAATTGATAGAGGACTCATGAAGCAAATATTCCACTTCTATCTTATAAAACGTGTTCTCCCTTATAGCATTTCTTTTTCACGTCCTTTTCTCTCGCAGTTCTTTTTAAGAGTGCTCCCGTCCGCTCCCAAGCCACGTCGGACGACGTGCTCGTTTCACGAAAGAGGCACGCCTTTGTTTTAACAGCAACGAAACGTTCTCCAGTAGTTTCTCGAGTAAACACGATGACCCTTCGATCGGACATCCATCGAACAGGACGAAAAGACCACGGGCGCGTCTCGATGCCTTTCGAGTTTTCCCTCGCGTCGATTAATCTTTCAAAAGGGACATCTCCAATGAAGATCAACCGAGGAGCACTTCCCTCAAAAACTAGAAGGGACGTCCCTGATGGAGACCAACCGACGAGAATTTTTTTAAATTTTCTTTTCCTTTTTTTTTCGCTCCACGAGGCCGCACGCGAAATCTTCGTAGCGGTGCAACGACGAAGAAGCCATAACAAATCGACCTGACCCTGTTTCAGTTATTACGCGAACAATACGGATAATCATTGCGCGTCGATCTATCGACTGACTTATTTCTAAGGCTTTAATCACGACTCCCCATTGCTACCATCTGGAATTTTCTCTTTACTCTTTCCTTCTTCGTCAAGGACGAGGGGACATTGAAGTCGGAAGAATTCTGCTTCCGATCTTTCAAGAAAATCAACCAAACGATACTATTCGTATAGAGTGATTTTATTTCCGATACTTTTACAGCCGTTGAGCACAATTTTGAAAAGTTTCCGATCATGGCATGGTATAGATTTAACGATTTTTAGGTCACTTTATGTTTTTTCTCTTTTTTTTTTAAAGATAAATGCAAAACGAGCAGCAGAGCTGTATTCGCGGCATTTCATGGGACAATTTCTGGATTCCTATAAATGAAACTCACCGTTGGAATTCATCGCGGCGTTTGTCAGGTCTGCGGACGATGTCTCCGGTCGTTGGGAGACTTCCAAACGGTCAATGAAGTCCACCTTACGAGAGGAATCCCCGACCGTTTCGTTGCTTATGGAAAAATCGATGGGGCGTGCTCGTTTTCCCATGCTTTTCCCGAGTTTATCTTCCCCAGAGTCCATTCTACCGTTCGTCGTAACGTTGTCAACGGTGTCGTTTCCGTTTGACGACGATGTATCCGTCAAATACGTCCCTCGTCCTTCAGCCTCCTCTCTGATCCTTCCCCCGTCGAATTTGCCGCCAATATCTACATTCTTCACGTTTTCCCTATCGATACTTTCCTTCGTTTCCATCAAACTGAAATTCCGACTGTTTCCCTTCATCTTTTCGCCGTAATACTTCTTCCAAAACATTCCTCGTCCATCTTTGTCAATTTTGGAAGAAGTCTCTCCCTCCTGATCGTCCAGGATCGTCGAAACATTCATCGTCGACGAATCGGTCTCGTTTCTCGCAAAGTGGTCAAGTTTACCGGGAAAAATCTCTTCGTCTTTAGTTCCAGGGTCTCTTCCCGCCTCACTACCGGTCTTTCTCTCGACCGTCTCTCCCGATTCATCCATCTTCTCCGTGGCATTGATTCTTCCCTTCCTTTCGACCAGAAGATTAAAACTTTTCTCCTCGCCGTTCTCCGAATCCTGCTCGATCGTATCGTTGACTTTGCCCCGAAGAAGTTCTATCAGAGAGTTCCTAAGAACGAACAGAGACTCTTCCAACTTTCTGCGACGCTTGCCGGCGACACGATCGGCATCGTCGATGAACTCGTCCCCTATCAAACGTCCTAGGAGCAACGGACGTAAACTGCTCGTTTCTTTTTCCTCGCTCTTCGTGTTCTTCCTTGGAAACTCGCTGGAAAATTCCTCGTGACTCAACGACGTCGCTGGATCCGCGAGGAGAAATTGCACTTGGGGCTCGCTGATAGGATGGGCACGAATAAGTCTAGGATTCGGTGGATCCCAGAGGAAGAGATAATAAGCGCTGAGAGCTACACCGACGAAGCTAACGGAAAACATGTAAGCAACCACGGTAACCAGACGAATCATCTTCTTGGTGCCACGATTCTCGAAGAGCTCCGCGTTCGGATCTTTCTTTCCGGTGTCGCCGGCATTTCCGCCACCCTGAGGAGCCTCCTCGCCTTCCTTGCTCATTTTTGCCAATCGACGATCTCTTTTTCCGTGAAACGATCACTCGAATTTCCTTGGGATTCTTCTACGACGTGGAGCGACGGAGTTCAGTCACCTCCGGTGTCTTTTTGATCCTCGTTCGATGGTTTTTCATCCGGTGTCATCGCGAATTGGTTTCTCTCGGTTGAGGAGGTGCACGGGGAAAGAAATGCAGAAGAGAAAGGGAGAAAGGAAGGAGAAGGAAAGGGGCGCATCAAAGGAAACCGAGAGCAAGGTCCAGGGACTTATTCGAGAACGGTGAACATAATGGAAAAGCGGTCTCCTCGCGAGGGGAGATTCATTGATTTGTACCTCCTTGGATCTCAAATCGAGGGACAATTCTCCCTTTCTCCGACAAGTTTCTACTTTCGAGAGTCCATTGTCGTGTAAAACGGAAAGTACGAGAGGAAAGACGACCGAACGAGGGGACGCTGCTTTCCGGCAGCGAAAGCACGCGAGACTGCAAGTTCTCGACAAACGAACGTAGAAAAGCTCGTTCCTTCGCCACGTGTTAAATCCTCGCGCACGCGTTCTTCGAGCGTTACGTAGCGTCTGAGAAGAGTCTTGTGTTTACACGAGGAGCAACGGGCCTTCGCGTAGATTTGCATCGGTAAATAAAAAGAAAACGATCGTTTCCAAGGTTTGCCGTGTCTTTGCCTCTTTTTCATCTTCATCAGTCGCGAAGACGCTCGTCCTTCGACCGTTGAAAGTCTGCCGCTTTAGTTCGCAGCGTTAGAGACTCGGAGGACTTGGACTTCGTGCCGGTTTGCTCCGATAGAAGCTTCGCAATTTCTGCTCTTTCTTCGCTGGTCATCCTTTTCTCGGCCAGTGGAAAAGGAGGACGGGCATTTTTGCAACGACAAGTAGCCGCGGTGGAAGATGCGCCAGAGTTTCTCGAATTGATCCCAAGACGAAGCTTCGCTTCCCCATTACTCGTCGTCTCGTTAGCAGAGATGTTTCCTCCTACTGTCATGCCCTCGCAAGGTTGTCTGCTAAAATTCTAAAAAAAAGAATTCCTCCTGCAAACCAATGTCCACATTTTGTGGATTTTGATTGTTCCTTGCATCTACCTCTGCCCTGAAAGGGTTCCCCAACCGAGTCGTCTCCGGTAACGGGACGATCTCTCGATATCCTGGAGCCTCGAAATTTTCCGGTTGACTCCGCGGGGGTGGTTCCGCGCGATTTAAGCTCGAGTTTGTCCCGAATCGTGCACCGACCGTTGGGGCATACGGCAAGTTAGGGATGCACTGTTGACTGCTGAGAATCCGGAAAACCTGACCCAGCAGATCATTGGGTCCCTCGAAGCACGGAATCGGTATCGAAGTCTGAGAATTCTGACGGGCTATCAGAGAATTCAGAGCTGGCATCAGAGCCGGAGCGTAGAGAAGCACTGCGAGTCTGAAGGAAGGAGGATGCAGGAAAAGTATTGTTGTGCACTTGTCTATCAAAGGTATAATGCGACAACCTCAAGAAGTCTCCTCGGAGGTAGGCCTGTTTCGGCAGGATCTGATTCGCCAGGCGTCAAGATATTTTAATAAAGATATTTCAATGTTACGACATTGTCAAGTGGCTCCTTCAGGAGGCTGAGCAGGGTGGATTAAATAAAAAAAACGGTGCGAATAGGCAGTCTTTAGCGAGAAGCTCCGCTGCTCAGGAGACTTCTTGAGGTTGTCGAAGAAAAAAAAAATTTTTAAATTAAAAAAAAATCTAAAAAATTTAATAATACCAATGCTATCAAAGGTAGTTTCCATAGCTAACTCCTCTACCTGAGCAACTGAATGGTGAATCCATTAGGATCCATAACCGGATTCGTGGGGTAGGAGGGCGGCATGGGGGCGTAAGCCGTATGAACCGTGCTTCTTGGGGTAGGTGTTCGTTTCTGAGTCCGCACGCTCTTCCGCATCAACCGCACGGAAGCTCGCATAGGTTCCTTTCCATAACGTGGCCTGTCGTATGGCGATTTTCTCGCACGATTGCTCCAAAGAACGTTGTCCTCCTGAGACAGTATCTCCCTTCTACGTAGCTCCGTTTTCTCGGCGAACGCTCTCTTCCTCCTGGAGAACCCATCCTCGAAGGTCGATCCTCGCAGGAGGTCAGAATCGCAGCGATCATCGCTTGGCTCCGATTCCATCGACGATTTTCCAGCCGCTATTCCAAGGCTGGCCTGGACACGATCCTCCTGTTTGACATCGAAGTCAATACCGCGGGACGTTTCCGGTTCACGTTTCTTCGTGTAACTTTGGCAAGCTTCCATCAACGTCTTCTCGTCACTCTGATAATTTTGCGGGTTCAGGAATAGTTTAAAAACAAAGTTAATTTTAATGTTCCGCTGTGACGAGGATGTAGCTGTGGCGAGTTAAAGTTTGGGATAAAAATACAAAAAAATGATCGATGTACCTCATTTTGGGACGGCGATGACGTCTGGGGAGTCCCATTGACGAAAGTACCTTCAGTTGCGAAACATTTATTCGCAGTTTTTAGGACATTTGCTTCCTGTTAATTAGTAATACAGTTACGTTGAAAACAGTGGACAGATACTTGGTTAAGACAATTAAGAATATGTAATCGTTAATTGAATTGTCATCGATGCGAATCTAAATCGTATTATAAAAGGTAGGTGAGTGCCATCAGGAGGGAAATTTACTTTGGACGTGATCTCGTCAGGCTTCGCAGCCCCGTTGGATCGATCTGAACCTTGGGGATAAATTACGGCGATATTGTGCACCGAGCACACCGCGGTTCCATCGTTTTCCAAAGTTTTTGGCCGGCAAACCCGTTCGCAGGGACTTTTCGAAAATCGCGGACATCGCTCTGGATTCTGTCAGAAGCATCGACATTAAAAGTCGTTCAAGACACGAGATATTCTATGCAAATGCTTCTCAATTACCTTTGCAAAAGGTGGACACTTCTTTGAATCAAAATCGTTCGAACCTCCGCCAATATTTCTACCTCTTCCCGCGCAGGACCATTTTTCTCGAATTTCCGGACGCGGTCTCATCGAATGACCGTACTTCTTTGCGAGAGGACACTGCGTACAGTTTCTCTCTGGCTGTTTCTTTAAAATGGTCAGGAACATATGCAGATTTCATTCGCAAGTTTAAATTGCAGAGGGCATTTAGGTACCTGGTCCCAAAATAATGCACGCCGTTGAGGCGTCACGGGGTATGCCATCACGAAGGGAAGCATTCTGGCTCTCGTCAATTCCCTTTCCATGGCTGCATAGTTTTCCTCCATCTGTCTTATGTAATCGAGTAAATATCGGGTCGACCTTCTTCCACTGGATCTCGGAGATTCCAGCGATCTGTAAACGCCGAATTCGTTTCTGTCGCTACTAAAGTAAGTTGAAATAGTTGTATAATGTTGGAACTCCTCTTAGCTAGTGCCTTTGACGTTTGAACAAATAATTGCAACGTATATTTACAATTATAATATATGTTTCATCGATCGAACTAACTTTTGGCGCGCTGCGAGGTATATCTCTTCAGGGTGCACCTGAGCATCGTCCTCGAAGGCTACGAAGTTCAGGTCGACCCTTAAACCGTCGTCTCTTGAAGAACACGATGGTTCCAGCACGGAAAATTGTACCTTGTTTCGTTGATTTGCCGGAAGAAGTTGCCTCCAATATTGTCGAGGGCATTGCGAGTCGCGAATCGTACTTGCGTTATGATCCATAGATTCGAGATAGATCTTCTTTCCTGCCGGTAATCTGTTCATTTTGTTGCCGAATATTACAAATAATTTTGAGAGAAATTGCAGCCAAAAGTTATTTTCGTTAGGCTAGATTAGCCATCATTTGTTTACTTTTTTTCTGTATCGAAACAGCGAAGGTTTAGATCGATAACCGTTTAGTCTCTGTGTTCTTGCCGGTAATAATTACATTTTTACGAGACGCCAAGTGTAATTGTTTGAGATTTCTCTCATAATTGTCGTTTAACAAGAATAGCTTTTCCATTGCAATGAAAATCATCGAATCGACGTCGATGTGCGCGACGAAATTGGGACGCAATTTCGTAGAGCCTCTTTGAACGAACACCACCGTACAAAGATCTATTTCTCGTTCGTGAAACAAAGCTCGACGCTTCCTGTGTATATTTATACGACCATCTCTGACTAATGTCTCTGGATATAAAAAAGTCTGGTATCCCTGTGCCATTATCGGCTGTCCCATTACCCCCTGTTTTACGCAACCTTTCTCTTTTTCTTAGCCCCGTATTTTATTCGGCTTAGCCGGCATATTTATTTGCCCGGATTCCAAGATACGCTAAATATTTATCGTAAGAGCGCACATCTTGCTCGTATCGTTCGAGAATACTCGTAGCTACAATAAAAAGAGCATGGTATACGTGTACATTCTGCAGAATATTTCGGGAACGAAATGCGCGCTGTACGTTCACGTAGAGGGACGTAGGAGAGAGAGAGAGAGAGAGAGAGAGAGACAGGATAAGGAGTCGACGCGATATACCGTTGCGAAAAATATCGATTTAATTTCTATTGCAAGCCTGTCAAATTTCGCGATTGAATTCGCACTCAGCCGATTCGTCGTCTGCTTCGTTCTCCAATGGATAAAGCATCTTTGCTTTAAACGTCACGTGTCTTGACTATGAGCGCTTGTAAGTAGACTCAAATGGCATCGCGAAGCGCACGTAATTAATGCCTATGCGTCATCCGGACTGAGTTAAAGTAACGCTAACGTGTCAACTCGGAAAAGCCATTGTTTGACTATCGAAAGAAAAGAAACGACATGTTAGCCTAACTCCGAATTACAAAGGGCGTACCCTCCGACGTAATTAGTCCTTTTTGGAATGGTCAGCCTCTCACGAGATTTGAATACCTCGGGCAGTGTGAGTACGTTAAGAGACAAATGGCATTAAATTCGCATCAACGTTTCGTTGAATCTTTGTGCTGTCAGTATCGGTCAAACGTAAACATAACCTCCTAACGATCCCTGCCGTGCCTAATCAAGTAATTTCTAGCTCCTTCTCGTCGAACATTAGAATCGCGTGTACGTTTCGTGTGTCCGCTGCACTCCGAAAGTGTTTGCAGCGTGGTAATAGTCTCTAGTACGTTTATTAGGGAGCGG
Organism: Cerceris rybyensis; assembly: GCA_910591515.1. NCBI lineage: Eukaryota > Metazoa > Arthropoda > Insecta > Hymenoptera > Crabronidae > Cerceris > Cerceris rybyensis. Next base: position 1,063,620 of record OU342797.1, read on the forward strand.
TGTTCTTTGATGCTTCGCTCAATATGGATGACGAGGAATATCTTCAACCTGTATTGACTTCTCAAGAGGAAGAACACTTTCAGAAATTAGATACCGTACCCATAGTGTCTTTTCCTCTTGTATTTGGCGTAAGTGTTCTATGAACTTGGGATAATATTTAATCTATTCTGGTGCATCCATGTATCGTTCGACGTTGTAGGTTACGTTAGAAATAGTGGGAATTATATTTGTGTCTCTATGGCCAGAAGAGCAAAACAAGTGCGACACGTACTTTATATATCTGTACCTTCACTGTGCATACTGGCTGGTAGTCATGTTGACCGATCATTTGGTCAAAGCCAGGCATCATAATCTCCGTATTTATGGATACCTTGATTTTTATCAGTCCACCTATCAACATATAAGAATTCCACTCTTTATAACGTCCTTGTGGACTACTTGTTACTTGCTCTTGGCCGCGATACTACATCATACGCACAAAGTTAATTACGAACAGTACTGCAGAGCGTCCGAATGGTTGACTCCACTGAATTATATAGTGCTATTGAGCACCTTGGAACTAATGATCGTAATTCCAGTTTATATAAACTACATAAGTAAGTGTACAGACTGCCGAGCTAAGTCTCCAAAGCTTGTATTACGGAGGAAATAACCGTTTCTCATCTTCCAGAAAGGGTACTGAGATTCAACCGATTGCGTCCACAACCTGATGTCACTCGAGAGGAATGGATGTCCTCCTTTGCTCAGGACAGTTACGCCGGTAGCGGAGAAGTCGGCTATCACCCTAGAGAATCATACTTGGCAGATCTGCTGGAGAAGCAGGCAGATCTTATAAGATACTTGAGGGAGTATAACGTTCAATTAAGTCATAGAATGATGTTGCTGGCGGCACAGCGTAGAATGCCGGAACCTGTAAATTAATAACAATAAATGTAAAGTACAAGCGTCGCGATTAAACGCACGCAGGTTTGAACATTGTGACCGCGATCCTCGGTCGCATTGTTCGCACAAAATCGTTAAATGCGACAGATATCGATGATCTGTCGTGCGAAAAACACGAAATTGTTAGATACAATGAAGACAGGGAAGATATATTTAAATCTTTATGACGAAGTACGTACTCTGCATAGCTCTCCCGTATTTTTTCTACTCCTTTGAAGTGGGTGGAGAAATATCGTTCGTTTGAAGTTTTACGTTTTACCCGCCGAATAGTTCACTGTCCCCCCAATTGTACGTTTTTATGAAATTCATGCACCTCTCGATATTCATTGCTCCTTTCGATATTTAAAGTTCGTTTGGAATTTCGTGCAAAGACATTTAAGCAAAATATACTCTCTGCACTTATTATTGCTTGAATATGTTATACGCTCTGTTGCGCGAAAGGGCGATCGAATGCTGTTAATATTTGAGATTCCTCATCTCGGAATATTAATTCGAACGCAAGATATTGGCTATTTAGAGCGAACCTACTCGTAATCGCTAGAATTTATAGTTGTTTGTTTGTGCGAGAAAATTTCCTGAAGAAATTCGTCGCGATAAAATAAAACGGAATTGTTTTATCGGGGATTTGTTGCGAATGTGTTGCGCCGCGGTATATGAAAAGTGTTTCCTGTGATAGAAAATGTATATATTCGCATCATCAGCGCAATAAAATATATATATTTTTTTCAACAATATTTTCCTTGGAATTTTAATATATTTTATTTTTAAATACTTCAGAAAAATGTAATATCACAAATTATTGTCGATGTCGAAATTTCAAACGTTTTAATTCCGCGCAATGGCAAATTGAAAGGCAAAGACTTGTTTTTCTGTAAAAAAAAAGAGGATAGGCTGACGTATTCAATGAGTTTCTGTAATTACGTCTTTAATGTTACTGTACTTCATAACACAAGTCTATCGACATATTCTCACATATTCTTACACATATATGTATACCCATATGTTACTATAAATGTCTATTAATACCTATTTCATAATACGAACACAAACCTGCCGCGATATGCACGTAGAATTAGAAACGAAGAATTTAATGACATATCGACACGTATCCAACGCGAATCGTGTGATGTATTCTCGTGAAAAATCCCAGGAAAGGAAAGAATCCGCGCATCTCGATCGTCCTACGTGCATCGTAAATGCATTCGTTCATCCACGTCTGCATTGCTTTTGCACCGTCGATGATTCAGCTCAATCGGTAAAGAATTTAGCGCCTCAACTTTCCTCGATCCTCGTAGAAAATTCTACAAAAATGCTCAAATCTTTCCTCATTATTGTCGGATCCTGTATCAAGAAGTATCTTGGCTACGATAAGCGCAAACCTTTGACCAACGTGCGACCTTCTCGGCTGCTTCGTCGTTCGCGATTTAAATCTAGGTCTCAAGTCTTTCGGTACTTTTCTATCAGATTTTTAGACGTACCTGACAAACGATTTATCGGTCCACGCAAACATCGTTCACCAGGCAATCGGAAGACCAATGCAGACGCGGTACTTCCGTTTCACGCGGACGCTGTATTACAAAAAGACGGTGTACGCTCTTAAGAGGTGTACACGCGAAAAGAAACCTATTTACAAAAGTGTCCCGCATATTCCGGCAGGTTCGAGGTCCGGCTAACTACTTGGTACGTACGTTACGCTTATACGGTATACAAAACTAACTTACACGTATGGAACACTCAACTATACAACGCTATATAAAACGTAGAAGCTTGTACTCCATCGATATTCGCTATGTATTCGTATTTGTGACTCGTCTTCGCACGAGAAGCGAAATACAACGACGTTTAATGTCATCGCGACGCGACGATGCCGGAAAAATAAGACTCACCGATCGTTCTCCATCAACGATCATCGTCGCCTCGAGTCGATCGGTCGCAAAAGACTTTGTACTACGCTTAGGCCAGCTGTTTTCGGCGCGTTACATCGATTACTTCATAAACCCCCTTATTTCGCAATTTTGCGGATACACGACGGCGCACCGTACATTGTATCACGTTATTGTCGTGGATAGAAGTACTTTGGACTTCGCGATAGACGCAAAAACGGAGGGAGAGACGACAATTTGTTCGTTAAAGATCGACAGACGCGCTGGATTCCTCTACAGTCTTCTCATCGACGATTCTGGAAACGATAAGAACAGAAGAAAAAAAAATGGATGGGAGTAGAAGAGTTCTCCTACTCCCCGAAGATCGAATGGATTTACAGTGACGATTAAAATTCAGTCCGTGTGTTTTCTCGTTAAAAAAATAATACATTAAACGCACAATCGTTGCTCGCATCCTCTTCAAACGGGAGCAACGATCTTTACGATGTTTCAACAACGAAATACGATTCTCCAAAGAGCAGGATTTAAGCTCGAAGCTCTCGCCGCGAATTGATTTAAAACCGCGCTGAAAATTTCTTCTCTTGCTCTCATAGCCTTCCGAAACTTAATCGCACGCTTCCGCAAAGTAAATGAAACCCCGATGAGAACGGAACCGTCCAAAAATACGATTTTCCGAGGATTGCGCGAGACCGGCGATGCTATTCACGCGACCGATCTTCACGTTCTCCCGGAAAACATGGTTTCTCTCGTCGAAATAATCGCCAACGCGCGGTGGTCCCAACCCCAACGATCGTTTGCGAAGCAACGAGAATGAAATCACGCTTGCGTGGCACCGATCACGGAGACGTTTCCGGTCCCGGAGGAGAGCTGTTCCTCCGCCTCCATCATCTTCAGCTTCCTCACGACTTGAGCGTGTTCCTCGAGGAGCCTCGCGAATTCGCCCCTTCTCGTCTCGGCTTCCACTTGGATCTGCTTGATCCTCTCCTTCGGACCACCCGGGCTGTCCAGCGGAGTCTGAGAGGAAGAGCTCGGCGAGCTGTTCTCGTTAGAGAGTCCGTCCAGGTCGGAGTTGTCGCCGAGTATCGAGTGCGAGTCGACGTCGTCGACGATCAGGCTGGAAATATGGAAAAGAGATGGAGTTCATTCAACTTTGCCTCTCTATTTTGTGTTTAGGATATTTAAATTAGATACCAGGGCAAATTAGCTATTAGGAAATTCTCTGTATGTTAGAGAGACTTAAAGTCTCTGCTGTTTTGTATTTGGACTGTAGCTTTTACGATCGTTTCGTCCAGGACCTCCGAATTTAGATAGAGTCCGAGCTAGCGAGATTGAAAGTTCGTCGTCGCAGCTTTAGTCGGGTTTCAGAGCCGATGGGAACCCGAGACTCGACACCCCCAGCACCCAGGGTCACCCTCCACGGTTTTGGGAGTATCCCTCGCAACCCACTATCGAGCGGCACGATGTGATTCGCAGAAACGCGAGAATTTTCAGTCTCCGCAACGGCACCGTGTTTAGCTCTCGCTCGATGGAAAAACATCTTTGCGCGGGTGTTTTATTTTTCGTTTATTTTCCCGCGGCGGTGTGCCAGAGAGAGAAAGAGAAAGAGAGAGGCGATGTCGTAATGCGATTCGAAGTTCGCCGCGAAGGTGATAAAACTCCGATTGAATGTTTTGCGGAATCTCGTATGATATTGACGCGATACTCCGTTGCGTAATTGTGACGGGATATCGCGCCACGATCTATAGACACGAGAGGATTTCCCGTTCGATAACGTAAACGGGAAATCCGAGGAGACGAGGCTGCTCGTCCTCTGGCGAGTCCTTCGGAAACTTTAGTCGGAAACTCCGCTATCGATTGAATTAAACGTCAGAAGTCTCGCCGTTTCGACGATATATCTCCCCGCACGTTTTCACGAGTTCTCGTTGAAAAATTCCAACGACCCCCGCAACGTTCACCCTTCGATGCGCGACGCATCATCTCGAGCAACGTTCAAACGGCGAAGAGGTCTAGGAGTTCGCGAAGAAGGGTTGGCCAGACTCTCGACTGGAATTATATTCGAGAATTCCGCGATAAGATCGATGATCGTGAAGGAAAAATTTGACCTTGAAGAGACGAGGTGGATGAAATGGTCGAAACGCGGGCGTAGGCGGCAAAGTACGAGGAGGGCGATCATCTTTGAGACGGAGTATTCGAGTAGTCCGGGCGCTTGGTCTCCAAGGAGGACGTGATTTTCGTAGCCGGACTGAACTATCGACGTTTTGCCCTGCAGCATTGTAGTGGCAACAATTGTCGCTTGCGTCAATGTTACGTCATTGGTACTGAAGCACGTAGCCCGGGCTATGGATAACGATTGATTTTTACGTAAAATAATGCCTTACGTACCGAGGGCCTAGCTTGCACGAGAGAACCGTTTAATTTAATTGTCACGAGAGATGTCGAGAGTGGAAAATTTTGGAGGACTTTTCGAGGAAAATAAGCGTGCAATTGAAATAGAGAAGATCGGGTCGAGGAAGAAGAGAGCAAGAGTGAGAGAGAGAGAGAGGGAGGGCGAGGGCGGGACGATGGAAGATCCGCAGATTCCTCGACTTGCGTCACGGTTCGCAGATATACGTAACTGCCATAACCATTTCCTATGATATATATTCCGTGGATTATCATCGCAAGAGGAATAACGAGGTGGGTTAATCGCGAGGGAAGAAAGAGTCGCTTTCTCCCCGAGTGACAATAATCGGAAAGAAAGCTTCTCCTACGACCAAGCCGCTTCAAACGATCCAGGAAGATCGCGATCGAGCGAAAATATTTACCTCTCGCGAATTATAATTTGCAAATCACTCGAGCCACTTAACCAGCGAAGATGCTCCCGCAGAATTCGCGGAAAGACCGACGAGGATTCGTGTGCGGAACGTGTGCATCGCGAGAGACCTTCCTTGAAGGCCAAACGGGTGCATTATTTGCGCAACTAGTCCGGATTGATAGCGCCTCAAGACGCCGATAGAATCCCACCGTATCGACTACCCACCCACGCCGACTTTTCCGACGAACCGATTATAGAAAGGTCGTATCGGAAATGTACTCCCACGGAAAATCTGGAAATAACGAGTTCCTGCGAGCGAACCTCGAGGACGCGAGCTTCGCTTCCCGCTGCTTGCAAGCTCAACCGGATGCACTCGCAAGGACATTCGCGGAGGATGTCTCTTTTTCGTGTTTTCCCTCGAAGTGTAAGAATCCTTCTCTCATTGGCGGGAAAAGCAAAAAGAAGATTAGATTCGTGGCACTTTCTTGGAGAACGTAAGGTGATAGGCGTCGAAGGAAAGAGTAGGCAAATCTATTTCGAGAGTTTCTTGCAGTTTTGCGAACATGCGGCGAACCGTAACGGCGGTAGGTCGAACGTAATGGCGAACGTGGACGAAACGGATGGGAAGGTAAATAATTGACGAAGTCAACAAAGGATGCTTTGTTACGTTGACGGCAAGTCTTACCTGAATGCACCGTGAATTTCCCTTCCCGATGCCATCGTCACTGCAATGTCGGGCAGAGACCCTGAAAATAAAAAGCAGCTTCGTAAGCACTGTTAAATTTCAATCCTTGGCCACTGTATCGAGCCAAGTTTGTTTGTTTTCAATTTTTCAACGCCAACTGCCACAATCGTGTCTTCTAGGACTCACAGTTCTAAGTGGAATCCTAGGAGACTTGTCGAAAATTGAACTTCAGTTCACAGACTAGGAGGTACTTCTTCTCTAATTCAAAATCCACTTTCCTTCGAGTCAAGCTCGATGCCCGAGCCCCAAGAACGACCGGCTTCCTGTTCGATGCCGGCGCGCTAATTCAAACCGAGAAGACGTCGACCCAATCTCTCTCCCCGTTCGTTCCAACTTGCTTTCAACGCCGACGTAATTCCCATTTCCAAGCCCTTTTCAAAAATACGCAAACTACCATCCTCCCAACGATCCGTTAAACAGCGAGCGTAGTTTGCGTCGCGTATTAATCTGGAGAGTCTTTCTCTCGAATAAATCGTCCCTTCTGACGCGAGCCGAGCAGAGATATTAAGACGAGGCTTGATTTACGAGTCTCTTCTGCGTTCTCGTCAGAAGACTCGAACACTGGTTCGATTGTTGCGAGGAGAAAACGAACGTTTCGCGGACACGCGTCCCTCTCGAGAGTACACGGTGCGTGAACCGATCCTCATTTATTTCGAGACAACGAGCCTCTCTGCATCTCGATATCTTCGACCATCGTTTCGCTCGATTCACCCTCTCTTCCTGGCAATTTCCTCTCCATTTTAATCCCGCCTCGTGTTTCCTCGTTTCGTTATTAATAGAGGAATCGCGATGCGCCCGCAGTGGCGTGCAACCGCACGTGATCGTGAATGAGAGGCGCGGAAAAAACGTGCATTCAAACGATGGAAAATGCAACTAGGCGAGATTCCATCCGCGTCCGGCTTCGTGGAGAGACACCGCGGAGTTTTTTCCATCGAGAAACACGCGACTCATCGTCGAGAGTGCATTGATTGGCATTAACATTGACACGACAGTGTCCCGGTTTATCATTTATGAGCGGCAAGATACGGCAGGGCGATTCTCTTATGTAAATTGCAAGCGGCTCTTTTTATTAATGAAGATCGATCGCGTTCGGGTTTCGCGTTCCTCGCTGGGCCGCTGATCGCCGAGGTTTGGGGAGAAAGACGCTCAGCTTTTCCCGCTTTTCGAATCGTCGTTAGTTATTTACGAAACTTGAGACGAAATGAAATGGACTTGCGGCGAAGTAAAGAATAGATTCGCGAAGCAAGCGAATCGAGTATAGAGAAACTTGAACATCGTGATTAATAGAACAGTTGAAAATTTCCTCGGGGTTACGGAAAATAGCTTATCGTTCAACCGGTCGGTCGAAGAGATAATTCTGCGAATTGTTTCTCCAAGTGAGTCGGAAGTTTGCGAAGAAACGTTCAGCAATTGTGCCATTTAGATTTGCAAATCGACCATTACAATCGGAACGGTTTGAAGCCGATGAAACTTGAGCGGCGAATCTGTAGATTCTGGAGAACCAAAAGTACGCAAGAATCTACAAAGTTCAGCTTGCTTTCCGCCGAGATAACGAAACTTCCAAACCACCGATCCAACCGGAAGTCCGCTTCGTCGATCGCGGCACCGATTTACCTCGCACTTTCCCTCGCGTTCTCCGGAAGCGCGAAAACGCTTGGTTGGGATTTTGCCGGCTCTCTTCTTCTCTAACGCCGTCAGATACTTTGCCACTATCGATTCGCTCCTCGCGAATAATCGAAACGATCAATTTCCCTGGCAAGGGTCGAGGATACCGCTCGAAAGCGAGCAGCGAGATCGAAGGAAGGAGTCGAACCTTGGCCTCGCGAGTCGTAGAGCTCGTGCGTTCGTTCCGTTAATGAAACAGTTAATTAAGCGTCGCGCGTAGGCATATTTCGAGATCTTAATAAGCGATCACCTTGGGATCGGTCCGTCCGATTGCATTGTTCTCCATGGGTCGTTAATTGGCTCGCAATAAGTCGCCGCGAGGAGAGAAAGAGAAGAAGCGACGCGGAGAACGTGTCGTCCGCGAGATCGTCGGCACGTTTCAACGGACGATCCACCGTAGATCGATGCTATCGCGGGCTCGTCGAAGCGAGGGAAGTTGGGGAGGTTCGTTTTATATTGTAAAATCCGGCGAACGACCTTCGCGTCGCGACGGAGAGGTCGAAGAGGATGGAGAAGAGGATCGAGCGCGGCCGATTCGCGAGCGTTTGCCGACCTCGGTTTAAGCGTCTCGAGCCAGGGATCGGCCAGACCCACCGAGCTATCCGCGAACCGTGACCGCTTCTCCGAGAGAGAGAGAGAAGGCAAGTGATGAGGTGAGTCGCGACGAAGAGGAAAACATCCTCTCTCGTTTTACTACGCCGGACAATCGTTCGAGGCATTTAGCTCCAGTTGCAACCTCTCCACTCGAGATTCCTGCGTCGATTTCGAGCCGAGCGCCTTCACAGTCGGCTAGACGGCTCCACTTTGCTCCGACGGAGCCGTCGAGTTTTTCCTCGAGGGCCAGTGTCGGTGAAATTTCAAATTTGCGGATGGGACGCAAATTTTCGCGATCGTGTGCGAAAATCGAGGACTCGAGTTCGTAGGGATTAAGTAGATGCGGACCGTTCGCGGTCGGACGTACCGAGTCGGCCGTCGCTGACCGACCGATTCTCCTGGAGCGCGATTTCTTTAAACTCTCGTCTACGTCGAAGTCTACGATCGAGAGAAACTCTCGAATACGTTTAAACGGCATTCTGATTTACTCACCTCTGACCATCTGTGCCCAAAAGTTGCTCTCTCTGTCGTCAGCCAGGAAGATCGATTCTCGACGATCGTTCGGTCACGAGGATCGCCGGTGCTTTGGTTTTCGTAACTTCCTGCTACCTCGACGAGAGGATAGGTCGTCGCTCGAAACCGCGGATCGATTCTCGACGATCCGTCGGACTGGAGTTGCCCGGTCGATGCGACTTAACGTCTCGAGGCTCGATCTCGTCGATACGACCCGGTGAAAATCGCTCGAAACCGCGGCTCCCGGTAGAAGCTATAGAAGTCGAAAACGACGCGAATCGAGACGACGATAGGTCGAAACGAGCGCGAGTTGGAACGGTGCTTGCTCTCTGGCAGACTCGCGCAGACTGATCGGCTCTGGTTCCGCTGGCGCACGCTTCAACCTCGACTGGCTCGGCCGCCTCGAACCGCCTCGACTGCAGGTTACCGCTCCACCGGAGAAGGGGGATGCAACCGGCGAATTTTATTTCGTTCCACCACCACCACCGTCGCTCCTCTCGCCCTCCCCCTCGCCCTTCGCGCACTTTGCGCGCACTCCAGAGACTCTCTCCTCTTTGATCGGGAAGTTCGCGGGCGTCGTTGATTCCCCCGCTCGATTAATCCCCAAGGATTTTAAACTTGCCGCTCGATGCGGCTCGATCGATCGATCGGGAGGAGTCGATGACGCGCGAGTATCGTGGACGAACGTTTGACGAAATCGAAGGAAAATGGAGAAGGAAGGAAAACGTGAACGTATAGATAGAGACGAGAGAGCGAGAGGAACGGCCGGAGAGAGAGAGATGAGGTGTCGGATGGCTGGATAGAGAAGCTGTAGAGACGGTAAAATAAAATTTTCCCAAAGGGAGAACCTTCCGAGCAAATTATGGCGGCATAGGGCGAAGGTTCTCCTCGACCGTACCTCGACGGAGACTTTCGCTTCGATCTTTCTTGGAAAGTCGGGCGCGCAAAGGTAACGTACCCGTTCGATGAATCATTCCCAGTGACGTTAAAGCTGTCGTCTGAATTTTTAAGTTTGCGTACGTTTCGCGCGTTACGTTTGCGTACGTAGCAAAGTATCGATCGATTTCACCGAACACGTGGGAGAGCAGCGATCGCGTAATCCGGTTAGTTGGACGAGACGTAAATGATCACTTTATTGCCGAGGTTCAACGTGACCCTCCTGGATGCCGCTGTTCGCGGAGTACTCTCGCGGAAATCTTTCGATCGACCAACTGTACCTTGACATTCACGTCCTGCAACTCCTGCACCTCGAGTGTAGTTCCATTGGAATACAGTTTTTGGAGTATTCTTTTAAATTTGCTCAAAAATGATTCCTCCCTTAGATCGAATTCGTCTCAACCTGGATCATCTTCGTCGTCGCGAAGACGGCGCTTCAACCCAGATAGTACGGCACCTCGTCGTCGTGAACAAATTTCAGGGTCAGCGAATAAACGAAACACAAGACGAAGACCATACACCTCCCCGGGGAGACTCCGGTGGTGAATTATTTCGGTTGCTCGCTAATTTTGTCGCGGTATGCCGCGGTGCGCCGTCGAGAGCGGTGGTTAACCACCGCCTCGTCTAACGAAGCGTGCTCGTTGCCTTATCTTCCACCTCTTTTCTTTCTCCTCTCGAGTCCCCAGCTTCTTTTTTTCCCGCTTCTATTGCTTCTCCTCTTCGCGCGGTAGTTTCGGTAAGGTTTGTCCGTCAATTGGCTCCCTATTTTCGCTCGTTAAAGTCGACGTCGAACGGCGCTCGCCGCGGCAATGATTCAGGGTCAACGCGTCTCTCGAGGCCGAAGAAGATCGTGCTGTACGCTCGTGTCAACAGGGCGTAAACAGCCAACTACCCCGAGCAAGAAAGAAAATTCCATCGGGAGAAGTATACGGGGAAAAAGAGACCTTCCCGTCGCGTCTTCGTTTCGCGCCATCGCAGACCGTTTCTTTCTCCTCGAGTAATAACTCTTTCTCTTCATCTCCGACCTCGTTTTTTCTCTCTTCATCGCAGACGAAAATCCTCTTTCCTCTCGTTTGCCCCGCGAGACGGGGAACGTTTAAAGATAGAAAATATTTGCTCCTCCGTTACCGATGGACCGTGTTGATTTTATTGCAGGAAGTGTGTTTAAAACGCGCCGGAGGCTCTCGGCTTTATTAAATCGCGTATCGTCGATTTGCTCACCCTTTCATATACTTCCCGAGAAATTCGTGGTAGCCGCGACCACCGCTCTGGCTCCTCTATATTTTCATGGTAACCGCTATGGTGAGCTCGCCCAGAAGCTATCGTTTTTACGTGCCTTCGGAACAACCGAGTCCGAACTGGCCGATTTGTCAGAGGTGTCGGAGGATTTTTGGAGTTGGTCTCGCCGATGGCGAGTTCGATCTCTCGCCCTTCCTTCGAGGTAAAGCCGACGTATAGGCCCTTGGCCCAAAACCTCGTCGTCGAGAAATTCCCCTCGAGCACTTCGGACAATAAAATGTGATAATTGTGTGACGCACGATGGAAAATAAACAGGCGTCGTTATCGGACGTTGTCGAAGGCGAATCGTGGAATCGTATCGACTTCTAACGAGCGTGACGCGAGCGATAACGATCGTCTTCTTTCCTCTCTCTTGGTCGTTTCGTATCGAAGCAGATATTTGAAATCGGGACGCTAGTCTTGGAGATTTCGTTGGGAATAAATCTTCGAATCGAACTTCGATAAGATACGTTATCGATACTCACGTGGCGATCGCCAGCTTTGCGATTTGACGATAAAAAAATTATCCTCGAATATTCCCACATCGTGCTCGAGGGTTATCTTGGATTTCTACGTACTCCTTCTCCTGGGGGATGTTTTTTTTCTGTCTCAGATCGAACGAACTTCGCACCCTTGTTCGGAGGGTGCGACGAACGGTAAGGACGGAGGGTGCGACGTTGAAATACCTTCTCGTCTGTCTTCGCCCTGTACGCGCCTCGTTCCGCGTGGACCCGTGGAAAATCGTGAATCTTTAACCCTTTGCGCTCCGAATTATTTTATTAACTTTTTCTCAGATAAGCAAATATAATCTCGGAAAATTGTCTACCGTTGATTATTCGTTTTTATTTAATACCAGGAACAATTGTAGATACTGCGGTGTATTCCTGTTGAAATGCAAAATTATTGTTGATTTCGAAAAGTCGATAATTGGTATATGAAACATTAAGTGTCACAAAAAGCTGTGTCGAGTGTAGCTCGACATAGGAGTGCAAAGGGTCAACCCTTTATTGCAAAATGTTTCCCTCGTAAGAAAAAATAGTGTATCGAATAAGCAGGGTGAAAGAAGTATCAGAATCCCCTGTTTTCTTGAAGTCCGGAGAACTACGATTAAGAAGCTTGAAAGAAGATCCTCGGAAGAAGCTTATTCGTTTATGGGAGAGTCTCATAGTCGAGTACAAGAGGGGACGTTTGGTATTTTAATCGTGAAAAGGGTCCGAGGCCTTCGGCCTCTTCGGAGACCTTGCTCTCGGAGCCTGACTCAACGCGCCAGATATTCGATATCGAGGTTAAACGTTCCTCTCGAGAAGCCATGCTGGAAAAAAAAGAGGAGCAGTTTGTTTCTCTTGACGAAAATCGCGAGGGCGTCGAGGAATTCCACGCATACCGGATCGACTTAACCCTTTGCGATCTTCCCGCGTATTTGCGCTCGACTTGGAGAACAATAGAGGTCGAGAAAAGGTCCAATCGAGGGTTGATTCGTCGAGCAAGATTCCCGAGACGCTTCCCATTCTATCGAATGAGACAAGTGAAAGAAACTTTGCCGTTATTCTTTCTTAGGTGATCGAAGAAAGCAGTCGCCCTTGCGAAAATTACAATTGTCTCTCTCGCTGTCGGCTGTCTTGAAAATGGTGGCGCTTAAAAATAGCGAGGACCACGAGCCCAGACGACGTCATTGGTCATCAACGTATCGCGCGATCTTTGCCGAAACAAGCGAGGAAATCAGCGACAAACAAAACGTTGAACTGAAAACATGAACGTTGCTCGAGGCACGAGAAATCCTTAATGAAAAATATTGTCGTCCCACGGTTCGCCGATCGGTCGAACCTCTCCCTCTTCTCTTTTCCACGGGAAGTCTTTTTGGCTATCGTCCAACGGAATTCTTTCCATTCCAAATTAGCCTTCGTGCGAATGACGATAATAGGGTCGTTTCGTGGAATCGCGGTGTAATTGTTAGAACGGCAATCAAGCGATAGCGAGAAGCACTACCGCAAGAGAGGTGGAAGAAACGGATCGAAAAGTGGCATGCGACAAAACGCGACTCCTTCCTTTGATTCGCAACGATCAACGACCTCGCGGATCATCCGAGACGACGAAGAGAATTAGTCGAATGCGGGAGGATCAAAAGATCTCTGGGAGAGATTTGCGATCATGAAGACAAAGAGTATAAAAATTCCCCGAGAAATCGGAACGTCCGGCGATGGCTCGACGAACGCTGGAAGTCTATAAGCCGACGAAGAGTATTTTTGTCCGTGGATATTATCGATTGCATATACTACGCCTGATTCCTTCTCTTTTTCTCTCTCTCTCTTTCTTCTTTCCTTCTCTTTCTCTTGCTCTCGGACGCTCCGGTAACTCGTATTAGGTGACTGAAATCGTTTTCTTGTACGAATTTTAATCCCGGGATCTCCTCTAATAACCGTTATTCCCATTTCCATTCGATACGTCAATTTTCCATCAAATTTTCCTTCGTCAAGTGCGATTGATACGTGAAAGAGGTACGTAGGCAAAAATGGATACCGGATATTCTATTTTAAGTCTGATCCGAAACTAAGTCCCGATTAACGTGACCGTAGCTTCTACGAACGAGCAACGTGAAAAAAACAGCTGAATCGAAGGTCCCAACTATTTTATTTCGGTCCAACGTGCATCTCTAACTTGTACCTCGGCATCAGCCCTTCTATTGGACCTTTAAAAGTCCATCTAAAGGTAAAATCCACCAACAGGCACGCGGAGATCACCAACATCTTCCATTTTTCCCTTCAATTGCTCTGGCATCCGAAGCGAACGAATCCCATAGAATCGTTTGCGTCACAGCTCCTTCCAACCCACGTGCGTAACGTCTAGCTTGTGCATAAATTTCTGACGACTCGAATCGCGGAAATATCATCCATTTTTAGCGGCACACGAGTCAACGGTGAACTTTTCTTCCGGGGGCGAAGGAGGGAATTAGAAAAAGGGGAAACACGTCCGTATTCCGCGTGTCGCTCGCGCGGATAGCTCGCCTCGTGAAAAACAAGGGTTTATTTTTAAATTTAATGCCGGCTTTAATACGCGGAAATTTCATTCCACTTTGACGGCATAGGTCGCGCTAGATTTCCTGACCGGTGGGAGGAACGAAATCGACGTCGCGTGCAGACACGACACGTGCTCGGAGCGAAGGATATTTTTAAGTATGAAAATGCAACTGCCCAGCTTAGACCGAGTATCCTGCGTAGAATCCTGAACCTTTGCTTTCGATGGAATTGGCTTGGGAAAAATTTCCTTCAGGAAGAAACTTTACTGGAGTAGATTTAGATAGCAACGTTTTCTAACTTTTTCCGGATGCTTTTTTGACGTTAATTCAATGACGAAACTAATTACTAGCAGAAATAGCGATTGAAATTTCATCTCAGCAATTTCAAATCCGACGCTTGATCCTCGCAGCCGGTACAGCCGGGTCTCGTTTGACGCGCGCAAGAGCTTGAGAGGAGGGAAAAGTACGTAGCTCGAGAAACTCGAAAGAACGCGGAGGGAGGGACCGGAGCGTAGTTCGTAATTTCGTTGGCGAGTGAGTGACGTGTCTCAATTGTGATTCACTGCAATGCGTCACGATGAATAGAGGATCTTATTCTTGGCTCATCGTGGCCCATTGTTCACAGTCACCTACTTTCGTTAGACCAAGTGTATCGTTTTTCGCGGTCCACGTCTATGAATTTTCCCGCGAATCGTCGAAACAACGAGCCCCCTTTACGTTTCAACCGTCTGTCGTTGAACCACCCCCGAAGAGCCGAGGACGTCGACGTCGAATTCACGAATCGTCGTTGTCCTCGGAGTGTGATCGATAGAGGATGATCTCTCTTTATATTCCTCGCGAGAATATGAAGAAAAAAGAGATTCCTCTAGAAAAACGTGGGCGAGTTGACGCGCGATATCTTACCTTGGGTGAAAAGTTTCGCTGGAGAAAGGGGCGAAGAAAAAGGGGTAGGGAGGTCGGTAGAATTTTGTCGGTTTGCTGGTATTTGACCGCATCACGAACTATAAATAGTTAAAATAATCACGTGACGCCTGCATACCAAGGTGCACACGTGGGTATAAATAAATAGCACGTGTAAACGTGACGTCGAACTTTTAGATCGCAATCGGCGCTGATCGCGAGGGCCTTGAATTAGTTCAGCCACGTTGCGAAATAATGGCGCGAGACTTTAATTCAGATAAATCGCGGCCGATCGTTCGAAAAGCTCCTTCGTCGTTCCGCTCTTAACGAAAGCGGCGAAAAATTTTCTCCTGGAATTCCAAAAAAGATCATCGGCGCTTTGTCGTCAAACGTATTAGAGGAAATTTATCGAGACGTCGCGGAAATTTCGTGGAAACGATAAGATTCCTTTCCTCCTTCTCATTGCGAGTGTTCATTGTCTCGCGAGGAGCATCGCGAAGAGGGAAGTCGTAAAGCAACGAGTCGTAAAATTGTCTCGAAGTCGGTGAAAAGACGGGGGCCACCTCTCCTCGGGCTGCTCGAGCAAGGAGGTACCACCCTTCCGCGAGGCTTTAAAAGCTTTTCGCTTTAAGCATCGATCTTTCTGGCCGTCGAGAAGATTCAATGGCACTAGCCATTTTGAAAATTCTTCTCCAAGAAATTCCGTGGCCCGTAAAACCATCCACTCGGTAAGACGTAGTTACTTCTGAATCGAGAGACTGTGAAAACTTTCCCCGTAAACTTTCCCTCTTTCTTCTTTGAGACTCGAACATTCGGAGAACGTATTTTGCTTTTTACTCGGATGATTCTGCGGTTGGATTAACCCTTCGCCCTTCGAGTACTTTCTCTTCTCGAGGAAAGGATCGATCGTTTCATTCACTTCCGTTGACGAAGATCGTAAACTGTTTGAACTCTAAATATAACTTAAATGAGAATTTTCGAAGCAAGCTCGCGGAAAGTTATTAATTCATTTTCAAACGAAGAGAAAAGGGGCGAGAAACGATAAAGGGGTGAAAAGGATCTCGCCGAGGCTAGAGCCAAGGATCGTTTAATCGCTCAAGTCCTCCCGGAGGAGTTTTAATTTGCTGCTTCTTACGATCGCTGGCTGCACTCGAGAGCTTACGCCACTGGATTTGCGCAGAAGAATCGGTAAAATAACCCAGACCGGAGGAGGGTGGTTGGAGTAGCACCAAGTGAGATTACACGGAAAGAGAGGATGAGAAACCCAGCCTCGACTCGCCACCAAAATGGCGGAGCCCCGGAGGGTTGGAGGTGGCACGTGTTTGACAGCCTAAAGCAGTGGCGTAAACACCCACCCCTTGTCGTCCAACCCTCTCGATTATTTCCCATCCAGGATTTCTCCTCAAGTCGTAAAGAATCTTGCAATAAGAACGATTACCTTTTGTTTCAACTTTTGCGCCCCTCCTTTCCGACGAATTCACCAAAGATGATTTAAAAGAAAATACAAAGGAACTCGAAGAACGTTCAAACTTGGAGCTTCGTCCAAGAATTAACAATTGCACTTGCCGTTTATTGTAAGTTTGAGAATTTTCAGAAGTCCCATCGACTAGAATGGAGCCCAATTTTCTAAAAGAATCTTTTAGGGGGTGGTGGAGACTAAGAGCTACTATTTGGCACTTCCCACCCTTATTATCTTCTTCTCAGGAAAGTGCACAATACGTTCAATTATACTATGATTTGGGTAGCTTCAACAAAGACCTGTCTATCTGATATCTCCAAGCAGCTTTGCTTCTCGTAGACAGACGGAAGAAGGGGTTGAGAAAGTAATTAGTCTGTAAAGCGAAGGTTTAATCATTCACCGGGACATATTTCATTTCGACATCGGTTCCATTGAAATTCTTATCGTCCCTCTCTCGATCCTACGCCTATGAATCTCACCCACCCCCGTATACCCTTCCCGCTCCGAGTACACCCCCAATGACGTCATAGGACAGTGGCGCCAACGGATCTGCACTGACGTCAGCTTCGTATCGCCGTTAGACCTCCAAACATCGAATAACCGAGACTTCGTCTTTCCATTACGGATTTTGCCCTTCCCCTACTTCGCGGCCTCCTTTGTCGGACTTTGACGAGAAATACGATAATACTATGATGAAAAATTGGTCAAAAGTCTTTCGAGGCAGGATAGAATCGTTGGATAGTTTCTGTCGGTCGATTCGAAGAGAATTTCATTGAGCATTTCTCGGAGGACGAGAGGGGTGCTCGTTTGGAACGTGCACGTTCTATATCACGGTCTTATCGAGCCGCTGCAAACTACCACCTTCGTCATCGATTCACCATGACGACGGCGATGACGACTTGGCGCGTCATTCGTTACCTGAATTCCAGGTGTGATTATCCAACTCGGCTCGTATTTCGTCATTTGTTTCCTGCCGGCACGATAACAATTATCGATGGCCCTAAAATTAACTCTTTCATGATTCCCCGGAGGGTGAATGTCGACTGGTGGCTTTGTGAATTTGCACTTGTTAACTGAAGAATGATTATCACATTTTTTTATAATGATCGTAGGAGTAAGTAAGATGAATGGATTAACGTGGAAATAAAGTAAGAAAAAGATAATGAGCAGTCTGAAAAAGATTCCGGATCGTACTCGAGGGGGACATTTCTTTGCCTCTTCGACGCATTAGCGAGGTTAAAATTCGAGCACCGTAAGAGACACGTTCGCCGCAAAGGGAGAGAAAAATAAGCGTTTAAATAATTGGGGACGAAGACGTATACGATGACGCGAGAGACAAAGCCGAAAAGATGGAAAAACAGAGTAGACGTTGATATATCGAAGACGGTTTTACATCGCGTGCAGCTCGTATCGTCGCCTCGCTGTAAACTATATATCTCCGACTGCCAGATTTCGCCGTGGAATATATCTAATTTTGCGTCAGAACGGATCGCTTAATGGCGGTTAAAAGTAATCGCTAATCTATCACCATTCCTCGACGATACGAAACGTCGTCGCAAATGTATTTCGACGTATAATCTTGAAATAAATACAGCCAGACGTTCGTGCAAGCTCATTCACAACACGTGGGACCTACTTCGAAGGTGGACTGGAGAAGCGGAAGTGATTTAAAAAATTGCTACCATCGTTCATCTTGCTTCATTTTAATTTTAAGTTATAATCGTTTCTGTGTCAAGATTTTTCATAGAAATACTGCGGAAAAGAGTAAGAAAATATCGGAAGAATAGAAAAATTTCTGCTCGCGGTTATTCAAAATTTAATAGCGTCAAGCTTCCACACCGGAAATAAAATTATACACGCTATATACCCTACAGACCCTACTTTCGCGCTACCTTTTATTTCAAAAAACTGAATCTGCGCCCGCGCAGGCAAGAATACGCCTGCGCCTGCGCATCTAGAAACGTTCTGCGCCCGCGCATACGGCAATGAACCTGCGCCTGCACATGCAAAACTAACCTGCACCCGCGAATACAAAATTTAAACTGCGCCCACGATACTGGAGTTAGAGGACGATATAATCAAAAGTTCTCGGAAGATGACGCCAATGGAGATTTCAAAATACATTCCTGCCACGTGGTGGCAAGGCTTTTATCAGCCCCAGACAATATCGTTGCGAAATTCTGAAATCCTCGCTATCCCGGAAGACAACGATTTCACTTCTACGCTACGCTATAAAGTGTCCAGTCTATTTTCGAAAATCGTGCATCATCTTACTTTCCCGGATTTTCGTGCGCAGCAATACTCCCTCACCAAGAAATCGCATCCATGCACGAGTAATCCTCGGTAAGACGACTCATCCAGGTCCTCAAAGGCGTCTTAGATGACGGGAATGTTCGATGCTAGGAAATTCTCGCTTCTAACCCATTTTTCTAAAGGTTCGACGACGAGTTTCCGCTGCTGAATAAGCAAATATTTATAGTTATAGATAGTACGTCGGGTGAAAGGCAGGGAGAGAGGAAGGGGAAGGAACTTGAAAGGCGAAAGCTTTTGCAACTTTTTCCACGTATTTCAAGAGCAACTTCGAGAGCACCTTCGCGAATCTGGCTTTCGATGAAGCCTCGTTTGCGCTTACGTTCGCAAGCCAGCAATTCATTGCCAATGTCACGCACAGAACGCAAACGAGTTCTGCCGTCCTTCCATTCGCCGATTGATATCGTTACGTTTAACGATATTTCAAATCGGAGAGATCTCTGGCTCGGCTATTCGTCTAACGAGCAATTAGTCTCTATCCGATGTCGTCCGCTTTCATTTACGTATTCTCGCTCTGGCAATCGGGCTTTGCAACCTCGAGCTTTCATTGTCAACGACGGCCGCTCGTTATTCAAAGTCCCGTGGACAGATCGTCAATAAAAGTAGCAACCAGACCGAAATACATTCTCGTTTCTCCCTATAGCGCCAGAGCCGGTCGATTTGTCTTCGAGGTATCGTAAATCATTGTTTGCGGATATCGATTCCGTCATGATCCCATATCCGCTTCCTTCGTTTCATTTCCTAGATCTCCACGACGAACAATTCACTCTTTGCAGCATTGCGATATGAAAAATACCGTAGGTATTTTTCTATCATAGATTTTTTTTAAATATCACAGATTTGAGGAGTGTAGTTTCGGTGTGAATACTCCTTTAAGTGCACGCGTACGTAGAAGGCTGCTTACGTCCACGGTCCGCTATCGCGACAGTTCATTGTCAGTGATATGCGCACGGTCCTCGCAAACGGACGGACAAACGGCCGCGGATCCCTCTTTTTATTGTCGCGACGATGACGTCAATGCTCTCTAATCTTGGAGCTCACTTCCGAAAATGATGATACTACCAACGGCAAACCGGTCAGAGCAGTACAGGCCCTCCGCGAACGATGCGTCCGTTCATTTCGAACGATCATCATCGCGTTTCCTGGCTACGACCCTTCTCCTCGTTTTTCAAACCGTTTCGGAGATAAAGGCTTGGACTATCAATCAGTAGAATCCAGATTGAATCTGTACGACCTCTGAGTGAATTCTGTTAAGCTATTCTTGAATATACCGTGACTTTTCCGAATGACAAGTAAATCTGAAACTTTAGCTACTGGAGTCGTCCCTCGTGCGAATTACATGACTTTGTTTGCTCAGATCGCTCTCGCCCTGGCGGACGCGTAAACACGATAATCTCGGTGGAATATTGCCGTGTTTTCCACCGAGGGAGGGATAATCGCGGAGGAGTCGTCGCTCGGAGGCTCGTGGAGGAACACGGGTCGCGATCCAAGGTGGTGAAAAGCACCACTCCGCCCACACTGTTCGAGGGCATGCGAGAGAATGACGTAACCCTGCCGGCACTGGCTGCCGGGCAGCAATTCTAGCAACGTCGTCGTCACGGCCGAGTCGAGTTTTCGTTATCGACTCAAAGTCGCCTCGAGGCAAAGCCGACCACTGTTGCGTAACTGCTCGCCGTTCCCGGCAAGGTCGAAGGGTGCAATTACCGCTTGGTCGAAGTCGCGGAAATTGCGGGGGCGGTTCGACGTCTCTTGGAGGAGGAGGTGGAGTTTTTGGGAGGAGAGGATCTAAATTGCGGGGAAAAACGGCTCTTCGCGATCGTAACTTGCACAGGTCGTAGGCCAGGGAGAAAATGTATATGGAGGAACATAGCAGGAGAATTTGGCGAGCAATTAGCTGACTGGAAGACGCGCAAGAAAAGCAATATTCGGCTCGTCCGCCGTCAGTGACAGCGTTTCTGCACAAGCTGACCCATATAAACACACGCATTTAGTATATCGAGTTATCCAGAAGTAGGTGGCACACATATATGTATAACCTCGTTCCTGCCACCGTCAGCCGCCATCAACCACCGTCGTCCGGTGTTTCGAGATCTCGCGAGCCTCCGTCTCGCGCGTTTGCCCTACTTCGGTCCACGATCGAGGATCACCGCGAAACTTCTCTCGCGGATGTTTACGTTGCTAGTGCGAAAAATATCTCACTCTCGAGGGTCAGCCGTGCGAAATATTCCGGTATGCGGTCGAAAGGAAACGCCGGACCACGATGAATTTACGAGCGACTGCGATTTATCGCTTCCGGGCGAGAACGGCCTCGACGAAGACGAGATTTAACCCTTTTTCATCCGTCGACCGCGTTTGCTCGACCCTCGAGGTCTCTTTGTTCCTCTCTTTTTGGAAACGTTCAGATCGATACATTTTTGTGACGTCGATAGAAAGATCAAAGATTATGTGGGACCAAAATGGCGGAAACTGGGAATAATGCAATAGACGCATGGACGTTTCAAACGCTAATTATTTATTGTCGTAGAAGTACTTATAGACAAAATAGGCGTTGCATGAAAATACAATGCGTGCTAAATTCATAAACGTGCGGTGTGAATCGAACATAGGAACATCGTAACATCGTTAGATACGCTTGTGGACGTCGAATTTGCGGTATCTTTCGGTTGCTCGGGAAGAAAGCGACAGAGTTAACATTGAAATTTGCAATTCGCATTGGAGCACAGAACTTTATAGTCGAATTTCCGCTTCTGATCCGACACTTTGCTTTCTTTTATCGTTCACGGTAAAAGAAGTTATGCAGTAATAGTACGCGAAGCGTTCTCTCGCTCAAGCGGGGCGTAGAAAGATAATTCCTCGAAGAAACTTCGCTGTTTCTTTCCAAATTCTTCACTTTGAGTCGATTGGAAGAATTCTGCAAAAAAAATACGTCTACAATCTTCCGATACGCCGATCACAAGTTCTAATTTAAACGGCAGATCCTTCGACGCGCCGCCCGCACGATCTTCTTGCTCCGTTTCGCCGCATTTCACCGCAGAGACAATATACAAATGTAGCTTAATAAATAATGTAACACCAGACGCGCGAAGCGATCAAAGCCCGAGGTATTCGCCCTTAATTCGCCTCGTGATTCGTCCTTGAATTTCGCGCTCGATTCGTCCCTGGCAGACCATCGAAAATCGACGGGAAAATTCGATCAACCGGTTGCCATTTCTCGACAGCGGATCGTCGAGAGACGTTGCGCTTCGATGATGAGATAATAAATACAGGATGCAAATGATTCTCGAAGAGTCGGAGAAAATGGACTCGCGATGAACTCGCATCGAGAAGCGAGCCTTAAAACGAAGATCCGCGATCGACGAGCACTCGTCGTTCCTCTTCTCCATGGCGCGCGAGTTTAATGAGATGCGACGGTTTGTTAACGACGACGATGGTCGAGGAGGTAATTAGAGTTACGAGGAGGTAAGAGGAACGTGATACGCCGACGACGGAAGAGATTTGCAATGCCGATGAGAATTACGCCTCCTCGTCGGGCCATTCGAAACTCTCCTCGCCACCAGAAGTGACTTCCTCGATCTTTGGCGTATCGTCGACGGCCGTTTCACCGCCTTGGCCCTTGCTGTCGGCACCGTCAGGTTCCTCAACGAAGGGATCTTCGCTGCAGTCCAGACGGTCCTCTTCCCGGGTATTTTCTTCCTCGATCTGAATCAAAGAGGAGAAGAAATTTTCTTGTCAGAGCAAAGTTTAATCTCGCATCGAGAAAAGAAATTTAAAGGATGATCGCTTACCCTCGTGTCGTCCTCCGTGATGAGCTCGTAGGGCCTCTCCTCTTTCTCCTGATCGGTGATCTCGCTCGTTAGCATATCCTCGCGAGAGTGGTCCGCGTCTTTCGCTTCTTCGTCGTCGCCAAACGTGACGTTCGCCAGCCTCTCCTCTTGTTCCTCCTGCTGACGAACTTCCTCTATGTGTTCCTCGATCACCATCCTCTTTTGTTCCTCGAGCAGCGCCGTTACTTGTGCCTCCGTGATCTCTCTGAAAGGAAAATCGCGATCGTTCTCATCGAGTTTCTATCCCCTCGTTCGTCGTTCGATCGAAGACTCACTTCTCTGCCTGCATTATCCTCTCGCTCTCGAGCCGATCTGCTTCGAGTTTCGCATCCTCCGCTTTCCTCTCGGCATTTGCCCTCTCCTGATCGAGAATTTCATCCATATGCAGGGTTCTCTCCTGTGCCGCTTGCAGGGCCTCCCATGCCTTCTGCTCCTCTAGCTCGAGTTTCGCCCTCTCTTCGTCGGAGTTCCTCTTCTTCTCCTCCTCGGTTCTGCGCCAGAATCATCGAATCATCGCGATTTTTATCTGCCATGGCGTCGAATCTATTTCGAAACGGACCTCTCGACAAGGTTGAAAAGTTGGCGTGCGAACTTGTCGCGGGTCAGTTCGCAGGGTATTTGGCCGAGTTCAATGTTATCGCATTGATCATTCCACTAATGACCGCGTTGCTACGTTGCGATAATTATTTTTGCGCCATCGATCAATCGCATAACTACGTTCCCGGTGCTTGCCAATTTTAATAACAATACGTACCTCGCCTCTTCGACGGCCTTTGCCAGGTACTGTTCCACTCTCTTCAGGGCCTCCTCCTTTTCCAGCCTCACTGAAAAAAGGAGCATGTACTTCTGTTAAAATTCCAGCCACTACGAACGACGCGGCTCATCGTTTCTCGACGTCTCGCTCGTGCACTAGTAATTCTTTGGGTTTTGATCGAGTTGTTTAAGGAACACCGAACAACGGGGGACAAAACGACACGAGGGACACTCGTTTAAATATAGACGAAGGATCGTAAACGCCACAGGGTACTCGGACTTTGACGGGACGACACAAAAACTTGCAAAGAACCTCCGAGGTTTCAAAGTATTCCCACCCCCGCATCACTCTTTCGTCCATCTTTCTCGTAGCGAAATATTGCCGGCTCGTAGATGTTCTCTCGATAAATGACATACCCTGCTTCTCAGTTTCCTTTTCTTCGGTTTTCTCCTCCATTTCACTTACAGCTTCCGTTGACTCGGCGGGCTGAACCTCTGCAGTCGCTTCCGGCGCTGCGGCCGGTTCTTCGACGACTTCCGGCTCAGGCTGAGTCTCCTGCGCGGGTTCTGGAATCGGTTCTGGCTCTGATTCCTTTTCAGGTTCCGGCGCAGGTTCGGGTTCCTTCGCGGGTTCTGGAGCCGGTTCCGGAACTGGCTCTGGCTCCTTCGCGGTTTCCGCTACTGGCTCTGCCTCTTTCGCGGGTTCCGGTTCTGGTTCCGGCTCCTTCGCAGGTTCTGGTTCTGGTTCCGGTTCCTTCGCAGGTTCTGGTTCCGGTTCGGGAGCCTTGACGGGTTCAGGCGTGGGTTCTTTTACCTCAACTTTCTTCGCGCGCTTTCTCTCGGCCTTCTTTTCCGGCTTTGGTTCCGGTTTTGGTTCCGGCACTGGCTCTGGTTGAGCCTCCGGTTGCGGCTCTGGTTGTGGTTGCGGCTCCGGTTCCGGTTTCGCTTCTACTTTTGGTTCCAGCTTTGGCTCTGGCTTTGGTTCCGGCTTTGGCTCGGCTTTTGGAGCTACGGGGTACAAGGAGAACATGGACTCCAGGTTCACTGGGGGATAAACGAAGAAGGGGTTGCAAACGTACCCTTTCTCTGCGTTGTCTCGCTCGAATCCAGCTCTAGCGCGCGTGCTACAATTAGTCTCAAGTTAGACATAGAGGGATAACACGGAAAGGTTTATCGTAATGTTGTTTATGGTTGTCTTCATTAACTCTTTTGTCTCTTTAACTGATCAACGGCACGTATCGACACTTTGCGATCCAGGGTTTCCTAAAGGACAAACGTTTCTACTTGCGATGGATTCACAGGATCGTCGCTGATTCTCGATTGAAAATTCTTTGACATTGAAACAAAAGGGTTAAAAGACAATCCAAGGAGAACTCCTACTAACCCTTTCTCAATTCCCTCTCCGTCATCGGCAGTTCCGGCGCTAAGGGACACATGAAACATAAAGGACCGGTTAACGAGGGACTCAACGAGCACCAGGACACTCCGGAAACCACGAAACCTCCGAATAAGTCTCGTCCTGGGTTCATTCCGGGGTTAATGAGAAGCAAGAACCGCCGAGAGAATCCTCTCTCGACGTGTTAGCACGAATAAGAAGCGAAAAAAGAACACGAAAAGAAGTCGATGTTATTTCTCGTTATTTACAAGAACGTTGGAATGAGTAGAATGAATTAAAATATTGCAGATATACATATTAAAAAGCACGATGACACCGATTCGATGAGGTCGTCTTCCCGACGTCGCGCCCTTGGGTTTTTTTTTAGCGATCGACGACTAACGAGACCGTTCCTCTCCTCTCGTTTTCAGATGACGATATTACCCTGACACTGGGCGATAAATTTTGATGATATATTACACATAGAGTCGAGGGGGATCTAAATCCTTGTCCCAATTCCCTTTAACGATTTGAATAACTGTATTAGGATAATTGTAAGTTGAATTCGCGCGAGACACTTGCCGAGTCCTTTTCAATGCAAGATTCCACAGCGATACATTGCCGTTGATTTCTCCGCATTGCTGTTCTTGTTACTTGTGATACTGTACAGTATTAAGTACTATTAATCGTGATTATTCGAACGTCGAAAAGCAATCAGTCTCACTACAGATCGTGAACAAATGGCTGACCTAGTGACTAGGATTACGAAAGCACGTGAACAAGCTTACCTCGGTAACTATGCACATTCGCTCGCTAGCCATCTCCTCTACGAACGTTCTATTTAAACGTGCAAGGAAAATAATCCACGGCATATTTCCTCCATTTTTTTTGCCCTCTCTTTTACATCGGTCAGGATTGTTTTATATTCTCTCGCAGGCAAGCACGAACGGGTTCGACGAAAAGGAACGAAAAAAGAACGGAGAACACGTAAACGATGCTGACGTGCAACGTCTTGGTTAGTACCTAAACGCTCTTTACAGCTCGTGGGAGTAAAAAGGGGTCGTTTTCTTCGTCGCAGGATCTTCCTTTGGTATCCTTGCGAGGGAAATTGTCGCCAACGATTCAGGGATTTTCCGAAGACCCAAGGTAGTGGTGAAAGAATTCGACCAGCGCGCGAGATTCAGTCGATTTATTTAGAGGTCGAAATATTCAAAGGTCATTTTTCCCGCGCGATCGGCCGATACTCGTCGATCGTGATGGAAAAGTGAAATTACAGTCGAAAGAGGCCGTTCTGCCGTTCGATCGATCTTCCGATCGACTGATCGAACGATCGGTCGAGGAAAAAAAAATATTTAAGGGGCGTTTCGTTGCACGAATTTCGCGGGGAGAAAACGAAGCGCGAAGGGGTTGGGTCATTCCTCGGCGAGTTCCTCGGCCTCCTCCTCGTCCTTCTTTTTCTTCGTCGGGTCCTCGTACAGCTCTGGAACGCGATCCCTCCATCCTTTGCCTGAAACGTTGAAAAAAAGCGGGACTCGTTCCCTCTGCGAATTTTTATCGGCGCCTCTACGTCCCCCAATTTCAGCCCTGTCGTCTGGTTCTGTCCTTCCTCCGGACTCCGTTCGTGTCGGATCTTCCTCCTCTTTCTCGCTTTCGCGTCCATTTCCGAATTTGTTCACTGTTCTCTCGGTCTTTCTCTCTCTCTCTCTCTCTCGCTCTGCCTCTCAATATCGCTCGTTTTCCCTAGTTTTCTCGTGCGTTCTCTTGCAATCTCGATGATTGAATTCGGGAGAATCGCGGATGTACGCAATTAAAATGAAAAAAAAAACCACGGGCTTTCTCGTGATAGGCGAAAAATAGCGCGGTCTTTCGGTGGTCCCCTTGGATTCATGGTGGTCTCGCAAAAAAATGTACGGGTCGAAACGTTTCATACATTGGTCGATCATTCTTTTTTTTTCGCTAATCCATTAGACACAATACGTAACATAAATGGCGAGTAACCAACGAGGAAAAAAAAACAGCAAAATATATAAATAGAAGGAACACACGTGATCGGCAGCGCACAGCACAACAAAAGTATAATCAGACAAATTGTAAAACAGTGCCAGCCAGTCGAAAAACAATGGGGAGAAAAAAGTAGAATAACCAGCGGGGGACAAAAAAGAAACAAAAAGGAGATGCACACAACGGCGTCATATGGCCGTTTTTTATTGTTTCCAAAATCTCTTAAAAAATATCGCCATCGATCGTTTACGAGGAAGGTTCGACTCGAGCAATCATCCTGATCGTTCCCACAATTTTTTCCCTCGCTTCTCTCGTTCCTCCGACGACGTTAAACGTCCTGAAGATGTTTCTTTTTATTAATTGCTCAGGATCCAACCTTCCTCGTGTTTCTCGTCTCTACTCCGTGCCTCTAGCTACGTTTTCTGCGGCATTCGAGATCAGTCGGTTATCGTGAAAAAAAAGGAAAGGAAAAAAAACAGAAAAGAAAGAAAAACATTCGTATTCGTTGTTCGACGGAAAAGTGTCCTTCGAGAGGAGTCGTTCGGAAAGTGCATTCCCGGGATGTCCCGTCATCGCCGTCGTCATAGTCTTCGTCGAGTCAATAGCTCGAGATTTTTATTCGTAAATTTTCATCGTCCGTCGTTTCAATCGTTTCTAAATCGTTCCAGAACAATCGTCTCCGTCATCGTCACCGTCTGTACGACATTCGTCATCCAAACAACTACTCACAGGCAGTGGCAGCCGCCTGGCGATTCTTGCTGTAGTAACTCAGTAAATTAACATCGTTCTTAACGTCCGAAGGACGAAGATCGGCCACCTTGAAGTAGGGCTTCCTGACGGACTGCGGCTTCCCGGCGACGTACTTGACGCACGCCAGGTTACCGAAGTTACTTCGGTCAGGTACCTCGTACCAGGAGAGGAGATCGGGTTCTTTCTTTGCGTTGTTCTTGCCGGAGATCAATCGACGAATGTAGTCTCCGCTGCGCATACGTTCCGGCACGATTTCCTCCGCGAAGTCGCTAGAAACATCACGATCTCCCGTTAATTTTTCACCCTCGCGATTCCACACTTGGAGAGAATGCGCCCGTTTTTGCATCCTTGTAGTTTGCCAACGCTCTATTGGACGTTAGTTGGACGAGGAAACATTTAGGGGCAAGATCCTTCGATCGCTTTCTAATTTAATTCCCTATCTCGGGGATGGCGAACCGCTGACTCGCGGGTCAAGGCCACTTGCTGCGGATACAAAGCTAAAAACTGTCAATTATGAACCTCGTGGAGTTTCATAAAATGACTTCAATCACTCGACGAGGTTCGCCATTCCCGCGCTGTCCTTACAGAACTTCGTTTCAAGTACCTTGCAACGGCTCGTGGGATGAAGACGTGGACTCGTCGAAGAAGGGAATCCACTCTCGCGCGTATTTCCCTCGCCTCGTCGTCGAAGTACTGCGAAGAGAGACACGTAAGATACACCTCGAAATTTCATCCCTCTCGCGACATACAGGAATTAGTATATACAATTACTCTCTTCTCTATCGTATTAGTCCTATTACGACGTTCCAGGATCGTTTCTCGGACAGAAACGTGATCTCTGAAGACATCATTGTGAAAATAATCGCGCTACGATACGCCTTGCTAGAGTAAACTTGCGTTAGATCCTCGAGCATCCCAAAAGTTCGGTGTCTCGACGATGAGAAAGCATAAAAGCTCCGAAAGAGAGAGTACGGTTAAACGACGCGATTCCGCTGAATCCTAAATGTTCAGGAATCGATGACTACTGCGACGATGATAACGATCGTGACAATTAGAACGATGATGATGATGATGATGGTAATAATGATGCTCGATGAACGATGTGCCAGATCGATGAGGATGAAGGATTTCATGGTCGTAGATGAAGTTCTTACGCGATGGTAAAGTTGGACGTGACAGACTTACGATGTGGTCCTTGGAGTTAAGGTACTTTTCGAGGTAGGAGACGGTCGAGGGCCTCATCAGGTTGCGTATCCTGTTGATCTCAGCCGCGAGGATGCTCGGACGTACGCGCGCGTGTACTCTTATCGGTATCAGGGCGCCGGAGTTGTACACCGAATGGATCGGCGTGTGGATTACGGTGACGAGCCTCTTGTGTGCCACGTATGGCATGTGAGGAATTCTCCTCAACTGGAGGTACGAACTCGACTTTACTAAATCCCTCTAATCTCTCACGGTAGGTACACCTTCCCAGCGGCGATTGCGGTTAGCTGGGAGCGACAGACGTCGCCGCCCTCGAAGCTTGCGATTAGGAGGCGAGTCGAACTTTTTGTCGCCCTTTGGATCGATCATCGGAGAAATTCTATTGACGGGAATTTTCAATTTCAACTTCTATGGGTCTAGAGATCTCTGACAATCTGATTGTCCTTGATTTTTCCACGAAAAGAAGAAACCAGACAAAAAACATCCGGTATTTGACGAATCAATAACAGAGATTCCACATCGATATCTTCTAATGGCAATTTAACGTCTCAAAATTGTCAAAAAATTTTCCGATACTCTATTAGCTCTCCGAATGTCAGAAAACTCTGTCCACCTTTTTTCATCGCCTTAGAAATCACTCTGGAATCGACCCATCGGCGATAATCGTGCAAGCGGCGAGAATGCAACGGCAGAAGCGCGATCATTGCGATTGCAGCGGGGGAATGACTTTTTTCCATCTGTCTCGACGATCGTCGGAGACAGATAGGCGTGGACGTGCAACGAGCACGTTGACTGCGATTACGGTGATCGATGGTAGTGCACGCGGACGATGCTACGGTCAGTTGTTCTTTTTTCGTCGACGTGGACGGAGATAAATAGCGATGGGCGGATGCAATTGATCGGGAGTGAAAGAATGGTGAGCGACGAAAGGTTTGAGGCGATTAATGCGAGGGAGATAGAGCTAAATTGCGCATCTACGCGGGCACCTTGTCGCGGATCCCCTCGTCAAGCGAGGTTGAAAGGGTGTTCGAGAAATGATAGGATAGATACAGAATTGCGAGTCGACGGAAATTCGTCAACAAAAAAAAGAAGAGGATGAGAAATGAAGAGCCGAAAAGCGTCGTTAATTCGCGAAAAGCTAAAAAGCATTGAGCGCATTGCAGCGAGAAGCAAGGATTGGAAGCGGTTTCGATTTCACCGAGTAAACGAGAACTCGTCGTTTCGTCGAGTTGACATTTTTTCTTCTCCCTTTGAAAAATGGGATCGTATTTCGTTCCTTTCTTCCTCAAAAAAGAAGTATAAACAAAACGACGAATCTCTACGGCGAATCGAAGCGATCCTTCGAGCAGAGGCGAAAAGTTCGCCGAATAGAAAGCGTTGATCGTCGAAGCGTCGAGATCGAGAATCGCACTTGTTGCTTTTGGCGTTAACGGCAAAGCAAGCTTCACTATCTTCGATTGTACTTGCAATCGACTACTCTGGTACTTACCTCGATGATACTGGAGAGCGGTATGGTAACGGGTCGAGGCTGCGATTCCATTTTGGTTGTATTTACAGAGGCAGATTTGGTATTTTTTTTGGATTTTTTCGTTTAATCGATTTTCGACGATATTTGACGTGATCCGGCGGCGGTGTCGGGGGACGAGGAGGTCACATGGGAAGCAGAGTAAATAGAAAGAATAAGAACAACACCCGGTTAGTGACTTTGCCGATACAATTTCGGCGCGTGCATTTGTTCCTTTACACTCTTCAATTTCTCCCTTTCTCTCTCTCTCCCTCTCTCACTTTTTTATCCCTCTTTTCCTCCTTCCCTTCAGTCGTTTCCTCTCGAACTTTCGCGAATCGGTCTTGCGGATTGGAGAACGACGAGCGAGGGGCATGAAACGCCATCGAACCGATCAACCCCTTACTCCGCGAAAAAATTTCGTCGTTTTAACGCGAATAAAGCAGTATTTGGCCAATTGTCGCGTTGTGTGTCTAACGAGATGACGATCGGTCCTGTGTTAGTCACGGTTAGTTAGGTACACATTGCAACATTTTTTCCTCGACAATTCGATCATACGCATCGTGCGCGTTCCTTTCAACGCTCTGTCGCGTGAAAGCCTCTTCGACGACGGTGTCTGCATTTTTTTTCCTTCTTTTTTACATTTATTTTTCTCACTGATCCGCGACAATTCTCGTCTCGCTCCAGAAAATCTATGAAACTAGGTAAAAAGAAAAAGAACGGCACGTATGCACGCATTGTAAAACGTTCACTCGACTATGCTAAAGCGAAAAAACATCCCCACGCGTAATAACATGTGAAGGGTGAGAACAGCGAATAACAAAAGAATCGATTAGTCGAAACGAAAGATTGGAATACGAAAGAAATATAAAACGCATTTGTAGCCGCATTCTCTTTTTGAAGTTTCTAGAATTTTTCTCGCAACTTTTAACGCCTCCGAACTTGCACGATCTATCAAAGCTTTCGGTATTATTGTTAACGGCTCTTGGGCCATCGATAATCAGCGATTACTAAAGTTTTAGTTCATCTAAATGCACCATTGGATCAGCCGGTATACTAGTATCGTTAGAAGCTACAAATTAGCGACAATGCGGGCAACAAATGGCAAAAGATCCGAGGGCGGTCTTCCTGTCGATACGGATTGACGCGCTACTTGAATAATTACTGTCTTGATTCTTCTCGAGATTGGTGACTCATTAATCGGACGGTAATTATACAATGTTTTTCGGCAATTGCGAAAGTAGACCGAGCAATTCTTATTTTATACGAATAGAGGACAATTGTTTTTCCATATTGTAATTTACATTTAAAGCGACGCAAAACAAATAATAGCTTCAACCATCGCTTGGACCACTTTCGTAATCACCGTCACAATTATCGAATCCAGCAACGAATCGCATCGAGCGGCAAGAAGACGTCGTTTCGACCTCACCGAAATCAACGTCCAAGGAGACGATCCAATTTAAGAAATTCTAACGCTAGATCTACGAAAGCAGCGAAATCGATAGATTTCTAAACATTTCCCAAGTTTATAGACAAACAGTACAGTACATATTCCAGTCGCACCTTATGATGCTCAGTTATTTAACTGATCATCCCCTTTCCCAATAGATCCCTCTTCTTTCAAGCTACATATTTGATACATTTAAGTGCAACAACTTCAAAGCCCGTAAATCTAGCGTCAAGTTCGAATTTTCTCTAGCCTGTACCAAATTTCGTCCGCAATTTCCTGAATTTCGAAGAATTTTCAGCACCTTGGAACGTCGAGACCGGTGAGAAGGAAAAGTGCGGGGGCGTATCTAGGGTTTGGGACTTAGACGCGGTAGGAGAAATGGCGGTAAGTGGTACCACCGGGCAAACGGCCGGAAGAATGGGTCTCGTAAGAGGAATGATAACTTCCAGGACCGCCGCCGGATGATGCCCTGCTCGACCTCTCGGTCGAGTACGATCCGTACGGTCCGCTCTCCCTCTTGACGACCTTCTCCTCGGTAAAGGATGTCCTCTGCGGACGCCGGCTGTACGGATCCGTCGAGGAGGAGCTGCTCTGCGAGCTGGTGTTGGTGTAGGCATAGCTGTACTGCTCTTGGGCAGATCTCAGACCGACATCCGGATAGTCACGGACCACGTAGTGCCGGGGAGTCTAGAGATTCGGGGTTACACAAGGTCAACAATGCGGAGAACAGGCTCCGTTCGGAGAACAGAATCTTTTTCGGAGCGATTCCTTCGGAGTCTTTGCTACCAGCGTTCTCGATGAATCTTTCCTCTTTTCTTTTCCTTTGCTTATCTCTCGCAAGCTTAGAGTCGCAAAATATTAAAGCTAATCCCGAGCTACGAGTCCAAAATCCTGGGCGTTCGCCCACCCTCGCGAGCCCGATACTTTTCCAGGCTTTCAACGACTCGGAGCTATATTTAAAACTGGCGGCAAATCGCTCTCCGTTGAGTCACTTTCGGCTCGACTTCTGGTAAACATTTGCGCGATCTGGAAGCTGCATACGATCCTGTACTTCGCGCAAAGTCACCGGAAGGATAAATCTCCCTTTTAAACCTCAAGGTATTCGAAAGAAGTCGACAAGAAAGCGGCTCAACGTTGAAATTCCGCCACTTCGAGTCGTCTATCTTCGATTCGCGAGCTTTTCTACCTGCTTTACTTTTCATATTTTCGTCAACTAATAAGTAAATTCGCAACGAGAGTTCGAACGCACAAATCGGTGAAAGGACTCTCTGTCTTATTGAGAAACTCTGAAAAATCTCGCGATCTTCCGCTCTCCCTCCGACTCCGACAGTTTGCTCCCAGTCTGTTCTCCGTATCGGAATAACGTGTGCTGGAGAAGAGGACGACGTGTGTCACGGAATTGTTGGCCAGAGAGGAGAAGACAGGTGGATTGGCTCCGCGGCGATGCTTGCTTCGATTTGTTCGGCGTTGCAACATTGTTCTTCCTCGCGAAAACGCCTCGTCGCAAAAATCGAGACGTGCTTTGTTTTTGAACGTTCGAAGCTGATTGTGAAACGTGAACAGAGGAGATAAAAAAGGAAGATCAAGAAGAAGGCAAAAGAAGAGCGAGAAGAAGGAGATCTCTGTGGAACATGAATCAGGGATTGTTGGTTAACACTAGTGTAAAAACGATCAGCGTTTGGTGTTACGGAAATGAAAGTAAGGTGGCTATCAGATACTCCGAGTCGATCTATCTATCTGTAGACACACAACGTCCGGGCCAATTATAAACTTCGAGCGGTACGCGTATGCATTAATAATGTCTCCTTGCCGAGATATTCAGGACACTCGGAGTGCAACGTTGAGCAACTGTTCTCGCCGTTGCCAAGAAACACACGGATAACGTCCCGTCAAAGTATAGATGTCATGCTCGTGTTGTTTGCGCGCAAACGAAGCTGCAACTCAACTCGGTGTCTCGTTTTTCATGCCGATGCTTCGTTTTCTGCGATGTCTGCCTTCTCGAATGAGTTCGAGAAACGACGATTACATGTGATCGAATTTTGTGTAAGAGTATCGCAAAGTTACTTTTCGTTTGTCGTGTTTCTGTATTTTCTGACGAGACTGCCGCGGTCTTGTCGGTGAAAACCTCCAGTTCTAGGCGGAATCCATGCTACAAAAGGTAGAACGTGCGAATGACGAGGGTAAAATTGCCAAGAGGCAACGAGGGCTCTTCAATTTATTTTCTGTCGGTCGAAAGTCCAAAGAGCTTCGTTCGACGATAGCCTCGTTTTATCATTCTCGAGGAATCGTCAAAAAGGTGGCAGCTTTGCTCGTTCTCTGGTTTGAAATTCAAAGTTTGAAACAGGCGAAGCTCTGCCGCAAATTCGGCAGAATTTGTCAACAATTTCACGGGAAACGAATCGAATAAACTGTTCTCTCGGAGTCAATGTACTTTATTCATATTTATTCATCCGACGCGAGTACAAAGGTAACGAAAATCGACGACACGTGCAACGGCAACACGATGCTGAAGCGAGTGGGACGCGAGGCTTGGAAACAACAAAAATAGCGGGCAAATACAACGAGGCGGCTCTGATATAATACGAAACCCTGAGATCTAAAAGCGTAGCGCGCGGCTATTACGGGAATTATCGATAATGGATAGCCACTTTTAATCGTGGCGTTTCAGAAAAAAAATACAACATTTCTACAGGCGAGAGCGCGTTTACATCGAAGCGAAAAAAATAGGGGATGATCTAGGTTCATCTAATCGGGGACCAGCGGGAATTCGAGAGCGATTAATTCAACGATTGCGCATTCTCCGTCGAGTAAAGTATCAAAATACGTCTCCAAACTGACAGGACAACGCTTCGCTTATCTACAAAACGGAACATCCTCTCCCAGATCTCTCAATCGACCCTGCACCTTCGACGAGAACGATCGTCCCCATAGATCTAGAACCGGTACCAAGATGGCGTCTCGAGGGCCATCAGTATCCTGGTGCGTCCCATCGCCGGCATCGTCACTTGTTTCCTGCTTCCCGGCGGCCTGGAGAGAATACCCTTTTCGAAGACCCGACCCTTCGTCGCCAATTCGGTGGCCGCGTCCAGGGTGACCTTTGAAACCGCTCCACCTTCGACGAGTTGCCGTTTGTGTTCGTCTTTGGCAGGGTTCTTCCCGCGCACGGTACCCTCCTTCTCCTTGAGGGTGACGTACTGATAGAACTCCTTCTTCGGATCTTGCTTCTTACGTCCCCAGACGGTGAACGGTTCCGGTACCAGGGAGGGTCGCGGGACAAACGGCACCTTTTCCCACGGGAAATAGTCCGGCTTCTGGAAATTCATCCAGCCCGGAGGACACCTTTAACTCTAACTTCCGGCCTCGACTTTACTTTCGTATTCGTAACAGTTCCTCTGTCCGAGGAAGGTCGGTCTCTTCTCTCGCCCTCGCCCTCTGAACCACCGGCCAGAGACTTTTCGTTCCTCTTTCGACGTCCCCGCTTCCACACCGTTCTTCCGCCCTCTACGACTCTTTCGATCGTCCCCTCTACTTCCGGTGGGACCATTTCGCTTAATCTCGCCGGCACGTGGCGCGAGGAAGACCGTCCAATCTAACGAATACGTGTTGATATTGGATTAGGATAATCGGCCGTGCTTTTTCCCGCTTCAGGCCGATTCAAGGTCGCCCGGCATTAGAAGCGGGATATAATACGATAATTCTCGAACAGATGGAAAACTCTCTCTTCGTAAGCTCGTGAATCTTGGGAATGGACATCCCCGGCGAACGAGCCTGGACAGCTTTCCCCGAGCAGGCTTTCTGCCAGTCACCTTACGTTTGCTACGCTCGTCGTCAAAAATAGACGGAAGCTCTCGCGATATGAATGGTACTCGAGGAACGCGGCCCACCCCCGCTCGAACGATCGCCCCCGCTCATTTCTAAACGTTGATCATGATTTTCACGCGAAACGCCCCCGCGAAGCGTCATCCTGAACGTTTCCTGCCAAATTCTCAACTTCCCCGAACTACCCCTCGACTCTCCGGAAGTCCCTGGGGGTCTCCACGAATCCCTTCTATCGTTTAACGATCAACCGAGGAAATTCATCATCCCAAAAGTTTCCTGCCAAATTTTCAGCTATCCCCAACTACCCTTCGTCTCTCCGGATGTCCCTTCTATCCTTTGACGATCAACGGAGGAAATTCCACGGAAAGAAAACCGCGTCCACCCAGATCTTTTTCGGCATTCGAGTTAAACCCACGCCGGAACGTTCCGCCGTACGTCGAGTTCTAATAATAACTCGAGAAGCAACGTCTCTCCCTCCCATCGCACGAAGAATATTTGCTGAAATTCATCGACACATCCGCCACGATAAATTCGATCTTCCAGCAGGAAGAATCGTTTCTCGGCTCGTTTTCAAAGGCAAACGAAGAACCGAGAAAATGAACGCCAAGGAAGATGAATAGTCTGGGCAAATCTGCGCCCCGTGGCGGGCAAATATGGCGGACGGTCGTCGCGTATGAATTTCCGTGACGAATTCTAGCTCTCTCTCGCGTGGTGGGAGTCGGCCACCTCCGTACGGTATCGTGAGTCTAAATTAGGGCAGAGTAACGCAACACCGACTCTCATCTACTCGGATCCCCTCTACCGAAACGAAGAAAGACGCGAAAACGAATTAATAGCCAGCCTGCTCGGTCTATCGGTCGGTGGACCACCGGATCTTCCGGTCGACTGGCAATTTCTTCGGGGCTCGTCGCCATGATTCTCGTCTAGGTCTCAATCGCTGTCGGAGAAGACGCTGAATCGTGGCGAAGAGGAACGGAATGACCGAGAAGATCTTCCGGAGGCATAGCTTGAATCATTGAGGGGTCGAGAATTTGGGTCGGCTTTTAGCCCGAACCATTGATCTCCCATGGACGGCAAAGAGAGAAAGGAAAGTTCGTAGAAGTTGCGCACTTAACGAGAGATTTGACGCTACCGGTTTGCCAAAGAATTCGCCAAAGAACGAGCTTTCTGCGAGACGATATTTTTTGTGCATCCTGAGGCTATGGATACGATGACTCTTTGGACTCGTGGAAAAGAATGAACATCGATTACAAATATCGATATGTGGTAGTTTAAGGAGCATCGAACATGACCCGTTTAACTCGGTGGATCCGCTGGCCAAATACATTTTTCCGTCGACGGATCCAAGATTCGCCTGGTCGCGCGACATCTAAGTTTAACGCGTCTGAATCCCGGAAAATGGCTGCAATGCTATGAATAGGTTTTCCTCCGACTCCCTTGCCCTCAAATCACTATTTATAACAATTCTGTAATCTCTTTAGGGCGACAGGAAACGGCTCTGTAGACCGAGAGGTCGCGTTCAACGTTTCGAAATTTCTATCGCTCTCGATCCCTCTGAAGCTCGTTTCTTCCTTCGCTTCAAAGACACTTTTCACCGATTTTAATTAAATCTTCGACAAAATCAACAAAATTTCATCTACGTCGCTCTCAAAACATCACCGTGCAGCTCTCAAAATCTTATCGCGACGAATCTTCAAAACATTCAAAACAAAAACCGCTCGATTCTCTCGACGGATCTCAAAGACGTTCGATCGTCGACGTCAAACGTTTTGCGGGCGTACAAACAATTAGCACAAAGGGATACGTCAAAGGTCGTACAACGTACAAAGTTGTCAAACCCCCGGTAACTTGGAGGTCTACAAACAAAACATACACGGCCTGGGTGTTTCGTTGACACGAAATCATTCCACGATAGTACAATCATCCGTCCTTGTTCATCGGCGGATGATCGTTGCTGCAGAATTGAAGTATTCTTTGATGCAGAAACAAAGTGGAATCCGTAAACTGGAGGTTGCAACCGTTACGCGATTCGTTTCGCACGATCCAATCTGAATCGCTTGGTGTTTCTGTTGTCTGTCTTTGTAATTTGAACTTTAATCCTTGCAAGATTTTAATCCGAAGTTTCAGTTCTTAAGCGTGTCTCGAAGCTACGACGAGCAGAAAAAGTTCTCCACTTGTCATTGTCGTCTGTCTTTAAATTTCTGGCTTTGACCGTTGCAGTCGTTTCACCAAAAAGCTTATAGTGCCCGTAAACTCGAAAGGCCCGCGATTTGGGCCCGAGACACCGAGTGAACGCTTCCAAAAGTCTCGAAGAAAGAGTGATAAAGGCGGTGTCAAACTAAAGTATCGACGATAACGAGTGTTGCATCGTGGTCGGAGTACAGTGTGGAAGCTGAGACTTCGATGTATCATCGAACTCGATTAACCGTGTCGACGAATCGAATAAAATTAATTATTCTCAGCATCGTCTTTCCAGCGGTTGATCGATTTCGCGAACGAACACAAGGTGACAGAGACGCGTGTCGGCTTTTACGTCGACGAGGAGTCAACGTTTCTCGGCTCGACCTTTACGAATCGGCTGATCGTTCGTCTTTCTTTAAAAACTTAATTCACGAATAATAAAAAAAAATATAACATCGATATCACGGACCTCGAATAGCAAAATCTCAAGGTATTAATCTCCGGGTCGAGGGAAACGTTGACCGAGGGTCAGGCAAATACGGCAAAGTGTCGCGTCTCTCGAAGAGACGTCGGTTATAGCCGTTTTTTCCGTGTCACACGGGACTCTTACTCGACTCGTTAGTGCCATCCAGCAAAACATTATTAAGACATACTTCATCCCGCTCTCGGCAATCCCATGGATACTGACCGTGACGCTGTAGGACGAGACCAGAGGCCGCGAGTAGGGTCGTCGGGTCGTGTAGAAGTCGCTCTCGTAAACCATTTTGATTATCTGTCTCTTAACTTCCGCCGGTTCCCTGCTCTTCCTTCGTCGGATGGAACTTCGAGTATCGTTCTTCGTTCGAATATCAGCGAGAAGCTGATGTCTCTTTGCTGCGCGTACGAATTTGGGGGTGCGATCGAACAAGGGATGAAACTCGTGTTCGATTGGTATCTGTCTGATATCGTATGCACGAGGGTGGATGATACGGCGATGCGTTCGCGATGAAGGTTCGTACGGTTCTGCTGGTCGGACGAAACTCTTGGACGACTTGTAGGAGCAGCGTGCTCTTGGCGTTTGGCCCCTCTTCGCTCTTGCTGTTGCTCTCTTTCCCTCTCGACGTGCCTACGAGGGAACGAGAGTTTCGGCTACGTCGACGACTCCCTCGAGACGAAGAGGGTGAAACGAGGAGAAGAAGGATGAGGAGGAGGACAGCGGTCACCGTTTCGGTTGCGTCACCTTCAGCACACGGCCTGATGCATCGAAAGAAATAGAATCGTGTTAAGGTTGCAGCCGGCCACCCTCCTCCGTCTATCTCTCAAGATTCCTCCTCTTTCGCCCCCTTCACCGCGATTTTCGACCTCCTGTACCGCGCGCTTGTTTGCTTTTTTATTTTCGTGGATCCACGAAAATCTCGAGGAACGTGGGGGACCTTGGAGAGCATTCTTTTAGAACGGAAATCGTGCCGGAGATTGCAATGATCTTTTTTTCAAGGTGCAACACCCACGTTTCGGATATTCTACGAGGGAGCAACGAGACGTCAAACGGAGACGATGAAAGCGGCGTGACGGATGGAGGTGTGGATGAATGCACGATTTTGTAATGGAATAAATGAGGAGAGTGATGCCAAAATTTCACGTTCATAAGCGAGGAATTTTCCGGCGTTCTCCAACGACTTTGATGAGAATAGATAAACTTTCTAGATGATCTCAGGACTGAAACATTCACGACGTGAAATGAAGTTGCAATAGTTGCAACAATGATGGAAAGAATTACTCTGAGGAATTCACGAAGGATTCTCTCTCTCTCTTCTCTCTCCTTTTTTTTTATCAAAGATATTTTGAGATACCAAAGAAGCCTTCGTGTTGGAGAAAAATTATGTCAAGGTGATAAAAGATCGGAGTCGAGGAGAAATTTCGCGGCAGCTGCTGTTCGCTTTTATTTTTGCATCGGTTAGGCGAACTGGTAATCGTAAAGCGGCCTCTGACGTACGAATTTAAGAAGCGAGGAAAAATCCGCCCTCTCTGACACGCTGTAAAAATAATAACGGCGTTACGGCGCCAAACATTTCGACGTGCTTTCCGTAAAACGCGGTCGACCGACGTCTTCGGATTTTTTGCAATTAAAACGGCCGAACCTTTCGCTCGTAGCACGTGTAAGTTTCGTTCGACGGTGAAATGAATTCCACGCATTTATTTATATTACATCAGACATTACGCTGGCAGTTCTCCAATGTTTTGCACTAACAAGGGAAGTTTGGAAACTGGTACACTCCGGTTTTGATGAAACTTTGCATAAATTTTTATTACATGTACCTCAGAAGAGTATGTAATTCTTTCGTGCGTATTTTCAACCTTAAGGGGGATATCAAGAGAGGGCCCTCTTTAAGGGAGGTCCTGTCTGACTCCTACCTGCACTTCTAGTCCCCTGCAGCTCTCCTATCTCCCACCTGCCTAACCTGCCTAAAGTGATAATATCTCATACGAATCTTCGACCTTTCTGACTCGTCACTGATTTTCTTTCAGTCAGCAAATGGTCAAATTTTGCCCGAAATGAACTTCAGCTCCCAAGTGGAGTAAACCAATAATACAGGACAGGTAGCACAGACGCAGGACAGGCAGAAGACGTACAGGACGGCGAGGACAAGCAGAGGAGAATAAGGACATGAACAAGGCAATCGGGACAGGTACAGGACAGCAGAACTGAGTTTATTAAATAAATAACTAGTAGTCTTAGATACACATCATTTTATTTCATAAAGTGTAATACCAATAACGATGTACAATGCAAAGAATCAATAAAGAATTTGTTACATCTGAAATATTGTTATAACTTTCTTAACCTTGTTCTATTCACACAATTCCATATCCCACACACACACACACACACACCAACTTATATCGTAGTCGAATTTTTGCTCTGTCTGACTTATCACCGACTCGTACTACTTGTTAACTTGTAAAATTTTGTCGAAACATCTTCAATCTGTCATGTGGAATAATTCAAAATGGCTCAGGAGGACTTAGGCTCTGTCTGACTTATCGTCGACTTTACTACTTGCTCACTTGTAGAATTTTTCCGAAAAGTGCCAACAGTATAACCCGAAATTTCTCAGACCTACTTTAAGCTCCGTCTGACTTATCACTGACTCGTACTACTTGCTCACTTTGCAAATTTTTCCGAAAAATGCTAAAAGTGAAATCAGTAGTATAACCCGAAATTTCTCAGACCGACTTGCAGCTCCGTCTGACTTATCACTGACTCGTACTACTTGCTCACTTTGCAAATTTTTCCGAAAAATGCTAAAAGTGAAATCAGTAGTATAACCCGAAATTTCTCAGACCGACTTGCAGCTCCGTCTGACTTATCACTGACTCGTACTACTTGCTCACTTTGCAAATTTTTCCGAAAAATGCTAAAATTGAAATCAGTAGTATAACCCGAAATTTCTCAGACCGACTTGCAGCTCCGTCTGACTTATCACTGACTCGTACTACTTGCTCACTTTGCAAATTTTTCCGAAAAATGCTAAAAGTGAAATCAGTAGTATAACCCGAAATTTCTCAGACCGACCTGCAGCTCCGTCTGACTTATCACTGACTCGTACTACTTGCTCACTTTGCGAATTTTTCCGAAAAATGCTAAAAGTGAAATCAGTAGTATAACCCGAAATTTCTCAGACCGACTTGCAGCTCCGTCTGACTTATCACTGACTCGTACTACTTGCTCACTTTGCGAATTTTTCCGAAAAATGCCAAAAGTAAATCAGTAGTATAACCCGAAATATCTCAGACCGACTTTTAGCTCTGTCTGACTTATCACTGACTCGTACTACTTGCTCACTTTGCGAATTTTTCCGAAAAATGCCAAAAGTAAATCAGTAGTATAAAGCGAAATATCTCAGACCGACTTTTAGCTCTGTCTGACTTAACGCCGACTCATACTACTTGCTTAGTCATAAACTTTTGCCGAAGAATTTTATATCTCCCAAGTAGTATAAACGAAAACATCTCAGACGGACTTTTAGTTCTGTTTAAGTTCTCACTTACCTGTATCATTTTTCAAGAAAGTAGGTCAAGGTCATAAGTGGAATAAACCAAAATATCTCCGACGGAATTCCTGCTTTCCTTGCCACTATATTGCATCACTTGTTTGACGAGGTCAAAGCGGATCAATTCGACTTTACCATATTAAAGAACTTAAAACTATGATACGCTCGCTGGGCATTGAAATTTGGAAGGATATGAAATTTTTGGAATGGAACAAAGGTCGTTTAAAAAAGCTGAACAGTGTTTTCGATTTAAAAATTGTTTATTCAACAATTGCATAATACATAACATAAACTTATATGATATTCATAAAATATACGTATGTTTTATTAAGACTAAAAACTACTTAATAAATAAATATTGTTCCGATGACGTGTGGCTGTCCGGTGACTGTACTGCCTGTCTCCTGCCTCACCTCGCAGTTTGCTGCCTATCCTGTATCTCTGCTGCCTGTCCTGCATCTCTCCTATCTCTTCTGCGTTTCTCCTTCCGATCCAGCATCGCTCTTGCTTGTCCTGCTTCTATCCTTCCAGTCCAACGTCCCTGCTGCCTGTCCTGCGTCTCTCCTGCTTGTCCAGCGTCTCTCCTTGCAGTTCTGCGTCTTTCCTGGCTGCCTCCTACATGTCGTACCTCTCCTGGTTTTCCCCGAAAGTATTTCACTTTCCTTAAACAACAAAAAAAGAAAAAACTTTATTAGTTTGAAGATTCAGTATAACTTTTATTTTAGTCATAGTCTTATCCATTCGTTTGAAGATCTGCTAATAAATTTATCGTTGGTATTTTTGTGGTCTGCCGAACGAAAGGCAATAAATCGTGAAGAATTGGAACGATACCTATTCGCGTCTCTGATAATTCCTATAATAACGAACCGGTTGTTAAGAGAATATACTTATATCGAGGTACACGGGCTGAGGAATTAATCTCGTTTAATTTCCTCTCAATCCTTCATTACCAGCTTATTTGTCGGCTATCGAGAGCCTACTTGCTGAAACTGTTTTTTGTTAAAAGTAGTATAACTCAATAATTCGTGATCCGGAGAAAATCGAGATTTTGTCGTGAATCATTGGTTCGTACTACTTATCTAACGCGGACTGCGATTGCAGCGTCATCGCAAGGTAAAACCAAAGAGATCGATCAAAACGATTACTTCGTAACCTTCCGCAGATAAAGCAGTAAATAATATATAGCTTCTTGCATGACCTGTCATCGAAGCTTGTCGTGCCAAAAGTCGAACGAACGTTTCTGACGCTTTCTAGAAGTAATTTTCTTAAAGTTTCATTACGGAAAGAAAGTCTCACGTCTATCGTGTACCTGCGTGACGCGCTAATCGATCGTCACGCGTGTCGCAAAGTCTTTTTGATTTGACAGAGCTCGGTGTCTCGATAAAGGAGACAAAACATTCCACATGTCCTGAACGACGATCTGTCATTCGTAGACGGTAAACAGAAAGGGAAGCTCCTCTCGTCTCTCGGATTATCCCTCGCTTAAAATGTCCGTTACCGAGGAAAGGATTCAGGATTTGAACAGACGTTTCTTGGAATTTATGAGCAAGGGTGAGAATGTCGAATCGGCAACAAAAGAAATATACGAAGATCTTCTCGATGAAGTTTTAATGGGATTTGTTTTCGATGTTCACCGAACTACGAAAACTGGGAGTTCGGACGTCGAGGAGGGTATACCGGACGATGAGTCCTATGCCATTGTCGGTGAGCTGATACAATTAAATTTTTGTTTTCTATGTATGAAACGTTCTAAAATTCTTGCATCATTTTAAACATTCGCCAGGTTATGTTTATTTGGTATTTGAGCTATACAATGCTCGCTTCCTTCAACTAATTTTAAACGCATCTTAGATTCTCCAGGACTGGATGTCTTCGGGCAACACCCGGTCAAAAAGTCACAGGAATGTAATTGTCCTAATTGCGACAGAGGAGTGGCAGCATGTCGTTTTGCCACACACTTAGAGAAGTGTATGGGAATGGGAAGGAATAGTTCTAGGATTGCTTCGCGACGTATCGCGAATAATTCAAAGGATCTCAGCAATTTTGGCGGTGTCATAAGCGACGATGACGACGACGTGGACTGGAGCTTGAACAATGACAAGCGCAAAAGAAGGAAAGATCGGAACGGCATGAAGAGAACGAAACAGCAAAAAAACAGTCAAAGAAATGGAGATAGTACGAACGAACATATTCATAGTAGCAACGAAAACTCTCCTTCAAATTATGAGAATATGTCCTTGGAAGATAAAAGAGTTCTTTTGACTCAGATCTGCGGAGTAATATCAGAGCATACCAAGAAACTGTGCACGAGATCCATGCGTTGTCCACAACACACGGAAGATCAAAGAAAGGAAATGAGGGCGAATTTAGAGTCGGGAAGTAACTCTCAAACTGGCCAAGACAATCTGCACGTGGACGTAGACACTTACGAGGAGGGAGACGGGCAGAACTTGAGAGAAGCTCTGGCGCGTTGGGATCGCGAAGGTTCGAGTCACTCGAGCCCTGCCGACTCGACGTCCACTACGTCTACTTCTTCGATCAGTAGGAAACGGGAAACGAAGTCTAAGGGCAAAGGCAAGGGTTCTAAACGCGATCGTGGATCCCCTATTTCTCAGGGAGATTGAAATAGCATATTTTATTTATTTTCTAGCTATATGAACTTTCTAACAGGGATA
Organism: Cerceris rybyensis; assembly: GCA_910591515.1. NCBI lineage: Eukaryota > Metazoa > Arthropoda > Insecta > Hymenoptera > Crabronidae > Cerceris > Cerceris rybyensis. The sequence goes on from OU342797.1 coordinate 1,108,221, forward strand.
ATTATGTAATGATAATGTTCCTATGCATTGTACAAAGCTTAAAGGACATATTATTTGATGTACTATGTGCTCCCACGACTAAAGTCTCGGTCGATTCGATTCATTTTATATAGCTGTCAAACGAACGCAATTATATGGCTCGTCATTTCTCCTTTAAGTACGAAATCGATCTTTAACGATCCTTTGACTGTCTTGTAATTGTAAACTCGGTGTGCTTCGTCATTTTGCTCGCAAGAGGCGCTATGCTCGACCTCACTACCTTTAGTTGACGTAAGTTCGTAAATGTAGACGCCATTTATTGACGTTTCTTGACTGTTGTATGTGTACATACTTTTAAAGAAGCAAAACATTAAAGTATTGTAAAAAAATAAATATGATAAACGTACAAATAAGCACTGGATCTGGCGTAAAACACATCCTCTCCATTGATACGCCTCTCGCGATTTGCGAGTTGGAAAGAAAAGTTGAAGATGTAACGGTACGTGATAGTATATTGTACCTAACCCCTAACCATATTTTATTATTAGAAAAGGAACGCTAACTTGTGTGATTTTATTTGTAGAACTTCTCCAAAGAGAACTTTTACATCATACGCAATGGTCTACTCGCAGACAGGGATGATATTTGCAGCAATGGCTTTGTTACCATTGTTCCAAGATTGTTCGGTGGAAAAGGTGGGTTTGGTTCCATGTTGCGAGCCATTGGAGCACAAATTGAGAAGACTACAAATCGCGAAGCTTGCAGAGATCTAAGTGGACGTAGAATTCGAGATATAAATGAAGAGAAAAGACTGAAGGCTTGGATAGAAAAACAAACAAAACGGGATGAAGAAGCTGCAGAACGTAAGAAGAAAAAATTGGAGAGGTTGTGTGCCCAGCCAAAGCACGAATTTAAAGATCAATCCTATGAACGCGAACGATCGGAATTAACGGAAAGAGTCGGAAGCGCCGTTGAGGAAGGTTTTAAAGCTGCTATAGCTGGGGGTTCCGGTACAAAGAGAAAATTAGAGGAGGATGTTAAGCCGAATAAAAAAAAAACTTTGCTGGATCTTGACATTGATTCCGACGAAATAGACACGTCCGACGATAGCGACGAAGAGGATATAAAATGTAAAAAAGTAAAGGAGGAACAGACGTCGAACGACAGTGGACATTCCAGCGATGAAAATAACAGAGTCAATGAAGCTGGTGGTAAAATGGAAAGCGAATATTCTGAAGCAAGTTCAGACAATCACATTGGAGATGGAAGTTGGAACAATAAGGAAAACGTGGAAGAAAAATCAGCCGCGGCGGAACATCTGGTAGCACCTGCGAACGCTACCGATGAATGTCCCAAAGTAAAAGAAACAGAAAAAAATTAATGTAACTTGTACGATAGAATTACGTAAAATACCTAAATTCCTTACTACACACTATGATTATAAATCGAAATTTTGCAGCGAAGACTTTCCTTTGAAACTTTTCTCAGATTGTGAGAAGCGGATATCCTGATTTTATTACACAAATCTATTTATTTTCAGCAACTGGATTTGTATAATTTAAAATATTTCTAAGCTACAAATTATTGTAAACCATGTAATGTATAATTTGACGATGAAAATAAACGCAAATGAACTTATTTGATCGTATATTCAATATCCTACAATACACGCCAGGCAGCTAATTCGTTCGTAAGTTTCATGCCGATTGCGAACAAAACTACAGAGGTGAAAACAGATTTCATGAACTCATCTGCGAATAATTTGTTGCAAATATTTTTCTGCGTCCATCCATGAATGTCTTCGATATATTTCACGCCGGTTAGAATGATATTATCGCTCCGAGAATATCCCTTGCGACTTTGCACTTGTAATATGTCTATCAGCGCTCCTAAACATATGTAATGATAGTTCTTATGGTAAGCCTTTCGCAGACTATTCTGAAAAGAATTTACAAAGGTCACCGGGGGATGTTTTGTCTAACTATCTTTAAAGCGACAATTGCCTGTGATATGTGGAGATCTTACGTTTTTACAAATTTTACTTTCCTTAATGCATGTATCGGCCATTGTAGAAGACGACGATGTTAAAGATTCGTACTCCACGGCCATTTTCGATATTTTCCGTGGAGTACCGTCGTTACGATTTAATTTATCCTCTCACATCGTGAAAGAAGTTGAGATGTCAATGCACGAACGACAGTGACGAGCGATAGCGTTTTATTTCATTTATGTCTGTTCAAGTGAAACGAATAAAAAAGAATTTAAATAGAATATTATAAAATCTATTTCAATATATTTTGAATTTGAGAGTAATCGAGAATTCGTTTTTTATTCAAATATATGGCTAGATATGCGATATTATCGAAAGCGCAAAATTGAGACGTGAGTCATACACCAGTCTGTGCAGTTTTTTTTCCCATAAACGCAAAATTTTTTTACATCATTATTCCTGTCCTTCGCTGGGCCTCTGTCGCGACAAAAATCGAATTGCAGATTAAGTTACCTCTGCGAAATGATTCGCACGAACTGAAATTTTGCTAGAACGAAACGTTCGAGTTGCCGAGTATCAAAATATCTTCGCTGCAATAAAATTACAGAAGCTATAGTATCTTTTTACGATAACCGTAGAACGTGTTTCTTATCGATCAGCAATTCAGCGAGGAACGGACTCTTGAGTTACCGATTCAAACAAGTTTCCATCCAAAAACGAGCAGCACTTTAATATTAATTCATTCACGAAGCCAAACCTACGTGACTTATCGTCTCTACAATAAATGATTTCGATAAAATCCCAAGGACCTCGAAAAACAGTAATAACCATAAGAACCATGAACATAAAGATCGGCTGAATTCCTGGAAACCCTCTTTCCCCGAATCTCTAAAGAACATTTCCTTCACTCGTTACAGTTGTTAGAAATTCTAAATAACATACTCTCGCAACAGTTATTCGCGAGAAACAATTGAAAATTTCAAGAGCGAGAATAATTGATTCTCTGTACTCCCTTCTATCATAGTTACATCGAAGAACCGTGAAAGAACTGGTTCTCTTCGCAAGAATGGACACTTATTTCTGCGGAATCATCGGAATATAGCATTCGGAGGGGATTTCGGGGTGTTCCCATTCATACAACTCATACAAACGAGAAATGTAACATTGGCATGTATATAAGATCTCTGAAATTCAATCTCCTTTCATTTTCTCGCTCCGCCTGTTTCGGAGACACCTCCAAAAAGAACAAGGTCCGTCTTCGAAGTTTATTCGCCAGTCGCGAAGTGACGAAGTGCACGAAGAGAGAAAGTAAAAGAACTCGAGACCATCCGCGAGCCGTCGAAGCGAAGAACAAGGAGGAAGAAGGAAAAACGAACGTATCAAACGAAAAAGAAGAAAAATAGGAAAATACAGAAAGTGCCGGCGGCTGATTAGATGGTCGAAGTGAAGATCGTAGTAGTGGGAGATACCAGTTGGCCCTGGCTTCGGTCATTCTATCATTGCCACTCTCAGTCGGCATCCTGATCTTCGGCTTAACGGCGGCAATCGGCGTACACTGACAACAGATCGATACATCAGTGACAGTCAACAGTGACGGTCAAGGAGTTAGATCTTTTTCTTTCTTATACTTTTCGTGAGAACGATCAATGAACTTTGTCCGTTTGATAACGCATTAAATATGGTCCAGTCATTTGCCTTAGGTGCTCTCTTTCACGCGTTGATGATCGGTTCGATCGGTGCTCGTAAGTAATCATGAGATATAATACTCCTTTTCGATACTGACAATGTCCTTAAACAATATTCCTTCTCGATGTTATGGTTTTTCTCGGCATTGCAGCCGTTTACGTAGTTTTCTCGCTTAGTCGGACACACTTGCATATTCCGAAATATCTGAAAACGAGAATGTTTCGTATTACATCATCGATTCGGTGATTACAACTTCCAAGAGCTGCAATCGCTAATAATAACTGAGAGGAAATGTTATTTGTTTTATCTCTCAGAAGCGCATAACATCGATAAGGATATACTTTCGATCGTGATTCTTGAGGTTCACGTTAAATGATGAAACAACGGAAATGATTATTTTCATATCCTCAAAACGATCTTGGTAAACGAAATGACGAGGATTCACCATGATGATTGACCGACGTTGGTATCCGATTAAAAGATCATGTTAGGTTCGATGTCGGATTTGAATTATTCTCGAGGATCGCTAAAATCCTGTTTTCAAGGACAACTGATGGTCAGATGTCCGACGGAACAATTAAATCTATTTTTGCTCGAGGAACGAGAATCGTTTTTTCATTTCAGAATACTACCAGCCTCGATCGGACTGCACAACGCCTAACAATACACCTGGTCTCTGCGTAGGGATAAGACAATGTCCTCGTTTACTAGATCTGCTTCAAGCTCGACCTCTTCGACCGGAGAATATCGATTTCCTCAGATTATCTCAGTGCGGCTTCGATGGTCGAGATCCGCGCGTTTGTTGCGCCACCGAAAACAGGAATGGAGATATGAACTCCAATAATCCATCGAATCCAGGCACATTCGGTACTACACGGCCGATTAATGATGAGCCACCGGTACCAGACGGAAATCAAAACGTTCAATATGACTTTTCCAACAATCCGCTCCTTCCAGCCGATTGCGGCAGAGACTTGTCCCAGAGAATCATCGGTGGAGAACGCACGGAGCTTGACGAGTTTCCTTGGATGGCTCTGCTCGAATACAGGAAGCGTAAGTTTTTCAATGCGACACGATCCCCTTCAGAGTTTAAATGTTACCTCGACAATACAGTCAACCCTCCTTTAATGCGTTTAATTCAAATCGGATTAATTGGTACCACCATATAAGAGTACCGCGTTCCAAGAGGGTTGACTCTATACTGAGGTCTCAGCGCCTCGGAATTCTAAGACATTAGGTCCTAAGCGATAATATCGTAGCTCTTGAATCCAAAAAATCAAAAGAAACAAATCAAATTTCAGCAAACGGAAGAAGTACAGCCTGCGGTGGAGTCCTCATAAACAGCCGCTATGTCTTAACTGCAGCTCACTGCATCAAGGGCAAAGACCTCCCGGAGAGCTGGCGACTAGAAGGCGTACGTTTGGGCGAGTATAACACCGACACGGATGTCGATTGCATCCAGGACGAGGATGAAAGAATTTGCGCCGACGATCCTGTCTCCGTCGGAGTGGAAGAACAGATAGCGCACGAATATTATCGTCCTTTGTCGCGTGATCAAAAGTACGACATCGCTCTCCTCCGTCTAACTCGTGACGTTCGATTCACGAATTTCGTAAAACCTGTTTGTCTACCGACGAACTCGACCATCGCGCAAAAACTCTACGTCGCTGGATGGGGAAAAACGGAGAGCAGATCATCATCGAATATCAAATTAAAACTGTCTATACCTCTCGCCGACAATCAGCAATGCGACACGACTTACAGCAACGCTGGTGTTCAACTCGGCTACGGCCAAATCTGTGCCGGAGGTCAGAAAGGAAAGGATTCCTGCAGAGGCGACTCCGGCGGGCCTCTTATGGCCGTTGAGAGAGCTTCCGACGGAACCGGAAGGTGGACTACCGTTGGTATCGTGTCTTTTGGTCCTTCGCCATGTGGGATGCAAGGATGGCCAGGTGTCTACACGAAAGTAATCGATTTCGTTCCTTGGATCATTAGCAAAATGAGAGCATAAGATCGAGAGGTACGGGATAGCTCTGGAATCGTGATAGAAGTATTCACGTAGGAAAGTTGAAAGAAAGGCGAAAATTATTTGCTTTCAAGGTTCAGGTACTTGAAATTTTCTCACGGATCGTGTATCGTATAGTTTGCACTTCTGAGCACAAGGTAGATTCTCGGTTTCGATGAGAAACGACGATTACCACAAGATTGGTAGATTAGAACCGGAAGTCGCTGCGACCAACGCTTGTTAGCTGTCTTTTTACATTTCTGTCGCGTGTATCGTATAGTTTACCTTATATAGGCAACGATAACATCGATGAATTCATTTCCCGCAGAGGAGTTTTGACAAAATATGCTACAAAAATTCTCTATCACCGTTCCAGAAGCGCCATTCGTATTATCAAATAAGCAAAACAGCCGTCGTTAAGTGGTTCTCATTTTCGACAAGTATTTATATTACATTCCGTTTGAACACGCTTATAGCGATGCCAAGAGATCAGACCTCCGGTTACGGTTTATAAACATCCAAGAATCGCAATAAATCGACGAAGAAATATACTTTCGCACGATTGTGACGCACGTTAAAAGGAAAATGTTAGCGTATCGGAATTACGTGAACGGAGAACTTGAATGAATCGTAGGAGGCACAATGAGATCGAAACTCGTCGACATTTAACGATTTCTCGAAATATCATAGAAATTACAAAGAATTCCACTTACTTCACTTGGAATTCGTTTTCCTCATAATACCAAAAATTTCAAGACGAGTAACAAGATATACTGTACTATGCTCTGTACTTCAATAAAAATCTTCTGACCTTTATCACTTCGTGAGGTTATCTCTATCCTAGGTCGCGGTGGAAATTATACAAATTTTAGATGTAATTGCTGCCTCGACTGCACGATAATTTCTTGTGCAACGCCGTTGAGTAATTCATCGATATGACAGTGTCGCGTTTTCCCTGTAAGGTTTGACGTTCAAGGATGTATGTTTCTTTTTTAATTCTATTTTTTCAATAACTCACATCGAGGTTCTATTATCGCTTACTGAGAAACGCGCAATACTTCCTGTGCCACGGTACATGCATTAATATGCGATTTGGGAATCCCTGAGTCATTTAAATAGATCGAACGTAGGGATACAGTGACGTGCGCGCGGTTATCCTTCGTCCTGTTCCTTCTTAGAAGAGCGCGACTCATGAAATTGTCTCGAATAGTTTTCCCACATTACAAAATACACTTGTCTCTCAATTTACGCGGTGTTTTCTGCACGCAATTTCAATCTATTGCTGTACAATTTGATTTTAAGATTTCTTAAATAAAGTTTCTCTATTTGGAAAAAGTGTTTTTCATTTTCCTTTCCTATCCTAAGAACTTTTGAATACTTTGGTAGTTTTAGGTTTAAAATAGTTGCAAGACATGCGATTAATTCAGCCTATAAAACTTAAACGCGTAGACTGTTGAGCGACATGGTGTTCTCAATTCAAGGGGTTAATTTGTGTTCACCAGAGGGTATATTTTTCTCCATATTTTAATAATTAATAAGTCTGTGCGCTGATTTCTCTTCCAAGACTCTGTTAATGTGATTTTCATTCATGCTAAAACATGATCGTTCGTTTGAAGAAGGGCGAGACGAAAATCAGAGAGGAAATTTTTACAGCGATATGAAACGAATATCGCAATATGTTTGATGATTCGGTTGAAGGAAAAATCGAATTTTTCTCGCGATCGAGATATGCATAATATCTTTATGTTCTAATTTGTAAGAAATATTTTCCTCGTATCGTCCCCACTCTTTTTGTCTTCCAACTAGTTCGATGACTTATTAGAATCTGCAGATGGCAGCAGCGCGTATCTCGGTGGCTCTATCGCGATCCTGCTATTTGCTGCGAAAGTAACATGTAAACAGGTTCGGAACTGGTTTGTCAGCTCCATCCTTTGCGGTGAAAAATGTGACATAAGTACAACGTTATTGGATCCCGGCGTGCAGTTTAAAAGCCGACGCGGCGCGGTGATAACCCTCCCTCGTTGGTCGTTCGCGGAACGAGTAGAAAATAAAAAATTCGCGCTTCACAGAACGCGAAGAGAGAGAAAAAGAAGGAGTAGCGGAATATTATCGTCGCGGCAACGGGAAAGGATAACAGTGATATTTTGAACTCGCTTCGCTAAGAAAACGAGGAAGCGTTGAGGAGAGGAATGCATAAAACGATCATGATGCGTTTCGTTGTTTTTTTCGCGCTTCTTGTTCTACGCGATATTGCTGCACGTGAGTAAAACCACCTATAGGCATATATTTTAAAACTGTCTAAAGATTCTCGCTTGTTTTAATAATGTACTTATCACCGATAATCTTGGCGGCAAACGTTTGAACTCGCCGCTCGGCTAAATGCGTACTTTCATCCTCTCCCCGCTTCTTTTTTCTCAACTCTTTATGTATTTCATTTACGACTGACAATGAAACGACGCGAAGAGATCTACAGGAATTTCATGAATAATTGTAACGATCGGCAGTAATTCTTTCATGCGAGAAGTTGATACTCTTTTTTTGCGCTAAATGAATATTACGAAAGTTATCGTGTTCTCGTCGATGTTTCTTTAAAGACGTCTATTATAGCCGGAAATATCTTTACATTTGTCGTCGTACCGGAATTTTCACATTCCAGCGATGAACTGATAAAAAACAAATCTCAACTTCGACCGCAACTTTCACGACATCCTTAGCTCGTCCCGTGGAATTTTTTTACATATCAATTCGGTACGCGTAATACATTGATGCAACGCATTAAAACGAAGCGACTTCTTCCACAGAGGACAGATGCATAACGCCTCTGAATAAAAATGGTGTGTGCATCAATATAAGCAATTGCCAGCCTCTCGTCGAGATTCTTAGACGGCCTAGACCTTTACCGCAAGAAGCTCTCGATTTCTTGCGAAACTCTCAATGCGGTTTCGAGGGCAACTACCCCAAAGTCTGCTGCGAGCAGCAGGTAAGTTTTGTTTATCTTCCCTCCTCTACGTCAGAAATTAGATTTGAAGAATGTGAAAGGAAAAATTAAATGAAATCTGGCCAAAAACAATTTTAGGTGCAGACTCAGCCACCACCTACCAGCACAACGGAAGATCCTAATCGATTGGGCGCCGTTCCCGATCCTCCGGATGTCACTCAGCATCCGAACTTGAGGTTGTTGAATCACGACGTTTGTGGTCCTCTCACGCAGCAGAAGATTTTCGGCGGAAATAAAACCGGCGTGTTCGATTATCCGTGGATGGCTCTGGTTGCTTACGACACCGGAAGAGACAAACCAGAGTTCCGTTGCGGCGGTTCGCTGATTAACAAGCGATACGTCCTCACCGCCGCTCATTGCGTTACGTCGTTGCCAGCCGGTAAAAAGATTGCTGTGGTAGATAAACGAGATACAATGACGTTGATGGGGATTTGGTGAACTCGTAACTACTGAGCACCGAGTTTGAATCATTTCCAATTACTTCTTGAAACTTCGCATTTTTTTTTTTTACGTAATTGTATCATAGTCTGGGTGATTCGGAAGCCACTTAAAATAGTAGGTCCTAGATTAAACAGCCCCTGCAATCTTCGTATCATCAGCGGATAAAAAAATATTGATTTTAGGACTCAGGGTGATCGGAGTTCGCGTAGGCGAGCACGATATCAGCACGGAACGGGACTGCGACAGAGAGGGGGATGCGTTTGAAGTTGTGTGTGCTGAGAGGTATCAGGATTTTGGAATAGAACGCATGCATTTTCATCCGGAGTACACGAGAACGAAATTGCAGAACGACATAGCTCTGCTGAGATTGAATGGCAATGCAGACTTGAGACCGCAAAATGTCCGACCGATCTGCTTGCCGATCGGTCCTGCCGCTATGATTACACAAAAAAAAGTAATATTCTTTTTCTTCAAAGGGGATTTTTAAGGTGGAAGAAGTCATTTTACACTGCGTGTTCATGTGTTTTCTTTAACAGGTAACGGTCACGGGATGGGGTGCGACCGAACTCGGTCCTCGTAGTCAAGATTTACTGCAGGTTCAGTTGACACCAGTTAACAACGAGGAGTGCATGGAAGCGTACAATAGAAAGGCGCAAATTTGGTACAAACAGATGTGTGCTGGTGGGAAAAAGAGTATGGATTCTTGCTTGGGAGATAGCGGTGGACCGCTCCAAGCGCCTGGTATATACAATAACAATCTGAGATATGTTCAGTACGGGATTGTCAGTTTTGGCTTGAAGAACTGCGGTACCGAAGGTGTCCCCGGTGTTTACACTAAAATCGCGTATTATTTGGACTGGATTTTAGATACTATTAGAGAGTAAAATTGCGGTGCGCACTTTTTATTATCCGCAAAACGATTCCTTTGAATTGGTGCGATTATTGCATTTATAGAATTAAGTACATCGATACTTGGCTGAGATTAAAATACGAAAGATATACCGAGTTGTAAGCAGTTGTGTAAGGTACATTTTAATAAAAATATGTCATGAAAAAATCGAGTCATTTTCAAATGATTTCCAGCAGCTTTTGTAGCAAGTGTCCGTAGTTTCCTTTTCGATAGTGAAATCGTGATTACAATTACAAATGACATTATTCTTCCGCATCGTGCTCGTCGCTATAAGACGTATTTTCATCGTGACCTTCGCTGGAAGAGCAATCGTTGCTGGACAAATTATCGTTTTCCTTTTGATCTTCGATCAACTCCGCCGTTTCATTTATTGAGACTTTTAACTGACCGCGTTCCCCCTTTTTCTTGAAGGACGAGTTTTCGGACTTGGCCGTCGATTTTTCAGAAGCACGTGACTTATCGGATGACTTTGAAGACTTGCTCAGAGACAACAAAGTTCCAGAAGAACTGGTAAACGATCCGGAATTCGGTCTCGAATTGCTACCGTAACTCTCATACGAGTCGGTGCTGCTCGATTTTTGTCTATTTAACTTTTTCTTTTTCTTCTTCTTCTTGTGAGCCGCCTTGGAACAAGTTTTTTGCTGCATCTTCGTCAAGGATTGATAGTTCTATATATAAACAGGTATCTTCGTAAATACATCGTATCCCACAGAATATGAAACATTCCTTTACCTGAGAATGTCGCTCGAAAAGAGTCGGTATCCTTGTTACACGACTTAGCATCATTTCCATCTGAAGTCGATGACGCTCCGCCTGTTCGCGAGCCTCGTCACGACGGAGGGAATTTCGAATGCTAAAGTCTCTCTCACGCTCATGTCTTGCATTTGAAATATACAGGTGTATCCATTAACGTCGTGAATTATGGTTCGTGCCTCCTCGGAATATTTTAACAATGTGCACGCAACGATTTAACGTCAGAGAGGCCCGTACCTTGTCGCCGACCTTAATGCCCTCCACGCTGGATTACGTCCGATCATAGACTCTCTTATTTTCGCAGCCTGCTCCCGCCGTTTCTCTTCCATTTGTTCTTGGATTTCGAGCTCCAATTTTTTCCTACAATCGTACAAACAGATAGGAATTTATTTATAGAAAATGATCAATGTCATCTTGACTGCCAAGGTTCTAGTGTTAAACATATTAAATGGGAAGTGCTAAAGGAAATAATGAGCCGATACACTGTACCGTGAAGCTTGACACCTTAGAATTGCCGCCAAATTGTTTCCTCGCATCGATGAAAGCGTCATCGCGGACTTGGATCTCTCAAATGGAATAGATGTATTGCTTGATAATCGCGAAATATCTCTGATCTCTATTGTATCGTCAAGATTGTGCCGTTCATGCAAATGACCCAATGCCGATTTAACTCTCTCTCGCCTTGCCATCGAGGGTGGCAACGAGGAAGACTTCATTAGTTCCGCGGCTCTTATTTTTTTCTGCAGCTGCCTGAAAGAAGTTGATTAATAAGTATTACATTTAGGAGGGAAGACCATTAATTATTTTAAAAACGCTGACCTATAATATTCATCTTCGAGCATACGATCGTACACGTCCGTATCAAAGAGCGTTTTTGGAATAGGCCTCGCCTTAAACTTTCCATAATCATTTTTGCTACGTATCTCTGGACTTGATCTAGCTAGAAATCTCCAAGCTCTACGGTCGCATTCCAGCTTGAACGGACGGACTTGTGACATTAAATTTAAGGCACTTTCTTCGCGAACCATGCGACTTCTATAGACACAATAATAGAATACCTAAACGTTCGTTTATTCACGTTTGTGAATAGCGGTATACATCGTAAAGTCGATTTTTTACCGTTCTTCTTTCTCTGCCAGTAATTTATCGTAAAGCGGTATTTTGGACGTAAGCGGAATCGGTCTCACGCGACGCTTTTTCGTAGGACTTTTCTTGCTACTTTCAAAATTCGTGTGTTGTGTCTCCTCTTTTTCAACGTTCGTCATGTACTTCTCTGCTTCTTCTCTAATACATATTTAAAGCAATTTTGATTACTATGTAGTACAATTTGTTTCTCATTCGTGAAAAAAGAATTAATTACCGTAGAGTGAAACTGAAGGGCTTTGGCACAGTGGGATGCCACTCCTTTGAAGGGCTAGCTGGCAAACTTCTTGTTTCTATGCTGTCCGAGTCACTGTCTATACTGTCTATGCTTTTTGATTCGTTCCACGTGGACCAAGTTCTGTTAGCTGAGTGTATTTCTTCATTGCGCATTGTCTTGGCTTTCTTGTCCTTGTTCTTGCACCTGGAAAAATAGTAGAATGTAGTAGCTGCTGAAGAAAATTATATCTAATGTATGATACCTGTAAGTCAGAAGATCTTGATCCTCTGCCAGCCCGTTGAATGTGCCGGATGGAAAAAGTATAGGGCTGTTTGTTCTTGACTCGATCAAGGAGCACTTCTTTCCCTTCAATTTCAAATCATTTGTGTCATTCTTACTCTTTATCTTAAAGTTCTGATCGTCCTTTGATACAGAAAGTTTAGATGTAATTTCTGTATCTGAATTAGGATATGTATTTGTTAAGTTCTCTAAGAATAATCGCTGCTTTCTCTTCAGATATTCTACTTTCTGTTTAAATTGCTCATTGGATAAATGATGCACTTGTCTATAGTCTGGGATACTCTCTATAAATTCTAGGAAACTATCCAAAGTTTCTCTAGGACTGGATGATTCCGAATCACTGATACGACACTTATCCTTTGCAAAGTTTATTTTACGATTCTTTTCCGTGCAACTGGGACCCTCATTTTTAGTCAAACGAGGACGTTCGTAAGAAGGAATCGGTTGTTTGCTGTAAGGATCCACCGGAACTTTCACGCATGAATTGTAAAAGGATGTTCCGCCGTGTTTTGACATTATCCATCAGAATGTACCTATATATAAGTAATAAATAAATTAATAAAACACAACTGTATTGTTTTTTATATTCCTAATCATTCCTACCTACTCCACGGTACTTTCATTCCTGAATTAAATTCTTAAATACATCGAAGGCAGATGCTAAGTTTTCCATGAATATCGAGAGAATGTTAAAGTTCTTACCGCTTTACTCTGTTAAATGAGCTGCGACAGTATTTTTTATTTCATTACCCTACTGCAGAAGGGTCTAAGAATTATTTATATCGAATTAGTTTACTTCATAAATCTACTTACAATCTAAAACAAATAAATCTCGTAGCACTAAACAAGTCCGAGGTATCGCGCTCTCGTAATACGAATCCCTTATCACTGTACTACGCGAGGGTAACTCCTGGAAAAGATCAATGTAGCCTTATCGCCGTATTCGTCACCATGGAGAACTGGAAGAACTATTAACATCAAGGAATTCCCCGTAAAAATAAGTAGCCGGTAAACGACGCGGCTAATCGATTCCCCGTAAAAGCGTAGTTGAAATGACACGAGATTACTTCTCATTTATCTAAGGACATCAGCTTCTTCGACCTCATGTCCACAATAATAATTTGTATTCCATCAAAACTGCATTACTTTTTGCATACAAATGATTATTAACATTAGAATTAATCAAGAAGTCGAAAGTAAATCTTAATGGAGTTGAATTGTGAAATAAAATTATAGAAAAACATAATCTTCGATAGATGCGTAAAATAAGATGGACTCTAAAGTTCTTCTAACGATGTACAAGAAGCGTGTGTATGATTAAATAGGAAAGGCAATTTCTTTTCTCATTTATTCATCCTTAAACTTCATGCGCAATTAGAAAATCAAGAAAATGGCAGCCATCGTGGAAGCGGTAACTTCTCGTGGAGTTTTAGCATCGATTTCACGTAAATGCACACATCTCGCTCCCAGTGGAACGGAAATTCTTAGGCGGCATCGCTCCGAAAATGCACCGAACGATGAAAAATACGATATCATTATCACGGGCGGTGGTATGGTTGGAACCACCCTCGCCTGTGCGATAGGTTAGCTTTTTGTATAGATCTCTACCATGTAATCATACCTCTTTATTCAGCAATCTTTATTTATCGTTTCCTACTTCGTTGTCACAGCTAACAATAGGAAACTCGAGCACAAAAACATACTTCTATTGGAGGGCGGCAAAAAGCAAGATTATGTGAAGCGAGAACAGTACTCTAATCGCGTAGTCGCATTGAATCAACAGACTCGTACTCTACTGTCTAGCATAGGAGCATGGCAGCACATAGAAGATGCTCGATATTGTAGCGTACGGAAGATGCAGGTACTAGGAAACTTAGGAGACAGACATGAGCACAAAAAATTTGATGCTTTTTTATTGTTCCTCATTGTATAATGTTTAGTAGGTTTGGGATGCCTGTTCCGATGCTATGATCACATTTAACGAAGATCATTTATCCGAGGAGCTGGCCTATATTGTTGAAAATGACTTACTACTACACGCTGTCAACAAACAGATAAGCGAGAAGGAAAATGTGGATGTAATTTACAGTTCCAAAGTTAGTAACGTCAAATTACCAGAGAGACAGGAAGAAAATGCGGAAATAACGCTGGAAAATGGAAAGAAATACAGAAGCAGTTTATTGGTAAGGGAAGGGGGACTTACAAAAGAGCTATAAAATAATCAGATATTAACAGATAGAAAGATAAAAAAAAACGCCGTTTCTCGAGACGCTGCTACAAGCGCATAGAAGTATCTATATCTCTGGCAATGGTCTCAACTTTGCTAGTTAAACTATCTAAACGCGTCCCTATGTTAAACGAACATCTTTTTAACTCTGCAGCTAATTCATTTAACTGCTGTTGATTATTGTCACTCGTGGAAGCTGTACTGTAAAGTCTGCTCAACGTAGCGTTATTCCCATCTCTATTCGTATTATACAAGGAAGCATTCTTTGTACTTGTATTTCTATTTTTCCTTCCACTCACCAATCGATATATCGCCTTTATCAGTTCTCGCGGTAACCGCTTCTCTCGGGGATCATTAGGACGAATATGAATCGCACAGTGATGCGGTGGGTGGAGGAGAAGTGCACCGCGTCTACATACTTTCATTATTCTTTTGGGTGCTCGATCTAGGATCTTCGAAAACAGCATACTTTCTAAATGCGATACCAACTCTGCTCTGCGCACTAATCTATCTAATCCGGCACATCTTCGCAGCTCCTGTATATCAGACACAGCAAGACCCACCATTAAATTCGTTAGAATCACGGTTACTAAGATAACGAAACTCAACAGCATCAAGTGTGCTGTACCGGAATACAGAATTGGCGCATCAGCATCGAAAAAGACATCTTCGAATTCTAATTCCCCTGACATCATTATGATAGTTTTTAATAAACCGATCAAGGGATTGGCGAATGATTTGTAGTTTTTGTGTAACACGCTAAAACACAGGGAGAAGCCCGCTATAAGACATATGTAAGCACCGAGGAACTTAAAAAAGTTTATCGAAACTTGAGTAAACATCTGAATGTAGAGACCGAACATGGGAAATCTTCCGACGACCATCATCAACTCTATCCAAATTAACAGAATACCCAAAGCCGCGGCGTGATGTTGCCAATCGTTGATCGGTGTAATTAATACTATGCTTGAAATTAATATAACACTCCATTGAAGACAATTCTCCCAACGTTTGGCATAGCAGCATATACTGTGAGCCATCTGAAATAATTCCTTACACGACAGTACAATTGTAAATATCAATACCGGCCAGAATAACATCTTTCTAAGCCTCTCTATATTCCAAAAATACGTAACTGCTATATACCCCGTGAAAAATGCGACGAAGATAGAATGAAAGATCAGACTCAGCAAAAAGAACTTTCGTATTCTTAACCATTTTAAGTAGAGAAAACTTTCGCATAGGGGATGTTTCAGTATGTGCCTTTGTCCCACTTCTACAAGACACAGCATCAAATCAGTTTCTCCTCTGCCACCTGGCACCAGAGGTCGAAAGTCTAATCTTAATTCGCAGTCGACATCTCCTAATTCATGGTCGTGTAGGGAAATAGCTTGATCCAAGCGTGAAACGAATCGTGGCACTACATCTGGTGTTCTGCGAACGATAAAACTTAACGCGGAGATTCCACCCTTTGTTCTTGCAGTTATGTCTGCTCCTTTGGATAGTAGCATGATCACCGTTGGCGAACTTTCATTTAATGCTGCAATGTGTAGCGGCATGTATCCAAACTTGTCCGCTTTGTTGATGATAGCCCCAGCCTTTGCAAACAAAAGACGTACATTTTCATCAAGTCACACCAATGTACATCACACAATCAGTAGCCGCACCTGTATCAATGTCTTCACTAATTCTATGCCTCTCGTAGCTTTCGCAACTGCAGCATGCAAAGGAGTGCGACCATCGTCATCTTCCACGTTCACTTTAGCGCCAGTAGCAATAAGCACATCCAAAGTTTCCATGGATTGTGACAAGGCCGCTAAGTGCATGGCCGTTTGGCCCCTGGAATTCTTAGCTTCGCAGGCTGCACCAGCATCTATCAGTAATTTGGTGCATTCGGCGCTACCCTCTTCCGCTGCTAAATGTAACGGAGTTTGCCTCGTTTTGCCAAACTGAACTCTAACGTCAGCACCATGGCTCAACAACAGTTTCGTGCATCTAACAGAGCCCAAACTAGCCGCTACGTGCAATGGTGTTTCGGTGTAAACCTGTTAACGATTTAAAAGATGAATGGAAATCGGAACGATTGCCATTACGCTTTAAAAATGAGTTTACCTGTGGATTGTTGGGGCAAGCACCTGCTTCAAGAAGAACTTCAACACAATCTCCTGCATTGCTTAGAACAGCATAATGAAGGGGACTTCTCCCAGAAAGTCCAGCATTTACGTCTGCTTTCGATTTTATTAAAGCTTTAACGCAAGCGAGATTTCCAGTTGCAGCGGCACAATGTAGAGGGGTATATCTTTTGTTGAAATCCCATACGCATGGATCTGCTCCGTGTTTCAAAAGTTCCTCCAAGATCTTTACCGATGCTGAACACGCGGCCAGGTGTAATGGCGTTCTACGAAGAAAGACGAATTTCAGTTCTATTTGTAGCTTCTAACTTGCTGATCGTACCTTCCATCGTCATCCTTTGCAAAAACTTGCGCGTTTTTGTTTAGTAAAGCCTTGACGATTTCCAAATTATCCAAGAAACATGAAATTAAGAGACACGTGTTTGGCCATCTAGCAAATAGCTGAGCAACCGTTGAATTTGCTGCTTCATCATTTTCAGCCACTAACATGGCTTTCCTTATGCATCTGCATGTTGAAAGATGTTTTATTTATGCCAGGCATATTATTCTGAAATATTCGACATACCCATTTGCAAAATTTGGTATGGAAGGCCTGTGATGACACTCTGGAATTACTTCGTTGCAACTGGTGTGCGAAAATTCCTCCAAGGCTTCTCTAAGAGCATCTCCGTGAATCGTTGAAATAACAGACCATGCATGCTCTCCTGCCGGAAGCTTAGTTAGGGCTAAAATTATTTCATCTTTGTTCCAAGGTTCTTGGTTTATCACTTGCCTCTGCTTTATATGACATATTATAGATTCGGAACTGTCTTCGGAACTGATACTGCCTTCGTCTATTTCATCCATCCAAATATTCTCACAGTCTTCCTAAAATTCTTTACGTCAGTTACCCTTAATAATTAGTATGTATATCAGTCAATCACCTTATCGTTGATAACTATGGATGATGTTCTTATCGTGCAATCCGTGGCCGATTCTCCTTGAGACGTGCGGTTACTTAAAAACCTGTCCAGGAGAGGCCTCTTTTTTAAGATCGACATGATTTATTTACTCTTCCTGTGTACAATCAATAATAGAGTTATCTCAAATGTTACTCAGATACAGTGGTAATTTGAGATTTACACGACTATAAATTACTTTTGTAATACTTAAATGCTGTCCAGAATCTGCCTTCGGCGTCGGGTACTTAGGAACTGTTTCAATTTCCTCAGCCTGTTCGAGTAAGAGCACACATGTTCCTTGATGTTTATAAAACAAGACAGGCATATATTTAGCTCCCATTGCCCTGTTTGAATTGAGAAAATTCCAGCTAACGCATTCCTTACTTTCCAAGATGTTTCATTCCTGCTATACTGTAGGATAATGCTTCAGCTTTATTATTATTCAGAAGTCATGCCTCTTAAGATATAACAAGCGATAACGACATCCTTCCAGGATGTTTAAGTTCACTGTGTTTGCACACTCTTCCTCTCGTCTACATGTACTAGTACACATATAATACTTTCCAAAGATTCATCCTTCTTTATTGGATAGTTTATTAAATAACATTTATATTTTTTTCTTACTGCTAATTATTTGATGGAAAGCAATACCATATTTAAAATTTAGGTAACGATATTGTAGACGTACTGTGCGTAAACGCCAAGCTCTTTGAATTTAATATTGTTAAGTAAAAATATTAATATAGGAGACTGTATGTCACATATGTAATTGATATTTGGAAGGCCAGATGTAAAGTATTAAAAAGATACAAAGTTCTGGCAGTCACGCTGACGCGTGGATGAAGACTAAAGTTATTTTCAGATGTATTACAGAGTTCTTCCTGCTACTCCCACTTCTTATTGTAAGATACTGCTACCCTTACAAGGAATCAGGATATCCGCTTAATACTTCGTTTCTTCTATATGATACAGTTTTTCCTCTCTAATTGATACATAAATGTATACATTTATACCAATAATTTTCTAACTATATATTCCAGATTGGAGCAGATGGAGTAAATTCATTAGTCAGACAAGCAATGGGTGTGCAATACATAAAATGGGATTACAATCAGATGGGTATCGTCGCGACTCTCAAATTATCTGAGGTAATTAAGAAAGAAGTCAAATTAACTGTATATGAATCACAGCATTATTGTATGCAATTAATTACTATTTCAGCCTACAGAAAACATCGTTGCATGGCAAAGGTTTCTGCCAACAGGTCCCATAGCTCTACTTCCAGTAAGTTTCGCTTCCACCGTGCTTCCACCATAAACTTATCATTCTCTATCATTTCAGTTAACAGATTCTCTCAGTTCATTAGTATGGTCGCTGACAACAGACGAAGCCAAAAGGCTTTTGAGAGTCTCTGAGGAGGAATTCGTAGATAGCATAAACGACGCCTTATGGAAAGTTTATCCAAAAGACGGAGTCGTCGAGAGTGGTATGCGAGCTCTTCAACAATTACTTGAAGGATTGTCCTTGCAAACAGGAGTTATGAGACAATTGCAGCCGTCGGTATCAGCTATCGAGGAAGGATCACGTGCAGCCTTTCCTTTAGGATTCGGCCACTCTGTATCTTACGCGTCTCCAGGAGCAGTCTTGGTGGGGTAAGAAGATGAACTTCGTAAACGTTATCCCATAGAAGTAAAATGTCTATATTAACAATAGAATTATAATACAATAAATCTTGATTCCTCCCTTTCCAAAGTTCTAGCGTTAATAAAACATTTCAGAGATGCGGCACACAGGGTACATCCGTTGGCTGGACAAGGTGTGAATTTAGGTTTTGGAGATGTAACAACCTTGGTTCAGATCTTAGCCGATGCAGTTGCTAACGGGGCACTTCTTTCTGATACATTGTACCTGAGAAAATATGAAACATTGAGACAACGACACAATGTTCCAACGATGCTTGCAATTGATGCACTTCATCGGCTTTACAAAGGAACCGCGGCACCAATAGTTTTAGCTAGAAGCTTGAGTCTACAGCTAACAAATGCGTTTCCATCGATAAAGGTAAAGTATTAGAATGTATGGTAAATCGTGCAACTGTTTGCAAAGTGCAAGCTAATTAATAGTATTATCTATTTCAGAGAGCTCTGATAGAACATGCATCAGACCGAGCTGCTAATCGATAATAATTTCCAACGTTCTTCATAATTGATGATTTATTGTAACCAGTATTTATAACGACAATGAACGCGATATATTGTAATTATTGTTAAGAATTTAAGATTAAAGTATTTCAAACTCTTGCACACTTGTACAGCTTTGACATTTCTCCGATTATTTGCAGAAGTTTAAATTATAGTAAAAATCATACAGATAACCTTGAGATAATTTTGTTTTTTGTGGTTGTAGATAAAAAGAATGTTACACCATTTTGACAATAAGTAATGGAATGAGTAATTTTTGTTGTAAAATCTTAGAATCACTTACAAAGATATAAAATTGAAATGACAAACCCGGATCTACGTAAATTGTAAACTCCATCACATGGAGTGACTGTTGAGAATTAATGTATTCATGATTACAGTTAGACTGTTAAGTTATCATGTCACACTACCAAAGAAAATCGTCGTTTGCAGATATATATCATAAGATAAAGTTTGTATTTTTGAGGAAACGAAGGTCTCAAAGATCAATGTATTTTATCATATGTAACAGGGAACTGTGAAATCTCCTTAATATTACCGATATCAAGGAAAAATCATAGGTTATATTACGATATATTAAATTCTCCAACATTTTCTAAACGAGTAAATACGACGGAATTATATAACCTTTGCTTATAACATATAAATGTATATATTGAACATACGTAAATTATAAAATAACGAATCATACAGCTGTTTTGCAGATAATCTTAGCAACGAGAGGTTAGTTCAACATGATAATTATGTCATCTATGTCGTCTCGTGTTAAACAAATTTTCTTTTCAGTCCAATTTCCAATTGACAATGTTTGTGTCCAGAAGACTGTTAAAAACTGCCGCGGTTGGAATAGTAGGATTAAGTACTTTTGCATCTTTAAGAGCAAATGAATACGACTTGGGAACCATTGGCATAGTACGCTTGGGACGTGCTGCTGTTACTGTTCTTATAATAGGTAGACACTACAAGAACGAATTGTATGGTAGCAAATTAGATCCAGAGAGTGCAGAATATTCGGAACTGAAATCAAAAGTTCACACATACGCTGCTCAACAACTTTTGGAACTATGCTGCGCCAATAAGGGGGTTTACATAAAAGTGGGTCAGCATATTGGTGCACTGGATTACTTGTTGCCACCAGAATATGTTAAAACAATGCGGGTTCTGCACAGTTCTGCACCACAGTCGTCTTTCAAAGATGTGCTTACGGTGATGAAAGAAGATTTTAAGAAAGACCCATACGAGATATTTGAAACTATTGATCCAAAACCTATAGGAGCTGCGAGTTTAGCACAAGTTCACAAAGCTGTATTGAAAGATGGCAATGAAGTGGCTGTTAAAGTCCAACATCGCCTGGTCAAAGCACACTCCTATGTCGATGTAAAGACTATGGCAGCTTTAGTAAAATTAACGTCAATGGTCTTCCCCGACTTTAAATTTGACTGGTTGGTGGACGAAACTAAGAAGAATATTCCCAGAGAACTAGATTTTACGCAAGAAGGAAAGAACGCGGAGAAAGTTGAAAGTATATTTTCCGAATATCACTGGTTGAAAATACCAAAGATCTATTGGAACATTTCAACGCCTCGAGTCTTAACGATGGAATTCATAGATGGTGGACAAATTAACGATCTAAAGTACATACAAGATAACAAATTAAACCGTTACGAGGTCAGCAGTAAACTTGGACGACTTTACAGTCGTATGATATTTAACGTTGGTTTCGTACACTCTGACCCACACCCTGGTAATGTTCTCGTTCGAAGAAAAAACAATGAAGCTGAGATCGTACTTCTGGATCATGGATTATACGCGGATCTTTCAAATGAATTTCGTTGGGAATATTCAAAGCTCTGGTTAGCAATTTTGGATAGTAACAAAGCTGCCATGCAGACACATTGTGCTAATTTAGGGGTGGCGGATCTCTATGGCCTGTTGGCCTGTATGGTGACCGGTAGGAGTTGGGATACCATAATGTCAGGGTTACAAAAAACCAAATACGATGCTCATGAGAAAAAAGTTTTCCAGCAAGAAATACCAAAGTTATTGCCTGAAATTAGCAACGTCTTGGAGAGAGTAAACAGGCAAATGTTATTAATTTTTAAAACAAACGATTTGATGCGCTGCATCGAATCTAATCTTAAAACAGAATCAAGGATGTCGGCGATGATGGAAATGTCGAAATGCTGTGTGCATTCGGTTTATGGAGAAAAATTCAATTCCTGCACGAATTCCTGGTCAAAATTAAAGCTCACTGTGTCCAAACAGTGGATGTTATTTAAGCTGTCGGTATATTACATGTATTTAGGAGTAACAAATTTTGATTTAATGGAATCTGTGAACTCGTACATGAACAACAATTTTTATGTCTTGTAACAAAGGATTTGTTTAGAGCAAATATATAGTTCATTGTGATTGAACAAATATGCTGTAGAAATACCGTGAAATCATTTTTGTTGCCGAATTATATTATTTTGTATTAAAAGTTAGTAAAATTTGGAGCAATACGAGTTTTCAAAACATTCTTGTAGAATAAATACGAGGACAAATAAATATTTCGTATTTATCATAAAATATAATACTAACATGATAAACCGTTTCTTTGCTAACAGTGAAATGTTTTCATTATACAGATGTCTATTTTTGTTATAAATTGAGCAATGTTGCTGTGCCATATGCTCAAATTGTTGCATTCAATAGTTAAAGAGCTAAGTCATATATTTTTTTATAAATCTGTACATATCCTCTCTGTATATAATTCGTAAAATCAGTATTTCTAATTTATTGCTTTTCAATGCTGAAAGTCCTCGAAAATGTATGGTTCCTTGCAAAAATATGACAAATGTAAGCAGTTAGAAAAATTGTTCTTATTATATCGTGCTGTAAAAACCACATCACGTTTTGTATTCACTCTCTTCAGTTGACTAACATATTAATGTACAAATTTTTAATGGCCATTAAATATACTGGGGAAGATTGACAATATGCTAGAATTTTTTATGTAATAAAAAAGAATATATCCTTATACATTTTATGTTTTGCGTTTTCTTTAACCAAACGAACCATTAATGAAGATATATGCCATAATTTCCTATGTTAGGAACTTGTATCGAGCACAAATTAAATATATTAAAAATTTATATTAAATATTGAATTCTGATTCTCCATACTCCTTGCTTGCTATTATTAAGGCTTCTGGAAAGTTCTATCCGTTCTCCAACAAAAGAAAATAATACATTTACACTAATAAATATTAATAAATGTATTGAAAAACTATTTATTTTTGTGTACTATTTCCTTCTATATGAAAAATCGAACTTTCTGGAAGACCAAATACAATTCTGGTAGTCTATATCTCTCGTTAGCTATATACATCGTCCCTGTATTATTGATCCATTATGTTGTACGTGCGACGATGCTATAAATATATGTATACATGTATATGCGCATGTGTGCATGCTAGGACGCATTTACCCATAATCAAATTCAACAAATATCCCTTTACATGACATTTAATCATGACATTTAATAAAATTTCGCTTGACTAAAGTTCAAGGGAATTATTTCCAAAAGGTTTTCCCCGAATTTAACGGAATTCAGGAATAAATGCAACCTCGCGTCATACCGTTACTGCGTCATTCGATTAGTCACGCAATTACGACTTATGTGTATACGTTGATGCATTGTACTAATAATAAAAGGAGAATCACGTCATTTTCTAGTATGATTAATAAAATAAAATAAACGAAAAGCATTGTTAAGCGTGTAGAAAATTTTGCATGATCTAGCCTTCTGCAAATCATCCATTTTCTTTTTCATTTGAGAGCGTCCTTTTGCATTTCTATCCTGTACTCAAGCTCTCACGGTTTTTATGTATCGAGGCAGGTATAGCTTAAGAAAGGAAATACCAAATAGCCAGAAAAGAAAGCGTACCTTTCCATCTGTGTTCCAGTGTGTGCGAGAGACGCTTAGTTTTACCAGCGTTGCCACGTCTTGCAATTTGTATGTGGAACATTGAATCCATAATATTACGATTGACCAATAAATTAATATGTATAACTACTTTTTCATACATTCTCTTTCCCAATATAATGATTATCTTCTGAAATATATAAAATATACTCTATTCCAACAAGAAAAATGGCATATTATATGGTAATTTTGTAGATATTTCCTCTGATTTCCAACTAGCTTTACTTTTACCTTAAATATAAATACTGCGCCATAATTTAATTAACATATAATTAATGTATTTCACCGTAGAATGTAATTTTGTGAACGCTACGTTTGCTCAACGTCGCAAAACGTAACGTTTGCACAACATTGCATATCTATTCCAAGTAAAAATGGATGGCTGCCGATGCGATTTATATGTTTACCTTTCGCTGAAGAAAAGTTTATTATACCTATAAATGCTGCAAATTTATCCAACTATCTGTGCTGATGAATAAAGCCTTCAAATAAATAAGGATAAAATCGATTCATGTATGGCGAGAGGATCTGGCAACGTCGGAAATTATCCGCAACGGAAGGGCGTCTGACGCTG
Source organism: Cerceris rybyensis (assembly GCA_910591515.1). Classification (NCBI taxonomy): domain Eukaryota; kingdom Metazoa; phylum Arthropoda; class Insecta; order Hymenoptera; family Crabronidae; genus Cerceris; species Cerceris rybyensis. The sequence goes on from OU342797.1 coordinate 1,132,687, forward strand.
CAGCAGGACTTAAACGAGTGGTGAGGGTAAGCCGCAGAACTCTTTCCTACGCCGGTACGCGTTTCCTGAAAATTGCTTACATTAGCAAATACAATGATATAAGTAAAAAAAATTAGCGTGAAAATTATCAATTATATTTTTACTATCGAATTATGTAAATTATTGTTAAAACACATACCGAGAAATATTCTAAATATTGATTTCTTTGGGGAACTACTTTCTATTGATCGCGCGTAGGGACACCACATAACGGAGCATTCGGGGATATATAAACCCCTCCAAGGGGCGCAGCCCTGGTATTTCCTGAGTCATCTTTAAGCGGTGAAGACTGTATCTAGCTCGTTAGTTTTTAAAGTAACGTTTTCTCGTGGTTTTTTTGCGGGACCATTCTTCTACGGTTCTTCTCGACAAGAAACACGAGCCAGATACAGGTTGGTGTACCTCTTACTTATTCAATAACTAGGTGAAAAACGAAGGTACAGTTCCAAGACAATTGTAAGGGCGTGATTTATCATACGTTTCGAAGCTGTATATCGTCATCTCGAAAGAAAACTACAAGTGCAAGAAAACGGTCCTCCAAGGAAAAAGTATTGAAGACTTCATTGAGACTGGAAAGAAAAGCGTGCAGGTTCGTTACAATCTGATTTTCTTCTTCAAAATGGTGGCGTCATCGAGACCTCGAGAATTTGACGTTGATAAGCCAAGTCATACCGAACAATTGGCAAATTGGATCAGTAGAGTACGTTGCAAGAAACTTCTTTGTCGGCGAAATCGGAAACGCGATTTGCGCGTCGAAGCTGTGCTAACTTGTGCTCTCTTCAAAGCTGAACATGAGCTGCGTACTAAGCAACTTTCGAGGATTACAAGATGGCAGCAGTTCAGGAAGCAATTCTTGAAAGACGATTACTCGGACTGCCACTTTTACAATGGCGAAGACCCTGACGATTCAAAGTCTTTTCAAGAGAATAATCCTTGGCAAGGACCACTGTGCGCAGAATTGACCAGTTTAGATAATTTTATGTCTAAACTGGGTGAAATAAAATCGACGCTGCAGCGATGAAGAGACCTCGAAGAAAGAGGACGACCGGGCCTGAAAAGCCCGCGAACGTCTGGATTCAAATTGTGAAGAATGCAGATCCGTCGCTGGAATTTGGTGCACGGACGAGGCACTGACGACGGATTCCTGACCCTTATTATATGGCACCGTGCGCCGGTGCTGTGGGACTAGAAGTCGCATCACTATCCTGGTGTATATCTGGGTATTTTTTACTTGCAGTCTCGCCGTTTGAGATGGCAATGGGACAGGCGGAGGGAGTTGCTGTTTGCAGCGATGCTGGGTGTACCTCTGGAACCTGAGATTCCATGCTTTGGTCTCTACGCCTTTCGTCGGTTTGGTTTGTAAACTGTATCGAAACCACTGCATTTCTTTACGGAGTTTTTTTGTAAAAACAAACTTTCATACATTCGGAAAAAATATGTATAAACTTATAGCGGTAAAAATTCGATAATATTTTCATCTTTTCAGAAACTTATTGCAGTCTCGTTGATTTTTCATAATTGTATGTTTGTGTAAAACATGTAAATTAACTTCTCTAATGCGATACAGTTCTGTTTTATAGATAAGACTTAATTGCGCCATAAGGTACTTAATTTTAGTCAATTATTTCTATGCACAGAATTTCAATGATATTGTATAGTTAATTCTTTCTTTTGTAATCTATATATATTGTTATACAGCAGAAGAGGAGGAGCGAAAGTGTCCATAAAAAAAAAATAAATGTCATAAAAAAAAACGAAGTACAAATTTTCAGAACAATTTCTCTTCATTATTCGCCATATTATTAATACCGAAAATCCTTTTCAGTCTGGCATACACCTTACAAAATTCTAACGCACGCAAGAGAACCGCACAAATGTCGTCAAGGCTGTTGGCCGTCGTCGGTGACGTCATTGGCCTGTCTATATAACCGATAAGAGTGAGAAAATCGTGGTGAGAGGATTATTTGTATGGGACGAAAAGAGGGGGAAAAAGGTCTTTGTTTCTAGCAAGTCACGCACGAAGCGTTGTGGGCGACTCATATCCAACCGTCTTACATTCGCACATCCGTCTATCGACCAAACATCAACTAGTCCCAATATCATCCAGCGCAATAAAGGCTCACTGCGACAAACGGCGACAAAACTCCAAGTCCTGTTTTGGTGAGCTCTAATCCCTTTTGTCCGTCACCTGCGCAAAACGTGTTTTCTCAGGTCCAGGGACAGGTTCTCCCCGATGCAAACGCCGCAAACTCATATACTGGGCGTTGCCACTTAGAACACACGACTGTGTCACCCACAAACAACTTCACTGTCCCATTTCAATTAGGATAAAAGAGCCCCGTGGTATGGAGTATACCTGCTGCATGTCTGTCGTGAACGGGGACGAGCCCAAAGGCCGATTTACTTTATCGCAAGTAGCAACAAACAAAACCACAATCTTAATTTTCATAAGAGCATGTGTGGAATATGAAAAAAAAAGAGAATTGGCTCGAACATAGTAGGAAATTTCTTTACCTCTTTATGAGCGTTTTGTTGCGTTTATGGATCGTTGCGTCGCGAAGATAATCGTATTTCCACAGATTTGAAAGAGGGAGAGAAAAGTGAGAGGAGAAAGGGGACACGGTGGTTCCTGTACTTCTGAATCCCTCTGGCGCTTTAACGAGAAGGTCGAGAAGATTCGCGTAATGTGTGTTCTAGATCAGGAAGTAAAGATTCGTTCTCGGTGTTGGGGAAGATACCCAGAATGATTGTACAGGCGAAGGAGATTTAGAGAGGTATCGGTTGAAAGTAACAATTAACCTGATGCGAATATAGAGTATTTAGAAAACTTTATGTAACAAGTTTCTCTTTACGTCTGTGGATATGTTTTTTGGGGTGTTTTGGGGGGCATGTCGAGAAATTTTTTCACTGCAGAACCATACACACGAACGACAATATACCCGGACTTCTTGCCACCCCTTTCCAACGAAATTAGGAATTTTCTGGAGTATGGAAGATGGCAGAAGATATACGATTGAATTACACACTCTTAACAAAATCTGTAAAACAGTACGAAATGATTCGTTGATATTGTTTCTGTCAAACTGGAATGATGCAATATTGTTTTGAGCCACGAGAGAGAATATGTTCGATATATTTGGATGCAGAATTACGAGTCTGTCGCAACGAGGTTTGATTTGGATGGCTTAAAAGAATTTTGCCGTTGTTGTATCAATCAGTATTACGATTTTATACGACTTTATCATTGTACCATGTACGTTTCTTGGGAGATTCTGTTGGGTTGCTTTTGTTTGTACCACAGGAGTACCTGAAAAATGGTTCTTGCACTGCGATGCCTGACAATACGGCGAAGCGAACTTTCTCTTGCTGGAGCTTGTCGCCTCGTAAAAAGGTATATCTTCCAAAAGAAAAAAATCTATGAGCAGCGGGGGAGAAAGGGGGATGGGTAAATGTTATGTTCCAGCTGTTACTGCTAGAGGTGCGTGTAGGTTCTACTCGAGACTGCACTTTAGAATACTTAAACCGGATCCTGACACCTTTTGTTACTGCTGTGATACTTTTGACGAGAAGTTTCCGATATCATCGAAAATTAGTGTATATTTGAAATGGGTAAAAAAGTGAGAAACCGGGAGAGAAACCACCATGGACGGAGGTAATAGTTTCGTACAAAAGACCATTAAAATGTGGAATGCATACTGGTAGAATTTTAAATACCGAAAAGAGGAGGTGAAGGACGATGGGTGTGGGCGTGCAAAATGTTATTCTGAGCTACAGGAACGATGATGATGCTGCGGGTATATACTTTTTGTCAGAATGGGAGAAAGAAAATGCTTTGGACGTTGGACATTTTAATTATGGATGACGTGGACGACTTTGTTAGGGAATATAAACATAATTGAACGTGTCTTTCACATAGAACGAAAAACGTAACGATACGTTCTCATTAGCCCGAACGAGAATAACGATAATTCGAGAATGAAATACGACGTAAGGTACGAACCTTTATTAGCACATTTTCGCCCAATTATTTAGAATCTGCGGAATAAGTACACTCGTGGTGGTTACCCTTAATGCCGACACGAAGAGCAACAAACGAAGAGACGAAAACTGTAAACACATTCTGGATCAGACAATGGAGAAAACATATAACCGATACTATCTTAAATAAGGCATTCTAGATCGAGACGATCCAGTAATACTACTTTATCTTTAGATTCGAATAGCAGGTTCCGATGGAGGTATACTTGAAACGTATTTTTTTTCCTTTTTTCAAACTACATGGTTTGTTGTGTATCGTTATGAATTTTTCTACATTTTATGGTAAATGTTCTATAGGGTGGGTGGGGGCGGGGATGAATGGTAAAACGATGTTGCCTTTTTTCCACAGAATTACGTTAGCGGATGCTGTGTATTTAAGCAAAACTTCCATTCGTTAAATCACTCGAAGCATGGTAGCAGAGCATGGTAGTTATGTCATGATTTATATCTTTGATCGATGAAATACATCCATGATAGAATCGTTGGAATATATGTGAGAGAAATTGTGTATTTGGGTATCGAGCGTGGGCGGATTATAAAATTTGCTTCAGGAGATGCTGAAAGTATCGTATACGAAGTCGGAGAGTTTTGTGTAGCCAGTCTTGGTTCTACTGGAAGACCATGTTGCTGCAAAAAAATGCATCTTAACATGTATGTATTGTGCACAGTCGAGAGTTCAAGTTTCCCTAGATTGTTGTTCCTACAATCGGAAAAAAATGGGAGAAAGGTAGGAGGAGATTGTCGAGATCATTTTTGAAGAATTTGAAATTACGGAAATCGTCAAATTTTCGAGAGGCATTGTTGAAATTCGTTAAGGTTCTATAGCGGAGAGCAAAAGATAATTAAAGGTATTTAAAGTATGTAGAGATGAAAGAACAAAGTACACTGCTGTATTTCAAGTAGAGAGAAACTCAGGAAAGTTGACGTCGCCGGATTTAGATATCAGGTAATTACTAATCGTAATTTTCAGTAGTTCACAATAATCTCAATGATAGTAAAAAGTTCAAAGTACGTTTCGAAAATCTAGTCAAAGACTCAAACACAAGGTATGTTTCCAGATCCTTTTGTCTATTGTCGATGATCAAAAATTAAATCTATATAACGCTGAAATAACGCAAAGTAGAATATCGTTAAATGAAGCTTCTTGTGATATGTGCTAAAACTGAAATGATAGTGACGAGTTTAACATTCATTGGATAATGTGATCACGTTGTTGGAATTCAAAGGCACTAAGGGCTGAACTGTTTCTATAAGAACACATGGAATTATTCTTTAGGAGATCTTTTCAAATATTGTGTGCGCAAGTTTTATCATGCTGTCTCGTCACGCGTTCCAAGTTCAATTGTGTAATGTGACATTAATAAGTGCACCAGAGTTTTATCGTAGTTAATTGCGATGCATATTATTGCTATTGCTGTTAAAGCTTTGATGTTCGTTAGTTCTGTGCTCACGTGATAAGAACAATAATTGACTTTCCTCAAGAATGCAGCCAAAGCTCGAGCTTTTTACCATGAACATTATAATTGATTGATGCCTGGCATATAATGATATTCTACAAAATATTTGGATAAAACTAGGAAATCAGTTTTAGAAAATGGCTTTTAAATTCTAGTAGGATATCGGTGAGTGAATTAAATTGGCCGTGCAATGCATAAGTTTTCCAAGTTTCACAAATGTAAGTTGAGGTTCAATGATGTTATATGTTAGAACTTTTGTTATATAATTAGCTTGTGATCGATTAGAATGCTCTGAGTGCTGTTGTGTATTATGCTTCTGAGAGCTTTTGTTGACTGAAACACTTACGAGACTTTTTGTAACAAATTTCCTGCTTACGCAGTTTTACTGTACTGCTATGAGATTGTACACTATTTTGCAAATAAATCAAGTTATTTAGGGGGGTCGGGAATGGGGGGGGGGGGCAACTAATCATTTTGCCAATTTAGGAATGTTGCGGAATACAGCATTTTCAAAACTTCTACCCGAAAGAAACGGTTCACGCACCCGCAAAGGAATAACTTAGATTCATGATCGTGAAAACTGAAGATATTTCTCGAAGATTTTGGTGGTTTCGCTACATTCATACTCATTTAAACTTCGCAGTATAAATTACACGTTACGTTCAACGTCAAGGTACCCCACAAGATTATTCCAATCAAACGTTATTTGCAGAATTCTGGAATTCTCAACAGGAATGATTCTGATCTATTGTTGAAAGAATGTGTGATGATAGTGCAAAGCCTTCGTATCCTTGGATCTTTTTTGAATCTGAATCTAGTATTCCATGAAAGTTGATCAGGGCATTGGAACTTAAAAATGAAACGAAATCCATAGGAAGATAGATATCGATAAAATTCCAAGTATTGAGAATTTCAAAGTCGGAAGTTAATATCAAGGATTACCTATGTTAGAGCCACGAATGCAATAATTTTCAAGATACAATTCAAATCTCTGGAAATTTAAAAAGCGTCAATGGTACCCGAAGAGAGATTGCCAGGCGTGAGTTACTTTATTCCCATCGATACCCTCCCCCCGTGTTAACCAAGTGTTTTAGAAAATCCGGTCGTGAAATCGCGCGCAGCAGATCAAGACAACTATGGAAGATCGAGCTGCTTAACGATTTGGTTGGTGGACATCATCGCCTCGTCGCGATGACTTCCTTAACGTTCTCCAAATCATCGTCGATGGCGTTCCAATACCCGCTTACCCATGCTATTGGGCTTGGTTTTCGGTTAACCGTGATTTTCTCGAGTGGCCCGGATGACTTCGGAAGAGGTTTTTCATTCCGGAACCTCCGAGGCTCTACACAAATCGTTTCCGTCGTAATACGTCCTCCGGTGAACGACTGCCCTGCGCGAGAAGGGGGGACTTCGAGGCGGACCCGTTGGACACGCGTATCTCTTCCCAAAATTCCTCCTGATCGAAGTTGGATCGTTGTTGCGTCCTTGTACGGGAACATTCTATGGGAATATTGCTGGCTGTTTCTTCAAAGCGTGTACGAGAACACGAGCGATCATTGCGAGCGGTCGACAGCATTGGATTTTCTGCTTTTCTAAATAGGCTTTCCTAACAATCTGGCCTTACCGCTGAAACTTCAGTTGCGGCTGTTGCAGAGTTCCAGCAAAAAAGCCTTCCCTCTTATTTTAAAAAGGTTTGTGTCTTTGGTTTAATGTGCACTTTATGGGGACGTAAATGTTCAAGTTAAATAATCTTGAAAATCTTTCTGCTTTCAGATTTGTTTTCTCAGATCTTGCGAGCTGACGATAGGCCGTTTCTGTTATTCTTTAAGTTTCCTCTCCTACGCTTTCTTTGCTTCTCTTATTACCTTTTCGACATTTGGTTCTGCGTACGTATGATAAAAAATAATATTAAAAAAAAGAATACGAAAAAAAAAGATTAAAAAAAGATGAATAAAATAAAAATATTAATAAAAGAAAAATTGAAAAAAAAGATTAAAAAAATTAAAAAAAAAGAAAAATTAAATACAAATGAAAAGATATTAAAAGAAAATAAACGAAAAGATAAGTAAAAAAAAAAGAAATAATAAAAAAAATTAATGCAGAAAATAATAAGGTTAAGAAAAAAATAAGTAAAAGATTTTAAAAGGGGGAGGGAATTTCAGCGAACACACTCTTAGGTTCACAAGAAAAGGATTTGAGAAAATTCTTCACTCATCACTTTCGACGAAGAACAAACATCATCGTGGGACTTCCTGGGTCATCGCTGAAGAGGACTTCGCCGAGGGACTTCCTGGGTCATCGTAGAAGAGGACTTCACCGAGGGTCTTCGAGGGATTTCCTGGGTCATCGCAGAAGAGGACTTCGCAGAGGGACTTCCTGGGTCGTCGCAGAAGAGGAGCCATCACGTGGAACTTCGTGGGACATTCTTGAAGGACTTATCATTGCCGAATTCCATGGAATCAGCAGCGGAGGATCATCGTGGGACTTCAAGGACTTCCAAGGAGATCATCGCAGATTCTGTTGGACATCGTGGGACACTCTAGGACACTGCAGAAGAAGAGGTTTTATCGTGGGACTTCAAGGACTTCCAATAAAAGAGGATCATCGTGGGACCTTCCGGAGCATCGTAGAAGATCATCATGAGACTTTCCAGGACATCCGCGCCGAAGAGGATCGTCGTGGGACATTCCAGGACATCGCAGAAGAGGATCATCGCGTGGGACATCCTAGGACATCGCAGACGAGGATCATTGCGTGGGACATCCTAGGACATCGCAGAAGAGGATCATCGTGTGGGGCTTTCCAGGACGTCGCAGAAGAGGATCATCCCGTGGGACATCGTAGATGAGGATCATCCCGAGGATCGTACCGTGTGGGGCTTTCCAGGACGTCGCAGAAGAGGATCATCGTTTGGGACATTCCAGGACATCGCAGAAGAGGATCATCGTGGGACTTGCGAGGACATCGTAGAAGAGGATCTTTCGTGAGACTACCCGGGGCATCGCAGAAGAGGATCATCGTGGGACTTCTTCCAGGACGTCGCAGAAGAGGATCAACGCGGGACTTCAGGGAACGTGTGGCCCATAAATGAAAACCATATAGTACTATCACCCACAACTTTAGTGAGGCATCATTGAAGATTAGTATAGAGAACATAGAAAAATCTTACGTGAGACAAAACATGTTAGAATGTCTAAGAAATTTAATCAAAATTAATTCAAAATTATTTCTCACTTATATTACGTATGTTATCGGGATTCAGTATATAGAATTCGAATATAACTTGTAATTTGTATTACACTACTAAATTCGAGAAACTGTTAAAATTGACAACGTAGATCTAGTGTTACGTAGGCTTAATATTTTTTATCTTCAGTGCGTACAACAACGATGGGACTATTCATCATCTAATTCTTCGCGGGACTTCTAAGGGCTATACGAAGATTTTTTATTTTCCAAGGTCGTAGTGATTTGAGATGAAGAACATTCTTAAAAATCAATATTTAATACAAATTTTTATAAGTGAAAGTTCAAGAGTGATTTGTGTTTGTGCCAATTTCTTTTTCAGAATTTCTGTATATATATGTTTTAAGTTGTTAGAAAGAAGTGTTAGGAATATTATCTTTATATTTTAAATTGGCAGCTATATATTAGATCATGTAATAGTATAATTTTCCACTTAATGTTTAATTTTTCAGACTACTCTTTTATATTTCAGATTTAGGATATAATTAACTACATATTGGGAGAAGGGGGAGTCTAATTTACTTGTATATTTATTTTTATATTTTAAGTACCGTTTTAAGTAGTAATAAATTTTATCTGTGATGACTGAAATAAATTGAATACAAATAGAATTATTTTTAAGCAAATTTTGTATGTAATACCTGATGATAAAATAAATATTGTTTATTCAATATGAGTCTTTTGTTAATACCTTCACTTCCTGAGTAGAGACTAATCCTTTTGCCACAGACTTCAACTCTTCTATCGTTACGTTAACGGTCGCACATTCGTTTAGAGGAAATGGAGCTTCGCGAACACGTGACAATTAAATAGAAAGTTTAGATAACGCAATTTCTTAATAGCCATTAGTATATTTCAAGAACTGGATAAAGGTCGTTCAGATAAATATATATTTTCTATATGTATACATTAATTAAAAAATTCTCTAACTACAAAAAGGAAATCTTAAACTGTCCTAAGCATTTTAGCTTCCCTAGCTGCTTGCAATTCTGCCTTAAACTTTGTTAACGCTGCATTTCTCTCTTCCAAAAATGCTGCATATTCTTCGGGATCTAATTTATCTACAACTTGAATCCCACAAGTTCTAGCAATGCCAACTAGCATTTGACAAATCTCCTGTAACGACAATAGCGCTAACGGCGGGTCTTCCGATTTGATAACGGCGATCTCGTATAAATGTTTAAATGTTATTTTACCGGCTATTTCGCCTGTTGCAAATTAAAATAATTACTAAACAATTACACATTTGTCCTAATTAATGCTATAAAATATGAAATACACCTTTTATTGTTCTTGCTCTTTCTATTCCGGCTGCTTGTTTTAAATAATAAGTCGTTGGAGGTTTATGGATTACTAATTGATATGATCTATCTGGATTGACTTTAACACGGCATGGTAAAGGTATACCCTCCTTATATTCCGCAGTTTTTTCATTAAAATCCTTAACGAATGAAGCTATATCGATGTTTCTCTAAAAAGAAAAATATTACAATTAATGATACATTTAGTTAAAGCTTAGAAATGCTAAACATGTTCTAGTCAGACAAGTTTAATTATTTATAACATTTCTAGCGTGCAACATCATAAGCATTTAGATGTTCAGGTTTTCCCTGCCATTGTTTACTGAACACTAGTCTGAGATTTTTAGCTTTAAGTTGCAATGCTAATAACAAAATTTTCTGTCATAAATATTATTAAAATGTGTGATAAACTTTTATTTGTCTCTCCAAAAGAAAAGTCTAACCTGTCCAAGCTGTGATCCAAGTGGCGGACTAGAGTTTGCCAATCCCGCTGGAATGGTTACTCGCAATTTCGATGAATGTTCCACTTTCTTCGGCTCCTTTCTAATAGTCCTCACTTTTTGCGCTGATTTTAACATTTTCGTTGTTTTATAAACAAATCTTCAGCCGTTCTATGCTCTCACAGAGCCAACTTGTGAGAAATCTTATGCCGTGTCCATAACGCGCGATGATTGCAGTTGTATTTACTTTAAAATGGCCTCTTAAATTTAATAGACGCATTTTCAACAGAATCGACAATACATGCATTAGAAATCAAGCTTTTCAGGTGGCCCGGAGTAAACATAACATACAATTGACAGTACAAGAGATATAAAATACTTTGGAAAAGCGGGACTATTTATTAAAACACGATTGGGCATTTGAGATTTTAACGAAAAGTACTTAATAATTCCGTCACAATGGGCAAACGTCAACATCAGAAAGATAAAATGTAAGATATCAATGATTAGTAGGGTTATTTCTTTATATTTGTATACTCATTTTCGTTATTAATTCAGGTATTTAACATACACCGAATGGACAACATTATATGGTGGAAAAAAGTCTGGAAATTCAGAAGATAGCGAAGACACAACGTTTCGACGTCTACCGTATGATCACTGTTGCCTAAGTTTACAGCTGTTCGAACATCCTTATTGTGACCTACAGGGGAATGTGTTTGAATTGGAAGCAATACTAGAATATATTAAAAGATACAAACACAATCCTGTTACGGGAAAACCACTAGATCCAAAGACATTAATAAAATTAAGTTTTCATAAAAATGCAGAAGGGCAGTATCATTGCCCGGTACTGTTTAAATTGTTCAGTAAACATTCGCATATTGTTGCTATTAAAACAACTGGAAATGTATTCTCTTATGAAGTAAGCGGTATATTCCAATATTTTTAATTTGTGTGTATTAATACATACTCTAATATTGAAAAAAATCTATTTAGGCTGTGGAACAATTGAACATAAAGGCACGCAATTGGAAGGACCTGATGAATGACCAACCCTTTACGAGAAAAGATATCATCACGATTCAAGATCCCAATAATGCTACGAAATTCAATTTGTCTACTTTTCATCATATTAAAAATAATATAAAAGTTGAAGACGAAGGTGTTATTGTATTTTTTTTTTAAATTTCTTACTGTCGTAATTTTTGAAGAATTATTTCGTGAATTGTAAAATTAATGCCGATATTTCAGAAACTATAAAGGATCGAAATAATCCCAATGCAAAGCTCAAAACTGTCTCTATGGAGACTAAAGAAATATTGGCTGAACTGGACAGAGAGTACAAGCAAAAGGAGACTGCTGAAGTAGTAACAAAACCGAAGGCTGATAAATTTAATGCCGTTAGTAAAGCAATTATATACTTCAATGCTAAATTTGATTGCACGGAAAACGACTGAAAAAGGAAGTTCGACTTGGATTTTTATGTTTTTTCATAGGCTCATTATTCTACGGGCGCAGTAGCTGCAAGTTTCACTTCTACCGTGATGCCAACGGAGACAACGCATCAAGCAGCAGTTATAGCTGAAGATTTAGTACGATACGAACGAATTAAAAAGAAAGGTGATTAATAACGGTAATCTTCCTACTGGAATTACTTTCTGTTCAATAAATAATAATCTTTTATCAGGATACGTAAGATTAGTCACAAACTTTGGATCTTTAAACCTGGAACTACATTGCGATCTTGTTCCAAAGACTTGTGAGAATTTTGTGAAACTCTGCCAAAGCGGATATTACAATGGCACAAAATTTTATAGATCCATACGAAATTTTATGGTCAGTATAAGTATCTTTTGATATAAAACATGAGAAATCCAGATAAAAGAAATCAATAAATCATATTTAGATACAAGGTGGCGATCCAACGAATACAGGAAACGGTGGTAAATCAATTTGGGGGAAAACTTTTGAGGATGAATTTAAACCGAACTTAGTTCATCAGGGTAGAGGAATACTGTCAATGGCAAATTCTGGACCAAATACCAACGGATCTCAATTGTAAATCATCGTAAACTTTTGTATTCGAAGGGAAAACGTGAATACAAATTTATGGAGATCTAATTGCATTCCGTTCTATTACAGTTTCATCACGTTTCGATCGTGTAGGCACTTAGATCGCAAACACACCATTTTTGGAAAAATAGTCGGTGGATTGGATACTTTGAGTGCCATTGAGAAAATCGAGGTGGACAACAAAGACAGACCGATAGAAGATATTGTCATTCAGGGAGCGCACGTTTTTGTCGATCCTTTTCAAGAGGCTGACGATCAACTCGTGGCTGAACGCGCGGCAGAAGTCGAGAGATTGGCTCAGGAAGCGGAGAAAAAGAAATCCGTTAATAGGTCGGAGAAAAGTGACGTTTTAAAAGTATACAGATCTGGCGTAGGGAAATACGTCAATATGGAAATGGGACAGGAGAAGTAAAGTCGTATTTTACAACGAAGCTTTAAATTTCTAGAATCAAGATTAATGTTAATCCTATTTTACAGAACGGACAAAGCAGATCAAAGCTCTGAAACAGCTGCTAAGAGAAAGAAGCTTGCAATGAATTCTTTTGGAGATTTTTCCTCCTGGTAAACAAGAATCTATTTTCCGTTTTATTGCAAACTTGTAAAAGGCACTACAAGGATTAAACATCGCCAACTCAGAATGTTATGTACATTTGAAATATAAAAAGTTACGAACACGGAACAACTTCGTGTATTTTATCAATGTATTATTGTATCACACCTCTGTAAATAAAATATTTGAGATGTTTGACATACAGGAAGACTTATTGCAAATAATACTATCCTTTGACGATTTGTTACATCTTTCCTGCTGACTATTATTATTACTTGTGTTTTAAGAAGAGATATATATTCAGCATGATTTAATAACGAATGGCATAAAGAAATCGGTAAAGAATAAAAGGAACGACTTGCTGTTATTACGCATAAATAGAAATAAAGAAAATGATCGTTACGATTGTTTGAATTTCGTACTGCTGCAGCGCGCAGGCTCGTGGCGCCGTGGCGAAGTAGTGGCGCTGCAGTCGTCTTCGAAAGTTTTCCTTGCTTTGTTGAAGAAACGTGTGCTCCAGCATTTAATTCGTTTTTTGGTAAGAATTTTTCAAGGCTTGTGCCCGAATTCTACTCTAAATTGCTCATTAGAATGTCGTTTATCCGAATATAACATTGAATCCTTGATTTCTTCTTCCTTTCCAGTGAAATGTGGCTCAGGCTTTTCCTCTCTCGTCGAACCGTACACTGCTGCGATTCACAATAGAATATTTCGGAATATGTAAGTTTCTTTTCTTTCATTATGACATAATGCGAGCATTTCCTAATATGACGATTCGAGATGTATCTGTTCCGTTATTCATTTCAACGGTAAAAAAGTAAAATTAATGTATAAGTGCAAAAGAGTTGTACTTTTCTTTCGTGCCTATTTTACCTATTGCTATCATGGCGTCTGCGCAGAAGTTGCGTGCGCATGCACTGCACAGACGCGGAGGCAGAGCGTCCGACATCTTGGAAAGTTTCCCTCGTTCGGTTGTAGAGACTAGTGCTCCTCCGTTTTATAAATTTTCGGTACGAAATTTTCAAAAACCGTGCTCGAATTGTAATCTCAGTTAGTCTTTAGTACTTGGGCGTTCGAATGTGATATTAAGTCGTGTGTGTCTTCTTTTTTTTTGGACGACAGGAGGAAAAGCGGTGGTCGACCGGGACGCTGCTGCGATTCGCCGTCCAATACTTCAGCATACGTGAGTTTCATTTCTTCTATTACTACATAGTGCACGCTATTCGTAATATTAAGATTCGAACTATCCCAACTTTGTTATTTATTCTAACGATAGACAAGTAGTATCAATGTATAATTGCAAAATAGTATTTTTCGATGGTTCGAATCTGCCTTCTCTTGTCTCTTTCTCCTACGTCATTTTGTGCCATCATGGCGTCTGCGCAGAAGTCGTGTGCGCATGCACTGCTCAGGCGCAGAAGCAGAGCGTCCGACATCTTGGAAAGTTTCCTTCGTTCGCTTGCAAAGATCAGTGCTCCTCCGTTTCATTCATTTTCGGTAAGAAATGTTCAAAAACCGTGCTCGAATTGTAATCTCAGTTAGTCTTTAGTACTTGGGCGTTCGAATGTGATATTAAGTCGTGTGTGTCTCCTTTTTTTTTGGACGACAGGAGGAAAAGCGGTGGTCGACCGGGACGCTGCTGCGATTCGCCGTCCAATACTTCAGCATACGTGAGTTTCATTTCTTCTATTATTACATAGTGCACGCTATTCGTAATATTAAAATTCGAACTATCCCAACTTTGTTATTTATTCTAACGATAGACAAGTAGTATCAATGTATAATTGCAAAATAGTATTTTTCGATGGTTCGAATCTGCCTTCTCTTGTCTCTTTTTCCTACGTCATCTTTTGCCATCATGGCGTCTGCGCAGAACTCGCGTGCGCATGCACTGCTCAGGCGCAGAAGCAGAGCGTCCGACATCTTGGAAAGTTTCCTTCGTTCGCTTGCAAAGATCAGTGCTCCTCCGTTTCATTCATTTTCGGTACGAAATTTTCAAAAACTGTGCTCGAATTGTAGTCTCAGTTAGTCTTTAGTACTTGGGCGTTCGAATGTGATATTAAGTCGTGTGTGTCTTCTTTTTTTTTGGACGACAGGAGGAAAAGCGGTGGCCGACCGGGACGCTGCTGCGATTCGCCGTCCAATACTTCAGCATACGTGAGTTTCATTTCTTCTATTATTACATAGTGCACGCTATTCGTAATATTAAAATTCGAACTATCCCAACTTTGTTATTTATTCTAACGATAGACAAGTAATATCAATGTATAATTGCAAAATAGTATTTTTCGATGGTTCGAATCTGCCTTCTCTTGTCTCTTTTTCCTACGTCATCTTTTGCCATCATGGCGTCTGCGCAGAACTCGCGTGCGCATGCACTGCTCAGGCGCAGAAGCAGAGCGTCCGACATCTTGGAAAGTTTCCTTCGTTCGCTTGCAAAGATCAGTGCTCCTCCGTTTCATTCATTTTCGGTACGAAATTTTCAAAAACCGTGCTCGAATTGTAGTCTCAGTTAGTCTTTAGTACTTGGGCGTTCGAATGTGATATTAAGTCGTGTGTGTCTTCTTTTTTTTTGGACGACAGGAGGAAAAGCGGTGGCCGACCGGGACGCTGCTGCGATTCGCCGTCCAATACTTCAGCATACGTGAGTTTCATTTCTTCTATTATTACATAGTGCACGCTATTCGTAATATTAAAATTCGAACTATCCCAACTTTGTTATTTATTCTAACGATAGACAAGTAGTATCAATGTATAATTGCAAAATAGTATTTTTCGATGGTTCGAATCTGCCTTCTCTTGTCTCTTTTTCCTACGTCATCTTTTGCCATCATGGCGTCTGCGCAGAACTCGCGTGCGCATGCACTGCTCAGGCGCAGAAGCAGAGCGTCCGACATCTTGGAAAGTTTCCTTCGTTCGCTTGCAAAGATCAGTGCTCCTCCGTTTCATTCATTTTCGGTAAGAAATTTTCAAAGATTGTGCTTGAATTCTTCTCCCTATCAGTCATTAGGGTTTGTACGCCGGGATATAACACTTATTCCTCAATTTCTTCTTTTTTCATGGCGAAAGGAGGAAAAATGCCAATCGAGTGCTCTCCCTGGTCGACCGGGACGCTGTAGCGATGCATTTTCCAGTACTCTGGATTTCGTGAGCATTATTTGTTCAATCATTTTTCGAGCAAACGCTTTACTCTGAAATGACAGTATACTTGAAAACATGCCCCGAGCCCAAGCTTAACATTTTTTTTTCAGCAACTAGAGGCCGCGCGCAATGCGGTCTTAGAGTCAGTGTTTGTTGCGTATTAGTTCCATTAGCTTTGTTTTTATGGAACACCTATCTCTAACATTAGCTTAAATTTAAATATCAAAATTTCTTAAAGAGCACCGTTGATCCTGAATTTCGCTATTAATGTAAAGTCAGCATCCATCCCACAAATAAAATATTATCGCGAAAGTAGAATCAGTGTTTGCACCGAAATTAAAAAGAATATGATACATTTATTCCAGAGCACCGTGGCTGTTATTGCAATATTTTTATCGCGAAGAAAGTAGAGTCATTCTTTCCGCCGAATATAAGAAAATCGGACGCGTTTTCTTCTACTTTACTTTTCGTACCGGTAGTAGAGTCAGTGAACTTCTGAAACCAAGTTTCAGAATTCCAGTTGGCAGATGTATCATCACCTGGACCACGAATTTCATTGTGTAAGTTGAATTCTTCAAAATATATAACCTCTGAAATACTCTCTTCCAGTAGCCACTTGAGGATAATTATTTTTAACACGAAACTTGGTTTCTGTTGCAGATTAGCTTATCCAGCCATCCATGGGTCAGTTTGCGGTGCCTAGCTGCCTGGGGGTCCACATCTTGTGAATTATTTTCTGCGATTGGTGAGTCGCATGCACTTAGATTCCTCCGGGAACCCAATTCATGCCGTAGGACGATTGGTCCGAATCGGCACGGGCGACTGGTTGTATACATTTGTGCGAGTACAGTGACCATGGGTTCGATAAATAGTATCTTACCCATGAAAAATTGCAATTTTAGGGTGTTTATTAGTTCAGGCTAGGTCTTCTTGTGCGTCGCGATTTCGCGGTGAATGAATGTTCGAAAACGATATGCTCGAGTCACAAATGAATTTCGTGAAATTAACTTTGCGCGAGTCGATTCCGAAGACGGATTTCTCATCCGACTTCACATTATATTTGTTCGAAGCATCGCGTTCATGAGGATTGTAACGCACAATTATGTGCTGTTTTCCGATTTTTTACGTTCACAATAATATCGAGCACCGGGAAAATTTGTTACAAAAAAGTGCAAGAAGACACTTCGCGGTGGACAGATTCTGGAATCGAAGTAACAATTTGAAAAGTCCTATCAATATCGTTTAAACTATTTACTTCAATGACGGAATCTTCCGAGATTTTTGCATGTCTTCAATCCAATAATTCAATATAAATGAGATCAATATAAAATTCAATACAATATTCAATATAATAAATTATTTGATCTTTGAAATTATTACAAGTATTCATAGTCGAGTCTTTGCCTTTCAATTAATAAATAACTTTCAATATTAATAAATAATTAATTTTTATGAATGAGTACTTTTGAAAAAGAAATGAAAACAGATCGTTAGACATTACTAATCTATCACTTTTTGAGCTCAGGATTTTCAGCACTAATTTGGTGAGCCTTAGCTTCTGCTCGTGTTCGCTTTTCAGCTCGGACATATTGGTATGCCCAGGTGCTATGCTAATAAGTCTGGGCGGCGGGCCGAGCCCTGGTAGGACTAATCATTTTAAGCGACTGACAATGTCAAGGCGAGTCGTGCACGACGTAATTTCCACGTTTGTGTGTTGTGATTAGGCCGTGGATCTTGCGTCGCATTTCAAACTTCTAAAAAACGAACGATAATTTGCCGTTCGTACTTGCTTAATTCCGAATTTTTCTAACAGGAACCTCCGCGATTAAAATTCGCAGTCGGTTTCACCGCATGGCGAATCAATTGGCGCATATGGTATTTGATATTGATTTCACGTAAAATTTAATGATACATGGATGAAGAATATATACCATATGCGTTACCGTTTTACTTACAAGTATTTCCAATTGTCTTGCACGACCTTTCGAAGGTCCGTGGTAACATGGTTCCCTTTTGCGCGAAGTAAACGATAGATTCATTAAATTACGCAATGTCCACTTTGCTTGTCAGTCGATTTCAGGAAATGGTACGTACACTTAGAGCATGAAAGTTGAGCACGGAGTCCGGGTGTCGGAGTCACCCCGGGGTGGCTCTCTAGTGTAGGCCCCTGCGCCCGGGCTCTTAAATGATGATCGTGAGTGAATGTTTTGTGATGCTTGAGACGCGATTTGCCATTTTAAATATAGGTGATAGGTAGGTAGGTAGCATACCATCTCGATTGTGTGTTTACGTTTGATTAAGTTAAGTAGGTAGGGCCAGGAGGTGAGGCTATCACAATCGCGCGCGAGTAGGGTGAGACGTCTACCCCTGGGATAAATCGTGCTCGAACGGATCCGGATCTCGTTCGGTCGCGATTCTTAGTTTTAATGTTTCAGCTTGCTCGAATATCATGCCAAAATTTGAAGCAACGCGAGCAATGGTGTAGGGACGGGGAGCAATTTTTGAAATCGCTGCTCGTCCTTGCATCGCTCGCGCGGTTGCATCGCGAAAGCTCCTCGGGGTAGCTGATAATTGTACATTTGCTGGCGAGATATTTGAGCAACGTTCCTGGGGCAGGAGCCCGAAAAAAGAAGAGGCATCCGCTGAAGAGGCCCCGACAAACTGTCGCAAGAAGGGGTCACAACGAATGGCTGACCATTTTCGAGTCCTCGGATTCTAGAATGGGGCGCCATTACTATTTTTTTAAATTTGTCACTGTACTCGCTTAGAGATTGTAGTAGTTAGTAGTCGGGTCGCGGGTTTGTTCGTATTAGCTCTCGCGAAATTAGCGTTGCGAATAGGAATGTGCGCGTTGAATATTTTTATTAAATACGTAGAGTCTCGAAACTAGTGGCCCCTGAGACGGGTCCTCGGGAGTTTTCTTAATTTATATGTAGCGTTGCGATACAAGAAACAGCACTGGAAACTGGTGCACGGGTTTGCCACGCATTAAGGTTGTAAAATGTAGAGTTGCGACATTAAAAATACCATAGACACCATAGGGTGCACGGGTTTTGCTCGCATCAGGAATCTAGGTAGAGTTGCGGTATAAAGAGCATCTTAAACTGGTGCGCGGGAGTTTGCCAAAGTCAGG
This sequence comes from Cerceris rybyensis, assembly GCA_910591515.1. Taxonomy (NCBI): domain Eukaryota; kingdom Metazoa; phylum Arthropoda; class Insecta; order Hymenoptera; family Crabronidae; genus Cerceris; species Cerceris rybyensis. The sequence goes on from OU342797.1 coordinate 1,152,108, forward strand.
ATTCATCTTTGTCTAGTTTCCGCGATATTAGCGTTACGATGAGAACTTACAAACGGGTTTTTCTTTGCTCAATACTCGGTGAATTAGAGTCGCGAATACGTCAGAAACATGGGTGCACTGGTACCGTACTTGGTACCCTGGAGTCGCAAAACGACGACTCCCCTTTGAGCGGCTTCAATGCCCGCTCTCCTCCGTCAATTAGTGTTGCGACAATTCATTCCCGCGATTTGCCCGCGAATTCGAATAATTAGTATTGCGAAATACAGTAGCGCCCAATGTGGCCGCTCGCGATTTTGGTCGGAAATTCGATTAATTAGAGTTGCGGAATACAATAGCGCCCACAGTGGCTGCTCTCGGTTTTTTTCGGGAATTAAATGAATAAGAGTTGTGAAACACAGTAGTGCCCACAGTGGCTGCTCGGGATTATTTTCGGGAATTAAATGAATTAGAGTTGCGAAATACAGTAGCGCCCACAGTGGCTGCTCGGGATTATTTTCGCGAATTCGTTAAAGTATCGTTACACAAAATATCAACCATTTCATTTCTATTGCGAAATGATAGATGTGTTTTTGATTTTTATTTGCTATATTATTCTTGTATGTTTCGTATTCCCTTTAAACCCTTGATTTTCATTACATGACTGTCATTTCAAGAAAGTGCTAAATTCTAACCGCACATGCTTTTCTTTCCTTTTATTTTCCTTTCGTTGACAAAATTAATGAGAGTATGTTGCAGATTGTAAAAGAGCATTTACAGATGTTTGAGATATTTGTAAAAGGTAATTCTTACGATGGCCAATTATTACGGAATCAGTATCGCCGCCTTAATAAAGATGAAATACAATGATGGATATTTAATGGGAATGAAATGAGCTATACACATGGAGCTTGAGAGAGACAGACGTCTAGAGACATTGGAGGAAGCAGCAGTTTAAAGAATTCTTACTAACGAAAGAGTATTTTTTTCTTACAGGAATCGTATGGATGGAACCAATTCGAGAGCTGATCACTGGATTTTTGTTCCTGTTATCCTATGCAGTACATTGTGTCTTAGGTTTCCAAATTTCACATCTGGTATTTTGCAATGGTCTCCATACCATTTTTCCTTGTTGACGGTTCCGATACATGTCGTTTTTGAACGAATGTATCGTCTGTATGACTCTCGAAGTCTGATTCATGGGATAATTGTTACTTGGTTTCCTTATTCTGGTGTTATTAGGATGTTTCTTTTCATTCTGTTTCAAGCAGAATGCATTTCTTATTTTCTGCTCGAAAGGCTTACTTTCTGGTTTACATATCACGAGATAGGCAATATTCTTCGAAGAAATCTATGTATAATTAGGCAGGCAATTGTTGGGTTTGTTGTTATAAACCCTATTACCTTCTAAGGTAAAAAACGATCGCTCCAATTTTTGCTACGGTGAGGTTCCCCGATGGGGAACATATTTTCATCACAACTAGGGTTGTGTATGGGGAAACATAATAAATTCATCACGGAAGATTATCAAGAGCTAACCGAAGAAAGAAGACTATATTTAAGTGCACGCGAGCACGAACAGTATTTCAGATGATTACACCGAAAATTTTATGAGAACAGTATGTACACATACACATTGGCGTTTACTGTTTACAACTGCTCTCATAATGACGGTCAGTTTGAAATACGGGATGGGAGGGTGAGGTTATAATGGGGTAAGCGATAAGTTTATTATTATGTAACTCCTAAGTTTAGAATTAAGTCTCATTGTAAAAATGTGTGGAATGAATGCAGTGTGCTAATCTTTAAGTCTCGGATGCTCGTTGCATCACGGTCGGAAGCCTATCTCTCACGGTGAGAGATAGATAAAGAATGTAGAGATAGAGTAAGAAATTTCGCCTGACATATTTTCCCATTCCGACGCATCGTTCAAATTTGTCATCGTTTTATTTTTGTAAAAATAGCGGGGAAATGTTTCACGCGAAAGACAATATGTGATGGTGGATGGATGGCATTTTTTTGGGTCCCCAATCGCAGAAACCTCCACGTGGTGGGACCCGGGTCGTTATTGTTCGCAATGACTCTAAATCTTTTACTTTATTTTTCTCGCATTGAAAGCAATAACGGGCTAATTGGCTGCGAGTACCTAAAAATCTAGAAGTTTCTAAATGTATTTTGTCCATTTTCGAATATCAAAACTATTTTAAAAACCTTCAAAACTTGAAACGCATAATTTTTTTATCATTTCATTCATACGGGCGTACTCGTGACCGTAGTTCGCGGTACTTTGAAATCTCTCGAAGTACGAATGATATTTTGAACATTTTTGTGGTTTTCATTTTATGTTATACTGTAATGGAATCTTAGTCGAAGTATTACGACAATATATGAACAAAAGACGAACTTTAAAAGCGTCATATTTCAAATTTTTCGCGAAAGGCGCTAAAGTTTTTGATACTACCGTCATCTATAGTCTCCGCTAGACACTAAATTCTATAACACTACTGCCCCCTACAAGTAATAAAATGAAACATTTCTTAAAACTTCATTCTCGCTGTTCCCATTTAAGATTTGATATATAGGCCCCTGGTATAAAACAATAATTCAGAATTGTAATTAAAATTATTAGTTCCTCCCTCGAATTATGTATACATAACATGTATAGTAGTCTATCATATTCGATCCCCTGGTGATTAGAGTTAGTCACTAAAAATGTACAGGTTATGTGAGATGTATAGATAATAGACTTGTCTTTCATCAGAAGTGATCCCGTAAAATCACAAACTATTATAAAAAACTAGCAGGATTGAGAACAAACATAATCCAATCACTCGTAATTCTCGAGTAAGATTCCACGCCATCTCTACCCTGAACCCACCATATTTGATGTTTAGTTTGTGCAGCGCGGACGGGCGAGCTGCTCGTCACAGTTTTTTCGTATTTCTCATAATTCCGTGTTGAAAAAGTGTGTAATTTCGAGTTATTTTGTGCACTGGTACATCTGGACCGAACGTCAACTAAACATGGATGATTTGGGTGAGCGAATATGTAATTGATAGTACAATTTGTATTATAACCTCAAAGATGTACAACACGGGCTGTCAGAAAAGATTGCTGTTAAATTAGATATCCCAGTTGCATCTACAATGTTATTTACGGTATGGAAAAAGTGTAGTGATACTTTTCGCTTTAGTTGAAGACGTAGTATCAATTTTTACATTCCTTAAGAATGAATTTGACAATTAGGTTATGATGTTTGAGTCGTTCCGTGGATAGCTTATTTTTAGGTGTTACTTCAACGTGATATTTCTCATTGACTTTAATATTATTTAAATACGTACATTATTTTTAATGTATTAGTTTCAATGGTATTAATTTGAGGATATAGATTTTATATTTGTTTCGTGAGACGGTCTTAGGCGTCTAATTACGCTAATAGATACGTAAATACTATGCCTGACAATTTTTTACCGGTTTAAACCGAATAAATATTAACTATTTCTTTTACACATATTTTCATTAAAATGTTTCACATTCTGAAAGTCAATTAATTGCAATATTAAACGTACATGCTAACTTGGAGCATACGAACAAACCTGATACATTATTTACTTAATAATAAAAAGTATAATCACATTTTAATTATACATAATTCGACAGATTGCACTCTGTCGAATAAATGCACGATAAGTGATATTCAGTATTCTCATTAATTGCAATTCAAAAACGTCCGTAATTATCGTCATGTATCATTACTATTGACACATAGGGGATTTAATAGGAGAGAGGGGGAATAAATTTTATCTCGATTTCCATAGTACATCTCCTTGCATCAGTATTGCGCGAGCTACGTGCACGATCGTTGCACTTCTAGTGCCTCAACATTATAAGTTCTAAGATTCAGTTCAATCTTTGCAAAATAACAGTTGAATATTTATACATTTGTTTTTCACCACATTGTCAGTGAATTTGCCATTTTTACGAGCAGTGCACGAGGAATATTATGAGTTGTGGTTTAGTTTAATTAAATTTTTCAAATATACAAACTGCGGAGGTCAGGCTAATGCGCAAATTAACACTTGAACTACCAAGGTTGTCAAAATGACTGGCTGTTATTCTTTTACAAAAATTCACCAAGTTTATCGGATGGTCGTAGATTAGATTATAGATAGTACTAGGGTTAAACGAGGGTCACTGATAGGGCTTGCCGGGTCCAACGTGTTAAATTTCACGCGTATTTTAATAAACATTAATATCTAAATGACCGAAATTTCATTTAATCGTGGCTCTCTCAACTTACTCCGAAATACAAGCGCGTCTCTGGAAGTAAAATTAGTATCATTGAATATCTAATTCACAGACGGTCATTAACCTATCATTTTATCCTAGCTCGTATGACTGTGATATTCTTAACTCGAGTTGTACTCACACGACAGAAATAATTACGTTTTCCCCTCGATTGGAATACCAAAACTTCAGATCCACTCTGTATTTTACGCCAGTATTATTTTTTATTGAAAACTCAGCTTTTCCTAAGCCCAAGAATTTGTCCACTTCCGCGTATTCGGGCGTCGGATTATACCGGAAGTGCATGAAGAACGAAAGATGCGCGCAATCCGGCAAGTGTTTGCCCCGCGTCGCGTGCCAATGTTTCTACGTATTTTTAGTGTATTTCACGACGTCGTTGTCTCATCGTGTTTTTCGTGACCGGGAGATAGAGAAGGCGAAGGAAAGAGACAGATAGTAAGTCTTCACCGGGGAGTGAGGGTGAGCGCCTGAAATATACTTGTGCGTTTGAACTTCTCTTATTTCTCGTCGGTCAAACTCGGTCTACCACAGAGTGCCGGTAGTATCCCAGCCTCTGTTGTGTGTCTCTGACTACTGATAGTTCAAATCGAAACTCCACTTCACAAACTACACGTCCCCTTTTCTTTCACTCTCGTCAGCATCCTTCCTAAAATCTTTACATCCAATTTCGCGCCTTCTCAAACAATATTTAAGCGCGCCAAGAGCATAGCTAATTGAGAATAGAAAATGTGACCAGTCAATTTATCAAGTGCACTAATTCAATTGTATTTGCTTGGAATTGAAAGTCGATCGATAAGAGGCTCGAAATTCATCGATATTTCGGTGTAATACGAACATTTACTATTTGCGTTCAACAAGTGGTCGTGCGGGTGTCTGGATCTCCCCTACTATAGGTCGATTGTCTATACGGTTTGGTGCTCGCGATAAATTGTGTGCGAGGACCTACGCGTCAGTGACTCGATCCCTCTTGCGCACCGACTGACTTCTTCGCAATTGTGCTCGCACGTGCACTTGCTGCATTCGTAATACCGTGGATGCAACTAACTGGACGGAATAGATATCTCTGTGTTTTGTGAGTGAAATAAAAAAGGATGGCTATGGATCGGACGATGTATGGAAAGGTTGAACCGGGAGCTACTTATCAACCTTACCGAATCACCATTAAAAAGGGCTCCTCGCCCGGATGTGAGTGGGATTTTATTATTTAATAGTTGCAAGCATTCAGCTTTAACTCTAAAGTTTGGAACATGAAGTTGTTGCTTGAAATGTACTTCACTGGTAGAAGTATCAGGAGAATGTACGATAGAAAATGATTTCTAATAGTAACGGATGCGTGGCTGCATATATGTGCGACCTCTTTGCATATATAATTGGAATGCCGATCGTGTATGAATTAGAAATGCATCGATATTCATTATACCGTATTTGTCCCGAATAGTTGTTTATGATGTTGCTTGGTCCATATCAGAAGCGATGTTTTGCGTTTGTGCAATGCGACGCGATAACATACCGTGGACCTTTAAATTGCGCTCAATTGGTCATCGCGGAATTCTTTTCCGCCAATTTACGGCTCACGCAGGAACATTTCGAAATGGAATAAATTAAACATTACGCTCCTACGCCTCTGTAAGGTTAGCAAAATACAATTTTTATATTACGGTTGTATTATATAAAAGGCGAGTTGATAACATTTTAGTAGATCTTAGATAATAGTTTGTTTTTAATGAAAATCACATTTAATGGAAGAAAACATTTTATGTGCACTTCAACTTCCTGAAGACGTTTGCTCTTGAACTGCCGTCAAAATGATACTTTGGGCATACTTCCAAAAAGATTTCAAGCAAAGTTGTTATTTTCAAATTGATTCAATTCCGCGTATATTACACGTATAAACCATTATTATTGAAAATTGTGTTAGTCCATTTTTGAGAAGTGGGTTTAAGTTAGTTTTGGGTAAAGGTTTTCGCAATTGAAGTAATATTTTGTCTATTAGGTAGGAATTTAAAAAATATTTATCAAGATTATGTAAGAAGGATAGAATGTCTTATCAGTGAATCACTGTTTGTGGTATATATCGTAAAATGATATTTACTCGTAAAATTAACGTTTTGATGCTGTCCAAAATGGTGACTCACAATCTGCAATATAACAGTTCGCACGCTCTTCTTTTGGAATACCCTTCACCTGCACCGTCGGCTACCTTGACACTAAATTTTCCAACACAATTATCGAATTCATTATCCACTGACCACCCTTTTATGGTATGATGCAAACCAAACGCTTCTTTGACGGTGTCCATTTACGATCGTTACAATCACTGATACGCGCAAATGTATCGTCAGGAATGAGCATTTATGCGCGCGAATAATACAAATGAAATTATGTGCTATGGTGAAAATTCCCTGACAGATTCAATTATAAAAATCTCCTGCAGACATGACCACTGGTTTGGGAATAATATATAATTTATTTTATTTATTTAATACGAGAAAGTCAGGTAATTTGTATATTACAAAAATGCACGCGAAATATCCACTGTACTGTTTCCATATAAATTTGAGAAACATTAATAAAAAATATTAGAAGTTAGTTTAAATAAAATGTCTATGTTTATTTTGTTGCCGCAAACCGTAGAGAGCTACTTGATCGACAGTAGAGATCATTCTTACCGATTAACCTTTTTATCTGCACAGAAATTAAATTCCGTGTTCGCAGTAATTCATAAGAAATCGGCACAATTTTGTTAGCTTTTTCAAAAAGGTTAGTGAACTTCTCAAAACCTATTATCGTAGTTAAATTATACCGGATAAAAGAACACCGCAAGCATTTATTTGGTCAGTGAGTTCCTCCACTGGAACAGATATGAGTGATAAGTCTAGAGATAAAGATTTCTTTATTTAGCGTCAATTGAGATTAAAAAATTGCGCTAAAACTCGCGAGTCCACGAAGAATATTTAAAATAATGTAGTAATTAATTTTAACTGCTTGGTAGATCCAATATTAAGTCGCCTTTCAATTGCACTTGTGCATTAGATCCTGAATCCTTATTATCTATCGATGTAATTGCTGCATTTATATCAGGTTGGTAGATAATATCATCTCGCATCTCGTTCCATCGATCGTCATCTTTCACGCAGGAATAACTTACGTTCCCGACGAGTTTCTGGAATTTGTCGCGTCTATTTATAACCCGTATTATCTGGCTTCTGGAAGTGTAAGTCGCGGTATGTTTTTTAAAACCAACAGCTACGGAAGTTGCATTTATTTATTGTTCATTTCACCGAGAATCATTTAGTGATCCAAGGTAAACACGTCGATGTATTCCTTCTTCCTCGATCAAACCTCGTCAGTGGCGATACCACCATATCAGGTCCGTTGTGCGTGAAACGACTTCCTACGCGTTACGCTTCATGTAAACGCACAAATGTACCGAACATAGCTTATTCTATTTTTACGAATATTCTTTTCCCTGACATTTTAAACTGTTTACGGAATCATTAATTACTGGGTGGGCTTTATTTGTCCCTGAATACATTCTATTGTCGAAGGAGTAATCGGTAGCCGAACGGTACTCTGTAATTTCTCACTAGATTTACGGAAGTCGTGAAATTGACGGATTTCTACTTTTTTAGAAACGGTTTCCAGATTTATAGGGATGCAGTACAGTACATATTTCATATCTACTTGATAATATACAAATTACTTAACTGACCGTCTAATTTATTGGTTGATGAAAGATCAAAATGACCGTAGCTATTGGCGCCAAAATACGAAACAACGAAAGTACTTTCGCGCTACTTGTCGGTTAGAAACATTGACCTAGGTCGATATCTGTCACAGTAACATCAACCCTTTCGCCACTGATCGAGAACTTATTATTGAGAGATCTTTTTAAATTGCAAATTGTCCCTGATCCTTCCATAAAATTAGAAGCAGGTTAAAAATTGTCAGCTCCCTCGAGAGCAATGTTTGCCATCGTGAAAGACTCGGAAGAGTGGAAGAAATCCGCGGTAAACTCTAGGTGGTCGAAGTTATTTTCGGTTAAGTTTGTCGTCATGAATCTAGGTGAAAACGTTCGCCTATAACTATCGTGCACAAAACGACCAGCCATCGTCTGCACGTATGAGAAAGAGAAAGAGAAAATGAATGAGGGAGGAAGAGAAAAACAAGGCTGATGAAGAGGCAGGGAAGCGAGAGGCTGGGGGAAGATGAATTCACGTAACACAGATTCTGTAGGTGCAGCCTCGAGAACAACACGTGCTGCCAGTTTCATCTAATCCCGCAAGACATCCGGGACTTACATCGATAGCCTCCTTGTGATCTCGATACTCTCGATAGTCGCATGTGACAGTACACTTCCGTGCTCTGTAATTTCAATCGATACGTAGATCGCGAGAATACCCTTTATTCGACTTCCACAATTTCCAATTCATCTTCTTGTGAGTTCGTTCGGTGTAGCAAAACACCCTGGTTAGTCCATTATTTTTTTTTCCTTATTATAATTTAAGTTCGAATCAACTCTTTTCCTTTCCTACTTGCTGGAACAACGTGCCGAGCCTATAGATTTTCGACAGCATCTGATTCGAGCGCTTTAGAGTTCTTCTCGAAATTGTTATTGTGCTCAGAGGTGTATTGTTTATTGAGCGGTCAAGCATCGTTTTTGCTCGACTTCGAAGCTTTTTGTGTCAAATAATCGAAACGATATGACCGATATTATGAGACCAGTGTCACCGATCACACCAGCTCGTCTGGCGACGATCCAACGACACGCACGTTGGGAACAATACATCAGTAAGTAGCAGTGTTGGAAGAATCAATTCTACTCTGGCTGCACAATAACAATTGACTCGCATCAAATTCACATTTAACATTATTAATTAGTAATTCTATAATATTTCATTCATTAATCTTCCCTGCAATAGCTGTATCTATTTTATCAAGAACCTACAATTCCCAGGTTCGCACCTTGTCTTTCCATAATTCATCATGAACCGTAACACGTGTCTAAATTCTGAACGTTTCCACGAGAAAGTCCTACATACGTGCGTTTACGCACATCACGCAATATTGATGTCGAAATTGACCGTATGATTCAGAAGCATAAAATAGAACTCGGAAAGCTTGACGGGCTTTTTGCCAGTGTTAAATCTCATTCACGCTCTAGCCACGTCCTGTGTACATATTATTATATATTATTTGCTACATTTAACCGGTGGTTTTTCTCTATAACGCAGGAAAACGATCTAAACGATAGCAATGCGTAATAAAATGACGTATTGTGACCGCACGACACGCAATCCATGAATGGAATCCCAAGATTGAACGTACAACACTGCGTACGAGGAACGTGAACCATATTCGGACAGTTTGAAAGATTCGATTGGCGCGTTTTTTTATCTTACATTGTCACTGGCAATATTCGCAATGATCACATGCTACTCGTTACTTTTAATGGTTACAATTAACACCTTATGGACAGGATTACAATATGGGTTTCGTGCTTCTAAAATGGGGAGAAGCTATGTGTAATTCTAATTTGTATTTTCATTTGACCCCTTGGATCGTTGACATTCCATATGGCGCGATATGTAGATAAGGTGTTAATTAGAATATCAGATTAATCTGCTTGATCAAACAAGTACAGATTCTACTTTAACATAACACGTATGCAGAAGCCTTGGCCGCTGCAGTTCAGTGACAATAATCGACGATGTCCGTGACATACGTGCCAAGTACTTAAACACCGCCGACAAACCGGCACAGCGAAGATGGGGATGAACGTGACATATTTCTTTTCTCGTCTACTCAAATCGTAACAACTGCGTTCCACATTTCTTTCGTTCTATTATTCCCTCCGATGTACAGTGGAATAAAGTGGGTAATCTAGATGGAAAAAACAATTTAGTACCTATTATTTAATTAATAATCCAGTTTCAAGCAAAACGTTTGAAACTTCCCAACCGAGATATTCTTCAGAGCATCTAATTAGCACGTTCATAGAATATGCATTTCTTCGTAATCGATCCAGCAAGATCGTCTATGTTTCTTCTCATGCAATCCACCGCGACCAGTCAGATCTAGAGCTTTATTTCTATTAAAAAATTCCAAATAATTAAAATCAGATTCACATACTTTTAACTTGAAAATGAAGAAACAAAAAGCCTAGTCGACCTCGCAGAATCACGTCCGTACTTCCCATGCCACGAGAATACTCCCTCCATATCTTCCGTTCCTTCTCCTTCTCCGATCTGACTTGCCTCCTCCAGGGCTCTATCCTCCGGCCTCGACGAAGCCGGTTGCTTTACCGAGAAACTTTATTGACAATCAGTACCGTTCCGTCGATCATACTTTACGCTTTGTTTTAAAGCCGCATATTCGAGCATTCCGTTCCTTTTCCACGTGTAGTTTCCTATGCTCATTAGACTAAATCCAACAGAACCACGCGTTCTGCGAGGATAAAACGGATTTTACTGATCGAGGGATAAAACCGTGTATATTGTACGTCACGACGAGTTATTTGCATTTGTTATCTCAACGAGAACGTTGAAGATCGACGAAATTCTTGAACAGCGTGAACTGTGCGCAAGTGTTCGATAATCCTGGGATTCAGTGTCACGTGATTTCTTCACAGACTGTTGGAGAACGGATAATTTACGAGACATTCCTAAGCGTGCGATATAAATCATCGGCGGTGTTTCACGAGCTATTTTTAGGACCACATTTTGATACACGGTGCGACATATTTCGAATCGTTTCGATCGTAGAATCGACATTTGCTACGGAATTCGACATTCTTCGAATACAAGTGGGTGTGTCGTTTTGTTTGTCCCACGATGGAAGCGCGTTGCACCCTGCCTCGTAAAGCAACGGAAGATGATAATCTATACGAAGTTTATAATACGGAGAAAACGGGAACCAATCTTCTGAGCCTCGGTAAATCCGCATTTTCTAAGATTCTTTTACTCAGGCTGATTACGATCGTTCATCGATCATCCAAAGTTTTGTAGAAGTCTAAGTCATTTTTGATGCAGCGATTAGCAAACTTCTTCCCCTGTTTCCAAATTACAATTTATTTTAACATGAAACCGGATAAATTTATTAAATACTACTGTAAATATTAGGTTTGTTTTTCCAATCGATAAACAAATGGGATATCAAATAAACAGCAATCTTAGGGCACCTGTCGTTGAACGTAGAAATGACATCAGTTTCTGTACGTCATTGCTTTTTTTTTACGCAATTGAAATTTCCCGCGATTTTTCGTGAGCTTTAACCCCTTGCCGTACAATAACGAGTGCTACCCCTGACGCGATAAATGGAATAGTCAATTTTGAAGTATTTGTAAAATTATAAAATTACTAATATTATTGAGTCCTGATAAAATAAAATTAATTCTATGCTATTCAGTATTACGTTAAGCCATATACTACATTCGAAATTAAAGACTAGATTGTCATTTTAGTAATCAATTTAGAATTATTGCACATTCAGTCAGAAAAGAAATGGCACGGCAAAGGGTTAAAGTTCATAAAAGAATTAAATTGAACCTGTATGCTTTCAGATGCGCTACTGGCGGATTTGCAGAACACGGTATCATCGGAAGGAAATCACGTCGGTAGTAACGCGACTCCTGGCTATGGATCGTTGAACGGTGCACGGACGACTGCGTACAGATCGTATGACAATCGAACGTCTCCCTTGCCGTCGCAATCGGTATGTCAGTTCTTTTTTTTTCTTTTGTTGATCAAGTATTTCATATATTTATCGTCGTCGATCAGCGAGAATTACGGCGCTGAGTGCCGGTGAATTTACTCTTTCTCAGACCGATACCAAATCGAACTTTGCCCAACATGGAGAGAAAATCAGGTTGAGTAACTTTCACGGAACTATGACACTGAATTCCGTAAAATCGTTTGACCGGTTAAATGCGTGGGCTCGTAATATCGACTCCGCCACGAAATTACGTTAATTTCGATATAATTGTATTAATATTATTAAAGCATACGTTATTTGAAATATTGGTGTCCAAAAAGTGCATTGACCTTTTAACACTAGAAGTACCAGCGTCAAAGCTGTAATGTTTCAATATATTAAAAAAATACTTTGAAAAAAAGCAAAATCAAGGGGTGGAAAAGATAATCGTTTTGGTAATCTATGTTTTATAAGATCAACGTAGAATATGTGCTGTATTATTGTCCTATAAACTTGCAGAATTTTTGAAAAATATCGGGAACCAGTCACTTTGACTTGCTTGGTAATACTAGTGTTGAGGCGCAACAGGTGGACACGTCGCAGTTGCAGTATTCTACTCTTATCAGTTTTTACTTTATCATACTTCATCTTAAAGTTCCCTATAACAGTGGACACAGAGAGTAATTTAATTTTGTTTAAAAAACGATCTAATTATTGAAATCTAAGAGAAATTGTGACGTCTGAAATGAAGTCTGTGCACGCGGCAAAAATTGAAATCGCGAGGCGTGGGGTTTATGATGGAATGAAAGTTAATCGAAAGAAACAATTCAAAATGTGTTCAAAGTTTCGATATACGTTTTGAGATGACTTTCGATCGTTTTATCGACGACATTCTCGAACGTTGGCATTCGAATTGTAAGTTTCTCGATAGATGGCGAGGGTGACACGCAAAGAGCGTCCGCCGGCGCGCTATTCGCGTCTCGTGCTTTGAAGTCCCTCGGCGACCTTCTCTCAATTTTCCATAACGTCCTGAAATAGAGCGATCACTCGCGACTCGTATCCATACTTGTAGCGACGACAAGAACGCCCGCGTATTCTCTTAGATTCTGCAAATAAACTTCCTCGTCTGCCGTGTTTCGTTGATCGCACTCTTCACCGAAACGTACTCCCAAAATTTCAAAGATTTCATCCTATCTTCGGATAATCGATAGAATTAATCGTGGAATCGTTCGATATTATTCGTACTGTTCGCGTATGTATGTATCGTAAAATCGCAAGTACGAAATACGCGCGTGGAGAATCTATCGCGAAAGAGGTACGTTCCGTAACGCGAGGATGACGCAATGTATTACTAAAATTAGAATCAATATCGACTCTAAAACCGACGGCCCGAATCATCGCTAATTCACGGTTTTTCAGATCAGTCAGGAAGAAAGAGGGAAAAAAGAAACGACTATGTAACGAAAAGTAGGCTCAGGTTACCTGCTTCCACCTATTTCGTGGCCTTCGGCCAATTCAACCGACCGGTGTTTTCTTCAGAATTTTATAATTTCCAAAGTCCTTCGCTTAGAACAATCGAGGGATGCTTCCTTTTTTAATACAATACTCGCTAACCGAACGTTGGTTTCGTCGTTCAAGCTTAAAGAGTTGAAAGCGAATAAGCTCGGTTTTAAAATAACTAAAGCTTACCCTTTTTTTAAGCTACTCTCTAAATACCCTAACAGCTGCTCGATCAACGATATTATATTTTTTCGTAGAACCTTTTAAAATTATTAAGCCACTAAATTTCACTTGAAAATTTACATTTAGAAAAAAAAACTCACGTACGTTTCGCTTCAACGACGCATTTTCGAGCCAGGTTTCAACGCTGATCGATCGTCCCTCGCGGAGAACACCTGTTACGTTCCCTCGTTTTATCGATTCCTTTAGCTTTAACGGAAACGTCGCACTTCTATTATTCATATTTCCCGCGGTTCAGGGAGCCGGCAAAGTTTTCCCGGCTCGCATGAAACGTTCGAGCCAACTCCGAGGCACTTTATTGCCAAAGTACATCGATTCATGACCGTTAAATACAACTTAATTTTCGAAAATCTAATTGGACTGTTCCTCTTGCCATAATTCGTCCCTCATTTTTCGCGGATAAACGTTCTCTCGGTGTTGCGCAAGAATCGAAGCATTTATAGAGACGTGCTCTCTTTTTGGCCGGCTAAAATATACCCGGTTTCCGCGACTCACGGAATCCAAGGAAGTCCAGGATAAAGCAGCTCCTTTGACGGAGAGAAAATCGTTAATTGTTCCGAGAACTTCAACTCTCATTTGTGGCTTGAGGTCTGTTTCTATTTAGTGGCTTAACGGCCTGAAAATTCGGATTTTAACGAAACTATTCAGGCGAAAAATGTTCTCAGGGTCTAAGGGCCCATTAACCCTTTGAGGACTATGAGAAATACGATTAAGCAAATAGTAATATACCATTTATATACATTAATATTAAAACTATCGACGAAAAATCAGCGAAAATTTAAATATACTTAATAACCATTTTCGTAAAAGAGAAATAAAGTGGCGAAAAAGACAATTAATTAACTAATTTAGATTTTATAAAAGAGAAGTGGACAAACAGCTGAACTTTCTGATAAGAAGATCATTTTGGATCGCTAACTAAATGATTATTTTTCAATATTCGAAATTGTCTCGGTCCGCAAAGAGTTAAGGGTAGTTTTAGATATCCCCTAAGAGCGGCAATATATAAATAGATTTTATCACGGCCGTGAATATGCAACCTAATTGTATCGTATTTCTAGAGAAACATCGCGAAGAGGAAATTTTTCAACCTTCACCAAAGATTTCCGTATAATGCAACACCGAGTTTATTTCAATTCTCTCGTAGAACCGCGAAGACAACAGTCTCTTCGTCGCTATAAACGCCGTTGGCATAAATCGCGAAAAATTCCGCGGTTGCCGAATTATTTTTGTTTCGTTAATGTCTAATCCGGTCTTCGCGGTCGTCGATATTTGAAATTGTAAATTTCCGAATAGATACATCGTGCTGAAATTACGGAGAGATAAAAATCATAGTGGTGATGCCAAAATGCGGGGACACTTTAGAAATTCGAAGGTCGCGCCTATCGAGACGAGCTTTCCCTTCGATGCGAATTTAGCTCGACGCGAAACACGACTCGTGCACGCATCGATTGCGTATTCGCGTGCATCGCTGGTGCTGTTGCAATAGCGAGGACGTTGCGTAAACTTCGCACAATGCACCGCGTTTCGCGAACTGCAAAGTTAGTTTCGGAGAGGGCTTTGATTTTAAACTACGTTAGGTGTTTGACTATAAATTACCAGAAGCAAGCTCATTCGACGCTGCGATAATTGGATGCGGAGTGTTTAACAGATTTGCAATAAACGGCGCCAATATTTCAGGTTGGCCGCGATGCATTAGAAGAATCGAGGTTTACTTTCAAATTCTGTCGAACAATTTACTATAAAATATGAAGTATACGATGTTCCAGAGTTGAAGTCATTAATCGCTGGATATTTGAGAAATTTCAAAAGCGCGGAAACTACTACTCACAGATACGATTCACTTGAATGATCGGAATTGAGTTCTAAGTTTCACTGCATTATTTTCTACAAGTAACAAAATATTAATTACCTATATTACTTTGCTATTTAATCGTCACATATTAAAAAGACCTGCAGAAACTGCAAAACCCTCGCATCATCGTGCGCCGTGAAATTCTCTCAAATGGAAGGAAGCTTTTCGCCCGCCAGTCCCACGGGGTGCCGTCTAAAAAAAAACACCCAGCAAATTTCTATTTTCTTTCCCCTCTCCATCGCCGTTATCTGTAATTTATTCGATACCAACTTATTTTCTGCAGTCGGTCTCGGGTACATTATATACCGACCGTTTATTTTCTGATCCGCCGGCGACCTTGAAAAGTAAGCGTATCTAGAGTGCGATTCGATATTCGAGGCACTGTCGCAAAAGATCGACCAGGGGCTATGGTGTATTAGTCTCGAATTAGCATCCAGTAGACTCAAGTTCAAATACTCTCCTATCGCCTTTGAACAATTTTTCCCTATTATTAAAATTATACCATGGCCTATGGCGAACTAAAACAGTGGGTCCTAGGGGAAATGACATAGCCGTTAAAACTGTAAAGCAAAAAAAAATCACCGTGAAAGAGGTGGTTCCTCGCGGATTCTCCGATCCAGCGGGCGCGTCGTCGAGTCAACCCGACACGCCTTGCTGACATGTTTCTGCTGCTTCTGCTGCTTCGCTATGGATATTTTTGGACCGACAACTCACCGAGCAACCTAGTTTCCACCGGCAGGATGTGCCGTTACAACGCTTTATTGCAAAAAAAATATAAGAAAACGGGAAATAGATACATTTTCGGCATCGTCCGGATTCGCGCCTCGAAGTCGGCCAATATCAGCCGGTGTTTCATTTTTATTTTCTTCTTTCCTCTTCCCTCTTTATCTCAGTAGATTATCTTCGGAATTTTTTACGATCTTCGTGTACATTAAACAAAGGATGTATTTATCTTTCGTTGGTCCACAGAAGCTTCATCGTCTCAAGGTCGATCGAGAGTTACCTCTCGTTTTATCATCGTTAGGATTCTTAGGAAGTAATCTCCACCCTTTCGTGGGATTGTAGATGATCTTTTTATCCTCCTTTTTATTTCAGAGAAGAAATTAGAGTCCTAAGTTCAACGATGTTTCTCTGGAAGCCGGTGTCGTCTTACGTTTCCTCCTATTTTCCTCACGATCGGTATATCATGTTGTTGTCCTCTTCGTTAACGAGAAACAAAGTGACTTACATTACGATCTTGGAATGTCCTCCTAATATTTCAACCTACCCTCGACACTTTCCTCCTTCTTACCGCGAGAACCGAATTCCACGGTGAATTCGATGTTCGTTAGGAGACATCGCGAAAGCGAATAATACAATCCAACGCAATCGTCCAATTATATACTGCACATTATATATATTATATATTACATTTATAATATACCGAGGGTCAGTTCGTTTTTGTCGGAGTCTTCGAGATTCCGTGATTTTGAAACCGCGCTCTCGTTGCCGAGCGAGTTTCTATTAAAAGTGTATGACGCCTTGTCCTCACCGTGTCACCCTAATTGATAATGTATTTACTGTATTTACAAATCCCGAGTGGCATTAAGTGACATCATGTTTTGAAATAATGCGCTCCGCGGCCACTTGGCAGTAGATCGGCTTTTTGTGAGATTAACAGGCCAAAAACAGTATGCACCGTGGAAAACGTGCAGCCAATAAAGATAATACGTGGAACGAGACACTGGACTGCTAAACTTTCATGTAGAATGAAGTTCCCCTTTGGGGACTTGAAATCTTTGGTGGGTGAATTTTTAAACAATAGGCTCTAAGCAAAGTGACCACAGCAGTTAAACCTAATAGCGTGTAATAAAAAGATTTAACTCTTCGACTATCGTCCTGCTTGGTTCTCCTGCGTTTATTTACCTCTCATGCTTCGTCGCGGACAATTAACTCGCCGTGCTCGAAATAACCGTGACAATAGCGCCGACTTGCAATTACGAGTTCAAAATGGAGAAAGATATTTGTATACAATTTAGTAACGTCACGAGAAGTATATTTGGATGTGTTTTGTTCCCTGATTTATCTCAGAGACTGCGAGGCCGCGCAAAAAAAACACTGCCAGAAGGAAATATAGAGAGATAGAAATAGTAGGATTAGTCCTAATAGAACTATTGCTAGATAAATGATAAAATTCTATACCACACTATCTGCTATCCGAAAACACCTATTTACTTTAGCACGGATACCTCGAGAGCGCTACTTCTCGTCCTGCCAGTTCCTGGCAGGTCCTGAGGAACTAAATAGCTAAGGTACCTCGGGGTTGCTAAGCCCGTACCAAATCAGAGCAGCCTCTCGCTGACTCTGATTTGGCCCTTGAGGGATAATTAAAAATATCGAATTTTGAAATCGAGTTACTCGAGCCTCGACGCGCTCAAAAATGTTGCAGCCTACGTATCAAAATCGCGAGGCTATCGAGGAGACCATCGGGAAAACCGGGACAGGAGGAAAAATGCCTTCTCTGAACAATAATCTTTCGGAGTTGGACACTCTTCTTCAAGATCTTAGCAATGCACATTACAATGCGCATTATCAAGAAAGAGGTCAGATTTCTATTCTTCCATCATAGTCATGGTGATGGAAAATTCACCTAGCAAATCTTAGGTCCTGATAAAAAGACCATAACAAGAAAAATCCCTATTATAGACAATCGAATCTCTACGGGAGGTATGAATGGAGATGTTAGCCCGTTGTTACGTTCACCGAGTAGCATGTCAGCCTCGAGGCCCACCGTCGATTCGTTGCTCGAGGAGCTTAGCACTGCAGTGCCAAATGGGTGAGAGTCAAAAAAACCAATCGTTAATGAATTAGCTTTAAACGATGACATCGAATCGATTGAATTCAATTGTCGTCTCGATTGGATAGGGATTATCCTGCCGATGGAAGAGTCAAAGTTACCATTCAGGAAACCTCGACGGAGATCCAACCGGTGTACGATGGTTATCCTTCTAGACAGCATGGATCGTTGAATCGCAGCGAGGTTCAAAAAAGTTATACCAATGGACATACTGCTAGCAATGCTACCAAGGAACTGGATGATCTGATGGCATCTCTATCGGAGTTCAAGGTATGTTGATAGAAGATTAGACCGCATAGACTAAAAAGTCACTTGGTATGAGGCAGGAATTAAAGGAAGATTGTCCTTGCACCATCTTATTCTCATCGTATCGGTCCTTGAAATCTAAGCTCAAGGGCCGTCAGGCATTAGAATCGCAAATGGACGTCTCTTACCCGTCGAATTAGAGTTAACCACCTATCAAGTGACTTCTTTATGAAAATCTACCGTAAAGGAGTAAAAGACTGTGGATGAAAGTTTGCGAGAGTTGAGAAATCGGTTGACGATGGAAAGAGATCCAACATCGACTTAGAACCAGTTGGTCCGGGTAGAAATCGGTGGAACGATCTCTTGCCACGGACTATCTTGATCACGAGAGGATGTTAATTTTGCGTTTAATCGCGCAGCCGTAGAGACATCCCATTAGACTTTGGCAGAATCATTTTTTGAATCATTGGCAGGGGCAAGCTCGAGGGTGTTTTAATGGGCGATCAATTTACTATTAATTCGGTATAGATGAGAAAACAGTAGCGTTAAAACTACTCCTGCCCATTCTTGGCTCCCTAGGTTACCAAAATAACTTCCATTCCACCATCCACCATCTCTACCGGCGGACTCTGTCTCTACTCCGCCTCTCCTTTGGCCTCTCCTTTTCTCTTCGCTTCTCTGATTTTCAACGTTCAGGGGAGAGGGAAAATATTGAAGGTGGGGGGTTATAGTGATCCACGAAATCTCTCAAAGCTTTCAGCCAGTCTGCAAGCTCGCCTGTAAGAATCGACATCTCTCACGGGTCTTTAACATTCTTCATTCATTAGTATATTACCCTGCACCTTGACATTCTGACCTAACTTCTCGTTTGTCCCAATTTCATCCAAATTTCCCTCTAACACTTAACCATCGACGCCCTCTGACAAGTACCGTCGGTGGTCCCCATTACGATCAACCTTGAAGCTTGCTCAAAGTATTCGATCCCATTGGAATTCATCGTTACAAATAATCTGAAAATTTTGCAGATCAATAGTAGCACCCATCAGCATCAGACGGTGACCGACTCTCCTTACGCTAAGCCGAATAAAGCAACCAAGAGTTCGCAGAGTCCGCTGCCACCGGAGGGCACGCAAACTCGTATTCACATTACCGAAACTCACACTACTCATCATTATCAGCAGCAACACGGAGAGAGTCATCCACCTCACCAAGCTGCGACGCAAGCTAAACAGAACCAGTTGGATTCTATGCTAGGAAATCTCCAAGCAGACATGAGTCGTCAAGGTGTAAATACTACTCAGAAGGGATGCTGCAGCGCCTGCGAGAAGCCCATCGTCGGCCAGGTGAATAGATCTCGATGGAGAAGCTTTTCAACGTTCTCCAACTCTTTCGACAACCAAAGGATAATGTCTTTTCCAAACGAAGAGACTTGCATCGATTCTTTTTTCATTTCTCAGGTGATCACCGCCCTGGGAAAGACGTGGCATCCGGAGCACTTCACGTGCACGCACTGCAATCAGGAGTTGGGAACGCGGAACTTCTTTGAGAGGGAAGGACATCCTTACTGCGAGCCTGATTATCATAATCTCTTTTCACCCCGTTGTGCCTATTGCAATGGCCCAATTCTCGATGTAAGAAACGTCACGACGTTTTGGTGTCTTCGCTACGACGGTTTCGCAACGTCGCGGAGGCGTCACGGATTTTATTGTGTTATTTTCAGAAATGCGTAACCGCTTTGGAAAAAACTTGGCACACGGAACACTTCTTCTGCGCTCAGTGCGGCAAGCAATTCGGCGAGGAGGGTTTCCACGAGCGCGATGGAAAGCCTTACTGCAGAGAGGATTACTTCGACATGTTCGCGCCGAAATGCGGCGGATGCAATCGGGCCATCATGGAGAATTACATATCTGCCCTCAACAGTCAGTGGCATCCTGACTGTTTTGTGTGCAGGGTAGGTTTCCCTATTATAAAAATATTTAATGCGCGATCGATTGGATTTACTTTCAGCCGTGCCTGCGGGTGAGAAAGCATGAACTGCGTTACAAAGGCAGTTTTGTATCATGTGCTAGCACTTTAAATGATAAAACTTGCAGGATTGCAAGAAGCCAGTATCCGGAAAGTCGTTTTACGCGATGGAAGGTAAACCCGTCTGCCCGAAATGCGTGGGCGTGGACGATGACGAGGAAGAGGAAGAGGAAGAAGCATAAGCAATGTCTTGAAATCTCATTGCTCTTGCTTCGATTTCTCATGTAAAAAGCCCTATTAATTGCTACCCCCTTGTCTATGCCCTTCGGCTCTATCGAATGCGGAGCCATTACCCTGAATTTTTCCTCCAGCAGGTGATTTAGGTGATGCAAACAGGAAGGACCTGTCCTTCGATGAAATTCGGATCGTCGTCGTGTAAATTCCGCTTTGAAATTTCCATATCTGTACCCACATAAATACTCACACGATACACGCACACGTGCAGGAAGTTTAGGGCATCGTTCGAAGTAATAGTACCTTAACCCGCGTTATAATGGTTCCTTTGAAAAAGAGCAGAAAAAAAAAGAGAACGTTTCCTTTAGACTTCAACGAAGCTGGCAATCGAATAAGATTCTTTTTTCTAGTTTAGCAAAGTTAATGTTATTAACTGATTGATCTTGTATATTCTAACATAAGTTGAATAGTACTGTATGAGAATAAAAAAGAAACCCCCCCAAAAAAAACAAATTAAAAACAAAAAAAAAGAAACACACACGACACAAGGAGTTAGTTGATTTCACTGACTCTCGAATGTTGCTGTCCTCGTCATGCGTCTCTCTTCTCGCGAGGAATGAGAGTGCGACGAGCTACCGGCGTTCTGAGTCTTTTCAATGATGTTTACCAACAGCCATGTTAAATGGTTCGAAACTATAGAGTATCGATAAAACGTCAACTGCTCCTTGCGTCTACGTCCTTTGATGTAGTACGATTGCCTGCACGCGAGTGTATCTACTCGTTCCGTTATGTTTGTACAGATATATTACCCTTGTTTACAAACACATCATAGGAAATCATTTCGCGCGTTAGATCTGAGGACTTAATTTGTTGTTGGATTATCAATTTCATTTGTTCGATCGAGAACCTCATTCTCTCGCACGAATGAAATTAAAAAATACTGCACACGTAGTCTATACGCACAGTAGACTCCCGTATAACACAGTGAATTTAACTGTGTTTAAATTCGCACTATAGAAAATTACATTACCCGGAAATTTTTCGCGCAAGCGCGCGCAATTTACAGTAGCAAGTTTGAAATGGCATTAGGAGGGGTTTTGCGCGCAAAAATCGCCTGTTCGGTATTTCTGCTCTACACGGCCGTTTTTTTTTCATTTTAGGACTGCAGACAAAAATTCCAAGGGGGTTCCTTCTTCGATCACGAAGGGCTGCCCTACTGCGAAACTCACTATCATGCCAAAAGGGGATCGCTGTGCGCCGGTTGTCACAAACCTATCACAGGTATTATATTTTATTTATTCATTCGACTTATCCATCACGGTGACGACTTACATAAAATTGAATACTTTCAGGCCGCTGTATAACGGCAATGTTCCGGAAGTTCCATCCTGAGCATTTTGTCTGTGCATTTTGCTTGAAACAATTGAACAAGGGTACCTTCAAAGAACAGAACGACAAGCCGTACTGCCATGGCTGCTTCGATAAGCTATTCGGCTAAATGAGGCCTCGAAACATTCGTATAATTAATGTAACGACGTTGAGGCCGTTTTTCTTGGTACTATTTACAATATTACAGGCTCGTCCCATATGAATAGAGCACGTAATCGCTTTAGTCGTTTATACGGATCATAAAGTTTCGTGCGATGCACTATGCACGTGCAGTAACTTTGCCGCTTATATCGATTGTACTTTCGAGACAGGCCTCTAATATTCTATGGACGTTTACGTTTGACAATGGTGCAGCAGAAAAAACAAAAGATTCGCGTACTCTTTAGGAACGACTGGTTATAGAGAATATTCGAACGCTTTGATAATACCATGCGTATTCATCTCATTAGAATGTTTAATTGTCGTTTAATCTTCCAGGGTCTTGAATGAGATAGAGGCCCGTTGATAAGATTTACACGAATATTTTATATCGTCTACTTTGCATTGACTTTTATAGAGTAAGATTTTATTAATAAGAAGGGTGCTAATTAGTAGCTTGTTCTTACTAATGATGTATTGATTAAGGAACATTCTTCGAAAGAGAAAATTGCCATTCGGGAAAGTATTTGCAAGGATTTTCAGATAACGCGAAACGTTCCCGATAAGTCTCCCTTTTTTTGTTAGGTTTGATACGCGTTTTTAAAGTATTTATGTACAGTTAAACGTTTTATCGTGGAATCCAATTTTTGAGATCAGTATTTACAAGATTTTTCGATCGCTACACTTCTCACTAGGATGCAATAAGGTTTATAAGTCCGAGATGAATAACATTCTGTCGACGATTTTAAATACGTCTCGGACAATGGATGTACGGTGTAGAATTAGTAAAAATATAAAATCCCTCAGGAATATTGTCGATTTTTATTCCACGGACAATTCTAGGTGTTCCTTCGTGATCGGGAGAAACGGTACCAAGGTCGTATCGAACGATAACGGGCAAAAAGCAGGCGTGGAATTTTTCATATTTATTTGGCATACTGTAGCACAGCAAATATCCGGTTCTTCTTTCTCGACAAACATTTAATAAATATTATGTACACAATAACGTTTTAATCTCTTAAACACAAACGTGTATTCGAAACTCTACGATGAGACTACACGTTCATACTTATCTTACACATAAAAACGGGTGCTATTTACGTAGACACAAAAGAAATTCAAATCGAGGAATACGTATACTCATATAAAAAATATCTATAAAAACTGTACAGTCCCGTAAACACGTGTTTATCGGCTTACAAAAGTGCCTCGTATTCGTGTCATTGTCTTTTTTTACTTTCGTGCTGTAAATCCGTGTAACAACGAAAGGGGCAAATCGAGGGCAAACAGTCGAACGTCGAACGACTAGAACTTCTTGTAAGTCTAGCTTACAGTGGTTGTTACAGATCGATAACGAAAATTATCCTTTACGCGCTACACTTATTTTATAAATAACTGTCAAGCTAACGTGGGAAATAATTCGGAAAAACTCTCGTGCCATAGATCCGTAAGAGCCACATTTGCTTTCGGATTGTGGGTATCAGGATTCGGTGAACCGTGCGACTCGTATCCACAATCGGAAACGTTCGAGTCGAGTTTAGTTGTAAAACCACCATCGGTATCCTCGGAATGTATGCTCGACGGTGACATGGTGTCCGTGCACGTGTAAGCCGGTGAAAACTGACTCGAGTTATATTGATTCGGTGTCAAACGCGACGACTCCTCGAGATGACAAACATCGTCCGTGCTAACTTCTTGAACGCACTCTTGAATAGCCACACCATTCTCCTCGCCAGGATAAATGATCGTTATGGAATTTGTAGCCTCGTCGTAGGTACCGTAAACTGTGTCTAAGTCGTGCACATCGGACTCTTGTTTTACTTCGACTTCCGTCTTTATCGAAGGTGTACTCGGATTGCATGGTGTAAGATCTGTGCTAGGAACAGAATGCCACGGCAGGTAGGTGCTCACGCTTCTAGAGGTTCTATCGGTTTCCACATTTTTTGATGTCTGCCCCACCATTCCTTTCGAATAGTTACATTTCTTAGAGGTATCTTCCTTGACTGGCACCTGCATAGGACACGTTAGATACGTCATTAATGAAGAGACGACTGAATTATAAACAAACAACGTTGAGTTAGAAACGAACAAATGGTTCTTCCGAGATCTACGAGTGCTTTTAACGAAGTATAAATTTAACGCGAGCATTTATGCTCTCTCGAACCATACGTTCGTTTCTCTCGTACGTATATTAAAACGGAACTATCGCTTCGAGTACTATCGAAATGTTTAACCCATTTGAATTTGCGAGCGTAATGTTGCGAGGCTAACATGTGCGCGCGCAGATGCGCAGTACGACGAAACGTGTATCGTGTACTGTAGCTACGATGCAAGTGGGTTAAAATAACGATTTTTTAAAGATAATTCATTGCAAATGTAATAAAGAGAAAAAAAAAATAAGTAACTTAAAATACTCACTTGTTCATTTGTTTTACAAGTATTTCCCTCCATTTCTGCGGTAACTTCTCGCAAAAGGCTCTCTGCAAGTTCCTCGAGTCGTTCGATGTAATCATCCCCTTGGAGGTCGCCGAACAGTTCTTCGAGAGGAGGAAAATGGTCAGAATTTTCAGGAGGATCGCAGCTCCTGGTGTTAGCGTCAGGGACGATGCCGGCTGTACTGTCCCACCCTGCTGCGGAGGGTGTACAGAGGATACTGCCGATCCTAACGAGGACACAGCACAGCCGACACGAGCCTGACACATAGAACAGATCTGCTCTCCCGATTCCTTCACATTTTTCTCCTTCGTCAGCCTCTTTGTTTCAGCAACCAACGACTCGTTTTGCGACCTCAACATCGCGCATTCTTGCGTCAGCATGTCATTCCTTTCCCTCAGAGTTCTAACGGTCTCCTCCAATTCGTCCAATTTGGCCTTCTTACGATCACGGGAAGTTTGTGCTGCTACCCTGTTCTTTAGTTTTCTGTAAAATTACGTCGAACGGAAAATGTAAAAAAATGTTTCTCGCGGAAATACTCCAATCCATCAAAGGTCGATCGAGATAAGATGGCCGCATTGCATCAGCCGCTATCTCGAGTGTTTATCGATCCTTCGGTAAACACTGGATAGAGTCTTCCGGTATAAGAATAAAAAATAATTCCAGATAAACGTTTCTTATCGTACTTTCTTTGCAGCTTCTCCTCCCACGTTAAGTGATCCAGCCTTCTCTTTTTCCCTCGTACGCAGACCTCGGTTTTAAATATGGCGCTCTCATCCTGCATATGTTCCTGCTTGTTGATTTTCTTCGATTCCATCGTCGATTCCTCGGATAACAAGGTCCCGGTGAAATTGAATTTCGGCACTGCCCTTAACGTTTCGTTGGTCGGAATAACGCCAGGTGCCTTCGCGAGGCCCTTAGGCAACGTAATGATAACGCTCTTCAATACGCTCATAATCTGCCATTCAATATGGAATGAAGTTACAACTTTGTTTGTTGTCACTTATGCGCACAAGCTACCATTCCTCGCGGTGTCAAAGAACGACTGAACGGATGCATAACGCAACTGATGGAAAACAGAGCGTCGTATTTTCTAGCTGATGTAATCGTACTGGCGGCCTGCAACAGCCGGTCGATGGAAAGGCATCGAACAAGTACGGCACTTCGGGGAGCCACGATCCGACTGGCTGGAAAAGAGAAGCGTTACATGTGGTACGCCGTTATTGGTTGCCAACATCGTGACTTCCTCGAATGATGCACCTACGTACCACCACCACCGGCGGTCAATTGTACGTCGACTGACGTCACTTTGTACCGTATGCCATCGTATCGTTGATCAGTTTTTCTCTATCGGTTCCGCCTATATACAGTGGTACTCAATACGGAATCAGTAGCGACTTCGCGAGCATGGAGGTAAAGGATTAGCCGAAGGATCAGCTGACTCGAGTTTCAAATCCTCCTCCGTCACCCCTGGGAAATTTGTCGTAATTTTTTAATTGCCGCATTTTAGCTTCGATGATTTAGATTTCGTCCTAGGCGAAATAACTGTAGCAATTTTAATCGAAAGTTGAGTAGAAATTGAATCGGGCCAACTTTGCCGCGCGTTGGTCCGAGATCTTTGAGTTTGGAGCAGAATGTAGCAACAGGGAACTTTAATCATTTGAAATAGTATTACTTTAAAAGTTGAGGAATACTATTTTTAAAGTTTAATTCCCTGCACTTTGAAAGTTTTCGCTGCTGGCACGTTTGAATTTCGCGCAGAATGATAATCGTTTTTCGGAGCAGAGAGCTGAGAGAGTCGATTGTACGTCATGAGAGAATTAGCATCGCGTAGCAACTGCATGCAATGTTACACAGTCATCAAATTGTCTGGCATCTTTGCTCATTAATGACTCATTTTTTAAATATGACTCTTCGAGAGACGTAATCGTACGGCGCTATCGCTGATATTGAAAAACAAGGAAGTAATGGAACAGCTTATTCGAGTGAATTGCGAATCGCATAATGGAAAATTACGCGCAAGAATAATATCACCAATTTACGTGTAGATCGAAAATAGATCGTTTCAAGCGAAGGACACGAGAAATCGGCAAAGTTTCAAGTCTCTATTGGTATATTGGTCGATACGCCGGCGACCTCTCGAGATTGTCTTTTGCGTTGAAGGTCTACATCCTCTCGTACCAACGGTAAGCAAGTAAGCGCGCTCATAAAAATTAAAATACTTTAACCATACAAGAGTTTTGGTCTCGTACAAAATTTTCCTATCACTCAAAACGGTATCAAAATTCGAGAGAAGTCGTGCCAGCTAAGGATATAAGTGCTCCAACTCGAGATCCGCGGGCCTAAGTTCAAATCTCCCTCCGCCATCCACGGGAAATTTTTCCTAAATTCCAATTAAAGGTACCATGTCCACCGTGGTTTCGCGTCCACCTAAATCGGCTGGAGTTAGACGCGATGACCATATCCGTCGAAAATAAATATAAATCGACAACGACAACCAATAGAAAATGTGAAACAACGGAAATACCGTCCAGCCTTCGGGTTGGTCTTTTGAACCGGGCGCGCCGCCCTTCGCGTTTCATAGAAATTGCCCATTAATCCATACGATCGACCATGCGCTAGGGAGGAAACTTTTAAGAGAAAAAGAGATAGAAACGGGGTAGGAGAGAGAGAGAGAGAGGGCACAAAAGAGGGCGTTGCAAGACGACGTTCCCCAACGAGGAGGGTTCGACGTAAATTCGGCTCTCAGTCGCAGCTCGGCAGTCTGTACGGGACGATCGAGCTACGTGTGAACCGGTAACGCTGATGTGTGTGTCACATACGTGCAACGCACACGTTCATAGGTGCTCATAGGCGCAGTCTCGCGTGTGTACGCGTAACCGATACGCCGGACGAATTGACACACGCGCAGCAATGGCGTACCCCAGTGAAGAAGCCTGAATGTGTCCCTCGTCGAATGCTCCGTTGTCGCGCTGTGTGTAGTGTGTGTGCGCGAGAGGGACAGTCGATACGAAAATAAAGGAACGTGGGACACGGTTCGACGTCTTCGAACGTTCAACTCGACGATCGAAAAACGTTTCGTCGAGTCGCGGATACGGTGCCGAGGACGGAACGTTACGCCCATTTGAAACGTTCGCATCCGTCACGCGCCTCGACGTGTACCGGGACGCCGTTCTCAGGAACCTTGGCGAGGCAGCTAGGAGAAGGCTGTGCGAGGGTAGAAAGCGTTCGGGAAGATACTCGTGGACGATGTACGGATAGAGATCGAAGTCGACGTCGCTCGTGTGAGGAGCACACCACGGAGGGAAGTGGATTACGCGCAAGAGGCGGAGGGATTTAAAGGGTGGAGAGAAGGGAGGCAGTTAAATGCACGGTTAAACGGAGAAAGAGGAAAAGCGAGAGGTAGGATCGAGGAAGGAAGGAGCAAACGTGCAACGGGAGATCGAGAGAAACGGATAGACGGAGAAAGAGGGAGGGAGCGAGCGAGAGAGAGAGAGAACGGCTCGACGGGGAGACCGGTTTCGAAGGAGCGCTAGGACCGGCCCTCAATTTTGCATTTGTTCGAAAGCATTTTTTCCTTTTCCTCTCTCTCTTTCACTCGAGACAAACGCGAGAACGTTTTTTTCACCCTCGCGCTAGTCGATCGTCGAGGTTCGGTAGGAACGGGACTTTCCTCGGTGTTGGATATATCCGATTGGTCCGACCCTTGGCAAAGGCAACCCTCTCGCAGCGATGAGTCGGGCCGTTCTGTTCAAGTTTGATCGAAAGCACGCCCGTGACAGCGACAAGTGCCATAATCGTTGAAGCTCGCTTTTGCGGTGTTGTATGCCCGGTTCGGTGTCCGAGAGGAGTGACGGAGAAGGAGACGGAGACGGAAGCGGAAACGGATAGATCGAGGATTGATCGGAGTCGGGCGAGAGTCGCGAAGAAAGGATCGTCGAGGGATCGCGAGGGGCGAGTCACGAAGGCATCGAGACGTCGAGGAGGATCGGCGATCTCAACGCTGGGCGAGACGGAGAAGGCATCGTCGACGAGGAGAATAATCGCGACGATCGCTCGAGATGAGAGCCTAGCGTCGGTGGTGGGTCGGTCGTCAGCGGGCGAGCAAGAAGGGACGGTTCGCCGGCGGAAGCCCGGATAGTAGGAGGTTTCCAACATGGCTGCCGCCTGCTACGAGAAGGAAGCGGTGGTAGGTGCCGCTATGCACGGACACGGTCATCACCATCACCACCACCATCATCATCATCATCACCATCACCATCACGGGATGGCCGGTGGGTCCGGCGGGTCGGCCGGGGGAGCTGTCGGCGGAGCGGGTGGCGCGACGGGGCCGAGCGGCCAGCAGCAGCAGCAACCGCAACAGACCGTTTTACCGGGCGCATCGACCGGCATCCTCGACGCCGCGGTCGCCCCGAGCTCCAACTCGAGCCCGAGCGGGAACGCGACGGCCACGGCGACCGCGGCCGCGGTTGCCGCCGCTGCAACGGCCGCAGCCGCTGCCGCCGCGGTCGCCGTAACCACCTACAAGGACTACAAGGATTACTCGCAACCCCTTCACGTCGATTGCAGCGTCGAGTACGAGCTGCCGAGTCAGGCGAAGCCGCCGCCCGGCGGCGGAGAACCCCTTCTCATGATACATCCGTGCTACTATCGGCGTGCCGAGCGCGAGAGGAGAAGTCCCTTCGTCAACAATCTTCCGCCGCCGACGAGCGCTCCGATATCCTCCTCGCGGAGAAGCGGCAGAAGAAGCGCGGCGGTTTCCGGCGGAGCTGCAGCCGCGGCAGCGGCGGCGGCGGCCGCAGCCGCAGCGGTTCCGGTCCCGGTTCCGGTCGTTTCCACCAATTCCTCCGTCGCGGCCGCCGTCACGGTATCTTCGGTCTCCACCGCGGCCGTATCCGGAGTCTCGACTTCCGCTACTGCCGTGCTATCGGCCACGGCGGCGGTGGTGGCGACGACCGATTCCGGCGCGAGTCTCGCCTCCGCCACCGGTCAGATGTCCGCGGTTATGGCAGCCTCCTATCGAGCCGCTCTAAATGCCGCGGCAACCCTCTCGCAACAGCAGCAGCAGCAGCAGAGGCGTCAGCATCATCCGCAGCCTCCACCGCAGCAGCAGCAACAGCAGCAGCAGACTCACCATCTCCTTCATCGAAATCACACTCACGTTCCTCATCCCCATCACGGTCAACAGCAGCAGCAACGAACGGTAACGCCGACGAATTCCGCCGCCGAGCTTATCTCCGCCGACGAGAAGGCGGTCATATCAGGTATTTATCAACACTACTTCCGTGCGATGCGCGCACACAATCATCAGCATCGACAGCAGCAGCAGCAACAGCAGCCGCAACCGCCACCGCCGCCGCTCCCGTCGCAGCAGCATCGAACTCATCAACTTCATCATCAACCTCACCAAAGCGACAGAAGTTCCTCCTCGTCGGTCAATCCGACGGCAACCGCGATTTCCGGTATCCTCCGACAGAGTTATCAGCAGTCGTACGGCGTAACGGCGAGCTCGGGTTCGTCGGCGCATCATCGAGCCGCGACGGCCGCGGCGATCGCCCATCATCCCTACAGGCGACCGTCGGCGACGTTGTTGTCGCGAGTTGGATCTCACGTCGGACAGCAAGTTTCCTCGTCTTCCTCCTCCTCGTCGTCCTCCTCCTCCGGCGCGTCGATCGGTGCTTCCAACGGAGTCTCCTCCGCCGGGGTTTCGAGCGTTTCTAGCGTGTACGCGAGCACGATACACAGGCATCATCACGCGACCTCGCTGCACGCCCTTCAGGCGGCCGGTTTTTACGAAACGCCGGGCTATCATGCGCTTCTGCCGCAGAGTTAGGTGACCAGCGGCCCGCTCGAGACCGACCCCGTTGCCGGTATTCATTTATCCACGTAATCCGGCTGCAAAGCCCTGCTCTTCCCTATTGTGCGACTTATCTTCCACTCGTTAAAGTGCATGCGGGTTGGTCTAGTACACACGGGGTACATTTATCTCTGCGTACATGCCTACCTACCAGCCTGCCAGCCAGCCAGCCAGCCAGCCTACCTACCTACCTTCCTTCCTACCTACCTACCTACCTACCTATCTACCTACCAACCTACCTACCTACCTACCTACCTTCCTACGTATTT
Organism: Cerceris rybyensis; assembly: GCA_910591515.1. Taxonomy (NCBI): domain Eukaryota; kingdom Metazoa; phylum Arthropoda; class Insecta; order Hymenoptera; family Crabronidae; genus Cerceris; species Cerceris rybyensis. Next base: position 1,183,046 of record OU342797.1, read on the forward strand.
ACGTACGCATACACGCACACCTGCGCGTACGCGTATACGTATCATCGACAACGATCGTACGTGCCGTGTTCATTGTTGGCGGTGCGCGGGTGGCCGCCGAACGAGCAGAAAAGGTACGGAATAAACGTACGAAGACATACGCGCGCATACACGCTTGTACGGAAATTACGCGTGGAATGGCGCTCGAGCGAGCACACCCAGGCACGACGGGGACGGATGGAGGAAGCGAGACAACTGTGGAAATAGTCGTTCCGTGCGTGGCGACCGCTTCCATCCACCTGCGATACGCGCTACTCAGGTATAAAGATCCATTTGCTTAGGTCCGTATTAGCGACTTATTTTTAGAGCTGCACTTTTAACCGGACGCGAGATTTTCTCCGCGTAAATCCCCCTTGAAAGAGGATGCCTTCGCTCGCTCGCTCGTTCCTAGAAGGTATCGGCGAGCTCGCCTTCCTTCTTTCTCTCGGATAATATACGGGGCCCCTCGGTCTCTTCCTACGCTCGGTATCCTCGGATCGCGGGGATTCTCTTGACAATGGCATTCTAACTTATCCGATCCGCGTGGATCGGAGGCTTTAATGAAATTCCACCGATATAGTATTAAACGTGCTTTTTTACGACTTAGCTAGATCGTAGAATTCCACCGATCGGACGTCGACTTTTCTCGCTGTAGCAACTTCCGGTCGCGAGACGCGACGACGACGATTCCTCGGTCCGATTATTCCATAGAATTTCTTCGAGATTCTACCTGACAATCACCCCCGATCGCAAGTGCCAAAATTTCGTAACGGTCTGAAGTATCGCTTCGGGAGACATCGACTCGATCGAACAAAGAAGCGCGCAGAGTTTTTTGCGAGCATTTTGCAAGCGTACAGGAAACGTCCGTAGGTCGTCGTGCCGATTGCAGTAGATCCTGCTTTAACGGAATATCTCTCTCTCTCTCTATCTGTCTATTTATCTTTCTCTCCTCTTCCTCTCTCGTCTCGTGTCTTTCGTCTCCGCTCTTTCTCCTTCTCTCCCGCGGAACATCTCTAGAAACCCGAGGTCCGAGCCCGGCAGGATTTCTTCTTTTTTGTCCTGCGCCCTTTTCAAAGAGCGCGCTCAAGGAGAAACGGACGGGGACCGTATTTCGTTACACGGTAACGATCGATCAACGTGACCGCACGACCGCACCGGCGGTACGGGCGAGTCGAGGCGAAGCGAGACGAAGCGAGGCGAGACGAGGAGAGGCGAGGCGAGACGAAACGAGACGGGGCCGGGTATGGAACTAGAGGGACGAACGGGACGAAAGGGACGGGACGAGACCAGACCAGACGAGAAGGGGGCGCGGTCAAGATGGGGATCGGTAGAGACGAAAACCGAAAGACAGGGCTCTCATGCACGAGCAAGAGAGAGACCAGGATGCACCGACTTATATTCCAAAAACACTGACGACCCGCGTGGACGGACGTTAGGTGAAGAGGCACTAATGCGAACCGCGACGGCTCCTATAATTTCACCCGGCTCGCGGAACCCGCCTTAAAGGGGGACTTTGGGAAACACGGGAAATAACATCTGCTTTTTCTCCCCATTCCCTTCGTTTTGGGGCACGTTGATTAATCGCGAAAACGGAAACGAACGCTCGTAGACTTCGATAATCGCTTTCATGGCTAGTCCTCGATGCGTGCCGAGAACGAATCTGCCCGTTCTCCGAATCACGCTCGTCTTTCGACGGAGAGAGGAAGAATTCTCCATAATCCGACGGTTATACGTTTCATCACGGCCGTCGGATTGCTGCGCGATTTCGGGAAAATCGGCGTATCCGTTTAGCATTGAAAAAAACAGATAGATAGAGAGAGAGAGAGAGTAGAGACAAAAGACGGCACAGAGTAGAATCGTAGGAATTTCTTAGCAGCAACTGAGAGCAATTAACGCGCAAAGACGTGTTTATTTTTGTAGATGAAGAAAAAGACTCCCGTATTTTTGTGATGTCGAGTGATTCGCGAAAGAATAGAATCGGCAGAGAGGGTTCAGCGAGGGGGTGATCGGGGTGATGCAGAAGCGACGGAAAGGAGGGTGGTGGAACGATACGGCGATAATAGCGACAACAACGGTATATTTCTAGCGCGTGCTGCGTTTGACATGGCACGCATCGATTCCTGGAACACGAGGCGCAATCGTGCCTTCACCGGCTGGTCGATATACCCGAATACGTTTCCTAGTTACCGATCGTTCGTCGCGATAGAGGGTTAAACTTTGTCCTACCGATAGATATTTATACGACGTGGAAAGGAAGGAGGGCATTATTGTGCCTCGTTGAAACCCTCGTCGAACTCGTTATATAATATGACGTCGACATTAGGTAATTAGGAAGCGTCGCAAGCAGAAACGTTTTACCGCTGTCTTTGAAAAGGTTTCGCTGCCTGGAGGTCGGTTCTCAGCCTCAGACGGCGGTCTTTGCGGCCGACTGAGAGAGAAGAAAAAGACGAGGCAAACGTCGTGCTGCCGTGACGTTAGATCGTGCCGTTCTTTTTCAATTTTAACTCCTTGCCGTCGAAGCACGAGCAAGGTTTGCAATAATCTCGGCAAAGATGTTCGCCATTTTGGTCCACGCCGAAATACTTCTTGTTATGCAGTTGTTTGGCGATTAAAAATCAATGTTAATCCTCTTCTAAACGGGTAGACCTTCCGGTTGCAGAAACAGTCGTTCTTTCACTTCGTAGGCAATAATCTTCCACGTAGTGTAAGCAATAGTCGATTGATAGTACGATACGAAAAAATAAATTCCAACTTCTTCCAACTGCAAGTTTCATACGATCCCTTCGTTATGATTCGGTAGAAGCCGAGTCGTCGGGCGTTGAATTTTGTACGTCGCCATAGAGCAAAGACGGCTCCTTCCTTTTATGCGGGTCTACTTAAATTCGTTCGGTTCGCCCTTGACGAAAAGCACTTGGTTCCTCTGGCACTTACCCTTCGCCGTCCATCTCGGCCGAGCATTTCCGCTCCGCTGTTTTTGCTCGTTCAAAGGGAACGAACCTCTCGGCACCGAAGCAGAGGGAAACAACAACAGATACAGGGCCTAAACATACAGTTACACTCTCTACCCGAAGATATCCTCGTCGACTTAACGTTTCGGTGCACGCTTGCGCGAGGAGCTACAACGCTCGAGGAAACTGGCGAATTTCTAACGTAGGGTTCCTGTTTCTCAATTTTATTTGTCGGCGAATATATCATGCTACACTTGAACCGCGGGAAAAACCTATGATTCGATCGGAGCAACTTGGAAGGGTAGGTTTAACGCTAAAACTGCCGAGGCAATCGAGACCGGTTCCTAATTTTATTGATAAAATTCTCGAAATTGAAGAACGAGGCGCGAAATAGAAATTTCAGTTGGATCTTGTGATATTTACGTTACTTGTTTCATCGTATTTTGCATTATTTTCAAAGTATTTATTTGGTATATTTAAATAAAACGGAAATAATACCGGTAGTTCTAGCGTTAACTCTTCGCAGTCGGAAACCGACGGATATTGTGTTCCTTGCAAGATTGTTTTCAACCAAATTAGAGTTATATTTCATTAAGCCTGATGATTTTATGTTGCAACTTATTGCAACCAGTGCAGCCGTAGCTAGAAATTACATCTATTTTACAGGATGATGGTTAAATATATAAATTGTTGAATTCAATATTGCCAATAGGGTTACTGGCATTCATGTGCATAGGAATGTGCAATTCTATCTGGTTAGAGTCTATTTTCCTGAATGTATAATATGTCCTCTGGTGCTTCATTGATCTGTACACTTTAAGGGCTGGTTCTAAAATAATTCTAACCAGTATAATTGCTACGTTTATGGAAAATACAATTGCTAAGAGTTAATAGATTAATCGTGGGTGTAGCGACTGAGCAAAAGCGACAGACAAAAAAAAAAGTATTAAGCTGTGAGAAAGTAAACCTTGATTTATGCGTTAAAGAATGTGTTGTGTCTTCTTTTTTTTACTATCGTTCAGCGCTAATTGCTAAAACATTCCGTCTCCGCGGATGTAGCCGGTATAGAAATATATTTTTGCATGAATTGAGCGAGGGAATTTAGTCGTTCATTCACTTAAAAAAAAAGAACGCTTAAAAGTCAATATTTTTCGTCGAAATAAAGCGTCGGAAATTTACATACTTTCTGAAACAAAAAGTCGATCCGTGTTTTCCGAAGAATCGTGCCTTTTCAAATATTGCTTTTACGACCTCTGCTCGCACAGATTTTTCCATCGTTCCCTTCATTCTTCGACGAAGGAGAACAATCATTTTCTAACTTAACTTCCAGTTGGTTTACTCCACATTTTAAGCTCGAAGCTTTCACAAAAACGTTCATTCATTTTCTCAAAAATAGTCTTGACCAAGTGGCATTTTCTCCTAACCCGAATCCTCACAAAAGGACTGAAAATATGCAACTTCTACGGCGAGAGAAAAATTCCCGGAATCGATTCTTTGACTCTTTGTATTCCTACAATCGCTCAGCTAGGTTTTTTTCCACGCATTTCCTTCATCTTTTACATTTTTCGAGTTGAACCGTTGCAATCATTTCGCCTAGAATTTAACTTTAGATCCGATATCGTCGATCGCATTTATACGGTTTCCTGGCCGCACTTTGGGAACCCCTGTTTCCCTCCATGTGTTTCAGAATCGGTCTCAGTGGTCGTATATTTTTTAACATCCTTCCTTCCAACCTGCTATATTATTTTTACCAATAAATCGAGATATTTTTTAAGAAATATTTACAAACCTTAACGACACGTTCGAACAGTGAAGCTTTAAAGAAGACTCCTCGAATCTCAATTTAAAGATTAACTTCTACATCTACCTCTTTGCTTCATTATCCGCTAGATCGTTCTATCAGCTTCTTTTTTCACCGACATTCCAAGTGAAACGAAATAACGCAAGACATTGTGCCGTACATGCGCGAGTTCCTCGTTTAAACGTTGCTCGCCGAATTTTTCCTATTCCGTTTTCGTCTATCTCCCGCTGCCATCGGCGAGCGTAGCCTTTTTGTCTCTTCTAGCAGTGGCCCTGTATCCTCCGTAGATCGTGACCTTAGTATGCAAAGAGTACGCTTATAGAATCCGATTGTTCGTGTTTCGAAAGAAAGCGAGGCAAAGGGGCTCCGCGGTTAAAGCACGAAACAACCGCCGCCTCGACGTCGTCCCTCGCAACGAGACGGCCGAATGTCAAGCAGCGATTCGATACCATCGGAACACGCCTTAAACTTTTTCGTCTCTCGTATCGGAATCTACGGCAAAAGTGTCTCTCCGGGATTACGTCACGGCTGGAAGGACTCCGGCGGAGTTTCAAACGTATTCCGGTTGAAAATAACGCTCTATGTGCTCCAGCATGAAAGGCTTTTGTGCCAAATAAGACTGCTCTATCGTTTCAAGCATAGGTTCCCAACCTTTTTTTGAATCGACGCCCACTATTTCGGTGAATCATTCAGCAGTGGCCTCGATGGCCAAGTTTTATATATTCTACGTGTTCGTGATAAGCGAAAGAATCTTTAAATCTTTCTCTTACTTGTGTGAAGTTTTTTTTCCCTAATTTATTAATTAATATATCGGGAAATGACTGCAGCTTAACACGTTGAACGAGGACCACCGGTTAACGGCGCCGTTGAATACAATGAAATTTCATGTGACTTTTAAAATATATTTCCACATTCAATTTTTAAATATTGGCATTAAAAGGGTAAAGTTCGGCTGGCAATATATCTATGTGTGTCTTTAAGATTTCTGCTTTGGAAAAGTGTAATATTAATTGACAAAGTTTCACTTCAATGAACCTAAAATTGGCGAAATACCGACAGCGTTCAACGCGTTAAAACTGAAAATCAGGGAGCTATGATTGGTAAAGATTTAAATCCTGGGACTCTATGGGACTTTATCTTAAATACTAGAAAACTATTTCGTTCCAATATTACACCCCCTTAGGCTTCTCAGCGCCCCGTTGGCAATCTACGCTTCTCGAAGGTTAGATTTTTTTCCGTTTTCTCGCGCACATCTCTCGTATTTCTCCTTCGCCGTCTGCTCGTTTTAAGAATCTTTTTCAGCCTTCACGGAACGCCATGCGGGTTTTAACGGTTAACGTTACAACCGTCTCCTCGACGTCAGTATTGCTACGTGCATTTAGATTACGATATTTCTCATCCGCGTGGGATCGTTCCTTTTTTTTTTCTCCGTCGATCTCTCCCGCGCACGTACGGTCGTTTTATTATCGAAGGAGGAAAAACAAATCTAAGCAGAATTACGTAAGAAAACGTTAAACGACTTTCCAGTCTCCTCGCGCATCTTTTTGGGGGAGATAGTGACGATAGAAGTCTCGATTCTCCTCTCCCCGATCCTCTTCGTGTTTGACGTTCTTTTCAGAAGTGCGTTTGCCAGTGGATAGGAAGATTTCGATTCCGATACCGTTCGTACAAGCAACGGAAGATTTTTTTTCACCTCGCTTTCTCTGCCAAATCGATTTTTCTTCTTCCGTTCGACTCGACCATTTCGCCCGATCCGTGCTCCAGTTAGCGGAAACTCGATGTCCGATTCTTCATTTACTCTCGAGCTTATTTTTATCGTACACGAGATGTAGGCAGTATCGAAAGGGAATCTCGCCAAAAAAAAAAAAAAAACAATTAACGGCATGTACGGTCGTTTCGATCTGCTCTTACTTTGAACCTGCATTCGTTGAATGCACCGTAAAATAATCGAAGATAATTTACTTTTCGGTTGAACGGGAAGAAATAATATAAGAAGGATAAAGTCCTTTCTGTTTTGTCGCGTTTAGTGCGCGAGAGCAAGGCATTCTACCGTAAACCTAATAGCGTGCTTCCTCCGTAAAAGTAAAGCGGGTACGAGAAAAGTCTGGCATCAAATATTTTGTCCTACGTCGCGTTAAACGAACTCTACATATACAATGTTCAAGCTTATTCTCGAGAGAAAAAAAAAACCCTCCCCCCTCCCCCCCCAAAAAAACGACGACGCGCCCAGCGCGCCTGAAAAATCCATGCTCGAACGTGCCTCGCCCTCCCACTAATTACGAACTTGTGCGTGCAAGTGTAGAGAGAGACGCGCCGGATAAAAAAGCACGATTCACGATGAACGGGCAACAGAGACGACCGTAGGATAGGAGCTCGAAGTATGCCACTTTCGATGAGATAGCCTATCCCCCTGCGATACCAGACGTACTGTGTCGCGTTAAAGAGAAGGCTAGCGGGACGTTGCAAGGGGCAAAATGGTCCCTTTCCCTTCAAACTTCTCCCGCTTCGTTTCGGCACGATCCGTTCGATATTTTCGTCGTGTTCGATTAAATTGCACGAATCAGATGCACGTTCGACTCGTTAGCCTTCTTTCTAACGTCGAACTAAGACTGTCGATTGAAACTAAACTAAATTACCGAACGTTTTTTTTCCCCGCGCGATATTTTTTTCTCGTTGCTCGTTCAGCGTGAATCACAGCCCCCTTCGAAGAGATAACGTACGTATCGTCGTGTGCGTACTGTACATCCTCATCCTCCTACACATTCACGCGACACATACACGCATACATACGATTACATACGACACATCTCGAATAGTTCACTATACTATTAACTCGGCCTTAAAGAAGTGACATAAACTGCCTCAAATTATTAATATATTAACGAGCTAGCGCCCTCATTACCGACTGAACGAACAAAATGAAGAAAGAGCCTATCCTTTAAATATAGTACATACATGCGTGCGTGCATGAGGAGAGACGTTGAACCCTTGCGATCGCGTGCGTTAACGATTACGTGAGATTAATTGAGAAAGAGGCCCGAAAAGAATGAGAAACTCGAGGCAATTGGTGGCGAAGGACGGAAAGCGTATATGCGTGAGTTCGAGCGAAAAAAAAGCAACTAGACGTAGGTTTATAGCTTTCCTTCCTAACGAGAAACTATTCACGCGTGTTGCAAACGTGTGCACGGATGCGCGCGCGTTTGGATCGGCGAAGGACGTAAAGCGTATCGATCCAACCCAGTAATGCCTGATAAAGCTCCTCGTTTATCGCATTAGGATTTATCGAGACGCGACGGAGAAGGGAAAAAAGAAAGGAAAAAAATAACAATCCCGGAACGATGAATTTTTCTCGAAATTCTTTCAACGTCGATGGATATCAGCCGCGGTAGTATCGAACATCCAGCGGATAAAAGAGGAACGCGAGTTGTCGGGGAGGACGGTGAAAAAAAATATTAAGTTTGCTCGACGAAGAGGGATGAAGGTAACGGCGAACGATGCTGACAATTGGACGAATATATATGTACATTGTGTCGCGAGAAGGACCATCGAATTCGAGGGACAACTGGGTGTTTCGAAGGACGACGAAAGTTCCTTCCTTAGTTTGTTCGTTTGCTCGCTCGTTCCTTCGTTTGTTCGTTCGTGCATTATATACGGGCTCGAGAGGAATATACGACAATAAGAATCGCAGTACCCGCAACGAACACGATCCGTACCCCACGAGAGTTAATCGAGAGAAACGGACGAACTCCTACGGCTTTTATGGCTCCGCTCGTAAAGATATACCTAAGGCTTTTTCTGTGGAACTCGGGACCACTCGGGACCCCTCCGAACACCCGGTCCAGGAACACCGGGACAGAAGCGACGGAGTTAGGTAGACGGGGCAGGTACGTTGTGGGTAAAAGCTTGCAAAGGAACGAGACGAAGATGAGAGAAGGAGCGAGCAAACGAGCAAACCGACCGACCGAGAGAGAGAGAGCCGTGGCAGGTAGTTTGCGCCGGAAAGCATCGGCCTTCTTTCTATGTATAAAAGCGAACAACCGAAGCCATTTTTGATCCACGATCCGCTTCCAACCGGGGCCGAATTAACAATGCGCACGGTACGTCGTGTTCGACCGTGGGTGGACGTTCACTGTTCTGCGCGAATTTCTTAAATCGCTTCAACGAATGAACGAGCCCCGCCGGGAAGGACTATTAGGCCGAATGAAAGGCGCCGCGCTAAGAAGCTGCGCCTAACAATGAACGTTTCTCTCGACGGCCGAATTGTTCGTACGGTAGAGCGCACACCGCCCGATTCGACGAATATCTAAACGTACGCTCTTTCGTGCTGTCCTTTGTAACGCTGCGAGCGTGCGCGCGTATGCGTGTCCGATTCACGCGCGTACGCTTCCCAAAAGGCTGTCAACCTTCGGCTCCGCAATTCCTTTTCCACCTTTGGAATCACCACGTCAACTTTGTTTCTCTCTTCTTCGTTCGATCGATCTACCATCTTCCATCTCGCCGCTAGTTTCTACGTTCCACGAGTCGAAGACGGAAGATCAATGGAACGAGAGAAACGCGAACGATACTTTGTCGAATTTGAGTTGGAATTATTTTTAATCCAAGTCTCTCGTTTTACTTTGTTCGTTAAATTTGCAAATTTCGCGCCTCGTATCTATCGATCGCGTTGAACGGAGATTTTGCATTATCTCGTACGTATATATCGAATCATCGCGGAGAAACGTTCGATCGGTGGTTAGATCGCGCGGGGCAGAGATTCGAGGGGAACACGGAGGGGACGATGCGGGATGGGTCGATCTTTCGATAGTCGAACGGTAACGAAAACGATAGGAGAAAGAGAGAAGGAAGGCTCGATAGAGCGGAGAGCATCGAGCGGCCATAAAAGAGAGACGACGGTGGTATATAACGTGCGGTGGGTGCCACGAACGTTAGGACATTACGGGTTACGGCCTACGAATAGTCCCGGCTCGATTCGAAACGATGGACCACGCCCTCGGTCCGCCTGGCATCCTCCGCTTTCGACGAGAGAAGAACTCGTCGACGATCGATCCTTTCCTCGCGACAAACCTGGCAAAAATTACACCGCAAAAGTCGAGCACGAAACGGGACAACCGAATACGCCCCTGTGAAGCGAGAGAGCAGAGGCCTGTCGCTTTTCCTCTTCTCTCTTCTTCTCTCCTCTACTGTCCTCCTCTATCCTTCTCTCTACGCCTCTTCGCCTCTAGGCCAATCGATATCACAGACTATATACACCTCTATCGAGGTTTGACAACCACGTTTCTTCCTTCCTCCTCTCTCCCTCCTCGATTCCCTACCTCTCTCTTTCCCCTATTTTTACGAGCCCATGGAACGCGTCCACTCTCTTCTTCCTTTCCTTTCATTTCCCCTTTGCTGCCTTCCTCCTCTTTTTTCTATTCCACGGTTTCTTTCCGCCGGAACGACGCGACGTTTTCTTCGCCTCGTACCAAGTAGAGCGATTCGATCGTCGGCTTTAAACGGAAGCCTGGTCTGTCTTTCTTTCGAAAATTCTCTAGCTCTTTTTCACCAAGATAGTCGCCGATCGATCGATCGAGAAGGTTTTGTAAACGGACAGTCGTTGAATACTTTCTTTCTTCATTCGCCTCTCGTTACGCTCTCTCGTTGCTTCTCTCTTCTCCTCCTCGTTTGACCCTTTTTCAACGAAACTTCCGCGATTCTCGATCTTCCCGCCGCTTCAAATCGCAAGCTCGAATCGAAACTCTCCACGCGAACGACTTTATACGACGCGTCACCTATTTTCTCCGTCGCTCGACGACGACCTTCCTCGGTTTATACTTTGAACGACCATGGGGGCTTTTGCGAAAACGGGAGGGGTAAAAGCTAGCTAACCAACTACTACTGTATTATGATGAAAGAAAAAAAAAAGAACATACCTACGCATTTAAGATAATGTACAAGTCTCTAGTGTGATACATTTCTACGCTTATTCTTTAAACTGTAGTCACGAAGTCTAAAGTACGATACCTCGTTGTGGTTTGTAACGCGGAAAAAAAACACGTAGTCCTGTAATAGTAATAAAGAGAGGAAAAAAAAAACACGTACGAACCCTCCTACACGCGCGCGTACACGCGAGGATCACGCGTGAACGCACATACACGAACACGTACACCGTACAGGCAACAAACACGATCAAAAATCCGCTTAGGCTGACATTAAAAGAAGAAAAAAGGAAAAAAAAGAAAAAATCGTGCGTGAGGCGCAATTATACATGTAGAATGGAATTGTCCGGCGGCAGACGTCCTAGTAATTTGCAATTGAAAATTTAAACGAACGCGCCAAAATAATAACGTTCTACTAATTAAACTGGATAATAAAAGGGGGAAGAGACCCAGGAGTGACGCAAAGATGGATCCAAGAGAATCGGATGGACGAATGCGTGGATTAAAGATGGATGAATGGATGATATTACGATGATTCCGCGTGTATGGATCTTAGACGATTCGGTCGGAAAAAAACAACGTATGCATGTGTGAGTATAATAAACGCGCAGAGTATTCGAGAATATAGTGTTCGGCGTGTACATAATTCTGTATATACGAACGAATCACTGACTGTACAATACCACCCAAATATATTTATATTTCATGTTAAAAGAATTTCGATAATCTTCGTGTGTCGTTCGTTCTCGAGCTACCGACCTTATTTTCCTGTTTCTTTTTACGCCAACCCTTACTAATTTGACGATCACCGACTGACCGAACGGATTGTAAAACAAATACTTCGAAACCGATGACTTGCTGACAAATCGAGGCGAATATTCGTCTCGGCTCGATGTTGCGTAACGAGACCAACGTCGAAGGGTTAACAGAGTTTCGCTCTGTAACGTTATCTATCGAATATCGTGAAGAATAGTGGCTCACGACAGCTCGCAACGGGAAGTCGAGATGAACGTCGTTTCGAGGGATCGGATACTTCTCGATTTCATCTCGGAATGCGCTAAGATCGGAAAGAAACGTATTCGCTCTTCGACGAAAGAGAAGGAAAGAAGAGCAAAATTGAATAAGATAAGGGGAAGGAAGTCAGTGGTGACTGTTAACGCCGTTAATTTTCAGAATGCTCTCATCGATAAATCGACAGATTTTACTAACGGCAATATGACGCGTGCGTATCGTCAAGGAGAACCAGTCCACTGGCTCGTGTACCGAGTTTAATGATCAAGAGTCTTCTTAGTTTCTTTTCCTTCGCTATCTTCCGTTTTCCTTATTCTATGAATTGCGCAATATCCGCGGCAAATAAATAACACGCGGATTCCAGCGGCGTTTCTAGGTGCTGGTGATTTTTCATCCCACTATTCCCGTAAGTATATACGTATACGTTTATATACATACGTATCGAGTCTGCAGGAAAGTTCTGTCCGCTTTTTAATTAATGTTTCGAAATTAGTAAGAGAGCCCTTCATTCCTCTTTTTCCAAGCTACTTAACGCATTAAAATATAATAAATTTAACGCCGAAAATTCCAGCGTTACATATACACTAATATATGTAACATTAGTATAAATGCACTCTTTTCTTGTAATTAAAACGCGGATAAAACTAGAACTGACACGTAGACGGTGCACCACTCAAATTCATCATCTTTGGAATTCCCGGCGTAACCGGAAATTGGAAAAAATGCATTTCTTGCAGAAGTAGCACAGTTTTGCGGAAACGGCGGTACAATCATAATATTTTCCCGTTGCAACTTTCGCAAGGAATGTAGCTTCGAATTTCGAGTTACGACGAATATTTTGAAGGTGACAGAGTCAGATGGTGCACCATGTATCCGCATGCGTGTACATTTTCACGTTACGTGCGTTTATGTATATATATATATATATTGCATAAGCGAGAATATTTGAGTTACGAACGTATTCGCCGAAGTATATTTTAACCTTTGATCGTAACCTCGTCGGGAGAACGAATAAACTTGCATGCAAAAGGTACGCGGAGCGCGATACAATGGAACACAGGAACCACGCTTCCTGCTACAACAATTCTCTTCTTTTGTTGCTCGCTACGAGGTTTTCGTGGTTTATTTTATTTTCTTTCTCTTGCACGGTGCGACACTGCGTTCCTTTTACATCTCCTTTCGGCGATAGGACCGTGGGGATAACTTCGTCGAAGGATCTTCTACGCACATTTGGAAACCGTGGCTATGGAATTAAACGCATATCGAAAACGGAGGGGCGATTCGTTGTTGCGTAGATAAAGCTTGAATATAGAATGGTCAAATATTAGATGCGCAATATTTAGTTTCAGTATCGACTCTAAAACTGCTAAGATTATCAGTTTCTTTCAAATTCTCAAAATTGATAGGAGTGGGCTTAATTACTCAATTGATCAACTATTCCATCTCTTCGTTTCTCTTTTTATCGAATTACTCATTCAGTACATCTAACACTAACCGTACTGAAAATATGTCATTTTTTAGATCTAAAGTACTATTGTAAATTGCTGCCACGGTTAGTGTTAATTGTAATTGATACGGAGCTGATCTGACGTTAAGCCACGCGGATTGGGATCAAATTGAGTCTCAATTTGGGTAAAAAAAACAACAGAAAACTTAATATATATGCTCAATGAAGACTGGTAGCCGTGATTTGTCTCTTGCAATTGAACAATCAACGTTATAGAGGACAGAATAGCAGCTCGATGGTGAGCCTATGATGCACACGCGCGCGTTTCAGGCATCGCATCATCGATCGTCTTCTTAAACGAAAGAAGTCGAGTTCGATTGCATCTCCGTTCGCGAGTGCAATGGGCGAGACGGTAATACGATATAGCATCGTACCACGAACACGCCGATATTTTCGAACCGTGAATTTTCGCGTGTTCTCGCGATTTCCTCTTAGCATCGTCTAAGCTAATACGTCACATGGTCGAAGAAGGTACGTATGTTCTCTGTCTCTCCCTTTCCTTCTCCGTCTCTCTCCCTCTTTCTCTTAAGGTCGACCGCTTATACCTGACACAAAAGACCGTACATTTTCTTTATGCTCGTAAATTTTTGCTCGACACTTTGAAAATAAGCTCGGTGAATGGCATTGATGTTTGTATGAAATCGGCCTCAATGGCGTAGCGAAGGGTGGTACCCGAAGGAGGAGATCAATTTTGTCGGCTGGGAATATTTCAATACCATGAATCTCCGTCAGGCCTTCCATGGGGCTTTGTTACGCCAGTGGATCGAGCCTCCTATGTAGAACTCGTATGGAACGGGGGAAAAAAGGATAGGCACAAGGACCTTGGATAATTCAATTGCTGAGTTTGCAATTGTCCACTGGGTTATTCGAATCGCTCTCCAGGTAACCCGAGTTCCTTCGGAGAACTTAAGCTTCAACGTGTACTTGCTTATTGACGATAGACGAAACCGAAAGATCGTGTAGCTTTGGTATTAAAAGAATATCCATGGAAAAGTTCGAAGAATGTGTACACTTCTTCCGCAATTTTCAAGCAATGTCGGTGGGATCGTAATCACGTTGCGTTTCAGCGGAAAGATTTTATTTCATTACACCGAGCGAAACGTGATTTTACGCTAAAATAATGAAAAAAAAAGGTGTAGAAACGAACCACGTGGATTTACTTTTATTCATAAAGTCTCGAGCAATTTGCAACGGCACGCTCCGAAGTGAAAGTTTAAAGAGCTTTCTTTGTAATTGCTTTTAACCTTCGCTATTGACACTGGCATTGACCTTGCGCGAAGAGTTTGCGCTTTCGCTTCGATCTAAACTAATGTTGCAAAAATTTTATTGCAACCTTCCTAACCTATCGGTTCGAAGTATATTTCGTTCGAATGTATATTTACCCTCGTGTCGCTCTTGAATAATCGTGAAATTTCGAGGTACAAAGACCACGTTCCATGATAAGCGTGCAAGAATACTGTCCTTCCGGTTTGGAAAACCGTGCAGACCTTTTGAGGTAATCGAAGGGGAATATAATTTATATTCGGAAATACGAAGGTATTTGAGCTACGGTAGGATGCCGAAAATCGATTCGTACGCAAAGGTGAATACATTTCCACTCGTGGGATTACGTCGGCAAGCTTTCCACCCAGAATGGTGGAACTCTCAGGATTTTGAGGGATTAAGGCTGACTCGACGTTCCCCTTCGATTTGCAATCTTCATTTCTCCCTAGTTCTAGGGTAAAAAAATTAACTAGAAATGTGACAACTTTAATGGTTGGCGGACGTGAAATTCTATGTCGTTCATTGAGAATTTCCTATTATATTTCCTATAGAGACAATGATTTCAACTGAAAATATATAATACGAATGGGAATACGATGCTTTTGAAAGTATATATTTTTTAATAAAGAACACTGGACGGTTTAAGTGACTTACGCTGCACGAAATAAAAAGAAAGGGACGAAAAACTTGAATGTATCGAAAGCGATCGTCGCGTCATCTCTTAACTCTCGCAAAGGAGCTGTCTGCTCGTCATATCAAGAAGGCATGATCGAAATGCCGCAAAGCGTTTGTTCACAACGACGACGAAAAGTGCTGCATTAAATTCGCGTACAGTCAATGTGAGTCGCGTGTCAGTGTTTTGTGTACTATGTATTACTTAGACGTTTCTCTGTTAGTACATCAAACAATTCTTCTTAAACTGTTTCCCATGCTCATTTACTCTAACCTAAATTACAAGAGAACGATGTAGACTATTCGAAGCTTCAAGGATATTCTCGTTATTATGATTCATGTATGATAATTTAATAAATCGTGGCTACGATACGCTCGTTGCAATTTGTAACTTGATTTAAACGTGCGCGAGGCTGCTTCATATTCGCGCGCATTTCTGCAAGTAATTATTACTCGATGTAATTTTTTTTTACGAAATTTTTGGCACCTTTCCTTCGATGTCATTCATTTTCTCGAGACATTTCGCTAACTGTTAATCATTTTCTATACACTTATGCAGATGAGATTATGAAAGATACATTTATACGATATTATATAACGATAACGAATATCTGTTTTTTAAAGCGAAATAAATTTTCTCTTTGCAGAGAATTCCCGGTGCAACGTAATCTGGAATTATCGCCCATCTACCTGAAGAAGAATATTTTGCAGTGCATTAAACACTTATTCGGAGAAGAGGGATCAAAGTGCACCGTCGATATTATAAAGTACGATTCGACCGAACACAGGTTCATCTTGAGGTGCAAGTCCGATTGTTACGTACGATTAAGGGCAGCTCTGACTGTTGCTGGGAAATACGAGGGAGCACCTTGTACATACACCGTTCACCGTGCCTCACCTAATCTGTTGTCTTTCACCGCCGATAGCAGGACCTATCGACATTGAGCGACAAAATTCGCTGGAGAACGTACCGACTTTCGTTACAGTTCGAATTCCGCTTTGGCCACTCGTGCCTCCTTTAAATAGACTATATGCTTTTTGTACATTTGTATCGCTAGAACTATAATGCCACTAATTCACAAGGAAGGCAAAGATACTATAATTTTTGCGTCGAAAGAGGATCACGCGACGCCAAGCAAAATAGTCCTGCCAGAACCGGAACCGAGTCCTGGCGTTCTCTTACCAAATGGAGAAATCAATTGGAATTGTCCGTGCCTCGGTAACATGGCAACTGGACCATGTGGAATAGAATTTCGGGAGGCATTCTCGTGTTTTCACTATTCGAAAATGGAGCCAAAGGGTGCAGACTGTTATGATACGTTTAAAACGATGCAGATATGCATGACGCAGTATCCTACACTGTACGGCGGAAAAGACAGTAGCTTAGACGACCTCGACGATTTACATGCGACAGATGAGAAGACCGAGGATTCGTCGGACGGAAGCAAAGATAAGAGGAAGGAAGTTTCCTCCATTGAAAACGGATTAGAATCCAAGGAGGAGGTGAGGCCTACGGCTCCTAGCGCGAAAAAGGATCTAGAACGAAGTAACGTTAATTGAAAATTGCAGACACGCAAGTCCGCTCGTTCTCGATGAAGAATGCTGCGACGTCGTAGCGTCTTTGAGCATCCATAGCAAATTTTTTTCGAGACTTAATAAACGGAAGAGATCTCTGTAGAACGTACGAGGAATAAACTGTGTGCAATGCGTGGTTTGGAGGAAATAAAGTATACGAAAAATTCCGTACTTCCTCGTACATTCTTCATCTGTAGATAGACGTTCTACCGTGTTTTTTTATACATAGATATACCTCTACTCCGAAACGAACACAATCGATATTTTTCTCACTCAAGAGCACAATTGAGCCGTATATTTTGAAATTTGTGCAAGTCACTTTCCAACAAGAAACTCTACATGAAATTGTTCGTAATGATATAAACACAAGTATTCGAGATAAGTTTCGAAGGAGGACATCGATATTTTTAAACGCACTAACCTTAAATATCTCTGTTTCGCGCCACTTTCAAAATAATCAGCTCAATGTCTTTTCCTCCTCCGATTGTTCGTTGTTTCCCCGTTGAAATCCTACTACTGTTGTCTTATTTTGTAAACGAACAATAAAAAGAACACGTTGAAACGACTAATAGTAACGCGTGTACTAATAGTAAATGGAAAAAAAACCGCAAACTCCATTGTTAAACGTTCTGCCCAAGAGAGGTCAAGATTTTTTTCTTCCGTGTCCAACGAATTTGAAACACTCCAGTTATTGTTCGCGCGGCGCAGCCTGGTTGCACGTCATGGCCGTCCGATGGCGGTAAATACGATCGAGACGGATGAAACGAAAGCGTCCTGACGTCAGTAGTAGTCAGAGGAATGCCCCTCTCGACGTCTCGTACGGATCGGTCAATCGTGTATACAACATCTACCACCACAAACGCCTCGTCTCGTCGTTTACCACCACTACCATCGTCTACCACCGCTACCGAACCGAGTATTACTACCACCACTACCTTTAACCATCGTCATCGTCATCGCCATCGCCATATCGCCATCACACCATGAGTTTAGCGTTCGTTGCGCGTTCCGTTGAGACGGCGAGATGCGTGTTTCTAGTTTCGTCACGTTGACAAAGGTTTACGGTCGAATGTAACGCTGTAAAATCCTAGTGTCGTGGTGTCACAAAGATAAAGTACGTTTTTGGTGCATCGATCTCGATAAGGCAGGGAACGCGCAAAGCCGAGGTCCGCGCGCGAGCAAAGTACGAAAGAGGACCGAGAATTTCTTTCGCTACGAGTTAAGGCGAAGTGTGCACGCTGGATACGTTCCTTGGCAGTGACCGAGAGTGTTCCGGGGTGTCGTGTCGCCTGGAGTAACATTTTTTATCTACCATTGTCTCGCTATGGAGTCGCATAAACGGGAAAAGAAGCACAGAGAGAAACGAAGGTAAGGACGTACGATATTCGTTTTCATTGTATCCGTATGGACGTTCTCCTTCCTCGCACTGCACTCTCGTTACATTTTTCCAAAAAATTCTACGGTCAATCGCGACACTCCGTTTCCCTCTAGTGCTCGTCGTACATAGTTGAAGTGTCTGGAAGCTCAAAATGTATGTGCATGAGGGAGAAACGATCCTATCCTCGCGCGCGCATGGCGCGTTTGCGCGTGTGTGTTCGTAGGAGCGAGTGAGCGAGCGAACACGTACTTGACGCAATCGCGTCTCCCGGTCGGATGGCGCTCTCGCTCTCTCCTTTTCCCTCCTATGGCATTACCTCCTTTTCCAGCTCTCTTCTTCTTTCACGGGTTTTTTCCTCTTCCCTCTTTTCGTCCCATAACATCTCGTGCTCCTCTTCCCCCTAATAATCCGATCTCTGTTTCCATTTGCTCCTAGATCGTGTTTTCTATCCACGGACTACACAAAACCGGAGGAGTTTTGCGCTCGGACAAACGTATCGATAATTCCGCCGTAATATTGGCACGGCGAATGCTCCGATAAAAAAACCTAACGGTATCGATAATACTGTCGGCCTTTCGAGAGGGTTGAGTACACTCGGAGCGGAGCTTTCACGACTCTTTTTTTTTCCTCCTTTTCTCTTTTCAACGGTGACCCCCATTTAAATGGAGATGCATTCATACGCGTCGGCGTTGTTGTTACATTTGACGCAGATGTCCTTGCCGTTGCCGACTGTAAGATTGATTCTCCACGCAGAAAATATAATCTGTGACCATGTACTTTAATGTATCGCAACGAGAACGCGAAATCTTTACGTATTTGTGTCCATAAGCTTTGTATTTTTACTCTTGTACATTGAGCAGCAAGTATTTTCTATCATAATACGTCCAAGTGGTGTACGTAATTGCTCCAAATATCGAGTGGAATTAAGCTAAAGATTACGCTTGAATTTTGACTATCAAAGTCATTGGTATTTTGATACATGTATATATTTATAAATAAAGAATTTCTATTGTAACTTGTCTAACTTAACACGTTGAACGCCAAAGGTATTTTGTTATTTCATCATTTCTACTAGAGTGAAACTATTTCTATCAAATTCACATCTTTATAAAGCAGAAACTTTAAAGATACAAATTCATAAATATTTGATAGACCTTTATTTTCTTAATGCTAATATTTAAATATTCAATATGTTAGAGAATTCACAAAAATTACAGTTGAAAGGTAATATGGAATTTTATTGAATTCAATAACGCCGGTCACCGGTGACCCCCATGGCAGTCAACGTGTTAAATACCGGGAAAACGAAACAGAAGATTTCTGTGGTAATAGAAACCGTCCTGCAATCGACGGATGCGTGGAGAATACGTTAGAAATCATATTTTGTATCAGCTAAGCTAGCTACTGTAAAGCAACCGGGATTCTACGTCTGAAATTTCTGCCGAAGAAGCGTCCACGTGTATTAAAGATAAGCGAATATTTTTTTTTTTCGCCGTTGAGACAGAGTTACGGTGGTACAGAAAGTATAAAAATAGTCCCATCGTTTCTCGGAGCTACTGAAATTCAGAGAAATCGAGAGTGTAACGTCCCGCATGTAGAGTATGGTAATTCGCAAACGAGCGCGTTAAAACGCCGAGAATACGAGAGATAAAAGTGAGACTGATATTTATTCGATCCTATTCCAATTGTCATGCATCGAAACATCCGACGTACGTTCGAAGACAACTATCTTCTTGGAAGAACGAAATCACACTTTCCTCAATATTTGCGTTTACTATTGTACACACTTACGATTTGCCTCTTGGAAACTGTAGATTTACTTTGAATCGATAGAAAGTTTTAACACATACAATAAAATATCTGTTATAAACACTAGTCCTTTTTCGTCTATCTTGATTTCTAACACCCTGCCTTGATAGTTTTAATGTAAAAATACCAGTTAAATTCACCCCCAAGCTTCGATGTCGAAGCATGCGTTAGAGTTGGAGCGACAAAATGAAAAGTTCAGAAAGGAACTTCTGTGTGCGGGTGTACGTGTGCATTTAGCCGTGATGACCTTATTGTATTTCACAAATCATGCCCTATAGTGTGCATCTACCCTAAACTGTTGCTGTCACGACCATTCTAAATGCACTTGATGGAGAGGCTATGGTGGCAAGGCTGATGAAGCCCATGGTCTACCAAAGAGTACATCAAAATCAAAGTTAAAATCGTTTCATCTCAGAAATATTTCTCACGTGAGACATACATACATTCTAGATTTGATTTCCAATAAAAAATAATAGAAAATCCCTATCCTATTATTTTTTCAACATTCGGCTAGCCGTAGCTTGCCCATCACCGATCCAATCTCTCGCTAGTTCTATGGCAAGCTAAAATCGAAGATCCCAGCCGAATTCACGGTAACATTCCAAGCCAAAAAATGCAAATGAAGACTAAAAAAAAAAGATCTATCTTAGCCTCGATGGTTCGGTGCTCATTTGAGCAGGAACTCGACGAAATAACCGTGGAAATCGATGCCAAAAATATCAAACATCTACCAAAACCTCGCTTAGCCGTAGAAATCGACCCTGAGGAAGCATATGCTGGTACTTGTCGCACGTTTCAAATCGACCTTAATGCATGTATCTCAAACGAGGACATTTTAGAGATTTTTTTTCCCCAACGATTCATTTTCTTCCTGCTTTTGTAATATCACGTATGTAAATTTCAGTTATGCCGTTAACGTAACGAAGAAAAACATACTTCACATGTTATATTTGCTTCCTACACCGTATCATTTACTTACGAAACATTTCGGCGAATGATTAATGCTAATGATATCGTAACGAGTATAAATTAACTCGGTCAATTCCAGTGATCGCGTTACGAATAAAATGCTCGTTAATTATCGTAGCGTCTACGGGCAGAAGTTTTGCTGCTGGTAACAGCTGTCGCAGGAATTCGTAGGATTACACGGAATTATTACATGAATCGAGGTTGTCATGTCACGAATGACTGCGTCTCTTTCGATAGTCGATACGAGAAGGAAGAAACTCTCTCCGCTTCGGGCTAAAACGCTGATGTTTCTCTCGCAGGATACAACGCGTATATAAACGTACACGCACGTATTCGATTGGTTTTCGTGTGTCCACGAGCCGACCTTCTGAAAACTTTCCTTTCCAAATTGCTCTTATATGGCCCATTAATAGGTCGTTTACGTTCGGACAAATATAAATATTCAGAGGGTACAAATTCGTTTCTGCTCTATGTTTCATGCTAAAACTATCGGAGAAACTGGAACGACCTATTGTCAATTTTTTTCTTAAATTCCCTAAGTTGATGGGAGCAATGAAGAAAATATTCGATCTTTCTTGCTCGATGGCAAGATGAGGCCCATTTGTGGGGCCTGGAGAACCACGAGCTCCAGATGGAGAACCACTGCTCCACAAGTTAGGATTTTCGTCTCCCAGCGAGATTGACAATCTCTAGCACTTTGCTGACCGGTATTAACACTAGAACTACCAAACCAGTCAAAATGACTGGTACACAATTTTTTCAAAAAATTCTCCATGTCTATATAAGAGTCACAGAATAAATATTCTACGTCTATATTAATAAACGTAAATCACCCAATCGATCAAATTTCCCGCCGCTTGATTCCCCCTTTTTCAAAGTACTTATTTAATTTATTAAAATATGTTAATTTGACGTCGGTAGTTCTAGTGTTAATAGGCTCTTTGAGCCCCAAGTTTTTGGACTTTTAAGTTATTCATCGGTTGCCAATTAATAAATTGTTATTTCGGTTTACTTCGGTGCGGTTTATTGGACTCGGTGAAGAGAATTTGTAATTTGCGAGGAGATATCGGTATCAGGGAAGTATTTGCTACCAAGTGACCGGTCAGATGTGGGTTCATGAATCCATTTTTCAAGGATTATCCGTTTCGAGAAGACAGGAGGAAAGTTCTTGAACCGATGATATTCGTGATAACTAAAGATCGTATATTTGGGAAAAACTCAAACGTCGATGTGTATCTCGCCGCAAACCTCAGACTTCCTCCAGGAATTTGAATTTTTATCGTACTTTAGGCCTTCCCGCTTTTGCATAAGTGCGCATTAATTATACGAAATATCACCGGCAATGTTAGCTCGTTAATACGATAGAGACTTCGTTCTCAGAAGAGGAATTTTTCTGACGTATTTTTTTTTTTTTTCGGTACCCTCAATTTACACAAAATTCATTGATATCGCCTGATTTACCGTAAGCTAACGATGACTCAGAATGGAGTGTCAAAGTCGAGCGATGTTTTAAAAGTATGCGCAAAAGAAGCGAAAGAATGCAAGGAAATATATAACGGTATACTGTAATTGAGGCAATTAGTTGCACTTCCTTTAACGCGTCGAATGCCACTGGCGAATCCCATGAAATATCTTTTAACTTTTAAATAGAAATATTAAGAAATCATCTGATATACTCGATATTTAAAAATTATCATTAGACAAGTGAAGTTCCGTAGGATACATAAACACTCTTTTACCTTTAACCCTTTGAGGACTATTGACGCATATATGTAATTTGAAAAAAAATTTAATTATAGTTTATCACCGCCTGTATACGCTGCTAGAGTTAAAGTACTGATGTACAGCCGTTGAAATATAATTACAAAAATAGTAATTTAGAATTTATATACACAGTTTATTTCACGGTTTAACTGTCTGATAAAAAAGTGGTATTAGTAAGTAAATGACTAAGGAAATGACTAAGTAAATGACTGTCTCCCAATATTCTCAATTGTCTCCGTCCTCAAAGGGTCAACGTTTCAATTTTACAAAGAACATTCTCTTCTGAGTGACGATTTTCTCGATTCTGAAAGAATGAGAATCCCTGACGCGGAAGAATATCGTTATTCATAGTATGCATCATCAGTCAATATCCTAGATCTTCTCGTAAACTCGATTTTAAAGGCGATAAAGGACAATACGTGTATGCATTTACCTTCGCTTCGGAAGGTTATCGCGTTACGTCCATTATAACTCACCTATATCTTTTTTCTATTGTTAGGATAACTATTCAAACAGTTCGCTCACTGTTCACGAGAAGTTTCATACTAGTAGAAACTTTCTGTTGACAAATATTTGACCGCACGATGCCTCAACGTGAAGCTTCTTTCTCCTCCTATTTCTCAAAGTATTTTATATTGATATTCTTTACGTTCAATTACCAATTAGATAATCGTTTCGATCAAGGTCAATTGCCTCGGTACACGATCGTTTGGCACGTATCGAAGATACTTATTTTTCTCAGGAGAGAATTCGAGAAAAATCGCGAGTGACGATTTTTCTACGACATTCTTCTTTGTTTTCTTCCAGAGATACGATAAAGCATCTCGTTTCGATCCAGATCGTTATCCGACGAGTCTTCGAGCGATCGATTGTTCTCGCAAGATCAGAATTACTCTTTAGGGACACGTTTCGTGCGTAGGAGCAAGTTTGCTCGATATCGTTTGCTATCTTCATCGAATTACATCCGATATTCCGCGTAATACTTTCTTGTCTTCTGTCTTTTATTTTTATTTGCGTCAGAGGGAATACGAAAAATATGAACGAAAGGAAATCGAAGGTCGGAATGAATTTTATTCGACGACGAAACCTGTTAGAACGTTGTTGTGTCGTGCTTGGCGATAGGTAATATCGTTATCGACGCGAGATAGCGATCGTACAAAGTGTTCAAGATGAGAAGGGGTACTCGATGACAATGTTTCGGGTTTAGTACCGTGTGAACCATCGTACAGATGGTAGTTGCACTTGGACCAAAAAAAAAACATAGTTCTTTCAAAAGGTGATGGTCAATTTAAGACGAAATAATCATAAAACTATCGAGACAAGAGGAAAAATGTCCATCCGATCGAATGGACTGGGACGATAACGCGACATACGTTCGAAGGAAGTACTCGCTGCTGCGCACGCGCGCAACAAGTAGTTCAAACAATGAATCGATAGATTTTGAAGATACGGGAAGATCGAGGAAAAGAGAATATCGTAGAAGTGAGAAAAAACTGGGCTCTGACTCGTTTCGAGAGGAGACGAAAGAAATTCGAAAATAATAAAAAAGAAGGAAGCACGTGTGCGCCCACGAGGTTCAACGATACGAAAAAGGAACGTGGCAGCTAGGTGGGGCGAGTGTCGCGTAGAGGAAAGATTCGAAGACGCGAAGAGGGAAAAAAAATCGGGCCAACTTTTGAATTCTCCGTTGTAGAAAGCAACGCGGAGAAGCTGCGCCGTGGCGCCGGCGCCAAAGACGAAGGGAATTCCAGGAGGAAAAGAACGAGCGCTCGGAGGAAAGCGCTCGAAAGAGGAATCACCATGAACGCTCCGCGATTGTTCATGGGAAATATCCACGGTAATCCGGTTGCTCGTTCCTCCAGCTGGATGTTCAATGGATCATCGTCCAACGATTTCCTCCATGATCGTCAGACTTTCGATCGTTCCGGATACATTTGCGAGACGAATGAGATTATCGATAACGCCCCGACGTTGAACGTTGACAAATCCTTCTGCAACGTTCAAGATCGATTCGCTGTTTCGACGAATTGCACGTCAGGTTGCACAGAGGGGAGAGATCGACTTCGAGAAACGATACCTTACATCGTTGCCCCGCCGTCTCGAGTCGATGCTCCGATGCAGGTTCAACAATTGTCCTCCAATTGCGCTCAATTTGCCGATTGTCCACCGAACGTGAATCCATCGAGAAATTGCCAATTGGGCCCGGTAGACGTCGAAGACCTGGCTCTCTACTTCGAGACGGACAAATCGCAAGCGAATTCTTCACCACGGTTGTCGTATCGGGCGACGAATTCTTCGCAGGCGCATTATCGTCGGCCGAAATCGAGATTCGAGCATTGTCAGACGCAGCAGACAAAGGAGATCTTTCAAGATTCGCGAGAAAACGATGCTAGATGCACCGGTAATTGGTACGGAGAACAATTCTGTAGCAATTGCGTGCAGCCTTTTTCTCTGTGCACGGAGGAACGATGGCTGCAGTGTCCTGCGAGCGATCGGTGTCCTCTTTATGAAAATGAGTACGAGTACGATCGGAATGTTTTGCCTCCGTGTCTCTATGAGAAGTTTCGGGACGAGAATGGCTGGTATTGTCGAGGGTACGTCGAAGAGGACCAACTTCTCGAGGATTACTTGTAAGTGGCATGCTATTGGTAGGGGTCAAATTTTGGATTTATCCGGAAACTGTTATTTGTTGATGTTTTATATTCGGGCGGGAATTTCTTTTCTTTGACTTTTGCAAACTCTTGTGGACAATTTTAGGGGCTGCTATGTATTGTATCAACCCCTTGCCGTGCCATTTCTTTTGTAATTAAATGTACAATAACTCGGAATTAATTACTACAATAATAATCTAGACTCTAATTTCGGATATAGTAATATTCTAATATCATAGAATTAATTGTATTTTATCAGGACCCACTGATATTTTTGATAAAGCAATTTTTGGAGCACTTCAAAATTGACTATTCCAGTTATCGCGGCACAAGTAGCACTTGCTATTGTACGCGGCAAGGGGTTAAGTTCCCCTTTTGTAATTTATATCGAGCAATTTTGGTGCGAAATGTCGATGAGCTCTCGCACAAGAAGCTAATCGGTGTTTTGCCGTTCGAATTAAAGCAAGAAAATTATATTTCCGTTTATTCTTATTATTACAATAGCTGCTCGAGGAGTAACGTAATAAACGGTGCACTTGGAATTACCATGTTCGCGCAACATCGGTAATCAGCACGTGAGATAACTCCGATCGAATGAATGCTACCATAACACGATCCGGTGTAATTTATTGCAGGTATTCGTTAATTTAATTGCACACGAGAGCGAACATGCGCGCGTATTCGAGGAACGATGAAAATGCGGACGTAACTGGCGCGTGGAAATTTGTGGTTAAAAGGATAATGGCGATTAAGATAGTGGGTATCTAGAACCGATAAAAATAGCGCTCTTTCTCGGTTGCAAATTAACGTGCAACCTTTTTCGAAAACCGATAAGAACATAATGTGCCTTTTGCATATGGAATTCTACGCTAGGCTTTCTAATACCAAATTAATTCGTATGGATATGTAGCTCTCGCTACAACTAGCAAGGAAAAAATTCCAGCAGCAGTAGAAACTATAGAGAGATAGTATTTTTTCGAAATTGGGGAATTTCTATGAGCATACAGGAAATTTCGACTCGTTCCATCGAACGAAGTCGACGCAATGGCGAAAAGAAGACGCGCCAAAAGAGACTAATAAGATCGATTTCGAAAGAAGTGGCGTACGAAGGTCGATTCTCGTATAGAGGAGATAACGCTCGTCCATTCGCGATAGTCGAGACGTGACCAGACACGTTTGACGCAAATCTTGCTCGTGGAACCAACGAAACGCGCATCTCACCTTCGATGTTCGGCGCATTACGATTACAACATCGTTGCAAGAGAACGGTTGCAACCAGAATGCAAAGCCTACCGTGTATACTATTGCCGATAAGTGCAACCTCGAATCGATCATTCGCCTTTCCCTCTCTCGAATTTTGCACTCATTGACCGTCAGGTGAATTTTCCTTATCGTCTGCGAATGTTGTGGCAATTTTGCGCATGTCTTCATAGGAAGAAATTTGATTTTATCGATTACCATTGTCCAATTGGGTTCGGAGAACTAAACATGCAAGAAGAATTGTATCTTTTGATAAAGATTGTTCTTTATCTAGCTAATGATTCTTCGCATGTCCCTCGAAGTGTGCTAACTTGATCGATGTGACATGGAACAACTTATCGTAGCTGCGTGCAACTCTTTTTTTTTTTTATTAAACCTTCGACCGATTCAAAGCTGATATTTACATTTTTTCTGTTTTAACCCTTTGCGGACGGAGGCATTTCTGAATATCGAGAAACAATCAATTATTTAGCGATGAAAAAACACTTTTTCATCGGAAAGACAGTCTGTTAATGTATACAAGTTGAAATTTACTCTTTGTAAAATAATATTTCAACGATGATATTTTAATTTTTCAACTCTAACCGTTTATATATGCACCGACAAACTATAACCAATTTTTTTCTCAGGGCGAATATATGAGCCCGTCGTCCTCAAAGGGTTAACTGCTAATTGTATCTTTCTGTAGTAATATCTACAAGAGAGTCCAACGCGGAGTTGATTTATCTGTAACGTGTTAAAATTCACGTTTGTTAAGGAGAAATTCTCTCCGACCTACTTTGGATGCTATTATTAATTCGAATCGTATCGGACCGATGCAACGACATTTCCTAATTCTCAGATAGTTTAAGTTGGGATTGCGTAAGCCAACGATTGCAACAGAAACCGTGACGTCTTCGATGACGCATTCCATGCTGGGAGGAATTTTTTTTATTAACACATTAACTGCCACGGGGGTCAGCGGTGAACGGTACTATTGAATTCAATGAAGTTACACGTAATTCCAATATTTATGAATTCCTAGGCATACTAAATATACAAATATTGACGTCTGTCGAATATCTATCTATCAGTGTCTTTAAAGTTTCCACTTTATGAAGTTGTGAATTTAATAGAAAAAGTTCCACTTCGGTAGAAATTATAAAACTAGCGAAATACCGGGGGATGTTTAACGCAGTTAACACTTTCCCGAGCGGTATTTTTTTAACATCCTACCCCCTTCTGACCGATCACTTGGCCACAAATACTTCCTTGATACAGATATCTTATTGAAAATTACAAATTCTCGTCGCTGAGTCCTTGACACAGGTAATCGCAATGATAAATGATAATTTATTAATTGTAGTGGCAACCAATTAATAACTTAAAAGGCATTGAGTCCGAAAAGCCTATTAACTCTTTGCACTCGATGACTATTTTACTCTGGCAAACTAGTAAATAACTGGAGACGTTTCTGACTATATTCGGCAAGTGTTTTGCAGACATTTTAAAATAATTTAATACTAAGGACAACAGACCAAAAAAAAAAATTGGTCCACGAACTAATTTGGAATAAAAATATCTCGAAAACTTGAAAAACATCAGGGTGCCATAGCGGCGCCCCTCGAATGCAAAGGGTTAATAGGCTTCTTCCGGTTAGAACTTGTAACTTTTAATTGATGAACTACGAAGGCTGTGATACGTTAAATTAAAATTGAGAAAAAAAGAAAAAGCGGGCCCATCTGATCGCAAGTTCGAGCCTTTAGCACCTTCCTCCAACCATTGCCCTCAACCTCATTCCTATTCAGCTCGTTTCTCTCCACGCTTTCTCCGTGTCTTCTTCCGAGTAACATCGATCGTCTTTCAGGAGCAACGAGAAGAGGAAAGAGAAGTCTCGTGACGCTGCACGATGTCGTCGCAGCAAAGAGACCGACATTTTCACGGAGCTCGCCGGGGCCTTGCCGGTTCCACCGGATCAAGCTGCTCACCTAGACAAGGCCAGCGTAATGAGGCTTGCCATTGCATACCTCAAAGTTCGCGCCGTTGTAGATTCCAGTGAGCATTCATCAACTTCCTCCTTTACTTTCTATTCGGCCAGAAATAGGCCGACGACGCGTTGCATAATTCTTTGTAATTCCGCACGATATTGTCAGCTACGTAATTTAACAATTCGAGTTTGACTCTAACGAGCTAAAGTGTTACGAATGGATGACGAGTTCTCTCGTGATTTGAGTCTCCACCTTTTTTATACTTAGAGTACTTTGCAATTTTTAGTTCCAGTTCCGCTGGCAAAATCGGAGTCA
The DNA here is from genome assembly GCA_910591515.1 of Cerceris rybyensis. Classification (NCBI taxonomy): domain Eukaryota; kingdom Metazoa; phylum Arthropoda; class Insecta; order Hymenoptera; family Crabronidae; genus Cerceris; species Cerceris rybyensis. Next base: position 1,211,869 of record OU342797.1, read on the forward strand.
ACCACCGAAATGACCGAGCTTTTCCCAAAAGCTCTGAACGGCTTCATGCTGGTGCTTTCGAGCGACGGAAATATGATCTACCTCTCGGAGAATGTTAGCGATTATCTCGGAATATCTCAGGTGCGAGATTGTCCGACTATTTTTCCTAGCTCTATAGAAGATCGTCGTTCACGCCTGTATCTTCGTAAACGCTTTTATTCCAGATGGATATGATGGGTCAAAGCGTGTACGAGTACAGTCATCCCTGCGATCACGAAGAATTGCGAGAGTGTCTCTCCTCGAAGCCGCAGGAGAACAACGATAAGCGTCAGTGCAGCTTCTTTCTACGCTTGAAGTGCACACTGACCAGCAAAGGGAGGAAGGTCAACTTGAAGAGCGCTTCCTACAAGGTCAGACATCTTTTTTCCGTCGATACGGACATTAGAGTATCCATCTTGTAAATTCAGACAGTCTCAAATGTGTAAATGAAGAAATGTAATAGTTGGAGTCACATAAACGTCGTGCAATAAGTGTATTAACACTTTGCAAGCCGGTTCCGCGATAATGCGGGATTTCAAATATATGATTTTAGATTTTACCGATCAATATCAGTCATATTATTTTATATCGAGAAAAACGGTAAGGTGGACAAAGAAGGCAATATTATTCCCTTTAAATTGTACACTACGTAAGTTATTTAAATTTGATGTTGATTTAAATAGCAACGTTATCAAATATAATAAATTTGGTAGCAGATATTTAGCCGGCGTACAATGTGTTAACACGTTCGCGGACGTGAATGCTGTAGCAATCATTTTCATAGCGATGCAAAATGACATGAATGTAAAACTAGTTTCAAAAAAATTGCCTGCCTATTTTTGCAGCTAATTGAAATTTTGACTGTCCACGAACGTGTTAAAGATCAACCTTTTACACTAGAAATTGTACAGCTTTCGATGACCGTGCGATATTTGCTTACGGCAGGTTATTCACTGCACCGGTCGATTAACATATATTCGCGAGTCAGCCTCGAACTCGTCGGAGGACGGCGACGAGGAGCGAGAGAAAGAGGACGAGGCCAACGAATACGATGCGGGTGCTTCTTTGGTGCTTGTCGGTTGTCCTATACCTCATCCGAGTAATATAGAAATACCATTGGGTCGCCACACTTTTCTTTCGAAGCACAGTCTCAGCATGAAATTCACCTATGCCGACGAGAAGTAAGTTTCTCTAGTAGTCGCGTCACTTCCGAACATTTTCATGGATTCGAAGGTTTTATTTACTTTATGCTTCTCTGCCTTTTTCACGACAGATTGGCAGAATATCTCGGATGGAAGAGCGAGGAGCTGATGGGACAGTCTGTGTTCGAGTTCTATCATGCCCTCGATAATTTGGCTCTCGACAAGTCTTTCAAGTCCTGTAAGTATACCCTTTACCCCTAACTCGAGTAATCCTAATTTTTTTTGCGATTCAAAGATCTCCTTGAGCTTTGAATTTCGTCGATTTAATATTAAAAATACCAAGACGATCAAAAGTGACCGTTTCTCGAAATTGTTCAAAGTTTTCTGCATCGATAGTGGAGCCTATTCGACTTTTATCTTAGAAAATCTGGATTAATTGAGCGTTTGATTGTTTCATCTCCTGATTTCTATTTTTTCAAATCTACTATTCCGGGAAGCGCGAAAAATGGGAATAGCAGAGAATCGACGCGCAAAGTCATTTAATTCGACCATAGATATTCTCTATTATGACCGAATGAGCTTATCGGCGTTGCCAGCCTCCACGGATATAAACTGTCGGAAGTCGCATTATCGCGCCTCCCATAAGGAGGGACAGAAAATATATTCCCTCGTCCTTTTCCGTAAAATGTGGCGCTCCACGAGATTAGCACGGGCAGATCTCGAACGCTGATGCAGAGAAAGGGAGAGAGAAAGAGATGGACTCGAGATTGCCACTGGAAAAAGGATCTATAGCTTGTCGTGACCAACTCCTCGGTCAATGAACACATAAAGGATCCGTGAAACTGCTGAAACGTCCTTTCCACCCGTTTGTCCTTCATTCAGGACATAAAGTTCTACGCAAGGAAGCAAAAGAATTTTCTCCTTTTATCGCCCCAACCGTGGAACTGCTTTGGTCGCGTTGATCGAACGCTTGCAATTTCTTGACTAAAAGTACCTTCGAGATTTTTTTTCATGTCGATTGTAACACCCATTTATAATTTAGACTATCTTTTTTTTTAATTAAACCGAGATAGAATTAAAGAATGAAAGGCACGTCGTAGTACAGCGAGTTAATGATCGCAAGTGTTTATAAAACCGTGATCGTATCCCTCTTTGACGATGTTTTAACTTTCAAATCAAAAGTAAACTATCGATTTTGAACATTCGAGACTACTCTCGTACCGCAAATTATTTCAAAATCCGATGCGCCTCTTTCGTCATCCAAATTGCGCTCCATGCGCCCTACCAAGCGACCGAGCCCCTCCATATAAGTTCAGGAGGTGCCTGATGCAACTCGATTCCTCGCAGGATCGTCGATAATAATTGTCCCTCTTGCGTTTCAGTGTTCAGCAAGGGCCAGTGCGAGACCGTGGCCTACAGATTTCTCGGAAAACGTGGTGGCTACGCTTGGGTCGTCACCCAGGCAACCCTAATTCACTGCTCGAAGCAGCAAAAACCGCTCTCCGTCGTTTGCGTCAACTACATCCTAAGGTAGGATTACTTTTTTCCATGTTTTTTCTTCTTTTTCGTCTCTTGCATGACCTGTCCAGCCACCCGAGTACCTTCCGATGTGCCTTCACGTGGTAGCATGTTTGCCACTTGTGCTTCGCTTTTGAATTTAAAATATTTCAGTGGAGTCCTCTTAGCGCGCAACTTTGTTGCGTGTATCGAATTGCGATAACAGTCGCGAGTTTTGAATTTGATTATTTAGAACAGAGTTTTCGAGTTGTACGATTTTTCAGGGACACTAAACTTGATTCTCTCTTGGAATTTCTTTAAGAGTTGCTTTAAATTGAGCTACGTGTATAGAAATCGATGTGCTACGGTGACGATTCGATACGGTGAATTTTTTTTTCACCTTGAAAATCGATTTTTTTATATACTGACATAAGGATTACCCATTTGAGCTACTAAACAATAGAATATCGCAACTATCCGCGTCTATTTGCAAAAGAAATTAGCGCGAGATTAAATATTCATTTTTAACGAATACTCGACAGAATAGAAATTTATACTACGATTACGCGCAACAATCGATATCCTTCGAAGATCGCCAAAGTTCTCATCCAAGGTAAGTGCTTTTAGCATTTGCAACTTGCATGTATACTAATCCTCCGAAAGTTCCTATTCTAATCCATCCATTTCCTATTTTCCGTCTCTTCTCCAACCTCCCTCTTATCTCTTCGTCCAGGAAGGTACTTCGGGCAGCCACCGATTTTTTACGTCCACGTTTTACGATCCTCCGATAGCATCGTCGTGAAAATTGGAAGGGTCAAAATTCCGATTACCTCGGCATTTCTTCCGATTCCTCCGATGATAAACGAACGACATCCCTCGAACGTGTTCGCGTCGCTTCGAAATGTCGCACGATTCACGTTCATTCGTGTATGCGTGACTTGGAGATGCACACGATGACGGCACCTTAACGCGCATATGCTATCCTTCTTGCGCACGAATTCAGTGCATCTTTTTTGCACTATTTTCGCAGTGTGTCGGAACTTAACGCCTCGTGGTAATCGGAGAACCGTGAGAACCAGAGGAGAAACAGTAATAATTCTAATATTTCAAAGGGCCACCGCGTCACTTAGAGTCGAGTGACCTGAGATAAGTTTGAATGGTTGACGTCGATTTATGGGTTTTATTGTTTTGCATTCTTTTCGGGTTTAAATGGCACGGATGTTTCGGCTAGAATCATTGAGAATCGTCGAGAATGGGATTACCATTCAACTACCGAACGGAGTAGTGTCCGGTTCCGTACTTCCTTTAAAAACTCTATGTTAGACATTTTAAACTACTTGATTGATTATGTTTTTCGTATCTTAATTTCTCTTCTTCTGAAGAACTTATTAAGTGTGTTTAAGTGGTGTAACGCCGGTAGTTCTAGCGTTAAGTTTTAACATGGGAAAAATCTGCCAGGCGCAACGGGGAATCGAGTGCGCGTACATCAATAATCTTCGATATTTCAAATTACGAAACGTTATCGGCAAAAAATCCTGTCGAATGTTAATCTTCAAAGATCGTCCTCTCATTGTACTTCAACACCCGCAACATTTTTCTACGTTCCGGCCAAATTCTCAGCGTCGAAAGGCGCGTAATTCGCGACGATGACGCAAGCGGTAAAACTCTGACGACTCGGTTGCATCACTTTCAACCGGAAATTAGTGCCGTCCGTGAGTCACTTTCAAGGTAAATTCTTCCATATCGAGATTTTCAAGAAAATTGCACGCATGAACGTACCAAGTCTTATCTTGCTTCCATTAAGACACTAAATTCCATCGAGCATGTCGAACGTATCAGGGTACGGTAGTTTCGCTATTGGGAAAGGAATAAAATCGCTCCCTGTTCTTCCGTCTTCCGCCTTATCCCCACGGTAATTTCGGGACGTTACCCTTCCAGTTTGCGTCCTTCCTCTTCTCTTTCCCCGACAACCCCTCGTTCTTCGTCGGCACGCATAACACGCGCCGAACACGCCTCCGACCCTTCGAGGGTAGGAGGATAGTCTTGGAGCGAGAAGGATCTCGTGGCCCATATAAAACGGTCTCTGACACCCTTTTCCAACCCCCTGCGAGGGAATGTCTCTGGTACTCGAGTCGATGCCTTTCTACGCGGCTGGAGAAATTACGTAGCTGGTTCCAAGTGTTTCTTGTGTTTCTACCTTCCTATTTTGTTCAAGTTCTTCCTCTTCCTCTTCAATCTTTAGCTTGCAACGCTTCCACAACCACTCGAGAACGTAAGCTTAGCTCACTTTCTTCATACTGGGAAGATTTTTCTATCTGCTAGAGCCAAGAACTCTTCCTCTTATTTTTTTCCATTTTCCGCATTCACCTTGATCCCTCGAATGCAGCCGAGAATTCTTGCCACTCCAGTCGATACTCTCAACCCCGCCAGGAAATTCTGCCTCCACTTTCGTCATATCTTCTGGATTATTCGCATAAAAACTCGTGGCAGAATGATCCGCGAAAGGTGGCTCTGAATTTTTGCCAGATACTAATGAGAGAACTAAACGGAGCAGACAATTTTCAGCGAGTCGTTTAACGAGCACCCGCCGGCAACAACAGCGGCAATACCACGCGTTCCTCTTCAAGAGAAAGAGAAAGAGAGGGTGAACGATGGGGTGGGGGTGTTCGGAAGAGGAAAAAGGAAAAATAGAGTGGGAGAGAGTGAAAGCTTTTTGCGAAAGTCGCTGTAGATTTTCCGGTGAAGGGCAGAGGGAGCGTGGCGCGTGGCGCTTGCGCGAAGAGGACCATCTCGTTTTCCTCTCTCGTCCTCTCGTGTTCCTCGCGCTCTCCTCTCGTCCTCTCTCGTCCTCCGCAAGCGTGCTCGCGGTCGTCGATACTTCTTCAGCAGTAATTCCGTCCGTGCGACCCCGAACGAAAGTGAGAGCGCACCGGCCGTGAAAACTCGGCCGGCGCGCAAGCTCTCTTGACGTGGAAGCGCAAACGTTCGACAAAATCCGCGCCGATTTCCGCGCTTTTCCGAGACTCCTCCGAGGAGAATATTCCTAGCGGGCTTAATATCGTGGCCTTAAAACGAGTCTAATGTGAGAAGTGAGAACGATTTGTAAGTATTCTGCCAAAAGAGGGTTGCTGTTGGATCATTGACTATCGCAGAAATTGGTTCACGCGAACGACTGGGCGCAAAGTCTTTTCAAGGTGTTTGTCTTGAACTCTTGACGTGAAGTTTAATGCCAGACGATTCTTGAATATCAAAGTGCAACGACGATCGTTTTGGTTCAAATCTTCCGCGAGGTTTGCATCTGGAAATCCCCTCGTTCTTCTGGGATAACAGCACAGCCTTGCTTAATTCTCCTTGAACTTCCCTATGCAGTTACTCAGTCGAGCTTTAAGGTAATCTTCTTCCAACGTCCAACTGAGATCCAGCTCCTTTTCTATTCTTCGATCGACAAATGGAGAACGCAAAAGTGAAGTATAACATCGAGATATCCAACGAGACTCGAACGATAGTACAAGCAGGATGTAGTTTCTGTCTTTCTGTCTCTCTGTTCTTCAAATAGATACAAGTTTACATACGGATATAAGACGTGTAGGTACAGTGAAACGCGATAGTCCAAGCTAGATCCTTCGTTCGCCAACGGCAGGGTCACGGTGCTCGAGTGACGTTACTGTTCTTGCAACGATGGAAAACTGGTCTACGCTAGAACCTGTGGGAAGTGCGACTTCCTGTTGGATCCGGAGAACTCTCTGCCGGGATCAGATTGGACCGCATCCTGCCGCGTAGGCGTGGATAGTGTTACAGAGGTGTACTTGCTCAGGGAAATGAGCGTAGCAAGAGTAGAAGTCTGGTTAGATGGAGTATAGTTGCAGTTACCACGTGGAGTGGTTACTTTGGTACTTTTCCGTTTCAACCGTTACTTAATAATTCGGTTAATTCGATTCAGAGCTACTACTTTAGGTGGAATCTGAATGAGGGAGGTTCGAATGTAGATGATTTCTAACTTGGTGTATTTGTTTCTTTGTATTTTTGGCCACAAGTGCTACGATCGTTGAAAATCTACTGGCGAGTTGGTCTTCGTTCACCGTGAACATCTACGAAATTTCTCATTTCTCCATAATATCTCTCGTGTAGTTTTAAAGGTATACAGAATTAATTTGGAGAAGTCTTTCAGTTATTGGAAATCCAGTACTTGCAGAAGGGTTCCCCACTTTCCCAAATTCCCGGCGGATATTCCGTACAGAAATAAACTGAAACCGGGAGATAAGGTTTCCAGGTATTTTTATCCAATCCTAGTGTTGGATTTATCAAAGGCTCCTTATAATTTTCCACTTGATACTTGGAATAGCAGATGATCGAATGGCATACGACGTTCAAGACATTCATGAATTATTGAGTCGAAATTCTTTCAGTTTTCCTCGTTCCTCGGAAACGAAGTTTGATTCGTTCGGAACAATTGCCTCGATGAAATGATCTGCACGCGCTTTCTCGCGATTCGAGAAGATGTATTTATTTACCGTCGCGAATATGGTGACCGCGTGCCGACTCTCAAAATAATCGTCGTCCCCTAACGTCAGCGAGGAACTCGTTGGAAGAACGGCGCTGTTTTGATCTCAGCCCAATTACGTGAACGACCTCGCGCGCTTCTCTTTCGCCCATCATCGCCATCATCATCGATACCGTCAACGGCATATGCGTATCCTACTTTTCGATATCTATTTGCTATTTCCGATAGCGATTCTATAACTATATCATTCGATTGCTCCCTCTAAGAAGATCTTTGAATTTGTTAGTGATTACTAGACTGCGGATGTTTATTGCAAATTTCGAGTTTCACAAATGCAGATGAGACAGGAAAACCTATCTAGGGATTTATTGCAGTCAATAAATTTTACAACAAATACCATACTTTGGATATTTTAGATATGTTTTTATATTATGTTCTTTTTGTATATTTTAGCTGTATTTAATTTGTCATAAATGCATAAAAATCCGCAGTATAGTGATTACAGAGATGAACTTATCGCACCGCAACTTTTTACGAAATGTATGTTTACTTAAACTTTCCTATTAAAATGGCACAATATAGAAAATAGTCAACTACTGCCAAATTACTAATAGATAATGTCAAAAATGACTCCGAGTGCAAAGGGTTAATTGATTATCCTTTTCACCTCTCGATGGTTCAATCTTCTCAGTGAACTAATTGATTTTAATTACGAAAATTTTAACTCCCTTCATTCTACATATATGTCGTGCTACACCGTAGATTTTATCCAAACCGCGATTTCTTTTGATACTCCGTGCACGTGTACGAAGACGGATACCCAGCAACGGTGCATCTCGATGCAAGATCGGAGGGTTTCTGTCAATAATTCTCCGTTCTCCACCCACGCGTTGGGCAGGAAATACCCAGCAATCTCCCAAGCATCACCGTGTCGCTTAATGGGCCATGGCTCTTGCCATTCATTCAGGTCGCATCGGTAGAACTATGTATATTGACGATAGGAGTGTTACGTGAAATGAATCGATACCGTGTCTACCCTGGGTCATCGTAAGAAAGGATTTTCCCTGCACGATATTAACTCATCTTCTATCTGAACGATACTGTCCGCGGAACTCGTGCGGTATTTCGTAATATAATCTCAAATTATTTAGTATTCTGTTGATACAGTACGCGCCTCGGTTGTGCATCCAACCTAGTTTCAACGTGTTCCGGCTCCTAAGATTAGAAAAGGTTATGCCGATCTTCACCACGATACATGGTACAGTCCGTTTTCGCGGTAGAGACGGTAGATGCGTTAGGGACCTTGAGTGCACTTAATCGTCTCGATTGCATAAGGATCGTTTTCAGCTGCGATAGGAGTGGTTAGAGGCACATGAGGACAGGGGAGAGAAGTTCCGATAGATTCGATCGATCGGCCTTGATTGATATCGATGCAGAGCTCGTGCTACGAGGATGCAGCTAGAGTAGAATAACCATGGAATCGATTTACATTAGCCCGACAATCTGTTTCCGGAAGTGCAGCTTTTTTCAAATCTAACCGCTGCAATTTTTCCTTCCACGTTGACGTAGATTCGAAAGAAGTATTCTCGGACAGTAGACTCAGGCGTATTCACGATTCGAGTACGTCATCGGATCAGAAGCGCGCGTTTATTCCAAAATTATCCTCTCGTAAATTCTTTCAGTCCGTAGGCCATAGAATCGAGCGATTAAACGAATCTTCAAATTAACCGGGCAATGCGTGACACAGATTCGACGGACTGCGAGATGAGCGCGATGACGGCGCTGACCGATTATCTTCTCTTCCGTTCCAAAGAAGGGGGACTATTCGCGTGTAGAGCAACAGATTGTAGAAACGACTGTCAGCGATTTGCGCAAAGCGTAGGGAAGGAGAGAAGGGAGAGGGCGTGGCTTTATACTCTGAACGATTCGAGTTTCGTCGTGAAAAGTTGGCGCGAATTTCTTCGCGGGATCGCAAGTGCGCCACGACTGATGCGCGATCGAATGCGCAGTTCGATGGTGCATCGCGCACGCGCACTCTCGCTCCGTGGATCTTCTCGTTTACGCGCATGCGTCGAGGAGAATCTTGTCGATGCACTTACGCGCGTCATATTCGTTATACCGTGAATGTAACCACTTGCTCGTTACGTTGTTCCATTTTGTGGCGTTTGTTTTTCCGCCGGCAATTGAAAAACAATTCCTACCAATTTCATTCTCGAGAGGAAGAATGTGCGGCTTGGTTGGAAGATATTTCAGGGATTCTTCGTTCTTATCTTTCTTTTGGATGGTCGGAGAAATTAGAATTTATGAGAATGATGTGAGACTTAGCTTTTACGTTTTAACTATGCGCAAATCAGAGCAAAAGGGTTGAATTCTTGAAAGTAAGATATGAATTGTATTTATCGAGAAGAATATCGATCTCTGGCGATTAAACGCGACACGTGCTTCTCGTGTCGTTCGATGTCCTCAATTAAGTATCGTCGACTCTGAGATTGGTGTCGCATTATTTTTAAATTCTCGACGATCTTCGCGAAATACGGCGCGCCGATGTCTTCTACCATCGTAAAGTTGTTTTTTTTTCCCTACCACTAAAACCCAAGTTGAAATCACTAAACGGTCGAATATCTAGAAATATATCGCAGCAGGTGAAGCAAACAAGTACGATTTCCGAGAGCCAGATTTTCGAGGTGGAAATTAGATTCTTAAATTTGTTGGCGATGAAGCAAGACACGTAAAACAGGAATATTCTTACGATGTCCTCAAACTTTCCTCGGTTGCATTCTTCGCTTACAATTTCCAAGATAGCGTTTCCATAAAAACGTAATTTTTCTTTGAAACGACAACGTCGACAATTAAAACTTAGGCAAGTTGTACATAGAAGCCTAGGATTAGCCGCGTTACGGGATATTTTTATTTCCAACGATCGAAGGATAAGATAGCGTTAATTTCTATGGCCGAGAGAAGTCCAAGGTATATAGCTACTATAAAACGACCATAAAAACGGATGTCTGTCCGCTTTTATCATCGGTACAGATAAAGCCTCATTTCGAAGGACTAGACGCCACGTATTCTTGAAAAGAAAAATCCAAAAAATATTCTCGTTTATCGCCTACATATCGAAGCGCAACGAGAAACTACCAGAGTTCACTCAACAATCGTCCGAGCTGCTGCTTCCTTGCAGTCTATCGACCTTAAGGTTTTCTTGGCACGCAGATTCGCAGGAATTCTCATTAAATCGACGCAACAAGGACCTCGAGATTAGGACGTCGAACCGAAGAGAAAACAAGCATGTATTTTCGTTTCTATCTTTTAAACTTTTCCACTCTCCTCTTTTCGTGTTTCTCCTCTCTCTCTCTCTCTAGATCTCTGGTCTTTTCTCTTAACTTCCTTCTCCTCTTTCTCTCCCATCAACGTTCATCTTCTCTTCTCCCCTCCTTTTCTCCAATTCTCATCTCGCTACTCTGACGTCCATCGATATATCGCTATCGTCCATGTCGCAGTCTACATTCTTCTTTCTCGCTTCGTAAAATAGTCTTCTTTCGTGACACCGTCGCACAGTTCTATCTTATGGTAGGATCGATCGTTTATCCGATCGATTACCGAGCCGATAAGTGATTACGTTTCTGGTATGTACTCGTACAATTAGAGCAGGGGCAAAGTAAATTGGGTTATCGTTTAACACGCAAATCTCATATTCTCGGCACGCGACGGATCAGTGATCGTGTCGAAATTTCAAGTTCTTTAACTTCCACGTCGCATCACGCCCTCTTCTGCCGATATACTCGAGTTTAATTCTTCCTATGAGAAACAATCGCACGTGTTTAATATTCACGATCGGAACTTTTAATCGATACTACCCGATGTGCTCGTAAGAGAAGCTATTAAAAGTGAGAATCATTCGAATCCCTCCGCGTCTACAATTTACGTTGGAGAACGGCTAACGACATGCAAATATCGTCACAGACGCCATTCATTAAGTCGAAATTGTATGCACGCCAAAGTCGGCGAACACGTGACATAACGTATCTCGTAATATCGTACTTTGAATAGTCAGTTACGTTGGCAATTTGTAAATCAGTTCCGTCGTGAAATGTATTTCGCGATAAACCATCGAAGGTTGAAGATATTGTCCCGTGGTAATCGTTCGAAAGCAAATCACTTCATGCTCTTTGCGCTCAGCAAGGATATCGATGTTTTCCAATGAAAAAAACTGCACATTCCTTTAAAAAAAACGATTTTGAAACTTCAAGTTTAACGATACATTTCTATCGTACGTTTGCAACGTTACGACAGAGAGATTCTACCGTTTAACGCGGGGCTAAAATCACGAAGCAGCCTATCCGAAGTTGAGCACGTGAAAAGACGATTTGCAAATCGAATGCCTGAATGACGAACGCGACGCAAACGCTCGCGCGGCCAGTGCGGCAAGTGCATCGAGTTTGCTTGCAGCACATCAACGATGTTGGCAGTGCTCCGCGTGCAACGACGATTGTAGTGCCAGTGCCAGTGCCAGTGCCAGTGCCCCAGTGCCAGTGCCAGTGCCATTCGTAACCTCTCCAAGTTCCTGTCGAAAGGTACATGGGAAAATCCTCTGCCTCTACCCGTCTACCTTGTTTTTCCACCTGTCGTTCCATCGGCAATCGATCTATCGTTCGATTCTTCGATTTCATTGGGCCAAAGTACAATTTCCACTTGGAAACTTCTATTAGCTGAGCGAATTTTAAATGAAACGTTGCTCGTTAAATGTTAAAAGCGAGTCTTTCGGAGCAAGACGAGAATCTGTATTTATAACCACGGCATGTGGTTCCTCCATGTTTGCCTGTTTGGTAATCGAATCGTCTCGTTCGATTGGAACATCCTCCGAGATCTCGATCATTCTTGCGCCTCGAATGTTCAACGTGGAGAACAACGATGTTTCGAGTTCTGTTGTTTGAAGGATCGAAAGCTAGCGACAACCGAGAGAAACCGGTTTCGATAGGTAATACATCTTCCCGTGTAGAGTCATAAAGCTCTACCTGCCCATTGTAGAGAAGCGATAAACGTCAAATAAAACGAGAAGCAAAAAGTATCGAGGAGACGTTAATGAGCTCGATAAACGTAAACGTCCACTCACTGAAGTTTTCATCGCATCGTTCGTCGTTGATGCGCGAAGTTACCAGCCGATTGCACGGTTAGACGGAACGATCTATCGATTCTCAGTGAGAGTAACTCGAAGACCGTTTATCGTTGTACGCTCGTTACGTAACGACGTGCAGCGCTAAAATCGGACGAGTGAAAAACGACCAACGTTCCCCCTCCTCTCGAGCAGATAACATGTCAACCACATTGTATCGAAAGATTCCCAGCTAACCCTGAATATCCGATGCATCGACGTTCACTGACCCAATCATTTCTCCTACCTTCCCGATTTTCTCGAAGATCAATTAACAAATGATCGTCCTACACTCATTCTCTCATCAGTACTTGGAAATACGCTAGATATTTCGCGTGTATCTAATATACAAACTCCTCGACCGATTATCTTCCCTGTCTCCTAACTCCTTCATCGACACCCTCCTTTCATTCTCCAACAGATCCAACACCCTTAAATCTCTATCGTATCTACACAAATTTCAGTTTCCTAACCCACACCGATATCTTCAATTGATTCTGAAAAACTCGAAAATACCTGTTCCACTTGTCGCTTCGAGGGTATGAGTCGTTATTGCAGGGCAAGGGGTTAATCGCATCCCTTTTTTCGGAGCGCTCGCGACAAAAGGCCGCGAAGGGTAGGCGCGTCGAGGTTCTCGGCGGGCCTGGTGCGTGCCAAAGTCGTTGGCAGTGTCTGATTTTCCACACAGACATCGGAGATCGGAGAAGGCTCGACGTAGACGTAGGCGGAAAATTTTCTGCGGAGGGATGACAGTCTCTGTCGAATGGATGGAACGCATCGAAAGGGGCATCGGTGAGGGGGAGGGCGATAGAGAAGATCCAGAGAAGAGGGGACGGATCCCACGTGCTCGATTGCACAAGTAACCCGGCGGTCGGCCGTCGCTCTATTTTTAACGATACCGGCCGCATATTTAACCTGCACCTAACTCAACCCAATCTCTCGGTGCGCCGGTTGACGCGAGCATGCGTTTTCTCTCCCTGATCATCGAGAAATCGACTTCTTGTCACCTTTTAACCGGAAATGGAGGATCAGTTTGGTAGCGTGGGTTTCGTCGATCGAGAGACTAGTCGAAGATGGACGTTGGATAAGGATAAATGTTTTCGCACTTGTTTACACGGGCTTCGATGTAAATAGGGGAGATATCGTAAATGCGAATTGTGACGTCGAATGTGAAGGAAGTTATACAAGCAGTTTCGAACGGGAAGTGAAAATACAGTGCCGCTGTAGTATCCTTATCATTGTATCGTAGAATATTTAGCATATTTGTCGCGGTGTACTGAGTATCTTGGAAATTAAATTGCAAATTAATCAACAGACCAACCGGGGCCGATGTATTGCGGAAACTCGAATAATTCGTGAGGTCGTGGTGGTTGGTTATCTCGTAGGAGAAAGAGAATATTGAAAGTTGTTCAAGTATGAAGATCGACGAGGAAGTCGAATCTTTATTGTCTAGAAGAGAGAGAGAGAGGTATGCCGAGCAAATATCGCGCTACATTTCCATTCGCTCGTTATCGATAAAGCAACGATCGGGTAAGCGCGCATATACTCGCTGTTGTTTCTCTCGGACGATTACCACATACGCTCCTTGCCTCACCGCGCACTGCCAACGGACATTTGGGGTCCCGCTGGTCAATTTGTCGCAATTACCGAGCCGTTGCGACTGGTTAAAGTCAGTTAGCGCTCGTGTCGGCCCATACGCTCCTACATTTACGACGACGCTCCGTACCCACGCGCCGATAGACTCTCGATGTTCACATATTTCGATTCGATTTTCTATCTTTTCATCAAACTACCGTGATTACTACGAGTAGAATCTCCTGCTTTCCCTTACTGAGGCTACGATACTATCGAACTTCCCCATGGTGCCGGGAGATTCGAATCAGAAAGTTTCGTATCTCGATCTATCGCCATCGAGATGCACTTTCACGCGATCGATAAACTTAACACTCAATCGATCACTGAAAAAAAGCATGCTGCACGCAATGCTCCGCGCACATTTCAGCAGTAAGGTGAATTCGAAAGGAAGCAATGGAAGATCTCCCCATTCGATCGGCCAAGCGTTAACCTACGATTCGTTGAGATCTCTTGTCAATGTTTCCAAGGAATTTTGAACTTCATGGTCTCACAAGATTTATTGAAAAGAAAGTTTTTCCGAGCAAACTCGGTCAACGACGGATAGTCGCTCCGAAGTCGCTGCAGCCTCCTTGATCTTCTCTTTGGGCAAAGATCCTTGAAAATACATTTACGCGCGTAAGATTACACCGGACTTGTAATTCGGTTAAGAGAATCGCGGGCGTACGACGCAAGCGCGTAGCCTTAACCTTCGCGATAACCCTAAACGCGGCAACGCTCTCGATCAGGGTGGGATACTCCTTTTATCATTCTCTTTGGATCTTTCGGCTACGAATTGCTGAATGAACCAACACTTGTTTTCGAAATATTTCAATCTATAGACAATAGGCTTCCAACGGGAGGAGTTGTTAAAATACACTTGGAAATCTATAATCTAAACGTTTAATCGCAACGAAATTCAATCGAATTTTCTCATATCTCAAAGACAGGATTGCCCGCGAAATTGAATTATCAGGTATGACAAGATAGCCAGCGCGTCTCCACGTCGTCGAAATTCTCTGATTTCAGCGGCGTCGAGCGCGAGGATGAGGTCTACAGCGCGCGTCAGCTCGCTGCACGCGACACCGAGACCGCTGTAAAAGCGGAAAAGCTGCCGAGCGGCTCCAGCTTGCCGATCGAGCCGCCCAAGTTGCAGCTGCAAGTGCACCTAAATCGTGCCGATCTCGAGGAACCAACCGGTCCTCTGGTCTCATCTATCGAGCGTCTCGCAACCCTGCATCAAGAAACCACCGGGTCATTCGAAAGTCAAGAAAACGATCGAGGAAAACCCTTGGTGGTTACCGCATCGACTTTCAGCCCGATCGAACGGAAGGAAGAGACGTCTCCTATCCAGGACGGCTCGCGGAAGGATAACACCTTCCCGAGACCGGTCCACGTCCCTGAGGAAAGCTTCGTCGGGGTGCAAGCTCTCAAGGAGTCTCTCGAGGAGTCTCTCAAAGAAAACGACGAGCCGAAACAAAAGCGGCAGGATCGTCGACAAACGGCGAACCGTGCACCGTTTGTCTTTCAGGTAAATTTACTTTCGATCGTTAAGTTTCATTGATACGATCGGCAATTGGATCTACATGGAAGCTGTTTTAATTCTCGCAGGGTAAACCAGCGGTGGAATACGATTCCGAGAGTACGGTGCGTCGAGATCGACCACAAACCGTCACTCGTCATTTGTTCGCTCCTCTTTCCTCGATCAATCAAGAACAACAGCAACAGCAACAACAGGAGCAACAGATATCCTGCAGACCTGCACCGCAGACGGCTACGGCGAGCATTTTCGCGCCTCGTACCGAGGACATGAACAAGGGCTTTTTAACTTTCAGCGAGGATCAACCTGGTCTTACGAGTGCGCTTTGTTCTTTTGCACTTTACCATCTCTCTTGCTTATGCTTTCTCTTTAGGTTTTTTTCTTCAATTCTGTCTCTTTCTCTGCATTTTGTATCTACGATTAACGGATTCCTCGCGAAAGCGCAGTATCGTCGGCACGTGGATCGCTCGAAGGTAACGCGGTGACGCGACGATATCGATATCCGAGAGGGAAATGCAGAGACGGAGAGGGGATAGGTCGATTGGAAGGAGAGCGATTCGCGAGTCGGCGTAAATAAGTATCGTGGTGATGATATCAGGTGGTAAATCCTTCCGAAAAAACTATGCGTCGACGGGGAAGAGAAAAAGATAGTATTGTTTGTTGGTCCGGAAGTGAACAGCAGCTTGTACCGTACGTAATCGTTTTACCACTCGAATCGCGATCTTTTAACGAGAAAAGAAATTTTTGAAGTTGTCAAATCAGAGTCGAAGAATTGGGAAAACTTGGAGAAAAGCAGCGAGAGAGATGAAAAGAGTGATCGTAGAGGAGAAAAGATACATCAACTTGTTTTACATTTCAGTGCTAAAGGACGAACCAGAAGATTTAACGCATCTAGCGCCAACTCCGGGAGACGTTTGCGTCCCTCTCGAAGATACGCCGTTCCTTTCCGACATGCTTGACGAATTCATCCTAGGAAACGACAATTACTGTCCACTTTTGAGTCCAGGCGATACTCTGACGCCGGAATTACGATCCGGAGATTTCGGTGATCCTCTCAAGGATTCCGATCTTGGAGACAGCACGAGAAACAAGAGCCTCGGAGAGTCCTTGGCCGATAGCGATCCTTTTATGTACGGCGATTCGCCGAGTAGTCCCTGTAGCATGGATCCAAATAGCGTTTCTCCTTCTCTCGTTAAATATCGTCAGGTAAGGGCACAAACTTGCCGCTCTTTTTAACATTTAGCTTCTCTTTTCAACATATCCTTACAGCCGCCCTTCGTGTTTGCATTATTTTGCAGAGTCCAGATAGAAGTTTGGACTCTCTGGGCAGTCCAACAGGAGGCAGCGGGGCCGAAGGGCTGTCCGAGGACGAAATGTTAATGTTAGGTATCAGCGACAACATAGGAGATGACGAATTAGCGCTGAGAGCACCATACATCCCCATGTCTGATCAAGACGAGGCCCTGGAATTGCTCATCAGCGACGACATGGTTATGTGGAGTCCACCTCAGGTCACCGAGAAACTATCGTCTAAATGGTAAATATCTCGGTGCACATTTTGTAAATTTTATAACGAATTACAATAATGTTTTGCCTCTTTTGTTTCCAGGATGATAGACGATCGAGAGCAACGAACGTCCGATTCGAGTTTAGCTCAACTCTTGAGGACCGATCAAGTGGTATCGAGAAGATACAACGATCATGGTGGAGGTTTAGTAAATCCGGCCCAAGTTCTTGGTCAAATACCTAGGAAAAGTAAGCTCGCTTCTTGTGCAAGTTACAGAAATACTTTGAACGAGTAATTCTACGTTGCAATTCGATCTTTTTCTGTCCTCTTTTTCTAGGTACAACGTTAGACGTTAATCGTTGGCCGTTAAAGTGCGATCGTACGGAGAGGCCAACAAAACGTATTCACACCACGTCCATAGATCCAGGAAATGAGAATAAGCGTATAAAATGTGACGAGACGAATGATCGTAACAGTCCTCTCGGCCTCGAGGATCATCTTCTAGGCAGACAAATCGCAAAGAAATCCCCGTCCATCGGAAGCAGCCAGTTGCTTCGTCGCCTCGTGTCTCAACAATTAACTCCACGGAATTCCAGCTATCCAAGCGAATCATTGGACGTCGACGTTTGCAACAAACTTAACGACAGTCCTATCAGAGATTTAAACGTCGAGGATCTCGATATCGAGGAAGCCGACGGTGATGGCGGCGGTGGAAGCAAAGGCGGGGGAAGAACGGGAGTTCGCGACACCGTAGAAAATGGTGAAACGTGTCAGACATCTCCGAGGAATCCGTCGTCTTGCAGCAGCGTGCTAATGAATCTCCTGGTTTCCGGCTGCGACGTGAGTGCGGGATACGTTTGCTTGGCAAAACCAAAGACCTCGAAGGGTATCGCTAGCACGTGAACAATCGTCGCGCCGCGTACTCTTTTTTTCTACTTTGTCAGTCACGTTTGGGTCTTTCGTAGATCGTGAGCGCGCGACCGTGCTTCTCGGTCGTTTTCGGGACGTCGAATCTTCCGTGGAAAACAGCTCGATTGGCTATCGATCTCTCGATCGGCGATTCATCAAGAGTTCTTGCTCCGTGGAGATTCGAATTAGATTTTTCTCTGTACCGAGAAACGATAGTTATCGTTAAAAAGGACAGTTGAGGACGAGCCATTGATATGCTCGATCGAGTTCGCGGTTTGGGGATTTTTTGAGAGGATGGAAAGAGGTTGATGATTTCTTGTGCCAACGATGAGACGCGGAGGAATGTTCATTGTTGAAAATGGGTGCCTAAATGTTGTCAAATTAAGCCTAAGAGATTCGATTCCGCGATAATTGGACGATCGTCGGGAGAGAGAGTGATAGAGAGGTCGAGCGATAGGCGCGACGGGGAAAAAAGACTTCGAAGCTGAGGTCGCGGGGAAAGAGAAGTTATGGTAGAACGCATGTGGGTAGGAAGCACTATAAAAACATAAAAAAAAGATGAAGAAATCGGCGAGACACGCGATCGAATGACGAGAGAGAGAGAGAGCGAGAGAGAAAGAGAGAGATAACCGTGAAGCGAGTGAATCTCGCTTGTTCGTTGATCGTTTTATCCGTGTCAGTTTTTAAAGCCACGTTATGTACACTGATGCAAAGTATATGAAATTGTTGATGAATTATTGTCGAAATACATTGAACATTGAACATCGAATCATCTGAACTTGCTGCGTTTCGTTTCCTCCTTTTTTTCATCCCTCCGTTCCAACCGCATTTCCGTCGATGATTCTTCTTAATTTTAAGATTCATGGATAATCGATTCGTCGTATCGACGAACGAAATAGAGACGGTAAATTCAAATAGCCGTGAAAACGGATCGATCGACGATTAACGATCGGAATAGACACTTTTATATCGTTTGTTTACGATGAGATAACTTCAAACGATTACAAACTAATCTCGTGTCCAATAAAATCCTTACTCGAATTCCAACTACATCTATATCGATTCGTTTTAACTCATTTTTTACTTGAAATTACTATTTATTATCAAGTTTCCCGCGAGCAATTTAATTACACGGCAATTAAAAGATTCGCGATGGATCAACGTTTTTCCACACGGTATGTTCGATATATCGAAACTCCGCGAGTGTTTGCATCCTTCTAAGCACTGAAAGCAAACAATAGCTACAAACTGACAATAAATTCATATCAAATAATCCTGCACGAAATTGCGACCGAATAAACACACGAATTTTTCGTTTCCCTCATCCCTGTCCTTCGAAACGCAGCAAAATCTTGGATTTTCTATCGTCAAAGTCATCAAACGGAGAAACGCGATGTATCGTTAAAACGATAATTTGAAAATCCACAATTGTAACGTATATCTACGTGTTTTTATTCAGGACTCCACGATGGACAGCCGCAACGTGCCAACCTTGAGGAGTCTGACCTCACCGCTTTCCGTGAATTTGGACAATCAAATGGTACCGCGATGTCCTGATTCCGGGGATTCAATGACGTACAATCATCTGAGCCCAGAAACGAGGAAACATTTTCCCGGTTCTTTCATCAACGGCGAATCTATTGGGCCATCTTCACCGATGATGCCGTTCGAGCATTTCGATTACGATCCCGGTATATCGAGTACCGGGCTTCTACAGGTTCAGACGGATCTCTTTGGTGCTCTGCTGAACCGGAATCTCGTCTAAGAGTATCGAAATTGCACTTGACGCGAAACAATTAGATGATCGAAGAAGTAGAAGGTTAAAGATCGAAGGATCTATGGCAGAGGTGCACGCAGAAAGAGAGAAATAGAGGATGAGGGATATTTCTACTTGGTTTTGAAGGCTTGGAAGCATCTCTCTCTCGAGATATCGATATTTTTTCATTGGTAATCCAGTATATATAGTTTTTAATATATACATATATTTGATCGATTAATGATCGTACTTTTTCGATATGCACGCGCAAATATTTTTAACGTGCCAATCTGACGGAAGTATATAGCATTTAATTTTCCAGCCGCGATATATCGAATGAATTGAAAACACGGCGTTGGAAGTAGAATTTGGAAAATCGTTTGATGGAAATTCATATCGTCATTGAATGAACAAGATGATACTGCGCGATGGCATGCATCAATGTAGGGCTGTTTGTTAGATCGTCGAATTTGTACAATATTATACAACCGGGGGGGAAAAGAAACAAAGGCATAATTTTACATTTTACGTAAAAAAAAAAAAAGAAATAAAAGAAACAAATGGAAGAGAGGAAGGTAGGTTTACGTTTTATGTAAAATAAGCGAATAAATTGCGTCGAAAGACGATATAACGTGCCACAGATTTCTATCGTGGTACCGCTCGATGTGGTACTTCGTGGCAAAGTGATCGCGATTAGATTTCTCAAACTATTGCGATCGCTCCTGTCGTTGTTACTGTTATTATAGTTTTTAACGAGACTAATTCAATTATCAGTTGTTGTTACTATATCATTTTTTTTCCCTTGTCGTTCTGTAAACGTATGTATATCCGAAGGTACTATCTATGGTAATGATAAAGCTCGATGGTCATCGCTGATACCGTCATTGTAATAGTACGATATCATTTTTATTACTACAATTATTGTCTTTATTTTTATTATTACTTTATCATGATTATATTGTTATTACTATTATCGATCTTGCCTTCGTCAGTGTTGGTATGGATCGATATTATCAAATGAAAATTATAATAAACGAATAAACAGTCTTTTTAACGTATTCCCATTTTCTTTAACACGATTGAATCCTAATTGTCCAATACCGATTTTAACAATAGAACTACCTACTATTAACACGTTGAATGTCACCGATTATTCACTGATTTGTCATTTCTACTGAAATTAAACTTTTTCTATTAAAATCACATGCTTATAAAAAATTGACCCTCCTCAATATGTTGGAAAATTAATAAATGTTGCAATTTAAACTTTACATGAAATTACATAGAATTCAATAGCGCCGGTCATCAGTGACCCCTATGACGGTCAACGTGTTAATTCAGTATATTTAAGAAAGAGAATAAAAAGCACAATAAACTAAATCGATTTAATCTTTCGCATTTTTCAAGGTGGATGTAGAAAATTAAACAGAAATCGGTCATAAAACTTTCATCAATATTTAAAAAAAATTCATGGCAAGTCATTTTGACCCCCTCGGTAGATGTAGAGTTAATTGAGGTTTTGTAAGGTGATAATATTCAGGTATTTGTATAAAATACAAGGATATTTAACTCAGAATATTTATTCTATCCGAAATCTACTTTCCACCTACCGTTCTATCTGCTAGGAGACGAAACAGGTGATGGAAAAATTCAAAATGCCTGTGCGTCCGTTTTCCACAGGAGAGCGGGCTTAGTTGCGATCTCAAGGAAACAAATGTCTTTGACAGTGTCACGTTTCTTTATGATTTTCGTTAATATCTTGGAGTCTTCTTGAAATCGCAGCGGGGAATCTCAAACCGCCTCGCCCTGGTGTTGCGCGGTCAACACCCATTTCAACCCTCTTTTAGTCGCCTCTTACGACAGGCAGAGGATACCGTGGGCCTATTCTTGTATCTCCCGGCACCACAGGGAGAGATAGATATAAAATATTAATCGTGGTTTCGTAATAATTTTAAAGACATAAACAATTAAAAGTCGCACCTTCTGACACACTTTATACAATGCGTCGTTCGTTGACTACGTCGATTAAAACGTACTTTTTGAATTGAGACAAATTTAAGCGTCAGAGAGCTTCATTAAATTGTGATTTTTTATGTTTATGATAAATTTCTCTAATAATAACGATTGACGATATTATATAACAAAATTCGTTTGGTCATTGTATGCCGTAATTCTGCAAATGGTCATCCATAGTTGGACGATTAGGGCAAAGTAGTTGGAACTTTTACGGTAAGTATATTTGCATTTAATCGTTTCCTAAAAGGCTTTAACCAGATATACCGGATAATTGTCACTGTAATTTGTTTTACTAACTGAATTTTAATAGTTTGTAAATATCTCCGTATTCGATACTTTGCTGACAATTCTCTAGATGGCGCGACACTTTCGCCAAAACCTACAGCAAGTATTACAACCCAAAATAATTTAGTTCAACCAATTAATTTATAATAAAAAATGAGCTCAACAGCTGGATAAAAATATTCTACAAATTTCCAAACTATAAAATCTCATGTTTTAGTAATTTCTCGGTAAATTTCTACCTGAATTCAACCACAGATCGATCGATATCCCCGTATCGTGAAACCCTTCGCTCTGCAGCCTCTGCAACCAATGACGTCATAAGTCACAAAAAATGCACCTACCCTAATCGCACCCCGGTTAAAATGACAGGTTGGATGCGATTGACAGTCATTCGTGGCAAAGAGCACGATAGATGGGCCTGCAAAGTGCCGTTTACAGTTGGGGTTCTGTAAAGGCATTGAATTCCATCGTTTTAGCTATGAACCTAGCAGGTATCCTTGCCCTAGGGTTGACAATTATATGGGCAATAAGGTTTGCAAGAGGGTTCGGCGATTACCTGAATCTCGTTAGCCCAGGTTAGCCCCAAGATCGTCTCAATTGCGTACAATTCTTCGAGTCTATCCCTTTTCGTCCCTTGGGACTTCAATTTGCTCCTCGGAAGGGACGTACTTTCTAAACGTACCTTATAAACCTACTGCGAGGATTTGCAGAAAAGTCACCTGATAAGTGGTTTGCTCCTAATCGTCCGACGAGGGAGAAACGTCCCTCGTCCTCTCACTTTCGATTCTAATGCGTGACTGGGCGAAAAAGCAGTTAACGACGAAATAAGGGTTTACATTGCGCTTGACATTCGACGAGGTCAAGTTTCAAAGGCCGATGCGATGACAATAAGACTGTACGAGGGCAGTACCTCGTACCGACTGACTTCTTTGTGTATCCTCGCAGTACCGGTGACCTTTCGTAACTCTACTCAATTGACCGACCCTAGATACGTTGAATTCTACAAATTACTGTTCAAAAATCCTGTCAATATTCTAAGAAAACGTGTTCTCTATGGAGCAATGACGATTTCAGGTACCGGACATTTATGGACGGCTGTTATTATCGTTGCCGCGATTGTCTGCGCTCCGGCCTACATCTTAGGGATGAGGCCATGTTGGTATTTAAAATTCGAATCGAGTAGAAGAGAACTCGAAGATCGGCTGATCGATGAAAACGAGGACGTTAATCGACTACTGTTCTTTCATGCCATCGTTTGCCTGGCTTCTGGAATTTTAGTTGCTATTTTAAATGCAGCTTGTCTCATGCGATCTAGCATCGTACAATTGAAGAGTCGCAATGGCTTGATCGAAGCGATTGAAAAGTATGGGAACGATGGCGTTTCCAAGACGAGAGTTGACGCTGTGCAAACGGAACTTAAATGTTGCGGAGATCAAAGTTACGAGGATTGGTTCCACGTGCCGTGGATGAAATTGGCCTCAGAGAATTCCGAGGACGAAGAGAAATCTCGGGTGGAAGAGCAGTGGGTATAATCGAACCGATTACCTTTTCCGTAGTGTTTTAGTACTATGAAAGTTTGGAATTATGTTAATAAATTAAAAGTAACTCGAGGTCTTGCGATATGAACTATAACTTGACCTGACACTTCGAACTGTTTAATTTTGAAGTGGTCGAGGGAAGTTGTAGAATTATTTGCAAGATCAATAGGCTCTCCTTGTTCTAGTTCTACGTTTAGTTAGGCGATGGGTGAATCAAATCTCCTTTAACCCTGCAAAGTAAATTCTCGTGTCACCCTTTGACCTCTTGCCGTACGAGGAACACTCGGATCCAATAAATTGCAAGTTTTGCTAAACCTATCAAATTGAGATTATCAGTGTGCTCTGCACTAAATTATTCGCTACGGAATACTTATCCGCAAGCTTGCTAACACGGCAGGAAACAATTCCGCGACGGATGAATAACTTTTAATTTTAATTAATTACAATCATAATTAATTCCTCGGATGAAATTTTCTCTGGTGACTATAGTCATCGGTAGTATCGAAAGGGCTAATTTATAAGATGTATTAGAAATCATCGATCAATTTATATTTCTACCAATTTAATTCTGAATTATTGCAAAGGATGTGGCAAAAGAAATCGTACGGCAAGAAATTAATAGTGACTTCTAGCCAACCGGTATTCTTTCGAGAATCAATGAACTTCCAGTTTAATCTACCATCTAAGTAACTTGAACTTTAACATCGGATTTTGCTGCAACATGTGCCAACTAAAGATCAGAATCGGAGAAGAATACAGAAACTGAGACAACGTCAGCGAATGTACCTTTTTCCTGCTGTTCCAACGACATCCCAAAGCCCTGCATTCACCACGACATCTTAACTCCAAGTGTCATCTATAATTACAACCCTAAACATCTAACCATCGCTACATCCGGATGTCGATTAAAGATAACAAATCGCAGCAAAACAATTCGCTTCTTCTTGGTTGGTTACTTTGTCCTCTTATCGATTTACCAGGTACTTGTAAATAATTAGTCCACTGTTACGACATTTCGAACGCTAATTGGATTTGGCTTTTAGATAATTCTATCCCTGCTCACTCGGCTGCTACAAACCGCGCACAGTAACGAATTTTACATAGGACCTCAAAAGACTCGTTATCACGTATGGATATTCTGCAAAAGAAGAACTTCCTCTCGATCTCTGTTACCACGAAATGTAAAAAAATTAAAATCACGAGGAGAACAATCTAAAAGAACATCATCGATGTCCTCGTCCGACTCGTCGAGCGGACAGAATGAAAGTGAACTTAAAAAGAGCAAAGCTAAGCTCTTCGAGAGAATACAATCGAAGATTTCTTCGTTAAAATCGAAGAGTCTTCCTCTTATCAAGCCACAAGTGAAGCTACGACGGTCTCGCAGTCACAGAGAAACCGATACACGTCGATTAATCTACAAAGATAGAAAAGATGAACGAAGATCGAATCTCAGAGATGAGAAAGAAATTCTATTAAGAAAGTTGAGCAGTTCTCGAAGGTACAGTTCCCTTCGTTCGCTGTCAGAAAACTCCAGCGAGAATCTGCCATCGGCACCGCTTCCGCCGGTGTTCTCCACGAAACCAGAACGGAAGAGGGTGGAGAATATTTCTACGAAACCTCCATCGAAAAGTTTGACGGCACTTGAAACTGTCGCGGAAGCAGGAGGTACGAAAAAACTTGGTCGAAACTCGGGCAGAAGAAGAAAGGTTCTCGAGAAATTCGGAGCAATCCGGCGAGAATCCGCGCAGGAAGAAAGAGTAGAAGGAGGAGGTGATGAAACGAACAATAATTCGTCAAAACAGTATCAAAGTCCAAGATTGAATCGATCGACAAGGAACCAACGATACGGCTTCGAGTCGATCAATTCCTTTAACAGATTTCGTCGCACCCTTCGACATATTCTCGCCAGAAGGGAGACGATTCAAGCTAGAATGACGTACTCGCAGAAGCCGAGAGTCTACAGCCCAAGAATTCGCGCGAATTTGGACACTAGACGAAGCAATCTGCTCGCCAGATTAAAATGCAACAACGTGCCACCTTCTTACCGTCTAATAGCTAATTTTGGGATAGAAAAACCTCCAATTCGAGCGTCTCCACCAACTCCACCCCCGCCACCTACGCCACCCGATCCATGGACTTGTAACTCCATTGAGGATCAGTTTGAATCGAAATTGCAGATGCAGGAACAATGCAGCATCTGCAATCGTCCTGTTCGACGAGTTTCAGGGGTTTATCGCCGCTCTGACATCGATTGGGATGGAAATACTCCAGCATCCTCCGTTAGATGTCCGACAAGAACGGCGGATGCTTTCTCGCGGCCGAGGAAGGACTCTACAGAGGACTTTAAATCTTGAGAAAGATCTGTTGCAAATTATATTATATATGGGGAGACAAAGAAGTTCCAAAGTCGTAGTAGCTTTGGAAACGATCGTATGGTCTTATCGGGGATGGGAGTAGAACGTAGGAATATAAATACAGGGTGGAGCGGGGCTGTTGATGAATTTTCAAGGAGATAGCACTTAGCACGGAGGTATATTTCGTTGAGCTTTGACTTGGTGCTTGATAAGTATGCTAATGCACACAGTATCGGTGTCCTCGATATATGGAGAGTGGATGGGGAAACTAAGTATTTTATATTATATTTTCACCTTTGCTTTCCACCACGCACCTCGACAGCATCTTTTGCTTTTAAGAAATTGAAATACTCGTCAAGAACCAAGCTAACGGAAACTCTTAAAGATCCTGTACTAGTGGAACGTTTCAAAATGATCTCTTTCAAAATTCATCAACTCTGCTTACCTGCGGTCGTCGAACAAATGAAGAAATTACGCAGAAATAGCGATAATACGGTAATTATCTGATTAATAATCTAACCATACAATACTCGATCGTTTATTTGCCGAGAAGTAAAATACACAGGCATTTTGTTATAATGGTACTGCCGAAGAATACTTCTTACGTCTCTGTAATACATCTAGCGACAATACATCGGTACTAAAAAGAGAAAAGCTGATTTCATCACGATTTATCATTTAGCAAATTCTTAACAATTCTCCCCAAACTCCGGGCTATCCTCGTTTCACATAATTTTCTCT
Source organism: Cerceris rybyensis (assembly GCA_910591515.1). NCBI lineage: Eukaryota > Metazoa > Arthropoda > Insecta > Hymenoptera > Crabronidae > Cerceris > Cerceris rybyensis. The sequence continues at coordinate 1,238,433 of OU342797.1, forward strand.
CTTTCTTTCCCTATCTCTCGTCGAACGTATATTTCTCTACGTTTCGTCTGGGTTACTCTTTCGAAATTCCTTCATCGTGAAGGATTCATTCTCGTACCTTCGTCTCGCACTTAAAGGTCAGATTAGGCACGAGCTCGCTTTCTGCGACGATTGAAATTTCGTCGAGTCCGCGTGCTCGTTCGGTTATCGTTATCACGGCACCTTGCACTTTTGCACGGTGGTCCCAATTAAATGTGCTTCTCGCGCGAATCATTGTTACGATAACGCAATAAAATTAGATTTCGACTCGAGCGCGACGCGAGTCGCCTTCTTTAATGCGATAATCTCGTCAGGAGGCAGTCGGAAATGCGAGACGACATTCAGCTGGCCTCGAAATTCATGAGAAATCACGCATTAATAGCGCAATCCTTTCATTCTTTTTCAAGTTCATCTTTATGTGTTTTTTTACAAAGATACGCTTCAGATTAACACGTTCGCGAACGTGAATTCAAATTTTAAAGTCAATTTTTATTCATTTAATTTTATACAACCTTAAATTTTGTAATCAATATAAATTTCAAAGTAATGACCAACTGATTCATCATCCTATTTATTTTTGCAGCTCACTGAAATTTTTTACTGTCCGTGAACGTGTTACTAACTAGACTCCCGAGGTTTATGCAAATTTCAAGTTTAATAAATGCAGCTAAGACAGGATAATCTATTTAGAGATTTGTTGCAGTCGATAAATATTACAACGAATACTTTGAATGTTTTCGATATATACTATGTTCTTTTTGTATCCTTCAGCTGTATTCATTTTGTCAATACATAAAAATCCAAAGACTAAAAAGTCTAAAAAATTCTGCAGTTTCCTTTTCTCTTGAGATATTCAGCCGTTGAAGATTCTGAATTGCTGGAAACGTATCTTGAAATTTCTGACCCCATTTCCGAATGAGGCTTCAACTTGTGGAATTTCATTTTGCAAATTATAATTGGGAAGAGGTTTTCTCACGAATTCGCGCGATTTCTGTCAAGTATCCATTTATCTTTCGGCCTGCCTCCTCTGAACAGACGAATTTTCGTTTTCTGCTTCTCGTTCACTCGATCTCTCATTCATACTGTGGACCTTTTCCTCTTTCTCTCTCTCTCTCTCGCTCTCTGTATCCGCAACTACTTTCCTATCTTTCTATCTACGCATCTCTCTATCTATCTCTGCGTTTCTATACATTTGTGAGTAGGTATTTAAAAGTTTACGCGTACCACATAGACCAAATGTTAGGTTCGATATGAGTTACTCGTACGGATACAAGGAGAGGGTATATTCGTAAAATAAGTACATCATACAATTTCGAATAGGCGGTGATAATTAATAACGACGAAGTAACAATGTAATATTGCTCGATCCCGTATTATATATATATATATTCAAATATATTTTATATATATATATATTTATTTATTTATAATATATAACGATACTCCGTTCGCGCTTTCAAGCCAGCGCTTTTTTTTTCTTTTGCATCTGACTTTCTCCGTTTCTTTCCATCTCAACGTCCAAAGAGCTAATTAACGCTAGAACAACCGAGGTAATCAACTTGACTTTTCCCCATTTTTTTCAAAAATCCGTGACGTTTAGGGATAACCGTAAGTCATGGAATCGATCGACCCTTTCGTCTCTTCGTTGCTCTTTTTTCAAAGCTACTTGCTCGACACGCTGAACGCCACAGATATTACGCAAATTCTAAAGAGACGTTTTTCTTTTTACTAAATCGTATCGTTGCTAAACAGAAACCTCAAGGACACAAGTAGCTACAATCCGGCAATTGGAAAATGGTTAGTGAATGCCTCACCCTCTTGTTTTCAACTGCCTATTCTCACAATTTTGTTTTTGGAGTTACAAAAGCTAGCCTCCTAAACTAAACGATTATGCGGAGTGCTTAATTTAAGAGACTACGTTTGAGAATTCCAGAAACAAAATAGCAGGAATAGAGTTCCACCACTCCCTGGTCATCTTTTACTTGCCACACTGTATATGGCCAGCAGGACTGTTCTAATGACGATACAAAAATACTGAATGTATAAAAAAATGTGTAAATATTGCAATTCAAGAGTCACATGAAATTTCAGTGAATTTAGTAGCCCAATTCGCGTGCGACCTCCATGGCGTTCGACGCGATACTGCGGTGAAATGTAGTAAACAATGTCGATGGTTCTAGCGTTCCGAAGGAGATTATTCGTCGCTCTCGTCAAGCTCCTTTGTAAACTTCCATCCATGCTTGTAGAATTGCAAGAAACTTCTTCCATGCATTTGTACACGCACGTACGACTGTCCTATTTAGAATTATATTCTCTTCCCTTCTCGACGCAAGTGGTTACGATAGGCCTAACGATCTCGAGTCACATACACGACTCATTTTCTCCATCTCACACTTAAAGGACACGTACGAACAATCGCGCAAAACAGCCACACACTCAATCTTCCCTTCCTCTCAGCCTCTGTCATTCCTCTTAGTACGTTCGTCCGGCGAAGCGTCCAAGGACTTGCAAACCCCATGGTTGATACCATGGTCGACTATGGATATACACACGATGAGACAATAATTCCATTCACCTTCAATATTGCCATTATTTGAACCAATACGAAAAAATATTATATGACATAAATTTCAAGCAATAGAAATGAACATATAAATTATATGACATTTTTTCGTATTTTAACGAATAAGGACAATATTCAAGGTGGGCGATGTGATTGCAACATCCTGTATATATTCATATATGTGTATATATATATATATTTCCTCTCTACGGCTCCGAGGAGAAGCGAAGGACAAAGCGAAATTGGGAAAAAGAGTGCGCGTATATACTTTGTGCTCGACTTTCTCTCTCTTTTACGCAATAACGAACTGACTCGAGGGCGATACACCCGACGCAATTTAATTCGCGATTAAATAATCTTCGAGATCGCTCCGTGCCGTTGTAACGTGTCGATACTTTTATTTCTTTTTTTTCTTGACACGAGCAACGGTCGGATTTGTTTCACACATTCTTCGCTCGTTCTCCATTCTGTCCTCTGTTCTACGTAGAAAAAAAGCTTTCAGCGTTTCGAAATCGCTTCTCGTCGATACTCTTGCTCATCGTTCTTCGCCTCGTTAAGTAAACTAATTTTGACACGCTACGTCGACTAATGTCAGCACTGACAGCATCTCTGTATGTATGTATATGTATATATATATATATATTTATTTATTTATATTCTTAAATTTAAAGAGGTAAATGTAAATACGCGAAAATACTGTTAAGGCTGACAGCAACTTCGGAAATACACCCCTAACGTGGTAACGCTCTTCCGACCGGATGTGAGCTCTCCTCTGTAGTCCACGATACGTTCAAGTCGCTCTAAAGTGATCATTGGTGGTCTGTTTATTGCGGATCTTTGAGTAGACGAGTTCCTTTTTCTTCGTACCTTCCAACCAACTCGAATTAATCATTTGCTCGCTACTTGCCGCACAAACAATCCGCTTCGGTGCTGTCCAACGTGTCAGGCACAATACCTACCCCCTGTGTTCTCTTTGTGATGTACCCTCTATACTCTCATCCCTTTTGTTCCTCGGTGCTTTTACCCTCTCCATGACGCGAGTGACACAGAGAAGGGAAGAGCAGAGAGGTCAGAGGAATCCATAATCGGACTTAAAGAAGACAGGTCCGTTTGGACACGATGAACAGAGTAGAGAAAATTATTCGACAAGTTTGTCCAAGTTGCTGCAAGGAGAATCAATTAACGCTTTAACGATCGGTAGCCTATTAATAGACTTCGGATCTAACGACTTAAACTTTGACCTTATTAATCGATATGGCAATTAATAAATTGTTATTTATCGTTACGATTTACTGTGCCAAGGACTTTGTGTCGAGAATTTATTATTTTCGAAAAGATACTGGAAGTATTTGCGGTCAAGATTCCAAGTGGACAGGATGTTGAAAAAATACCGGTTCAATGAAAATTTGTAATCTTTTTCTTACTATGGTAACCTTTGACCTCTAGGAGAATAGATAAACGCAAAGTTCCGGCACGGTTCGAAGTACGGCAGAGAGAATGATATTCTCACTCGTAGAACCACTTGACTACGTTCCAGTTGGAAGAAATGATTGAAAGAAAAGGAACTGTGAGCAAAGTCGATCTCAGACTGCAAAGGAGAGCGAAAGGGATCACCGAAAATCGCCGTGCGGCAATCGGCACTCGACGGCGCCCCGTTTCGCTCGACGCAAGGTCGACGCCGCTTCTCGCCTCGTGTAAATACAATAATGTACAATCGTTTCGTTTTTTCTTCATTTTGTTTTTTGGAGTTAAACCTTACCGTGACCATGGCGCTTTTCGGCGCACAGGGGGCAAAAAGGGACAAGCCTACGTCTCTACGGGTGATTCGAGTTAAAACGATGAAAAAAATTCTATCTACACATTTAAACACCTCTCTCGCGGCGATATTCCTCCCTTCGTTGCTTTATTATCATTTCCCTTGCGTTCTCCTCTTCCGTTCTCATCCTCTTCATCTCCTCCAATTCCCCATCGTGCTCCGCGCATTTTTTTTTCTACATCCACGACATCGTTCCCTCTTTTCCGTATAATTCTTTTTTTTTTATTCGAGCTCTCCCTTCGTGCGCCTCCCGCTTCACCCTCCTCCTCCCTCTCTAAGAGGGAAGCATACCCTCTCGCGCGATTCGCGATTAATCCAAGCCCCAGGCCAACCCCGTTTGTTTTCTCTTTCGCAGGATTTATCCAATTAACGATTATCCAGGCGGACAACGACACTTAACCCTTTAGCGATGAATATATAAGCCCTCGCGTGTCCATTGATATGTCTGAGAGGCGTATATATACGTCTGAGGAGAATCTTCTCTCGTATTGTCTCTATTTAAATGTTCTCGCAGTGTTCGTGCGCGTAGAGTTTATTTATCGACACAATTTGATGCTTACTTTCTCGATTTCGACTTTGATTCGACCTAGAATCTACTGTTTCAGCTGAATTCCCCGTAGCACCGAGACTATGGTGTACATGTCGAATGAGCAGAATTAAAAATTAAGGGATTTCAAGTCAGACTCACTGTACTCGGTTTTAACTCCTTCTGTGACAAAGATCTTAGAATTTACGTCTCACGCAGGTAGTCACGCGAAAGCCGGATATATGTTGTGGTGGTGTAGACAGATTATCGCGTGGAAGCCGAATATATCCGGCGGTGGTATAAACAGATCGTCGCGAGACAATCGGACATATCCAGCTCTCGTGCAGACAGTCGCGTGGATGCTGGAAGTATTCGGGAATCTTGAAAAGGTTAAAAGGTCACGCAAAGGGACGAGTGGTTCCATCGGACTTGTACGTTTGCAACCACTCTGTCCGAATCGTTGTAAAGCGTGTCAAATAGTCTTGTAAACTATTGGTAAAGACAAATCGCTGGAAGTGATGCAATTGTCTCGTCGTGACTTTGCCATCCAACGATTAGTCTCTTTGATCGGCTAAAGGGTTAAAGATTAAATCAAGCGCCACTAAAATTCTGTTTTTACGATTACTCCGTTGCAAGGTGTATCGTGGACCGCCTGAAGAATAGAAACTGGGGTTGGCCAGATCCAGTTTGACCTTTTGGTGTCCTATAAACGCCTAGACACCTCGACATCGCGACATACCTCGCTCCCTTCTCTTTTCTTGTGATCGTAACCGAAAGTAAATCATAGCCGAGTCTCTTTCTCGCTACGACCCTAACAGCTGCTGTTTCTCTTAGTGTCGTGAAATCGTTTTTGACGAGCACGACGCGATTACGTGTTTCTCTGTGCAGTAAGTGGAAAATTGAGTGCGACAGGCTATACACTTGCGAAAGAGGGATCGAAGCGATCTTTTTCTTTGCTCCATTAAACGATATGTAATTTATGCACCTTTAAATCTCTCTCTTTCTAAGTTCAAACGGTAGCTATCTCCGTAAGATCTTTTTTGAATTTGAAGTAAGAGATTTTATGGAAATTTTGATTGTTAGTACAAAGTTTCACAAGTTTGAGAGAGATTTATTTTTTTCGAGAGAACCGAAGAGTAATCTAGATTTTAATATGTAATTATCTTAAATGATTTAATCATAATTCCCTCATTTTCAAGTACATGGATTATCGCACTCCACTTCCGTTTCCGTACACGCAAACCCCTTGGTCGTAACGCTAATCGTGGTAACGAATAAACGTGTGTATTTTTATGTATGTGTATGTGTGTATCTATAGGAGCTCTCTGTGCGTATGTAGTTTACGTCTGTGCACTTGCACACGTTGATTAAATTACACGTTGATTAAGTATCAATTTTCAAAGTCCACCTAAAACTTTCCGGAATTCGTATACTTCAATGAGAAAAAGAAATGGCAACGTGTGCCCGTGCTACCGTACAAGTGTCATTCAGTGTATTTATATATATATATATATATATCATTGGAAATTGTAGGCGATCTTTAACCCTTAAATAGGCGCACGTGACTTAATTATTAAGTATGACTTTGTACGTAACTAAGACACTAATCTCTAACGATAAATTACCGAGAACGAATTTCGAGGTTCATCGTTAAGTGCGACAAAAGGCGCCACGAGGGGCAGGAAGAACTTGGATAGTCGTGGAATTAAACCTTAAGTAATTTACTCATATTTTTTTTTCCTCATTACTTTCTAATTAATTACAACTCGTACCGTTAGAAAATTATCCCATTTTTTTTTTCTTTTTAACCGAATTGACACGTCGAACTCTCGACAATTTTTTTCACCCTCGTAAATATTGCACTTGAATTAAACTAACGCTTTTCCATCTCCTTTCTTTCAACCCCTTGCCCTACGATTTCTTTACTGCCTCTGTAATCCAAAATTTAATTGGTAAAATAAGAATTGATCGGTGATTCTTGATATGACCTATAATTTAAGTTAATATTAACGTTATAGAAATAATATTATCGCGTCGCGACTTTAATATTTTTAATTTAATAGGTTTCGACGAACTTGAAAATTTCCCAGTTGCCTTATCACGAGTGTTCCTTGTAGGGCAAGGGGGTTAATCGTTTTCTACCTGAAATTACGAAAGATCCTCAACGTTTTTCGTGTTTCCACTCGTACTACCAGATACAGGCTCTTCTTAAGGGTTAAAGATGGGTGGTTTCGTGTGTGACAAACGAGAAGAGGGAGACTTAATCGTAAACGCCGCTCGAAAGCAGCTCGGAAACGTGTCTTGCTCGTGTAAGAGAATACACCGTGGGGAAAGAAACATAAAGCACCGATCGCGATGCATCGAAAAAGCGCGTTTATCAGGAGACCTTCGGCTCTGTAATAGCGGAGAATAACTGAACGGTGAAGAATCAACGCTAATAACTTTTTCTGGACGGTAGAACGGAAAAGACGTCTCGTAGATTGTACCGATTATCACAATTCAACTTTTCACGTTGCCTCGGAAGAAGCATAGACGGAACGAACGAGACGATCGTCCGTGCAGGCTTATCGATACTCGAAATGATACGATACTCGAATCCGTTCCATCGAACTCAATTTAACTCTTTGATGCACGCTGAAATGGAAAATATCTGGCCTTTTTTTAAACCAAGCCTGCGTAGGATTTCTTTGAACAGACATATAACTACAAATTTCAGCAAGTTCGGTACAAGCAAAAAAGTAAGGAAAAAAGAGGTGTTAATTTCAAAATTTTGCGTAAATTACATAAAACTTACCTTTTTACTTGTGATTTTTCGTTTAGATCGAAAGAAATGTAAGTAAGAATTTGTTGCGTCTGATTAAAAACGATTTTTCTATGCAACTACGGTCAGCTGCTGTCTTTGAAATCTCTCGACTCAAAGAGTTAACACGTCGATTGCCACGAATTCTGCGCTTGATACGTTTAAACCCTTTCCCCGAAGTAACGAGTGACCAAATAAATTAAATAAAAAATTCTTAAATTATCTACAAAATTATTATATTAAAAATATCAGAAGCCGACGATACAGCCAAAGTATTTCTGTTTAAATAATGCAATATATTAGAAATCAGCGAGAAATTTGTATTTCTCGAATAAAATCTTAGTTATTGCTGACGTTATTACGAAAAAAAAGGAGAGCAAGGGGTTAAACGAAGACGACAGAATTCTCCTCGTAATTAAGAAACTGGCAAATAAAATTTCAATGCCACTTTCTGGGAGATATTTAGCAATGAAATAAAATTCTCCAGTAAAAGGGCGAGAGATCGATTGAACGATACGAATCTCGAATAATCGATTGCTCCTGCACGTTTCCGACGATCTCTCAAAATACGATTCTTCTCATAGGTACACAGAACAAATGAAACGGGAATGAAATCAATCGCCGTGTCTTATAGTAATTAAAACATAAATTAAAGCTACGCACAGATCATTCATCGATAATCATCACGATGGAATTCTCTCGGAGAGCAGCGTTTAACGACGTGCAGAGACGAGTACCATCGACAGACAAAGATCAATTTCTAATTTCTTCTCTATTCTCAACCTAACAACTCTCGTCTCTGCTCTCGGAGAAGCTACGTTAAGTTTTTCTTTTTATGGACAATTTATCGATACATAGTCGATATATTTGCTACTAAACAAGGAAATAAACAGATTTAACGATGAAGGTAACAGAGAGTAGTGGTTTTAGTGTAACTGTAGTGGCTGTTGCTTGTGTTGTTTTATTGTTGTTGTTGTTGCTGTTGTTATTATTGTTACTGGTAGTGATGAATAGTGGTAGTAATGGTGGTGGTGCTGTTGGTGGCCGACGGGGTGCAGGTGGTCGAGAGTGGCCTTACTTGAGTAGCTGATGGGCTCGCTCGTTGGCCACCTTTATCCTCGTCTCGTTCGATTCGCCCTGCGTGCCAAAAAAAGAAACAAACCAAAGGTCGTAACACAAACTTAGAAGTGTGTGTCAAGACATGTTATTGTCGTTCTCATGAATTTTTTTTTCACAGATGTTCCACGCTCACTCTCCTCGGTTATCGTTGTCGTCGTTCGCGTCGAGTCTGAAAAATCCTCGGCCATGTTTCGTTAATTGATCAATAGAGATTGACTTCACAGAAACTTCTTTCTATTTAACAGATTGGACGTACGCTGGAGTTGATAATTCTTCGATTTCTACACAGAATTCTCTTGTTTTTCTAATATCCTTTGACTTGCAAATCCATTGTCAGCCACTAAGTTACTTCATCCTTTGTTTCATTACCGTACAATGATTAATAATTGATAATTACCCCGCACATATGAGTGCGATAAACGCATCCAATAAAGAATCTTCTATACCTTAACAATTTTAACCATTTGTGGACAAACGCCGCATATACGCGTTTCTCCTCAGTTTTTCCGAGAAACGCATATATGCGGTGTATCGATAACCCTAAAGAATTATCAGCTCTGATCCATACCTGTCGTATAAACCAGGCAACTGTAAAAGGTACCAAAGTATTTACATCGACGACGACAACACTCCCGAGCATACCTTTCGAGGAATACTCGGGGTCCAAGGATCGAACGAAACAATACGCGTTCGTTATCGATTTATCGTTGTAATATCGTTGTTAAAAGCGCTGGAAGTCGCGGTCGGTGAACACGAAGCGACGGCAAGAAGAAGAATGAGATACAAGGGCGCGGTCGTAATCTTTCTTCTCTTTTTGCCAAATACTCTCGTTGAATCGACAAAAAAAAAGAAACGTGTACAGGAGAGAACGATGATACTAAATTACGCGGAACACAAGAAAAAGCACAGATCGATCGAAGTAACCGACGAGGGAGGCTCGATGATATATAATTTTTTTTTTCCTCGTAGTCGCACACACACGCAAACAGGTGGATCGAGTTGGAGAGACTTGGTTTAGTTGGCGGATGCGGTTGACGGTGTCCGACCGACGACGAGAAGGCAGAAGAAGAAGAAGAAGAAGAAGGGGCGTGGGCTTGTGAGCGTATCGTTTTGGAGCTTATTACGTATGTTAAATGTATTTAATATATTTATAACTGACTATTTGGGGCTGACGGAGGAGACGGGTTACGTGGGCAGAGAGACGCATTTTACTTGAGTAGAGCGTGCGCACGCTGATTCGCCACGGCTATCCTCGTTTCGTTCGACTCGCCCTGCGGATTATTAGTTTGGATTTGGTCACAGGTGTTACAAAGAAGAGACTCGAGGAGCAAAGAGAGAAACAAGTGAGAAGAAGAAGAAGAAGGAAAGAAAAAGAAATTCAACAAAGTGAGAGATAAATAGAAAGAGTGAAAGATAGAGAAAGATAGAGCGGAAGAAAAAGTTTGGAAAAAGCGTGATCAAGAACGAGAGCCTCCTTTCGTGTGGTGCAGAATTTGTCGGATTCATTTCTATCATATTTTACACCTTCACACGATATCATTCGCCTGGGACCTACTGTTTAAGGTGGACTCCGAACCACCGAGGCTATGATACAGATATCACTTGGGAAAAAATCATTCCCAGAGGTGACGGGAGAGGATGTGAACTTGGGCCCACTGATAATGAGTCCCAGAACTTTACCTGACCCATCATAGCCTCTGTTGCACTCGTTTCGCGTATCTACGATGGCCGAACACTGAAGACAGCCCGTGAGAGCGATAGAAAAGGGATGACGGTGGTTTTTCTGTGCGATGACGAGAGGAAAACAAAGGGGTGGCTAGTCGTGCGGTGCACGTGCGTATGCATGCCATAATCAGAACGAAACGACGAGATTTAGAATTGATTTCTAATTATTTTGAAAATTTCCTTCGCAAATTTATCATCTCTTAGGTCTCTTCCTCTCGCTGTCGTTTCGTTCTGACTAGTTTATAAATAAATAAATATATATATTCGGTGCGAATACAGGAAAACAAAAAGTCACATAGTAATATCAGTCCTGGCGAATGCGTTCTCCGCGAAGGAGAAGAGACGACTTTCGACCCAGTCGAGAATATCGATGGCAAGGAGAATGGAGAGGAAATGCGCGATGGAATGGTGATAGAATTAACGCTACGAATGAGGAACGTGTTTCTTTGATACGTTGCCCATCGTCGGCGGCCAGAAATCAAATAATCGTACATTCCAGGGACGATCTCTAGTGCCAGTTTTTCACTTCGGGAGGGCAAACTCGTGGCCTTCGCGTGGTCTCTCTAACTGTACTCTCAATTAGACGTTTAGACGAAGGTATCGCAAACTCGCCTCCAAGTAGATTGTACTGTCAATCGATTCGTTTAAAAGGACAATTAGAAGTGGACAGGGAAGAGGGAAGAGGATAGAGGGAAATGTCGAGGACGTATGTAAGCAGAAAAGCGACGACGAACGTGTTGTGCATCGCTCTGAGCGCGTGCATCGTGAGATAAAAATCCACGCATGCTCCGTGGAGAGAAATAATATATAGCGGAGCTAATCGTGTATCGTAGTTTTCAAGAATTCTCAAAAGCTTCGACCTCCTCGCTTAATCCATTTTTATCCCCTCCTGCGTTGCCGATTTAAAACGTTAAATTTGAAATTAGTTAAAGTGAACGTAAAACTCGAAACTATCGTCGAATCTCCTTGGTGTACTGTGAGAGTTATCGTTCCAGCACCATTTTTCCCTCGAGTCTACATATGTTGTAAGATTTTGTGTTTATAAATCAATTAACATTAGAAGTACCAAGCAAGTTAAAGTGGCTGGTGCTTAATTTTTTCCAAATATTCTCCAAGTTTGTAGAGGAGCCATAGAGCGGATATTCTAGTGTTAATACTACAACTACCGTCGTTATATCTGTTACTTCGATCAAGAGGTAGAAAAATGATCGATTCTGTAATGTAAGTTTCATAAGATCAACGTAGAATATGACTTTCTGCTCTATGACTTTCCTATAGACTTCGAGAATTTTTTAAACAATTGGACACGAGTCATTTTGATTTGCCTGGTAGTTCTATGATTAAAGTGGACTTGAAAACCTAAGCGATCGGCACATCTTTCTGGTATATCAAAAGAATTCCACACAGCGTAAGCAATTTAACATACTCTGATCAGATTAGAGAAAAACATCTTTCTAACTTTCTACTCCCCTTTTCTCCAAAGTATTGAATCAGTAGGATACATAAAGTGGAAAACACCTACACAACCGATTCCAATTAACTCCCGGCTACAAAATCTACCCTAAACATTGAAAAAATAGGATAAAAATGGATCGAGCGAGTATCGACGTTCTGGCAAAATCGGCGCGACTTTTATCGCGATCTCTCTTCGTCGGCCGAAGAAAGAACGGCGACGCGCGGATATCCCCGGCTCACCTTGCGATTGATCCTGTCGATCTGCCGATTCTGATTCTCGAGCTCGCTGCCCATATCGATCGCCATGTTTCTCAGATTTCCAATCATCGTGTTCACCTGGCCCATGTTCTCCTCCATCTCCGATTCACGAGCATCGTTCGTGATCTTTGCAATGTAACCACCCTGGGGCCCAAGGCCATTGCGATCGTCCATCACGCGCTGGGGCTGATTATTAACGACCTTACCGTCATCGTTGCCCTTCCACGTTCCCTCGTCTTCCTTGAAGCTCGCTCCCCTGTTAGACAATAACAATTGTTTCTATTAGAAAACGATAAATAACCGTGGAAGGTCTCGAGGGACCTTCTGACTTTTGAATGTACAACAAATATCATCGTAGCTGAAATAAACTATTGCATTAAGACTTTAACGTAAGATAAGAAGGCTTTTTTTAGTATAGTCCGACAATCTTGACTTGGTTGGGCAAAGGAATGTCTGATTCGCCAGGTGTTAACGCTAAAACGGCGTTATATCTACTCATATTTAGATACACCGAATAAGTGCTTAGGGAAAAGAAGAATCAAGTCTACTAAATGGGACAGTCAATTGTGAAGTGCTCTAAAATGATTTGATTACAAATGTCAGTGGGTCTTGATAAAATCAAATTAATTCTACGCTATTCAATATTATGTTGAGTCATTTACTATATCCCAAGTTAGGGGCTAGATTGTTATTTTAGTAATTAATTCACAGTCATTGCACATTTAATCACAAAAGAAATGGCACGGCAAGGGGTTAATTAACCAATTTACATTTTATAAAATAGAAAATTCCAGACAAAATGTCGCAAATGGGCGGTTGAAAACGAGAGGCTCCACCGCTTGTTCGCTGGCCAAGTTAAAGTTGTCGGACTATACTTTAACGCGTTCCTTAGCGCGAGAGACTCAGAATGTTGCAGAAGCCTATCGAATTTAAAACAAGTCAATATCTTCCCTATGTCTAATACGTTCTAGTACACGATACATCTAATATCTGTAGTACATTTTATAATTTATCCTGATAGTAAGAAATCATCGTTACATCTCGTCGCGACAGAGGAACACGTTGGGAAAAACCAGCTCAAAAATGGCACGCGACCAATTCGTTACAACAGCTGAGAGTGAAGTTTAAAGTGATAGAATGCTGTAAAACGAAAGGTTTCACTTGATACACGTAAAACTGATAAGCCAGTCGGAGACAGCCCTACTTGTTACATGGAAGAACGCAGAGACCGCAGCACTTTTCCATTCCGGTGAGATTTTTCTCGGCCTCGCGCATGTCGGCGTTGATCTGGTCCATACCCTCCTCGATTCTGTCCAGTTGTTCTGTTTCATCGTACGAGAACAAAACGTTAAGTTCCATCCCCTATCGTTCGCTCAAAGCGATCACCAAAGGGAACCGGCAAGCAAACGTTCTAATCGATTCAACGAATACAGAAGAAAAAAAAGGAAAAATTCTACGCCGTGAAATATCGTGTTTAATCGTACTACTAAATTGCCGGTTTCCCTTTGGAGAATGTTAAAGCTCTTCGTTTCAAAAAATTCCACCGAGATAGTCGTCCTTGGGGAATCACTCGAGAGAGTGCCATCGTATTTTCTTTTATACGGACAAATTTCCCGCCTTATCGTCCCGCGATGGGAGAGTTTCTACGATGGAAAAGTACTATCTCTAGGACGACGTCCTCTCCTTGATCCCGAATGACGACCGGTGGCTTCAACTTTAGGAGGACCAGGTCACCGAGAGGATCACCGGTTGCACGATACGCTTACGATATCAAGTTTGCTCGATTCGTCTACCACATAAACACAGCAGAATTTTTCTCCTAACTGTCTATGATACACACATTACTTACTGTAATGTTAACAAACTTGTACGGTAACTTTTAACCGTGGATCTACAAAAGAAGTCTAATCTACGGGTTTCTACGGTTTTCGTAAATGTTTCCAAAATGTGCCACAGAAATCTTTAAACTTTTAAGTGAAATATTTTACTGTATCTTACAATTACAATTATTGCGAATGTTTGTACGTTTAAGACAAAGTATAAGAACTAACGAATTAAATAAAACTGGGTATCGTAAGCATCCGTTTCGTGATAAAATTGACGAATCAACTGGATGAATAAAAAGACGAAGCTAAAGTGCATATTCCAGGTGGAGCACTCTGAACGAGAGATCAAGTTGAAGAGATCATCGGCGGATGATCTCCCTCGACGAGCGGATCCTCCGAGTAAAAAAAAACGAGTGCAACGAAAGTGCAACAGCTAAGCAGAGTTCCCTAGATTACTGAGGGTTCCTGAATCGGGTGAGTTGCTTTGTATGTACGGTTGGGTGTACGGTTGGGTGTACGGTTGGGTGTACGGTGGATTTTCTAGGGTACTGGGTATCAAACTTTATCCAAGTATATTACGGTTACGGTAGCGCGCTGATGCTAATGTGCCGATTTACGTAGTATAGTATACGGTATATGGTATATAGTAGTATATAATATAGCAATAGTATAGTATATATAGGCAGGTTGACTTACAACACTACGTGGCGGAAGTAGTAACGTGAAGAGACGTTTTTTCGTTTTTGTCTTTTCTCATTTAAACGTGGTGCGCGTGTCGTGCGAGACCCGAATACGTCTGTTTATGTCTAGCTTGTTTTGTTCTGTTTTTCTCTGTTTGTTCGTTCGCCTTCGTGAGAGATTTTTTTTTTAATAGAAGGAAGGTGGAGTAGAACAGGAGGAAACGCGTAGAACGATAGGTCACGGTGAAAGATAGAAAGAGAGCCACAGTGAAAGAAAGATACAGAGATAGAAATAGAGAAAGTGATAGCGAGAAACAGAAGGTAAGAGTGAAAAACAGAGCAGCGAAATCTCAATGATATGGATGCACGGAAAGTAAATCAGAGAAGAAAGAATCGTAAAGGGATCGATACCGGTAGAACGATATTTGCAAGGGCAACGAAGAAGAATTCTGTGCAAAGAGAGAAAGAGAGAGAGAGCAGACGGCAGAGAAAGAAGAAACGGAAGAGAGGATGTAACGTAAAAACGGCAAAGAAACGTATGATCTTGAACTTAAACCGATCCGATCGCTGAGAGGCTGAGGAACGTGAGGGAAAAGTTACAATGTCGGTGGAATGAATCGAGTCTTTTGGTGCTGGTTTCAAGTATACATATATATAAAACCCCTAAGTAAAATCCAAACGACTGGGAGGATTTAATTAGTGTCTGGACGATACACGCAGTAGTGTCGTGTGCAGATATATACATACAATGACAATATATATCGAATATACCGAGATATATGTTGTAAGATACAAGTTTCATGTATTCGTCCTAGGGGTGTGCAGGTCCCCGATATATCGGGCAGTCGGGTCGGGTCGTGAATAGTCGGGTGAGCTCGGCTGAGTACTCGAAGCACAGATAGCTCGACCGATTCGGGTACCCCGACGGCTCATATTCGTCGGGTACCCACCCGAGTCTGTCCGACTTCTTCCGACCCAACCCGATCGGATACCCGACACACTGGGCAACCCGTACACTCCTAATTCATACACGTTATATATCGTCGGTGGTTGCTTTTGTGTCAGTTAGGTATGAGATACCAGAATTTTGTACGACTTTTACGTAATTTAAGGATTATGTCTAGATTGAAATGGCTTACCGCCTTGCTCGTCCAGCATTACGAGGGTTTTCATCCCGACCTCGTGGCTCTAAACAGGCAACCGACCAATCAGCGGCGTGTTAACGTGAGGGAACAGGAAGAAGCACCGTCGAGACGCTCCCTCGCTTCGCTCCACGAACTTCCGTCTCGAGATTCGGAGGTTCATATACTTTGCTATTCATCGAATCGCGAGAAGACAAACTCTCTTGCCGCGAAATCGAAGGGAATCGACGAGATGCGAAAAAAAAGGAACGGGCAAAAACGTCGATAAAGGGGAGCCTGGAGAAAATTCAGCGACTCGGGTCCTGTTGGCATGATCGAACGTTTGGGATGTGCCGTTTAACGTGACACCTCTTGGGGTCGATACTTCCGGCTGATCCTTTGGTAGGGGATGATTCCAAATTTGAGGCGAACATGAAACAGCTTCTTCTTGAATCCTACGTGGAAATACTTTGCCCATCCCCCGATAAAGAATCGACGGAGGAGCGAGAGGGCGTATACGACGAAATTTCAACCACGACTAATACTACTTTGTGGATCGGACTTCAGGGAGTACGGGGACGTCGTATGAACCAAATACCATACGTTCAACAAGGTGGATCGATGGAGATGAAAGTGAGAAAAAGTATGAGCTTGTTGGATTTACCAACTACGAAATACATAGAGGAAACAAAAAAGTTTTCAAGTCGGAGAACGGTGAAACGAGATTGACAAACGTGGAACCACTGATGGGACACGTTAAGGACGAACGTTTCGAGGTCGCTCGGAGTTCGTTGAGCGTTTAACGCGAGACAGAAATCATCCAGACGACGCTCCTTCGATTCTCGTTTAACTTGGCGTAAGATCAATTTACTCGCCGCGATAACAAAATGATTTATAGGAATATGATTAAAAGTAGATTTTCCCTGTTGATTTGGTCGATCGTTTCCTGTTTCATTTACACGAGAATTGTGTTGGTAAATCCAACGTTTTGGGATCGAAGAAAACATGGATACAAGTTACATAGGAAATGATACGTTGATACAGCAAATATTCTATAATCGATAAGATCCTTTGACCAATTACATACGCAATTTCTACCAGCGGTTTGATTAAATACTCTAATCTCTTTTCGGGAGCTGCTCTCGGGATTCTCGTAGAAAGCTGGCAATCGAAATGCTAAAATATCATGACGATAGGTATGAAAAAATGATGGGGTGACGATAAGTTTTATAATCGACGAACGAAATCGAATTGAAGGCGAGATGGTGCAGAGGCAATGATATATGTTAAAAGTTAAATGTCATATAAACAGGAGCAGATTAAAGAGGCAAGAAGCAGATTAAAAAGGAAGAAAAGACACGCTTCGTTTTTTCCATAGTGCAGCCGGTACTGGCAAAGCACCGTGGCGCTGTAAGACACAGAGTATTAGAAGGTTGTTAAACAGCTGAAGAAGAGAAAAAGAGATCAGAAATAACGCGGCACGCGCACAATTAAATCTAACCGTACGAACAAAATTACGCTGAAATCTTCTCGTATCGTCTCACAATCATCGTTCCATCTACCGATTACTTGAAACGATAGAAATTAACGTTCAAAACTCGTCCGTCCGCGGAAACGATTGATACCGTCTCAGACTTTCCCATCCGGTTAACCCTTTGCCGTACAAAACCGTCTGAAACTCGTGACACCCCAAATAGGAGAGGAAATTTGCAAGTTTTTCCCGTTCTATAAAATTACAAATATCGTAGAGACTCGACACGATCGAATTACTTCTACAATATCAATATTATGTTAAATTGTATGATAAATCAAAATCACTGATCAACTTTAACCATTTGCGGACAGGTACGAAATGAACCTTTCCGTAGAGTCGAGCTGCAGCCATTTAAATGATAGTCATTTAAAATTGCCAGCACACATTTCTGATTAAACGCGATTTTCACCATCAGTTGATTTTGCCAAACGCATATATCAATTCCTGGGCCAAATCGATGGTTTATGGGGAACGCATATATGCGTTAGTCCGCAAAGGGTTAATTCCACATTAGGCAATAGAAATCGGCACGGCAAGGGGTTGAAATTGTCAAACTATCGCGAACACGTGTCGAAGGTGTATCCTGTTAACAAGTTAAACCTCGTCAACCGAATAATGTTGATTAACGCCTCCTTATTCTTCTTCATCGGGAGAGAGAGAGAGTTAGAGAGAAAGAGAGAAAGAAAGAGAGAAGTTCTAAGCGAAGGGATGAGAAAGAAAGCGAGGAAAGGGCGATCCTCGAGTGCCCAATCGGATTATTAATCGACTTCTTTCTCCCCCTCCCCACGTGGGTCTCGGTCCCATTTCCCTTTCTTTTTTTTTTCGTCACTTTGCTCTCGCCTTTCTATTTTTTGATTTTCTCGTTCTTGTTCTTCGCAAGAGAAGAGTTTTTGTTCTTATTGCTGAGGGAACTGCTTACCGCCTTGATGGTCTAACATCGTCAGAGTGTTCGCTGCGACCTCCTCGCTCTACGACAGGGTCGAAGGGCCCAGACGTTAACGGAAATGAAAGATCGTTCAGTGATGCGCGTGAACAACTGCGAAATTAAGTCAGACAAACAAGCACAACGCTTGCACGCCTTGCCACGTTGGACGAAAAAACGTCGAGAGGGATTTACGGTCATTTCTTGTTTCTTATAGCGCTTTTTTTCATTGTTCGTTCGAATGCTTGAAAATAACGAGTACCGAAACGTTGGAGAGCGAGGCTCTGAGATCGTGGAAAGGAGAACTCTTGCTTGACTTAACCTTCATCGGTCCCTGGGGTCTTTTTTCACCTAAATATCATTCAAGAGGATCCAAGGAAATACGGTGAACATGTTACTTTTAACCCTTTGCGGACTAACGACCGCATATATGTGGCCTGAGAAAAAATTCTATTAGAATCTATTGTCGCATGTATGCGCGATTGAAGTTTAAACATTGACATATAGCCGTTGGAATATGATTATGCAAATAGTAATTCATAATTTCTATACATTAATATTCTAACTTTTTACTTGAGCGGCGAGTTTGAATCGCCAAATAAGCGATTATCTCTCAATACTCAAAAATGTCTCCGCAAAGGGTTAATGAAATTTGAAGGAAAAATTAAAAAATATTTTTTAACCCCTTAACCTACGATAACGTGAAATACTCTTGAGACTTCGAATGGAGGAGGGAAATTTCAAGTTTTCTAAGAGATATTAAATTAAATGGAATAATTGCAGTCAGAGAAAAATATTAAAATTTGGAAATTAATTCTGAGTTATTGCGCACGTTGAAATAGAAATCGTAGGACAAGGGGTTAATCAAAAATGAAGAATGGGTCAGAAAGTACCCCGGGGACCTTGGTACTTTTTTTTTTGGACGAAGGTTAAAATCGACGCGCATCCCTCGTTTACTTCCTCGATGTTTCTTCCCTTCGATCGAAGGGTCACTCAGTCATCGATGAAAGTTCTCGTGACAAAACGTGCAGGGTCGTAATAAAATAATAATCTCGTATTTATCTAAGAAAGAAAATAAATTATAATCGAGATGAAAGTCCGTAAATTTTCGCTACTTTTAATTCCATATTTCCTCATTGTAGCATAACTTTAGCAATTACCCCTCAATTTTATTAGTATATTAATATAATATACTATTTTCTCTCTCATTATTCCATCAGTCTTGGAGTAAATGGCATTTACGGACAAACATTTCGAGTTACGATAAAATAACTGAAAGAAAGTAAAAGAAACTATATCGATGATAAGAGCGATAAAAGATAAGGGATGAACGATGAAAGAAAGACAATAGACGATGAAAATCGGATGATTCGCAAACTTGGACGAAACGATCGGAGCGAGTCAGCTATACTGTTTAAAAAAAAAAAAGACACGATAGCTAAAATTATACAATGTTTTGAACTTCCACACGGCGACATCGACGTAACGTCTGCTTGCACCATGCTCGCATTACTAAAAGTAATTAGCAACGATACCAATAATATTGCAGCTTCACAGAGAACGATGATGATGATGGCGATGATCGATGACGATAATAGTTAATAATACTAAATTACATCTTCTGGATGATCATTTGATAGAGGGGAAGAAAAGTACTAGCTTCCATTTGAGTAACGATTTGCTCGATAAAAGTAACTACGATTATCGGTAGGTCTCCTCGCCGATTCTACACGATTCTCTGTCGATCGTAGACGCGTGGACCGTTGATTTTTGGAAAGCAAAAATTCGATACTATCGCATATACGACGGTCGATACAAAACTTTGTCGTAAAGAAGCGCAAGGATATAAACAAATTACCTACGTGGTAAGACGACGGTCGACAAAAAGTACGTTAGATGCAGAGGTTTCAAAGATCAAGGTTGTAGAAAGAGTTAGGCAGATATACAATATACAGATATATATATATATATATATATAATCTAGACATATATATATACATGTATATCTATAAAGACAAAGATAGAAAAAGAAACGTACAATAGGGGAAAAAAAGATTATACGACAGAGAGAAGGAGAGAGACAGAGAGAGAGAAACATCTACCGCTAAGACGTTTACGACTGATAAGTACTTTTCTGACAATGAATTTACACTAAATAAAATAGAAACAAAACGGAAGAATTACAAGTTTATATATATACATACATACTGACATACATACGCATATATATAAACTATTGGGACTGCCGAAAAGTTCTGCTCGTTTTTGATCTCACCGGAAGTAGCACAGTTTCGATACATTTATTTCAAATGTATAGAAAGAAAATGGTACAGTTGTGCTGACATTGCTGTACCAGCTATAGTTAATAATGTTTCAACCTTCAACTAAAATTTCTACAGGTAGCGAGCGTGTCGATAAATGTATAGGGAATACCCTATTTCCAATTGAATCAAAAGGAACCAGAACTTTTTGACAGTCTCAACACGTATGTAAATAAACGTCTGTACTCATATACATGTTTATATACACAGTAATAGATATATAAGATATATGTAAATATGTACGTATTATACGTCGACTGAAAGCACACAGCTATAAGCTCTCGTGTTCGTGACTACGGATTATAAACAGAGGCAATTGCTAGGGGTGTGCGGGTACCCGATATATCGGGCTCGGGTTCGGCCGGAAGAAGTCGGGCAGATTCGGCCCGGTACCCGACAGCCTCGGGTACCCCGACTGCTTCGGGTCAGAACGGCAGACATCGGGCCAGCGGTCTACGATACCCGTGATTTGATTCGAAATGTGTTCACCGGACAGCCGACCCGACGTCTGCCGACTTGACCCGAAGCAGTCAGGCTACCCGAATCGTTCGGGTACCCGACAGATTCTCGAATAGCTCAACCGACTCGGATATGCCGACTGCTTCGGGTCAAGTCGGCAGACGTCGAGCCGACTCGGTCTAACTCTCGCGGTCTGTGGTACCTGTGACTCGATTCGAGATGTGTTCATCGAACAGGCGACCCGACGTCTGCCGACTTGACCCGAAGCAGTCAGGCTACTCGAGTCGTTCGGGTACCCGACAGATTCTCGAATAGCCCGACATCTTCGGATCAAGTCAGTAGACATCGGGTCGACTCAGCCTAGCTCTCGCGGTCTATGGTACCTGTGGTTCGATTCGAAATATGTTCACTTAACGTCCGGCCCGACCCGATCGGTCAGATACTCGACACGTTGGACAGCTCGCACACCCCTAGCAATTCCACGATCCAAGGAAGAGAGACGTGTATAACTGATGATGAGGTAATAGAAAAAAACTAAAAAAAGGTAGTAGAGTCTGCTGAATGTAACATTACGTATGCGCCTAATTTTGAAGATGCATACATATACACACGATTAACACGTCTACTACGCCCCGAGTAGTTCATCGCCGTGTGAGGGATAATATCTAAACAAAATGAAAAGAAGCACGGAGAAAAGGTTCAACGGGCAGGGTGTGTGGAGGGTTTGAAAAACAGAGAAGATTACACGGTTGAAAAAGAGAAAAGATGGGCTCACGAGAGAGGGGGTTTATGACGAGGGTTGGTTCCGTTGGAAGGTTACACAAAGAGACGAAGAAACAGAAACAGGGCGTTACGGTTCATAATTAAACTCGCACATACGATTACTTTGTACAGAAATGGTAGCATTTCGCTGTTCTCGTATCGAGAATGTTTATAGATATATATATACTGGCAAATAGCAGCAGCAATTTAGCAGCACCAGCAATGACAGTGATATACCGGTAGCAGTATTTTGTAGTGTACGCTTGTCGTTTAGCAGTTACACAACGGGTAGTAAAAGTAAGTAGCGGATAAGTTAACGATGTTAGGCAGTATATCGTTAGTGTTAGTGATGGCGGTAGTGTTTGTAGTAACCGCAGTAATAGTAGTAATAGTAGGAATAATAGTAGTAGTAGTAGTAGTAGTAACAGTAGTAATAGTATTTAGTAGTAGTATCTGTAAAGTACGACTGTACAGTGGTAGTTGGCTGTCAGCTCTTTTTTTTTCACCTTCAGGCACCATCTATGCACCACATTTGCACAATGGTACCATCGACCAGGTACTTCCCAAGTATCTTACAATATATCTGCCACCTACCGTTACATTTTCGTGTTAAGTATATTTTGAATCGTGTACAATTTAGTTACGTGAATCGTCAAACATTGAAATCGACTCTGATCAAAGTCAAACGTACGATTAAACCATCGTGAAGAGATTCATCGACAAACTGGTCTTTTGCCTGGCTTAACGTGACCCGAGGCATCATCGATCGAAACCCGATTAAGGGCGTAACTTCGCGATTCACGGCACACAGAATATTATCAAAAGAATGCCTTCCTAACGACCCGTGATAAATAAACATTGAAAAAAAAAGTAAAACCTACGAGGAAGAATACGAACGAAATAATAAATTAACCGGATCGAACGAGAAGAAAAGGGTAGTTTCTTTTCCTCGCTCGGTTTCGACAGAAAGGAATCACTAAAGGCTTGCATCAACGGAGTTCGAAGCACCGTTGTCAATTGTGTTTATTTCTATCCCGGACGATCTCTCTCGAGGAATTAATGTCCTTTAAAAAGAAAAAAATCTGAAAATGGATACACGAGGGCGGATTCTCTGTGAAGAAAAAAAAAGGTCAGGAGGTCGCGAGTGTTCTCGAGATAAGCGGACCCAGCGGATTATCATATTGATTTTCCCCAGGAAGGAAAAATACGGGGAAAAGTCTTTCGTGCAACGATCCAAAGGGGAAAAAGTTCAATGGTTGAATAGACTTTTCAATGGTTGAATTGACCAACAGCACAACGATCAGACGGATGGATTTACGTGAGGGAATTTAGCCACAGGAGGAACAACAGGACACGAACTTTGCATCGAAAATAATCCCCGTACTCTTCCACTCCAGGTTGACCGGTCGTTTCGAAACGAACGAGGAAGATCGACATAAAAGAGGAATTAGTTTAAAAAAAAAAGAGGGTTGGAGAGGCACACAGAGTTGTGCCGATTCTAACGCTGCGCACAGCTCGTCTCTGTGGTGTTTATGTGTGGTCTGTGAGATACGAAACCGCGTATCGTCGTATATTTCTTCTCGTTGCTTGACTTATGGCTAAAAAGCGATTCACTCACCTCCCTGGTCGTCGAGTGCGACCAGAGTACGGATGCCAGCCTCCTTGCTCTACGACAGACAGAGGCAGCACAACACAGACAACCACCACCAGTGTTAGAGAGTTGTATATTTTTTTTTCTTTTTTTTTTTTAAGTAAGTATATAGTAGTAATATTAGTAGTATATTAAGTATATAGTATTACGTTAGATGGAGACGGAAGGTATACGGAAGTCATTATACGATGGAGAGTGAAGTGGGCGAGAGTGAGTAGTACAAGGTATTTTTACATGAACTGGAAACATCGTGGCCGGAATGGGTTTGTTCGTGTGACGGAAGGAAAAAAGAAAGACGTGAGAGAGAGAAAAAAAAAGTTCAGTGAGAGCCAGAGATACAGACAGAGAGAAAGAAAGTTAACGAAACTTTCGTCTTTATCTCGATCGCTCTGTATGCGCGTATCCCGGATGTGGCGTATCTGGCGCGCTCAGGCAGACAGATATTGTAATATTCGTTATATCTGTAATATTCGTAATAATTGTAATATCTGTAATAATTATCTGCCTTGTGGTATATTCGGAGACAGGTGGGCAGTGGACGAACACCGTGAGTCGGATTAAAATCGATCAAAAGAACGACGCGTATCTGTCGGATAGATTCTCGAATGAGTGGCTACGATATTATAATCTGTTGTCTCTAAGACTCGGCCTGTCGCTTTTGTTGTTGCTGTTGTTGTTCTTGATGTTGTAATCGATCATGGCGATGTTGTTGATGTTGTAGTAATAGTAGTAGTAATAGTAGTAGTAATAGTATTAATAGTAGGAATAATAGTAGTTAGTAGTTGTTGTTGTTCCTGTTGCACTGTGACTGTCGTCGCCGTTGTTGTAGTAGGTTTTAAAAATATCTATCATTTTTTTTTCATTTCCCGGATCTTCCTTCCGGCTACAATCGAGAGAGAGAGAGAGAGATTTCGCTAAGGCAGCAACGCCCGCATAGATACCTCGACAATTGTATTCTTTTTCTCTGTACTTTTGTTATTCTACTTGTTGTTGTTACTGTTATTGTTGTTGTAACTGTTCATGATGTTGTTCACGAGCACGTTTTGACGAGTTCAAGCTCGCTCTTTCGTCGAAGGGACAGAAGAAATCTCCAGCTTCTTTCAACGTCTCGTTCTCGTTTCTTTTTCGAACTTCCCGCCTCTCTGACGTTCTCCACGAATGTTCGAAAGGCGGGAAGTAAGATCGTAAAGGAGAAAGAAACGTCCAGAAACAAGGGAGATTAAGAGGACAGAGAAAGAGAGACAGATAGACAGATAGAAAGAATGCTACTCGAAAATTCTAGGATTTAGAATATATCCAAGAACGAAAGGAAAGTCCCACAATATATATATATTATAATGTTACGTAAAAGTATCGCGGAGTATAGAACAGTCACACAGTTTTAAATCCGAGAAAGAAAGTAAACTCGAGTGCGCAAGACAAATGAAAAGAACTCTCTTGTCGCCTTGAGTCGCGAGGCATATATCGAGATAATATCGATCATACAATCGAGATTACTTCTCGGCAATGGCGGACATATACTTCTCTACGGTTTTAACCATTTGCGGACTAACATCGCATATATTCGTTCCTCCCAAGCCACAAATTGGCCGACGAACTCATATATGCGTTTGGCGAAAAAGATTGATATAACCGAAAGATTTATAAATGTTTTTTTCAAATGTTATCAACGAAAATCGCATTTAACACTTTACCAACCGGAAGTCTATTAATAGGTTCTTGGAATCCAACGTCTTTCAACGTTTAACTTATTAATTGGTTGCCACCACAATTAATAAATTATCATTTATCATTGCGGTTACATGTGTCAAGGACTCAGTGACGAGAATTTGTAATTTTTAAATAGATATCTGTATCAAGGAAGTATTTGGGGCCAAGTGATCGGTCAGAAGGAGGTAGGATGTTAAAAAAATACCAGTCGGTAAAGTGTTAATCTCTTAGACACGACTGAATCTAGCACGGTGCTGTTTTCTCTACATGGCAAAGTCTGACGTAAATTACATGTAAACGACCCAGCAACTGCAACGCTTGACGTAGAATGCATTGGAATCAAGTTTTGGATGATTGTAATTATCATTTTTCTGAAAGATACGATACGAATTTAATGCACAGTTAACTTTGAACCGTCCGCAAACTTTAACTTTGCCTTTCAACGTTCACCTTATGTCCGCCGAGAACAGAGAAGAACAAGGTAGACGTCTCGGGACTCAAACGATTGAGAATACCTAAATAAATGCAAAGTAGAACACACGCACACATAAGTGGAAGGGAAGAGAAAGGGGAGCGTGAAAAGAGCGAATGACCGAATGAGTGAGCGAAGAGAAAGAAGAGAAGTTCCGTTGCGCCTTCGACCGGACAACCGAAGGGAGGAAAGACGATAATATCCGCTTCCAGTAGCCCTTGCATCTTATTTTAACACTAGATTTATGGCCGCTAAATCTGGCATATTTAAATATACATATTGAAAAAGATGGATCAAACGGCAAAAAATATGGTCAGTTAAGTAATTTGTATGTTATAAGATACATACGAAATATTTACTGTATTGTTTCTCCGTCGATTTGAGAACAAAGACGAAAAAACTAGAAACCCGTCAATTTGACGGCTGCCGTAGATCTAGTGGTAAGATGTATCTAGGAATTCAATCGTTACAATTCTTCAAAAATTGCTTTCCTCGTTCGATTGAAGGTAGAAGCGCGCGCACTCGTTCGTACAGAGATGTGCATGAGATTTTTAGGATAGAACGTAATCAAATCTACCAAGTGGCTCGTCGAAGCGTGCATTTATCGGATACTTTTTCATCGAGTATAATATTATTCGCGATTCCTTGCAGTATCGTGAGTTTCTTCGAGCATTTTCTGGAGAAAACACGTTCATAAATAACCGATAGGAAGTTAATCAAGCGGGTGGTACTCGGTGGAGGGTAAATAAACGCGCGCTCGCTGCCACTTTACGCGGGAATTTTAAAAAGAGAAAAAAAAAACAACGAGTACCGCACAATTCGAGTGGTCGTCAACGCGAGGTTCAACTCTCTGCGGTTTTGCATCGATCGACGTGAATTAACGCTTCGAATTAATTTCAAATATGACGTGACAAAACTGGGAAAAATGTCCTACAAGTTTCAACGTTTCACGTCGAACAGAGCAGCTAGTACCGCAAACAATTGAACCTAGAATTATTCGTAAAAATTAATTACGGAGATGATTAGAAAGTGGTCTCGAGAAAACTTAAATCCCGAGCAATATAATTTCCAAAAAGACGAATGGCTGGAAAAGAAGAAATCAAGGGGACGTAACAGTGAGAAAAAAAAATGAAAAACTCTGATCTACCGAGTGAAGAGTGATACAGCTTGTCCCTAAAAGCGATCACTCGTCGTAAATTGGCTCGATGATCATATGTAGAAGCGTATTTCGAAAGCATCGACCAGCTTCCTCTCTCTTCGAGATAATTCTCATATGCGAATTGTGTTATTGTGAGTTCGTGACTGAATGTTATGTGCACGCAGGATAGAATCGCGGATTTATCGATGATCTCGAGTCGTAAGAGTGACAACACGATGCACCGAGAATGAAGATTGGATAGTATTTGCGAAGGACAGGCAACACACACAGGCAGCCAGGCAGCCAAGGCAGGCAGGCAGCAAAGTTCGCAAAAATAAATCACTTTCGTCGACAAGCCGTAAACCAGTGCATCGATCCGATTCGAAATACGGAGAAAAAGTCGAGAGAAACTCGTCGTTTACGGTCAATTGTTGCTAAGCGGGTAAAAGACCGTGGAATCATGAATTTACTGTTGGCAGAAAGCTAGGTGGAACTTTGATTCAAACGAGGTGAATGGTACATTTTGTAAACGTTGCAGGAGAAATTATAAAATCTCCATTTTTAAGATATTCGTGTAGAAAAACGTTCAGTGAAAATAGACAAATCTAAAAATTATCTCTATCTGCAGAGATTTCTTAACGCTAAAACTACCAACGTCGAAATAACTGGTAGCCAATTTTCCTAAAATTTCTCCAACTGATAGGTTAGCTATGAAATAAATATTCCTCTTCTATCTTGCAAAATTTAATTTACCTAACTAACCATCTTATTCGTCCTTTATTTTCTCTATCTTGAAATGTAACAGGTATACCGCAGGTGGCTCTTGCCCTATCTGTACTCAACCCTTTGCGGACTAACGCCGCATATATGCGTTCCTCCTAAACCATCATTTGGCCGAGAAACTCATATATGCGCTTGGTAGAACCCATTGACATAGCCGAAAAACTTATACACGTGACTTGGAGTGGTAGGAAAAATTCTAACTTATTAATCGAATGCCACGCGTATTGATAAAGTGTTTCTCGTCCTTGCGATTTACTGTGGCAAGGACTCAGTGACGAGAATTTGCAATTTTCAAAGAGATATCTATATCAAAGAAATATTCACGGCCAAGTAACCGATCAGAAGGGAGTAGAATGTTAAAAAAAATCGATCAGTACAGTGTTAAATGACTATTATTTAAATGGCAACGATCCAACCCTCAATTCTAACCGTCCATCCGCAAAGGACTAACAGTAACTTTCCTACTTCCAAGTATCTCGAAAAAAAGGAGATTATTCCCTGCAACGTTCTCAAAGTGTACACATCTATTCAACCAAAGTCTCCTGAAATAACTCAAGTACATTGTCGGTTCTCGAAAAGATTCTGCAAACAATTCAAGCAGTCTAAGCCACCCAGAGGACGAAATGTCGTCGAGTTCAAACCGCGCTCCTCAAAGACCGTATGAATTCTCCAAGGTCTACATTCTGTAATGGAAATATCAGCTAGAAACGCCGATACCTAACGTTTCCGTTGTTTCTTGTCTTTATTTAGCGAACTTTGCGAGCAGGCAGGCGATCAGAGCAGGCGATAGTGTATACTCGTCGACGTAGGCAAGCGGACACACACGCGGCCACACATCGCACACGCGAAGTAAAACAAAAGAAACAGAACACGTTACACATACACAATCAGCAACGGACAATATCGAAATGCCCGGTACAGCCAGCAATACACGAAATACTGGTAGCAGCAATACAGATCATATATATATAACTCTCTTCTTTTCATTAAAATCGCGTTTCGCCATTGGAGAAGTAAAAAAATAAATAAAACGATCATTCCTTCATGGCGTTTCATTGTTAATTTTTTTCCCTACACCTTTTTTTACCTTCTCCCGCATGATCGGCCCTCTCTGCTTTAAATTAATACCTTTGATTGAATTAAATATTACATCTTTTTTGCCCTCGAGGCTGCCTTTCGACGTGATGGACTTTTTTTATCTTCGGTTCGACGATCGGCTGCGAGGAAATGCTTTTTAAAGGATCACATCCGAGGACGAGAAGCGGCAAGAGGGGCCGTATGAAAACGTCGGTCGATTTTTCGAACGCTCCTCTGACAAACGTCTCTCTCTCGAGCTTCTCTTTTAACGTATATTTACTCTCTGGCAAGAGTACACTTTAAGTCCGGTTGCTCGACGGAGGTAGAAACGAAACGGATATTGGGATCTTTTGTTACGGAGTCCTTGCTTTTCTTTCTAATCACCGATCGTCGAGTCGATATTTTCTTTCAAGTTGCATCATCGAGTTTTCGACGTTGCACGTTCGTATTTTACGGTTACACAGAGAAACAGAGGAAGAGAAACGAAGAAGGGGGGAAAACGAGGATACTAACGAATATCTAAAGTATTTGTCGGTTGAATTATCGATAAATTAAGTATCCCTAAATCTATAATTGTAAATAATTTTACTGAAGTATAGGGAATTGGTAAACTTAATTTGGAATGATTTCGAGGCATCAGGAATTCAAGAAAATATGTAGGAAGAATTAAAATGGTGTTTCGTAAACAAATAAGGGAAGAAACAATTAAAAAGGGACCTCTATACCCTGTGTAACGAATTCACCTAAGACTTACATTCTACGATCGAGATGCAGTATCCTAAATTGCAACAATCGTCTTCGTTTTTTACCTTGAAATCCTAAGTACTGCGATTATTTTCTCTCGGTACGTATAGATCTCTCTCATTGCACTAATCCTTTCCTTCTTTTCGGTGTCTTCTGCAAAAATCTTTCAAGATTCATCGAAAGAAGACACCATAATTCCCTGATAACACCTGTCGGCGCTGAGAATGCGGATGAACAAGCAGAGGGGACTGGTATTGTTTCTCCGTATCGAAATTTAATTAAAAATCAACTTACATCTGAGAGGTGGAGAATTAAATTAAAAAGCTAAAAAAATCTCAAACTAAAAACTAGCCTCTCCTAAAACTAAGTTTGATAAGGAGGTAACTCTAGCCCGCAATCAGTCCTAGTTCAACTCTTCCGTCACCTCTGGGAAATCCTTCCTAATTTATTATGTAACACATCAATTAATCAAACTGGAAGGTAACTGCTTTCTTCTATGGGGCTCTACGAAAGAACTAAAACAACCTACAGAGTCAGAGTTCAACTCCTCCCCACTTCAAAGAAGTTCTTTCGAAATTATAATTTATAAATGTATAATTAACACATTCACAGATGTGAATGTTATAGCATTTGTTTTCAATTCATTTAATTCTATCCAACTTCAGTTTTCTCTAATTATTATGCATGTTAAAGCAATGGCCAACCGATTGATTATTTTCATATTATTTTGTTTTTTCTCTGTGCAGTTAGAAGTGCAAGTTAAATGCTTAACACTCGACTGTCTATTTTTGCGAATCACTGAAATTTTTACTGTCCACGAACGTGTAAACAAAATATAATTTAACGTATAACCCGAGAGAAACCATAGCTCCGAGTCAACATAGCCGTGGCATTTAAACTCAAAGAGCGCAACAAGGATAGAAATTCTTCCGAAGAGAAAATCAAGTATAATAAACGGTAGCAAGCGCCATTGAAGGTATAGAGTTACGCTATCGTGTTTCCTATTAGAGAGACCGACGACAAGTGCGAGGGTTTCCGAAAATCCAAAACAAAAACAATTCCAGTCTCACTCTCAAGTTCACCGTTGCCCAGCGCCAAACCGAAGTGTTATCTCGCACGTTATCTGTCCCTCAATGAAGTTCGTGCGTTCGGTCTTCGTTATTGTCATCGTTATCTTCGTCAAGGACGATGTGCTGCCATTAATGGCAATTCATACATACATACGTACGTACGTACGAGTAGCTCTTTAAATGGCATCCAAACGTGTTAGTTGCACAGGCACGCTCGATAGCCGTCGTGGTTTCCGGTGCTCGATACGCGAGACGTGCTAATTAGTGCAGCCACAGGTAAATAGCAAAAGAAAATTGACACGGAGCGGCGCAATCATCGGTTGATTCCATTGAAACGTTACCAGTATTTTGCTCTTATCAATTACGATACTTCTGTCGTGTAAACCGTTGATTTTAACCTTCATCCGCTTCTTGCAAAAATCAAACTAATGTTGCTACGATATTTCTATGGGATATTTTTCAATTATAATTAATTAGTATGTCTGGACTGCGAGTATTTAACCATTTTTGACCAATTTAACGCTGCTAATATACACAAAGAGACATTTAACTAGGGAGAGAAATCTTTACGTGGATTTTTCTTTCTTAGGTGTAGAATTGAAATTGAAATTTGCAGGAATATTTGTGCCTTTTTGTCAAATTTAACGATAGTAACATACAGAAAGAGCATCAAGTATAGAAAAATATCTGAAATATTTTTTTTCCTTTCTCGCTGCCTTTATGAAACTTCAAATTCGCAGAGTAATACCATTATTGCGAATATTTATTCAACGTTTAGAACTTGTGATAAGAATCAAATTAAATCGCGATACGGTGCGAATAAAATTCTAAGGATGGATGAAGGTTAACTGTTCATTTGCAGTTATCAGGTATGATTCTGGTTTGATTTTATCGCATGGGCAGTTCTAATTGATCCTCGGTAGTAATTGCGCTCGCTCCTTCGACAAATTAGTAACAAGTTAGTAGGAGAGAGGAAGAGAATGAACATCGGATGTACAGTAAGAATAATCGCACACATTCCATAGAAACGTACATGTACATATCGAGAATAGATACTGAAGATACGAGCACAAACAACGGATATCATATGCATGGGAAGAAAATGCGGAGCTGAAGAACGTAGGTAGAATACACGAAATTTTTGCACGAACACACGCGCTCCACGTTTCCTCCATTCGTCTCTGTAATTTCACACTTCTAATTATCTTTCCACAATCTCCAATCATAACAATGAGAAATTTTCACCCGATACAAAACAATTCGGACAAATCAACAAAAAAAAAAGAATCTTTTACAGAGACACTCTAAATCTGAAATTCGAAGATTTACAAAGACGTTTAAAACACTAGAACTACCACGAACAAATCGAATAAACTGGTTCCTAATATTCCAAAAAAGAAACTCTAATTTTCTCAAATAAAAATATAGTAGATACTCCAAATGAATCTTGTGAAAAACGAAAGACTTTCAACGATCTTTTCTACCACTTCATTTTCATTTTCCAAAGGTGCTTATTTGATATTTTTTAAATCGAATAGATTTGAAGTTCGTAGTTTTAGTGTTAAAACGACGTGTATTCGTGCCGATCTGAATTACCATTTCGGACCCGCGTCGATGCGTCGTCTTACAATTCTTCCGAGGCATTTGCGCGACGATCGTTCCTCATCGAGGACAATGCACACGTATAATAATAATAAAACATATATATCCACATAAATATATATATCAATTTCTTGGCACCCGTGCGATAGTCTCTCCTGTTTTCTTTGAGAGAAGAAAACTCTCTTCGCTCTCGAGAATCCGCGTCGCAAATCCGGAACACATACATCCCGGGGTTACGGCTCGTTATATATTTCCATGGAAGGATGCGCCACGTTCGAGAATAATACCAAAACGAGGTATCGTAACACTGATGGCGCCAGAGTTGGGTCAAATACTATTTCAACACGTTTATTTCCTACAATAATCTGGCCCTTCTCGCTCGAGCGCGATCTTCCTTTAACCCTTTGAGGACTACCGACGCACTTATACGGTCTGAGAAAAAATCCAATGATAATCCATTACCTCACCTACACACAGTTAAAATGAAAAATTGTAACCGTTTGAAATAAAATTCCACAGATAGTAATTCACAATTGATATGCATCAAAAATCTAACTTTATGATAAAAAAAAGTCCTTTTTAATTGTCAAACAAATGCTTATCTCTCAATTATATCAAAATGTCTCCATCCTCAAAGGGTTAATGATAAGAAAAAAAACGGCAACCGATGATTTCCAGGGTCTCGGAGAATCGCAGAGCCTCCTATTAACTTCTTCATTTTTTCTTTCGACTTCAATTAACAATAAACGAAATAGTATTTTGCCCACCTCTCTCCAGCGCGTTTTCATGGCTACTCTTTTTATTCCTTTGCTCCTTCATTTCGTCGAAATTCTTTACCCTCGTTTCTTTCCCCCTAAGGCGCGTTAAATCGCGTTTATTCGTTTTGTCTTTCTCATTTAACCACGGGGCAATTGAGGGCAAAATCCATCGGGCCCATTGTACCTCGCCAATAAATTGGCGGGAAAGCGACGAGTATCTAATGCTAAACGAGACGAATCTGGGAGAATAAGAACCCCGGGAAGATCGCTGAGTAGTAAACGGGAATCGGGGATCAGTTTTAAAACGAGAGGATGATTCGAGGATGAAGGTAAATGCGTACAATAGAAGAGAATATTATTTTAAAGGGATGAGACCAACTCACCTCCTCGCATAGCGCCAGCATACGCCTCGTGCTCTCCAGGGACTGAAACAGAACGAGTTCAAAGAGTTAGAGGACACATGGGACGTTGGAAACGACCCTAAGGGCAAGAGTCGATGAATGAATCGTTGATATGGTTCCCGTAAGTTTATTAACGCTAATTGTACCGCTCGTGATCAGATAAATGGTTAAATTACGGTAACGGTGGACGTTAACCCCGTACCGTGCCATTTCTTTTGTGATTAAATGTGCAATAACTCGGAATTAATTACTAAAATAACAATCTAGCCCCTAATTTGAGATATAATAAATAACTTAAAACCTTAGCTTACAACTAAGCGTGAGGCTTGTAGCGCGGAAATGGAATAGGAAATTTAAGTCTTCCAAAAACTCCAACAATATCAACCGATCACGAAACGATCTTATTATTTCTGTACTATTAATATCACGTTCAGTTATACGAAATATTAGAAATCAGTGAGACGTTTTGATTTTAGGAATTAATTTTGAGTCTTTGCACGCCCTATCAAAAAAGAGATCATAGGTTAAAGGGTCAATTATATTAATTGAGATATATTTGACGCCTCTAGAAACCTAGAAACATTATTCTATGTTATCTGTCAGCCACATTTTGAAATTCAATTCAATCCAAACTCTTTAATGTCAGAATTTGAATAATAATAATAACCTTTATCTCAAGGAAATATAGTTGACAGATACAAAGTAGATCAATGTTTTAAACCAATAGGTTTGTCTAACATTCAAACATAACGGAGTACTAATGACTAAAGACTAATGATTAAGCTGGAAATAATTGTGGAGGAAAAATTTTCATAAAAAAAAACCTCAGCTGACAGAATTTGAATATGAATGAACTTACGCCACTTTCAAAATAAATGACTCATGTATATTTGTGGCATTAAGGTTTCCGAGTGAATCTAGCAAAACATCTATGACGTTGAATGTATTAAAGATCTAAAAATAATCTGGTGGGAGGTTTGACCTACTGTGACCCTCGCGACTAACAAGTAAGATTCCAAAGGGCGTCCTCTTCGCTCGTTTATTCAATATATTTGCCACCGGCTGTCGCTTATACTTCGTAATGAGAGAAGGAAATTAATGAGGTGCAATTTAGCTGACACTTGTGCCAGCCGACTCTACAAGTCGGAGCGTAGAAGAATAAAGACCACGAAGAGGATTCTCGGGCTTTTTGAGATTACTGGAGTCTCGAAATTCAATGGAACCGTGTAGGATGGCGTAAGCATACACCCGCAATCCCAACCACCCTTCGACACGAAACCTACCGTGTTAGTTCTCGTCGTTCTATGTAAATTAACCCTTAACCCCCGACACGCACCGATAGTTCTAAATGTTAGGGTAACTCTGATATATTTGTAGGGAAAATTTGAAGTCTTTGGAACACGTGAAGTTAATTAAACTTCCTATCTTTCTATCAGCTTGATCGTCGAAAAACCTGTGGCTTTCGTCGCGTTAAGAAATTAAAGTGACAAGTTATTACAATTACTAATGGTGCATGATACAAATCGTAGAAATCCATGGAAATGGCATGGGTAAAAATACGAATCGAATTCATAATGTGAGTGGAGCTCACAAAGGAATATGGATGAATTGTAACATAATAGATTAAAATATCTTAAGCTAGAAATGAGAGGGATGGTCTTAACTTGGAATCAGTTTATTAAAGCTTATGGCTAACTTAACCCTTTGAAGACTAGTGACGCATATATATGACCTGAGGAATACAGATGTGAAAGATTGAATTACAACCGATAAAGTATGATTACACAAGTAACAACTTCTATGTTATATACATTAACAATTTAACTTTCTGATAAAAAAGGTGCTTTTAGATCGCCAAATAAATTATAGCACCTCTATATTTAAAAATGTCTTCAAAGGGTTAAGATACTTCGTTGATGATGTCCTCGTTGCAGGATACAGAGATGAATTGCAAATGGCAGAAAACTAAACGACTATTTCTCAATTTCTCCTTAAAGTTCCATTTCAATCGAGTAACAATTACAAATTCTATGCTTTAAAAAAATCTCTGAACTGCTGGGAATAGCTGGCTAAATATCACGTGAATAGGAAATCTTGGGAAGGAATGTAAGGTAATATTCGCAGAAGTAGAAAGAAAAATTGCAATCGTAGATGGAAATAAAAGAATCTCTCCGCGCCAAGTGCGAAATTCTAAAGGGAAATCGTTCGGTAGAGCCGTAAAATGTTCCTTCAAGAGAAGAGACGTTTTATCCTTTCTCTCTGATTTATGTTTAACGACCAAGAGATCTTTAAAAAACTTGGAGATCCGACAGAACGTACGGCAGTTCGATTCAACAGTCAAGCGTATTACGAGAAATTATGGGGTGATTCTATTAAACGTGATTCTATTTGCAACGTCTTCGACGACTCTTTGTTCGTTTCACGTCTCTCGAACGTTATTAACGCAGCGAACATCAGGGGTGTTCTTTCAGTTTGTATGGGAGGGAAAATTTTCCATTAAAATCAAGTTCTAGCAAAGTGGAAACGTTAACGCGTCGACTGTCGGGCGAATTCTGTCGAATCTCTGCCTCAATGTGTCTGATTGAGGGGGGCCATTAGGAAATTAAACGAGATAGAACCGTGAATTTAGAGCGATTCGAAATTTTGCTTAAATTCTTCTTTCTAAAATTGAATAGAACGTGCCAGAATGTTCGGGTATGGGATCAATTGTAATTATGTGTATAGGAATTAATGACGATCAGCAGTGATCGATGTGGCGATAAATGTGCTAAAGATTAAATAATTATCGCTACATTTCGAATTTCTATGCGCTTGTGACAGATTAATCATGTATTTTCCTCCGTCTGGTAAATGTCGAATTAAAAAAAAAGGCGGGAAAAATGGGATACATCGTGAAAAGGATTTAATCTATATACCTCATCTGTAGTTTGATCGGCCTTCAGCTGTAACTCCTGGAGCTCGGTACGGGGTGGGCCACCCTCGGGTGCACCCGCTGCTGTCGTCGGAGCAGGCATCTTGTGGGCTGCCTGTGTCGCCTCAAACTTTCGCGACCTCTCTTTTCTCTCCTCCTCCTCTCCTCCACGTGTTTGCTACAGGTAGGGCCTTATCCGGAGGCTCGAGGGTCTGCAACATAAATAAACCAACCGGTTGAGCGATATTTCTCGACACGAGGTCCTGAGAACCCCTAATAAATCCATCGTTTTAACACGTTAAACGCCAACTGTATTTCGCTAATTTCCCTGTTTCTACTGAAGCGAAATTTTTCCTATTAAATTCACATCTTTATAAAGCAGAAACTTGAAAGATACAGATAGATAGGTATTCAGCAGACCTTTATCTTTTAAACACATATATTTAAATATATAGTATGACTGAAAATTTATAAATATTGCAATTTCAAAGTGACATAAATTTTCATTGAATACAATAGCGCCGGTCAACGGTGACCCCCACGGCAGTGAAAGTGTTAAACAAATCTCATAAATTTTCTCATCTTTGACGCACCGACTTCAATCTATCCCATACGAGGGACACGAACGAACGGAAGTAGGCGTAATCGAATTGCGCACGTTAAATACACCTAGAGTGACCTTCTCACGACAACAGCAAAACAAATCTACATTAACCGCATTCCACCAGTTTCTCCATATATAGAATTTTGTTAAGATTTCTAATTTTTCGTTCCAATTTCAACGTCGCTAGCCTCGTTATTGTAGGGCAAGGGATTAAATGTCCAAGATAACAAGATGGTTGAGATTTCGCGCGGAGATTTTGGCAGCGATTCCATCTCCCTTGCTCTAACTGCACGTACGCGCACCGCGTTAACGTGCACCAGCTACGTAGTAGTCCTTCCTCCTAGGAAAATCAATACGCGACGACCGACCGACCGACCGACCGACCCACCGACCGAATCTCGCGCCTGCGTTTCTCCATCAAACGTTACACTTTGCCTCCCACTCTTTACGTTGGTATTTCCTCGCTGCTTCTTCGTGTGCACACGCGAAACACGTAGGTGCACGTAAAAAGGACACGGACGCACAACCACCCACTTCGACCGCCTGGTGAACTGCAGGGGTGGCGTTTTGCGCGCCGAACGAAACCGCCTTGGCCCGAGTATTCACGAGGGATGCCAATATTTATCGTCTTTATTGGACACGGTGTATGTTATCGATGCTATCTATTATATATACCAGAGTGGTCATAATAATCGGCTAATTTTTTGGAAAAAATTTGAGAATCGATTGCAGAGATATCTGGTAGATATCTTAGTTCTAAGTTGGGAAACTTATCTCTTTGCACTCCGATGTCCCATCCGAGGGGATATCGTAAGGTTTGAAGAAATATATGTTTATCTGAATTTTTCTATTGAAATAGCACAAAATAGGAAATAGTAAAGTGCCGACAAGTTGGTAGTAGATAATGTCAGAGATGGCACGGAGGGCAAAGGGTTAAATTACTTCATTTTTCGTCTTTTTTGTCCGTTGGTTGCTCCCTTTTGACGGAAGTTGGAGATGTATTTAACACTAGAATTACCAAACCAGTCAAAATGACTGGTACACAATTTTTTCAAAAAATTCTCCAAGTTTACATAAGAGTCATAGAATAAATATTCTACCTCTATATCAATAAACACAAATCACCCAATCCTACAAATTTTTCGCCGCTTGATTCCTCCTTCTTCAAAGTATTTATTTAATTTATTACCATATGATAGATTTGAGGCCGGTAGTTCTAGTGTTAAATGGGGCGGTCAAAGTGAGCAATCTCTATCTGATAATCTTATAAAATCTAAATTAACTAACACTGAACCTACCAAGCCGGTTAAAAGGACCAGTTAGAACTAGGCATTAAATATTCCACTTCTACTTTATAAAACCTAAATAAAATAGGAAATAATTTAACACTCCCACTGTCAGTTTCATTTCAAACTGTATTAATAACTTTTTATTACCGCAAGCTTGTATTTAACTATGGCATAAACTGTCGGGAAAATAAATCGCAGGGGAAGAGTTAACATGGGTGGATAAGCAGAGTATACTTTAGGGCTTAATGTCAAACGTCCTCTCTCGTGGGCGGATGCGTTGACGCATTAGTTCTACAATGTGGTAGATGACGTAGACATATGACGTTACGAACCTTACTTTACTACCAAGTATTTTCTAACAGCACGTAAACTACTTCAAACTAATCAAATTCTACGTTAACGTAACTAATCAAATTTCCATCTAAATAAAAACAATTTTTCTATGGAAGCACGGTCTATTTCTCCTTAAAATCTGATGCCTCAAGGAGGCCAGAAGTGACGTGAAAAGAAGATTCGAGGGCGCAGATAACGTAACCTAAGGGGTGGCCTCTTTCGTCGAGAGGACACGAAACGCTGCGGGCAATTCTCAAAGGTTCTCCATTTAGAATAATTCTATTAGTTATTTCGCAAAAGAGCTACCCTAATTGCAAACTATGGTTCTGTTTACATTCCACGATGAGAAATGGAGCTTGTATCGCCACGAGAGCCGATCAGCTGGGAATTCCGATGTAGGTTGCACGAAAGAACGACGCGAAGGATTGCGCAAGAATAAGCCCACTTATAGAGGTCGAGGAATATGGAGAAATTGCTCGAAAGGAGCTGGCTATCTCGAGTTTCCACGATTCTATGGTTATTCGATGACCAAGATGCTCCCTTTTCTACGGAAGGTTGAAAGTTTTGTCATTCCTCGTCGACTACGGAACCCACCTTGTAAGGTAGGACGCGTTTGAGGTCATCGATTTCAGAAAACCAGCGGCGTTTCGAGAGCCATCTAAAACTTAAGGTTCTGGGCGAAACGTTCGTGGAATTTTGTGCGAAAATGTACAGAGGAGAAGCTGCTATGGTGAGCTAAGAAATTTATTTACGTATCTCCCTTTTTTTCCGGAGATTTGACGAGAAATTGCATCGAAAATTTAGACTTCTGCGGTAACCCTTTGCGGACGGAGGTATTTTTAAATATTGAGAAGTACTCGATCCAAAACCACCTTATCAGAAAGTTGAATTAATTATATAATATATCGGCTATTACAAAATTAATTTACTAATAATAGTATATACTATTAGTTATTATATAGTATAATAAGAGTATAGTAAATTGCATATTAGTACACACAGAGAACAAATTACAATTTCTGTAATCATATCTCAACGATTGGATTGTAATTTTGGCCCCAAACCGCGTATACACGCAGAAATAAACTATAATTAAATTTTTTTTCAGTCCACAGTCGCTAGTCCTCAAAGAGTTAAACGATTGTCAAATTTTATACAAAGGAAACAAAGGCCTGCGACGAAAACTTGTAAAATTTATCGTTGTATCTTATTCTTTGGGGAGATTCTATAACAAACCTCATTGAAATTCCCGTGGCAGGGAACACGTAATAGATGTAGATAATCGATTTTCGAGAGAGGAAGACGACACGACAAAACATCGCGTTCTTTCAAGAACCCGATGCGCAAGATTTACAAGAGGCCTTTTCAAGTAGGCACAAAAATACGAAAACCTTCGTGACCCGGTATAACGACAACGAGATAAGATGTTTGATAATTAGTACTTGGAAATTTAGTTACGGACGAGTCGTGAATGTAACTCTCAGATATGTATCTAATGTGGAAGGAACACGAATAAGCTGAATAACCTCGCGTTACACTGTGAACATCGAATGAATCAAATAATATTCCTAACTGGGCGAAGAAAATAAACATTGGACGATCAAGAACGATAAATTTCTGTTAACCTCTTACAATTAGCCTACAACGTGTGACAATCGTAGAGCGGATAATGGAATATGTAGAAAATTGTGGTCTTTCAAAAACTATCAGCTAGTCTCAAAATGGTCTTGTTATTTCTATACTATTAACACGTTGAATGCCGCTGATATTTCACTTGTTTTATCATTTCTACTGAAGTGATACATTTCCTATTAGAATCTCATCTTTATAAAGCAGAAACTTATAGACACAAATAGATATATATTCAGCAGAGTTTTATCTGGAGAAAGTATTTAAATATTGAATGTGTTAGAAAATTCGGAAATATTACAATTTCAAAGTCACATGAAATTTCGTTGAATTCAATAGCGCCGGTCACCGGTGACCTCCACGGCAGCCAACGTGTTAATATTACATTCAGTTATACGAAATATCAGAAATCAGTGAGAACTTTTGATTATAGAAATTAATTTCGAGTCATTGTATGCCCAGTGAGAAAAGAAATCGTAGGCCAAAGGGTTAAGTACGCCTGTGCTCCAATTTATACGGAAGATCGCTTCTCCAAAAGTAGGCTGCAAATCGATGTTGTGGACTGCAGATGTTTCTACAGTTAATTGGAGGATAGACTTATTAGTTGTGGCCAGATCGATTAAATGCTCGACAAGTATACGAAAGTATAAGTAATATACTATGAGCGAGCTGCGGTGAGACTAATTGACTTCTGTATAAATATAATACGATACTAGCTATATGTTGTAAGTATAATTCGATGTAAGTTATGGCGAGATGTATTAGCTCCTGTACATGTTGCATATTAACGGTAGAACTACCGTTAAATATATTAAATAATTATTGGAAAGCTAATTTGAGAAAAAAGGAATCAGGAGGTGGAAAAGGTGACTGTGTGTTTGTTGCAATAGAGGTAGAATATCTAATTTAAGTCTCTGCTTTGAGAATTTTTGAAAAAATTGTGGTCCAGTCATTTTGCCTGGCTTCTAAGTTCTAATAGTAAAGTTTATTATACTATTTGTGAGGTGCTTGTGAGATCAGTTGACTGCTTCATAAGTATAATACGATATAAGTCGTGGAGAAATGAATTAGCTACTGCTTAAGTTGTATATTAACCCTAGAACTACCCGAGTTAGATATATTAAATATATTAAATAACTATTTTGGAGAAGAAGGAATCAGGAGATGGAAAATATGACTGTGCATTTAATGAAATAGAAGTACAACACCTAGTCTATGTTTTTGCTATAAACTTTGAAAATTTTTGACAATTTTGCCTGCCTTCGTAGTTCTAATATTACTATGCTACTTGTGAGATGCTTGCGGGATCAGTTGACTGCTGCAGAAGTATAATACGATACAAGTTATGGCGAGATCAATTGACTACTCCTCTGTCCTTGCCCTCAAGACAAACTTGGCTCGTATCCAGGGTGAAAGGTAGCACACGTCGCTACTCCTGGTCACAGTGCACCTAGCCAAGATCACGGACAACCGGTGGAGACCCGGAGGACACGACACATATACGCTTTCAATAACAGAAAGCCAGATATTGGCATTCGATAAACCAGAAATTAAGAGCATTCGAAGGAAATCGTGTTAAGAAATCAATAACTTCAGAAAATACATTGGAAATATCATTTGACTTATTTTCTTACTCTTTTCCTTGGACTTTTCTACGTGAGATTTAGGTCGTAAATTTAGTCGTAGGAAAAGGAAAAATCTATGTTCGTTTGCGCGATACTACGCAATTGTATCACGCAATGGTTCGTTTATCATATTAACGAAATCAATCTTTGTAGAATA
The DNA here is from genome assembly GCA_910591515.1 of Cerceris rybyensis. Taxonomy (NCBI): domain Eukaryota; kingdom Metazoa; phylum Arthropoda; class Insecta; order Hymenoptera; family Crabronidae; genus Cerceris; species Cerceris rybyensis. Next base: position 1,280,292 of record OU342797.1, read on the forward strand.
GCGTTGTAATTGTGCGACACTTGACGATGGTCAAGCTGGTGGTCGAGATATTGCAGGTGAAATTATGTAAATACGTGGTTTATTTATTTATACTAATCTTAACTCTGGAAGTACCAGCATTAAATCTATTAGATATACTAAATTAAGTAGTTTAGGAAAATAGGAATTAAATGGTGGAAAGGATGATTAATTCGGTTATTTATATCTTGTAAGGTCGATGTAGAATGTATACTCTGTTGCTGACCTGTAAACTTGGAGAATTTCGATAGAATTTGATGAACCAAGCATTTCGACTGGCTTACTAGTTGTAATGTTAAATATTACATCTGTCAGAAAGTTGTACTAATTGTATTAAAAGAAAATACTATATTTATGTACAATAAACAATAGGTATATAAAAAATGAAGTATTTTCTTATAATTCAAAAATGGGTCGAACTTTCAGCCAGATGTAATATTCAACCGAAGAAAAGATTTTTCATATTTTAGGACAAAAGAGAAACAAGGTTTCTCAGGCTTGAAATAATAATTATTAAGCTAAATATGTGTCGTTATATTTCACAATATTTCCAGAATCTAATTACTGCAAAGCTTCCCTTACATATGGACGAGAAACTTGTTTACTTTTGTGCTAAAATACGAAGAAATTTTTCCAACCAATATATACGTAAATTCTGAATTTCAGAATTAGAATCTTTAAATTAAAAGGTCAATGATCTCTGTTTATCTACGAGATACAGCATGGAAGACATCACATGGCAACGAAGTCTTATGGTGAAGTTGCACGATGAGCCGGCTACCGGCACTGCACACAGCCACTGCACCATGCTCTTCGACTTCCCATAGATAGCGCTCAAATGCACCATTCTAACCTAACTAACTTAACCTACCTATCACACTTTATCTCTTAAAGCTAACGATATTTTTCCTTCGACTTGCTCAACTGTAAACATTCGAAAAACACATTGTTTTTGTAGGAGCCAAGGTTAAATGGAAGGATGGGATGGTATTCATTCGAAAAAGTATTTAAGGAAACTTCTTAACATCTTTTTGTCTTTCTCTACGTCGACTAAGATATAGAGCAATTAGAAATCGATAATACGAAACTGCTATTTGATGGAATACAAAAATGTAATGTCGACTGGTATAAACAGTCGTTGTTCGACCACTTTGCGTTAAACAGTTCTAATAACTAGGAATAATAATCATTTGGAGTATTGATCATCTATAAATCTTTCACATCGTAATTCCTATTTTTCTTAACTACTTGTTTGGTATATTTAAATAGATATAAAGCTGGTAGTTCTAGAGTTGATTAATAAATCAAAATAATTTTCATATCACTAATTTCGATGATGAAGCACCTCCTAAAAATCGATAAGGGTACGTCTCGAACAAAAGGAGCACGATGCTTATTAATCCAGGTTATTTGATACAGTTTTAATAACCAGGATAATAAGTATCTATGATATTAAAAATCAAAGTTAGCTAGCTATAGGTCAAATTAATTACTGCATAACAAATTTCGATGATGAAGTACCTCGTGAGAATTGATAAGGATTTAGGAATAATTAGGAATAATAAATACTACTTAATCATCTATAAGTCGAAGTAATTCTTCTAACGTTGCTCTCAATGACGAAGTAGCTCTCTAAAAATCGATAACATTGCGTCTCAAACGAACGAGACGCAATGTTTAACGGTAAATAATTTTGCACTATTTTATATCAGATGAATTGAACAATTAAGAATAATAATAATATGTAAATCGATGTAATTCTTCTAACGTTGCTCTCAATGACAAAGTAGCTCTCTCAAAATCGATAACATTGCGTCTCAAACGAACGAGACGCAATGTTTAACGTTAAATAATTTTGTACTATCTCATATTAGATAAATTGAATAATTAAAACTAATAAACATTTGAAGCATTAATCATCTATAGATCCAAGTAATTGTATAACTATTTCCAATGATGAAGCACCTCCTTAAAATCGATAAAGTTACGTTTCAAACGAAAAGTATACGATGCTCAACGTTAAATAATTTTATATAAATATTAAAGCCAACTTTAAAATAGAAGCTGACTATTATAAATATAGCACAGATGAAGAAATCAATATTTCAGTACATTTCCGCATGAGATGACTCACGCGTGTGTCAATGTAATAGTAAGAATGGGAAAGGTAGATCTCGACCTTCCTCGCGGATGTAGAAAAAAAAATGTAAATACTCGACGTCGCGTGTCCTTCCAAAAGTCGTCCATTGTCAACGATTTCGGCGAGTCGTTAAGTCTTCTAAGAATTTCTAGCTTACGCGAATTCCACGAACTCTCGACTCGACTCCCTGTCAATGACCTGACATATCCATTGTCGAAAACATAAACAAGATTTTGACTTTGCTTTCGCGACTTAGAAGTGTATCTCTAGCGATGTACGTTACATTGAGAAATCAATATACGTCACAGGATTAAACGTCGAACATTAGATTTCAATATTATACAATTAAGACGACAACGATAGAACGAAACGAGATACAATGGTGTTCGATTTTAAAAAAGTACGCGGTTATAATCTATCGTGGCTTCTGATTGGAGAGAAAGTCGTAGTACGTTACCGTGTACGAAGTGAGAACCAATTAAATTATTCGAGAGTTAATTAAGTAGAGCAAATGTCAAACGGTTTCGTTCTCTAATGGATGGTTAATCGTATCGGCTTTTACGTATATTGAAAATATCGATGTTTTTTAATGTCCTCGGATACATAATACCGCATGGCGACACGGTAATTAGAAAATATCACTTGACCTAGTGAAAACTCCAACGAAAATCCGGTATTACGAGAGTCGTGCAACAACGCAATATATTTCTATGGATAATATTGAGAAAATAAATTAAAACGACGATGGCAGCTATTCCGTTTAGACAGGTATTAATAATATACGAGAATGTATGAATATCTGTCAAAATTCGAGGAACTAGAAAGACGAAGGACATCATACGACGTCAGAAATGCCTATTGCTATTACTAACCGTGTTCGGTAGATGATATGGGAGATGATCTGGCAGATGATTTGGCAGCCGATGAATTTTCCTCGATGTGGGATGCTGCACTGGACGTCTCGTAGTAGTAAACGTGAAGAAACGATTCGAAAAACTACCACTGATACGTATTTTCACGTTAAACCGGCGGAACTGCGACGTAATGGGCGATGCGACGCCACGGACGCGAGGATCGGAAGTGAGCAGCGGGCCAACGAGCGGCCGCTGAGTGACGTAGCGGCCGCCGCCTGATTGGTGGGGGAAGGCGTCGCTGCCGCGAGCGCGACCAATAGGAAGTCGCCGTCTAGAGGTCGCCATACGGGATCGCGGGAAAATGATATTTCTCATTATTGCAAATTTACAGACACTTTTTACAATAAAAGATTACGATATTTTTAATAACTTTTTAAATAAAAATATATTCTTTTCCTTGTTAATGTATATTATTTATACGGGTCATTCTATCCTAATTTTTTGTGACAAATTTAAGTACAATAGGTTAGATTAATCGATGTATTGCAATTCTCTTTAATAAAATTTGTCATTTTTATTTTTCATAATGGATATGTTGCGAGACAAAAGAAGATAATTTATTTACGTTAAAAATCTCAAAATTAAATTGCAAAGCAAAAGGTTAAAGACGTAGCCACTAGGCTTCGAAATTTTTTAGATGCTTGGTGAAGACCAAGAACATTAGGGTAATTTAAATAATGTTAGTATATTTGCAATAACAAAAACGTATTACGTCAAGAAGGTACAAAATTCTAGAAAATGGGTAATTTGTCGCAAAATTGGTTATAAGAACGAAAGACGATACGTGAATGTCGGAAATCCGAAGATCCTCGAGAACTGCCGAAAATACCCGAAGGATCTTCGACGATTTTCCCTAATTTCAAAATATTTCTTAACATAAAAACTACACGTAAAACGACAATGTAAATGTTACTTTTTCAATACACTGCTAGATAATACCTAATCTGTATATTCTCCAAACCTAATCTTTTCATTATTATATTACAACCATCAAATTAAATCCTGATTATACCTAACAGTCTACAAAGAACAATAAGCAATAGAATTTCGAACAACTATTAAATAATGAAACAGTAAACGTAATTATAAAGTAGATTGCAAAAACTACAACGAAAAGGAGATCTTTTTTCCACAGAAACTATTTACCTAAGCCGAGGAAACATTTGGCCCTCGAGATAATCGATTTGAAGTACAAATCACATTGTCGTCACGAAATGAGAGGAAACCTTCTCAATAACGTTTAATTTTTCGAATTTATAGCATAACAACGTTCATACTTCAACGCGGGTCAAACGACAGCTAGCGCAAAGTAGAAAATCGATACAACTTCACCGCAATGTGTTGCCTTCTGCATGTGTGCCATCCAGTCGCTGAATTTTCCATGGACGCGAATTAAAATAAATCGTAATTCTACTCACCAATATTAATTAACGATGTCCCATACGGCTACAGTGTTAAATGATCGTCGAGTTTGGTTGAAAAATTCCCAATATTTTGTCCCGTCAGGGACACTGCAGTTATCACGAGCGATTACCTCGACACTGCGAAACTCAGCTGCTCCTCTTCTGACAATCTGAACATAGCAACGGTTGGAATCGTTTGAAAATATGGCGGGGAAATTCAAATCGGGCTATGTGCAGTATACAAGTACCTTACTGTCAAATAATTTTGAAACACATCTTAATATGCGGGATTACGAAGTGATTTTTCTTTCAATTTGTATCCGTTTGAAACAAAGACTGTGTTTCTTTGATATTATGGGCAACGGTTGAGTAGAATTTGTCAGAATTTATTGAAAATGTTATGTAGCTCGTTGATAACGAAGTATTGCGCTTGGCACGTAATTATCACACACCATTAGTAGGCTAATTGCTGTTTGATAAACCAATCGTTGTTGTTATCTACTTTATATAGAGTTACTTAGTTTCAATATATTCTTTATCTCTCTGTACTACATTATCTGCCCATAATGTCATAGCAATGCATACCTTCAAACGCAAACATTTATGAGATGACCTCATCATGTAATATACCTGTTTAACGTCTACCAAACAGTTATAACAAAGTATAAAATAATTTTAAAGTTGACAAAACTAATAAACGTTGAATGTCAAGCAAATGTATATACGTAGAATCGTGTAAATGAAAAACAAACGTAATAATTTCGTCGACTCTCAAAAATTGCCACACCGTTCATTTATTTTGCAGCAAAGATATATATACTTTTAAATTATACCAATTAAATTGCAGAGATTATCTTATCGTTGTCTCAACGAGAAAAAAATATGTTTCTCGGTATACCGATCGTTTCCTCGAACTCATTATATGTTTCTCTTCGTTGGAAACATCTCTTCCTTTCTATCTTTTTTTTCCCACTATTTTTAGCTCTATATGTTATTTACTTTATCAGCCTCTCCCGAGGTTTTTTCTATTTAAGAAGAAGGACGGATCAATTCGAATTGTATTTCCGTATACGCTGGATGCATGTCGTGTCGATCTAATCGTCTGAGTCGTAGAAAGACCTAAGGATTATTGTGATTATCGCCTTCGATTCGGTGATCTCATAAAGGAATTGGCCGCGTCAGGCAGAGGTCAAATCAACTACGCACATTCAGAAAGATGGCAGGCTTACGGTTGTTCGTAGTGCGCTTTCTATTTTTATGTTTTCTTAATTTCGTGCTTTCGACACCCGTCAACGTACCCGTGCAAAGTGTATCGCAACCTTTGATACTTAGTGCCTTGAATTTTTTAAATGAAAATTCACCAACGAATCACAGTTACAAGGATGGTAACCTGATTAGTGCTCAGAAATTGGTAAGTTTACAAAGCCTCTCACACAGAATTGATTTAACAATACAAACAAGGAGTTGGAATTACTTATTGTAGCTTTAATTTTATTGTTAGAATATAACAAGTTCTTTTGTTATTAAGTTGTTTTTTTAGGTTGAACCACCGTACATCACTTACAGGCTCACCTTTGATTTAAATCCTATTTGCAAAGATGGGCTAGAGTCCTGCCCTCGTGAAGCATGCACCGTGGAAGTGATGCATCACGAGCTCGGTGACATAAATGTATTGCAAGAATCTATACAATGCATGTATTTATACCCTCAGTCCATACAGGACAACATGGTAGATATACAAGAAAATATGCAGGATCAAGACGTCATTGAAAATGTCGATAAACAGATTGTCGAGAATCAGAGAATAGAATTGGATCATGAAATCCAAAAAACAAGAGATCAGAATGATAGACCATTTATAGCAATGAGGGCAACTGGTTCTGACTGTTGCTCTGGATGCTCGGATCAGCTTAATTCAAATTTACCTGGATTTGCTTCTTGCGGAGAGCAGTTGTCGAGGTTGATACACAAAGTAATACAGAATGATTACAAGAACAAGGTGGTCTCTATCAAGAAAGTTATCGATTCTGCACAAGTTTCTTCCAATTCCATAAGGTACCGAATCCTGCTACGCCTGGCTGATGTTGACTGTTCGAATAATTCTGTAACGGACGAGTCCGATTGTTCCGTCCGTCTTGATTCTCAGATTAACATATGCTTGGTAACGTTTAAGGAACAGCCTGAGCAACAATTTAATTGCGAAGTAACAAAGATCAACTGCATGAATGAAGATGAAGCAAACAATTCGCGTCAAAACGTAGAAGAAGAGTTCGTAACGGCCACGAACAGTAAACAAGAAAGCAGCTACAAAAAGTACAATGAAGCTTTAGAAAATTTAAAAACCATGTTGGACAACATTACTCATGACACATCCACCAAAGCAGAGGAACAAGAACAAGTAGCAGTAACGGAAGACCCTGCTGTGAAGGTCGTTCTAAATAGAACCGCGGACGATGAAAAACCCCAGGGATTTGTTGACAAAGTCAAGGAGTTCGAGGACTTTTTAGTAGACTTCGACATACCCACGAGGGAACCCAAAACAGACAGTGCTAATGCAAATAGAGAGGAAGTTACAGAAGAAATTATCATACCACAAAGAAGAAAATCGATATATCCCGATTCTTCTGACTCTCACGCAACGGAAAGAAGAAAGAGGCAAACACGGCCGGTCGGAGCACCCACCAACAAAGACGTTAATGATCCAGAGATTCAAGAGTACGCCCAAGTCGGATTACGCAAATTTTCTGAATATTCCGAAGGCACAAATGAGCCGATTATAGTAGAGGTCACCGAAGCCTCTGTCCAAGTTGTTTCCGGGCTCCTCTACAAGATCAAGGTCAAACTGGGTACGAGCAGTTGTCCAAAAGGTACCAAAGAAAATTGTCAGTTGAAATCCGAAAGCGACATCAAAGAATGCATGTTCACGATATGGTCACAACCGTGGGTAGATCACGGACACCCAGAGGTTACGGTCAATTGCGACGGAAACAATAGAAGGAAACGATCATTACGTGGCGTTAATTACAGTAGAAAAATGTTAAAACAAGTAGAAGATACTGAGAGTGAAACATTATTCGAGGATTTTATGCAGAAGTACGACAAAAGTTATTCATCACCGGAAGAGAAGAAGAATCGTTATGAAATTTTCAAGCAAAACTTGAAGGTGATCGATGCATTACAGAAATTCGAGAGAGGAACAGCAGAGTACGGTGTTACTCAATTTGCAGATTTAACTAAAGAAGAATTCAAGTCACGTTATTTAGGTCTACGTCCCGAATTACGTCAAGAAAATGATATTCCCATGAAAGAGGCTGAAATACCAGATATTCGATTACCATCTAAATTCGACTGGCGTGATCACAATGTAGTCACACCTGTAAAGGATCAAGGTCAATGTGGATCATGTTGGGCATTTTCTGTAACTGGAAACGTCGAAGGACAGAATGCAATTACACATGGAAAATTGTTATCCCTTTCGGAACAAGAATTAGTAGATTGTGACACACTAGATGAGGGTTGCAATGGTGGCTTGCCAGATAACGCTTATCGGGCCATAGAAACATTGGGTGGTTTGGAACTGGAATCGGATTATCCTTACGATGCAAAGGACGAGAGTTGTCACTTTAACCAGAAGAAAGTCAGAGTACAAATAGTTTCTGCTGTAAATATAACAACGAACGAGACAAAAATGGCACAATGGCTAGTTAAGAACGGCCCTATTTCTATCGGTATTAACGCCAATGCCATGCAATTTTACTTTGGTGGAGTATCACATCCTTTCCACTTCTTGTGTGATCCACAGAACTTGGACCATGGTGTTCTTATTGTAGGATACGGCATAAGCAGTATGTACAAGTTTCACGTCTACTCTGCTCAGTATAATTACAGCAATATTTTCTCCTTTAATGGTCGAAGGTGTTTTTCGTCATTCTTACAGCGTAATTTGTGTTTCAGAGTATCCTCTATTCCACAAGGAACTACCGTACTGGATAATAAAGAATAGCTGGGGTAAACGATGGGGCGAACAAGGCTATTATAGGGTTTACAGAGGAGATGGTACCTGCGGAGTCAATCAAATGGCTTCAAGTGCTGTTGTTGCATAAAAAACAAAATATCATCAATGTTTTCGCGTTTTTCATTGATGAGATTTGCATTCTTAAATTAAGTTTCCTTTTCCTAACACAATATTCGCATGTTATGTAACCTTGATAGCTTGAATTATTAATCTTTGAAGTATTATATCAATGCCGTTGGTAATTTACAGGATATTTACATTCTACGATTATTGTATGAAAATCGCGAATAACAATAGTTAATGTGCATTTTTTTTATATCCTAGAAGCACATCAGTGACAAAGTGAAAGATAAGAGCCGTAAGGAAATCGTTAAAGCTGCGATCAAAGGGGGGGCAATTGTAGAGTTATCTTTTTTACAATAAAAAGAGTAATGTTTATTACACTTGGATCGTTCGATCGTGACCACGTAACCGTTTCAAAATTATATTCCTAATATTTTCGACCACCCAAGCTTGTACGAAGTTTAATACCTAAAACGACATAGTTTTTTCGACAATTTTTTATATATATATATATAATTATTATACATATATTGTTGCAATGTTAAATCAACTCGTGTAATTTTTCGTCATCCGTGTTCACTGAATCGTTTTTCTTTTGTTTATTGTTAAATGATGAAAATTCACATAGAGAAAACGTCTTTGATGTGTATTTTCCTTTCCTTTTCTTTCTATAATCAGTTTGCGTGAAACTCGTAGGTACAAATGCAAAAATTACAACGCGTTATCCGTTAATTAAAACAACACGAAACTTTCTGTAACTTGGAGATTCAATGCAAAGCCGAAAAGAATGCTTTCGCATCGTTTCTTTCTTTTTAACAATGAAAAATTCGAAAGATCTATCGAACATGGTCGTCGCATTACAACTAGATATATTCGTTTATCAAAATTGCATTGATAAATATTAACAATATTTATTCCGCGAAGATTCTTCCATAGCACATCCTTGCTTGTTTCTCCTAAGTAACGGGGGAAAATAGAACACTAACGTTCTTTCATTCTCGTTCGTTGGAAACTTCGGAATTTAATGAAAAATATTTCCCAATTTCTATTTCGAACGACACGTTTAATGCACGTCGGCAGAGACTGTGATATTATTGCTCATTTACGCGGAACTTACGATCAGCAAGACACATACAATTAAATTGAAACTAAGTACGCGTAAAAAGAGGGAATACTACGATAATAAAAGTGATATAAACGTGGGCTGGATGTTTACAAAATTGAAACCGAATAACTCCGTTTCCCTTTGTCTCTCCATAGACACGTAACACGCAATGTCACGAAATTAAAATATTACAAAAACATATCGGAGGAGAATCATTTCACACGAATTCAATGTAAGTTCAAGATATACATACATATCCTATATTCCAACGTAAAACTGGAAAATATTCTCATGGATAATAGCATATTCTCTCTCTCTCTCTCGCTCTCTTTCTCTCTCGTGTTTTACGACTTCGAAGCTACACACGCATCGCGTTACAATCGTAGTAATCTGAAATTGCAAAAGAGCCGTAAAATTCATAGATTTTAATTCTATGCTGCTATTTACTTAAGAATACTTAAAAAGAGCTTTTCTTGTTTGTTTTGCTTTTTCCATGTAGAGAACCCACAGCTCTCATCGTAGGGGAAGGGAGGGAAGAGAACATCAGTATGACAATGTCGTGATTTTCGTGTCAGGCTACTGATGTGTCATCGAAACTTGGAAACAATTTCGTTTTATCCTTTCTCGGATAACATTCTTTCTGAACGAAAGTGAAAGGATAAGTATGATAAAATGTACATTGGACACTGTAACGCAATGAAAGCCAGTACAAGAAAACTTCGTGTACAACCCGATTAATAATAGTTGTAAGATCCCCATTGGTTATACGGTCCGTATGCCTGTGGTCCACCCTGCCCGTATTGCCAATTTTGATAATTCGCGTAATTCGGATCAGAAGGAGGTGGATATTGTTGATAACCTTGCTGATATCCACCCTGGCCACCGTACTGACCACCTTGAAATTGTTGTTGCGACTGATAAGGACCACTTGGACCGCTGCTGTATTGATAAGACGACTGAGAACCAACGGAGGGTGGTGGTGGTATATTTGTTTGATCGCCAGTCTTAACTTTCTTTGGCGGAGAGGCATCTCTGTAATGCAAAGTTTGAATTCATGTAAATTCTGTTTATTTCAAGATTATATCATTGTTTTTTTTTTCTTTTTTTCTTGTGAAAGTATCAGCACACTTACGTTTTGGTATCGTCACTTTTCGTCTTCTTTCGCTCCTTGGCCTGTTTAATGCACTTTTGGAACTGTTCGTGCGCTTTCGATATCTGTCGGATATCTGGACTGAAGTCTTCGAGAAATTCTACCTTACGTTGTGCAAAAAGTACTCTCTGTTCGAGATCGGCATGTTCTCTTTCTATAAACATGTCCATGTATCCTACAATTTCTTGGGTGTCGACCGGATTTCTTTGTAGTCCAAGATCGATTAGTTGTAAGTACAGTCTTGGATTATCTTTGTCTTTTTCCGTAGCCTAAAACGAGACAGTAGCAACGTATTTAAAAAATATAATGTTGTAAGAGGAAAAACATAGAGAACCCTGATCTAGGGAAGAAATACGTACCTTTAATAATACTTTAATCGCCTTGTCAACGTCATTTTTAACTTTACACAGAAATCGTGCGTACTTCACCGCAATATTATTTGCAATTGTTCTATTTTTACTATTGGTAATGTAGCTCTCGTATAATGTACAGGCTTTCTCTAAATCGCCCCGTCTACGTTCAAGATTGATTCTTCTGTATGCCACTTGCAACATATTTGGTAATGCATTATCGATATTTTCCAGTATGTTCGCTGCCTTCTCGAAATTTCCCTGGCCTTCCTCGAAGGTCGCCCATTGTAGATGCAAGTTTGGCTTTTTCGGATGATGAACCATACACGCCCTAGAGTACACGTCACGTATCTTTTCTACGTTATCACCTTTCAGTGATTCCAGATACCGAACAAACTATAAAAGATTTTTAAAAAATTAGACACAATCTGTGCAACATGGAGAATGTATCTTTTCGTGTAACTGAATTCACTTACCCGCATCCAAAATTCATCGTAAAGGGCGCAAGCTATTAAACATCTTTCGAAGAGAATAATTATACGATTCTGATCCTTCTGTTCGATCTCAAAATCGAGATACTCCTTCCAATTCTTCAACTGGCATCGTTCCAACGGCTTGACATGGAAATACGGCCTTTTGATCTATCGATTATTACACTCTGTTAGAATATCTGTCCACTATGCTTGTACAATACTTCATTAGAATATTGTTTGATTACCGAAACGACAAATAGAAATACATGAAATATGACAAAGTATACTTACACCTTCCTCGTACGACCATCTCGCAGCAACGGCATTGACATTGGCCTTGTGCATTTTACGCCTACTGCTAATAATCTTTTCTCTGATGGCTCGTGTTTCTTCGTCTGTCGGTGGAAGTTCATGAGGCGGTGGCTCTTCACCCGGTGGTGCATCGTCCGCGGCGGAAACGGAAGTTGCATCGTCCGACTTGAGAAGTGCTTTCACTTCGGCTCGTAAAGCGAGGAAATCGTCAACGCTTAAAATACGATTCGGTAAGTTCGACGAAACGAACTCTTGAAATGCCTCGAAGTGGGAGATGTAACCGAGCGTAGGTGTACAGAGTAAACGGTCGTACAGTGATGTTACTCTGCTCAAACGTTTACCTTCTAACTCCCACTTTATGTAGCTTTCCCATAGACGATCGGATCTATTGAGAAAATACGAAAATTTTCATTTATACATTATGATTAAACAGAATTTAATGATTCAGTAGAGAGTCAAAGACAGTTCTGACCTAAATTCAAGTCCACAAGCTTGAATAGCCCTTTCGTATTGTTCCCGAAGCTTTTCCTCGTCCTTTTCGTAGACGGTTTTGCAGTGGTTGATGTAATGGAGCCATAGGTCGACACTGAGTGAAATAGCTTTCAAGCCTTGATCGAACACCTGTAGTAACGATTCGTATGGAGATTTAGAACAGCTTACAACTGATTGGGCTGGTGGTGGGTAGACTTATACCTATATTTTGTTTTTTTTTTAGCTTTCGTTAAGCATTACGGTTTTTTTTTAGCAACGTATACTCACATATCATACGCGTACTGTAAATAAAGAGATTTAATTAACACAGAGATTGCAGAGCATTGTGCATTCACCTTAAAGTCAGGGAGTGTTCCGATCTGGGTGCCTCTGTATCTTCCGCCACATTTTCTTGCTCCCTCTCTGGCACGTGCACGTCCTAAGTCTTTGTTTCTGACTTTGACTTAACACCCAACCCAATCTTACTTACATTAAGTAAGGTACCGCATCTTATGCTTAAGTTTACAATACTTTCTGTAGTAAGCTATGTGTACAAATGCTTACAGTAAATATTACACACATAATAATTTTCGTTTGCACGGTAATATCGCAAAATCGAAACAACTAGCCTTCGCTTGACTTACGTATCGTACGTAAATGTATCGATATAACGTTATAGATAAAATAGTAATATTTGTAATAGTATTGTATGTATCGCACAATAATTAAGTAACTAGCTATTTGGTAAACGGAGAGAGTCGTATAGGTGCCGCAAGACGTGCTAGGCTGTTGGAAGGGAAAACCATATTTACGTGCGTGCACACTGCCCACGCGTCTTCCTAACTCGAGCTATTTTCATTAGATTGCGTTAATTAAATGATATCATAATGAGAGGTAGCCTAATAAAAATGGTATACGAGTTGACTCACCGTTTGGACATTATCGGGGTTCCCTTTCTTCTTCTCGTAATCCGCAAATTTTCTCCAGTAACCGTAGCAATATGGATAACGCTCCAAAAATTTTGTATATGCTTCTCGTGCAGCCTCTGCGTCATTCTACCAATGAGAAAAAGACAGGATAATTCGTTTAAATAATTCTTACAGCCGCATGTATTCACTGATGTTCATTTTTCAACTTACTTCTTGATCAACATATTGCAAAAGATACGTCCATCCCGTAAAATCTGAAGGATCTTCGTTAACAGCTTTCCAATACTTTTCTAACTCCGGAAGTGTCTTTTTCTTCGGCGATGCTGGCTTTATTTCTTGTTTAATATCCCCGGCATCTGCTTCTGTTGACAGTGCCACTTTTTTTGCCGGTGTTTCATCGTTATTTTCAGATGTTGGTGAACTAGGATCGTATTCTCCTTCGGCATTTAATTTGCGTTTGTCTAAAGGCAAATACGTTAGAATGAAATACAGTAAGATATGTTAAACGTAAAATTTTGAAAAATATAACAATTTTCCTCACTTGTTCCTTCCGTTTTATTTTTCTTCTCCGAAGCTTTACTAATCGCCTTTACCGCAGCTTTTTTCTTTCTTTCGCTGTCCGGTGGCAATTCATCTTCGGACACTGATTCGGTTTCTCCCAAATCTGCGGGCGCAGCAACCGGCAATTCCTCATCGGATACTGCCTCTGTTTCTGGTTCCTGTAATAAATAGATGTTACCGTTACTTTAATATTAACCGAATAACAGTGTATTAAGTTTCCAAAAAGAAAGAAACAAACCTTCGCCGCAGCTTCCGTGGGCAATTCGTCCTCGGAAACTGCTTCCGTGTCTGGCTCTATTTTCTTCGTCGCATCTTCGGGCAAACATTCGACATCTGCATCTGTTATTTCCGTTATTTCTACCGCCGACTCTTCGACACTGTCCGTGCCCGTCTCCATGTCGGCTTCTACCTTCTCCATTACGTTTTCCGCTATGTCGGACACTTCTTGCTGAGAATCAACATCCATAACTTCGAGCCCTGCGTCTTGATTCGTGGTAACGGTTTCAGATTCGATCTCTTCCGTCTCCAAAATTTCCGTTACTTGAGTTATAGTATCACCATCGTCATTTATAACTTCTTGAAAGTCTATTAATACACGTTGACTCGTTTCGTCGTTACTAATATCTTGACCTTCCATGTCAATCTGTTCACGCTCGCTCAGCATGTCTACCTTATCCATACTACTTTCTTCTATAATCATAGTGTCTGGTACTGTACCAGCATGTTCCTAGGATAGAAAAATTCCATGATTATGTTACAAAAATATTTAAAAAATTATCGTATATGATACTAAAGAGATAGATGTATTATTTACAATTTGAGGATCAATATTTTCTAGATCAGGTACGCTCTCTTGATCTCTGTCTATTTGTACATTTTGATTCATGTTGATCTCATGTACAGTGGTGTCCCCAGAATCATCCAATGCCAAATGTAACATAGGGGTATTGTCCCCTGTGCTGTGTTCGATAATAATATCGGTATACCTCTGTACTCCATTCTCTGGAATACTTTCCATAACAATTCCCTCCTGCAGTACCGTTCCCTCCTGCTGATAATAAGACAGAAAAGAGAATAAAATTTTGTTCGATATATCCGATAATGTAGTAAGAGGAATCTTTAATGAACCATGTGGTTTTACAATTCCAAGGTGCTATCTATAGAATACGGGAGCTTACGCACCTCGACCTCTTCGATTTCTTGGACTTTTTTCGGGGAATGTGTTGCCCTTGCCAAAAGTTTCTTTACGGGAGACTTTTTTGCGACTACGGGCGTTTTGCGTGCACGGCTGGATCTCGTACGTCGTACTGTAAAAAACGAAAATCGATTAATAAATTACGATAAATTTTTAATAAGTATTTACACGTTACATTTCTACACGAGACGCCATTAGGTTTTAATGGCGGTTCGCAGATCTCCGAGGAGCCGCCGGGTGCATCAGAATTTTTCAATCGTTAACGAACAAACATGCGACTGTTCGATGTAAATGGGAAATCATGTAAACTTTATTATAGCAATATATTCTTACCGAGCTCAGTTAAAGCGATTTCGCTCTCATCACCACTTGCGGACGACATTTTTTACTTCGATGCAATCTCTGGAATGTAACACGCAGAACTGATGAAGAAAATGGCGACGTAATACTATAAGACCCTCTACAGAGCGCCGATCGTACACATGCGACACAGTTGGTAAATCTATAGAACCAATTTATCTTCGATCGATAATAATTATCTAAAGGTTTAACGATGACAGTAGGAGAATTTATAATTTGAAAAATGTGCAATTACGTGAGATTAGATTAATATAAGATCACACGGAACGTGAGAAGTTTCAATACCTATCCTTAATAGACCAGAGTGACATCAATACTAGCGTAAGCAATGTTAATTTTACGTACTTCTATTTATGCGCACGTCAAACGAGTTATATTAACGTTATATCGGACGATTCTCTTCTCGTTTAATTACGAATAAGAGGTAACTAAGAGACGGAACATAATCTATATAACGTATCGCTATATATACGTAAACAAATAACTGCAAAGTTTCGCCAGGATACCGGTAATATCTGTATACACGCATGTGCAACGATGAGTAAAGAAAGGGCGCAGGTGCCTACGATATAATCTATATGCTTCTGCCTGAAGTATACATAGAATAATCGTGGACAGGAGTCTTTCCGTATATATATATTTTTGAATACGTGCTTTTACACACGCTCGTTGATGTTTGTAGATCGATGTGCCGGAATCAAACGCGAATCAAAACAAGCGATGCTGAAGAATATCACGGAGTGCTCGCTTTTCTTCGTAACTTATCGATTTCGAGCGTCCTGTAATTCGGAGTCTTCTCGTTCGTCTTCCTCGTCGTTCTTTTCTTTCTCGTCCGCTTACTTCCCCTCGAACAAGGCGATCACTTTGGACGGTGCAATTATTCTCGATGAAAGAGTCAACCAAGTCTCGGAATGTTCACTGAAGGAACGATGTGAAGAGATTCAATAATTGTCGGTTTTCTTTCAAATTGTTCATTATCTTCTCAATGTTCACGCACGTTGGGGATGTCGGAACAATTGATTCGCATAATCTTTGACGATAATAAGTGTAGTGCTCGTACGACGAATTCAAAAAACCGCGATAGGAAATGTCTTACAGTGATGGCGGGCGTCCGATACGAAAGTTCGGCACCAAGTCGCCGAAAAAACTTTGCGTGACGAAGAGCGAAAACGGCGACAAGACAACGACCACGATCAATTGTAGCAGCCATCATCACAATCATTTTCATCATAGCCATCATCGGTTTCTCGATACCACTCAGCCGTCGGTACACAAACGCAACCTCTACATTGTTTCTTTCCCTCTGATACTTCTCTTCAACGTTTTGCGAACGTTACTTTATCAGTTGTTCGTCGTCTTTAAGTATTTGTATACATCTGCGTCTCAGCTGATACAACGGAGACAAGCTTCCAAGCATACCTGCCAGTTAGAGATCGTAGTCGGTCAGAAGTCTCCGGAGAGTCTTAGTGGAAATTTGAATAGTGCTGGGCCATCGGAGAGTGAGACGATGTCGCAAGTACCTAGAAGGCCTATCGGTCCTGGCCCAGGGGATCCTTTGCTCGCTAAGCAGAAACATCATCATCGTAGGGCTTTTGAATTTATTAGCAAAGCACTCAAGATAGACGAAGATAACGAAGGTATTATGTTGTACAGTTCACTCAGGATCTATTCACGAGGATTTCTGGATTCTATACCATCTTTTAATTTTGAAACTGATTTCGTTCATTTCTTGGAACAGGACAAAAAGAAATGGCAATTGAGCTTTACAAAAAGGGTATCGGAGAACTGGAGAAAGGGATAGCCGTTGAGTGCAATGGAGGACGAGGAGAAGTATGGGAACATGCTCAAAGACTGCACGATAAAATGCGCACCAATTTGGCAATGGCCAAGGACAGACTTGATTTTCTTGGTGTGTACATTTATATGTACACGCACTTTAAACTTTTCGAGCTATTTCCATTTCATTTATTTTAAAAGAGGGATGAAACTAGTCGCTCACGTTTTTCCGAATTATTTCGTTACCTTAGTTCTTCATCTCGACTAAGACAATGGAAATAGCGCGAAAGATATGATATCAATGTATTTAGCATGTTGTGTTAATTGTTTTACAATGTTTACGCGTACGTGTGCGAGTGTGTCTGTCCTACGTACGAATGTATGTATGCGTGTATGCATGCGCGCGATAAGATTTTTTTTTATATATGTTCATCTTCAGCACATTGTTCTTTTTTGTTTTTGTACCCAATGCAAATTTAGCAACCGATACTACTTTTTTCCACACAGTGCAATATTTCTGTACATTTTAGTAGCTCTACCTCAAATTGCAGCATTTTTAATAGCAATCGGGACGCGCGTTTCATACTTTTTACATTAGTTAGACTTTCTATAAAAAGAGAAAAAGAAACTAAGAACAATCTGTGAGCTCAATCTGTACGTAGCTATTTAGCCTACTGCAGCATGGCAGAGAATGTTTTTCCTTTTTGTAGTGAGTGTGTGTGAGCTGAAAAAGCTGGATATCGCCAATGAATATCGTGCTCCTGGAAATAAAGTGGACAACGAACATCCAGGAAAGCATCTGAGGGCTCGTCGCAGTATACACGCATTACAGACAACTCGATCTCCTTCAAACACAAATCACAATAAAAACACAAACAATACACAAACAGTCAACATAGGGCAAAATACATGTACCCAAATTCCCAAGTTAAGGCCACGTTCTCCAAAAAACTGTTGTGCCCATTCTGAAGGTATTGTTTGTCTGAGATTATGGGCTTAAATGCAAATGTTTATTGTACATCGATCGTTACGATATATATCGCGGTATTTGCTTCCCTATGAATGATACTTCTTGCAGCGTCGTTACACGCACTTACTTTCGATGTAGAGCAACAAATAGTATATGTAGGCATGCAATTTATATATATATATATATTATTTGTAGTAATTTAGTAACTGTTTCGTGTTTTAGTCATGTACTATTTATTTATAATTAACAAATATTTTGATAAGGTAGGATAACTTATGAATAAGAGTAAAAGCTTACGTACAGAAACATGAAGTGAAACTTACAATATTTGCATGAATCTTTGCTTTGTATGAAACTTTAAAGTTTACCTTAACACCAAGTTCATTCAGAATTGCTTACTTCGAATTCTTCATAGCAGATTAATTTCCATTACGATAAATTAAGAAGCACCATCGAAGTAAACGTATACAAATAAAATGTATGTTTTTAAATGTATACGGACATTAACCGTAATATTACAAAAGACACGTTAACATATGTAACGTTAACACTAAATCAAGCTATATCCCAGAGATATCTGATCGTTTTCCTTTAAAAAATTACATTTTATTGCTAGTCCATCTTTACACTTTTTGTTCTGTACTTTATCCTTCTAGGAGACAGTTTTTTTCTATATCTTAGACTTGTTTACAATTTGATTAACATTATACCAATAGAGTTCTCGTTTATCAAACATTCATCTTTCACCGTTCGTCAAGCTAACACCATCGTGCTATTCCAGCATCAGGAAGAAAATTGTCTGTACCAGGGAAAAGAATGGGTACGGCCATCAGCAAGAGTCAAACATTGCCACGTAGCATGGGACGTTCGACCTCTGTTCAACCCTGTCATAGAGTTACACCCATCAAGCCATCTTCTACACCGCCTTCTGTGAAGAGACAGCTTTCTGTACCTGGAAACGGTTCACCCATAAGACGACCAGGAACACCCACAGCTTCCAGTAGCAACAGGGGTACTCCTACTAGGAAGGTACCCATGTTAAAGGGTGTGGATCCGAAGCTTGCACAAGTTATTCTAGATGAAATTCTGGAAGGAGGAGCAGCTGTGCATTGGGAAGACATTGCTGGTCAAGATGTACGTTATTTGTACCTGTATACAGTAAATCCTCCTATAACACGGTACTCTAATTGTGTAATTCCCATGTATCACGGAATTAATTTGATTCACCCAGTTTCTCATTACACGCCACGAATTGAACGCGTTGTAGGAGGGTTGACTGTATCCGAATAAGAATAGATTCAAGTGACACTGGGGCTAATACGCATCTAATGCCTCTTGAAATTAGACTGCAAAACAGGCACTACAGGAAATGGTGATTTTACCTTCACTGAGACCAGAGCTATTTACCGGTCTACGGACACCGGCAAGGGGATTGTTACTGTTTGGTCCACCAGGAAATGGGAAGACGTTACTAGCACGCGCCGTAGCTACACAATGCCATGCAACATTTTTCTCAATATCTGCAGCCAGCCTTACGTCAAAGTATGTTGGAGAGGGTGAGAAATTAGTAAGAGCCCTTTTTGCAATAGCACGGGAGTTGCAACCATCAGTTATCTTCATCGACGAAGTTGATTCTTTGCTGAGTGAACGCAGAGATAATGAGCATGAAGCCTCAAGGTACTACCGCAGGATAATATTCCAATAGAGGAACACATGTAATTGATAATTATAATCAGCGGATAACGTCTTGTAGGCGCTTGAAAACGGAATTTCTGGTCGAATTCGATGGTTTGCCCTGTAATCCCGAAGAAAGAATTCTAGTCATGGCTGCTACGAACAGACCACAAGAATTAGACGAAGCAGCATTGAGAAGATTCACAAAACGGGTTTACGTCACTTTGCCAGACTTGCGGACGCGAATTATGTTGCTTAAGAGACTATTGGCAAAACACAATGATCCATTGACGCCGGAAGAATTGAACGAAATGGCAGTTCTGACCGAAGGCTATTCCGGTAGCGATTTAACAGGTTTGGCTAAAGATGCTGCTCTTGGTCCTATCAGAGGTAAGAGGAATCTTTGGACATTACATTTGTTTGGTTGCAAAGGCTGAATGGACATTAGAAGTTAGACCAGTCAGTCTGATAAAAAATATTTATTTGATACCCACATTCTACACGGCGTTGTCTGACCATTGCTATCAAAATAAACGTGTTAATATCATCATGCCGTGCAGGTTTAAATGATCGGTACACCGGGTGAAAGTTTGTAATTTCTATTGTATCACTTTTTGGCACACGCAAAGTGCCGGCACGGTTAGCATTAATTGCAATAATTGCAGTCAAAATACATGATACTCGATAGACTCTGATGAAATCAATCTGATATTCTGCAGAGTTGAATCCAGATCAAGTGAAGGAGCTGGATCTTAATTCCGTGCGAAACATTAGAATGCAAGATTTTCGTGATTCGCTTAAGAGAATACGCAGATCCGTATCACCAGCGAGCTTGGCCGCTTACGAGAAATGGAGCTTCGAGTACGGTGACGTAAGTCTTTGATTTGTAATAAAGGGCCCGACAAACGGTGGGCTTTAAAATTGCGATCATACCTTTTGACTATCGGATAAATCCGATAAAGAAGAGAGAAAAGAAAGAAGAGCTATAACGATTTCTTGGATAAATGAATTTCTGCGATATTAATTATTACAATGATGTAAATACGGCAGCTTTTACATTTTCTAAGCTAATTTATAAACGATATTCACATCTATGCGTAATACAAAAAGGGAAAAAAGAATCGAACAAAAAAAAAAACAAGGATGTGTTGATAATTAGCGAATGGTACACTCGCTAAGTACTCTTTTTTAAAAGGTATTACAGTTGTAACACACTGTAAACAGCAATAGCTTTATACTGTATGTGTAACATTCCATACTCCATCCAATAATCAGGTATATAGAGTTAAGTTTTATCGTGCTAGCCTGATAATTAGTACTCCAGTATTTCTAGTTACGTATGAGTCTTGCTAGTTCGTTAATTTAATTCCTTCTTTATCGAGAACTTATTCATAATTTTCTCCCCTCCAGAATTTTTCAGATTATAGTTAGCATTTTGCTCGCTGATTAGATATTTCTTAGGATGACTTGAGGAAGCGAAACGAAAGTTGACGATTTCGTTCGAAGGTCAACTATAATCATATGCAACTTTATGCTCAGAATGTTGTAAATATTTAATTGCCGATCGGGTAACAATTTACTTGGAATGATATCAGTAGAAAGACTGCGTTTGCACACGAAACAGCACACGTCCAATCAGATAATAAAACGAAATAAATGTAATCAGGATTACGTACGAACTTTAATCTTCACCGTTAGTTGTGTAAATTAGTAAAGTAGATTGAAAAATAATAGAGAAGTTTTGAAGATATATATCTTGTACAAGCACACGCTAATTAAGAACACGCAGAAAAGTCGTTCTATGCACATAATAGATTTTGTAAAAACTAATAGCACACATAGACGATTCAATCGATGTGAAACGTTTAAAGTCGATCTCAGACATTCGGTTGATACTTGTTGAAAAAAAAGAAGAAGAAGGAAAGACGTAACGTGCTTTAAAAGTCTTTATCTCTCTCTCCCTGTTCGATAGAAGCACTTTTTATTCGTTAAAATGTTAAAGCCCGACTCGATGGAAAGTTTTCTAACATACAACGAACTGGAAGTATATGTTTGAGCTTCGTAAAATTGAAAATATTTATTATTTGTAAGTAAATATTAACGATGGAAAAAAAGTTTTGTTACGATAAACGTGTATGCTTTATAATATATATATATATATAAACAAAAATGAAGATGTCGCGTATATAAAAGTTTTACGACGTTTGTATATCGCTTCCACTGCTCAAATGTAAGATAACTGTGCTTGTACGATAAATAACAGTGATTCGTTTGATGTTTACGTTTCATACCGGAAAAAGTATTACTTCTTCGCTTCCAAGTATAATTGCAACTTTGTTCAGATTTGCAAACGTCTTCGTTACGATTAATTTGATCTTAAGAAGCATAGAACAATTATTGCCCGTCAATGGTGATTCGTCGATTATTTATTTGTTAATGATAGTTGATGCAACGAGTCTAAGCTTTTCCAGTGTGATCGATGGTAGTTAAATCATTCTATATATTATATATTTATATATATATATATACACACACACACACGTATATAGAGTGTATGTGACGTATTGCAAACTTCTTCAATTCCAGTCACGTAATTACGATGGAAATGAAAAGAAACGTATGTTTATTCGTTCATGTGTTAGAATTTTTGCGTTACGTTGTCAAATTAAGATAAGAATCTCGATAAACATTAGGAGTCTCAGAAAACTGTAGACATTCGTAGGCACGAATTGTAATAATACATTCTCTTTCTTCAAACTTATGCCCGTTGCAGTGAACCATAAGAACTAATTAATTGTATATTGTCATCGATGGAAATATGAGCTGTTATATTTAAAAGTGGTACAAGAAATCATGAGGATATTCCATTCTACTTATTTTGCAATTTAAAATGCAACAAAAAATATGTACGTTTAGCTGAAAGCTTTTTCTTAAGTACTTATTCGGTATATTTCAATATAGTAGATGTAACGTGGTTCTAATGTTGAATAAACTTTTCTCAAAAATGGACTTGTACCACTTTGGAAAATAGCAGCTAATATTTTAAACCGATTGGAATCGCCGATTAACGTTCACTATCGATTGTTCGGTTTGAATATCATGCGGCAAGTTTCTTGCAAGGAAAGAACAAACGAAGAAGAATATGTAACTTGTTGAGGAATTTTTTTGATCTGTTTCTGTGTTCGAAGAAAGTGAGTGCCAATTGTAATCGCATATCGATCACGCTCAAACTTGAATTACTTTGTGATATTTACCCTCTCTATTTCGTCGGATATTTCTACGTAATCGTCGCACTATAGAAATTGACGGTAATTTAAGTATGAATTATAATCGCGCGTAGTAACGAACTACATTCGAATTAATTTAATCTTTAATCTGTTCGACGACCTTGCACAACAGACTGTTATCAACATGGTAATATGCAACTATTTACGACCTTGGCCTTTCAATCTAAGGAGAAACAAAAAATGAACAAACAAATGAATAATGAAACAAAAAAGGAAACACGCTCAGCCTCGATTAACTTATTTTGCTACTTTTATAAACTCGTAATAGGGGTGTCCTCTTAACGGTATAAAATCGAGTTGATAATGCTAACATTAATTAATGCCGATCTAAGCTAAAAAGAAATGTAACAAAACTGCGGGTTAATTGTCGAAGAGAAATGATAGCGCGAGTTGTATTTTTTCGACAGATATATATACATATATATCTATATATATATAAACATAAATACACGCATATATATGAATATATATCTATTGTGACGTTTCGACATTTTTGTCTTGTTCTCTCTCTCTCTCACACACAAACACACACACTTTCTCCTTATACTTACTTTAATTATTATAAAGAACGGCAACTATTGTAGAAATCCATCGACATTCGGAAAAAATATCTTTTTTAATGTTTCGCTCATCTGCATTGAAAATCGCCGTCTCCAACGGCCACTGGGAAATTTGCAATTTCGATATAGTCATTAAATAAAATGAGTTATCACGTTCGATTCTAACTAGTCACGTTCTTCCATCGTCTCATTTTGTTTCACGTGGATTTCTACAATCGTTTGCACGGTTCTCAAATGAAAACTTTCGAAACTGTTTATCATTTTGCGGTAGTAATCTTACATACTTGATAAAAGAAGTACGTAAGAGAACTAGAAAAAAACAACAACATTAGCTGACGAGCAATACACGTAGAGTTGAAATTCGTTTTCGTTGAGTGACTGTTTATTCTACTGTCTTTTTTTTTCTTTCTTTTGCTTTCATTTTCTTTCCCGACATTAGACACGTTAATGAAACACGTAGCATTTACTTTCTCTGCTCAATAAGGAAAGAAGAAACTAGTTAACAGATACAGTTTTAATTAATGTTGATAGTCAGTAACATTATTCGATTGATAATAGTCATTTTTAATGTGATCGAATATATCGTAGTCGTTATTTACTGTACAGAAATATAAAATATCCTGTTTAATTGATATTTTGCCGCTGTGTATTATCGAGGGGGATCGAGGAACGCATGTATCGTGTGTAATAAAAAATGTATAGTACAAATTACTTATTAACGCCTTTCAACTTTCGTTTTTTCTATCATTTTTCTATTCTCTGTTTTCCTTAAAAAAAAAAAAGAAAAGAGAAAGTCATCGAGGAAACCTCGAAATCAATAATCAGTTGGAAATTCTATAAGTTTTTATAAATCTTGTACTTCTTTCAGTTCTGCAATATTTAAATGCGAACGTTTTTTTACAGTTGTTGTATTCATTTTGTACACTGTCTCGTAGAAGTTGTAACGTTCTCTCCGTCTATATTAATTATATACGTTAATGTTCTAAGGTCCTGTGCATCATTTAGTCTCGTCGGGGTCGATATTAACAAACGCATTCATTAAAATTACTAGTGTCGTACAAAAAATATGAGCTATAATCGCGTTGAAACGCGCGTCAGAGAGGCTGCTCTTGTTGTCTTGCTCTGTTTCTTCCCTCTTCTTATTCGCAAAACCCCTGGCTCTAGCCACTCGATATTATATTGAGTTTATTTTTCCTTTAATTATCGAAATTCAATCGAATTATAATAGTCTTCGAAGGGATACCTAAAGTAAAATACTTTTAATGCATTCGACAAATTGATGATACACGTAGCCATCGGTCGATCCTTCGATTGTAATCGTTTTCCTTTTGTTTTTTAATCGTGAGAGAATAATAACTTGGTTGTAAAAATAAAATGGCCTTATATGTTATTAAATGAAAGATTCTTTATATTATCTTTACACAAAATTTAATCGCCGTTGTTACACGAAAGGTACTCTTTTAAGTTCTGTTGTTGTTGTCACCTTTTGTTTCTCGTTTACTTTTCATTTCATTTCATTATCTTAAGTATTATAAAACCACTTTTGATATTATTTCATAACTTCCTACTTCATAATAACGTGGGCTATGAAATAATACAAAATATTGTGTATTTTAAATATTTATTCCTTTTTTTTTTTCATTCAAAGGACAATTTGTTTTTATTATAAGATAACATTATCCTAAGCATCTTCGAGGGTTTCACACCCTTACCGTACCTAAATTACTCTTTATATAACATTTTCTTTTTCCTTTTCCCCTTTTTTTCGCGACCTCCATCGATTCTGATTATTATTCGTTCATAGACAGGTTCCTTTGCGTTTTTTTTTTATTATTTCCTTTGCTCTTTTATTCTTAAATTGGCTCACCATCGTTCGATATCACTTATCGCAGTCAATGAATCATTGCTATATTCGACTTTGTGTTTCTTCAGTTATTACGTTCAGTACTGACTTTATACAAATTGGTTTTGAAAGTTGTATGGCTTTTTATCGTCGGTGGTGAAGCGAAATAGGTATCGATACAAGTTCCCTTTTGCTCTAACTCACTCTAGAAATTCGTTAATCTCCCTTTCTTTCTCATATCATTAAGTTTAAGTTATCACGCGATTCATCGATAATGAAACTCGGAAAAGTTCTATTTTCCGGGGTTGATTTTCTTTAAATTGTATCTTTTAAATCAAATAATATATTATGAATACACCGACTTCGTATAATGCTAAGAAATGAAGTTCTGTCATTCGAATCGTGTCAAAAAAAAAAGAAAAATTTCATGAGTGTTTACGTGGAAGACACGAAGACGTAAATATCGTGCCATATGCGATGACTACGATAATTCCAAAATATGAGGATAATATCAGGATTGATTGTCAATCGATCTACTAGGTCGAAGAAAAATGATTGACGTCGATGAAATCGCTGAGACGTTGCAATTACTATTTTTTTTACAGATTTTGCACCGTTTAACTTTATGGACGATAAACAAAAAAGGGTGAAATAATAGCGACTCTTTCTCTTAATGGAAGTATCTGCGTGTTTATTGTTACCGTTAATCGTTATCCTTAAGTTACTTTTTTTTTAACAATTACACCTCGGTTCGCTATTTCTTTATACAAATAGAGAAGAGCCACCGCGATATAATAAAGGAAATGAAACACATGCATAAATCGCGTCAAATCGATGTAAAAAAAGCGTTCTTCGCCCTTTAATACCCACATCCACGGAAACGATAGTCTCATTAAAATTCACGTAGGAAAGTTTTGTACATTTACCACCGACGATAAATATCACATAACGAGAAAAAGTTTACAACTCGTTCGTCGACCTCGCGCATTTAGTTTATTCTTCTTTTTTGTTTTCTTTCATTCTTTTAATAAGAGCCCTGCATACGTCAAAGCATGCATCCAAAATCTAGCTACATCACAGGCGCCGTGTCTATATTTCTATACTCTCTATATCTTATACTATGTTCAATGTCATCGTACTCCATGTTTACCATAAATGAACATTTGTCACGTTGTCCATTGATGATTATCGAAAGTAAACTAAGAAATTCGGGAGATTGTGGCAAAAATATTAAAAAATATAACAACGCAATGATCGCATACATACGTTAAACCTTACGCAGCGTAACGTATGCAGGGCTCGCTAAGAGGGGCTGCAATCGACAGTTCGGAGATATACCTTCTTTCAACATACAATGAATAGAAATTGTTACGAGAATCTTTTCCACATATCACACAGATGGATTGACTGCTAAAATTTTGTATTTGCCTTTTCTTTCTCTTATTTTTCTCTCTCACTCACTCTCTTGCTCTACCTTTACCTTTTTTTTGTCGCATCTTAATACCTTTAATAAACGATGCAAAATCGTGAAACTCGCATCGACTAAAATTCGTATATACGTTTCTCTGGCACTTGTCGAACAAAACGTATGAAAAAGATATATATATGTATGTATATATAAATATACAGGAGTTTTGAAATTTTCCACCGAATAACATGTTGTAAAAAAGGTTTCTTACTGTCAATCGATATTTGGAAAAATCGAGCCTAGTGATCTTTTTTTTCTTTTGTGGCATATAGTACTCCGGTAAAGTGTAAACCAGAATATCTCTATGTCTGTACACAGTCAAAGTACCGAATAAATCTGTTGGAATAGGTATATGACGGAACAGCTTTTGCAAAAAGCCCCTGTGGGCAAATGTGTATCGTATGTAACAATTAGTCGATGCTGATCAATGATCAATTTCATTGCGTAGGGTACTGTGGCATGGTATATGTTAGCATCGTCGGTTGCTGACCTGGTGGCAAAGGTGCGGTCGCGGTTGGTGGTGCGGCAGTAGCTTGCGCGGGCTGCCATGTACCCGCACCGGGTGCGGGCATTCTCATGCTATTCATATATTGAGCCTGCTGTCCATAGTATTGGCCATAGTACTGAGCGGGTTGTAAAAATTGACTCTGCATTTGTGGGTATCCTTGTGGATACCAGTAACCCATTTGTTGGCCGTATCCGTACGCGTACTGACCGGCTCCTGCTGTAACCTGTTGCAGAAACAACACGTGTGTCAACGTATGTTAAATAGATCGACGTAAGTCTACGAAAAATTACGAGAAATTGGAAAACAATAATGATATCTTTCGTTATTTCTATGAGGCAAAATGTTGGATCAAAATGACGATATGACTTGAAATAGAAATTTAAAGGTACAGTTAAAATTTACTATAACCTAGATAAACAAAGTTTTGAGCTTTTATGAAAAATTCGAGCGTATTTATAGAATATCAAATACATGTATACATATAGACACGTATATGTATAAAAATAACCTGTTGAGCTTGATGGTTTGCATTTGGGCCCACGCTATTGGGGTCTCCGTTTTCCTTCCCCCAAAAACACTTAACAATGCTACCATTGATTTCTGTATTATGTGTCGCTTCTATGGCATGTGTCGCTGCTTCTTTAGTAGTGAACTTGATAAACGCGTATCCCTTATCCTTGAATACTCTTATATCTTGAATGGTACCGAATGGAGAAAATGTCTTGGTTATCAATTCGTCTGTGATACCATTTGTAAAACCTCCACAATATACGGTGCAATTGGTCGGACTACTTTGGTTGTACACCTGTTAACAATGGGAAGTGTAAATGACATAAAATACATTGCATCGGACATAACCAACAACATAACCAGATTCAATAGAAATATTTGATATGATATACAATTTTCTTCATTTCTCAATTTCAACATTTCACAAATATTGCTTTTAATAGAACAAAAGGTAGTTGCATAGATTTATAATCTTCGAAGCATTTCACTATTCTTACACATAAACACACCGTGAGAGCATACTCCTTCTATTGAATTTGTATCGATAACTAACTCAACACCCAGATAATCTTCACCTATGAAACCTCTGAAACGTACCTCTTCGTAGTTAGGTTTACTATTATTCGAATGTCTTGGCCTTTCGGACCTTGGTGGAGGTGGTTTCCTAGTGGACCAATTAGTCCTGATACTTCTTGATCCGAGCCACTGACCGTTCATTGCCGCTATTGCCGCCTCAGCCTCGGACTTTTTAACAAACGACACAAAAGCGTATCCTTTACTTTTCATGGTCTGAGGATCCCGTACGATTCTGCAGTTACTAATTTCACCAAACGGCGCGAACGCCTCTTTTAAGGTTTGCGTCTCGATCTCCGGTGATAGATCGCCGACGAATATATGATGATGATTACTCGTGTCCAGTTTCGGCTGATTTCCAGGACTCGTTGCCCAGTTAACCTTCATCTCTTTCTCCAGGAAGAATCGCTTGTTCATGGCGGCTAGCGCCGTAGCCGCGCATTGGTGATTCGTGAATTCGACGAACGCATAAGGATCGTTTCCAGGTTCTCGTATTATCTTGCATCCCTTAACGGCACCTATTTGCGAAAAGAGTGCGCACAAAAGGTCCTCCGATACCGTAGCGTCTAGATTTCCCACATAGAGCGTTCGCGGATTGCTTTCCTCGCTCATGCTCGCTCTCTCTCTCGTTACCCCCTGTACTTCCCTTATTTAACTAATTTCTCCTTACGTTCCTTCAGCTTAATTTACGGCTCACACCCTCACTGCGTGGTACGTGCATTTACCTCGACCCCAGCATCAGAATTCAGATTTTCTCGCCTTTTCCAAAGAACACGGACGGTTGAACGCGAAGCTACACCCAGCCTCTACGTCATACTAACATAAAATGGCCGCTCTCCTGCTTGACTACTTTCCCTTCAATCATCCACGTAAATGTTCGTATTACTGCGTTTAACTTACACGAAATTATACTTTTAACGGAAACCCTTTACTTTCCCTTATCTTTCTAACGTACGAGCGTCTTATTGGGACGATTAAATCGAAACTTTCACAGGTAAAATATGAAAGAACACGTGTTTTTGTATCATCCGTCGAGGATTTCATAACAGGTAGCGCGAAAACGCTTTTAAATCATTGGCCTGAGAAACTCACTAGAAAATAACCCCCCTTAAGGCTAATTTTCATTGTGTCACTATTCTCAATAGAGGTTTACGTTTGAATTTTTTTTCATTTTTATTCTTTTCAATATGACGTCGACGATTTGACGCGTTATTCTTTTTCTTCGATTCCGGTGAAACTATCGCTTGGTACGAATTACGAAATGTACTATCTGCGTTTCAAATTTGATTCGAAGGTATCTATTATTTGTTGATAATTTCTTTTTTTCTTTAAATTGCAGATATCATTTGTAATGTGCAAACTTTCAATTTATCTGGGATTGTATATTTCTGGTTGTACGTCAGTGAAAGAAAAGAGGTGAGAACAGTTTGAACAATTATATTTTCCGACAATTATATCGATTTAATCTTGATTAACAATGTCATGACATAAAAGTAGTTTTTATTATTTATTTATATGTAGTTTAAACATCGTATCGTTAACGGTTAATGTTATAACAAAAAGATACTAGCTAAAAGTCACGATTAATGTTAATTACGAGACATTAATGCACGGCATACGAGTCGTATGAATTAATTACAGAAATACTTTTTACTGGCGACGATTTAATCCTTCGACACAGAACTTGTTCATTAATAAAATTCTATTTTCACGATGTAAACGTTAGCGAATTATTTACAAATACTTCGTTATTATCTATGAATTACCGATAAAAAGATAAATCATCTTTATTCGCGTAACCTTTCGCCGATACGCTTCGTTATTATTATAAATTAACAACTTACAATTAATCGACAATTCGAACCTACGTGATTGACATCAATGATAAATTTTCACTGGAGATAAAATTCGCGAATTTAGCGAACAATCCGATATAAATAACAATGCTTTCTCGTTCATTATTGCACACGATTTACTTTCGCTGATTTCGCACGGTACAACGACCGGCGTTAACAAAATTTATACTATCAATTTCATAACAGCTTTAAACGAGCGGGCATTATCGTTTCGTAAAACCAAAGTTCATAAACTTAAATTGTTGTATCATTAAAATTCATTGGTTTATGGCTATTCAGTCTTTGTCAAACATTTAAAATTACATGAATACATACTTCATTTTCAACGACAAAAAGAAGAGAAAGTGAAAAATGTCATGTTTCATTTTTCAATAACGGGCTGCAACGAACACCAAAGTCCAATGTCTCCCTTCTATTTACATTCGAATTAAAAGAGTGAAAGAGAGAAAATAACTAATTCTTTTCTTCAACGAAGAAAAAGAACAAAAGCTATCGATATAAAAACGAATACTTGTAAAACGTTCGTGATATTCCATTGAGTATTGCCATTTAAAGTTTGTACAAATTTCTATATATATATACAAAAAAAAAGAACGTTCCATTAACTATGACAGAATTAACTGAGTTTATAATACTTTACTTTTCCTTTGATCTATTACGTTTGGAACTGGGTAACGAGAAGCTTCGTTGCTTTGGCAATATCGTAAGCACACGAACGCACTTGTTGAAGACATCGGTCCATGTGCTCGGCGTCGCTGGTACATCTTTGAAGGCCCGAACATTCGGCCTGAAGTCTGCCTGTATTGCCATTCAATTGCCGTAAGGCCGATCTGATGTTCTCCTCTATAGGATTCTGAAAGAGTATTCAAAATTATTCTTTCAATCTTAACCATGGTAATTTCACCTGGGACCTATTGTTATTATTTGCAATCCTTTCGACTTTTCGAAAGCCCTCTGATTTGGAAATTGGCACTTCCACTTCAAACCTAACACAATACCCTC
The DNA here is from genome assembly GCA_910591515.1 of Cerceris rybyensis. Classification (NCBI taxonomy): domain Eukaryota; kingdom Metazoa; phylum Arthropoda; class Insecta; order Hymenoptera; family Crabronidae; genus Cerceris; species Cerceris rybyensis. The sequence continues at coordinate 1,311,778 of OU342797.1, forward strand.
AATGCTGTAGCATTTAATACAACAGAAATTTCTTACTTGTGGAAATATGGCCGTAAGCTCAGCAACGGCAACGCGAATCCTCTCAGCGCAGGGTACGAAAGCTTCTCGTTGCTTTGGATCTTGCATTGCCATCCATAATTCTTGTATTCTTCTCGTAACTTGTTCAGTTCTCCGTGTCACTTCTTCACACGGTGGAAGATTTGGAGCACCGCATTCCCATAAACTTTGCGTATTGTTTCGAGATATAGATTCCGGATCTCGTTTTGTCTTTGTAATAAGAATGGCAATATGCACAAATCATAAGGATAAACTGTTGAACTTGATACATGTAAGGTGCATACCTGGCAAATACCGGTAGACCATGGTGCAGGCTTTCGTAAACCTTCTCTCGTTTCGTACATGGAAGCTGGTCTTTGATTGCTTCTTGTCAAAGACGTCTTGATATCCAGCACAGGTTCCAATTCTGGCTCGTGTTCTCCACCGACGTGGCCGTTTATCACTCCATCGGTGGAATTTTTCATCTGTGTTAGAATTGGATGAAACTATAGTACAGTTTTGCAAAATAGATACAAGATATGGTAGTTTCAAAAAAAGCTACACTAAGAACAAAGTATGAACCGTGTTATATAAGAGTCTACTGTATTTTATAGAAGAAATCTATTTTGTACAGAGCTGCTGTCGAGGTCTACCTGAATAATTTGTTTCAGTCCGTTATTTTCTTGCGTGAGCTGTTCAACGGTGCTCTGTAAAGCATGTATCTGGTCTCTCAGGTCACGAACGGTAGATTCGGAGAGAGTTAGCTGTTTCTTCAATACTTCAACGACAGAAGGTAGCCCCTTGGCCAGTGGTGCAAGGGTTTCCTGAAACGTCGAACAAATATATGAAACACTGGTCTGAGATGACTCCTAGAGATAAAAACGCACCATAAAAAATCACGCAGTATGGTTGTTATAGAACGGGATACATTGTCAAAATATCTGTGTTATAGACTTTAGTAAATTATTATGTGTAGATGAATGAGGTGTCAAAAAAAAAGAAGAAAAGAATGCAGACAGATAATTAATAATGCAATATAGTGTTTAGAAGTGAACGACCTTGGCAATGGCTGCACATGCACAAACAGACCTGTGCACTTGCCTAATAGCACTGTCTACAGAAGAGCCATGTACTTAGCCGATTCCTTATTCTTCTTTTCGTTACTAGTTCCGGTACCTTTAATGCGTTACCACAGAATTTTATCTATGCGGAGCGATAAGTACTATATTACTGTAAGGATTCACTTATTCCTCATTTTCTCTTTCTCAATTAATAACATGTCTCACAATATTCTATTCTATGTAAAGCACGTACATGTAAACATAATACCTGACAATTAATTTATCTACTTGTGTCAGTGATGTAACGGTTTATAACGTACTGAAGTGCGATCTTTTTTTTAAACTACTACATTTTTTTTACAGTATGTGCATGTATTATCTACTGGCTTACCTGATTGTCTAACTTAAATTGCGTCGAATATTCAGGTGTGGTATTGTCGTTCGATGTCAGCGTATAATCGTCGTCGGAAGCGACACTGTCGTAAAGGGGCTCGTCGTCGGACATTTGCGATCCATGTTTTTTGAGCTGTTCTTTACGAAGCATAGAAGCTGTGGGAAGAAGTCATTATTAATACGATATATCGTTGAATGTCGATGCAGTTTTTTACACTTTCTTTTAAATTAGCACTTTATTTGCTACCTTGCAATGGTGTATTGTTCGCAAGTACGTGTCTCCTCCGAGCCTCGATGAGAAGATCTATGATAAGAGTAGCAAATTCCTTTGGCGTAAACCTTGCTAACTTTTGTCTACCTTGATTTCTCGTCGACGAGAGCTGTGGATTTACTGGCAAAAAGGGTACTGTACACCTTTCCGGCAAAAATGCAATTGCAAACCAAACTGTTTAAAAAAGGCGAAATTAAAAGTGTTAGGATACGTAATATACAAATGGATAGTAACAATAGTAAACAATTTCTGAGTAAACTTTCTCGGCTATTAAAAGAATGGTAAATGAACGAAAGATGGCTATAATAGCATCTAACGCATTGCTCAATTATATTTCTATTTAAGATTAAATAAAGAGTCATAAATTATAGACTCTATGTAAACTTACTAGCTATTACTGAACAACTAAAGTTTTATCTTTCAACTCACCTCTCCTTAGAAACGAAGCAATGGAAAATGCATGCGTATTAATAACAATGAAAGAAAGAGCATAGTAGATTAATAACATGTATTCAGTTAGTTGTATCCTATTTGATTTTTTTTTATTAACTCGTATTCTGACGTTTTATACGAAGCAACTACGTGTAAAAAACATGAATTACAGATATAACGCACTAGTACTTCTATGTACTAATATCTATAAACTAAACTTAATACATTAAAATCACGGTGATCTACTTACTCGCTTCGTTCTCTCTGCGGTCGACTTCGTCATAAACATCCATTGCCAACTCTTCCAATAAATGATTCGGTAACTAAAGAAAACACTTGTTAGAATATTACACCATACATATGAATTTTCTAAAAGAGATTACGTACCAATTGTAATCTATTTTTTCCTTCCAAACACAGATCGTTCTGTTCTAATACAGAAGTGCAATCGGGAATAATTAAATGCTCGTTCAGTCGATGATCCGGTTTACGAGAACATACGTAATAGCTGAGTCTATCCGTTACTTCGTACATACATTCTATTATTCGCTCTGATAAATCTATATGTCCTGCCATCCTAAAAAGACATATCATTATTAAAACGAGGAGGAATCTCGGTGATTTCGAATATCGCTCTCTTCGTAAAACAATGTATTACTTTGCAACTTCAGCTGGCGTTTGTCCATTTGCATCAACCATGCTAGGATTGCTTCCATTGGCTATCAGTAGTTCTAACTGTAAAATTTGTCCCGCACGGGCCGCTACGTGCAGAGGCGTCGTCCCTTTTTCCTGTAATTTTGCATCGGTATCGTTAATTCGTACCGCGATATATATCACTCCAAGAACTTTAACATTTATCATTCTATTTAGAAGAAACTATTGCAAAGGAAAATACTTTGTAAAAATAATTTGGATTAGCCCCCTGTGCAAGCAGCCTCAAAGAAGTCTCCAAATTGCTTGTGCGGACGCTGCTATGTAACTGTCTACTTAATTCTTCCTCACTACAACATTCTTCTTTGCTTGGACGTAGAATGAATGCCAAATGTTGATGTTTGGCCTTTATAAAATCAGCCTTTACCGGGCTATAATTAAATTATACAATTATTATTGTACTATTATATTTCAGATGCAAGTAAATAGTGTTGTATACTGACTGCAATGGATCTTTAGCTTGTGGTTTTCTTCTACTGATTTTGGAATTACTAGGATCTAGAAGGGAATGTTCCCAAATACTGTTTGCTCCATTATCGTTTAATGTGTGCACCATCTGCAAAATTCCCCTCAATTAATAAATTTAATTTTTTTTTTTTATTATTATTATTATTTATTCCTTACTAACATTCAACAAATTTATATTCCATACGCTTCTATGAAGAGATTTTATGCGGGATACATGACGTCCTAGGCTACGATGTATCCCACAGCAATCGTCACACAGCAAAATAGCTCTGTTTATGGAAGCCCATCCTGGTTCTGAAAAAGAATCAGAAAATAAAGGAAATCGGTTTAAAAAAAAATGCAGATAAAAAAACTTTTGCTCAGCTTAATAATTGAGTGAAGTTACTCAGTAAATCCTAGGAGTACTTCTTTGAAAAAAAATATAATAAAATAGAAAAAAAAATTGCAATAAAAGAATCAATGATATCTATTTTCATAGATGACTTAATAGTTGTCAAAATGATACAAACGAATACATACAAACGTTGCTCATTAATGCACGCGGCTTTCCTAGAACGTTAGAATGAGTCAATCTACGGGCATTAATAAGTCCGAGATTACACACGGAGGAGCATCGAGTATAAATACATAATTAATATTAACCTTACTACAATTGAAGGAATATTTTATTTCGATTATGCAATCTTCAGGAGAGATTAGAACACATCGGGCATTCTATATCGATGAATTGAAAAAGTGTATTGTAATGTATTTACCAAGTGCACCACAGTCAGCGCATATATCCGTATTAATTCTGTGCTTCGGCCGAGCCATTCTCTTCACTCTTTTACCTCTCGTAGGGACACACGGTCACTCGGACTCGTTACAAAACACTTAAAAAGTCGAACATAATGCACGGGTATTGCTTTAATTCAAGCGTAATTATCGTTAATGAAATTGACAGAATAAAAACACTTTTCCGCCCTTGTCATTATACGTTTCCTAGTAATTTCACCATGACAGGAGTCATACCAAACGAGGCAACGATAGATCATCGCACCATTGATTGAGCATCGCTGAAAAGACACGCAATCATACGATGCACTTTCGCCTACGCCACTTATTTTAACTCAACGAGTACAAGCTTAAGCTTGAACCTTTTAACCTCCTTTTGCCTTCAAATGCATACAATTGCAGTTGAATTTATTCAACGTTTCATCGCTACTCGGGAAACAAAATTTTCTCGATCTCATTGAACATGAATCTTTCATGAAAGAAATTTTTTTTTCTACGCTACGAAATGTTTCTTTTGAAGGATTTATTAAACCATTTTTATAATTTTTAGTATAAGGAATCAAGAATTTTATAATTTGATAAAAATGAAAGGTTGACTTTTAATGATTAGATTACATTGTGGGCGCTGTAATGGGTAGATAGCCTTATAGAATATAGGCATGGTATTTTGGAATCCCCCTAAGTTTTAGGTTTTAAGCGAAATAGCCATAGGTGTTGAAGGTGAAATAAAAAAAAAACAATAAATTATTGTACATCAATAATTGTTTTATTTAATATGCAAAAAATGTACATTATTCATTCTTACGATCGTATATAAATAAATTAAGACATAACATTTTTGGTCCACGAGATAAAATTTGAATGGTTAGAAACATTCAAATTAATAATTTACATTATTTAATTATGTATGCAAGCATATAACATAATACTATATATTACACAATTCAATGGCTTTGTACAATCGTTAATCTATATTAATTCTGTTTGTAGGCAATGTACTGTTAAATAATTATTGTTGAATTAAAAAATTAAATAATCGTTATATTCCGTGTCAACACTCTGGTGACTCTGAGTATAAATTTTGAAGGTCTTTAAGGATCTTACTTGATATAAATCGCTTACTAAGAGCAGCATGCTCATCGATATTGCTTGTTTTGTTCAACCGAGATCTATATTTTTTTATATCTGGTGTTTCTAAAAAGCTCATGTTTGACTTCAAAAGCAAATACTCTCTTAATGTTCTCTCGCATCCAATTGTTTCACGTTTTTTAATGATAGGAGTTCTTCTAATTATTTTTGCGGCAACATTTTCCGCGTGAGTGATATCCAGTTGATTTTCAAGCTCTATGAAACTATCATCGCCTGTATAAATCTTAGTGCAAGGTTGCTTTGCCCTTCCATCTTCAATATTTTCTTTATTGTCTGCAGTCTTCGGAGTCGATCGAGTCATCTCCAAACCTTTAGCACTTTCCGTCTTTGAGACAGGTGAAGCAGGTTCTGCAGAATCATTTTTTACTTCTTCTACCTGAACTGCTTTCTCTACCATAACTTTTTTCGCTATTGTAGGAGCAAGATCTGCTTCTCGAATATTTTCTAAGCCAACATTTGAACGTACTTTTTCCGCATCTTCCAGTGATAATAATTTTGTAACGTATGCCAATGTTGATTTTAAATTAGAGAGGTTTTCTTCTACCGTGCATATATAATGCTTTAAATTACATTCTAAATTGACAATTTCTTCTCTGTTCACAGAAATCATCGTAGAAGAAGTAGATATCGGAGTTTGATTTTTATATTCATTTTGTACTGATAACTGTATTTCTTGATTTTCTGATGCTATGCACTCTTCTTTCTCAGCATCATGTAACGTCTTCCTACTCATAACAGGTATTTTAGGAAATGTATCATTTTCTCTAGCAACCTGAACTGTAGTATTATTTGCCTGTTGAGATGTTTTAACGTTATTAACTTTTGTAACGTTTGAAACTTCAGAGAATTCGATGTTTCTAATTTCATTTGATGATTTTGCATGTTCCATTGGTAAGCACGACTCTCGAATGGGAGTATTAGCTGTAACCATTATGGTTGGAGCTATGCTTTGTACATTTTTAGATTTTTCAGTATGTCGCTTCGCGTTAGGATAATTCTGGCTGTTGAGATTTTCCTTGCTATTAGTATCGATCTGTGAGACGTTGAATTTCTTTGACCTTTTCATTGCTGCATTACATTTCGACATGTATTTGTCTTTAACAGTGTTTGGTTGTACAAGAAGACTTTCCCTATTTAAATTATGATGTTTTTTCGAAGCTGATCTAAGAGCTGTAACTTTCTTTGTTGCATTATTTTCATTGTTATTCTTTTGTATATTGCCATTTTCTTTGATCACGTTAAGACGAATTTGGCTGTTAATATCTTTAGTGCTATTACTATCGATCCGGGAAGTTCTGATTTTCGTTTTTTCATTATATTCTTCCAAGCACTTTTCTTCTACAGTATTAGATTGAAGAAGAAGAGTTTTTCTACTGCAATTATAAGGATATTTTTTAGACGCAGATTTAACCACTGCTACTTTTTTTGACATATTAAAATTTTCATTGTTATTATGTTGTGCATTGCCACACATTTCGTTAAAATTAAGATTCCTACGAACAGATCTTCCAGTAGCTGTGGGCTGATCAGGTCTATCTGCTTCTGCAAAATGGTATGAAAGATAGCATTAACACGTTTAGTACAGGTGTAGAGCAGATGTTTTTGTCTCTTAGGACGGCAAACTATTTTGGGAGTTTTTTATATACAAAATATTTAACACAGTTTCAACCGTTTTAATACAGTTTTATTCATTTTTAATTAACTAAATTATGAGGCATCATTGAAAATAGAATTTCCGAGCTGAGGCATTCATTGACGTCACCCCAACCCAGAGAACTAGCCAGTGAGGCATCAATAGTATTGTACTTGCCTTACTGAATGTATTGAAAATAGTAAGAGGTATTAAAAATAATAATAATAATTGTATATTAACCATGTTTCTCCTTCTTTTGCTGAGAACTTCTTTTCCCTAATCTTTCAGGCTGGATTTTTGGTTTGACTAAAATACACACAATTATAAATATTTAATCAATGCAAGAAGACTCATATAAAGTATACGTGAATATATACATACTTACCAGATTCTTTCTGAAATCTTTTTGAATATTCAAGTCCAAGAAGTTCTGCTATTTTTACCGGTTTAGCTCCTTCATATCCTGTAAAATGCAAACATGTTTATTTGAATTCTCAAGAAGAAGAAATAGGAAATGCATCCTTCAAACTACCTTTCTTTTTGGTCTCTGTTTGTACTAGTCTCGGATAGGATACGCTTTCCGTTATTCTTGTCAAGCTAACTGATTTAACTTTCTTCTTACCCTGTACACAAAATCTTAGTAACAATTGGATTGTAACGTTTTATTAAACTTTGATATAAAAGTTCTTATATTTGAAATGACAAAATAAATAAAAATTAAATATCTCTGTTATCAAAAAATCTTCACACATTAGATATTATAACATAAAAGATTTTCCATGAACTCGCAAATATCTGAACGTGAGAAGTAAGAAACTTGTATAAATTTCATATATAACGTCTGGTACATTCTTACTGTAGAATTAGATGTTTTAAGGAAATTCTCCATTTTTCTATTCTTGAATCAAAACCACCAAAACATTCGATGATATTCTGAAAAACGATGCCGTATTCTACTTTAAGTTAACGCACATTGCACGTGAATTGAAAGTACTGCATCGAGCGAGTTCGTTTTATTAAATAAAAAATAAATAGAAGTATTTAACTACAGTGAAAAACAAATCTGTGTAGAGTTCCCTACAGTTTCACACGCTTTCAGTTTCAAAGAGTTTCAAATCATTTCAAATATTGTAAGAAGTTTAACGGATTATAGTCATAAAGTATAATGCGGTAGATTCGTAAACGAACATAACGCATCTCGCGTTCGGGCGCATAGTGAATTTACACCAGTGAATCGTACAGTATCGACGATGAGAGTATGGAAATTGTGCGTACGTAATTCAAAAGCAACATTTTTCATTTCTCCCTGAAGATACTTGTCGTTAAAGTGAGAATTTTAAATCGTTTCGACGCTAGATAAACTATTACGTATCCGTATTAATGTTAGAACAACAAACGTAGTCAAAGCTACTGGATCCGAGTTCTTTCTAAAAATTTTCAAAGTCAATAGGAAAATCGTACAGTAGATATTTCACGTCTATCTCACAGAATATGAATTATTCTATTAATAATCTTTTTCACCTTTCTATTCCTCTTCTCTAATGTGCTTATTTAACATATTTAAATATAAGGGATTCAACGCAGCAATTCTAACGTCTTCTGTGATTGGTTCTCGTACCAAGTGACAATTGGCACATTGTATGTAAAAGTATCTCGAATATTTCTTATCTAAAGTTGGCTATACCTTGAAGCCGCGATTCGTCCACCATTTTGTTAAAATTTATTTCTAAATGTATCCCCTCCAAATTGAAAACAACCGAAGGTCGACGCTGTTCTCGATCTCGATAAAGTATTTTTGGTTAGGTTAATAGCTGTGTAGAAGATATTTAACAGTAAGTAAAACATTATGATCGTCGCAATTCGGATCGTTGTTGAGTCAAGATAGGAAATTCCAGTGGGTGCATGAACGTGGACTGCTTTAGCTTACTTCTCTAAAGTGTAATTGGACGGAAGGAGGCTTGGCATAAGAGAGGCTATGGCTACTACTTCGATCATATGTAAAATACTATTGTCCGATCGGCCACTCTTTGTTTTCCCTCGGCGTTTCATTTGCCACTCTGTTCGTTTGATTCGCTTATGCAAAACAATTTTACAGCCTGTAATGATCCTTATAACCTCTAAAGTCATAACCTATATGATATAACCTTAGACGTCAATATTTTAAATATTAGTCAATGGAAAAGAAAGTGCGAAACGTTCCGTGAACTCCGAGAAAATTCATTGCGAAGCGATTGGGATTTTTCGCTGGTATTTTATGCTTTTCTGTGTAGGATTAATTATATGATTTCATGCTGTAATGTTGAGTGTTACATTAACGGGGATTACTATTTATTTTCATAAATCGGTATTAAATGTAATTGTATGAAATTTATGGCAGTTGAAATAATATGTTGTATGGGAATCTAAACTCTTGCATATTGCTGTCGATTTCTGTTTTAACGAAATCATTTAACAAGGTTACTTTAATTCATGTTGTCAGCTTTTCTTTCTTTGTAACCCTAAATATGTGCGATTTACTTGTTTTCTTTTTGAGGGAATATTTAATGCATTAAAGTAATGAATATATAATGTAAGATTAATTGTATTTTCTATCTTAATTAATTAATTAATTTAATTTATGTGTGTTATGTTTGTATAACGAGTATTTTGTAAAATTTTCCCAATGTAAATATTGAATATTTTCGTAAATAACGATAGTCTGTGTTACATGTAGAAATGCACGGAAATTTAACAGAATTGTAAAGTAGAGTAAGTTATAATTAATAGGAGTATCAGGAATTTAAAATATTATTATGTTCCAGTGATTTCAGTGATAAAATAACTTCATATTGCAATAAAATGGATGCTGCTGGAGATCTGACATTACAATGGGTGGAGGAGGTAGGGAATGTAATCCACGAGGAGGTAATATGTGGGTTAGAGGCAGAGCTGGTCGCCCGAGAGGAAGAAGTTATCGGGGCTTGCGAGGAAGTGGCGGTTGAAGAGACAGTAGTAACCGTTCCACATGTTGCTTCTACGGCCGAGTCAGAAATATTAATGGTGCCTCAGGCCAGTGATATGGAATCTATTTATATAGTACCGCAAGACCAAGGACATGATTACTTGAACATACAAGTTACAGAGGAAGTAATTACAGACAACTGGGATAGATCTGGTCCAGATGATGGGTGAGTCTTTGATAAGACTTAATCATCGAGGAAATTAATATCGTTGGCTAAATTTCATCTTTTACAGGGTCGAAATTCCTGAAACAAAAGTGTCTCATGACAATTTGCTGGAGTACGATGACATGGAAATACCATTACCTATCGATCAAGATTCATATACAAACACTCGACCATATCCATGCGATTTTTGTAGTCGAAGGTTCAGGAAAAAAGCAAACTTAATGAACCACATGGTTGCGCATCAAACTGATCGACCTCACGGATGTAATTTATGTGGTGCACGTTATGCACGAAAATGTGATCTAATGAACCATTTGAAGATCCATGCATACGCACCATCCAGAGATGGTTTAGAGGACGATTTAAACGACGAAGATCCCTTGGCACCCGAAGAGGAGGAGTCTACCAAAGGTAGACGCAAAAAAGTCCAGTCGAGCGCGCCGAGAAAGCGCAAGAACAATGCAGCAATTTCGAAGCGTAACAGCGAAGATATTAAAATGGAAATGGGCAAGTACGTCAATAAATCTTACGATTACGTTGACGAGGATATGAGACTTTTGGAGGAAATGACTACTAGAAATTCTACACACAGTGGTAATTACGCATCGAGTTCAAGATGGAACGAACAAATATCACCGGTATCTGCCGAGCCACAAGCTCCAAGGTGGCCCATAACCGATCCAACAAAGCCATATGTATGCCAATATTGCGGCGTAGGTTTTGCCAGGGAAAAGGCACTCGCATCTCACTCGCGCATTCACGGTGGCGATAGCCCCTTCGAATGCACTTCTTGCGGTGATATGTTCTGGGATGTTAATAGTTTGAGGGAACACGTGCGCATGAAACACGGAGGTGCTGTACAATCAGACAATGAGGAATACGATAACGATGCCACTTATACAGGTGACGAAAGATTCGGTGAATTCTACTGCAATACATGTGGCGTTCCTTTCCAACGTCTGGATCTACTGAAACGTCATCAAAAGTAAGAACAGCAAGTTTGAAATAAAAATGTAGCCCATTCTGATGCAGTTATGGATGAATTAAAAATTTCCATTTTTTCTTTTCGATATTATGCAGATTTGCAAACAAACTTGATTGCATTGTGATATTAATTTTCATGTTGATTACATTAGGCTTCACATTAAGCAAGAAGTAGATACTGTGGAAGGTTCCAGTCAACATCACGTTTGCAATGTTTGCGGCGAATGGTTCGAAGAAGCTTTAGCATTACTAGCACATGCTGAACTTCATGCTAGGTACTGTTTATAGAAATTGGAACTATAAGTATCAAATTTTACTAGGTGTTCGAATGTTCCTCTTAATACTTTGCATAGAAACTTGTCGATTCGTCAAAAAGAACTTTTAACATTTCATTTAGATCACCTAGCCGCCGTTGCTTGCTATGCGGAGAAAGATGTCGCGATGATGCCGAGGTTGCGGAACACGTTCGGCAAAATCACGCAGAGGATGCTCCACCAAATACTTGTACTCTTTGTGGTAAAACTTGTAAAGACAAACGCAGCTTATTAAAGCATTCGTGGGTGCATAATGTCGATAAGACATTCGGCTGTACAAAGTGTGGAAAACGTTTTCACAGCAAAGCAAGATTACGGAGGTATTCATCGAATATCCATTTTTTTAAATTTATAATCAAGTACTTATTACTAATTTATCGTATTATCCTTTAGACACATGGTATCCCATCGCAATAAAATGGTAGCTTGCGACGAATGCGGCGAAGAATTTCCCGATGGTAGAGCACTCGTCAGCCATCGTCACTCGCATAATAAAGATTTGGGCGGCCGTTCGTTTCCGTGTCGAGAATGTGGAAAGACATTTGGAAGTCGTAGCTCCCAGCAAATTCACATACGTATTCATACAGGCGAGAGGCCGTATGGCTGTCGGTTTTGTTGGAAAGCTTTTGCCGATGGTGGTACTTTGAGAAAACACGAACGTATCCATACAGGCGAAAAACCGTACGGATGCGCGATATGTCCTCGTGCTTTCAATCAAAGAGTAAGTACTGATTTTTAGGAATAGTGCATTATAAGATGCATTACAGCACGTGTCAAGCTAATTCGGTCATTACACGTTTACTTTTAATCTAGGTTGTTCTCAGAGAACACGTCCGTGCTCACCATTCAGCACCAGATCCTAAGTGCGTAGGCAGCATTACTCCATATCTGTGTAAAGTATGTGGTGATGCATATGGGACATCGGAGGAGATTGTGGCTCATATCGTGCAACATTGTGACGATAATACAGCACTGAGACGTCAGCCACAAACCGGGCCACGTAAATATAAAAGAAGACGTAAACTCAAACCACACGAGACGAACACCATGCTGCGAATGACCGATCAGTATGATATGCTCGAGGCTGGTTCCGATTCGGATGATAACACGAAGAGAAAGTTAGGCAGGAAGAACAAGCAGCACCGTTCGAACGTCGAGGAAGGTTATCAGAATGTCCTGAAGAGCTTCGAAAGTTCATTACAGAATATAAATTCGATTGTTAGTAATTCGAAGTTAAATCCAGGTAAATCGAAGCTTTCGAAGAAGAAGTTGAGAAAGGAGGACAAGAAAAACGAGGCTCAAGCTTCCTGTCAACCAGGTAGACCAAAAATGATACACACGCAGAAGACTAGAGTGCCTGTTGAGATAGGTAGTGACGGAGTTAAGAAAGGACAAAAGACAAAGACTATGGTAACAAGGACACCTAAAGTGATGCCAAATGAACATAAATTAGGTATCTTTCCGGGCGGTGAGAGAAATAGGCCGAGGACAAAGAACGTTAGTTATCACATTGAGGGGAAACTTCAGCCAACACCAGCAACATTCCCAAAGCCAAAGGAAGAATTTCCGAAATCTGCGACACCGGCACATCATCAGTTACCATTGTCTCATGTGAAGATTGAGCCGGATTTGCACAGAGGTACCAGCAATAATCATAGAAATAATAATGGCAATATTCTTGCCGTTAACAACGATAAGATCGAGCCGACTCCTAAGAAGAAATCAGGCGTGATGAAAAAGATAAAGAAGCAGAAACTCGTGAAGCAAGAAATATTGGAAGACGTGGAGATGCGTAATAATAATAATACGGAGAACACAAATTCCGCTGGATTAATGGAACACGCTGTGGATGGTACCCATTTAGAGGTAGCATTTGAGGCGAGTGTTACCACCAAGGATGACAGTATGCTTTCCGATGGTGGTGAAGTAAATAATACCGGGAACGTTGGTACTGGAAATGTAAAACTTAGTGTGAAGGTTGAATCAGCACCTCAGCGGATGTTGGCTGTTCATAGTGTTATAACACCTGTGGACGATATTCCAGAAACAATAATACCAGATGCTGTTGAATATACATGTGAGATGTGCTCCGCAGTATTCTCCAGCCGTGCAGAATTATTGGTGCATGTTCCGATACACATTTGATTTAATTTGTTTGATGAAATTAAAAGGAAAGGTATGCGAATTTGTTCTTATTCCTAAGCATATTTCTTTAATTAAGCAATATTTTAACATGATCAATGAAAAAAAAAGAAGTTTATACATGTTTCATTTGAAATTGGCTTTGCGTTATCGTTGCCAACCAGAAATATCCTCTACTCGTTGCTCTATGAAGTGATAGAAGATCTTTGTGTTTCGAATATTTTCAAAGTTTTATGCTGCCTCTTGAGTTTATTGCGGTCATTCTATTGATACGTATAGGAGAAAACTTTCGAACGCAGTCCATGGTCTCAAAGCAAGCAAACAAACAATATCACGCCCCTTTTTATACTACTCGTGTTTCTATGTACATGTATATTATAAAAGAAACAACAAAAAAATTAATTACAAGAAAAGAGAAGCGCGTGTCATCCGGTTCAAAAATTCACGATAGAAAGGAAAACAAACGGGAAGTGTTTAAAGTATTTTATACGTTTTCAATGGTTAAAATTCAATGCCCCTGGTGAGAAGGAATGAAAGAGATACTTCAGACTTTACCAATTTGCCACGAATTTAATGAGTAGACGAAGGAAGAGATAAAGTGACGGGAGCAGAAATGGGAAACACTTTTCTGTATGTACAATACTAAATCATTCTAAAATATTGATGCGAGTGTGTTCTGTAATATTATCCATTTATATAAATTAAATTTATTTTGTACATTTGCTTTTAGCTCCTAAGCGATCGAAACGAGCGACGAATTGAATTTATTATAGTAGGATACTTTCTGTGTTACGTGAACATCTGTCTCGGGGGATTGTTTCTCGTAAATTTTTATACACTTAGCGATCCTTCGAGTACTCGAAAAATCAAGAACGCAAAGGAAATCACCAGAAACTGATGATTTTTATCTGAGTATGATTGATAAATTCATTTAATTACAAAAAAAAACAGGCATACGTTTTAAATTGCTTGACTTACGTTTGAAAGTTAGTTTTTGAAGGAAGGCACTCAAAGTTTGCGCCAGTTTATTCCAAGCGGAAGAATCTTGATCTTAAAAAACCTTATAACGTATGTTGCACACAAACACACACACACAGATACACACATGTTGCACAGTGAATTCTTTGATAAAGAATTTGATTCTCGTTACAAATAATTTTTCCTGTTTTCATGAAGTGCAAAAGTTTATTGTTTCTTAATTGGTAATTTAAACCTACGATGAAGACATAAGTTTATTATTGTAGTACACCTTGTTTATACTAACATATCCAATGGTTCTGCCAAATTTAATCGCAGAGCTGTTTCATTGAATTTGATATTGTAAATGACGAATTGTATCAAATACTACGTGTAGAATTTTATGGATGAAGAAACAATTAAAAACAATTAAAATTTGAAATTCTTTACTTTGTATGCTCATAAATTGAATATATAATTTTACATTTTAAAAACTAAGATTGAAAATTTATTTACTTTAATGTGTGTATATATATACACATAAATTTATTTAGTTTAATGTGTGTATATATATACGTATAAAAGTATATATGTATATACATAAAAAAATAAATATATGTATATATTTTTAATAAGTTTTAGATTTGTATACTTGCGTTAACTTTCAATTACATTGTTTTATGTTAGAAAGGATACTTCGAACTAATATAATCATAATTCACATATGTAAAAAGGTTCATTATCCTTTATGTATAGTAATCTTACCGCATTGTCTATGTTTGAAGAAGCAATCAAGGCTTACATTTTTCTCGGTGTGCTGTCGTACTGCACCATCGAATACTACCAAGTAGTATCAATTGTAATATACGCTAAAAACGTTTCATTAATCTTGTTTATGTTTAAATAAACACATAAACATGTTAAATCAGGTTGATACTAGTTTATGTTCATATCCGAAGATCTCCAATTGTTTCGGTTTCCATGAAGTTTCTTGTACGTAATATCGTATCATGTTCTTACAAAGATGTATCGACAAAAGAAATTTCAGCATTTATTTTCCATTTGTAAAGGAAAGCCTTACAAACCTCGATTAGACAATTAAACTTTCTTCTAATAATTCGGAGCAATGAAACTCTTAGCATTATCTCGGATTTTAGATATTGTTTTTAACTCTTACGTTTGAAAAATGCAGCTGTTGAGATATCTTTTTATTACAAATTAAAAAATCATTAGGTTTCTCGTGCAAACTCCTAGATTTTTCAATTTACAAAATTCATAATATACGTTAAAGCCTTGCCTTTCAAGTGCATACAAGTATTAATCCAAATTCGTGCAAAGGCGTCACATTGTTCCAGATATTGTGAAACCATAAAATTCAACACTGTATAAGTAAAAGATTTTATTTGAAATTTATCATTAGCATCGTAGAATTTATCTAGGACGTACATGCTGTACAGTGAAAAATTTCTTTCGTTGTTCCAATATGTCTAATGCAATCAAATAACACGACACTTCTTTGAAGATCAAGCAAATCGAAAGAATTTTCAAGTAAATTTTCAGTTTTGTGGAATACGTATACGCAAATATGTGTATTCTAAATTAAAATTAATTATTGTGCTCCGACAGCATTACGCCAAGGCAATCAATCAAAAAGCAGTGTGTGCCCTATTTTTCTAGCCGAGATATTTTAAATATAAAAGAATAATTCTGATACATATTTCTAGCATTTTGGAAAGGAAAAGTGATACATATATATATATATATATATTTTTTTTTTATTATTTGACGTCTTTGGTCCATGATCTATAAAGTATGGCGTGTAGTGCCTGTTGCCAGCTTATTTCTATATTTTTTTTGTAAAAAATTAATTGATGTTCCGAGCGTTAATCGAGAAAAGTGAAAGATAAGAAATTTTTAAATTTTCTATATCATTTTCTACGGGAAATACATTATACGCGATAATGATTTCAAATTGCGCTAATTAAAGTTTGTACATGGGGCAGCATCTTTAAAACTTTGTAATTCTTATGTAAATAATATTGAGATAATAATCAATCTGATCAGCGTGTAATTGTGTTAGGTATTTGTGATAATATTATCACTAAGCTTATAATGGAAATTCATTAAATCATCGGGCTTTATAAAGTTTCAAAGTTGTTACACGTAGAATTTAAACGAAGGAAACTGACTATACGACCAATGTAAAGTAAAAAGAACTTTTTCGGGCAAAGTATATGTAAATAGGTATATATATAAATATATTTACATAAGAGATTTCGCAAAAAGGATTTAGAAACTGATTCATATATATATGTATGTATGTATGTATTAATGTACAAATGATTTTCATCTTGGCGATTACGTCGTTGCGCAGTTACATTCCCGTTTGACTGTAGCTTTAAAATGTTCTTTTTAAGCGTCGCAAGACGGAATTTCTAAATTTATTTAGTTAACGCGTGCATAGAGCAGCCAGTGCGGGTGGCAATAAATAGAACACTACAAGGATAGTCATAAGAGAAAACGTAAACAGGGAAGCAAATGTAAGAGAACATGTACACAAATTCGTTTGTTTCGACCGCAAGATACGTCAGATCGCATGTAAGTATCCGTGGCTTCTTTCTAACGATAAGTGAAATAACGAAACACAATTAGTCTATCGTATATCCCAAATGTGTTGCATGATAAGATTTTAAACAGTTTGAAGAATTCTGATTATACGTATATTACTTCAGTTGTATACTAAGCTCTATGAAAAATGTATAGATTTTTAAGAACTAATTACAAATTAGAATTGTCATTGATGGGCGTTTTATATTCGCCTAGGTATATATATAAATAAATATATATAATTACACATATATGTATAAGTAGCGAAGAGAAAAAAGAAAAGGAAGGAAACTGTATATAACATTACTTTTGAATATGGTACAGTGGTTTACTGTTAATCGTAGTTGTATTCTTTTTTTTTTTTTTAAATAAATCATCGATAGTTACGAAAAGTATGATTACCCACACCCGCACAAAGTCACGGATAATTCGATATGAAGTATGTCCGCGAAGAACTTCGCGTACAAATTGTAAATATTATATTCAGTCTCGTATTTCATGGAATTTCGGACGCTCTAGAAAAATGGATCATTCGTAAAAACGGAATTGCAATTCCATGTACATTTTCATTGTCAATTCTGTGCTCGAGGCAAAATCAGAACGCAGATACATGTTTATAGATGTACCAAATAATTGTCGTACCGTTTCGATAATTACATTAAATGGAAAGTGCGAGGAAAGGTCTATTTTCTTTCCGCTCGTGAAAAAATTGAGCGAGGTATAAAATGCGGTATTAAAAAAAAGGAAGAATATTATGTAAATGAATAGTAGTTGCATATAACTTGACTTTACACTATGCAAAGTTTTCAAACTTTATATAATTAAAATTATATTAGTAGGGTAATAAAGATGTTTTCACCATTCGTAAAAATCTGTATAATAATAATGATGTTTAAGCTAAGAGCAGATAAATAATTTAAGATACTGTATCTTTGACTAGGGAATAAAGTCACAAATACCATAAATCTCTTTTTCAAACCCCATACATATAACTGAGATTATTATCAATGAAGCACCAACTAAGCTAGTGGACGTTGGTTGTTCTCCAAAGAAATATACTTGTATAATGTATGCCAAAATTATATCCAACGATCTAGTTACCGATACTTTGCCCGCACCTTCTATTTTTAATGCTTTTGTCACTAATACCTGACCACATAATCCTGTCAATGCCACTAACACTATTAGTCCCCAAGTGACCCAGTCGTGCGGAAATTTCAGCTTTTGCTCATGACCATCTGCTACAGCAAAGAAAAATACTACTGCAGTGATGAGCGACCACGAAGACAGGTTGAAGACTACTACAGAATAATGAATTTCTGAGCACTTCCTCATGACCACTATGTTCAACGCAGTAAATAAAGTAGCTAGAAGAGCACATATGTATCCCACAATATTGTATGGTTCAGTCTTATGTACCTGAAATAGTATAATCTATATGGTAGTATACTTCTCTATGCCAGAAAGGATATATAGATTTTTTACCTGAAATATGAAGGGTGGTCTAGCAACAAAAACGACTCCAGTAAAAAGTGCACATACAACTATTAGGCGTAGCAAACCACACGGTTCCTTCAGGAAAATGAAGGATAATGCAATGACGATCACTGGAGAACTGAATATAATTGTAGTAGCATCTCCCAAGGGTAATTTTCGGAAGCTATAGTACAAGAGCGAAAGGGTCATACCACCCACTATTCCCTGGAAAATAGAGACGTTCATGAAAGTTTATTCGTATACCTCCTTACATTTCTATTCCATTAAAATCAATGATATTATAAGGAACCACATGAGAAATAAAATATCTCCAATTATTTTACCTGAAGATGAACAAGCAATCTTTGATCCTTCGGACCAAAAAGATTTTTAGAAGCTCTAATCGCTACTGCAGCCATAACTAACATTTGCAGGATGGCTCTGATAATCAGCAATATCATAGGGTCTACATTTCGCACTGCCTTCACTAACGCAGCACTAATAGTAAAGAATGTACCTGATATAAATGCCAGAAATATGCCAAACCATTTTGTACCCTCATTGTAGATTTGAGCATTACTTGCGAACTGCTCTGTATAATCGTACGCCGGGTGTATACTATTATATGAAGTCGTAGATTCAATGTTGAACTTCATTATTCGAATAGCTTGAAGAACAAACGATACACTGTTAAAACGAACCGAGATAGAGTACTTTGCGATGTACTACAACCGTTTACCGGTTAACGCATCTGCTGCCCGATAGAATTAACATCAGGCTTTGCACGTCAGACAGCTTATTAGGGATTAATGACAGAAGGGAGATTTGGAAAATGTAACAGCTATATGATCGAGACCAGAGCGATCGCAACATATTAAATAGAACGTGAAACTTCAGCAAATGATGAAATATAAACACGACACTGAAAGGAGATAAAACCTGTTACCAAGATTACGTGGAAATGCATAAACATATTCAATCGGATCTTGTATAATGTATATTTGAGATTTTTATTTAGATGCATTTGACGTCCATAATAAATTGACGCTAGACGTAAACGGAGCGATTCTAGTATTATTATATAATTGAAAACTTATAGTTGAACTTCACGGCGTAACATATTAATTGTCTAGTATTTTTGCATAATTCCTCATGTCCTTCCTTATGTTTGTTTTCCCTCTATACTCCTCTAACAAGGTGTACTAAAAAAAGAAGAAAAATAGATGTTTTTCTGATGGCTATAAACTTTTTCGAGGCATAAACAACGTGTGAATTTTAAAAAATTTATTTATACAACTACTTGTGCATTGTGCAAGGGTTTGCTTACTTGTACATTTTGATACGTATGTACACGATTATATGCAAGATGTAATTAGTCTTTTCCAAAGGATACTGCGTTTGCCGGCTTGTCTACGCGATATAAAGACGTGCCCAGGTTGAAGTACCCCAAATATTCAATTGTTTCCGGAGTCGTATCAATATGATAATGACCACCTTCTCCATGATGAGAGAAGCTATGGAAATGTTGGACACGAAGATCCAGATCCTAAAAGAATAATATACGATTAAATGAATCATATAACATAGAGCTATATATGTACACATACAGATGTATATACATTTTAATGTTTTACTCACGCTTTCGGAGCTGACAAATGTTCCGACGGCGATCAGGGGTGTCGACATATTATAAAAACGCAACCATTCATTCAATTTTTTCTCGGAAGTAAGAGGCGTGGTTGAGAAATCCCTCATAATGTGTTGTTTAACTTTACCATCGCCCATTAAGAAAGTTCCGCCTAAACCTGTGAATGAAAATTAACGATGTTTTATACATGAATGTTTGATATCTATTGCATACAAAATGTACTCACCGACAAGATCGTCTTTGTATCGCTGCGCGATGGCTTTCTGCATAGACGCGATAAAATCATCCGTGCCGGTACGTTTCTTGGCATGTACTTTTATCACTTTCCCGGGTTTACCTTCGCTAGCAAACAAATTTGCGAGAAGTGCAAACCTTGTTTCATTAGCGGGTAAAGTTTGGAGGACGCAATTTTCATTTTTTGTATCTACCGACGCAATACGACTTCCCGGTGTTGTTTCTGCCGGCGAGATGATCGTGTTCATCATAAGCTGAAATTAAATATATGCAACTAAATTGTTCTAGTATAATATAGCTTCTGAGTTGTATGTTAACGTTCATACCTCGCAGTTGCGAGTTAAGAAAGGCCATGGCCCTGCACCTGCTCCAATAACAAAGGACTTTTCGGATAATTTCAAGTGCTTCACTAATGTTTCAATGTCATATACTTTATCCCTCTGTACAGTAGGAAGAAGGAAAGATGGACCACCAATTTCCAAAACTGTTGCAGATCCTCCTAGTCCTGAATTTTTAATGTAACATATTAATACAATTACAAGTTCTTGCCATACCGATCAATTGCTATGAGATACCATTACATGTAAAACTTTTTACCTGGGGCAGCAAGCGTAAAAGGTTCTTGAGTCAGGTCTGGACAGTCCACTATTTCCACTTGGACTTCATTAAAGTTATTCATCAATCCTTCCTTCAACACTGTTAACAAAACCATGTTATTCTATGTATTGTACTCATTTAGCTTGATATTACTCAATCATTACCATTCTGTACTTCGTCAAGGGCAGGAACATGTAGCTGCCTTTTTACGATGTTTAGTTGACTTATCTCCAAGGTAGTCATAGTGATTGATCTATCGATGCAAGATGATATTGCAAAATCAGTGCAACAGCACAAAAATGCAAAGTGATAAAAAGATCTTCTCAACATATGTCCGCTATAAAGTACTTTTCTCAAATGCAAAGAATATTTTACTTTAGAAGAGCCAAATAGTGTGGCAATTACAAATAGCACCTTATGGCTTTAAATTGCAAAAGCAATGGAAAAGTACTTTGACAATAACTTAGAAATATTAACACAAGCGATAATACCAGATGTTGTCCGTGGCTTATAATAGACTGTGCGTTCTCTTTTCGAATGTTTCCTTTCCAAAATGATTTCCTACGCCGTTTGCGATCGGTAGAAAGACTGATGGAACTTCGGATAGACATTGCTTTTAAAGTCTCCTTTTATCTAATCACATACGACCATTACCGTGTTACCGTTCGACCCTATGTCGTAATAACGGATAAATTTCTATGTATTACAGTTATATTGCTGTATTAGTATTTAAAGCTATCAGCACGTGATAGAAATATTTGAAAATGAGACTCTGGCGAGATTGAATCTATCCTTAATTAGTGTAGTCATTTGTAAAAGCAACACTGGCGATAAATAAACATCGTAGCGTTGCGATGTAAATCAATAATTTTAATGAATTTCATTTTATTCTTTATTAATAGATGCGCTTCATATAATTGGCGACAAATAATTATGAATGAAGGGTATTTATTAAAATATTTGGAATTACACATTGAACGTACATAAGTAGGTGTTTCTATAGTGCATGGAGGTGTAATTGTATCAGTTAATTGAAAGATATGAAATTAAAAAATTATATTGAGCTATCTATTTTAGAGCAACGCCGATAAAATTACAAATCAGTGTTTGTTTTACTTAGAGATTGATAAATAAGATAATACGTCAAATCATTTTTATCGACGTTAACAAATTTTTTGTTTTTAAGTGCATCTCAGTTTCAACAGATGGTGCTGTGGCGCAGTGAAGAGCAGTCACTGTTTGAATTTTAAAAAGTGCGGCAAAATTATTCAAAATTGTATCATTACAATTATTGTCTCGCAGTCGTCAATTAATTTGACATATATAATTAATGAAATATCATTGAGATAGTAAGAAACAACTAGGTATCGTCAAGATAATTTTTTATTTATTAATTTTGTATCGAATTTCGATATATCGATAATCGAATTTCGAGATATCGATAGCTGAATTTCGATATATCGATAGTCGAATTTCGATATATCGATAATCGAATTTCGAGATATCGATAGTCGAATTTCGATATATCGATAGTCGATTTTCGATATATCGATAGTCGAATTTCGAGATATCGATAATCGAATTTCGAGATATCGATAGTCGAAGTTCGAGATATCGATAATCGAATTTCGATATATCGATAGTCGATTTTCGATATATCGATAATCGAATTTCGAGATATCGATAGTCGAATTTCGATATATCGATAATCGAATTTCGAGATATCGATAGTCGAATTTCGATATATCGATAATCGAACTTCGAGATATCGATAGTCGAATTTCGATATATCGATAATCGATTTTCGAGATATCGATAATCGAAGTTCGAGATATCGATAGTCGAAGTTCGAGATATCGATAGTCGAATTTCGAGATATCGATAATCGAATTTCGATATATCGATAATCGAATTTCGAGATATCGATAGTCGAAGTTCGAGATATCGATAATCGAATTTCGATATATCGATAATCGAATTTCGAGATATCGATAGTCTAATTTCGAGATATCGATATGTAGGGCCGAGAATCGAGAGAAAAACGGACGGTAAACTCGACAACCTGTACGTCGCCGGATAATCGTATGAACATAATCCAACGTAATGCGAAGTCCGTGCAAAATATATTTTCATTTTATTATTTAATTTAATTTTAATTTAATTTAACTAAAGGGCAATTTGCTCGTTAATAAAGAATAATAATAATTAAAAATACGATACTTTCGGTCGCTCAATAGTAGCATACATTCCCGCGCAAATGATCGACATCGAATGGAGCATAGGGGGAGAATCGATCACTCAATTCTCGAATCGATTCGAGTAATCGAATCGAAATATGAATGGTACAGTGGCGGAAGATCTCACTGGTCTTTTTCAATCGATTAAAAAAAAACTATTCAAATGTTTTTCTCTTATCGTTTCACGTTCGTTTCGAAATATACTTCAATTTCTGCAAGGAGCATGGTTGAAAAATGAACTACAAACACGACGAAGGTTGAAAAGTGTGATGAATGGTGTTCCGATCAGGTAATTCTAACGTCAAACAGAAAACTGATGCAACGCTTCTCTTTTTTAAGGGGTTAATAAAAAAAACAATCAAATACTTTTTCTTCTATCGTTTCGCACACGTTTTGAAATATACTACGATTTTTGCGAGGAGTTTGGTGGAAAAACGAACCATAGACACGAGAGACAGTGAAAAGGGGGTTGAAAGGTTTCGATGATCAGTAGAGCTTGTCGTGGATGCGCATTGGGCGTCGAAGGAGCCGACGGAGAGCTTCTCTCTCGTGTGTCGACGCCGACGTTCCTGGATCACATCGTCAGTATGCGGTCGCGCATTCCATGCGGGAACACCTGTTTGCTCTCCTGACTTCTTCCATTGCCATCTTCGTTGCAAAACATGCAAAGTATTTCGTTTCCCGACAATATTTCTCCCGTCAAAGCAGAAGATCAAATATATTTGACCGCAGACAGAAGTTGATTTTATCGCTCGAACGAAAGAGTGAGCAATTATTCGAAGGTATATCGATAGAAAGAATCATCGAATACCGTTATCCTTCGTGGAGGAGATCTTTGCGAGATTGAAACAGAGGCTCTCGAGGGTGGTTCGAAAAAGCGAATAGAAAACCTTGTTTTAATTGTATCGAAATACGAAAGGCTAATACATCTTAATCTTCGTTTGAAATATCGTATAAGGATAAGTACGAAAAAAAGCGGTGAGAAGGAAGGAGAGTCAAAAGGTTCAAGAATTCGAGTGTCAAGTATTTCGGCGACGAACGACAGAGAGGAAAAGAGGACAGATACATCGGTAGTTTCGTGCACTCGCGCTATTAAAGAGACGATAAGGAGAGCAAGGGATCATTAAGCGGGGAAAGAGAGACGGAAGCAGAGGAAAGGAAAGAAAGAGAGGAAGAGATAAAGAAAAGGAGAAAGAGCAAAGGAGACGGAGAGTTTATCCGTGCGTGAGGAACGTCCTCGTGACTTCAACCACGTGTCTTTCGTGGTCCTCGTTTAAACACGCGTAAGAGCAATTTTCTCTATTGACGTACATCCCGGTTTATTCGTGTATCGACGAACACTTCTCTCTCTTTCTTTGGCATGCAGAATTTTACGGAATTCGTACGTCGATCGATCACGGCATGCCATCATATTTCAATCGGATCTGTATCGATCGCATGCTCCTTTCACGAGATCGATGTAAAATTGATTTAATGTCCTCTCATCACTCATCCTTCAATCTTCTTCGACATTTACTTCACATTTTCAATCCCTTCATATTTTGCATGCAACTGGGATATGTGTATTACGATATTCGAGTAGGATTTTAGGATTTTGCATGTTTTATTCAACAAATGTTACGAACGTTTCAGCAAACACGATTGTCTTCCTTTTCTATCCGAAATTTAAAGAATTTAAAGTTCATTCGGAAGTAAAATGGGGAAGTTGTTTCTCCGTTTGTCGATCGATACGGACAGATATTGCAATTTAAATCTGTTGAGATGTATTGTGAAAAATATCGATGAAGTTTGTACATTAATTAGTTATAACGTAATTGGAATTTTTGAACGACACGCGAAGGTATCGATGATATTGTCAATTGCTTTCTATTTGTTTCCGTAAATGGCCTATTGATTTTTCCAATCAGCCTCGCTTGTGTCAAGTTATTTCGATGTTGCTTCATATTTTTCACAGTGCCGTGCGATTAAAATGTATAATTTATTTCACATAAACCTTGTTAGATACATTTATACATGTATCTTTTTGGAAACCCCATATCGTCAGGTACAACACAGTTACTCATTTAACACAAAAAGTCCTTTCTTTTCAACCCAAACGCTTACTTTACGTTCTAAGACGTTACATTTAAGTGTCATTTAACTTCAGTTGAGCGAGGTTACGCCACAGTTAATAGCATTTTAGTACAAAGGTACTAGAATGCAGGTGATCCTCAATCTCCATAATAGCAAACTCTCAACTGACCCAGAATTAATCCATTTCCTTTCCACCATCGAATCATAATCTCGAAAATATCTCAGGATATTCGTTGAAATCGTGAAATCGAAGCGAACCATATTACTTATAAGAGAAGAATAAAAGAACGGAGAGAGAGAGAGGGAGAGAGCGAGAGAACACAAGTACCATTTTATCTGATATTCGCAGAGAAGGCAGGTTCTTAACGCACGGTACATACGTAAGATTGCAGCGGTCGTACATTTGTAGTCGCTTGCCATTGAGATGGTTTTATGGTAGCCCCTTCCCCGTATATCTTTATATCGAGACTGAATGGACAGAGAGAGCAGCCTCCTCTATGAGATAATACGCCTGGTTGTGCCGAAGCCATTCAGGCCCGAAGTCGGATCCATCGAATCGCGAGAGATCGCGCGAGGTGAGGGTGGACTATCGTGGCCCCTGCAGTCATGCTCACCATACAAAGCGAGTGAGTATATCGGTTTGCATGCGATTCTAAGTAGCTGCGATCGGCGTTCGGATCTCGAATCGGATCTACATGTATTCACGTTACATGCTTTCCCGCGTTTTCGAGCTTTACCGAGGGAAATTATCGGCTATGCTGATGCTTGCCTATTCTTCGAGCTTCTTGCAGTGCTCCTTTCGAGAGAGGTCAGAAAGGTTATAGGGCAATCGGTCTCGCAAGTGGATCGGATATTAGGTATTGGATGAGGGTAACTTTTCTAAGGGACATTAGTTCTTGGACTTTTCTAACGCAGTCTTTTGCCTTAGAGCTTTTCCTTCATTATTTCGTCTTTTATCGATGGAGATTTTTGCGTTAATGTTTTTTGGAGGACGGTAAATTCTCTGTATCGAATTAACCCTTTGACCTATCACTTTCCCGGCCGAAAGGTGAAACAGAATTGTAGTAGCTGATGGTCGTCAACTTTTCTGAAGCTGTTACCTTGTTAATGCAATAACTACGTAGGCTACGTAATTGATAAAATCTAAAATCAATTCAACGTCTTGATCACTTCTCCATTTCTCTTCCCCTAAAGTACTTATTAGATATATTTAAATATAATAGACATAACGCCGGTTATTATTGTTCTAGGTATTTTCAATTCATCACGAGTTATCATAGGGCAAGGGGTTAAATGACACACTTTCTTCTTTTTTTTTTCTTTAACGCTACAATCCAATTAGCACGAGAGAATAACTGAATATAGGTAATCAGGGATTTTTCACGCTTTTACATCGATGCTTCCAAAAGTAACGCTTTGTAATTTCGAAGTCTATTAGTTTACGGTATTACGGATCATTTAGGGTTCGGATAATCTCACATGAGCGCACGGTACGTGGGTAGCGTCGTAAACGGAGACCTCAGGGTTTCCCAATAATAATAATCATGCTATTTCTAATAGGGCGGTTTCCCACATATTGGAAGCACACTTATTACCATGAAACGATTGTAATTCAATTGCATCGCTTCCCTTCCGGTGACCAAGGCTATTCCGCCGACAAACAATAGAGTAATTATGCATTTATTAAGTTAACCTATCAGGAAGTATGGTGCTCTATGCTATATCACAAGGGACATAGTATACGTGGTACTTTTCTTCATGGGAAACCACTTTTAAGTGGAACCTCCTGGAAGATGTTTAGTCTCTTCAACGTTCACTCGCCGTTGGTCATAGTAGATTCTATAAAAAGATTCTGATTTTCATCGATCATCCATTATTAGCAGCCAGGGACGAGGAAGGGTGTGTTTGCTTCTAAAAGAAAGAGCCCTCGCTTTCAGGGAGACGAGAAGTTTAAAAAGTAGGGAACAAGAAACAAGAGAATAGGGGAAGAACGATTAGAAAAAGACACTTTAATGATACAATTTTTCCTCAAACAACAATGGCAATGCACCTAGATCGTCGGAGTTTTATAAGTTCTCGAAAATTCCAAGTTCAAATCTTCCTTCAACTTAATTTCAACCCCTTCAATTTTTTTCTCCCAATAATATTTTCAATAACCCATTTCGGTAAATCACGTAAAAAAGAACCCTAATATTGAATAAATATAATAAAGTCCGGAAAAAAGAAAGTTGTCTCTTTGGAAACGGCGGCCGCCGCGATGGCTGCCTGCCACCCTCTCAGCGAACAACGTGCATTTCCTTTGTATCTCCTGTAGTAACACGGTAATAAACCACTACAGAGGAGAAGCATATAATCTAATGGCGCGTTGCCTTCTGCGACAAGTATGGGACAGTTAGAGGGACGGCTCTCGGCAACAGTGCAACCTCCTTTCCTCCTCCCGCCCTCGGCATCCCGTCCCTCTGTGGCTCATTAATTGCACCGTGCTCTCGGCTCGCATCGCAGCGTTATTCCGATCGTCGAAGCGGCAGCAAACAGCCCGGAGGGATGGAGGAGAAAAACAGTATATAATATATACCTAATACATATATAAATGTATATGTATATATACAAGAACAGGCCGTGTCTGCTCTCTGGCCTCGTCGAAATAAGCGTCCTTCGATATGCACGCGTTCGATACCACGAATACCGCGAATAATAATGGACTTTGACTTTGCGGCATGACCAGATGGAGACTGGATTGTGCTCTTCGATTCGGACGATGTGGAATAGACTACTGTCGCTAATTACTGATAACAAGCTTATCGATTACTTTCGGAAGTCGGTAGAGAGATAATTTTTCGTGCCTGGACATAATCGCAGAGCGAAAAATTGCAAAGAGGTGGGATTCGTTCTTGATATTTTCAGACAATTGTATTCGCACCTAAATCAGTCCCTACTTTATCACCGTTAAACGTTGTTAACGACTTGCGGGTGCTTTGTTGATGCACTGTGTAATTTCTAAGTGCGATACAACATGTAGAAATATTCTACCATTTTTTATCTCCATCGCTCCTCTTCGTCAGAGAGATCTATTTGGATGAACCCGATAATTCTATTATTTTTCAATCTCTATCCTCACTCGCACCTCTACGCTTCACAATCATCCGTATTTATCCGATATGAGAGCAGCACTGTCATCAATCTCTGAAAATTAATTAACACCGTGCGACTACAATTTAGTTCATTCTAAGGCGTGCTCCAAGTGTTGAAACACGTGCAACCTTCTCCCTCGGCACCTATAAAGGAAAATTTCTTCCAGCATCGTTGGCATTCACGCCTTAGCTTTTTTTCCAATAGAAACGCTTCAAGGCGGCTCGAAAGTATCGATCAAGTTGCCTTCGTTCATATTCGTATATCGTGCTCGTCACTCTTGTCAGTTCACCCATGAAACGAGCTCTCAAATTCAAACTACCTACAGTCAGAGTGTACCTCGTCTTGGATTTACATTGGATTCTATTCGTGCTCCTCGATCTTATCGATTTCACGCATTTTCATTCGGAATTCTCCCTGCAAGAGGAAGCAATCTCGAGCGAGAAGGGGAGACTTTGGATTGTCCTCACTTTTCCCTTCCTTCGTGTCTTTCTAGTCGCTGACGTTATCCCCGCGGGCGGAAGAGTTTGTGTTTAGACAGACAGACAGTTGTTTCTTCTTTTCTATTTTTTACCTTTAACTGTTAATACACTGACAAGTTAAGTTCGAGGACTGAGACACTCCGATTTGGATGAAACTTTGCACAAATTATGAGATCTGTCTCTGAAGATTCGCTTCGATTTTTCGTTTCCACTTTCAACTTGGAGGGAAATATCAAGGAAGACCCCGCTTTAAGGGTGGTCCTATCCGTCTCCTGCCTGTTTTAAGTGACTGTTGAATCACAGAGATTATAGTGTATTAATTAATAATTTTTGAAGTATACAAATTTTTCAAAGAAATTGAGAGCCATTCGTTTCGACTGCCTCGGAAGATTTACCGTTAAAGAGCAAACGTTAAAAGAGGTCAACGCGGTGCGCTGACAGGCATTATCTGCATATACTTCATCCTATATAGACCTATGCTAATGCAGCAACGTAGGCGATGATCATCACGCGAGACACTTGTTGACACAGACCTCTGTCCCATGGGATTCAGGAAAAGTTGAACTCATCCGCTCGGCCATGACCGAATACTTTTGCACGTTCGGCTGAAAAAAGTTTAATCGATTCCATAGAAATGCGACAAAGTTATGGTTCAAAGAAGTAACTCCCATTGCCATGACGAATATAGAGTTTAAATCAGAAACTGTCAATTAGTCCGGGTTACTTGAACACTCGAACTACCAAGATGGGGAAAAGTCCAAGGAAAAGTTCCAGCAAACAGGTGTTATTAGATATCGGAAGAAACTTTTTCCTCCAACTAATTCAATCTCGGCGCACGTTTGCAGAGAGAAAGAAGAAAGGGAGAGGAGAATTCCGTGAACGTATGACACTCAGAAACGTTGAGTTTCATCCGGAAGTTGTCCCACTCAGCTTATTGCATCCTGTCCGGAGAACAACGGACGATGTGTGTCAGGACGGATCACGTTGTTCGCCTGTGGTTTACGGAAGCCTGCAAACAGTGTTCGGTTTGCCTCGTCTCGAAAGTCGAACAACAACGCACTGTACAGTCGATTGTACCAATTAATGCGATTCGGAAACTTTGGTGAAACGCGTCTCTCTAATTT
This sequence comes from Cerceris rybyensis, assembly GCA_910591515.1. NCBI lineage: Eukaryota > Metazoa > Arthropoda > Insecta > Hymenoptera > Crabronidae > Cerceris > Cerceris rybyensis. The sequence goes on from OU342797.1 coordinate 1,341,877, forward strand.
TCCATCGGCATTGTCCCAAGAGGGTTGCGGGGGATTTTGCGAGGATTCCGAAGAGGAACGATGAGTTTGCGCGAAAGTTTAACCCTTTAACCGAGGACAGGATGTACGTCTGTGTCACTGTGCCGGATAACTGTACAGAATTTCATTTAAAAGTACATTTCTCTGATTCGCAAAGTTTGCGCACTATTAGAGACACACAGGTGATGCTGGTCCTTTTTGAAGTCCTTACAGAATTCTCAAATACTTCATTGCTGGATGATCTCTCTTGTTGAATGTTCTTTCAATCAGGGAATATTAGTGATACAAAAAATACCGGAGGTGAAAATAAAAGTATCGGAGGTACTTGACGTACCTAAAATCGAAGGATACAGGAGTTCAAAGACACCTCAGGCTTGCTATACATGATGGAATGCATGCGTTTTAGATATTAAGAGGAAGAATGAAATAAAGAAAGAGTTGATTGAGTGAGTGAGCGAGAGAATTGATTGAGTGAATGTGCAAGAAAGATGGAAAATATAAAATAGAGTTTCGGGAAGGCAGAGAAAAGCGCGTGGTACGAGGGCGTAGAGTAAGAAAGCGAATGTAAGAAATATGTATCGATCATTTATTCATTAAATATTTACTACAGTTTTTTAAGTTATGTTCTTTTCTTTCCTACACGCTTTATCCTTATATAAATTTGACTGCTTCCATACCACCGATAGACATGATTCACTATTATCATCTAAAATCGTAGCTGTTTCATATTTTTCTTCTTTGATATTCTTGGCAGACAACGTTTCATTTCATCGTCCACCGTGTACACATTTCAATGAGACAATTACACGTTGGCTGTCGAAGGGAAGAAAATAAAAAAGCCCATCTCTTTGTGCATACGCCACTCCGATTGCCCCTTAGGAAGAAGGGAAAAGGCAACGGGGTTACTAATTCACCCGAGTTTCCTATACTTCCGACAATCAGCCACTATTCAACGAACGGATGCTGTTCGATCGTCTCTCAACTTTTGATTTACCACTATGTCTGCAAACGAAAGCGCTTCAAAGGCGAGGATTTTGTAATGTGCCATCTTCGTTTCCTTTTCTTTTCCCGCGACCTTTCTTTCCCCTTTTACTTGAGGACTTGCACGCTCGTTTGCACGATCGTTTCGTTGCTACGAGGAAATTGCGGGGAAACGAAGCACCGGGAATAGAAACTGATGGTCGTCTGGTTCGAAGTATTCTTTCAGAGTGTAATATTTGTTCTGTGTTATCGAAGAAAGTGGAGGATCAGATCTTAGCAAAGAAGACATTTTGTCGGAGTTTAGAGAACGTTTTAATGTGGAGAAACAGTTTGCATTTTATGCACGTTTGTCCTGCTTGTCTCCTGCTTGTTTCTTACCTGTCTTACCTCTTCTATCTTTCTCCAAGGTGTTAAATTTTCCAAAAAAGCAGCTTCATGTGCACACGCTTTGCAATAATCTTAAACTTAAACTTAGAATGTTACGCTACTCTCCTCCATTCAATTATTGTACAAGAAAAAGTATCGAATAAATATTACTATCGATAGGAATTGCCTATTCTTCCATTTCTCGGAAATCTCTCCTGATTTCTTGCAAGGAAATAATCTAAATGGTTCAACGATTCCAGCATGTCACCGCGCAATGGCTCGTGCGTGGCGGAAGTGAGCTCGACGAGGAGTTTGTCGTCAGACGATGTCTCGGCAACGAAGGCCCACAGGAAGAGATCCTGCTGGGCACGTGCCACCGATCCGGCCCATCGTCGTGGTCGTAGGATTCAGCTGTTGCAGATGCTGGTCCTGCCATTTATACCGATCTTGGCTTTGATAGTTCAGACGGCCAATACCCTTCACGACATCCTTATCTATCGCCAGGAGGTCTCCGATATTGAAACACAGGTGAAATGAACATTTATATCGTCGATCGCATGAAGTTTTCTATCCATGAAGAAAATTCTTCTTATACTGTTGTCTAATATATCGTAACTAATTAATATCAACCTCAGTGGCTTGAAAGCCGGCAAGAACAATAGATCTTAGGCAAAGTGTTAGTTAAAACTGAGAATTGGAGGACTACGTTGGTTAGAGAATTAAAAATTGGTACACTAAATCAGTGGGTTCGAGTTAAAATTTCCCATTACCTCTAAAAAATTTCAGCTAATTTGTGGCAGCAGTGATTTGGAATCTAACTAAATCGATGGGTCTTAGGCGAACCTGGTGATAGGAATAGAAGGCAGGAAAATACAATAATTTTTTTATCCGGTTTATTTTCAAAGATAGATAAAGTTATTATGCAAAGACCGTAATTGGGTCGACCTCATGGAGTTCAATGGGAATCGATCGTGGAACCATCTAAAACTAATGAGTGAATGGGTAAATACACCGCACCTACGCGCTCGGCCCTTTTATTTCTACCACTGTTTCTATACCCGGAGCATCGATCGTCAGGAAATGATTTTAAACGATCTATGGTGTCTTTGAATATAAAGCTTTAAACTTTCCTTCATTTTTTTAGAATCTCTATAAAACGATAAATTCTTTTTAAAACCAGCTCTTATTCTGTTGTCACTGACAATGAGTGTTACTCGAGATTGTAGGTTTAACGGCAGATTAATAAGATGAAAGATTATATTATGTTCATACGTTTAAAAGCCACATTGCTAGCCAAGGGTTATAGTCACCTCTGCGTCAGCGTCTCCGTCGCGTTTTTAATCTGCTAATTGGAAAATTTATCTATCGAATGCGCCTTTTGTGCGGGCGATAACAAGAGGGAAGAGGACAAGTTAATCCATGACCCAGTGCGGAACTATGGCAATGTATTACACGTGCTTCTACTTTCTGTTCTCGTTTCTTTTCATCGTTCTTGCTGTAAAGACACAATTTAATCCTGGCATGTTTATAGGATCTAAATTGAAAGAAAATCATTGAGGTGTAATATTATTTTGAGAGAAAACAGTAAACTTCGATTGCAGGGGTTAAATAAATTTTTAAACGACGAGGCAACTCATCGTACTCAGGTTAGAGGGTTAAATAGAATTTTCCCTCTCACATTTTCGTAATCGATCTTCATTCCAGCGATTAAATTAGTTACCCTCTTAAGGGCAGAGAGTGAGGCACGTAGAGAGAGACAGAGAGAGAGGGTTACGAGATGGATGAAAATTATTCACAGATCTCCTGTCTGTCCTATCTAAACAAATAACATCTCAGACGTAGTTTTAGCTCTGTCTCTGACATGTACTACTTATTGACTTGTGAAATTTTCTCGAAGAATTTACCAGCCATGTAAATAATATAAATTGAAATACCACAGATAGATTTTTCGCTTCGTCTGACTTTCACTGACTTGTACTACTTATTTACTTGTGAAATTTTGTCGAACAATTTACAAACCATGTAAGTACTATAAATTGAAATACCACAGATCGATTTTTCGCTTCGTCTGACTTTTCACTGACTTGTACTACTTATTCACTTGTGAAATTTTGTCGAACAATTTACAAACCATGTAAGTACTATAAATTGAAATACGACAGATCGATTTTTCGCTTTGTCTGACTTTTCACTGACTTGTACTACTTATTTACTTGTGAAATTTTGTCGAAGAATTTACAAACCATGTAAGTAATATAAATTGAAATACCACAGATCGATTTTTCGCTTCGTCTGACTTTTCACTGACTTGTACTACTTATTCACTTGTGAAATTTTGTCGAAGAATTTACAAATCATGTAAGTATTATAAATTGAAATAGCACAGATCAATTTTTCGCTTCGTCTGACTTTTCACTGACTTGTACTACTTATTCGCTTATGAAATTTTACCGAGAAATGTGAAAAGTGAACTCCGTCTGACTTATCATCGATTTTACTACTTACTCACTTTGCGACTTTTCCGAAAAATTTGCGAACTTTGCAAGTAGTATAACCTAGGATAAGTCAGCCCTACTTTTGCGTTTGACTTATCCTAGGTTATACTACTTACTCACTTTGCGACTTTTCCGAAAAATTTGCAAACTTTGCAAGTAGTATAACCTAGGATAAGTCAGCCCTACTTTTGCGTTTGACTTATCCTAGGTTATACTACTTGCTCACTTTGGAATTTTTCCGAAAAATTTGCAAACTTTGCAAGTAGTATAACCTAGGATAAGTCAGCCCTACTTTTGCGTTTGACTTATCCTAGGTTATACTACTTGCTCACTTTGGAATTTTTCCGAAAAATTTGCCAATCCAGCAAGTAGTATAACCCGAAATTTCTCAGACCGACTTTTAGCCCCGTCTGACTTATCACTGACTCGTACTACTTGCTCACATTTCGAATTTTTCCGAAAAATTTGCAAACTCCGCAAGTAGTATAAACTAGGATATGTCAAACCAACTTTTACGTCTGACTTATCGTCGACTGTACTACTTATTCACTTTGAAATTTTGCCGAAAAATTTGCAAACCCAGCAAGTAGTATAAACTAGGATATCTCAGACGGACTTTTAGCTCTGTTTAACTTCTCACTTACCTACATGTATCACTTGTCAGCTGGAGACATTTTTCGAAAAGTAGGTCAAGGTCATAAGTGAAACAAACCAAAATATCTCAGACGAATTTCCGCTCTGTCTTGCTTATCGCTGAGTTTTAATACTTACCTGACTTTGCTTCTTAAACTGGTGTAAACCATTGTAAAGAACTTAAAACTATTATACGCTCGCTGGACATTTGTGGAGGATATGGGATTTTTGGAATGGAACAAAGGTAGCGCTTAAAAAAGTTTAACAGTGTTTTCGATTTAACAAGTTCTTTATTCATTATTTGTACTGTACAACATTAACGTTTGTAATACAATATTCATCAAATACAATTGTGTGTTTCTAAGACTATAAATTATTAATAAATACTGTCCTGGCTGCTCTGTGGCTGTTTTGCGGCTGTCCTATGACTCTCTTATGGTTGTTCTCTGGTTGTCCTGGCTATCCTGGCTGTCCTGGCAGTCCTGGCTATCTTGTAGTGTCCATTGCCTTGAAATCAGACAAAAATTTATACTTTGTAGAAAGGGGTATGTTCAAGAGAGCTATCGAATAGTATACCTTAAGTTTAATTTGTTTTGGGAGCACTTTTCCTATCCTTATCCGGCTAAACCCTTTGAATCACTCGGAGACGCTTTATGACTGACCCCTATTCTTCGCTTTCCACTTCAATACCTCTTTTAATGCGTTTTCGCTTTCTTTATTACCGGATGCACGATGGATTCCAATTGTGCTTGCACTGTAATACAGACAAATACGAAAGATCATAAATTTGTTAATAGAACATTTAACGATAATGAAATTGCTTACTTTACTTATATTTACGTATTTCTATGGGTTCGCTTGTTACGTATATCGAGATGAAATTTGTGCTTTCATAATTTTTTCAACGGTTTTCCAGTAAAAAAGAAAAAGAAACGTGAAGAAGGTATTTTTTAATTTCGATGATATTTGACCGATGATAATGTATAGCCCTGGAACCATGTATTTACCATGTACCGTGATTCCTATAGAGAGAAATTCTCCTATTCTAACACGATATTCGCATCGGTCATCGACGAAAGCAATGAGTTTTCCACAATGGTTTTCCATGTAGGTGTGCTCTTAATGAAAACCGTCGATCGTAGGAAATTGCATTCGCAATTAAATTTCCAATCTGCGATGAGTGAAAATTCCAAGCTTGATATATACTAAACTCGCTTTGCCACTTAAAAAAACATTCTTTGTTGCTGTACTACCTGTTTCAAATTTCCACGAAGTAATTTCGCCACATTGGAATGTCACATAGAATCAGTGATAAGTTAAATCCGCTAAATTTTTCATTTCCAGTTAAACCCCTTTCCTTTTAATGAAAAAACTGCTTTTTCCCTGAAATACTACATATCTAATTAAAGTTAATCTCGAGTAACATAGCTATCAGCTTCTCCAAATTCTACTAGATTCTCCTACGCTTTCAAAGGTCAAAGTTCCCAAGTTACAATTAGCACAGTTTTTGCTTTCCTCTTTTCAAAAGTTTATCCTCCATCCTCTTATGCCCAGCCGAGGGTTAATTTTTCTTGTCAACAAAGGGGGTCAGGCCTCGTGTAATACGAGCCATCGGGAGGATCGGTCGGAGCAAAGTGGAGGATCACTGCCGCCCTTAATTTCTGCCCGTCGTCGAAAAAAATTTCCATATCAGGAAGTAAGCTCGCACAGTTTGGATATTAAGAGCGCAAGCAATTTCGAAGGGTGAATCAAATCGTGATCTATCGAAGGAGAAGAATGTCAGCTTTCAAAGCTCTTTGAATCCATTTAAATCCTCTATCAGCTCAGAAAAATCTCTCCTCAATTTTTATCGAATATATCATAGTCTCTTTGATTCAGAAGCCACCTAACGCTGCTAAGTTAAGTGCCTACATCGCTTAAAATCGAAAAGAACAAATTAAGATTTCTCATCGCTGCATCCACAGTGGCTTAAGATCTTTTATTGGCTCGATCTCAAATTACCATTTGACGAGGACCGTCGTGGCTTGCCATGACGATAGACGGAAAAGAATGGACGCTCTAGTCACCTCCTCCTCGTCCTCGTTCTCGTTCTCCTCCGACACGACGTCCTCCCGGTGTTTGCCGTCGTTGTAAGCGCGTCGGGAGAATTTTATACCCATCGATGTCGATGTCGCACTGCCACCACGCCACGCCCTTTGTAATTAAAATCTATAGGGAAACCAACCAGTTGATATACCTCTTTGCGTAGTTCCTTGAGGAACTTTTTATTTCTTACTGCAAGGATTCGTCTTGATTTTGAACAGTTTTTACAACAAAAAAAATGATTTCTTTCTTGGAAGAATAAGGGTACATTGTGAAGTTACTCTTCGGTAGGATCGTGGATCTTTTATGTCCTTGGACACCTTGTATGTTTAGCTGTTGAAAGTGTCAGGAACGTATGAATTATCGAAAATTACAGGCTGACAGAGAGTCGCGTAAATGAATTACACGGGAGAATGATATTAATAATAGATTATACGTATCAATTTGGATTTATATGGAAAGGTAGGATAGATTTTGCTGGCAATATCCATGCGCGTTACAGAGATACATCATTTCAAATTATTATCACGTTAAATTTGCTTTGCGTTGACTCGTAATTTCATTTCTGATGCGCGGAAAACGGTGGTACTGTCAATTTAAGGGGGCTAGGGTGGATAGAGAAGTAAAGATTGGGATCCACAATCGATGGGTCAAAGTTCAATACCCCTATCGCCTCAAAAAAAAATCCTACAAATGGTTATGTAATACATCAGAATCTAAATAATTTTAAAGCTTTTTGAAACAATGGGTCATAGAAGAAATTAGCATTCGGAGCTAAGATGGAAGAAAAAGAAAAGTTTGATCCACCTAGACATCGATCGTTCTCTTCTTCCTTGGTACATCATCTTTTCAACTTTTTACCTTGCACCGAGATACTATTACTTTGTCTATTTAGAGGCTTTATCAAGACGAGGCGGATAAGAGCTGCAAGTATAATAGAAGCCATTTAGGCCCTCGTTGGAAGTTCGAGCAGCCACTTGATGGATATTTCGCGAGTGTTCGGTCCACTTTGCCCTGTCCACTTTGTCCTTCCTGCCTTCGGAATAGTTCCGCCTTCTCCCGGATGTCCATAGAAAAGAGTATCCACCAAACGAATCAGTTTTGCATGCTGCATCAACTCGCAAAGTTCAAAGTTTACTTTTACATTGTACTTTCCACTCTATCGATTATTTATTAGGAGAATGATACGAAACAGCATATAGAAATGAAGTTACAAAAATTATATGCCAAAGAAGAAAAGTATGATCGACGTATATGTGGATGAAACTTTGGTTCTCCGTCTCCGTTTGTTTTAATACTTTCTCGACTTGTATTTTTTGAAATACAAATGCAAATATTTCTCTGGCACTGATATCTCTGTGAACATTAGAAATTTTCGGCACTGAGTACTTGGCACAGTAAACCACAATGATAAATAATAATTTATTAATTAGTATGGGGTCGGTTGGCAAAGTGTTAAGGACTGCGATAATTTCAGCAGGTACTTGCAGTTTCAAATGGACCTCGTACCACCTGGAAGGCTTTCCGTTTTCATTTCTATTATTTCAATTAAATTTCTACGACTATTTTTTCCTAGGACTCTCTGCATTTCCCTTGACAACACTCGAAAATGATGTTTCATTAGCAGTCGTTTAACGAAGACTGAGAAATTTAATTGGACTAATTTACCACAGTGGACTCCTCGAGATCAAACGTTCCTATGAATTTATTTCAGGTAACAATTGCAACCGATCTGGGCAAAGTGGTTACGCGAATGCAACTGGAAAGATCGGAGGTTGCATTCTTCATTTACACCAACGGGAACACTCTCAGGTGCGTATTTAAATGTCGACCTGTTTAAATGGAAATATAGTATCGAAAGGGTGGAGGAATATAGGGTAGTTTGAATAGAGTGGAGGCAGAGGTTCCATCAGTTTAATATCGAATTTTGTATTTGATTCTTTTGTGTATTTAGGAGGAGAAATATCAATCTGGTATATTGAAACCTGATAGATAAATATGGTGGTAGGAAAAGAATGAAAATTCATTTCACCGTTCAATTTAGAAGAAAGGGTAAAATCGTTGCATCGTTAGAAATTAGAGTAATTCTTTTCATGGCACGAAAAATCAATTATCTTCATTTTACCGTCATAAATCTAACGTTAATTATCTCAAGAACTTTTAAAACGACCCACAACTTACCAGCAGGTCTAATAATTATAATTACTATTAAAACAAAGGAACTTTCAACATTCAAATATTATTTCAATCACATGCCAACGTTTCGAAGAAATAATTGACATCGTAAAGCCTCATGATTTTAATTAAATCTTGAAATACAAGCAAATTAAACGAATGAAACGTTTACAAAGCGTAACATTTAGAAGTGCATTTTCCATTTGCACGAAATGCGTGGAATACAAACCCTGATGAAATGTAGAAGGGCTTTGGTGTTTTATTTAGGAGCCCTTAATACCGCTTGATCTCTCGATATACGTGACTCACTGACAAAAGCTATTCTTTCGAGTAGGTGGAACCCTTTAACACGTAGCTCAATGAAAACAGATGGGTAACTGGTCGTATTCCAATCAACGGAGAGGTCGAGGCAATAGATATCGTTTTTTTTCCTATCGCCTCCACGAAACAATAGCATCGCAGAATGCAAAAGTAATCTGCTCGAAGTATCCTCCGTAGTTCTTGCATTCAAATGAAGATACTCCATTGTTCCAATTGTAATTGCTTTAAATGATTCAACACGATGCAGTTTCTCGCTAAGAATTCTTGAATAGTTGAAAAATCTTATAATCATTCGATTTCATATTTTACAATCCATTTTACTACGTATTAATAACCGGAGAGGACTCGAGCGAGCTTACGTTCGTTAATTACTGCCACTTGTAAATTCGTGGTTCGAGATGGTACGTGATTAGAACCGCGTGATCAGTGAGACGTGACTTATTGACCCGACCCTTACGCTTCGATTCTTCCACATAACGTGTAAAGGTTCCTGGGGTATCAACTGAATTGTTGTTTTATAAATATTTAAAACGTCCTCGACTTTTTTTCATATATCGTCGGTAAGATGAAAATTAAACCTGAAATTTGGTTGCAGAAAGAAAGAGAAATGTAGGGGAGGCTGATTAAATTTGATAAGTCAAATGGTTTCTCATGCTAGAATTAATTCCACATTATTGTTTTAACCTGTTCAAGGTGAAATTTGACACAGGTTCTAAACAGTTATGTCTCTGATTAAAATTAGAATATCAGTAAAAGAAATTGTTGAAAGAAAGGTAGAAAAAGGAGGAGAAATCAAAAGACCCAGACGTTCATTAACGCAGAATTAATTCATCATGCTCCCTCGCACGTGTTCAAGGTCGAACTTGACGCAGAGGTTCGCCATAACGGATCAGGCTCTCCATAACATGACTACATGGCCCCTGGTCTCGGTACCGAGGGACGAGAGTAAAACGCAGACCTATGACGTCGTCAGCAAAGAGGCCTTTCAAGCACGCCTCGAGGATTTCAGGTAAACCGATCGATCACCATAACGGCCATGGTCTTTCCTTCGATTCCACGCCATTGTGGATCATGAACGCCACTTTTACACGTCGACGTGACGTCAGGTCCTCTTATGCGTTTAATGGCTTCGCGTTAATTGCAGGAACTTCCTCGACGCGACTGATCGATCAGACGTTTATGCTTCGTTCCTACGGGAAACTTTCAAACTGTAAATACACTTTTCGCTTCTCTTTCGTTCAAACTCCTTTAATATCCCATAGACGTAGACGGGACGCATGATGGGACGATATTGCAAGGATGGGGGATGAAAATTGTGGGTTTATTGCTTGGTAGCTTTGTCTTCAGGAAATTTCAATGACTTTGAAGAGTTTTAAGAGTTTATGAGATTTGTTATATTTCTTTCCGAGGAGGAGAATCGTTGTAGCGGATTTTTGTTTAAGTTTTGAGGATGGGATGCATTTTATCGGTGCAGAATTGGGGAGGATTACTTGTGTTTTCTAACTGCAGGTTTTTTTGTAGTAATTGCTGGTTTTCTATTTCAATTACAGAGTTCAAGCTCGTACTTTTTCAGTGTTCCCTTGATGCCGGCTTTCGCAAGTTTTTCATTAACTCTAATTGAGACGAATGCTCTTTCGCTACGGTGGCTGCGCCACTTAACTTTGCCTCTTCGAATGTCTTCTTTGGTTGTGATCGTACAAAGAGTTTCTTCTAGAGTAGCTATTTCTTTTTTAAAAAGCTATCAATCGACGGGACAATTTACAATTTCAAAGAAAGAACCTACGACTTGGACTTCAAACAGAAAATATTTTTTCCTCGATTGCTCTCAAATTGTCCAATTATAATAACAATATACTTAATTGTACCAAAATAATTCCGATTCTCACAATGAATTGGAATTGCAAAAAATACTAAAAGAATTCATGATCTTCTGTTTTCATCCTCGTCCCTGAAATACATCTTCTTTCTATTAAAAAAACAGCAGAATCCAATTTTCAAACGAGATGCTAAATTGCATTGAAGCCCGAGAGAAAGAAGAATACTAAATATGATGAGTAGGAAGTCAGGAAGTGAATTACAAAGAGAAAAAAAATTCAAAAATGTTCCGGATGGGTATGCCATCCATATCCGGCTTACAATGACGCGTTTGCAGACGGCTGCCACTCAATTGTATGGAAAGTTACGGAAAAGGCTTCCACTGGCTCGAGTCTTCGTTCCGACACTTGTTGAATTTCCATTCAGACGGGGAGAATTCTCTCATCGACCCTCTTTTCTCTCTATTCCTCCCTCGTTTGATGGCCAACCCCTACGTCTGATGTTTCATCGGAAGACTGAACCATTTCGCGGTATCAGTTGAAGAAAACATTGCGCTATTTCATTAAACCTCTTACCCTTTTTAATTGTTAAAGACCCTTGTATTTTATTAAATAAAAATTTATTGACCTTATTTCTCTTTTTTTTTATTTGAGTCCATGGCCAATTTCTATTTGCAGTATTTCTACAACAGGCCAAATTACTTTTTAGTAGACGGAAGATTTCGTTTTAAAAATGATCAAATTAGCAATTTCTACTTGCCAAATTTCTCTGCAAGGTACAACTTTGTAAATAGAGCTTCGTGCAACATCAGATACCGCATGGTATTTGAAAAATCGATCTCTTAATTGTATCGAGCGACGTATAATTGAAGAACTTTCCACGAGGGACACTTAAAAGATATTAGAAAGATATCTTCGAATCGTATAATACGTTAATCTATACCTACTGCCGATACTCATCGTTCATACTTTATGTGTTCTAATATGAGGACGCTCAATATCTTTACGAGGAGAGCTTAACTTTCATGGGGGGCTTTAGAGCATTCCCTTTCGAAATCTTTACTGCTTACCGAACTTATCGTCACTTTCCTTTTACATATATACAATAATCATATCATTTCTACAATCCTATCAATATATTAAGAATTATCAGCAGCACCTAAATTTCTTTTCTCCTCTCACATGGAAATATCTATTTCAAAGGCCCCATAGCTTTTGAAATTCTTAACCAAGAATGTATTATTATCTGAAAAAGCAAGAAACAGTCAAAGGGGAGGCTACGAAACAACACAATATCCCAGAACAAACGTTGATCTTCTTGGAGGGTAGATAAATTCCAAGGAAAAGAGGTCATCCCTTTGATGTTACAAGGGTAACGTGCTCAACCCTTTGCCCTTGGCTTCATCACAATATTGGAATCCCGTGATCTTGCTCCATGTGTTATTTAATGGCTGATGTACCTTTTGACATACAAACAACTGTTTTTTTTTCTTCCTCCTCCACAGAAATCCCCTTGGGGTATCCTCTTCTTCCGCACGCGATATTAGCAATGAAATATCACCTCTTTCGACGGCTTTATTAAAGTACGCAGAACGGAAGGTTTACTATTTTTCTTTTTTCCCTGTTTATTTTTATCGCGCGCTAATTAATCACAGATATTACTGCCGTTCGTTTGACCGTTGATCATGTCACTTTCGTCGGTAATGCGAGCATGGTAAATGAGTTGACTTGAAAGGTGAGGTTTCCAAAGAACCTCCCAAAATTCCGTAAAAGTCCCTCCACAGAAAGCAGAATTTTTTAAAATTAAAGTAAGAAACAATCGCTTTCTCCCATAAGATTTAATTCCTGAAAATGGAACAGACGATGAAAAAATAATAATCCACGATGTCCGGTGAGTATTTATAGAAGGTACGTTTTTCATTTGGTCGAAGTGAAAACGACAAGAAGCCTCGCCCAGTGCATAATAACCGATAAATCGATATAGAACCGATTGAACTATCGATATGGAAAATTCTGTCGCACTATCAGGGTGCATTCGTAACATGGAACTCTCCCCAACGGGATGGAAAAAATAGCTCACTCTAAATTGAGGCGAATTTACGTCAACCTGTCGTAGTACAGTTTCTTCGTATTTCTAATCTCTCCTTCGTGTAAATATAGAATGCATTATCGATTCCTTAACGACGTTGAAAAATGCACGATGAAAAGATGTAGAAAGTATGGAAATCGTCGGGGTAGAAAGTCACGTAGTTATACGGTACAATGAACGACAGTAATTAAATGCACCCCCATATCTCCCGTGCAAATTGTATGGTCTGACGCGCTAATGCAGCGGAAACTTATCGCCTCCACGTGGTCGTGGATGTGTGTTATCGACATTTAAATATCCATTTTCATGTTTTCTCGACCGGAAAGTGGATAGATTTCGTTGGAAATCCATGCTGATGTAGCGGAACCGTTTATCACCAGCAATTACGAGGTGGAATGTACAATTTCCTTGGTGGTTTTCGATTTTATGGTATTCCAATTGTTTCAATAATCTCTTCGTTAAATTGTATGCCCTTCGAAAGGGGGTAACTGACTGGGACGGGACGTTGCAAAAGGGTAAAAGGTCCTCTTCTTTGTAGACTTGAGACCCAAGTTGGAATATTTAACGCTAAAGCTATCCTCTTCTAAAGTACTTCCTCGGTATATTTAAATGTAATAGATACAACACCGGCAATTCTAGTCTTAAATTCCAAATTAAAATCTACCCCTTCCACAGTCTTCCTTGAAAACTATTCTCATTTCCAAATGACTTCTATGTCCCGTGTTAATCGCAATGCCCTCGAAAACTTCGAATCGAGGAAACTACGTTCAAATGTCCCAAAGGATTCCTCATTTTCTTCCTCCACGTTGAAATTCCCCGGCGAAGAAGTCTTTCTAACCGGAAGATGCTCGAGGATTCCTCCAAGAGTACTCTTTGTGGGCAAGTTCTCCATCGATCGAAGAAAAGGATGTAGTGGTTTTACACGTTTACCATTGTACACATACAGAGATATATATGCAGGGTATCGGGGGTGGTAGAGACAATGGGGTTGGCGCATTTCTGTCAGCGGGAACAGCGATAACAAGCCGCTAACAATCCTCTCCTTTTTCCAGCGATATTATACTAGCCTGACAGAAATGACGGGACGAACGGACGGATAGGTTTAACTCGATTTCATCTCGAATGAAATAAAACCGTTCGATTTCCAGGGAGTCGCGTATTAATCCTAACATTAGGATCGATCGAATTTCGTCGGATGAATTAATTAGGGCGGATCGTCTCGACGATTACGTAGCCCCGTAGACCAAGAGGTTTCTATGGTCTTCTTCAATTTTATCCAATTGCCGGCTGCTGCAACGTTTCTGCCGATATTGCTAAGGTACTTCGATCGATTCTATGGGAGAAGAAATTGTTTAATAGAAGATATGATGGTTGGGTATGAAGGTAAAAGGCTTCCACTGGCAATTAGAGCGAGGCAATAGCGCGCAATTTTATCGAGCAGTCGAGACTTTAATTCGATTATCTAGAATTCCAGCAGTAACGATGGAAACCAATGGAGAAACTGATAGCTCGAGGGGTCTTCGTTTGTGGTACAAGGTGTCTTTGGAGTCCTGAAGGTTCTCATTTAGATAGGGAAGGACGATCGTACGATAACTTGCACTGCTAACGACTTTACCTGTTCGATTTGCAAAACGATATTGTACATGTAGCTTGCGATGTATACAAAATATTGACTGTTTTTTCTTACAACTTCATTCTCTTTACCTACCCACTCTCTCCCGATCCTCCCTTTGTCTCTCCATCTGTCCATCTCGTCTCCGTCAAACTACCTTTATGAGCAATGGATGAGGTTGTCACACATGACCGCGTGGCCGCCCATTTAGAGCAGTGGACAATATTTTTAGAGCCCTCTGCCCTCTCTCTTCGTTCCCCTCCTCTTCTGCCAGTATTCTCGTTGTACCTCTGTGCAACTATCGTCTTGCTGACTAAAAGCCGGCTCGATAAAACAGCCAGATCGTGTTCCCGTTAACTCGATTGAACCACCGCCTCCAACCCTCTCTTCCCTTTTCTCTTCAATGGCCACGAGCTCGTCATCGATAAACCATTTGGCCTGACACGCGAGATGATATTGCGACTTCAGTCAGAGTGGAGCTTTATCGCAAGCTTTCCCGAGCTTCTTATTTCAAATGGCCAATCGAACGGGGATAGTGCGATTTAAGAAGATCAACGACAGCCTCGGTTCATCCCTGATGTATAGGGGAGATCTCGGTTCTACTTGTTGGGATGCTAGTCGACAAATGGGACGTCTCTACTTTGACGTGGATTATTTATAGGCAGGAGTCGAAGGACATAGTTTTATGTTATGCAAGAAATATCGTTGCTTTGTATTCAATGCTATGTGACTTTGACGAGGAGGGCAAAAAATATACTTTAGAATTGAACAGTTGTTCGCCAATGATACCGTAATGGTGGATAAGGCTATTCACTTTTTAAGATTCATCGTAACAAGAGAACTTTTTGATTTTGAGCGTATGATATCTTTAATCGTGGTTTTCTTCGACCAGCGATAGAGCAATGTTGATGAATATTAGGAGAGTAAGAGAATAATGGGAAAATATTACTAAACCTAGTCGGAGGATCGGTACATCACGCTACTTTTAAAGACGATGTGGGTCGAATTGGGTGATTTTTTCCTAAATTACAAATATACAAAGTGCATAACATAGTTAAAATAAAACGTCGAAGAAGCACTGCTGATAGAAGTTCAACAACCGCAACCGGAAGTAACCACCTATGACATCGCGTTGATCTATTCCTACGGCAATGTGAATGCAAAGTCCGTACTTTTTTTACAGGCAAAAAATCAGCTCAGAAGAGAGCAGCATCACCGAGGTGATGGCATGGTACACGAGCGTTAATGCTGCTATGCTGGACCACCTGACTAATCAGATTAAGGAGACGGACAACAGCGGTGTCTGGAGGTGAAGAAGTCTTTCAATTAATAGAAACGTACAATAGAGTCTCGATAACCCACCACGTAGATCTCATTCACGTTTCCATTCTCGTATCATCGAGATAAGGAAATTAAAAAGAATAATTTTTAAGACACGACATTCGTTCTAATATTTGACAAGAGTCCTCCGCTCGGATTCTACCTTTCTAGCTGCATTAATTGGGCTTGAAAGGGTAGAGCCGAAAAATACTTTTTACCCCATAACTACCCTTACGGTAGGGGTACCGGGTTGAAACTTTGCAGGAAGGGTTTTTCCAAAGAGAGGTAGAAACCTTAAATAATAAGAGTTCCATCCTAACTTCTCATCGCAGGTATCTGATAGCTTTCAAAAATCTCCTGAGAAGCATCGAGAGCCTAGGTATCGCTTCAGTTTACGGGATCAATTACTTTGGACGTGGAATTCTTCTCGGCGACAATTACGTCAGCTACGTTCGCCACGAAGCGCTCGGACGTGATCTTTTAAATGGATCTCTCACATACGTGCCTTCCCTTAAACATTTCTATGCAGAACTTACACGTACGATGAACGATTATGGAAGAATTAAGTCAAGGTATTCATATCTTCCTTCCTTCCATCGCATCCAACGTAAGATCTTTCAAAAACAAGTAGCATTTCTATTCGCACGATTTCTGCAGAAGAGACGAGATCCTTCGAAATCAAAAACGCGAGCCCAGCGTGGAAGATGCTATCGCTTACTTCGATTCGATGGCAACTTACGTCGACGAGCTACGGAAACTTCAGCGAGAGTTACGTCACATGATAAGGTATATTTTATTTTCTATTTTTTATCAGATATTGAATTTCCTTGATTTATCATTGCTTTCTATGATGAGAATATCTTCAATTGCTCCTGGAATTCTTGTTGAAACATGGAACGACGTAATAGTAGCTTCAAGAGGGTTGTATCTTTTTAATTTCTCTGCGTAGGGATTACGTGAACTCTACTTTACAAGATGCGAGCAACAAGCAAGTTGCTGGGATAGCCATAGTCGTTTTGGTGCTTGTGGTTTCTCCTATAATTATAATATTAGTACGCAATGCCGTTGCTACGATTCAAGTGAGTATCCCGATGATAATACTGAGGTCTTTGTAGATTCTATTCTTAGATCTGTGGCTTAGCGAGGGAAATATTTGATGTTTTTCATATCCTTCTTTCTACGTTTCCCTGACAATGATGAATTGCAGATGTACGCTGCAAATCTAGCGCAAAAAGCCAGAGAACTGAAGCAGGAGAAAGGAAAGAGTGACACGTTGCTGTTTCAAATGTTACCTGCGAGTGTTGCGCAACAATTGAAGCAAACTCAACAGGTATTTTTTTTTAAGTACTTTTGAGATTACGCTTTCCTTAACACTAGAACTATCGGCGTTAAATGTATCATATTTCAATATATCAAATTATCGAGTGGGGGAGTGGATGATCAATTCGGTGATTTATGTCTTTTGCGATGGACGTAGAATATTCAAACTATGGTTCTTCTATTAACCTGGAGAATTTTTGAAAAAATTGTGTACCAATCATTTTGACTGGTTTGGTAGATCTACTGTTAACCATTAGAAATTATGTTAATGTGATGCATTATCTGGGAATTGCGATTTTTTAGGTACCAGCGGAATATTACGAAGCTGTTACCGTATATTTTAGCGACATCGTTGGATTCACGGAAATCGCCGCTGAGAATACTCCTTTAGAAGTGTGTTTTTTAAGTTCCAAGTCCGATAGAAAGGCAGTACAAGATGTTATTTTTCATTCCATCGTTTTTTCCAGGTCGTCACATTCTTGAACTCGATTTACAAATTGTTCGATGCCCGCATAGAATGCTACGACGTCTACAAAGTCGAGACTATTGGCGATTCTTACATGGTTGCTTCCGGTTTACCAGTGAGGAATGGTAAAAGTATCATTTTCCAATTAACTAATGTTATTACAGATATCTTTTCATTCGTTTCTCAAATGTCCTTTCATTCCATAATATATTTTACTTTGATGATAAATTTAATATCCACCTTTGATAAAGGAGACAAGCACGTCTCCGAGATTGCAACGATGGCACTTGATCTCCTGGAAGCCTCCACGGTATTCCAAGTACCAAAACGTCCTGGTGAACGGCTTCAAATACGAAGCGGTGCTCATACAGGGCCAGTGGTTGCTGGTATCGTCGGTAGCAAAATGCCACGTTATTGCCTCTTCGGTGATACGGTTAATACAGCAAGTCGCATGGAATCGACTGGAGAAGGTAAAAATTTATTACATTCCTTCTGATCTTCTCGACAAAGAAACTAATATCGCGATGCAATAACTTCTCCCATCAGCTCTACGAATACACATCAGCCTCGAGATGAAAAAGGCTCTAGAAGCCGTTGGTGGATTCAAGATCGTTCATCGTGGCCTGGTGGATGTAAAGGTAAAACCAACAGCACCATTTGGAATGCGGATTAAGATTAAACAATGTCATTTAACAGGGCAAAGGATTAATGGACACCTACTGGCTAGAATGCAAAGACGGAGGAATAGCACGAGCTGCTGAACTCGACCTTCCATCGTTCTTCGAGGATGTTCGACCAGTCTTCATACGTCGTTTACGAGAAGAAGGCACTCTCTGATGCGAGCCGTATTCCCGACGGGACCTCTGGTACCTGAATCGTCCACCCACTCCTTACATTCGCCTCTCACAGCCCAACCTTATCGATCATCTGAAGAGGCCCACTCAAGGTCGGAAGAATCGACTGTCACATCCGAATCTTCACATCACACCTGTCAAACCACCTCCGCAGTCTCAATCGAGTATAGAGTCTCAGGACTCTGCGACCTACGAGGGAACCCAATCAACGACACCATGTCCACCGAGTTACTCTCCGGCGAGTCAACGAAGCCGTTATTCTCAGCCGAATTTACCTACGCTCTTGATATCCTACGATAGAAGGTCCGGAGGTTCGCCAGATCGTCGGATAAGGATGTCCCAGCCAACGCTTAACTCTAGCTTCAGTAGTATCAGCTTTGCTGGGATTAATCGTGGCTCGAGATTGTCTTATACTAGTTTAAGAGCTGCTTCCGGGGATAACAGCATCAACGAGGAAGAAAGATTATCTGCTCCAAGTGTACAAGGCTTTGGTAGTAGCTCTAGAGGAAGTCTAACGTTGGAACATGGCTCGAGGCTGTCTCAACCTGATGTGAGAAGATACATTCTTAGACACGATGTACCTACCAAGAGAGAACGACTGTCTCAACCGACATTGGTCACTGGTGATTATCATCCTGGCCGTGGATTACAAAGATTGTCTCAACCTTGTTTGAGCACTGGGAAAGAACCGAATCTACCAACGATGGTGTTTCACTCAGCTTCTCCACCTCCTATCAAGCACAAGAGATTCTCTCCAGCTATTCGAGCCAGTCAGAGAGATTTGCTTCAGTTGGACGTTGGAGCAAAGTATAGACACTTCAAGGACGCTTCTTCGAATAGATTCAATCGAGATCGTCTCTCGATACCGGAATTGAAAACGCAAAATGACCTCAAGCTGATCGCTGGGACACCAAAGCAGAGATACAGCTTGGACAGTCAGTTGACGAGGAATCAAGACATGGCTAGATCCAGGCTACTACCTATTGCTAGTTCACCCATTAGTGAACATCAGCAGCCCAAAGTTGAAGAACTTGCAGCTATACCTGGAATTAAACACAAGAGTCCTACGAGAGAAGGCCTGGGAAGTGTCCTCGTTGCTAGTACAACGCCCATTTTGCCTCCAGGTGAAAGACAGTTCCTCTCGCCTGACTTTATTTTAGGTAAGAAGCCTATCGCAACTACCTCCTTTACTGCGATGACGACGACCATATCGCAACAGAAGTCTCAAATAATTACAACTACTACTGGAAAGCTTCCACCGGTAGCACCGATTCCTGTCAGAGAAAGGATGTCCGTTCCGGAAATAAGGAATTCGAGTCTTCGTCGTTTGCTGGACCCTCCGACCAGACAGAGGCACAGTATCACAGGTAATCTACGTCAGAGTATAATCTCACCTATCAAGCCTCTCGACTTTGGCAAGAAATCGCCAAAGTATCTCTTCGAGGAGGCTCTCGAGAGATTCAAGAGGGACGAGAAGGAAGAGAATCGTAAGAACGAAAGCTACAAAGAGGACAATGTTAACGTCATCGAGGAACCTAAGCACATACAGAGACATTATTCGTACACGTATGAAACGAGCGATGATAGTTCTTCGATTCTTGGTAAACTCAGTGTCTCTGTATTGCCAAAGAAGAAATACCTGGAGAGCAATTTCGACGAGAACGAGCAAGTTATCACGACCGTGATAGAGACTGACGTGCCGATGATAACAGCTAGCCCAAAGTATGCAAAGAAGTCTCCGTACTCCAGCGAAACACCAAAGTGGATCAGGAAATATCTGGACAATGAGAGTCCAAAGGTGACGAGAAAAGTAACCGCAAATAAGGAGAAGAGTAGCAGGAGGAGCAGCCGGAGGAAGAACTCCTTGGAGTCGATTGAGTGCAATGAGAAAGTTTCGGGGAAAGTGCGCTCGAAATCCGTTAGCAGCGGCGAGAGAAGCCCGATGATGAGGAACACTGTTTTGCAACCTGAACAGAAAAACATGAAGAACACCTACGTGAAGATTGTACCTTCGAAGAATGCTCAGGAAAGTAGATATGAAGTTGGGGTGGAATCTAATTGGACAGATATTCATGGAATGTACGGTGATGATTGCGGTGATTCCGATTCTGATGATTCCACGTCCATCTAAATGAATGGGATTTGAAGAATTAAGAAGAGGGAAGATAAGGGTCTAAGAATTGGGGATTAAATGGGATCTGTTTACCTCATTTGTCTCGAGGGGGATAAGTGATCGTTGATTCTACATTTCCTTTTAACCCTTCAGAAGCTGCTTTTTGTTGAAATAGAAGCGTTGTTTTGGATATTTGCAAGCTGATTCAGTAGGATCCATGTGCAAGTGAAATGTTTCTTCAGTTTTCAAACGTTGATACTTTGTTGAATCTTCATTAAAAAAGGTGGAGATTATGCGCTTGTTTTCTTGCTTCTCAATCTGCAGCTGGCTTTAAAACTCTTAAATTAATTTATTACTGGGAATAGATTACCTCGCAGTAACTGTTTAGTCGCTTTCTTCACTCATTAAAGTGTAAAAGGTTTTCGCAGCTTATACAAGCCTAACAATGTCATTATTTTTAATTGCAAAAGAACACCACGATGTTACAGGTATTTCATTTCATTATTTCGAGCAAATTAAGAGACAAATCGACTTTGAATTTTAGAGAAAACTGAATGAAAAACGAGGAAATGAGAAAAAAAAGAATTTCACGTTCTGTACTTAAACTATTCCGCAATGTTAACAAAGCAATTATCCGAACATCATGGATTCTATGTATAAAAGAGAAGATGATATTTTCATGGATACACCGACGAGAGACGACGTAATGGAAGACGCTTCGTTATGATTAGCCTAAAATACCTATTGAAAGCGAAAGAACGAAGTTCAACATGCCTGACGGAATGTTTTTTCTTTTTCTTACACAGTTGTGTGTATATATATATATATACACACATACATAAATGTTAATCAACGACAGAGTGAAACCAGAAATTCATATTTCTGACGACTTCTGGATCTCAATGTATTATTTTCATCGAAGTCTAATCGGGGCGCATTGTTTTATCTCCCCCGGAACCACCATAGAAATTAAGTGGTAACTATGTAAATACTCGAATTGTATTCGTTTATTACTCATTACGCAAAATGTTCATTGTATAGTTAGAGATTAACTTACGAAGAGACAAGCAGACTCGTGAGAGATTAGCTTTTCGTTCTTTATTTGCGGATATTATCTACGATTCGTGGAATTCGTGCGTTTCTTTTCCCGATGGTTTTTCGCTAAAATGAAAATTTCCTGTGTATATGACAACCGTTATTTTTCTCGATACTAGTCATCGATGAGATTTATGTGTGATCGCAGCCACTGTCTGAAAGTTCACGCTGTTAAAATGTTTCATTAAATCAAGAAATCCTCGAAGTTCTACACCTTTTATATCTAGACGCATACAAACTTTAGCCGGAACAATTTGTACTGTTTTTCTCAAAACTTCATTGAGGATCTTTTCCCTTCGTTCGTACGGCGACACTGTTGTACGATGCAGAATTCTAACTGTTACGATGCAACAATATGATAATACGAACGATTATTTGTAGAATTATGATTATAACATTACTACGTTACAATTACTTTGTACGGATCCGCGACAATGAGTGTGAAATTTAGATAGTGACTGTTTAAACGTTAGCGCAAAGAAATACTAGTACTACATGTATGTCATTTAATATACGATCGAAGATGTTTACGTGCTAAAATGTAATCGATTGAAAAGTGTATAAAATATATTTAATTTTTAAGAAGGTACGATCCATCGTTCGCTTCATTCTTCGTCCTGTTGATATTTCAATTTTGGGAACATTAACGCTAGAAGTTCCGACGATTGATTCAATACACTCAAATATAATAAATTAATATTATCGTGTATACAAAAGTGAAGAACGAGAAGTTTGCAGAAATTTTTGAAGAAGTTAAAAACCAGTCACTTTAAATTACTTAACTGATAATCTCTTTTGCATCTTGATTTCACGTTTTCCATATTACTTATTAAGTATATCTCAGTAGATGTAAATTCGATAATTCTAGCGTTAACAAAATCGTAATTGGCAAGCTACCATATTATTATATCAATGAAACTCGTAACACTCAATCGATGTAGGATACCATAAACTACCTTACCATCATATAAAATTGTAAGTATGTACAGTAAGCTCCAAAACACCATTTAAAACTTATAAAATACCT
This sequence comes from Cerceris rybyensis, assembly GCA_910591515.1. Taxonomy (NCBI): domain Eukaryota; kingdom Metazoa; phylum Arthropoda; class Insecta; order Hymenoptera; family Crabronidae; genus Cerceris; species Cerceris rybyensis. The sequence goes on from OU342797.1 coordinate 1,364,658, forward strand.
ACAAGTTGAGCCTTAATCAGAAAATAAGTTACGCAATACGAAACACAAACACATTCGCCACTTATTTTTACACTCTTATCTGCATTATTACCGCCTTAACACACTTTAAAGTAGTTTTGATCTTCGTGCCCCATGATTTATCGAAGTTCTCTTTAAGATTTAAGCTCGGTATAGCTCTGATCAAATGTTCTCTTTCACTTCTCTTTATCTATTAGATATTTAATTACCCATAGTAGTATCGTATATCCTGTACATAAACGAAAATCATGGCTAATAAACGTTCAACTACAAATCCATTGTAGCTCCAAAGTTCATCTGCTGTCAGACAACATGTTTGTTTCGAAGACGATGTTCTTTGAGACATGGCATTGAGCAAAAACGATTGGCATTGTACTCGAAAGGCACCATTCCAGTCATATCCACGGCACATTGGAAACAACGTGTAATCACGGTGCAACCTTGTTTTACCATACGTTGCTCGGCAGCCAATGCCCTCTGCAATGTCAACATAAATGATAATTGAATTTAATTACATTGAAGTATGTACTTTTAAAGATACGTACCTTTTCTCTGTCACTGAGACTCAAGAACCTGTGCTTCGCATCTTCTTCCTGCTTCTTTAACTCGAACTCTTTTCTCTTTACTTTCTCCTTCTCGCGTTTCATTTTCTTCTGTTGTCTTTTCTTTTCTATTTCTGCTTGTTCTATATCGTCGGTGAGCGGTCCGGGTATTTGAGACTATTGCAATAAGTATTTTTTTGTGAAATAAAATACCGTAATATACACCTTTCAAACGATTGCTCATGGTTCTAATTAATTAGAATAAGAAAGAATTACCTTGTTATAATTGAACTTATCCGGATTGACTCCCATATACTTTCTAAATGTATTTCTCGTTTCCTTGTCATGCGCCGCTGCATAGGGTGTTTGCAACTTCTTATTTTTATTGCAAGGATCCGAGCCGATGTCCAACAATAGCCTATCAATCAAGGCAGATTAAACAGAGTATTGCGAATGCAAAGAAGTTTTAAGATCGTTTAACGACTTACCATACTAATTTTAAATGCCCACCAAGAGCCGCTAAATGTAACATCGTATTTCCATCGTCGTTCGAGTCGTTAACTAATTTCGTCACGTCCTCGATGTTTATCATAGAAGAACCATTCGTGCATGCTTCATCTTTAGCCTGCTCGTCCAATTCTTCGTTCCTCTTAACTTCCATCAGTAGATCATCGATCACGGACGACAATAGATCGATGTCACCCAACTTACAAGCTGACCACAGTTTTATCTTAGCACCGGACAACACTTCGTTCAATATCGTATCTGAAATTCATCTTCTAATTTAATATATGCCGGTACAATAATGGCGTTAAAATATCATTAACTATCGTACCATCCTTTTTCGATTTTTTCTTCTGTCGGCGAGCCTTTTTATTCTTCAAGTATCTCGGCACGGTGTCCTGAAAGGCAAGCAAATGTTCCGCAAATTCTACCTCAAAATTGTTCTCCACAAGGATCATTGGCAAGTCGCATGGTCCGTCTAGTTCCGATTCTGAAGATGACTGCGCTAATCTGGCGACGATTTCTAGATTTAAAAAAAAGTTTACATTACAATCTGCTTGTTTTCCTATTTTAAATAAGCATACGAGTACCAGGCAATGGGCGGCACGGACTCTTCCTCGGTTTTGCTCTGTCTATGTGAGATTTCGAATTTCGATGCTGTCTTTCCGGAGACGACTGAGAAGATATTTTAGGTTTCTCGTTATCCTGAGGACGCACAGCATTGACATCATTCGATTCACACTCTCCGTTCTCTGTTTTCTCCAATGTTTCGCCAGTTACATCCGATTTCGGAAGCTTTTTTCTAATCGGTTGACGCGGCGAGATGGGAAAACAATCCGTAAAATCAGCCGCTGCACCTGCAACGCGGAGCTTAATGAAATGGAAGTTCAGATATATCTGTGGTTCCTAATTATTATTATGATATGTACCATATATCTCCATTGTACTTAATATATCATATACTCTTCTAACTTCGCTAAATGTCGCTCTACGAGTAGGAAATGGCAGTGGTCTTAGTCTGGCATCATTTTTATCCAAAGGCGGGTTTTTTCCTCCAAATAGAACAGTACGATTGTATGGTCCAACTGCCCTGTATAAGATAAGGGAGGAATTGCTGATGTGATTGGACCACGACTCTAATATATCTTGAACATGCTGAAAAGCAAGGGTAATTAAATGTATATCTATTTACTCTTTGAAATTGCAAAACAGAAATCAATGCATAGTCTCAGATAGTACCTGAGTGAGAGAAGCTTCGTTGTAACGACGTAAACTAGCGCCGGCACTTTTCGGGTGGTTATTTGTAGTTCGAGAACTCTGTGCAAAGCCCTGCTTCGCACGTACGGTATAAGAATGAAAAGTTTTATGTATAATGGGTTGGCCATCTATGGAAAATAAAATGCTTGTATGTACAAAATATTATTCATAACTATTATTTCATGGTTTCGATATTTCGTAATTATCAATGAAGAATATAAAATGAAAATTCAACCTTGGAAAACTGCAGCTGCAAAGTGACCACCACCAATCATGATAACGGTCCATGTTGTTTTTTTCCCACTGTCTAATGCCTGAGCTATCATCTCATTGTCTACCTCAGGAATATCCTAAAATGTAATTGCATCTCTCCTGATCTGGCAAGTATAGACACGCCAAGTGATTCTAACAAAGTAGATCAGGTTACAAGATAGGATATACAGATACCTATGTATTCCCATGTGTATGTATGTATATACATGTAAATATGTTTCTCAAAATCCAGTCATTGTCTAATCAATGTTTGGATTACCAACAGACCTTTTTGTTATGGAGAAGACATCTATATATGCTGAATATATTGCCATCATCATTCTCAAAAAAAACTTTGGAATGGCGACTTGCTACTGCGAGCAATGCCTCCATCTTTTTTTCTTTAGAAATTGACCTTTTACTTCCACATTGAGGATTAGAACTGCCTGCCTCGGAGATATAAGCCTCATCTTCATGGTCAGAGTCTATGTCTGTCCCGGAAAGACTGGAAACATCGCCTATAATAGTTGTAACATATTGTACTTTGCATTTTATCAAATATAATTGGATTGAAAAACTATATTGTGTATTTGATAGTACCTTCGTCCGCCAAAAGATTAAAATTTTCTTCAGTAATAGATTTTAGACCATTCAAACGTTGCTTTAAATTATAACGATGCCAGTCTAACTTATAATGAAGTCTCTGTTGAGATTTATCTTCAAATATCGTATTACAAAAGGAACAGCTTAAGGAATCGGATACAACTAATTCTTCCAGTTGACACAATACTTTCTCGGTTTCTGCAACTAAATTCAATAATATTTTAGAGATTTTAAAATATTTATTGACATACGAATTACATATATAATTTCCAACAACGTAATTAAAATTTCGAAATATAAACAAGCATACAGTTAACACAGAAGATATATATTCAACATATGTTTTTACATTCGTTTACGATTCCTGGAAATCGATCGCATCGATTTCGAGATGACGTAATTAAACGGCTAATCGATAAAGCGAGAAAGAGAACAATGAAATTTAATCGTACAGATAAACGCATAACCTCCTGTACTCTTAATTTATTCGTATACAACAAAATCATTCGATGTTCATGCTAAAATAAGACATTTCCAATATTTTATTACCGGATGACGCCCGCGATTGCATGCATTGTGCAACTTTGATGCCCCTCGTGATTCTATTAAAGTCTTCCTGATTGTAGATTTTGTACATTTGATGATCCATTGTTCACGTTCTGTTTCGCATAATTCACCGTTGGTGACTTCGATGATGCTCGTTAAAAGTCCACTGAAACACGAAGGCCTTTTTATCGTATCGCGAGAAACAAAGCAGTACCAAAAAATTTGAGCGCGAGCCGAACGAAAACGCGATGAAACGTACACACCAGTGCACACGCACACCAGAAAGTGGAGCCCTACACGTTAAAAATCGAGACCGCAGATGTACTGCCACCTAGCCAAGAAAACGGGATTTAGATCTTATAATTATACGTATGGCACACTAAGCTATATACAATATACATATATCACTACAGTTTACAAAACTTTAGGAGGACAGTGAGGATGTATATCGAACTCAGCTTCATATTGTAAAATTTAAGGTTTAATTTTGCAACGATAAAACTGAGTTTACTATAGTTCAATTGATGCTATTTTGAATTTCGTTCGGCATCGACGCGCGCAGGACCGAAATAAGCACTGCGCGCGCAGGATGAAAATAAGAGATGCGCGGGCAGACCGGGACTATAACGCGCGGAAAATGAAATGCAAACGTTTACAGTTAATGTGTAGACCCACTATTTTACCAATTAAAATATGTACATGCGAATAATTATTTGAAAATGTTATGTTAATTATAATTTTATATTGACCCTGGTAAAAAGCTATATCATACATTTCGTTTGTACAAATTTTAAATCTACGAAGCACTTAAATATTAATCGTTGGAAGCTGTTTTAAATAATACTATTAAATACCTTTGTTCTTCATTTATCATACAATTTCACCATAAGTTGGGATTGAAAATGCAAGGCGAATTGTCTTCATGCAGGCAGGAGATATACATATATGGATAACCCAAAAAACAGAACATAAGAAAGCTTATAATATCAAAAAATAAAAATGATGGGACTCTATATACGAACACTGGTAGACAAATAGACAGAATTATTTTATATAACTTTTATGACATAATGGCAATTTTTAATGGATCGCCATAATCTGGTATAAATTGTATTTAAATATAATAAATAATATTAAGTAGATCTTTCACAAACAGTTGAATACAAATATCACTTTTATAGCTAACAATGTTTATCATTTTTTTTCTTTTTAAAGAATCGTTGTATTTAAAAAAATATTTCCTGCATTGGCTCACCTACCAATGAAAGAATTACGATTGTAACTTTTATTGTAACTGTACAAACGTTAGTAGGTACTAAATAATACTTTTCATTTCCTTAGCCCAGGGATCGGCAATCAACTTGCCCAGTATTATGCTGTAAATATTAATTTCAATATTAAAAAGAAATTATTTAAGGTATAATTTAATTACATCAAATAGACTAAAGATCCAGTAATTGTAGACGAAGGAAACTCATGTTGCCGATCCCTGCCTTACACTATTAATAAATTAAATTTTATTGACATTCAGGCTTAAACTGCACCACAATTTAAGAACTAAATTTCCTAAATTAGTATCGTATATTTTTGTACTTCTTAAGGTATCGGACTTTAAGTAGAATATTTATAGATTAATTTTTGCCGCAAAACAAGATCTAAGGTACAAATTAATACATAATTTGCGTTTACATTTCCGCTGTAACAATTTACATATAAAAGTATTTTTACAAAATACTTTAACGTTTTTCAACAAGCAGAAATTATCAAACGAGAAATAGAAATTGCAAATAGAATATTTTTAATAGAAATTTCGTTGTATGAAAAAATATTTTTTCAAGCTTTCCTGAGCTGCAAATTATTCTTACGCAAGTAGCTGCAACATTTCGATAAAAATATAACTTAGAATGAAATGACTAACAAACATAAATATTAAATAAATAGGATTGCCGTAACATCATACGACAAGTAGCATCTGTGAATCATGTACACATTGATACACTGTCATAATACTTTCGTAAAACATTAAAGACACATATAAACAAAAATTAATATTCCATTTACTATGCCAATAGAATAATTCATCGGCACTCTTGAGACCATCGGTTGCCTAAAAGAAGTATGAATAGTATTAAGTGAAGTAAATGTTTGTGTCCATTAGCTATGACTTACAGTTTATTATTTAGTCATAAAGATGTTTAATGAAAACTTACCGTTTTTTATTAGGACTGAAAGGGGACGGTGGTCTTATACCAGGAATGCTACTATCTTTATAAACGATAAACCATGTAAAACCCATCATTATAAGACCACATATCGTCGCCCTTATCAACCATCCATACATTTCGAGAAACGACGTTGCTGCACTTACAACTACATGTTCGTAGTAACTACTAACATTAATAAAGCTTTCACTCGCGTCTGCTAACTTTTTTACATTGAACTCTGTGAAATTTGGTAGCTTTGGTATAATCACATCTGAGATGCTCAAAACTGATGAACTTGTTGGAACTGTATATTTATTGTTATTTTCTCGTTGTAAGATACCTCCTAAAGAGAAGATATAAAATTGTCAGGCTTATTAACTCATCTTCAATTTTACTAACATGCAGTGCTACGATAAGCCTGTTTATATATTTACGATAGAATTCAAAGTAAAAGTCTATGAGACTACTACAAACCGTACTACAATCCTCATCTTTTCATTCTAAATTACAACAATACTAAAATAATATAATTTACAAAGTCAAGTGATCCTACAACTCATGAAATCAATGTTTTATTCGAACTATCTAAAATTTCATAATTCATTCGTCATTCCGCTTGCTCTGAATCACCAGAAAAAGAAGAAAAACAAAGAATTGGCAATTGGCCAATTTCACATATGCGTGTAAACGGAACAGCAGCATAAAAATCAGGCTACCGTGGTAGTTGCTACGCTCCTGATACACGCATAGCGCGTCTCGAAATTCGGCCGAACGGAAGCTTTACGCGTCCTTGATAAATTTGGTCATGGGCGAAACGATGTAGTGCATGCCTGACGCATGCAACCGTAAAAGTATTTTCTATTTAAAAAGATACCGTTTAAAATGTACCAGACAATAACAAACGTGAAAAAGGAAGCGACAGAACCCATGCGTTTTTTTGACGTTTCGTTAATGATGTAACGAGATAAACGTTATGAAACTTATATACAGCGATAAGATATAACACATGCACCTATACAACGTAAGACAGCGAAGCGAGGATAACATAAATATAACACACATGCATTAAATATGAATAGCGATGAGTATATCAGATTTCGTTGAAAGAAATCGTTTATAAATAAAACTGTTACCAAATTCAAACGAAACCATTCTCACCGTAATTGATACATAATTTTCCTAGGACGATTGACAACGATATTACGAACAGAGTGAAACTGAAAGTCCACTCGTTTATTTGAATTTTTTTCCATAACCTCACTGATTCTCTGTAATTCTTCGTCGACACAGGCTCGTTAGTTCCGTTTGAATGTATCTGTGCTTCTTTCTTGAACATTTTCATTCAAATTACTTCCAACTCGGTTATTACAAAATTAAATGCCTATCCGTTCTCACACGCGGGAAAGATTCACGAATGACAAACAGTAGGAAACACGAATCGCCAAAAATAAAAGTGAATAAGGCTGATACGTAACTTAAAGATTGCGCATGCGCCGTGTCAGTTTTCCATTTTCCAGGGCTGTGCTATAGATAACTTTCTCGTTTCGGATATAAAAAAGCAAAAAAAATTAAATAGATCGTGAAAGTTTTACTATACACTGTAACAGATACGAAGGAAATTCGATATAGAACTCTTGAATTACGTATCAAATGTTTTAAATGCGATTTCTACTCGCGGCTTTCTAGTTAATAGCCCGATTGTGAGTATAAGTAAATATTATTATTCTAAAATAATCAAAGTAAATTTGAAAAGATTCGCTATGTAACATTTAGTCAAGAGTGGGAATATCCCCACTGCTTGCCACATACAAACTTCACACATGCACAGATACGTCTTCGACACTTGTTCGATTTCTTACAGCGATCGATTTAAATCTCTGTTATTCCAATCAATCCCATTAATCCCGCCAAGGATGATGACGAATTGATGAAAAATGAAATTCCAGAGGGGAAAACTCTCCAATTATTAAAAGCACCTCAAGGTACCACATATTAATTTATGTATAATATTAGTTCATACACGCGCGGTAATATAATTGCAATCATTAATGCATAATCAACTATCCTCTCCACGATACACCGAAATATTTAAGTACGCATAGTTTCTTGTGTAGTTCTGCTTAAGAGCTTTAAAGTTTGAAAATATAAATTGTTACAACTGCAATGATGTAGTTGCATTTTGTTCGTGGTGTACGAGAAATTTATGTTTCAAACATTTCTTCCAGGAATATCAGTAAAATCTGCTCTTTTCAGAACAACCATATACATATACCTAGGAACATCTCAATAAGTTCATTAAATGAAAGAATTTTCACGAGAACTATATCATACTAAAACTTCATAAAAATCGGTGATCTACACTTTGGAGTGTTCCCTCGTCAGATGTGCCGGGAGATTTAAACTGGGGCCCAGCGATCATGAGGACGGCCCTGTTCTCCCTCTTTGCCCACCATAGCCCCCTGCAGTTTATAGTATAGTACTACGTTGAGATGGTAAGTTGTCGAGGCCCATCAAACTGAACAGCAGAGGGGGAAGGGGCTGGCCTCTACCTTATCCCCTCCAATTCGGAAACATTGTATAGAGATAACCCTTTCCTTGTCTTCTACTTCGAATTCGACTGGCTTCTAACTTCTCGCTTTTAGGTGACTCAGTTATCTTGCCAAGGACCTACTGTTTTAGATGGTTTTTGAACACTGTTTATAGCCCCGTTTCATCCTATTTCGACGTTTCATGTAGATTTTTGTTGCACGTTAAACTTGTAGATGTGATTGACTCAACCAATAGCGCGAAAATTAACAAATATGAGGGACCGAGGCAGGAAAACTAATACGATTGGGCGACAACTTACCATCTCCTCATAGTACCTTAGTCAGACAGGCAAACATGGTGGGGTGCAAGATAGGCTGAAGATTCGAGCTGACCGCATTTGCCATTCGCTCCTCGGCCAACACGGTGCACGAATCGTGATACAGTGACAGAAGCTGGCCTTCCACCGTTCAGCCGAAAGTTCATGCGCGTGTGTACGTCTATGGAATCATAAGTTCCGCGTGTGCACGCGTTATCAGGGAAAATGGCAACGCAAGAGGAAGTTGGAATCGGAGATTTCGTTCTCCTAGACGAGATTAGCATTGAGAAAGTTGTGGATAATTTGCGTTTAAGGTATGCTCGACCATGTCACAGTTAGAAGAGAAATGGTTCGCTGATAAAAGTAAAACAATGATTGAGAATTTGGCGGGAAATTGTGGTGCACGACCTAGTTGCCCTTTCGAGAGGTGTGACAGGTGTGCTTGGTGTGCGCGCGTCCCGGTGATCTTGGTGTTTCGATGATCGACCACCGAGAGGGCGTGGCTAACCGTATATTAGCAGGTGGTTGTTGTAATTATGATTTCATGTAATCCGATTTGAACTTGACCCGCAAAATTCAAGATGATCGACCGGAATCATACCCTACTTTTGATACAATTTTCTATGTTGGATCGATTTCATTTTAACGATGAATTTAAATCCATCACGATCTTTTACGAATGTTACGTATATTTTTATCTTCGAAATTGCAAGCTTTGTAAAAACTTATCTCTATTTGGTATTATCAGCTATTGTAATTTATACTTTTGAAGTTGTATTTTCGGTCCCATTATAAATGCGGACATTTAACGCTTATCAGGGTTTGCGTTCTATGACTCACCGGCTTAGGTTCTTACTCAGTCTTTGCATTACGCTTAACTGTTGCTGAAAATGCTTTAGACTCGATCCTCTTACACGTACACATGCATCATATGATTTGCTATGCATACCGATTTAATGGGCGCGCGAATATTGCACGTGCATTTAATTTAACAAATACAGATCGTTATTTACAGTTGACAATCATTGGAATTAAACTTTATGCTAGCTTTTTGCCCAAATATACGATTACAGGACGGAATCTATCGAAATTCAAGCCGGTTTATTTAATATATATCTATAATAAGGCAAAGGATCTATAAAGTTACTTTTGGAATTTATAATTTTGTTGAGTTACATTATTATTTATTAGATTTGAAAGAAACTGATAGTTGTAGACGGCTAATAAAGACGATTTTACGGTAAAATGAAAAATATATTTGGAGTTTCTTTCCGAGAATAAGCAAAGAATACAATAACTATTTTTATTTTCGTCAAAGTCCCTGTCATGCGTTCAGGGGCGTACTACGATCTTTTGGGGCCTTGCAGTTGAAATTGTTTAATTTGAAGTTTTTTTTAAATATAATTCCTTTTATCCCGTTAAATAGATTTACTATTTATCTTTAACAGGAGCTGTAATTCTTGCTGATAATGCAGCAAAATATTTGTTAAGAGACAAATTATTCGTGGCCATGTAAAAGAAAATAATTATTTATAAATGTGATGTTAACAGGTATTGCAAAAATTACAGCTTCTTATTGCTTTAGATTTATCGTATATTTTTTAAAAATGATAGCGTTTTATCATCTATTAAACTACTTTAATCGCAAAATGTTGTTGTTCTTAGATATGAACAAAACTTATCTACAGAATACTTTTAATTCATTCCTTATCAATAAAACAGCAATGGAAATCTATATTTTAAGATCTATGTTATATATTTACAATTCTGTTATTTGTTATATTAATCATTATTTTTTGCCATAGGTTCAATGGTGGCAAGATCTATACATATATAGGAGAAGTATGCGTTAGCTTAAATCCTTATAGAAGCACAAATATATACAATGGCGATTATATTAATAAATATAAAGGTATATATTCTGCTATAAATATATGATATTAACGTATGTTCATGATTAGAGATTATAGCACCTGTCCACTATTACAACTTTATTTTTAATCCAAGCTAATTTTATTTTTAGACAGAGAATTGTTCGAGAATCCTCCTCATATTTTTGCAATTGCCGATGCAGTGCATAGAGAGATGAAGCAGCAGGGTCGCGATACCTGCATAGTTATAAGCGGGGAATCAGGTTCTGGTAAGACTGAAGCGAGTAAAATTATTATGAAGTACATAGCAGCTGTTACAAATGTGAGCGGTCAGCAAGAAATAGAGAGGTAAAGCTATTAGTTGAAAGACAATGCGAACATGGTTTATTATCTAATCTTTTCTAGATTCGTTTTAGATAATTACGATTCTTATAAATATGTCATAGCTTATCAATGGAGAGTAAACAGAGAATAAAATAAGATTACCTCTACCCGGAAACTCATATCGTTACGTTAAAATGCTTTTTTCGGAAATTCTAGAGTAAAGAATATACTTATCCAGTCAAACTCGATATTGGAAGCGTTTGGAAATGCCAAGACAAATAGAAATGATAATTCATCTCGATTCGGGAAGTATATGGACATTAATTTCGACTTCAAAGGGGATCCCGTTGGTGGTCATGTTACTAATTATTTATTAGAGAAATCACGGGTTGTTTATCAACAAAATGGTGAACGTAATTTTCATTGCTTCTATCAGGTAAAAATATATATTATCATACCATTTAATCTACCTGCAGTCTCCAATTCTTCTAATCTAATAATTAATTTAACTACAATTTCTAGTTATTAAATGGTTGTAGCGAGTCAGAAATAAACAAATTAAGATTAGTCAGGGATCCGGCAGCGTATTATTACGTTAGCGATGGAGACTGCAATAAAACTAATGTCACTGATAGAAGTGACTACAAAACAGTTAATTCAGCTATGACCACTCTTGGATTTTTGGATAACGAGATGCAAACAATATGGAATATCATTGCTGGAATTTTACATTTGGTTCGTTACACTTTTTAAACAGCAAAAGGAACAGTGATCTCTGAAAAACGATTAGTCACACTGTATACAAATCTTTTCTAATTCCACAGGGTAACATTACCTTCAAACTAGAGGAAGAAAAGCTCTCTATTGAAAACAAAGGTGCTTTAAACGATACAGCAAATTTATTTTCTATTAGCCCACAGGAATTAAGCACTGCACTTTCGCAGAGAGTAATAGCAGCTGGTGGAGAAGTAATGCAAAAAACACATACTCTGATAGAAGCGGAATATGGTCGAGATGCTTTAGCAAAGGTAAAATTATCAGTAACAATTTTTTTTCTTTTAATTCCAAAAAATAAATAAGTTATATACTATATTGTATGCATCTTCAGGCCATTTACGAGAGATTATTCTCTTGGATTGTGTCGCGCGTTAACGATTCGATTAACGTAAACGACAAAGACACGTACAAAAGGTACAGAACTGTAATTGGGGTGCTTGATATATACGGATTTGAAATTTTCGATATGAACAGCTTCGAACAATTCTGCATAAACTATTGCAATGAAAAGCTGCAGCAACTTTTTATAGGTACATGAATGTCTAATACTTTTCCAAGTGTCGAGAGAAAAATGAAACAACAGTTTGTGTTTATAGAATTGGTGCTAAAACAGGAACAGGAAGAATATAAGAGAGAAGGGATAGAGTGGCAAAATGTTGAGTATTTTAATAACCAAATCATTTGCGATTTGGTAGAACAGTCTCACAAAGGTATTATAGCGATCATGGACGAAGCCTGTTTGAACGTCGGCAAAGTTACGGATGAAGTAATGAATGTTCAAATAAAAATTATTATCATGAATGTACGGGAATAGTTCTGCCATTTATCAATGTTAAATCGCTTTCAGATGCTTCTAGATGCAATGGATAAAAAATTAACAGGCCACAATCATTACACATCTAGGCAATTAAAACCAATGGACAAAGAATTACAACATAAAACACAATTCAAAATTAAACACTACGCCGGCGATGTAATATACAATGTGAATGGATTTCTGGATAAGAACAAAGACACTTTGTTTCAAGATTTTAAACGATTACTTTATAGAAGCCATAATGCCATAATTACCAAAATGTGGCCCGAGGGTGCTCAAAATATTTTGAAGGTATAACTCTTTACGATAGTTTCTGTACGTTAAAGGATGCGTTACTTATCGTTGGCATATTTTAGACGACAAAAAGACCCTTAACTGCCGGAACTCTGTTCCGTAATTCAATGGTGGCTCTAGTTAAAAATCTAACCAGCAAAGAACCATTTTACGTTAGATGCATCAAGCCAAACGAAGTGAAATCACCTGTTGTATTTGACGAGGAGAGAGTAGTTCATCAAGTACGATATTTGGGCCTCGTTGAAAATATATTAGTCAGGCGAGCTGGTTTTGCGTATCGACAACGATACGACAGATTTTTGAAACGGTAACGCTTCATTTTTATCTTTTTGTTTGTTCTTCTTTTTTCATTTTTCTATTTGATCTATTTAAAAGAAAAATTATGCTTCTATCAGGTACAAAATGATATCTCAATACACCTGGCCAAACTTCAGAGGCGGTAACGACAAAGACGGTGTACGTACTTTGATGGAAGAGAAGAATTTCAGCAATGACGTTAAATACGGTCATACGAAAATCTTTATACGTTCTCCTAAAACGTTGTTTGCGTTGGAAAAGGTTCGATTTTAATCGTAAGCTATTCGACACTTTTAAACGACCTTAAACCTTCATTCGTGGATTAATTTAATTGTTATTCGTAGGCACGCACCGACTTGATACCAAGCATTGTAATCCTACTGCAGAAACAATGGAGAGGGTACTTGTGTCGTCAAAAGTATAAAAAGATGAAGGCTGCACTTCTTATAATACAACACTATCGAAAATATAAAAAACGTACTTACATAAAAGATTTGGAAAAGACTTTCCGAAATGCAAAAACTATGAGGGATTATGGTAAACATTTACCTTGGCCGCGGGAAAATTTCGCTGTGCGAGATGTAATACCCTCTTTAAAAATTATGTATGGGAGATGGTGGGCATGGATGATACTGAAGGTCATACCAAGAGAAAACTGGCCTCAGTTGCGATTAAAGGTGCGACTAGACTTTACTAGATTAATTAGATATTTATATTTATTGATAATCAATTTTATCTATGTAAATTCCTGTAATTTCAGATGGCGGCAGGATCAGTTTTATGTTCAAAACGACCCTATTGGGGACAAGATAGACGCTGGGAAGGAAATTATCTTTCCAAACCTGATGAAAACCCCCATAGTGATATCTTTAATTCTTCCATAAACAATCTCCGAAATACGGACCACTTTAAGGCCGTGCTGTTTAGCGCTTTTATTAAAAAAACCAACAAGTTCGTATTAACATTTGTAATATGAATTAAACTTTGCAACTTGGACCAATTATTTGTCCTTGCAGGTTCAATAAGCCCGCCGATCGTGTTTTGGTAGTGACAGAACATGCGATATACAAATTGGAAAGCTCAAAGTTTAAAAGCATGAAGAAAGGTATGCCAATAGCTGAGATTACTGGTTTAAGTGTATCACCTGGTCAAGATCAGCTTATAACGGTGCACTCGAATCGTGGCAATGACTTCGTTATGTCGATTGTCGCAAAAGACGATAGAGTTGGTGAACTTGTTGGCATTTTATGTAATAGATACCATCAGTGAGTGTCAATTATTAATAATGTTTAATTGCGGTATTGCTCTACCACAATAACACATTCTTACTATAAATTTGATGTTGTATTATCTTCACAGATTACGCTGCGCCGATCTACAAGTTACAGTGGACGTAAAGTTTAAATGCATGCTAGGAAATAAAAGCAAAGTATTAAGAGTGGAGGTGGTACCTGATGTTAACGATGCTATATTTAAAAAAGATGGAGATAATATTATATACGCTATTCCACCATCGATTGGAATAATAGACGGAGGTGCTAATACGAGACTTCAAATTAGAACGGCTACTTAAAGTTTTCACGCGATGGATTTTTTTAACAGAGTATTTAAAACATTTACATTAATTCCCTAATGAGTCGACCTTTAAGATATACATAAGAATTCGTGGGACAAGTCTTTCGATTGTACTTTTACATGCTTCTATGAAAAAGGAAGATGGCTATCATTACAATAGTCATCTTCAAAGAGAACGACGAGCAATTATTACGGCGAACGATTAATCTGCACGGAATATTCATATGTGAATATACGATGATATAAATACGGATATCATCCGAGACTAATATTTTTGTAAATAATACGAACTGTTATTAAAGTAATTTCTATTGTTAAATACGAGCCAGTTCTTCATCGATGCACTTTGCATCGTGAATTTTGGCTGCCTTATTTATGTGAATAATTTGTAAATTATAAGAACGATAAGATAGGATTAAGAGAGATAATACAGTATTCCAATCTTTCATTGAAATTGCAATATTTTAAAACATAGAGGAAAAATTATACATATAATAAATCAACGATAAATAATTACGGTATCACACCATAACGTGGCCTTCTACTTAAACTTCCTTCAGGGTTGTATTCCTGCCTAATGTTATCGCTTCATACGTGAAATTATGGTGAAATGCTACCATGTTTGCGATTTAATGTTTACAAATGTTTATAACTATTGCCATTGCATTATAAGATATATTGTGTCATTAATAGAGAAAATCAATCGGATCGTCCAAAGAAAGGCTTAATTTTTGAAATATGTACTTAGAATATGTTATTAATAAAAAAAACACGTCGATTGATATGTAAATTATTCTACATTTGATAAATCTACGAAAATTGACCAATTGTGTTAATCTTAAATATGCAACGACATTATAATATTAAGCAAAAGTGATACTAATGTTGTATTTAAAAAAGAAAATACGAGGCGCTAACAGTATGTTGTAAAATTGTGCCATTGTTAAAGAATAAAACGACCTTTTTACACTCTGCGTGTATTTCTTTCAATTTACTTTGAATCCTAAACGATCATGATCAAATTTAATTGGAGCGAGCGATAAGCAGATATCTTTCTTGGACATTATTTTATTTAAAAAATGTAAAGACCGCCGAAAAGATAAGCAACTGTCAATAATCCTTGTCAGTGATAAGAATGAATGTAAATGTGGAGGAAAAAATACTAAAAATATTAAAAACTGAAAGAACGAAGAAAAAACTATTCATGCTTCGAGAGATTTCAAAGTCACGCGAAGTACGGTCAGGCGCGTGACCTAACTGTCAACGTAGCGGCCGACCGCAATCAAAAGAACTCATCGGAACCTGCAAACGCGTCACTCGCTCAGAAGATAAACGTTATCTTGCCAAGAAGAATACTAATAGAAGTAAAACAAGACAACAAAATATAATATTAACTTAAAAATAAGTATTCAAACTTAGCAGAAAGTGAAACTTCTTTTTATCGTTGTACCGTTAATAGGTACGATAGGATGCTTCACTATATTCTCTCCTTACTTATCTGCTGAGTCTTTGTTCTCACTGGAATAAGACAATAACGCCAAATTGAAGTGATGCAAACGATATATTAAATATTTCGCACATGGCTTTATTGTTAGAATGTACTCCATGAGTTCCACAACGCCCACGCACGAAGAATGATTCATTCGAATCGTTATAACGTAATGATCTTATTGTCCAACGAGGTCACAAGGTTTATTAATATATGAAATTATCTTGCATGCACGGATTAAACTTAACTTTGATGATAATTCTCACACTTTATATTCTTTCCGAGAAAAACTACATTTGCATCGAGACTTCAAGCGTTACTGCACGAACTAGAAATTTAACGAGTGACTCGCCACTCTGATTCGGTTGTTATTATTAACAATGCCATCATAAACATTATATTTCAAAGAAGCTTGCAAATAATCTACTTAGTCATACGGATAGCCAGTTCGGTATTACGTGTTTTACGAACTCTCATCGATAATCTAATACGTCAGTTCTAGACAAAACAAATTGAAATCGATTTAGATAGAACAGTTTTGTATATTACGTCCTTCTTCCCACCTTTCAATTACGTCTTAAGCCTTTATAATTAATACAATAGATTATTCGTATTTTTCACTTACACCTAAAGCAGATAAGTACATGCTTTAGTGAAATCATCACGTAACATTGATGATGAATTCATTAATGCTGCTATCGTATAAGTTACTTATAGTAATCCACGACTGTCTCTAACAATTTAAAAATGCATTGTACTTTCATTAGTCATAAAACATTCTCCAACCTCCACGTATGATTGTATAATTCTACAGAAGGAAGAGAAAGGATCATTCAAATTCATTATTCATGGTAAATCATGAATTTTATCATTTACTAGAAAGCAATCACCCGCTAAAATAGAGTAAGTGTCGATAGTATATAAATTACTACGAAAAATTTCTTAAAAGTTCAATGCAAATTCCAACAAGATTTTGTTCCTTTCGAATCATCTGGAAAACAACTGTACACCATTGATCTATGAGTCATTCCATTCTGCTAATTATCGCACGCAAATTACCGGCATCGCTCATCCGTCGTATACAGACACTGCGCATGCCTGTAAGCAGAACGGCTTCCTAAAGCGTCAAAACGAAGCGCGGCGACGCAGTACGAAATCAGCTTCGAGAGTGGAAAGTTCGATCGTCAGTTCGTGTGAAGAGTTTCTTTCGTGTTGTTCAAGAAAACCAGCAGTATGGCTATCTGTGAGTAAGATTTTTTATTCAAAATACTCACAACTTACATTTTCTACGAGTAGACGAGAAAGGGAGATATATCAGCTAGTTGTAAAATGATTTTACATACTTTTCTACAAAAATTTCAAACATACATGTACTATTCAAAACTTTCTGTTCCGTGTACTTAAGAATATATAACTTTCAGTATACATTGAAAATCATCCAAACTTCACATCTCGCGTATTAGATTCAATAATTCACCGTAGAACACGTGTTGTTTTGGAGTAGATTAAAAATCCTTCTCAAATTTGAACACTATGACTCGTTTTGAGACTCGTGTGATTATCGATAGATCTAGAGAATGAGAATTTTTAAGGAAATTCTATATTTAAGAGCGGTATACAATTACCGGGTATAAAAGAGGATCGCCACTCTCCATGCTAACCTGTTTCACTCTACATCATGCTACCAATTCACGTTAATAGTGGACTTCATTCGTGGCTATTAAATGCCGTAATACTTTATTATATCGATAAATTCATCGTAAAATTATTCGTTTTCCTCAAAGTTTCATATATTTCCTGATATAAAGAATTCTCGGAAATGTTGTGAAACAATATATAGGAAGTTGAAACCGGTCTCTTGTATGGTAGAGGTTCGCTAGCGATCTTTTTTTTTTCTAGAGAGACTAGCTAAATATAGTACGAGGCGCGGCTGCCGGTTTGACAAGCCGGCCGGCTTCCAAAACGCACGTTTTACAGAAACTGTTCATCTTTCAATTAAAAAATAAGAAAAGTAGTACACAATGCAATTTAACTCTCGCGATTTGGTATATATTCTACATGGGATGGACGCTGATTAAAAAAAAATTGAGAATTAATGTTTCAAGCATTGAAACGTGACCTCGTGAGGATCCAAGGGGATAGGAAGTTTAATTGTAATTCATGAATTACATTTCATGGATCATCGATGGGAAGGAAGTAACAATAAGGTTTAAATCCTATTGAAATTTTTTACTTTCATGGATCATTTGATGTTAGCGGTCACGATACAGACAGTAATCGCTAACAGCCTATTGTCTTGGAGCTAAAACAAGATGGCTGTCACCTGTATAACAGTTCTATTATTAGCAGAATAGTGAAACAGTTATGGGTACACCGAGTGTTTTATTAGTTTCGTTTCACGAAACAAATTGCCGATGATTTCACGAAAGAAACATCCTAAAGGTTAACGAATGTTAATGAAAGTAGCTATTCTATAAAGCCATCGAAGTAAAACCATGGGGTATGGCGGGAATTTAGGATGAAGTCACTTGATAAGTGGTTTGCTCTGATTCTTTTCCTTCTGTACTTTCGATTAAATGAGCGACTGGCCGAGAAAGCACTTAACAACTTAGTTTTCGGTTATAATTCGCCGAGGTCACGGTTCAAGGGCCATGCGATAGGAATAAGGCGGTGCAAGGAAGTCTCCCTTTACCCTGTACCTCATCGAGTAACTTCTTAATCTATCCGGTCTATAGATCACAATCTTGCGCGGTCATAGTTTTTTTTAAACTTGGAAACGGTGAAACATTCAACAACTTTTCCAGAAACTTATTTATAGCACGCAGTGTTTCATAAAAACATAGTATCTTTATCATATTCTAATTCTGCTATATTCTGAAACTGATCTGATAGGACAAAAAAATCTAAACTACAGAGGGTTAATACATGGCGTGCAGTGCACCTTTCGCCAACACCGGTTGCGATACACCTTGCTGGCAAAAGAACGACAGTTGCTACGGGAGGTCAATGACAGTGAGATGCGAATGGTTGGCATAGTTTACCGATGTTCAGTTGCTAGAAAGAGAGCCAACCTAAGTCTTTTTTTTCTCTGCTGACCAGAGTCCTTAGTTCCGCTTTAATTTTTTTCATGAAGAGATCACGAATCACGAAAGCACAGAGATTCTTGGGCATACGTTGCGAGATAAAGTTTATTCTCATTTTCCGCTTACGATTGTCTCGAGCCCTTTTTGTCGTTTCTCTACCTTACAAAATTATCTCTTATGCTCTAATAAATCTTCCGCATTCTAAGTACATAATTTATAATTTCGATTATAATTATAATAAACTGTAGTTACTGGCGTTGAATCTATTATATTTCAATACATTAAATAAATACTTTAGAAAACGATGAATCTTAAGATGGAGAAAATGTTTAATTCAATAATTCATATTTTATAATATGGACATAGAATATTTACTATATGGTTTTTCTATAAACTTTCAAAGATTTTAGGAAAAATGAGGAACGAGTCATTTTCATCACCTAGTGTTAACACTAGAACTACCAAACCAGTCAAAATGACTGGTACACAATTTTTCCAAAAATTCTCCCAGTTTATATAAGAGTTATAGAATAATATTCTACGTCGATATCAATAAACATAAATCACCCAATCGATCGATCACCCGCCGCTTGATCTCCCCTTTTTCAAAGTACTTATTTAATTTATTCAAATATGTTAGATTTGAGGCTGGTAGTTCTAGTGTTAATGAAGATAATTAACAACTATCGACCATCATGTCTTGACTTTCACTATTAAAATGATACGAGAAATATAATCTATTGTGAACGAAGCTCATAGGATTCTGTAAAACCTCGAGAATGATACAAGTAGTGCTATCACAGTTGTGCAATTCTGTCGTGAAACGAATAGCCAACGGTATTCGCAGTTGCGCAATGGGAATTGAGTTAATGACACTAATTTTCGCATTGTTATGTTAATTGCAAGTATGGTACGCCCTACATTATAGGATCTAATCAATTTGCCGCACGAAATTAACACGATTTCGTGGTTTAAACATCAATTACGAAATTGCAACATCTTACACTCCTTCGTAGAGAGGAGTTCTTTCTTTCAATATTTTACACAATCACGTAAACTCTTTCTCAGCCTATATAAAAAGAAGTAGGTCTTGCATATCATTTAAATTTCCATTCAAAAATATTCCTCTCTCCTTCGAGTACCGTACTATCGCTATTCATTTGTAAAACCATCCTCAAAGTACCGTAAATCACGGTAAAAATTCGAGAAACCGTTGCCTTCTTTGCCAAGCACAAAAAAAATGTTTGGCAACGTTTACGACATTCGAACATCTACCATGTTAAAACTACGAAGCGATTGTGAATTTTTTTCTCTAAAAATTCGCCAAATTAATGGGCAAGCTACGAAGTAATTATCGATTCTTAGAGTACATGTTCTATGCGTCTAAATATAATATTGATGACACCGGTAGTTCTACCGTTAAAACTCAACGACCTCCGAATAACTATCGACTATTATGTTTTCGACGATACGATGATGTCATCGGTGAACACACGGCCTTCGTGAGAGAAGTCACTATTTATAAGTATTACGTTTCTCTCTCTCTCTCTCCTTCTACTTGCCGGCTATACTAGTCGTAAAGTTTTTGTTGGCCTTACTGTTCCGTTGAATTGCAAAACGTAAAGGCCAACCCTTTCGCGTATATATCGGAATGCCAAGATCACCGGGAAAAGATTTATCTACGATCAGTTCAGAGGTCTCGTTGTCATTAAAACGCTCAGTTATCTCGTGTCGATAGAAACGATCGATACTTTCGATATTTAGGCGTGTAAAATAAAAATGGAACTAGTGCATGATCTTCAAAGTAATCAGAGTTATTCGATTATCGCTGTGTTCACTCGTGTCGTGGATTTCTCGTGACGTTTTCACATGGGAACGGTGTTTGCGTGAAATAAAATGTGTACCTTTGTAATATACGTAAAAAGTGATGATATAGAACAGTTATCGAATTGCATAGTGCAGGAAATACGATGAAGTGATCGATGCAAAAGATGACTCGTGATTTTTCAGTGCCAATAAACGTAAAGGGATAAGATGTCGCGGATTTATAAGAATATTTTGCCGAGGAATTTTGTAGTGAAGACGATAATAATATTGTTGGTATATATCCTGACGGATTTGGAATACCAATTGTTGTCTCTGTTTAACGGCTCGGATGTATCGTTCGCCAAATCACCTACTCCAATTTTTCAAAGTAATTTTTTTATTATTGAACGCTTGTCAAACGTGTTTAGCAATATTTGACTATTATACTGCGAAGAATTACGACGCTGTCCAATAGTTTCTATCTATGAATGACGATTCCAAGGGGAATTGTTACGATAAAAGGTCATTGAATTTGATAGAGTGAGGGAAAATTCCTAATTACCGCAGACGAGAATTATCGACGATCAAGTTGTCACAAATGAGCCGTGATCTCATACGGCCGAGAATAGTTGTCCGTTTAATTCTCTAGTCTTCTCGCGCGCTTACTTAGGACGAAGAATTACGTCATTGATTTCATATGTCACATTCAAGTTGGATTTATGATCGCAAACGAAACCAATTGCAGTCTGTGATGCATTAAATGGAAAAAAGAATCTCTGTGTCAATTTTCTTGGCGACGTTTAATTGCGACGACGAAAGAGGACGTATTTAATCGTATTGGCGCTTTTATTCTTCGACTGCTAACAACTTTAACGCTAGATCCACTGACGTTGAAATCTGTTATATTTGAATATTTAAATGAACACTTTGACAAGGGGGAGGTAAAGAAAATTATCGATTAAGTAATTAGTGTATTAGATACACGTAAAATTAAATCTACTGGTTTTGTATAAGTCTGATAAATACTTCTAAAAAGTAGAAGCTCAACAATTTCATAGTTTCTGTTAATCTAGCCTTAAAGTATTACCATTCTGTTGCAAAACATTGCAGTATTATGCAAATCGCAGTGAATCTTCACGATTGTCCTTCAAGAATGGAAATGACGTTCGTAAATTTGAAAGATTCGTAATGACTGTGTCAAGATCACTTGAATTGCGTGCTAGTAATCCAAACTAGCAATCATCCTTCCACTAGTACAATATTGATCGATGAGAATCCTGCATTGCCCTAGTTTCTTCGTCGTTTTGTTAGCTGTAGAGGTTTCCTCGGCGTCCAGACGTCTCGTCGTCGTTGCGTTCTATTTTTCCGAAAGCAATCGATCCTCTACCACGATAAATCTTCTACTTTTTCATGTTTCTATTACTATGCTGCAAATCTTGGAAATCGCATCGGTTCAATTTTAATTGCGTCGCTAATTAACTACAATTACTTAGCGGTAACAATGAAATATTGCGTTTTTGTCTTGTACGACGACAAAATAGTACTATGCTGTATATATAATTTTGGAGAAATTGTATTTTCTTTTTTTTTTGTTTACAGCACTTTCTACCGAGGACAAGTTGGAATACAACTTCTACCCTGTAGCATCGGGGCAACTGCAGTTTAGAGTGAAGGCACCGAACGATGCTCATGTTGCGCTTACCACGGGGCCCCATGAAGGTGATCCGATGTACGAGGTGAGAATTATAGAGAATAAAGTACAAACATGGAATATTGCTACTCGTTAAACGATCTATTTTTCTAATACGACAACTATGTGTGATTGATTCAATGGGGTGGATAGGGCAAGAAGTAAAAAATTCGAATTTAAGAGTAGAGAATTTAAGGGGTTTGAACTTACATCTTCGGGAGGTATTTTAAAAATATGCTTTTATGGATTTCCAAGTGCTAAACATCTTTGAAAACCAAATTTAGGTGTTCATCGGAGGATGGAGTAACGCCAAGTCTGTCATTCGCAAAAACAGAACGAAGCCTGATGTCGCGGAAGTCGACACCCCCGCAATTTTAAGCGCCGACGAATTCCGCGGTTTTTGGATTAGGTACGGTCTTATTACATCTTAGTAGATGTAATTAATCAGAAGTTATGATTAAAAGATTCACGATACAATTCGTGCTCGTAGATGGGACGGTGGTGTCTTAACGGTTGGCAAAGAAGGCCAAGAAAGTCCATTCTTATCTTACGCCGATCCGGAACCATTTGGTATCGGTCATTTTGGAATCTGCACCGGTTGGGGTGCATCCGGTGAATGGCTGATCGAAGGTACGATTTTTTTCCAATTCATTTTTACAAACAAAAAAAAAGGAATAACCACTGTACAGTAGAGCCTCGTATAACACGAGTTCCTGCAAAGGGAATTCCTATAACGCGACGAAGATATTGGGATTTTGTATACCATTAATTTTAATGGTGTTACTTCGGATTATACGAATTCTAAGGAAATATGTATTTTTCATAAAGCACGATTTCCCATAATGGGAATTTCTGCAATATGATACATATTAACACTAGAACTACCAAACCGGTACACAATTTTTTCAAAAAATTCTCCAAGTTTACGTAAGAGTCATAGAATAAATATTCTACGTCTATATCAATAAACATAAATCACCCAGTCGATCAAATTTTTCGCCGCTTGATTCCCCCTTTTTCAAAGTACTTATTTAATTTATTAAAATATGGTAGATTTGAGGCCGGTAGTTCTAGTGTTAACCACGTTATACGAAAGTCTGCTCGAAGAAGATGCTAAACGGTAAAAGGGAATATGACAATAATTTGAATTTTTAGCTTGACGTACATAGAGAAGTATTGCATTAAAATATTCTAATTAATAAATAAGAGCGAATGGTAGGTTCATTATGGTAGGTGTATTGGATTGTCGTAGGTAGAAAATTAGAAAAGAAAACGATCTGCAATCCTCCTTGCTCAACTTTTAGTTCTTTCTTTTACACGTAGAAACTAACAGATTACGATTATTTTTTGGGCTCTCTTACGAAAGTATTCTTATCACACTTAACTTACATGATCTCTTTCCTGGTACTTTTATTGGATTTCTGGGATGGACTCCGTCTAATGAATCATCGTCCTCATAGCCATTTGTGTCGGAGGTTACGATAGGTGTACGTAAAGTATAACGTGGAGGCCTTTGCCAAAGATACATAGATTTAATTGCATCTTTTCACCCTGTAGATACTTTAGCTTTATGCTCGAATTCTTATTTTCACTCCAAGCACGTGATACATTCCAATGTTTCCCTAGCCGTCTTCATTAACCCTTTGCACTCCGAATTATATTTCAATTTTCTTACCAGTAGCTCCCAACGCTTTTAAGTATTTTGTTTCAATTTTACTTGATCTGAAAAATAGGGTAACTTAAAAAAATAAAGTATCTTGTAATTTACAAGTGCATGATATCTCTTGAAAAAATGTTTAGGATGCAATCCCGGTTTTCTTTCGTACGTTAACATCCATTGGTTTGGACTTGAAAAAATGACGAGTATGACTCGGCAAAGGAGTTCCCGCGATACAAACTAATGTCGAGTTAGACTCGACATAGGAGCGCAAAGGGTTAACGATATCGAATTGAACAATTGCGAGAGTAAAACATCAATGAAAGAAATTATATCAAATGTATAAATTGCATTTTCTCAATTTGTTATCGTTCATTCTGAAGACGAGCGCAATAGTTTACACTGAAACGCATGTGAGTCTTTTTGGAACCTGTAGTTTAGTATACCCGCTTCTTTCTGCTTGAAACACCTCCGGAATATAAAAGAGCCACGAAAAACGCAACGAATCACTACTACACTTTTACCAACACTATGTAAATTATTCTAAATCACTTACATATTACAGAGACCTAAATTAAGTAGATGCACGGAGAAATTCGACAAGTGTTACTGGAGATACGGTGAAATGTAAATTATTCGAAATTAATTAGATATTACAGAGACTTAAATTTAAGTAGGTATACGCAGAAATTCGACAAGTGTTACTGGAGATACGGTGAAATATAAATTATTCGAAATTAATTAGATATTATAGAGACTTAAATTAAGTAGGTATACGCAGAAATTCGACAAGTTTTACTGGAGGAATTTTAAAGAAAAGTTCTCCAAAGAGTACACACGATCGAGAAACTAGGATGAAAGAGGTGACTTTAGACGTGTTGAAATGATCGACTTCTTCGTTTAATTTTTAACAAGGACACGGTACCCTGAAAACACCGAACGAACTTGCCTACAACTTCAGAAACGTGCGAAGCGGCTCGGTCCTCATCGACGTTCGTGCAAAAAGCAATGCGCATATTGCTCTCACCAGCAAGAAGGGTGAATCAACCCCCATGTACGAAATCATGCTCGGGGGATGGGAAAACACAGCGTCCGTCATCAGATACGATAGGAAGCAACCCGATAAGGTTCGAAATCGATGCAAACGGGTTAACATGCTGATGCAAATGGGTTAAAATGATACTTTGCTTAATTATTTGCATTCAACCCATTACCCGACGCAATTAAAAAATACAAAGGAAAATTAAATTGAATGTATGAGATTTATACTAACCAACTATAATTATATTAAATGACAAACTATACACTTACATATAACAATAATTAATTTAAATGAAAAGCTATAATTAAACAAATGTGTCCCATGAGAGGACATTGCCAGATAATGAGTTAATACAATTAACCCATTTGCATCACGACGGGATACTCTTGGAGAAACGATTACTTTTATCATCAAAGACGGCTTAATCCGCGAAGAAACGACTACTTTTCTAAAGTCGGATTAATCTACACGAACTAAAAACTACTTCTGCTAAGAGTATCGTTGAAAGGAGTGACTAAAACGGAAAAAAAAGGTTTGGCGGAAGTTGTGGCTCAAGTTAAAAGGCTGATTTTGCACCGACAGGTGCGCGTAAACACGCCAAACTTGCTGAACGAGCACGAAACCAAGAAGTTCCTGATCACTTGGCTCGACGGCCTTATCACGGTCAGGGCAAACGGTCTTGGAGGCCAAGTGATAATGGAATGGCAGGATCCTAAACCAATTGGCGTGAGCTACGTGGGTGTACGAACCGGTTGGGGTTCAACCGGAAAGTGGAATCTACGTTTTGTACAATACCCGCCCCGTTCTGCTGACAGTTCTAGAAGTAATTAATTTATCTGAACGTGTCTCTCCTCATCTTTGAATTCAGATTCACCCATCAGTGTCGGCGGTTTCGCGGATATATGCCTGTTTAACTGTTTCAGGAGCTTCTGCGAATTTTTGTCGCCTGATTATGTAATACTTTTTCTGTATAATTCAAATTGAATTGTTTGGTTAGAAAATTGTTGCGAATTAGGGGAGCCTTTGAGTGGTGCAGTTATTGTATACTGTTATGGGGTACCAAATGTACTTTTGCTTGGGTGCACGTTGAGTGGAGAAACTTTAGAGCATTCTAAGATACTCCGTAATCTATCTCGATCGTGGTGATTCTCCTGGTTTCTCTTTCATGGTATTAATGGCACGGTGTACACGTATCGCACAAATTTTATCTTTTGCCATGATTAATCCCGGGATGCATGATGGTTGAGCATTTTGTACAGTTCAACAATTGAAAAATGGCTAGGGAACGGTGGAGTAACTCGTTTTCAGTTACATATTCCTGTCACATTTTTGAGATCAACAAATCCAGCCTTCTAAAGAAAAACGACTATGCTACAGAGTGAGATTGGATTTGAGAATTGCAAAAACCAAATGGCAGAAGTAGGAGTTTGAAAATGAGAGATTCCGTCATTTCCTACCCACCTTTCAATTGTGGACTGTAGATACTTTTTAGTCTCATGAACAAAGTATTCTAGGAGTCTGGAATAAATTTATACAAATCTAATGAACAAGTAACAATGCATCCTGGAATTAACCAAAAGCTTGCTGCATGTAGTATGACAAATTCATTGCATTAGGTGTTTCCTGATATGAATTGATGTCTATCATCCGTCACCTGCTTTGATCAACAATTAATCATTTTTTGAGAAGACACAATCCATTGTATGGGCAATAAGAAAATAATAGCCAATTGAATAATTGTTACACATATCATGGAAACTGTTTACAGATGTGAATCCATCTGCACCACCTGCACCGGTTCAAGGATTGGAACTTGGAGAAGTCTGTTGGTGCGATGCATCAGGTGGAATGGTACCACCTGGTGCAGTCGAGGGTGGAAATGATGAAGAGACACTGTTTGTGGGGAGGGCTCACCACGAGGGTGCACTTCTGCCTGGCAAAGTGAAGCCAGGACACTCTGTATGCTACGTTGCTTGGGGTGGCGGTGAACATGGAAAGACTGATTATCAAGTAATGGATTTACTTAATTCTTGTACATGCTACTTTGATGATAATATTCAAAAGAAACTAATAGATTAGAAACTGATAATTATATCGTGGTTGTTTATATAAATTTCAAGTTTAACCACTGTGGCTAGGAAGGAAGAAACATTATGCAAGAAATTAGAAGAGAGAGGGTACTGGGAATAGTACTGGAACTTAACGAATGTTCTTTTTATTATAGGTACTCTGCGGTTGCAATCCTACGTGGGTACCAACAAGTGGAAACAACATTCCCCCAAATGCAATTCCAGGAGGAGAGACCGAGGATGGTGAAGCATTGTTTGTTGGTCGTGTTCACCATGAGGGTACTTTAACAATTGGAAAGGTGCAGCCGTCTCATAGTGTCTGTTACATACCATTTGGCGGTGCCGAAGTTGCCTTCCCTGAATACGAGATAATGGTCTCGAAGTAATTACTAAGGAGCAAGACATCTCGACGTTTTCGAATCGAAAAGTACATTGGCTTGTTGGTGATTTTCATTAAATTATTCGTGAATCAAGATTCATATAAGCGATCCTTTCGATCGATGATCTTATATAGAAAGTATGTGCGAATGTAGAAGGAATAAGTTACGTTTTGTTTTCTTTTTTTTGTAACGTTAAAATGTAAATGCAACTGTAACGATAATATTTTGGAAGAA
Organism: Cerceris rybyensis; assembly: GCA_910591515.1. Lineage (NCBI taxonomy): Eukaryota > Metazoa > Arthropoda > Insecta > Hymenoptera > Crabronidae > Cerceris > Cerceris rybyensis. The sequence continues at coordinate 1,392,834 of OU342797.1, forward strand.
ATCGGAAGTTGACAGGGAAAGTTAGATAATTAATGGTATCTATTTGGTTTCTTTTTCTCTTTGTACAAAGAGCATTGATAATTTATGAGAAATTTCACGTGTGCAAACTAGTCCAGCCGAATGAATCTTGATTCATATTTCATCAATGGGTCGGTGTACGCTTGCGGCAGGTGTGTTATGCTTATGGATACAATATAATTGAAGTTACACGCTGTAGAATGCGCAAATAAAAAAAAACAACAATATATATATATATAGCTCGGCTATGTATGCAGTTAATGTTAACCCCTATTGGAAATAGAGGGCAATAAGAAAATGTTATATATTTCATCGTTCCTGTTCGAATTACCGCAGAAATATATTTTGTATTTTAACCAGTTTTCTAACGCACGATGCTCGTCGCTTTCTCAGAATGAATATTTTCAGATTGTGTACTGTTAGGAAATAAAGTATATTTAAAAAAAAAGATTGCGTTTTCATTACTCGATCCTAATTCTGTTAGATATATATTGAATTCTGCTTAAATTTTGAAGTTAGTGTTAAATCCCGACGCACATATACCAATGATTAATACGGAGTAGAATCTATGCGCAGTTTCTGAGGATTTCTTGACGGAAAATGAAACGAAATCTTGCGCAGTCGAACTATCGAAAGTTTCGAATGTTTGAATTTTAGCGTCTGCGCAGTGCGTCTGTGCTGTGCGTCTGCGCGGTGCATTCGCGCAGACGCCATAACAGCATTATTGCCGTAAAATGCAATTTTGAAAATATACATTAATTCTACTTATGTACCGTTAGACTTAATAAGAGGGCTGCAGTAATTCGAATCGTAACATTAAGGATTATTCGTACTACGCCATAATAGAAAAAACAGGACTCACATACTCCAAAATAGTTGACTGAGTCGCAGCAGCGTCCCGGTCGACAAGAGAGGAATAGCCCATCCTATATTTTGCCTCTTTCCATCGAAAAACATGATGATATTGTCAACACGGAGTCTCATTCGAACGAACAATACGTTAATAAGTAACTGTGAGTGAAATCCGAGCACAAGTTTAAAATATTTCTTAACAAAAACGGATCAAATGCAGGAGCACCCGGTCTTACATCCACGCACGGGAAATTTTCGAAGACGACTGAAGCGCCGCTGCTTTGGCAGAACGCCACGAACCAGCGCGCAGCACCGGCGGGAAATTCAAACGATCATAAAATATAACCATGGTGGTTTCCACATACCGATTAAGTACAATTTTGTTTTCAAAGGACAAAAATTATAATCACAGTGAGGGAATTCAAACAATACGATTACAGTTATTGATTTCGCACGCCAAATCTAATTAGTACCTAGGTATTTCTCCCGGGAGCTTTAACCTAGAAATTTTCTCAAACTACAGTCCTAAAGATGGTACCAATGTCACTCAACTTTGGTTATCGTCTTCCAAGTAGGCTCAATTCAACAATGGCGGTCAATCTGTCATGGCTTGCCGTTAAATGTCAATCGAGAGGGAAAATCTTGTTATATTAGCAAGCCGAAAGTGTTTTAATCGTGGAAATGGCCGAGAAAGAGCCAACTACCATCGACGATGGTATCCCCGAACCCGGAATCGAGCCGGGTGCATCCGCAGAAACAATGCTCGTCACTACTGACAGCTTCGAAGAGTACGAACAAGAAATGAGCAGTAGCATTGATGATAGGCAAATGAAAGAGAGTACGACAAGCACCATTTCCGAGATTCAGGAAGACGTACAAGACATTCCAACTACACCTACAACAAGCGGTCCACGGGAAATGCAGAAAACTGCCTCCCTCGATGATTCCGAATTAGTACGTTTTATAACCTCTATGCCAAGGATTATTAGAAACTAATTAAATTGTATTCTAGGATGACGTTACTCAGAGATTAGGTCACACTAATTTAGATGCCGATCCATTGCGCTGTAAAACATGGCTAGCTCAGAGAAAACATGTGTTTATTCTGAGCCAGGCAGGAAAGCCCATATATTCACGATACAGCTCGGAAGACAAACTAGTCACTGTCATGGGGGTCATGCAAGCTTTGGTTTCGTTTGTTCAAGCAGGCAGCGATATGATTAGATCTGTTCATGCTGGAGATACGAATTTTGTATTCGTCGTCAAAGGTCCTTTGATTTTAGTTGCTGTCTCCAAAACACTAGAAAGTGTACCTCAACTCACATTGCAATTAACGTATGTATAACTCATAGAATATTAATTAAACTGTTAGTCGAAATTTATAGATTTAACATTCTTGCAGATATGTATATAATCAAATAGTCTCTGTGTTAACTCAGTCACAGTTAACTAGAGTATATGATCAACGTAGAAATTTTGATTTAAGAAGATTGCTAAGTGGTAGCGAAAGACTGATAGATCACTTATTAAATTTTATGGATAGAGAACCAGCATTCTTTCTAGGAACCATTAAATGTTTACCATTACTACCCTCCATGAGAAGTTCTATTGCACAGACTATTATACAGACATGTGGTAAAATCAAGGTACTACATATTTTAAATGAATTAAATTTTCTCTCTAATATAGTAGAGAATATTAAAATGGTAGTAATAACATGAATATAATACTTTTCAGAATTTAGTGTTTGCAATACTTCTAGCAAATAATCAGTTGGTGACATTAGTCAGAATGAACAAATTTTTTTTACATCCTGCGGACTTACATATAATACAAAATTTGGTCGATAGCTCGGAGTCGCTTAAAACTGCCGAGAGCTGGACGCCAATATGCCTACCAAAGTTTGATGCCAATGGCTATATGCACGGTCATGTATCATATTTGGCAGAAGATTGTCAAGCATGCTTACTATTACTTACAGTTGACAGAGACGTGTTCTTTACTCTTTCCGAAGCAAAACAAGTAATACAGAAGACATAATTCGTATAGATTTATTTAAAACTCATCGATGCCAAAAAACTAACGAGAAATAATCATTTTTAGAAAATCGTGGAAAAGCTGAGGCGAACAAATTGTTTAGAAGCTATTAACGAGTCCATGAACAAACCACCGGTTACTACTGCTGACATTGGATTACCCGAAATGCGACATGTTCTATATAAATGCAGAAGTACGGCACAATTTTGGAGTACCGGACTTCAACCTCCATATACAACGGATGAGGAAATAGAAAGGTAGAATTTAATAAATAAGTCGTATTGAAAAATATGATCATTCATTAAAAGAGGCGTAGTAAAATGTGCGATAGGGAATAATCGGAAGACACCTTCATGTATATGTTTCTCGTAGATTATTGGGACTTTATCAGTGTTTACACCACAGACTACATTCTCCTAGCAGACCATTGAAACTTATATTTCAACAGTTAGATAAGGAGACTATGTTGGCTTGGGTAAGCAATCGCGTGAAGGTCAAACGTTATTTGGTCACATGCAATATTTAATATATTTATAACATCTTTTTTGCTTAGGTGACAGCGGGCTTCGAATTGTACGTTACATTCGAACCGCTCGTAACGAAGCCCGATGGTATCGAGTCAGTTGGCAAACTATTAAAATGGATAAAGAAAGAGGAGGAGAGATTATTTATTTTAAATTCTCCAACATTTTAAAGAGCGATCATAAGTTTTAAAATTTTAGAAGAAAATATTCTAAAGACGTTTATCGATCGGATAGATTCGTAACGTGCAGTGCATTATTTGATAGCGTCTTTGCCGATATCGTTGTTGGAAAGTGTTGAACTGTGTTAACAGTGTAAAACTATAGGAAAGGTGAATTTTTGCACTTATATCGTGAGAAGGACGGTCCAAGTTTTTTCTCGTGTATGGATAGTATACTTTGCTCACTATTTTTAATTATTGAGGTCACTATGAAGTAAGTCAAATACGTGAAAAATGTATATATTTAAAAAATATTGCAAATGTAATCGTATGGATTACATTTCTTGACAGGCTATGACATTCTCGATTTATTTTATTACATGGTGCTCGGGAAAGTTTATCATTGCATTTTTAGAGGTAACTTGTCCTAGAATCATTTTTTATATCGTTTAAAAAACTATTCTGTACCTCCGACGATGTTTGTCTCTATGAATAATTGCAATGATAGACTATCTCTTTAATTTCTTGTAAATAATCTCAAAAGTGCAGACCGTTATTCCTCGAATTTATTAAATGAAAGCAGTGATTTTATGAAGAGGGGGAAAATAATAAAAATAACGTCACGGAACATATTGTACTTTAGAACAGATAATGTACGGGTACTGTAAGCTACTGTGTAGCGTTTCTATCGGCGAAAATAATTTTAATATTACTGAAACTTAACTCCACGAATGTTATATACATACACGCTGCTGTTAATTACGACTGAAAAGCAGTAAACAAGATAAAACGTTCTTGAGTTGTCTTAATTTTTTTTATTCCCTGCTTAATCTAAATGAATATGTATCACTTACTGTACGAAGTCTCTTAGAACACTCAATTTCAATGCCTAGCTCTGTCACGTTCTCTTCTTCGATCTCGTTCTCTCTCCCTTTCTCTGTCCCTATCGTCCCTTCTGTGTCGATCTTTCTCTCTATCTTTATCTTTGTGCGACGAGGAATGATTCTTTGGCGATTTACTACGTTTACGATCCCTTCTATCTCTATCTCTGTCTCTACTGCGTGACCTCTGCTTTTCTCTCTCGGATTTCTTATCCGATCGTGAATGTCTCTTGTCTCTTTCTCTGTGACGATCTCTGTCTCTATCATGATCGTCCGTTCTCTTACGATTTTCCTCCTTTACGGGCGGTATATCTTCATCCTCTGATGTTTCTATTCCCTCGTCCATGTCATCTTCCAGTGCGGACACCTTTGCCTCTGTTGATAATATTAAACATACAAACTATCTACTTTAAACGGCGCAACTGTGAAGATCTGAAATATACCTAATTCGTTATTCTCTTCCAAAACGTGCCTCTTTTGTATCCTAGGCAATATAACGTCACAACATCTCTCTTCCCTAAGAAGATCGTCTATAAATTCATCTATGTGAATCAATTCGAATGCTCCTTGCTTATTTTGCTTTCTAAGTTTTCTGTTATCATTGAACAATGGCTCTAAGTATTTGTAACAGTCCAATGACGATCCTGTTAACCTCATATACAATGCTCCTAAAGCACGGACATACTTGAATTCCTCGTTTTTTATAAATTCTACGATAATATCTTTCTCGGGTTGTATTTGGAGCATCTTTAATATGAGACAAAGGAACGGCGTAGGTTTAACATTACCGCCGTATACTCCGCCTATATATCTAAAAGATTGTTTACAGTAACAAACAGGTTATGTTTGATGTCGGTCGAAGAATGAGTAATAGTACGGCCGTGAAAGATTACGACGCATTACATAAATCGAGTGGAAATATTCCACGATAATATGCTACCTTACATATATTACAGTCGATGAAAGACTCCAAATTTTATAATTAAAGGAAACTAACCTCAACTCCATAGCTTTGTCCACTAAAAGTTCTGCAGTCAGAGCAAAACATTCTTCTTTCCAATATTTCGAGTCGTATACTCGAGACCTGATAATTTTCTCTACCAAATATTGAGGATTCGTACCTCGAATTGATTTCGCATCTTTTACAGTGCGATTTGCCATTGTTAAATATAATTAATGAGGTTAAACGTAAACCAAGGAATTCTGGTTGCAAGCGACACTTTTAAGCCATAGACTACGCGATTACTGAGAGAGTAGAAACTCGCAGCCTTCTAGAGACGCCGCTGCAAGCGCCATCTAGTTATTTGTAAGTAACTAAATTTTCTTTGGCGGGAAATAACCTCTCGATTAAAGGCTAATATTCAAACACTAATACTTTGCTTATTTCTTAATCGATTTGGATGCGGTTTGTTTCAGCGCCTTATTTAGACTCTAAACTATCGATCTACCAATGGAAACTACTTAAACTCTACTCGTTAGTTCGCTATAAGTAAGCAAATGTTATCCAAAAGTATCACCTTTGTTTTAAGGGGAGTGGATTTGTACGCCGATATTTTAGACTCTAAATAAGACACTGAAACAAACCACATTTAAATCTGCGAAGAAATAAGCGAGATATTAGCGTTTAATGATCTTTTAGCGATTGCATTATTTATGATTTAACTTTAAAATATATCCACAAAACTTTGTGTTAAATTGTTCAAATTATGTAAAAACCGTTGCAGGTAACTGACACTGACACATTCAGAAAACATTGCATTTAATTATTAAAACTATTTAAAATCACTTGTAGTTAATTATTTAAACATGCTAATATTATAGGATACACGCACTAATAATGCTAGGTTGAATTTGAACTCACCAGGTATAGATAAACAAATCGAAAATCTAGAGGTCGTCCTGTCATTCGACCGTGTCGGTACTGCCGGGAGATCTATAGTGGCGCGCCGCGCCGAACGAGTCCCTTATATAGACTCGGGTCGAGCGGCGGGCATGCGCACTACACATAATTTGGAAAATCGAAGATATTAACTTTCCTCAATAATTTTTCGTTACGAATGAAACTATCACTGTTTAATAACGTGTTTCTGCTTATTTTTAATACATTTTACAGCGAATAGAAATTATAGGAGCGAGGTTACGTGCAGTACTTTGTTTTACTTATAAATGATATGATGCATTTTCAAGATAAGTGCTCTTTAAAGTATATTTTAACGAGGAATTGTTACTGTGACGTATTATAGAATAATGTACGACCTTCCAGGGTATTGAAATTAGAATTATTTGATCATCCTCTGTCAGAAATGATTTAGTGGACACTTCTGATTATTCTATAAAACTTCTGCTACGAAATATAATGAACGAGGAGTATCATAAAAATCCATTTCGTACTCCAAGTAAATTGAATAGAAATCGCAAGTAATTCTTTTCTCTCCGACTGAAATTCAATTTCTAGATTCGTAGAAATCACTGGAAGGAAAGTGTACTTTTACTTAAATGCAAATTAAAGCAATTTCTATGTAAGATGTGTTTTCACATCGAGAAAGGAACTCTTGCGCGCCTCCCGAATTTTGAAAAGGCTCTTACAGATGAAACGTTTCTATTCCTCTTCTTTTGTTGCTTTGGAAAAAGAAATGACCAATCGATTACTTTACGTTTTACAAGATAGAAGTGAAATATTTGCCGCATGACACTCCTACAATTTATAGAAATAAAAATATTCTATCCTTCCACCTACGGACATCACAATTCCGTTTATTCTTTGTCTTCTCCTCGACCACCGTTCGTATTTCCCTCGATTCATGCAAACTCAGTTCGTTAACCTGGAATTACGACTAATTATGCAATATCATGAAAAACGATCCTCTGAACTCGATGAAAAAAAAAAAAATCATGCGGTCTTTTCACGAGGAATGCATTTACTTTTATTCAAACCATCTACTGTGCACGGTGCCTCATGAATTACATCATTGTCATCCAGAATATCGTGTCAGCTTACATATTACAACAGAGGGATCGTTATTCGTAAACTGATATCGCTACTTCTACATTTTATCGGTGCACGTTGACGTAACGTGTTCACGGTGCTTCTTTTTGTAAAGGTATACCAAAAACAGAAACATAAAATCAGCAGTTTTACAGAGCCAATCAACGAAATTCCGTTAAATGGAACATTTATCCAAAGTAACTTTCTACGCTTCTCAATTCTATTATTTTGTATCTCTAAAACAGTCTGAAAGATAGTACACGTCAAATTTGGACTTTGCGTTTCTCCATAAAACCTTCGTCATACGTCATATTGAAAATATAATCAGTAGCACAGTAATTCGAATTATCTATGCAAGCGCATTTAACAAAATTCAAACTTAGATAAGACTCGAAGTTATCCTAAAAGGCTCCTAAAAGATTTACGCTAAAAATATTAGCGGAACCATGCAGCAAATATTCCATACAATCTTGTAAAACCTATATTACTTATTAGAAATCCATATTACTATGATTTCTTCCAAAGATCTAGATATTACGCTGTCAATAATAACTTCTATGTTAAATTCTGAAACGATTCATTTGCTTTGCAAGGATCGTACCAAAGTTTAAATAATTAAAGTGGCTTCTTGGCGCCCGGAGGACCCTTCGTGGACCTCTATATACCTTTCAACCCCTAGGAGCCCTACGTGAGCCTTCAGAAACCACTTCTCGGTGCCCTACACACACGTTTAATCTCCAGAGGCCTCCTTCCGGTACCTACCAGACCCATTAACCTCCAGAGGCCCTACGTGGGCCTCCAGAGGCTACTTCATGGTGTCCTACAAATCTTCAATGTTCAGAGGCCTCTTCGCGCTACCTACAGACCCTTTAACCCACAGAGGCCCCTATGTGGGCCCCCAGAAGTCACTTCTCGGTGCCCTACAGACATTTTTAATCTCCAGAGGCCTCTCGGCGGCACCTATCAGACCCATTACCCTCCAGAATTCCTACGTGGGCCTCCAGAGGCTACTTCATGGTGTCCTACAAATCTTTAATCTTCAGAGGCCTCTTCGCGCTACCTTCCAGACCCTTTAACCCACAGAGGCCCCTATGTGGGCCCCCAGAAGTGACTTCTCGGTGCCATACGGGCACTTTTAATCTCCTGAGGCCCTAAGTGGGACTCCAGAGTCCACTTCAGTGTGCCTACAAATTTGTAATCTTCAGGGGCCTCTTCGCGCTACCTTCCAAACCCTTTCATCCCAGAAACCCTTCGTGGTCCCCGGAGAACCACGAACTCCAGCTTGAGAAACACTGATATAGAATAACCGAGGCACAATGCAGGTCCCTTGCATTACCCAAGACAACTATACGATTCCACATCCCCACTTCAACGTTTTCCTGACGGCATCGCCTTTCTCTCGGTCCGAGGTAGTCGGGCAGGATCCGTAAGAGGCCCCATTCACAGTCGACGCTCGTCTTTCTCTCCTTCCCCTTCTCTCTCTCTTATTTTCCTTCCTATTCCGTCCCTACCTTCTCACCTGGCAACCTCGAATCACCTGGACAGCCATCTTGAGGTAAACCGAGGTGTATCGTACACCTCGTCCTCCTTACGACGCACTTTCCGCTCGTCGAGGAAACCGGCCGCCTCGACTCGCACAAATCGGCTCTGCAGGCCGATGCAACGGGGACTGAACTCGTTGCATTCACGTTCCTCGAAAGAAACGGTTTCGCGTTAGGTCGTGCGTGATCGACAAACGAGGACTTACTCTTTTTTCACCAATTTAACGTTGTTGTTGTCAGTGTCATCGTGAATTCTACGTGCGACTTGATACCGTTGATTAAGGATAGTTCGAAGTGCGACGACTGCATCGAGGAAGAAGGAAAAACAGGTATGTGAGACGTGTTTCTTGAACGAGTTTCTTTCATGTAGTGGATCTTTAGGATAGAAATATCTGCTAGGCCCTTTCGCAAGTTCTTCAACTGCATAAGATGTAGGGCAGAATATTGAGTGGAGCTTTAACAGTGAGATGAGTAGGCAAACTTGCATTTAGTCTGATAGTTGAGTCGATCTGGAGTAAGTTTCAGTGGGTCCTCCATTCTGAACACATTGGAAACTTTGAAGATAATTGTCTTACTGTTATCACTTCAACTTTGTACCATTAATGGACTAAAACCTACAGCTAAAATATTAGACAAACACCTGGAACAATAACACGTGCTGTCATGGCGAACCAATGAATCATTGAATTCTCAATCAGACCTCTTGAAACGAAGGAAAAGCTTTAAATAACCGATCATCGATTTTCTCTAGTATCGTAATTTAATAGCTTGTCGCACAAAATGAGGAACAATACGATTAAGAATGATAGTAACAATGCGGCTAAGAATAGAACTAACAATAGGACTAACAATGCGACTAACAGCGCGCCTGACAATACCTCTATCCTGTTGCATTCTGATCGATAGATCGGTGCATCGACCGGCAAAAGAAAAGGGTAGAAACACCGAACCGATCGGTGAACGTTCCGGCGTAAATGTCACGGGCGGCGCTAACACCGATTTAACGTGAGAAACCACGAGCACAAAGTGCTCCACGAGAACCTCAGAGATAATCGGACGATGAAGAAACATTGACGACAATCGACTCTAGGAAGTGAGTAGGATTTCGATAGTAATTTACCTAATAAGATCGTTAATACGAACGAACGACGATAACGATTCGTTCTACCGGTTGATAAACGAGTGGAAAGAGAGAGGAATTTTATTCGAAGCGAAAGCTATTCTTTGTTCCATGAGTTTCACCTCCACAGACTCGTCAGCCTCGCTCTTGTCCTCTCATTGAAACTTTCAGCTTGCTTAATCGAAAGAATCCGTACATTTCCTTCGTAAAAACAAGTTCGCTTCTTTGTTCGTTCGTTTTTCCACTGAGAAACTTCCGTGGTGAACGATTTCTTTCAGTTGGATAAAGTGGAATTTCATTTTCGTAGAACATCTTGGACGAAAATGGGATCGAAGATAGAATACGTTGAATCCTCCCATATGTATGCAACGAATTATATACGTAATTCGAAGGCGATCGGTGTTCTTTGGGGTATTTTCACCATATGCTACGCCATAATCGGCGTCGTGGCTTTTATCACTCCGGAATGGCTGGGTGACTTGGAACACGAGAATCCAGGAAGATTTGGATTGTGGACGAGATGCAGTTATGGTGGAAATGGTAACGATGATCAATCTTCTGTATTTTATATTTTAACACATTGTTGACCGGCAATTTTGCACAGAAACTCATGTATTTATATATCTATGTCTATGTGCTTCTTAATAGAGCGAAAACGAATAAACACCATCGTCTTTTCTGCAACATTCTATATCGCTCTGGGTTTCATAAATTTAACCCTCTATAACCCGATTTTGTTATAGTACTTGAAGATCCGTTTCTCAATGTCACAATTCGAAAATGACAAAAATAGAATTTTAAATGATAGATTAAACTTGATTTTTAAACATTGAAATGCCAAGAATTTTATGGTTTTTGGCAAAGATGAAATTTTGACTTTGAAGAATAGAAACTTAGATATGTCAAAGTCACATTAGCTCATAGAGGTTTAAATAGATGTTGCAAGGGCAGTGACGAGTTAACTCGTCATCGATCAACGATTCGTTATGATTTATCTTTATCTAGACTGACGTATTTCGATCTGTTATGATCTCTCTTGATCTGTATCGTTGTATTTCGATTTCTTATGGTTTATTTTGATCTAAACTGATGTATTTCGATCTGCTCTGTCCGCAGGTGAATTGGGAGAGGAATGCATCGGCAGATTGGACGATCTATCGACGATCGCCAACACCCCCTTCAAGGCGAGCACGATTCTAGTCGGTGTTGCAGTGATAATCGCTTTGCTGACAATTTGCGCGATGCTTCTCTTTTTCTTTTGTCAAAGCACCACCGTCTTCTACATATGCGCCTGGATGCAAGTAGTTTCAGGTAAGTAATTATCGCTTTTACTAATTATCCTCATCAGTCGCTCACCTTTTAACACATCGAACACAATGGGATCACCGGTTACTTCATCGAAATCAATGAAATTTCATATGATTTTTAAATTACGATATTTCCAAATTTTCTAGCACACGAAATATTTAAATTTTGACATTGACATTAGATTTACGACAGCTAAATCTGGCATATTTAAATATACCAAATAAATACTTTGAAAAGAGATGCATCAAACGGCAAAAAATACGATCACTCAAGTAAATTGTATATTATAACACACATGTGAAATATTTCATGTACTGCTTCTCTGTCGATTTGAGAAAAAATTGGAAAAAAGTAGAAACTCGTCGATTTTACGGCTGCCGTAGATCTAGTATTAAAAAGTTCAAGTTCCGCTTGAAATATATCTATCTGTGTCTTCAAGATTTCTGCCTCATAAAAATATAATTTTAATAGAACAAGTTTCACTTCACTGAACATGATCAAAGTAGCGAACTACCGGTGGTGTTCAACGCGTTAAACTTTTTAAGCAAAGTGGATTTAAAAATTCTAATCGTTTAACCGTTTGAATGTCGGGAGGGTTTTAAAAAATTACTTCGAAAAAAGCCACTTTCGCGCTCTTGAGATTTTATTTCAAAATAAGCTAAAGTTGGTGTTTTAATTTATGTACTGCACAATAAGAACAATCTTCTCGTGCTTGTATCCTAATTTGGAATTACTTTATATTATAAAAGAGAAACCTGATGCATTCTTAACAAAGTCTTCCTTCAATTGTCAACATTGAAAAAATCTCCTAGGGTTTTTCGACACAAAAACTGAAGAGCGCGAAAGTGGCTCGTGCTACGCAAACGGTTAAAGTAACTGGAAACTTTGCAAGTGACTTTAAAAAGAATGCCGATATGTAAATCGAGCTCAAAGAAAGGCGAGGAATTTTTTATATCAGTTCAAAGTGTTAACACGAGATACAACAATATTTCCAATGTTGAAGCAACATCGGTGCATCTTTCAATGCTTGTCTTACGCAGGCTGATACGTACGTTAGTTTTCCTTATCTTATCGATATAATATTACCATTAGCAGAGTATTAACACAGTGAATAATAGGTCTACGTGTAACGTCATTATGGTATCTACAGAGTAAATAATAACACTACGTGAAAGATGAAGTCAGTAATCTACTTAAACATATAATACTTGTCTGTATACTGGACAATGAGGTACACCGTGCAGAGCAGTGTATATGTACTCCAAACAATAATAATACTGTCACAAGTATGAAGCGATTATTAACGTATAAAAAGCTGTTATCATAACATTACATCATGCGAGAACCATGCGTTAGTTACCGTTTGTCATACGTGTAAATCGTTACGGTGTCGTTGATACCGTTCGTTCGATGGTTTTTTGGGTCACGGAAGAAAGCATATAATTATACAGGGTTTCCCTGTAACACGACATAAGAATTTATGAAATATCAGAATAGGAATTATAATTAGGAATTTTTTTTCCATAAGATATAGCTTTGGTAATTATATTACTTTTCAAAGGTAAGATTATCGCTTTTCTGATAAGAAGTTCATAGAAGTTGAAATAATTAGAGCGTCAAATTTTCAACGAGAGAATTAATTGAATCATCGAGGTATTAATTTTCGTATGAGAAAACTATTAGCTGAATTACTCGAGCAGAAGATTCACTGGTCGATTCGAGTGCAGAAACTCGAATGTAATTGCTGTTTTGTATAATTGGAACGATTAAATGTAATGAAGTTGGAGAAAGAAAGAAATTGAAGAGCGATGGGGATTATGGAGGGAGAAACATTAAGGTCTTTGCTTTAGAAAGTACGATGCAGCTGGGCGTCACATACTCGCGGGCTATTATTGTAATTTCTGATTTAATGCCTTATCAACGCGATGCAATTGCAAATTGCACCGATGCACCGAGCCTGGGGAGTCGGGAAGTGATGCAATCGCTTCGTTCAGCGCGCTTCTATTCGAATAAAATATTTTTCTTTTATTACGAATTTATAACAAACCCTTTAAAAATTAAAATAGAGGAAAGAAATGACAAAGAAATTTGCAGAATTTCAGAAAATGTTAAGATATTATCAAAAGGTTACAGTAAAATTCAAAATAATTATTTAGTATATCTTCTTGATCGTAGCAAAATTGACAATGAAATTAGCAGAGTTTGAGAAAATATTTAAATTCGAAATTACTAGAAAGTCACGGGGAAGTTTGAAATTCTCAAGATATTTGAATAAAGTAGACTTAATGCAGATAATTCCAGCTTGAAAATACTGCAGTTTTTCGTTTCTGTTGTGAGGTAAGATCGCGGAAACATCAGTTAGACAGAAATGTAGAATAGACCGTTATAACAAGTGAGACAGTCGATTTACCGTTTTGCCAATGCCTGTTCGACTAACGTCCTGCATTGCAGTTGATTCAAGAATAAAAAAAAGGCATTATCAGTTGTATCTGAATCGTTTACACGTGCAACTAAATGGAACCATTCCACGTTTATTTTTTTTTCCACCTGTGGAAACTAAAATTGTAAAAATTCTATATGAATGAGAATTATCATCGCAATCTAAATCGTTTTGATTTTTCTGGGGAATAATGAAGAAATGGTATGTCGCAATAATCGAGGGTAAATGCAAAGTAGCTCCTACGAGAAGCTCGTAGGAACTGCTGACCCACTTGGAGAACATTGACACGGTTCGTCTGTCCTCTTACAAATTATATCAGTCGAATGTGTTCAGTTAGAAATTCTAAAATCTCTCTTGATACTGTTTTCAAGGAAAAAAATAAGTGTTGTAAAGCCTAAAAATGATCGTTACATCGTCGGTGATCGCAATGCTCCTGCAAGCGAAAGTCAGAGACTGAAATGTATTTGTTTATAAACTCTCTTTTGATACCATCTCCAAAGGAAAAGGACAAGTACACATGACGATCACCAAGAAGACGCGATGAAAGCCGATAAATGATCGTTACATCGTCGGTGATCGCACTGTTTCTGCAAGCGAAAGTCAGAGACTGAAATGTGTTTGTTTATAAACTCTAAAATCCATTTTGATACTTATCTCCAAAGGAAAAGGACAAATACACATGACAATGACCAAAAAGACACGATGAAAACCGATAAATGATCGTTACATCGTCGGTGATTGCAATCCTCCTGCAAGCGAAAGTCAGAGACTGAAATATGTTTGTTTATAAACTCTAAAATCCCTTTTGATACTATCTCCAAAGGAAAAAGATAAGTACACATGACAATTACCAAAAAGACACGATGAAAACCGATAAATGATCGTTACATTGTCGGTGATCGCACTGCTTCTGCAAGCGAAAGTCAGAGACTGAAATGTGTTTGTTTATAAACTCTCTTTTGATACCATCTCCAAAGGAAAAGGACAAGTACATATGACGATCACCAAAAAGACACTATGAAAGCCGATAAATGATCGTTACATCGTCCGTGATCGCAATTCTCCTTCACGTGAGCAGTGAAAGTTAGAGATTGAAGTGTGTTTCGAGTGGATTATGAGGGAAACGTTTCACTAACTATGGAGAAACGAAATTTCTGTTATATTGTTGCTCGAGAGAAATCGGAAGTGGAAACTTCCTGCTCTATGTAACACAGCCAACAGATTCCACAAATACCACTCCCATCTTCCCCTTCCTCCACTTCACACATGTTTGTTTAACTACTATAATCACTTCTAATCGACCAATATACGAATAATTAATCGATAATCTCCCAGAGATTGCCACTAATTAGAAATTCCAGCTTCTAATTCCATCTTCATCCTACCCTCCATCCTCCTCACAATTAGAGGTCTTCCGAAAGCTACGGTAGTCCTGGAGGATCGAATTTCCAAATAATCTGGACAAATTCGAATCCCTCGGGTGTTCAAACGATTAAAAGCATGTAACGGTTGTGAGTATTGAAACAAGAAACGTAAAAGCAAACGGGCGTATCTGTTAGCATTTGAATCAACAGACGTAATCAGCTGCACGCGATACAATGATGTTGTATCTCGTGTGCACACCATTGTGATAAGATGTGGGTAAATAATCAACGATTCATCAATTGTTCACGGCTCTGCGTCAAAGCGTAAATATTTATCAACGTTTAACTCCACTGATCTACTACTTGGTAAAGTGTAAATACACAGAAACGATTAACTTAGAAATTAAAGATAGACTGATGTAACAGGAGGTAGTAAAAATAGTAGGAGGAAATAGTTGAAGTTTCTATCTCGAATGGCAAAAAGTTAAAGAGCAACGATGGAAAAGCAACAGTTGTTTCCAAGCACCTTTCACTGCTGGCCTCGTAGAGGCTCTTGTACAATTTCCGCCGACGCGGATTGCATGCTAAAATGCCACAGAGCTATGGGGTTTGTCTAGCTTCACCGAACTAGAAACATTTCACCATGATTTCTACCAAACTAACAAAATATTTAACAAATTCCGTACCTATAATTTCCTTGTCCAAGATTCTTGAAAATTTCTTCCCATTCTCTGTACTTTGATATTTCCAAAAAAATTGCAATTCATTTGGAAATTTGTGTATGTTGCTTAGGAGAGTGTTTTTTTTCACTTTTTCAGCAATATGCATGGCCATAGGTGTCTGCATTTATCCAATCGGCTGGGATTCTCAAATAATTCGAGCTGTTTGTGGTGCTGCAGCATCCAGGTAAATGATTTCTTTTGCGGAATTTGAGAAATTAAGTGTAAATGGGAGTATGAACGGTAAGATACAATTTTTTGATAGATACAATCCTGGAGCTTGTGCAGTTAGATGGGCGATACCGTTAGCAGCGATAGCGGCTTTGGATGCTGCCACTTTGGCCGCGCTTGCTTTCATTCTGGCATCCAGGCACGTTAGATTGCAGCCGGAGCCTTTCAACAACGGTTCCTTGTACAAAGGTAACTTCTTATCAGCTATGAGTCTGACGTGTTAGAATCTATAGAATGTCTGCGATGAAACAGCATTTTGTACTGTGAAGCGCGGTCGCAAAGGTCATACGAATCTTTGATTTCTTGGGTCATGGGGTCTTTGGATTCCTGGATGCTTGGATCTTCGAGTTTTCGGATTCTTTGGATCTTTGGGCCTTTGGTTCTTTGGATTCCTGAATGTTTGAATACTTGAAAACTTAAACCTTGGAGCTCTTGGACTCTCGGATCTTTGAGGCTTTGTGTCTTTGGATCCTTGAGTCTGTGGATTCTTGAATGTTTGGATCCTTGAAAACTGGAGTCTGGGGGCTTTTGGATTCTTGAATGTTTAGACCCTCGAAGGTTTGAATCTTGGGGTTTTTGGACTCTTGGATCTTTGTGTCTTTGCGTCTCCGGATCCTTGGGCCTTCGGGTTTCCAGATCCTGGATCTTTGAATCTCCGAATCTTTGGATCATTCGACCCTCAGACCTTTGAACCTTGGCTCCTCGTGTCCTTAAATCAAAAATTCTAATCTTTCTTCCAGGAGAAGTGAACCCAGGCTACGTGAACGAGGCGCAGAGTGTCGCTGGATCGCGGAAGTCCTTGTCCCTACGTCCGGTTCTCCTGGTAGCACCACCCGAGCAGGATCGTTACAGTGAACTCTCCAGAGCAAAGTCCCACTCTCATCACAGCCTTTATACACCAGCACCGTCGCATCCGGTTCACACAATGTCGACGAATACTTTGAACCATTCTCAGCACAACTTCCAATTGTGAATGCTCGCCGGATTATACCCATGGCGTGCAAATTGGCATCGGCGCTTCTCACGATCGTGCTTCCCCGATTCCTTGAAAGCTTGCTGTGAATGTACAACCTCGTTATAATTATCTGCACGATTTCTAATGTAAATCATTGTACAATGTTGTAATTCTAGGAAATTTGCGAGAATCGCCAAGAATGTTAAGAGAGATTTATCAATTTCAATATCGTCTTGTATCATTAGAACGTATTATCGCGTCTACTACGATTTGAAGAATTTCTTTCTTTCTTTTTTCATTTTTCTAACTTCAATTTTTGCGTGGCAAAAGTGAGCGCAATTTGTCTATGTATTTTCCTGTTGAAAGACCATTTTCAGGATAGAAAAAGAAGAATGATTGTACATATTATACTTTAATTAATCGCTCTCTTTTAAGTTGTTCTCTAAGGCTTCCCTTTTAGGATAACGATTAATCTCTGACCGTCGATTTTAACGTTTCATCGGCCACTGTCGCATTTACCTAATTTCTCTAGACATTGGCGAAAGTAGAAAAGGTGTGACATCGTCCAGCTTTTGTCAAATGGCATGCAAAGATAATTTCATTAATAAATTAACCCCTTAACCTACGATTTCTTTTCTGATGGGGCATGGAAAGGCTCAAAATGAATTTCTGAAATCAAAAGGTATGAAAATGAAATAAAAACGATGGAAGAAAAGATATACGACCGATAAAACGTTAAGAATCGAGTCCGTTCATTAACGCACGAGACGTTAATTCGTTAAAATAATGTTTTTCTATTGTGTATATAAATATCTCGAATTTATAACCGTCGATAAGTGAAATGTAAAGTAATACGAGTCTTGTAAGCTTCTCTACGTCGATTTAAACGAATTAAAAACTCTCTGGCAATCGTGCAGTTATTCCTCATGAGGAAACAGTGAAAACTGTTTCTTCAGGACTAATTGAAAGAGAAAATATTTAAAAAAACTGTTGTTTTGCGCGAAATACTCTCTTGAAACCATGACGAAAAGAAGTGAAATGCCCGAGGCTATGGTGAATGCTGTAAAAACTTTGTAATCAAGAAATTTTGAATTTTTCCAACGTAGTACGTACACCATGGCCTCGGTTAATTAAAAACCGCCTAAAAAAGGAGGTCCTAGGCAAAATCACGATAGCAATTAATTCCTAATAGTATGAAGCAAAGAAAAAACAAAATACTCTCCCGTTTCAAAGACTTTTACGTGAGCCATTCATTTTGAAAGTGGCACAAGTCATTTTCCTTTCAGATCGAAATATTAAAGCGTTCGCCTTCACGTTATATCTCTCTAAATATAAATAATTACATACATAATCATAGTAAAATTCCTATTTTCAAACAGACTTGTACCACTTTCAATATAAACACCCCTACTTCTCGCAAAAATCAGAGGAAATTTCAAATTCTACGCTTCATTCAGCCCTCAAATATGATCAATTTTCACAAACAAAATAAATTCCATCTTATCCCCACAATCTTTCAACTCTCTTTGTAGCTTTCTCATCTAATTTTTCTATTTAATGATCAACGATTAAGTAGATTCATTTTGGAATATCTTCTAACGTTCGCGAGGAGTTTATTGGAACAGTTATGGAAACTTTCGCTGTCCCTTTTAATCCGAATGTGTCATAGATTGTTATAAAAGGAATTTTTGAATAAAATATTACCGCATAGAGGTAGACAGATAACACGTATCACCTTATTTCCCGTTTTTCGCGCAGGCCTAAGCGACATGTTTTGCCCATTGTAACTATGACTACACCGAGAATACTTCGGCCAAATTGAGCGATCGTTTCGTCGCAAGGAACGTTCAAGAAGGTCTGATTAACTCTTTAAAATATTCCTGTCTCGAATATCGCTCACGATGAGCGATAAGGATGATAGCGCGTGGGTCTTTGACTCCTTGATTGGTTTCCTTCAAGGACCAATTTGGTCCGCTCCTTTGGTCACCTTCATCGAGGAGAAATCACTCGGTGAGTTGTTCCATTATACGCACACTATTAATATAAATCAAGAAAAATATTTTAAATAATAATTCTACTTCCATATAATAATTTCCAACTAATTAAATTGTTGGAACAACTTTGATTTATTCGTTTTGGAGAATTGCATTTGTTACGCCAGTGGAACTTTTGATGCAAGGTTTTTTACGCCACTGTATGCAGATTTCAATGGCGTAGATAGCGATGAATATTTGATATGTGTAATAATGTATAAGGTTTTAGAGATTGTTATTCAATTATATCATTTTCAAGATAATTAAGTGTGAATAATTGACAATGCAATTGATACTTTTATCGCGCAGTATTCGAAGCGGATATCGAAGATAACGAGGAATACAGGAAGATCTATCAGGAGTACAAGAATCTTGTAGATTTGCTGTTAGGTTGTTTCATGGAGGACATGGGAATAACTCCGGAACTATTCGAACATGCCTGCACGATTAATAAACATACAAAAATGCCTATACAATTTCAGCAGGCAAGTTTCAACGTTGCAATTGTTTAGGCTCTTTGGAAACACTTGTTGCGCTTTCGTGCACATTGAAATTAACCCCTTGCCAGAGCGATTACTTTCGTGATTGCATGAGCCACAATTCAGAATTATAATTGTCGAAATAAAAATAGATTTTTATTTTGGCAAATTTCATTCTAAATTGTGGCTTAACACGTTGACTGCCGTGGGGGTCATCGGTGACCGGCTCTATTGAATTCAATGAAATTTCATATGAGTTTGAAATTGTAAAATTTCCGAATTTTCTAACACATTCAATATTTAAATACTAGCTTTCTACAGATAAAATCCTGCTGAACATATATTTATTTTTGTCTTTACAAAGACGGGATTTTAATAGGAAAAGTATCACTTCAGTAGAAACGATAAAATAAGTGAAATATCAGCGGCATTCAACGTGTTAATAATATATATTGACTATACACTACTGTGCATAAGTATTTGGACACTCAATACTGAAATGACCGATTTCAGTTGTTGTTTCTTCATTCATAATAAATTCTATAAAGATCGGAAGCTAAAACTATGTTAGAACGTTTTACTTAAATAATATTTCACGCATTCCTAACAATGAGGAAATGTCCAAGTACTTGTGCACGATAGTGTATATCGTAAAATAAATCGTATTGCAGAACCTATTCGAGCAGATATGGGCGGCAAACGAGTATGATATATTTAAGAGAATGATGATACAGAAGAATTTGGAGCTTCAGTTGCAAGCTCTTAATATGATCGAGCAGAAATACGGTTTGACGCCTGCCTCTTTGGTGTACGAAACTGAAGGATCACAAGATGATTCTTTGGTTATGGAGGAATTAATACAGTAGGTTTCGAGGTTCAAATTATACCTTTTAAGAATATAAACTTTTAAGAATCCGACAAACCAGGAAGTAGAGATCGCTTCAGTCGAACATGAGTCAAATACTTGACTTCAAATTGATACAAATTTGTAATATAGAAGCAAACAAAGTGATGTTGAAACTCAAAGAATGGAATATAATTATTAAAATTCTTGAACATACATTTTACATATTCAACTAATTTATAACAATTACTGAATTGCATTAACAGGAAGCATGCACTGCAGAGTGATCCGGAAGTGGAGCAGACGATTGCATCGGAAACCTCGCTGATCAAGGAACACGAACGTTTGACTGCCGAATACAATAATGAAAGAGCTTTATTGGAAGAAGCTTTAAAAGCTACAACCGATGAGAAAACACCTGATGCCGAATCATCTCCCCCAGCGAGCGTAAATGCTCGGAAAGAGCCCAAAAAAATTCCTAAACTGGAAAAACTGTTGCCGCTCGAACCCATACCAAAAGTTCAACCGGAAGCGATCGAAGAAAATGTACATAATTCCCCCTATAAACTTTACAAATTCAACTTCAATTCAGTACTAACAATAATGAAATTCATGGCCTTTTAAATCGTGCAAAATATCACTGTGTAAACTTTACAAACTTAACTTCAAATCAGTACTAACAATAATGAAATTCAGGATCTTTTAAATCGTGCAAAATATCACTCTGTAAACTTTACAAACTTAACTTCGATTCAGTACTAACAATAATGAAATTCAGGATCTTTTAAGTCGTGTAAAAGATTTGTTTTTCACGGCTTCTCTTCGAGAGGAACTAAATAGCTTCTGTGAGACTAACGCGAGAACGTTTCAGGTGAAAGAGGAGGATATAAAGAAGAGGCAAGCATATTTAAAAGCCAGGCGAGATGAATTGGTTGCATTGAAGAAGGAAGCGAGAAGTCAACGATTAGAAATGAATTCTTCTCGTCCAAGTTCGGCCAGGACGATCGCAGAAGCAACGATAAAGGGTCAACAGGAGTTAAAATTACCGGAACCATTGGAACCATCTATAATTCAAGTACGTAAGGCTCTCGCGGCTCGTCTCCAGGCCGAGGTTGTGCGCAAATAAACATTAACTAAAAATAGTACGCTGGTATAATCATATACATAAAACGAATGGCGTGTGAACGATAAAATTAACTTATTAAATAAAATTAAATGATGAATTTCATCATTTTCATCTATTTTAAACTAGTATATTACAATAGGAGACCTAGCCGTATGACCAATTAATTAATTAACTCAAAGTTAACCACCGTAAGATGTAGAATTTGAAGAAAACTGAACGGGCCAGGCGAAGAATTAGTTTGTGTAGTTTTTAGAACCGTACAAGCTAAAATTTATTTCTTCGTGGTTAACGCTAAACGAGAAAGAGTATAAATTCTCTCGCGATTTTTAATCTACATCGTCTTTATGCTTGCAATAGGGCATCACTGTCCTTAAGCGAAGGGTGGTGAAATTTGCAATATCATCTTTTACGCTTAAGGACATCTAATGAACGTGTCTTTTTCATGCATAGACTCTCAATTATCGTCGTAATTAACGCGCAAATACTTCTATGGACGTGTGTGAATACCAATCTTAATAAAATCGTATGAAACTTTACAAAGTTAATTGTACTATTTTTCTTTTTCAACCGTACGATGCGCGTTGCACGAAAAATAATTAAAATGTCTTTGATACCTCTCATTCGATTGTTTTGACAAATTCGACAAATAATCTGTTATTTCATTGTTTATATAAAAATGTAGTGGACAAATTTCTAGTATTCTTCGCTTATCGGAAGTAAAAGAAGAAAACTGATAGCTGGTGAACGAGGAAGAAACCAATTATGAAACTTTGTACAATTTATCGTGCAACGTCGCGTATTTAAGAAATTGCAACTTTTTTTAAAGATATCTTCTATGTGTGGGAGAAATTTTTACATGAAAATGAAAGAGAAATCGTTGCAATGAAAATCGGGGAATGTGTGATGTAACTTGACGAGAACTTAAATGCTCTTCGAAGAGTTTGAGAAAAATAAGTCGATAAACGATTTCGGGATCATTTTGTTTACATATAATTATCTAATAGCGCATTATTAATCGTATAAATCACAATGACGATATAGAAACTAAAAGTAGTCAGAATTACATCCATACAAATAAATACCGTTTTCTTTCTTTCTCTCTCTCTCTTTCTTCCGTGTAAACGCACAGGTAAGTTATAACTCTGTTCATTAACCAATTCTTCTAATTTTAGGTTTTATTTAATTAAATATTCCTCGCACTTCTACAACATACTTCTTCTATCGGTGTAACGCACACTTATCATTCCCACGTTTTTTTTTTCTTCCTTCTTAAATCATTTCTCCTCTTGCCGTTCGTTTTACAAAGAGCAATTGGAATTCGTGGCATGATACGAACGTCGAAAGTTGGATTTCCAGTTTACAAAATTCACCAACTGTTATCGTTTCCACGAAACTTGTTACGTTATCGCTCGAATAACATTCTACATTCAAAGTATTAGTTTAACGCGAACGATAGATCCTCGAATAAATTATTCGACAAGGAAACGCAAAGGAGAATCTCATTTTGAAATTAAAAAGCGGCAATCGTCAAACAGCGACATCTGTATTACGAAATTAACTTGTACCTTCGAGTAAGCACAACTTTGAGAACAATTATAAATGGAATGTTATCGTTGCAAATCTAATTGAACAAAAAAAAAGAGGAGTCGAATAACGTTTCCTTTTTCCATTTTTCAGTGAAAAATTTGAAAAATGACATAGAAGTAGGAATAAATGTAAAGAAATAAAACAATGTATTCGTCGCCCGTCTCATGCCGCTAATTCCACGCTTTGATTCTCGTTTTCACTTAGTCTCTGGCAGTTCGTTCATACTTCACTAGAATAAAATGCAAAATATTCGTCTTTCACTTGCTCTCCATTCAACTGTATACTATAATATGCACACAGAAAACAGTTCTGGATTTCTTTGTCTGTTTGTTCATTTTTTCTTTCCTCATAATGCTTGCTCTTAAACTCACAGGGTTTTTTTTTTACGAATTAGCTTCATATAAAAAGGTGTCTTTTTTTTCTTCATCTGTGTGTACATATATGCATATATATAAATATCTATGTATATTAAGAGAATAGGGAATCTCCATTAAGTTCTTATACATATGTATCTATATATTTACATATACGTATATATATCTGTAGTGTATGTGTGTGTGTGTGTATTTCTGTATATTTATTTATATATATATATATATTTATATATATAATTAAAACGCATTATATATTATTAACACGTGGTATTGTACAATGTGTGCAAATTTTTTTTATATCGGTAATTAACATTACATCGATGTGACGGCTGTAAAATCATTCCCTTCATTCTATCTTCAACGACACCGGCACTGATCTTACACAGAATGTTTTAGAATCTTTCCATCGAAAGGAAAAAAAGTTAAACGAACCTCGTCCACCCTTCTTATTATTTAATACCTACTAAAACTTATATACTTCCTTCCAACGAATTTCTAATACTTCGTATGAGCCATTTATAATCCCAATCGATCAAAGCGAGACCATCGAAACCGTGAAAGCTTCTTTACGCGGTTTCTCGTACAGCGAGATGTAAAAATCAGTAATAATACGTGTATTATTAACATGAATAATCGGGGCGGGGGAGAGAAGGGGGTGGGGGAAGTTAACGTACTTGAAAACGTACTTGAAAATGCACGAATAATCGAGTAACGTGTCCCTACGAGAATAACAGGAAATTCGAAATCGTATTTGACTGTGGATATCCGAGATTTTTTTTTACAACGTATGAGAATATCAATTATAAAACGGCGTGTGTCGTTAAACAATGAAACTAACACTGAACTCGAACGACAACGGATAAGTCTGAAACACTCCATATAAGTATTATTAATTCAGCTTAAGATGTCGTGTAAACTATGTTTTCTCTTCTTCCTCCCATTTCACCACTCTTTTCTCTCTCTGTTTTTTTTTACACTTCTAGTATCACTCCGATATCGTGTTATTTCTTTTACTTACATCTCATTTGCAATACCCGACGTTGGCTAGTATCTCTAAACTCTTCGATATTCCGTTCTTTATTATCGAATAAATTGTGAATATATGTAAAACACATAAAGAACAACATTACTCGATATTCCTCTTAATTAATTAATCAATCGACATTAGCCTTTTGCTATACATCATTACGTGGTCAGTCCATGTTGCACTCTTTGTTTTCCTTTCCTCGTTTCTTCCTTTCTTCCATTCCTCTTTCTGTTTGCTTCATTTTCTTTTTTATGTACAGTAATAAATCGCTCAGCTCCAGCGAGTTTTGCCTACTTTGATATTCACAGATTCACTTTCGTCATTACTAAATTAATTCCTAGATCCGTTTTTATTCGTTTCTTTTTTTATCCCCTTTTCGTTTTTGCTTTCTCTCAGTACCCCATAAAGGTAATATATATGTATATGTGTACATAAGTGTATGTATGCCATTGTGAAAACTTTCGTACATACATACAGGTCTAAAGCAGTCTTCTTGAGAACTCTGTCCGGTTGTTTATAGATATCATGGAAAAATTCTGTACACTTGTAGCTTATAATACTTTTGTCGACAACGCAATCGATTCAGACTCATGCAGTTATGGTGATCAATGGATTCTATGGCGAAGAGATCTCATTCTTTTCCTTCCTCTTTTTCTCTATGGTTCTTTTTTTTTTAATCTTTTTTGTTCTGGCGTGGAACTAAAGAAACAGACATTTACTACCAGCTTTCTCGGTTGTACTTTTACAGTAGTTAAAATAAGTAGACAGTATTATCTGGAGCTGATGGGAGATCGGTACTTGGTTTCTTCGTACTTGATATGACATTGGTATGTTAAAAATAAATTCTGTTGTCGTCTACAAATTTCTTCCGTTGACTTTAATTCGTTATTTTTGCATTTTCATCCTCTAGTCTCTTGAGTATTAAAGTGTTCGACTTTCGTAACGAGCACGAAGGAGAAATCGGTTCTAATGGAATTCATTGTACAAAATTAAATTCGATTCGATCGAAACGGACCGTATACGGTGCTATTTGAAATTTCGATGATGGTAAATTGTGCATAGATATACGTAACGTGTCTTATTCATTCCTTTTTTTTTTTACAAAGCACAAGGATTAATCGGGGCTTCTATTCTGCCCATGCAAATCACGAATAATTTATGTACGAATAGGAGAATTATATTTAATGTTCTCAGTTGCATGATAATTTCACACTATACGTTGTGTCACTTCTCCGTTTTGTTTTTTTTTTCTTTTTACATCGAGGATTAATTATCGGGCATGAAGTGCAAACTGGTGAATATACATAAATCAGATGTTTATTGTACAATTTCTACTACTTACATTGACAACCGAAAAGCTCGTTCAAAGTACCTTAAAGGGAACTGAATTTGTAAAGGAATCGCATATTCTCTGCTTAACCCACGAATGGTTGTTTTACAATCGTTACAAATATACATATATATACAAACTAAATACTATTTCCGTTAAATTGAATAATGTTTTTCATGGTGTCTGACCCCCTCCAAGGATAGGTCTCAATTGCCCCATCACACGAATAAGAAATTTATGCATGGCAAAACAAAACACTCAGTTGTTTTTTGTGCGGTACATCATGTACTTTTACATGTGAGATTTTTTTTTTACATCGCATAATAAGTTTGGTTGTATTTTTTTATCGTTTTCGTTTCCGTAATAGATGTATATATGACGTACAGTCACAATTGAATTACACGAATCCAAGCACACGCTTAGAACAGTTTATTTTTTTTGTTGTATCCGTAAGAACCACTAGGCCTGGCTAGAGTTTCTTAGCCTATTCAATGAAATAATTTCTCCTAGTACACGGGGTGTTTCCAGACAATGTGGAATGGACTATGATTTCATTAAAATTTCGTTTACTCTTAAAACTTATGTGGTCATACACGATATTATGCCACAATTTTACCATCGTATATCTCATTAAAGAAAGTTCACTCTTCCTTCTGCCTTTCAATCGTTATTATCCATCGTTTCTCAATTACATACATTCCATTTCTTTAGACCCTTTTAAACCCACCTGCATTCGTTACCGATGCGTCTGTATATTTATACACAATCCAACACAAAGAGGTATATGAATTATTTTTTGTTTGTTTTTTTTTTACCACCACATTTCGTTTATAAACACGTAGATCCTTGTGTTCCGTCACTCAAGAAGAACGGTCTCTTCTTCACGAAAATGATCGACCGTAGCCGAGCTCTCTCAATTGAGTCCTTTGTGCATGTAGGAGGGTCAGAAATGGTAAATAAGTGATTAATAATCACAAACGTGACATTCTCTTCCAGTTTGCCTACTATGACAATCTTTGCCTCTTTGGAGAAGGTGTTAATTCGGAATCCTCGTCTGAATCATCCGAATCGCCCTCGTAATCGACCAAGCCCTGAATTACACATTACAACGTATTATTTCATTGATTGAAAAAAACATCGGCGAAAAGAGAAGATCTTGATAAGTACGATAGATTAATTAACACTAGAATTCCAGTTGTTAAATCTTCTTCATTTAAATATATTATATAAGTACACCATAAATAGAGGCATCAAAGGGTTGTAAAAGATTGTAAGTAAAATATTTATATTTTCTAAGATAGACGTAGAATGACTAATTTCTTTTTTTATAATCATTTTGACCTTGGTAGTTCTAGGACTGATAAGAAAGAAATGACGTATTACCTTTTTAAATAATGCAGTTCCAGTTTTTTCGACAGTCCCGATCGCCGGAGTCGGATTTATCTCCGAGGTTATCGGAGATTCGTTAGTTGTTGTACTATTGTTGATTTGTGGTTGTTGCGAGGTAATGTTATTGTTAGCAGTATTATTGTTCAGAACGGACTGCTGTTGTTGTTGCTGCTGATGATGACTTTTAGAATCTGCAAGAGCAGGATTAAGTGCAGAATTTGAAGCTGACGACTGTTTCTTAGCAGAAGCCGGAGGAACGAGATCTGCTGCTGCCGCGGGTACGACCGCCTCACCCTCATCAAAGTCCTCCTCTTCGTTGAACCACATTTCCTCCTCTTCGTCTAGCTGTCTCTGGTCCCTTCGGTATCGACTGTTTCTCAAAATTGACGGAACACTAAATACACAAATGTACAGGATATGAAATTTTGACGAAAATAAAATACTTTTTATATTATAAAATGATTTGCAGTATGTAAATCTTACCTGTCAAGAGTTGCCCTATCTCGATCTTTTAGCTTGTCTTGATGCTGTTCGTACCTTAATTTCAATGCTTTAAATGTTTGTACATAATCAATTGCTTCTAACTCTTTCGAGAAATTTTCAACGACGTGTGAACATAATGACTTGATATCCTCCTAAAAAATAATGGAAGAAAGTTTCGTTAAAGCATAATATAAAACATTTTCTAATAATATTGCACATGACCATGTTTGTTAATTATGATCTTACCAATTTAATAAATTCAAACATTTCCAATATAGCAGAGTCTAAAAGATTATATCTACCGTTGTTTCTTACAAATGCGTCGAATACAGGTGCAAATAAATTTCCTTTGATGATATATCTGTTATAAAACTCATCTTTCAAAGCTACGATTTTCCTCATAAACCTTAATGCACATAATACCAAAAATGTGTGTGTCGATTTCATTAAGACCAATATCCGTTTGAGCAGATCTTTATTCAGTATGCAATTCTTGATGTGGTATGTATGATGCTCTACACAAAACGATAATAATTCTAAGATCAATCCTAGGAGCTGTACTGTTCTGTAGTCTTCTCTTGCCGGCCGTTCTCCGATCGTGTTCGCTAATAGAGGCGCTATTAAAGTTCCAATACTATTCTTGTAGAAATAGTTCAAGAAATCAGTCTTTTCTGATTTATTAACGGAAGCCAACATATTCTCTGGGTCAAGAAGCAAGCGTAGTACACCGGCTAGTTGTACTGCTCCGCCCAACTCGGGATCGCTGTCGCCGACGAGTTGAGCAACTATTACATTTACTAACATTTGGTCCTGTTCTGTATTATTTATTTGTTGCAATGTATAATCTCGAACAACACTCGGAGAATATTCTACTATATATGTCAATATATCTATACTGGCTGTTTTCGTCTGTGCATCGTTTATCGCCAGAGTAATTTCTAAAGCAGGCAATATACCGAGTGCTGTTAAAGTTTTATAAAAGGCCTCCTTTCCTTGTGGTTGAAGATTTTGAGAAAAGTTACAAAATTCTTTTAAGAAAAGAACTAAATCACGCCGTTTACTGTCTGATGTCGCTTCGTCCGTTAACTGACGAAACAGCTCGGTAAGGAATTTCTCATCATCCTGTATCAAGGTGACTATTTCGACTTTATTAAAAAATATAAAGCTACTCAGTGTATTCAACATATTATCCTCGAATACACTGGGAGTTGGTAAAACTACATCCTGGATGTACTGAACTCGATAAGTCTGATGAATCTTAGCTAACAGTTCAGCATTTGTGATAGGAATCGCTTGCTTAAATCTGGCTAATTGTCTCAGATATTCTCTATGCCTCTTTGGCTGAGGTAATGTCGGCTCGTATTCCAAACATCCAACGACATCGAAAATTGTGTCATCACTAAACATAACTTCAAATAATGTATTCTTATTGAGTAAGAAAATATTTTTAAATATATCATAAAGATGATGCAATCCTTCGATATTTTCTAGATCTTCGCACGTATGAAATAGATTTAGAAGCTTCTTAATGTAGCCTTCTGATTCTAATGCCAGTGCTAATTTGTCTTTTCTCATCTGTGACGATAAACAGTTTCCTATAAGTTCATTAATATCCTCCAACCGACTGAGCTCGCACGGTGGCAATTCTACTGGTGGTGCAGCATCTGGCATATCATCAAACCGTTCATCTTCTGATTCTTCGACGATGTCTTGAGTAATTTCGACCGATGGATCCTTTCCTTGAACTTGACATATTTTCTCCCAAATTTCATCACAGCCAGCCTTTTCTTGAAAACTTAAGGCTAAATCAAAATTATCACCTTCTGACCAAACTATTAAAGTATCCTGAAATAGAAGGAACAACTGTTTATATATGGATATTCTAATATTTACAAAAAATATTTAATAAGTTTATTTGCAACTTAAATGAAAAACTATACATTAAATATTTCATTGTTTTTATTAATATGCTTAGAAATTATGGTACAACAGAAACTGACTATAAATCAAAGATTACCTGTTGTTTCTGATATGCAGTATCAGGTTGTATTCTACTTTCCAATAAAACAGAACCATCGCTCTCTGCTCTGACTAAAAGTGAAATTCCTTTCAGTCTATCTACATACGAAGATGAAACATGACCTGTGCCACGATCGTCCCACTGTCTGTCGGCATTAAGCGCATATAACTTCACTCTTCTGCGTGTATCCGTCATGGTGTAAAACTTATGCAAACTTATGCACACTTCTATATATTATCACCAACTATCTTGCATTCCTTTTATTTTCACCAAATCTCTGGCGTTTTAATGATTTTCAAAGTATCTTTCAACTCTCCAGTGGATCAGCAAATGCACAATAATCCACATATACTGATCTGTCAATATCAATCTTGTAACCCATTAAGCCTTTTTATATCATACCATACCAGTTTCTTGCAATAATTAAAATGTCAAAGAAGCGTTTTATCTAAGTTTCTCTCTTCAAAATGTAGCTATCCTTTTTGAATAATTCAAGGTAATTAGCTACACTGTTAACTAAAGAATACGCCATAAGGGGACTTTGCTTGTTTTTGGTAATAAATACTAGTGATCCTTCAAACTCAATCGGGCTACGTTTCCATCTATCCTTTTTTTTTACACAAAATCGTACAATACCTCCATTAATGAATTTACTCAAGGATCGAGCTTTGTCATTAGTTATTCTCAATGTACGATACGGTTTATATGATAATACGTCACGTAAACTTCATACCTTGGAGTTCAATTGACGGAGCAAGATTGTTTACCGTGATAGATGTTTATGCGCTCTTCGTTGCATAAGTTCTGATTCTTGCGCCAAGAAAACCTCTCGGGACGCGCGCGGGAAAACTTCACGTCGTGCACGTTTTCGCTTTCACGTGTCGTTTGCACAAGATGCGAAAAAATATCGATTGTGCGTCGAATCAGACACAGAGGCCAGCTCGTCGTCGTGGAAGGTCAGGAGAAAATTTTGTTGCTGGGAAGACGGCACTCTGCGTGCTCTCTCACCGCTGTGTACGGTTCCCGCGGCAAGCCAAACCCAAATTAAACGTAGTCCTCTTGCGATACGAATATTCATAAGTATGCGACTATTTGACGCGATATCTTGCGGTATCGTAATTGCCGACCATTGCCGTTCCTTCGTTCTCTTTAAGCAATATCACTCTAAAATTGACATAGACACTGAACAGCCACAACACTACATTCCGCCATGTTAGATCACAACAACGCGCTACGGGGTCCGCCTCGTGTATCTCAAGGACTCCGGCGCGGAATTCAAATATTCATGTTTTTTCCTCGTGAATTATAGCTAATAATACATAACTTGAAACTACGGAATACGGTGTTCAATAATGTTTTTTTCCTTGTAACAAGATGATTTTGTATTGTACAATTGTATCTTTAGATATTTCGTTATTGAAGGAATTATTCCTTGGGAAATTCTTTCCTGTAAAAAGATGGAACAGTTATTTGGTTCGAAATCTCTAGATATGTGCCTTGTTATGTGTATAAGAGTTCAGACCATGAATTTTCATATTGTACTTTAAGAGACTCGTAATATTATTAAACTCGATGCGAGTAATTTGTGGGAATAATATAACATATTTAGATATAAAATAGTCGAGAATATGGTCAATAAAAATTTAATTATAAATTGGACATTAATAGAACTTATATTAATCTTTCATTGATCAGAAGATAGACTGTACCTATTCAAAAATAACGGTAGAACATACGAATAGAAAGATTTCAAGTAAAACAACTGATAAGAACGTATTATCTAAGAAAATGTATCGTTTCTGATGAAACTCACGTAACGGCGAGAGAAATTTTCTTACAATTGATCTGTTAATAGTATTGGCCTTTATCTGCTTTCGGTCATTTAAAGAAATATTTCGTTTCAATTATTCAAAAGAAAAAAAGGATTAATAATGAGAGAACATTATGAAATGATTATTTTTTAATGCTATTCGACCTGATTTGTGTATTGTTGAATCGAGTTTGCGCATTTCCACCACAGAAAAAATAAGGTTATAATTATCTTTCGACTGATCAATAAAAGTTAACTGATGATAGTGGTTATTTGCTTATTTTGTTCGTTGCACCTTTCCACATTAAGAATTATTGCAATGAGGAAGCCAGTCTAACCTTAAATCTAATTTAATATCGTGCTTAGAACTAATTATTACATCATCGAATGTAATAATTGTATAACTATAGAATAACGAGATAAATATTTGTACAGTTTCTAAATATCAATAATATATCAAATTTGTATGCTTTTCTTTAATTACCCTATATAACACTGCATTAACGTGTGAAAATATAGTCACAAAGTCATTTATCTGTTTAAATTTCACGTATAAAATATTATCATAACAATTCCAATGAACATTGCCTACCTATGTTACAAGTCTCTTTTTCTTTTTTGATTTCGAAACTTTGTCGTCTATCATTACACTCGTTTCTTTTTTTCACTTTTAATAGATACAAAGTATTAAATTACACGGCAAATTATATATGTCAACAAAGCATTTCATAATCTTTTAACAACTATTGTAAATTGAATAAATAATGTGCATCCAATTACAAAAGTAATTTAAAGGCACAAAAATATTGTTGAGGTATTTAATATTTTCGTATTATATTAGTTGAGGTATAGTTGCTTCAATTATTACAAATGACTTCATAGATGCACTATAGGCTATACAATATTTTGCAGATACCTACACAAGAACAATAAACATTCTTAAATAGACAAATAAATTTATTACACGAAATGACAGTTATCTAAAACAATTATTTTACAGTCATATTATGAAGACTGATGTATTACCATTCCCATGTACAGATGTATATATATGCATATATATATATATACATATATAAGCATTCATAGCAAATTCTGTTTGTGTAAAATCTGTACAGTACTTTGAATAGAGAAGAATTCGTTACAACAGATGTCTTGTACTGTTTTATATAAAAAATTATAGGATTAATGATAATGTGTGGTGGAATTTCTCTTTTGCTTTTTTTTTTCTTAGAAAGAATGCTGAAACAATATAATAAATACAAAAAGTATTTTGTAAAGTACATCGAAGAAAAACCTATGTAATAGTAAAGAATATTCACACATACAAACTCGTTGATTAACTACTGAAATTGAAGTCTGACTGTACTTATAATCTAGGATAGTTTTGTAATTTGAATTTTCAATTTGAATTTCAAGCTCTTAATCGCAATCGTAACACGTTCATCTATTTAATCGTATCTGCAACCGAGGCCAGTCATTAACCAGGTTAAAGACTATTATATTACACAATTTATCACATAATTTTATAATCATTTACTCCGTCGTAAGCTGAGCTGAAAATTTTTGTAATCTACGCCTCCGTAACATTTCCTGCTCGCTCGATGGCTCCATTTCATTCCTAGCTGATACTTCTGCAGTTATATCTGTGCTATTTGTACCAAAAGATGTGTCCATGCTTTCACTGGAAGTACTTGCAACAGGAACATTTGTCTCAGCCTTAGTTTGAGCTGCATCGTTATTTGCACCTAAGTCTGTATCATTTGTACTTGACGTTCCTGGTTTTGTTGTCGATGCAATGTCTGGTGCAGTATTCACGTTATTTGTTGCTGCTGTTGTTGGCGTTGCTGTTGGCACTGGAATGCTATAATAACACATTTTACGAATGATTATTGCAATAGATTTACACATTGAAAACGTTTACTATAATGAAAGTAGAAAAAAACGTATTTAATTACTTGGCAGTTGCAGCTGCTATTTGGTACTGATTCATCATAGCACTTGCAACATCCAGTAGCAGTTGGGCTCTTTGTAACGTCTGTATCCTAGCTTCGATGGCTTGTCGCAAATCACCTTCCATTGCTCTAAGTTCATTTTCAGTCAATTCCGTTAAGTTGGGCGGCGGTGTTGGAATAGGTGGCAATGGTATCATAGCAGGAAACGGTGGTGCAAACAAAGGAGGTATATTTCCAGTCGGTACATTCTGGAACGACGCTGAAGATGAACTCGGAGCATTATTTTGTGCTTGCTGTTGTGGTACTGCACCTGGAACTTGTAATCCAGCCAAAAATGCAGGTAGTTGAATAACTCGACCTATATTATAATCGAATAAATACTTTAATGATATTTATACATATCATCATCAAATTTATTCAAATAAGCAAAGGAATGTACCGATTGGAGTAATTCCCGCTGCTTGTGGAGGTTGAGGTGCTCTCTGTCCAGCTGGTTGTTGATTCTGCTGTCTGTTTCCTGCGTTATTTGTCGGCGGCCTTAAAATATTCAAACGGCAGGTAGGGCAAGTTTGTTGACGTTGAAACCACGAACGAAGGCAAGCGGTATGGAAGATATGATTACACGGCAATTTTTTACTTGCTGCCACCATTTCCTCTCTGTTAAATAATGTATTTATATGTGAATGAAATATTTTCTATATAAAGTAAGTGTGTTTTTGTTACCCTACCTGCAGATTATGCAGACATTGTCAACAGCAGCTAATTCCTCTGCTGTTGCATCTGGATAAAGTGTGTTCATATTTCTAATAGCTCTTCGAGACATCACAATATCATGGAATGCTTTCTTAAAATCTCGCATTGTATGGTACATTGGTCGAAGTGCAAATAATGGCAAAGTGAATAATTTAATCATTAATGTTACAAAAGCAACGTACAAAATAACCTGAAAGAAAAGAATCATACTCCAATGAAAATATTGTACGGGTAACAAATAATTTACAGTTGATAGAGGTAAATCTTTAGATCTGTACCTTCAACAATCCAATTATTAGCTCTGTATAAAGCAAAAATTCTGGCTTATTATCCCATGGATTCTCATTTTGCAGATCTATTGTATGCAATATATACTTTATGCTAATATTAAAGACAATAGTCAAGAGAATGGCATATTCAAAGCCGAATACAAGTTGTACAGAAGGACCTTTGACAGCTGTTGTATTGTATGCATAATGAATCATTGTCAAATTTATAGCAAATAAAAGTCCCAATAGAGTTACCACTCTCAAATGAAAGAGCCATGTTATCACTGGATTTCTTTCCATCTAAAAATTAATAATACACTTGAATTATATGCGAATAATTTCAATAAATTATAATACTTACATAATCAACACGATCTTCCACCAACCAATGAAATGATTTTAAGAAAAGTAGGAGTGTAAATAGTGCTATAAACTTTGGACTGAAATCATCTCTAAATACAGTGAAAGCAAGACAAGTTTCCGTCACTGCATACCATATTCTTTCCACCAAATGCTGAAATAATTAATTCATTACTTATACAAGAAAATCTTACTTGCAAAGGTCATGATAATAGGGTGAAGTTTCAAATTACCTCAAGTTCAGCAGCTCGCAAGGTACCAAAAAATATCTTTCGAAGAAAGGCATTTATCATAAACACTAAAATTAAACCTTGTGCATAGATTACCTAAACGAGAGAAAACAGAATCGTAATATAGACAAAGAACTATAGAATCTACCATGTATTTCTATAAAAAATATCGTCTAAAGATATATATTTACAAAAAGAATATATTAAAACTTACAGTCATACTAGGATTAGATTTGGTTATGTGAACTACCGTCGGATAAAATTGTTTTCTTTGATAATAAGCGTTTCCTATGACAGCGCATGTTAACGCTGTACTTATAAGCATTATTCCAGCCTCCCTCATCTTTATGCTGTTTAGTTCTTCAGCCCAAAGGCTGTATTTTTTAAAGGAAACAGTCACTGACACTTATTGCACCAACAATTTACGTTTCGACAGCTGTAGATTCTACTAGAACCAACCGAATCAACGGGGCGCTGCTATCAGCCTGACGATTCCAATGAGAACATGATCGCTTACGTTTATCAAGGTGTACGATCGCTGACAATATTTTAATCGCAAAATTATCATAAAATTTAATTATTGAAACATATATTTTCTGTAATCGACTAAAAGATTAAACCACATTTACTTCGAAAATACAAGAATTTGACTTGCATTGTGTTATTTACTTTGCCTACAGAATATAAACGTGTAGTATTTTTACTTGACAGTTCTTTATAGGACAGACGGTACATCGTGATTGGCTGAATAATGTGTAAATATTTCGTTTTCTATTATATTCGTACCACGTGGGAATATGGTAGACGATGAACACCTAATTTCGATGTAATAAATCGATGATACATAAAGGATAATAATCTTACATTACAAAAATTTATTTTAGGTGTAGTAAATATTATTACAATGATATAAACGACTCGTTCGAATGGCACAAAAGTAGGAATTTTCAGTTAGGTTGAAAATTAGGTTGATTAATACATTCACGAAGTCGATGACTTTTTACTTAGGTGCCTAGATACGTGGGAATATATACATATATATGATATAAAATGTATTCAAATTATAAAAAGGACAGATATTTACAGTCAATAGAGTTACTCATGTATATACTGTTTCTTTCTTTACCTAAAGTTACATCTATTCTTGCAGTCTGTTAAGAAACAATATCTACATACATTCAATATTAGATTAGAGATATAAGAAAATATAATTTATATATTGTATAAATCGTCTATGGGATATAAGATATCAGAGTATCGATAGGCATGAAATCATTACCATTTGCTAATCCTTAAAACAGCTTTAAACTGTTACATACTTATATTCAATATTGAACATATTGAAAGTAGCCTATCTTTGAATGCTTTTGTACGATAAAATACTTTTAAAAATACTATACTATTGCAAATATGTGTAATTACTTACACATTAATTGTAAGAATTACATTATATGAACATAATAGTATTGTATGATATGAGATTAATTAATAATAAATAAATTTGTACGTCAAGCTTGAATCAAGCATGTTTAGTAAAGTTTCTAGTTTTTAAAATACTTTTAGGACTATGATATTTCGGTGTTCCTAATTGACTAACGGCCTTTAAAGGTGTTCGACGAGAATCATTTATGGATTTGCGAACTAATACTTTAGTGCTTTTCGGCGTTTTTACAGTCAATGGTTTCTTGATATGTGGAGTTTTGCACAAATTATTAGCATCAGGTTTATACGTACTTAATCTTAACTCCTGCGACATGGTATTTATAGGTACTTTCTTCATCAGGACAGGTGTCTTTGCGATTACGTTTTCTTTCTGATGTAACACCAGATCGGACGAAACATCTACCGTTTCATCTCCACTTATTTTATATGGCTTTGAATCTTTTACATTCCATTTGGCTTGTTGTTGATTCATTTCTAACGATGTATTTGCTGTTTCTGATTCATGGTGAAACGATGATACCGCGGACGATGATGGTTTTGCATTTTTGTTCTTCACACTCTTAGCTATCTTACGCGACGACGATTCATTTCTCTTGCGACTGTGATCTAACAACTCTGAATTGTGCTTATCAGCCTCTTTATGTTTTAACGCATTTACAAACCGTTCGTTATTTGTACTTGACCATTCTTGCTTTTTGTTTAAAATAGCTTGCGTTGACATCTTTGTTGTACCCTCGTCGAATAATTTAGCTTTAGCCAATACCATACCAGCGTTTTGAGTTCTGAGCTTTGCTATCGATGCACGACCTGTTTGAGTCAGCGGAGTGCTTCCAGAGTTTGATGATTTGAAATATCTATCTGCATCTTTCCAAGAAACATTCGTCTTTTTTCTACTATCCGGCGTAATATTCGACTTAACCGGACAGATATTATTCAAAATAATGTTCTGCTGACTATTTGTCTTTTTCAGTTTCTCAACTTTTTCATCAATATATGTAGCCGTGTTTGCAAATTCATTGCCATGAAAAGACGATACTCTACGGACAGACATGTGTGACTGCTTTGTCAGCGACTGAACTGGTTCAATTTGAGTAGAATCTAAGTCACGATTAGTATTAAAACGTTTCGCTCCATGAATTTTCCTTCTGTTGAGCTCTGTACATATATTATTTATTTTAGAATTATTTGTATTCTCTTCCCAATGTGAAATTGACTTTGGTTGTCTGTACGCAGTTTCCTTTATGTAATTTGATGACAATATCGTTTGTTCGTTAATTGTGAAAGCATTGTTAGCATTTTCTTCGTTAGATTGACTCTGAGATTGAACAATTCCATGATTATTCAATTCATGAGAAATATGCCACGAAGCACTACGCTTGACACGTTTACTACAAGTGAAACGATAAACAGTTAATGTATTTGTAATTGATAAAAATAAATGTTTAATAAAATAAGGAAAAAATTGGACCAAACTATTGCGATGTACTTTACTTACCTCATAATTCTTTCTTGCGATCTTCTCCTTAAACTTCCTATTTTCCGAGCACTCGGTGACCTTATAATTTTGTGTTCACCGGATCTTCGGATTTTAAGCTCCTTCCCAAGTTTTCTAGCCAAATAATCAGCTGTTGTTGTACTTTCGACTCTAGTCTCTTCCAAGGTCTTTTCGTAAGCAGTCTGCACTTTTTTTACAGAATGCGCAACCAAGCTACAGCTTTCCTCGCTATTTTCACATCCAAATTCTTGGGAAAGACGAGACTCGATTGCGGAAACCCTGTTTTTAATATCTTCGTATTCACTTTTGGGTATGGTCACGTATTCTTCCGAGTGATTATCCAAAGATGTCACATTAATATGTGAATATG
Source organism: Cerceris rybyensis (assembly GCA_910591515.1). NCBI lineage: Eukaryota > Metazoa > Arthropoda > Insecta > Hymenoptera > Crabronidae > Cerceris > Cerceris rybyensis. Next base: position 1,431,345 of record OU342797.1, read on the forward strand.
TTTCAACATTATTTATAGACAGCCTCTTTTTGGGCGTGTAGAAAGACACACCATCGAAGTTATTTGTACACCGAACTTCCTCTAAATTTGAACTTAATTTTACGTGACATTTACCATTATCAGTATGATCATCTTTTGTTAACAAGACCTGCTCGTCACTGTCATCTGATAAATTAACATTGGCATCGATAAACACATTATTGTATTCCCTTTGAAGTTCGGCATTTGACGCTTCATTATCTTTCAAAATTAGTTGCAATTGCGGCGATCCATCACTGTAAGTTCTACATTTCCTTTCAGAATCATAAGAATTACTTACAGAACTCCAACGTCGTTCGGTATACGAATCAAAAGTGTTTATATAGGATTCTAAATCACCGTCGGCAATTTTCTACGATGTTAAAAAACGTTAGTTATCCAAAATTCCAGAAAGTATAACAGAAAAATTAAGTACATCCTTACCGGTTTGCCTTTTGGAACAAATCTGTCCAAGCTAAGCCTCATTTTCTTAAGTTTCTCTGACTTATCAGTACCTCTTCTGAAATAGATGTGATTGTTAGTTGAAGATTTTAAATTATCTTAATTAAATATATACCGAGAATTTATGGTTCAAACATACTTTTTTTTCGTTCTTGGAGGCTCTAGACGCTCAATGACCTTTCTTTTCTTAGTAGACTTAATGTTAGATACTTGCAATGGCTCATGATTCACAGAAAGCTGTTGATTGTCATTGACATTATTATCATCAGGTAAACTACCTTTTCCAACTATTTTCTTCAAGCCATTGAACATTCCTAATGGAAATATATTTTTGAATACATTTTTAATAATAATTTATTTCAATACAGGTACAAGACTTTGTAGTTAACACTTTGCCGGACGCTATTTATCTCATCTAAGTCACGCGAGTGTGACAGTGGCCGATAACAGTTGGCAAAGAGAAGTCACGCTGGTATGGCAGCGGACGGCAATGTGTTAAGTAAGTACAATTATATAAACAGTAACATAAATATAAACAGTTAATAAACAGAACTACAGACATACTTAGATTCAGATTTGAGGCAGTTAGGTGTGGCTTACGTGTAAGACTCCCACTGCGATGCTTCTTTTTTCTAGGTTTCAAACGCGATTGAGATTCAGACACATCTAATTCATTATCTGTACTGCCAATTGTTTCCATAGAAATAGCCTGTGTTATGTGATCTGGTAGAATTCCAATATTCTCAGCATTTTCTATTAGAATCTGCAATAATACTTATGTATTACAAATGTAATTATGTATATTAATTTCTATCATTTCATAGTAATGAATTATTCACCTTGACAATAGCTAGATGCAATTCAAGACGCATTTGCATAGCTGACATAGTTGTTTCTTGCAAAGGCATGATATTTGGTGTAACAACTTTAGCTAAATTATCAATGCTCATCTTGTTCAGCTTCTCATAAAGAGAGACCTTCTTCAGAAATTCCATAAAGAATGCTAAAGTATTGAGATGATGAGGTGGTAAAAGAATACAGGCCAACAGTATTGCTTGTACCTGATAAGATTTTAACATTACACAATGAACAAATAAATCATGATACGTGTAAGGAATTAGAGGCTCTGGTAACTCTCTGAAAAATGTTTTTAAACAATTTGCCACATCTATTGCATGATGTTTGTCTCCCAGAGTACCACCGTTATCTAAACGTGCCATTAATTCTTTCTGTCGAAGCTGTGATCCTGCTTTTCTAAACAATCCTTCCTGGTTGATGAACTTTTCTAAGAAAGTCGATGCTTGACTGACAAATACTGGTACATGAACAATACCGCCAGAAGATAAATTCACAATATCCAGAGGTTGGTATAATAAAGGAGTCTTAAAAACTTTCTTTGAAATATTTTTAACTCCTTCGATCCTCTCTGTTTTAAACGTGTTTTTTTTAAATCTGTACTTAACCCCAAAGCTTCGAAGATCGTTGACAATTGAATGATATATTGTCTCTTTGTGTAATACATCGTATATTAACATGTTTTTGTACTTTTCAATTATTACGATTATCGTAAAAACTGCGAGAGAGTGTAATGTTTTGGGATTTTAAGCAAACACAACAATAATTTCATATTAAATGAAGTTAAACAGGATATTCATATTGAACTATCGTTATAACTGACACGCAATGTTGCCAATCGTTGCCGTCGAATTTTCCGTTGAACTTTAATCAAATGTTTATTACATAAAAAGTTTATAAATCCTTCCGTAAAATAATATTTAACAATATCCAAGCTGCAAAATTCACACGACAGTTCAATATTCACGTATTTCAGTTACAATTATATGTTTTTTTTGCAAAATAAAAGAACGTTGTCCCTCTGCCATTGCCGTATATCGATACAGAAGTTATCGACGCAACCATTTCATATGCGAACTTACTGTTTTCGCGGGAAAAGATAACGTTATATCATTTTTTTCAATTTATCTGCAATAATAATATCGTATCTGGTACAAATGCATGAGAGTACTTAACGAATTTATCCATAATGTTGTTCAAATTTGTGCAAAAATGTCGAAAAGATTTCATCTGTCGAACGGTCATTCAGAGACAAAGGAAATCTCAATTTATCAATTGTTCTTCGAAAAATCAGCAACGATACGCAATTCAATCGTTATGTACGTCGTTGTTTTTATCGTTTCCTTATTTAACACTTAATCGATACAATTTTTCATTCATCTTTATACATATATTGTAATTCATCCGAAGACACGAGAAATCTTGACATCGCTTGTATATTCGGTAAACATCGTCATGTTCAAAGTATGATAAGAGTAGTTTCATCGTTTATTTAACGCTTACAGAAATTTCTACGTAATTTTGAAACTCAGTCTCGAATACTTAATTAATCACACCTTCGAAAATGCTCTCCTTCAATCAATATGTTCACTATAATATACATGTATAACAACCCTCTTTCTCCCTCTACAACCGCGCGTCTATATATTAAGAACAGCACGGGACTATTTCTAACTTTAGAAACTAACTGTGTACTTAACTGGTACAACCATTAAAAAGTTTGATTAATTCCTTTAAAATCCCTTTAACAAGTATTACTCCATGGTAATCACGAATGACAAACAATGGAATTATAGTTAGCACTCATGTATCAATAAATTATTCATTCTAATAATTCTAATCATATGTTTGTAGCATTACATCAATTAAAAGGAGGAGCCATGCAATCTGTGCGTCTCTTATCAGGATATGATATGCCCACTGTGGGTTTGGGTACATGGCAGGTAAAACAATATGATATTTTTGTGATGCACTGATCATGTTCTCTTTAGTTGATGCAATAACATGCAATGACAGTGACAGTTAACAATCAACATATCAATGTTTCATTCCATCCGATACATTCTAATTGATAAAACAAAAAAAGAATTTTTTATTACATTCTAGAAAGCAAGATATAAAAAAAATGTTTCCCATTGTAGGCTAAACCTGAAGAAATTGAAACTGCTGTGACAAGTGCATTAGAATCTGGCTACAAGCATATTGATACTGCATTTAATTATAACAATGAAGAAGCTATTGGAACTGCTTTGAAAAAATGGTTTGAAAAAGGTGGCAAACGTGAAGATCTTTTCATTACATCAAAGGTATGTCTCCTTGCAGAACAAAAAAGAAATCATTTATAATTAGTTATATAAGAATACCAAAGCATGTATATTATTCTAAATGCATCAATTTGCATTTACATGGAGCATACTTTAATTGCATGAAAACTCTAAAGGTACAATTCTCCTTACACGTATCTAATATAATTACACAATAAATATTGGAAAATATGTATAAATACTTTTCAGTTGCCTCATTACGGTAATCGACCGTCAGATGTAGAAAAATGTATTAAATTGTCATTAGAAAAACTGGGTTTGGATTATTTAGATATGTATTTAGTTCACATGCCATTCGCGTTTAAATTGGACGATACTACTCTTACTGCTGCAACTCAAGAAGATGGAAGTTATGTATTAGATCTTAATACAGATCCTAGTTTAGTGTGGAAGGTACGATGATATTTCGATAAAAATAGATTGTTGATGTACAAAATTATAAAACATCATATCTTTCTTCCATAGGAAATGGAAGAGCAAGTAAGAAAGGGTCGTGCAAAATCCATAGGTTTAAGTAACTTTAACGAAGAGCAAATTTTAAGTATATGGAAAAACGCACAAATTAAACCGAGTAATTTACAAGTAATGAAATAGATGTATTTAAAAATTAATTGATGCTTTACGAAAACAATGATCCTAATGGCATAATTTTACTCTCAATTAGGTAGAATTACATGCATATTTGCAACAGAACGATATTAGGAAATTGTGTCAAACGTATGGTATCATTGTAACAGCATATAGTCCTTTGGCATCACCCGGGGCCAAAATACATTTCCAGACAAAGTATAATTACAGTCCTGAAAAATTCCCTGATCTTTTGGGTCATCCAGTAATACAAGATATAAGTTTAAAGCATAAGCGATCAACGGCACAAGTTTTATTGCGTTACTTATTGCAATTAGGCGTCGTCATAATCCCAAAAAGCTCGTCTCCGGAAAGAATAAAAGCAAATATTGATCTATTTGATTTTGAATTAACAAAAGAGGAGGAGCAAGTTTTGAGCACTTTAGATAAAGGTGCAAGTGGACGAATCTTTAATTTCCTATTCTTTAAAGGGTATGTGCAATTGTTAAAATTTTATACTTAAAACGTGCAACTTCGTAATTATGATTATATTTACAAGTTAATAACATATTCGTATTCTTGTTTGTTCTAGAGTTGAAAATCATCCGCATTATCCCTTTAAAAATGAGTTGATTTAATTGTAAAATGTTATTATGTAGTTTCGCCTTACGTATATTTATATGTTAAAAATGAAATGTTAAATAAATGCACAAACTGAAATTGACGATTGAGTAAACGCGAAGTGCTTGATCAAGCTTCACTGTAATCTATATAACATTTTACGTTGCATACGATGTTGAAGTTCTCCACGGCGTATCATTGTGTGAATAACTTTATAAATGGCACGTTCCGGATATGCTTGCTTCGTAAAATCTCTAATGATATTCTGTTCGGACACTTGATTACCAATAGGAAATCTGCGTTTCAATTGCTTCTCGATGCGAGATAGTATCTCGTGATCTTCATCCGAGGTAAAACCCTCTGCCCCTAATAATTGCAAATGATTAATATACACGCACAAAGCACATTTGTTTACTATTCAAATCTCATTCTAGATTACCGGCTAATGATCCAGACATCGCTGCATCTAATGTAGAAACTTGAAAGAGTCTCAAAGACTCATTCACGTGAACTTCAGTGGCAAATGGTTGCAATTGCATCTTGGCCAAAGATTCGGAAGTTCTTATAACAGCTTCCAATTGACGAACAGTTATAGGTATGGACAATCTTTTCTCCGTATCCTTCTCGTGCTCCTTCGTACTGGCTCGCATAATGACATAACGATTTTTCAATTTTTCTCCAGCTTGTTTACTTAATCTCGGACCGCAGCGCCTACAAGTTACATCCAAATTAGGGGATGAAAATATTTTATTATGATATAATCTTACGTTCTGCAATAGTGTATGTATTTCTTCAGAATATGTAGAGGCAATTCTCCTTCTGCAGTTTGTTCCGTAAGTTGTCCAGCGTTACTGTGAATTTTCATTACATGTTTGGCTAATGTTATATCTCTATTTTGATCGTGCTCGTCTTTGACAATAAATATCATATCAAAACGGGATAAAATCGTTGGCATAAAGTCTATATTTTCTTCTCCTTTTATATCATCCCAACGACCGAATACCGAATTAGCTGCTGCTAAAACGGAACAACGGCTGTTCAGTGTTGTAGTTATTCCAGCTTTTGCAATCGATATTGTTTGCTGTTCCATAGCTTCGTGTATTGCTACTCTATCGTCTTCTTTCATTTTATCGAATTCATCTATACATACAACTCCTCCATCCGCAAGAACCATAGCACCACCTTCCATGACGAAATTTCTCTGTAAGATAAAAAAATTCGGTCAAAACAAAAGATATACAATGAAATACAAAAATGGAGGGAAGATATTAATAACTTACTGTCACTGGATCTCTTAAAACCGATGCTGTTAAGCCAGCAGCTGAGCTTCCTTTTCCAGATGTGTAAACGGCTACTGGTGCAACTCTTTCCACGAATTTTAATAATTGTGATTTTGCTGTACCAGGGTCACCTAGCATCAAAACGTTTATATCTCCCCTTCTACAAAGACCATCGGGCATTCTCTTTCTGGATCCACCAAATAATAAACATGCTATAGCCTTTTTAATGTCCAAAGCGCCGAAAATACTAGGTGCCACGCTCTTTGCAATCCGCTCATATATATCAGGATCTGCTGCTAAGCGTTTAAATAAATCTTCTTCCTCGTTTGTAATGCAGGAATGAGTACCTGGAAACAGCAAAAAGTTAATATGTAAATTTTTCTAGAAACTATCATGCCGAGCCTAATTCTATTTTTATAACATTACCAGTGTTTGCATTTTCTCCATCTACAGATATTCCAATGACTCTTATATAGGGAGCTCTGACACCAACCAATCCTTTTTCTCTTCCCCTGGTTCTACCACCAACTTTAGCAACTTTTTTAATGGAGTATATTCCAAGAATAAGAACTCTATTGCCTGGTACAACTCTATCACATAGATAACGGTCACAATATACTTGCAAATGCCGTGGCATTTCACCTTGTGGTATTTGATCTGGTAATTCTTGTAGCTTCAAAACTTGAAAGTCAACGCAAGTACATTTATCAGGCATTATAAAGAAAGGATCTAATGGACACTTTGGCCTTCCTGCTTGTTCTCTGTGAATAATTTTTTAAAATATAAAAATTATTTCTCTTGAACTGTTTTACCTATGCAAGTAAACTTACGTTGTACATTTCCTAGGTAAAACATATCCTTCTAAGCCAGGTTTAATAGGAATATTAGTTTGAATAGTTCTGCAAGAACGACATTGTATAGCAATTTTTGTTGCCTTCGCTCTGATGCCAGAAGCAGACACAACTATACCAGGTATTTTAATGAGTTTAGAAACTGCATCAGGCTAAAATATATTATGATAAAATATTTAAATATTTAAATTATAATGTTTAGTTGTGTCACATAAAACAACATATATGGTTCATACTTTCATGCCTCGCAAAGAACTTGGGAGAGCATCAGACGATAATAGTACTTGTATGTCTTCAACTTTTTCTTCTCCTTCGGGTCTGGGAGCTGTAATCTCATCTGCTAAGTCTTTTGCAGCTTCCTCCAAAATTGGCAAATACTCGGTTGGGTGTTTGTAAACCTTTTCAGCGAGTGACTCATCAAAAGCTGCCAAATCTTCTAAATTGATTTCTATCCAATACTGTCCAAGATTGTAATTGCGCTTCAAAGTATCCCTACAAAATAAATTTAATTCCTTAATAATTAACAGTAATTAAACAGTAGCATTTAGACAGCTATAATTAATTACCTATATTTATAATTAAAATTGCCCTCGTGAAATTGACGAATAAATTCCATAAACTTCTTTTTCGAGAACTGAAGATTTGTTTGGGTTTCATTTGTTTCTCCTACCGAGAAATTATCAGAAAAGAATATACCAGGATCGTCAAAACCCTCCATAATTAAAACTTTATATTTCTATTAATATTGTATTATTTCAATAACACTTGTGCGTCTCGCGGAAAAAGCCGCTACAAATGCATTTACAATATAAGATTTGGCGGGAGCATTTACGCGCGCTTCAACATAAAATAAAGCGAGACATAGAAACGCTTTTTCCGATAGTTTTCTGTCTATTGATGGAATCATCATATCAGAATGTAATATACATGATATATAGCACCTGAATTGTTAAACAATTTGAAAATACTATGAAATTAATAGCAATTCAAATTAAAAATTTAAATGAAACTTTTGTCACGCGAAAACTAGCAGCGTTCTCATGGTTCTCATCGTTCTCATCAAATGTTGGGGACTTTGGGTATGACAACATGGATGGCGCTGGTAGGCGTGTTTCTTTAGTAGTTCACTTCGTCCATCTACTTAATGATTATATTTATGATTTAACTGGTTTTAATTACGTCATAAGTTGTTTTCGGTTTATGTCAACTGCGAAACTTTTGTCATATTTTGCAAGAAATATAAACCGCCAAACAGCGTAACGTACGTTCCCTTTCTGATTCTTTAGGTAGTACGTAATTACTCCTAATTTTCTCATAACGAAACCAAGTATTGTGAAAACTCTGTCTCAAATTGGAAATTCGTTCTGTAACATAGGGTAAGTTTTATTTATTAATCATTGCACGTAGGATTAAACAAAGTTAAGTACAATTTTATAATCAGAAATTGGCTTCAATGAGAGTTGTGATTTTCGTAGTACTTTATATTTAACTTTACTTTGATTATACGGTTAAATATGAAATCCTGTTGTAGTTCCATGTATTGGTAATGGAAGATGTCGCGGTACATGACAAGGCAGCATGCTACTGCAGAGGTAAAATTGCAAAGTGAGCAGCCAAAGAAAAAATTGAAAGTTGAAGAAGAGACTAAGAAAAAGAAGTCTGTTTCTGATAAGGTATCAAAGACACGAAGTAGTGCAAGGACATTGACAAGAAAATTATCAGACAACTCAAAACGTATACGTTTGAAAAACAAAACTGATGAAAATGAAGGTAAGGATGCCTTGCCAAAAAAGGAGCAGAGCTCTATCAGTAAAAGACAAGACAATGTATCTAAGAGAGTACTGAGAGATGATATTAAAAAGAAAGGAGGACTGCATGAAAATGCTGAGAAAAGTAAGAATAAAGAAGAAGATAATGTCAAAAGGAAAAGAACTATTAAACGGATAAATAGAAATATACCTAGTTTAAGACAAATGTCATTGAAAGAATCATTTTCAAAGTGGTCAGTTTCTACAAAATTGAAGTTACAGGGTAAGACAAATAATTCTTCATCTGATAAGTCGCTTAATGTTGCATTAGCAAAAAGAAGGCTCACAAGAAAAACGAAAGTACCAGTGTATAAATCTGTTCCTGTTGAAGAATCTGTAAAAAGGGAAAGTGACATTTATGATTTCAAATTTGATACTAATGATTCTAAAGAAAGGATAATTAAGAAACGTAAAAAAAGAAAGCCTAAGCAAACAGCATTGAATAAAAAGAAGAAAAATATTGTAAAACCTAATATATATGATGAAGGAATTGAGAAGAAAAAGGCACCGGTCACACGACACAAAGAAAATGAAGGAAAAGAACATGTGAAACTTAATGCTGATAAATCTTGTGGTAAAGATGAAAATGAGTTATTGGAAGAGTTAAAGCAAGTAGATGAGAATACGGAAAATGTAATAGAATCATCTTTTGGACATGAAAATACAGCTGATTCAAACACAAAGCCAAGAGTTATATTAAATGAAGTACTTACTATGAAAGTAACTATGGTAAAAAGTCCTCCTAAAATTTTTAACGATAATAGTCTTACGGTTGAACAAAAAAATATGCTTAATTATTCCCTCCTTCAAAAATCTTTATCACCAATTTCAAAACCTTATGGAAATTTTGATGTGGGAAGCCCCTGGAGGGCACCGCCGTTATTTACATTTTCTCAAGTGAGAAACATGTTTCAAAGTACGCCACAAAATACTAAATTTGATACATCTACTGGAACAAAAGCAACAAATGCAATAAAAAGGAATAATAAAAATGGAAGTATGGGAAATGCTTTGAGCACGTTGAATTTGAAGAAAAGAAACGATACTATCGGTAGAAAGTTTGGTACGGAAATTACAAATTTCGATCAGTCTGGGCAGTTGCCTAATCCAGCTACAGAAACTGATGAGCAAATTACATTGGAAGTAGAAAATGTTCCGTTAAATACGATTACAGAGAGTACAAGAAATGTTAATGCAACTAATATCACAAAATTCGATAATGATGATAAAGAAAATATCTCGGCAAATTATCAAACGCCAAAAAAAATTGCAAAGAAAGGATCTGGAAAGCTGAAATCCTATAGCCCTCGAAAAATTCCAACTAATGTACAAATCGCACATAAGATAACGAAAGAAAATGCAGATGCAGAGCCTGGACCATCTGGTTTGCAAAACTCGAGAATTCTTTATGAACAAAGAATGTTGAAACAATCGAATTTGAACAATTTCTTAAACATAGCAGAAATGCCAAGCAGCACAACAATAAGTACACCACACAGAATTTTTGGTGATGCAAGTAGTGAAACAGTTAGTAGAAAATTGGAAAAGAAATCAGGGAAATTAAATGAAGAATTGGAAAATGTATTTGGATTCGACGAAAGTAATAGTAGTCAGAGTACAACAAACATTAATCAGCAAGCTGAAAATATTCAAAGAAAGGAAGCAGAAATTATTCAAACAAAAAATACAGAAGCACTCTATGAACAATCTGCTGCACCTGCAAGGTTGTTAGTTGGCGAAATAAAATATAATTTACTACCAAATAATGGGAAAAATGAGCAGGCAGAAAATAATAAAATACAACTGAGGACAAGGAAGGAAGTGAATATTGATATGTCAAATTTTTCTGATACATTTGATGTATACTCTGAGGGTGGAGAAACATCAGTTGACATGTCTAATTTTCCATTATTTGCCGATCTTGAGCCATCTCACTTTACACAGGTATCTCTATTGTTTGCTCATTGTAATGAAAATTATAATAGTGTTAAACATTTCATTAAATATCTATTAAATTTTGCTTTCAGCCCCCAAAACATTCCTACAAACGAAAACGTGGTGTAAAATTCAGCTTCTCGGACGACAGTCATAGCGACGAAGAAGATAATCCGAATCACACATTGAGGAAGAAGAAAGTAATGAAATTAAATAAGAAAGATGAGAAAAGGTTGCGGAATTGGATTAAGGACGTTAATCAGACATTTGAAGAAATCGATAAACACGATCTTGTGGTGGAGTGAATTATTTCAACTAACACGAAGAAATCGACAGCAATGACTTTTCCTTTCTGATTCATAAAATGTTTCCGTGTAATCGAAATTTGTTCTATTTATTCAAATATGCATTTGTCATCTAAAAAGCACTTTTATTATTTTTTAATGATATTGAATTTTCTATATTGAAGATCTGCAGATTAACTTCATACTGTGTTTTAATGTATACTTAATTTTAATTTAATTCAAATTTCATAATAACACAGTAAGTAAGATATTGATAATGGGTGTTGTATGTATGGGGTGGTAAACTGTAAATAGGTGTATGATTAGTTTTTTTGATAAATGTCATTCTCACAATTTTGAATGTTTAATAAAAGTATGTATGTAATACTGTGTAAGTTTAATCTAAATTGTTTTAACCAGTAGTTTATTAAATTCATCAAAATTCATATTCCCCACACATTCCTAAAAATGATATAATTTTGAGAATTCGTAATGATGAGAGTGTTAAGAGTGATAAGAGATTAGTAGACCGATAATTTAGACTCTAAGGAAGACGCTGGAACAAACTGCATCCAAATTGGTCAAGAAATAAGCGAAATATTACTGTTTAAATATTTGTCTTTCATTCAAGAGCTATTTCCCGCCAGATAAAATCTCAAAAAACTACAAGGCGTTGTCGGCAGTGCCGCCAGAATCCTTTGAAAACATCGAGTTTCCAATCTTCTAACGTTCGTATAGTTTATGATTCAAGAGGGCCACTGTATGACCGATGTGGCCAGAAGAAACCGAAATTTCTACGTCCAACATTTATGTTTTGCCACTTTTCAGGGACTCCTATCTTATTAACATCTTTATTAATTATTAATATTCAAAATTATGAAATTGATCCTTGGAACTTTGTAGGGAATATAATATCTTATGAAAAGAGTACAGATAGTGACTAAAACAATTTTGCAGGGTTTTCGAATTAATAAATTTTTTAAATATCATTCGTATCAAAGAGTATAAGCATATGTAATATGACATTCGTTAAATACAATGGGCTTCTGCAATTTAGGCATAAGTGGGTATACGTAATAACGTGTGAATGTAACTACGAATAAATTTAAATTACTATTAACTTTGATCTCTATTATTTGCTTTTGTATATTTTACACTTAACAGCCAATTTCGGTAAATTTCAACCATAGAATTTATTTATAAATATTGATATATATTACTCTACAGCAATGTTACAACTTCGAAAATTGTTACCGATTATTTTCGCAGATGAATCTCCATTGCAAAAGTATAATTTACTCGTCGCGCACGATTCTAATACGATATAATTTAAATTATTAGATCAATAATAGTTCACAAATTATATACATAAACATTTTCCTCCTATGTTTAGCAATTGTTCCACCTGTAAATTTATACTAACAAGGTACATGGAAAATGAATGTATAATAATATTTGCATAGAAAAATGTACAACAAATAGCTGATTTCGTAATATACTCATTAACATGCTCAATTATGATTCGTTATCACTACTGAACTAACTGGTTATTGACCTTATACTCGTTAAAAATTCAAAGTTGTTATATAGATACGACACAAAGAGAGTTATTCGTTGAATACTATACCACGTATATATATTTAAAATAATTTGAAAGTATAAAAATAGTATTCGAGCCATCGAGATTCGAAAGTTTCCTGCAATAGCACCTCATAAAACTTCGAAATATATAGCAAAACTTATAGCATCATAACGAGCTATTACATAACACATATATCTCTATATACGATTGATATTTAAATTTCCCATAGCCTTCGATTCTATACAGGCATACTATAAACAATTGAAACATTTAAACATCAAATGAAAGGATAGTAAAACAATAATATATAAGTACCATTGCCTGTTTCTTCGTTTCACACCACTCGATCTTATTGTTCGAATCTCCCGTGAACTTAAGTTAATCTATGCTAATGAAGTATTATCCACTTCTAGATGATCCCGTTAAATTGAATTACGTTTATATTAAGTCCGCATGCCACGTTCGAGATCTATCTGCAATTATAAATTACGTAAACTGAAATTAAATTAGTGAGTACGAAATGATGGGAAGAGTGGGGAGGAACGGGGAGATGTTTCGGTAGGATTGGAAAGGAACGACGAGATTCTCTCGTCGTTCGTTTCAGAACTGCGACATGCGATCTACGACGGATTATCTACTATGAAAACACCGTGCTGCTGTATTCTCTTGCAGTAGAATGCATTTACGAGAGAGTTCGCCGGAAAGTAGGTTTGAAACGAAGATAGCGCTTGGAAGAGGCACATTTAAGTATACTCGATACATATACAGCAACTATGGAGTCTACTACGCAAAATTTTATCGTGTAACGTGCAAATACCAGCCGTTTATTTTGTAAGTGTCATATGCCACTTTCTTCTTAAATCCAGACGTTAAAAATTTACTTCTACTTATTACCTTGGATACTTATATTTTTCGCAGTTCAAACAATTTCGAATAGTCATTGGAAAATAATCTTTTTCATTGCGGTAAAGTAACTTATGCCACTTGTGAGATAAACGACTCATCTTAGAAAGTTGAAATGAAAAACGTAAATCTACATAGCACGTCTTAGGTATCTGAAACAAAAAACGTAAATCTACGTAGCACGTCTTACGAAGTTGGAATGAAACGAACATAAGTCTACATTGTTCGTCCTTTAAGTATTAAAATCATATAAACAAAGGTATAAAGCAGCAAAAAAACTATAATATTTTAAACATTAGGTACCTTCGATACATGTACATTTCCTGTAAACTTTAGAGTTACGTTCACGTGTATGTACGTGCTCATAATGAAGTAGGAACGAACACGAAGAATTTGCATTTCGAAAAAAAAGTCCACGGAAGGTAGTGCAGGGTCCCCTGCATAGTGGACGTATTTATAGTTACAGATGTCGTATATGTACGTTATTCTCTCCTCGAATAGATAGTATTTAGTTTAATGTGTGCACTTCGTCACGTAGTGCCTGTAGAATCTCTCCCTCGGTATTCAAAATTCTTCCTTTACTTTTTGTATTATAGAAATCAATCAATTTCCTAATCATCCGAATAACTGATTTTCTTCTTCAAAGGGAACTAAACTGCACTTGACCTTTGATATTCTACTGATAAAAGAAAACGTACGACATTCTATTTGCGTGCAATTCGTAGGAGTGTTTTATACCATTTTATGAGACCGGTTTACTAGAAAATATACAAATATGTAAGAATCGAGTCTCATAAAAGAAGAAAACAAATATTCAATCAAAAATTTCAGCCGTATTCTCGTTCGTAAATGCAAATGAGTATCACGTATGTAAATACGTACATAATCAATGGTCTCGCTGAGAGACAGAGGAGAAATCACTTATAAACATTTCTTCCCTTCATTCCCCCAAATCAAAGCTGTTCGTATCGTATTGTGTAACAATTAATGCATGTAATTTTATCCTTCGAACGTAAAAACGTGGTCTCGATTTATAAATATACAATCATCGCTGTCATCCATACACATGCTAAACGAACGGAGGGAAATCGTGTGTAAACAACATTCTCTCGTTTCTGTTCTCCTGGTGGAACAGTTTATTGTTTCGTATTTATGTACATTAGCTGCAAGTATGCAATTTGTAATGAGATGTTTCATCAGTGCGGATATCTTCTCATCGTATTAACATTGCTAAATGTATTTCAATTTCTCACACTTGTTACTTGTTCCTGCGTCGTCATTAATTTCTTTGTATCATGTATTCATTGTATAATCGAGAATAAAAACTATGATTGTAAAACGTACCTTGGCATTGAAAGTATTTTAACAATAGAATAATTATCGAGGTGATTAAAAAAGACCCGTTCCGAATCTTCTTGAAAAATTCCCGCAATTGGTAGAGGAGCCGTGAATTAAACATTCGCCATGTTTCTAATAAATCTTAAAATACCTAATTAATCATCTTTTTCACGTTCACATTTCTCTTTTGCCAATATTCTTATTCGGTACATTTAAGTGTAATAGATACAACATCGTTAGTTTTAGTGTCAATGTATTTTATTTTATTGTTCGCTTGCAGAATATGAAATTCGCTACGTTTTTCTGTAAGAAAAAAATGTCGTAACATAATTGCATGGGACGATATGCAAAGTAGGTCGGCACTAGTGACGGTTTAAATGCCGTAGAATTTTCGTTTGCGTTTCCTTTGATTATAAAAAATGCATAAATTGGTACAAGAATTTTATTCAACATTTCTCTCTAGTGGACCGCATGGAAATGACGGTTCTATTACGAAAGTAGCAATGTAGTTTTACCAGTCCCGGAATTAATAATTGATTTATTAACGGTTAGCCGTTCGTAAGCATGACAAAACTGCGTAGCGACGGGTAGAAAGGGAAAGAACACTGATGTATAATCACGACTGTGATTTGCAACGATGTACAGGGCAATACTGCAGATCTTTTCGCATAAGACCAGTAGGAAAGCTCTTTCTGAATGCTATTAATCATGTCAAAAGCCTTTTTCACCTTATAGATCTGTTCAATACAATTCAATCGCTTAGATTTAAAACTCCATACTTTTGATGCATATATCAATGGCAAGAAAAAAGAAACTTACCGAACTACTTGTTAATACGTTACACATAGAAAGTATGTGTAACTTGCTAACATTCTACATTATAAATCCTACAAGATCAAATTCACGAGAATACTTTTCTATCGTTGATAAAATATACCTCGAATCCTACGAAAAATCCGACACATCAAAACTAACTACTTCTTTGTCCATACGTTGCAGTTATTGATCTAAGAATTCGATCGTTAATTACGTTGAGCTTTCTCTGATCTAATTGAGTCTACACTTAATGCACACGATACGCGGCAGTGCAATCGAATAAAATTCACTAGAGCGTATAATTACGACCGTGTATACTTACAACAGATTCCATATATCCATCTGTTCTCTTTTTTTTATATATATACGCATGATCTTCCTAGTTTAAACATGAAATTAAGGATGTAAGGGTGCAGTGTGTGGAAGAAGTCGCCATAGTTTTCAGAGACAGGGAGTAATGCAGAAAGGATAAGTGGAGAAGACTAGCGAGGATACATGGTGGGGACAAATACATTCTCCCCACTTCAGACCACGTATACCCCCTACCCCGTAAAAATGTTAGCACGTCGCGCACCGCTATCGCACGGAATCACGGACAAATCAAACATGGCGATTCAGTCGCTGTTTACGGTGAAGGCGTATGGTTCGTAGAAAAGAGGACAGAGAGTATCGATAGACGAGGTAGTGTTTTTAACGGTGATGAGTGTTTGTGCCACCGTGAATCGACGGATTTTAGTTAACATTACGAATATGGAGGACCATGATATTAAGACGGTTATGGAGAAAGTGTCGGGCGGCGTTGATGGAGTACGTGACGTGAAGGGCGTAAAAGCAGAGCCGACGCCTGCGGCGTCATCGCTACCAGTTTCGAACCCAGTATCGCTCTCTGTTGGTGAGAACACTAACAAAAGCGACTACCCCAACGGAAAAACAGTAAGGAATAAGCTGTTTCGTTTAAAATGATTATCGACGTTGTATTATATGTCGATAAATGTAAAACTTGTATTATTATGGTTTATGAAATAGTCTTTTTAACGATAATACTTGTAAATGATTTTAGTAATGATTGATAATAGAAATTTCAATTGATAGAATTAATTCCAATGGTAAATATTTTGCAAATATGTGCATTTGTTTATTGGAAATAATTTTATATTGTGATTATCGTGTATATGGTGGTAGAGAGGATATTTACAATGATAATAATTTTTTCAGAAGGGACTGCTCAGAAACTGCGGGAGATTTGAGAGCGGCAGTGGTAGCGGAGATCAGGATGGAGGTCAACAGGAAGATGGGATAGATATCGCAGCGAAAAAGAGAAAAACTCGTAGAGGTAAACCTAAGCATAGAAAGTTAAAGCCATATTCGAAACAGCAATTATCCTATCAACAACAGCTGCGCTATAGATCTAGAGGCAGGCTAGCAAAAACTGGTAGACAACCACCGGCACCATACAACACTACACAGTTTTTAATGGACGACCACAGCGATCTTCCAGATCTTGATCAGAAGCTGTCTGAAGCAGCATCCTCGGAGGTACCTGCAACATTTCAAAAGCCACCAGCTCCACCTCGTACCCGTGATTCTAGTTTTAGCGTTGACTCAGACGAGGATTATTTTTATTCATCACCCGAAGATGAAGAGGAATTCTTAACTAAAGAATTTTCAACCGCATATGAAGATCTCCATGCGGAGAGATTGAACACATTGACGAAACCAGAATTGATACAAGAGTATCTGCAGTTGGAAGCAAAAGTAGATCTATTAACAAAACGATTAAGGGGTAAAAACATTCATCCGGCAGAAGAACGAGAGTTGGAAAGTAAAAATGGTAATGCAATCGATCCTGAATCTGCAAAAAAGTTGAAAATCTGTCAGCAAAGAATCGATGATTTGATACAACAGAATGAACAGCTTAAACAAGAAAATGAGTCTTTGAGAGCACGGAGAGACGGTAGTCCGGTCTCGAGCGTCGACAGCGAAAGTGACAGTGACAGTACAAGTAATGGTAATGGAAGTAGATGTAGCTGTCCTCTCTCAAGCTCTAGCTCTTCCCCGGAACACGTGGGGTATAATTCTAGACGTGAAAACGGTCAGAGGAAAGACAATTCGGTATATAATAGTGATAGCAAAAGTGATAGTTGTGATAATAGCTCAAATGAAAGTTCTAAAGCATCTATGACCCCAACTAATCTTTCAAATGGTCACGTAGCTGTTCAAGAAATTGATGGTCTCCCTACATAAATTCTACCAACCTGTTTTTATATTGAAAGTCTATTTGATGTTTTGAGAATTAACATACAATTCAGGCTAAATGTATCGTCGATCCTGTGTATTTGCTTTAATTCTACTCGTACTGAAAGTAAGACTGGCTAAAAAGAATTATTTTGCACTTGAACAGCAAACAATCCCTTTTCTTCTAATTCCAGCATATAATTTTAGATTATCCTCAAACATGTTCTAATGCACTCTCATGATTTCTTTTAAGACTGTCCTCTGTATGCATGAAAATGTAACAGAGTAAGGAAATGCATACACGATCATATGAAAGAGCAAATTATATCTGTACAAGCTATTTCGTTATTTGCTTGATAAAGTTTATAAGAGATCTATGTTCATTATATACATTCTATAAATTATATCCTGTGTTTTGTTTCGTCCGATAGAAATGATACTGTCATCAATTCAAATGTACTTTTCATCTTCCTTTCTTTTTTTTACATACTGCCAATTTAAGATGTTGATTGTTTATACAATTATATCGCAGGTCCACAGACCATCAACTAACGAGTAGCTGATACATCAGTAACAGAGATAAATTAAATGAAGTATGTACATCAAAAAAGAAGTATTATATAAATATGAGTATAAATGTAATACTAAAAATGTGATGATTTATATTGTAAGAGTTTAAAACAACTTTGTACAATTGTATAGACTTAGAGGATAAGATTAGATGTTAGTTTATGGTCTGAATGTACAATGTATTGACGTGTTTTATGCTTGAAATTTTGAATAAATTCTAGTATCTCTTCTTTTTCTTAGTTTAATACTGAATCAATTGTTCTCCTAGGATATAATCGATTAAAACCTAAATTATTGTTCAAATATTTTCAAAATAAAAATCGATGTGTAAATTTATCAGTAGATAAATAATGTGATCTCTTCTTTTTCATTTAAATATCATTTCACCTGCAATGGTATTTCTTAAAATTTTAATATTCATTTGTTCGTGCTTTTACATTTCTCATAAAAATTTTAATTATAATTTCTCATGCCGCATCATTCACTCTAAAATTAGAGTTTCGATTTAGTTGTTAACGTTTCTCGTTTCTACGACGTACATTTATTTCATACTGTACATTCTGTTTTAGAAGATGGGCAATTATCTTACAATGATGATATATAATGTTTATTTAAAACATCGCGGTAAAACTGTTTGTGCAATCGTATGAACTCAGCTCAGTTTATTACGAAATGTTGCCAACTTCGTGGTTCGTGAAATTGAAAAGCACGCAAGGCCAACGTTCAGTTGTGTTGTACTGTGTTGTACATACTTGTGATTGAACTATTAAAAAATATCTAATTGCCGAGAAAAATATTATGAAAACAATGTCTCATCACTATGTAGTAACAGCACATAAATCTACAGCTGTCACTGCCTGTGTGACAGGTAAGGATAAGATTCATTATTATGAAATTAATATAGACTTGCATGGATAAATAATTTTCTGCTTTTTCACGAAGGTAATTTTACATCGCCCACGGATTTAAATCTCATATTGGCAAAAAATGTACGTTTAGAGATATACCTTGTTACACCAGAAGGTCTGAGACCTTTAAAGGAAGTTGGAATTTCCGGAAAAATAGCAGTTGTTAAGTTTTTCCGACCACCGGTAAGGTTATACAGTTACTCCCACTCATATTCGTACAGCATACACGCGTTTAGTATAAATGAGAAAACACCACTTTACCTAGGGATACTTTTTATTTATCTTTATTAAAATTAATTATTACACTGTTCTACATCTATTTACAAAGCGGTTTTACTTTTTATCATTTAGAAACACAAAAAAATAGAAAAAGAATGTAATTGTCCATAAAAACCATCTCTCAGCCGTATTCGTACACAAGGAAAAAACGTATTTCTGTTATTAAAATTAAATGAATCAATACTTTGTTTGGTAACCGTTATGTCTAATTACTTCAAATAATCTATTTGGCATAGATTGAACCAATTTTTTTGTAATATCAGTACTGATATTCTTCCATTCTAGGTGCAATGTCTTTTTGAGTTGGTCCACGTTATTTATTTCATATTTACGCAATCTAATTTTTAGTTCTGCCCATAAATTTTCTATGGGGTTGATGTTTGGGCTTTGTGGGGGCGTTTCCATTACTTTCGGGCAGTTATACAGCAGCCATTCTCGTATTATGCAAGCTTTATGCTTTGGATCATTATCCTGATAGAAAATGACATCATTGGGAATTCCCAAGCGATTAGCACTGACGTGTAAATTTTCTTTTAAAATATTTATGTATTTATGTTTATCCATGATTCCATCAATAATCTGCAAATTTCCAACTCCAGTGGCAGAAAAACACCCCCAAACCATGACGTGTCCACCGCCATATTTCACTATAGGTTGAAGATTTGACTTTTCAAGGCTGGTATTTGGTTTTCGCCATACAATTTGTCTACCATCAGATTGAAAGACATTAAATTTACTTTCATCGCAAAATATAACATGCTTCCACGATTCATATGTCCATTTTACATATTCTTTTGCAAATTGCAAACGTTTTCGTCTATTTGGTTCACTAATGTACGGCTTCTTCCTGGCAACTCTTCCATTATATCCATATTTTCTCAAAACGCGGCGAACGGTTTCATTACTAACTTTTTTACCTATTTGATTTTCTAACTTCGACGCAACTTTTGGAGCACTAATTTTAGGGTTTATCTTGATTTCTTTTAAAATTTTTCGTTCGTCACGATCAGTTAGTAATTTTCTGTTGAGATTTCGAAGTCTATTTTCTACTCTATTTTCAGTTTTATACCTTTTTATAATATATTGGATAGTAGACCGACTTCTTTTTACAATATTACTAATTTCTTGCAAACTTTTTCCATCTTCATGATGACTTATAATCAATTTCCGCAATTCAATTGACGTTTCTTTACCTTTTCGACCCATTTTGCGTGTTAATGAACAGATTGTTTCTGTTGAAACAAAAGACTAATTGCTAATTGTCTTTTGTTTGGTGTAGAATAAACGGGGAATTCCCGATAAAGTATAAACATTTCCGAGGACGTATATTCTTGTTTGTATGTTGGCTGGACGAATATGGCTGAGAGATGATTTTTATGGGTAATTACATTCTTTTTCTATTTTTTTGTATTTCTAAACGATGAAAAGTAAAACCGCTTTGTAAATAGATGTAGAACAGTGTAATAATTAATTTTAATAAAGATAAATAAAAAGTATCCCTAGGTAAAGTGGTGTTTTCTCATTTGTACTGAACGCGTGTATGCTGTACGAATATGAGTGGGAGTAACTGTATATTAGTATCCATGTTTCACAAA
This sequence comes from Cerceris rybyensis, assembly GCA_910591515.1. Taxonomy (NCBI): domain Eukaryota; kingdom Metazoa; phylum Arthropoda; class Insecta; order Hymenoptera; family Crabronidae; genus Cerceris; species Cerceris rybyensis. Next base: position 1,452,576 of record OU342797.1, read on the forward strand.
TTTTATAGATTTTTTTTCCCACACATTTACCCTTGTATTTGATAATGTTACGCACAAGCATTGTAAAAAACTAGTCCATTATATCATATATATATTTAAGTTCATAGAATTATTGATATTTATGTCATCAGCATTGTATATATACAACAGCCACATTACGTGTAAATTGGATTATTTGTGCCTAAAGAGCAATGACATTGATAAAACTGTTTTAAAACGAATAAAATAAATTTTCAACTTTAAAACAAAGATTCCAAAAATAATGCAAATTGGCATAAATTAAAATTATTTATTATATTCCTTTGTAGCACGAAAAGAAAGACTTACTGTTTCTTTTAACCACACGCTACAATGCTATGATTTTGGAATGTATTGGGGAAGGAGAAGATATAGAAATTATAACAAAAGCACATGGAAATGTGGCAGATCGAATTGGAAAAGCTTCTGAAACTGGGATAAAAGCTGTGATTGATCCTAAGGCACGTGTAATTGGTCTGAGATTATACGATGGCCTCTTTAAAATTATACCTCTTGATAAAGATAATCCAGAATTAAAAGCATCATCGATACGTATGGATGAGCAACAAGTACAAGATGTGAACTTCCTCCATGGATGTGCTAATCCAACTTTGATCTTAATTCATCAAGATATGAATGGTAGACATGTCAAAACACATGAAATTTCTTTGAGGGATAAAGAATTTGTTAAAATTCCTTGGAGACAAGATAATGTAGAGCGTGAAGCTATGATGGTGATTCCTGTTCCTTCACCTATTTGTGGTGCAATAATAATAGGACAGGAAAGTATATTATACCATGATGGTACCACGTATGTTGCTGTCGTGCCACCAATTATTAAACAGAGTACTATTACATGTTATGCCAAAGTTGATAATCAAGGACTCAGATATTTATTAGGAGATATGGCTGGTCACTTGTTCATGTTATTTTTGGAGCAAGAAAAAAAGGCAGACGGTACACAAGTGGTAAAAGACTTGAAAGTTGAATTGTTAGGTGAAATTAGTATCCCAGAATGTATTACTTACTTGGATAATGGTGTGATATTTATTGGAAGTCGGTTGGGTGACTCTCAGTTAATCAAATTAATCACGAGAGCAGATGAAAATGGCTCCTACTGTGTACCAATGGAAACATTCACCAGTCTAGCACCAATAGTCGACATGGCTGTAGTGGATCTTGAAAGGCAAGGTCAAGGGCAAATGGTTACATGTTCTGGAGCATTCAAAGAAGGTTCCCTTAGAATTATTAGAAATGGAATAGGCATTGAAGAGCATGCTAGTATTGATCTACCTGGAATTAAGGGAATGTGGGCATTAAAAGTTGGTGGAGGTAATTTTGACAACACATTGGTATTATCTTTCGTTGGACAAACCAGGATATTAACCTTGAATGGAGAGGAAGTGGAAGAGACAGATATTCCAGGTTTTGTCTCAGATGAACAGACTTTTCATACTGGAAATGTTACGAACGATTTATTTATTCAAATAACTCCAACATCTGCCAGACTAATCTCACACGAAACTAAAGCTGTCGTTTCCGAATGGGAACCTGAAAATAAAAGAACTATTAGTGTGGTCGCATGTAATGGTACACAAGTTCTTTGTGCTACTGGCAACGATTTATTTTATATGGAAATTTCCTGTGGTCAGATAATGCCAAAAGGATTTGCCACTTTACAACACGAAGTAGCATGCTTAGATTTATCTCCATTGGATGGTGTTACTGAAGCAAAAATTGCAGCGGTAGGCTTATGGACAGACATTTCGGTTCGTATTTTAACTTTACCTGCCCTTGAAGAAATTTATAAAGAATTGTTGGGTGGTGAAATTATACCTAGATCTATTTTAATGACTTGTTTCGAAGGTAATACTTATCTTCTTTGTGCTCTCGGAGACGGGAGTATGTATTACTTCACTTTACACAAGCAAAATGGTATTCTTTCCGATAAAAAGAAAGTCACCTTGGGCACACAGCCAACAGTTTTAAGAACATTCAGATCACTCTCAACCACTAACGTTTTTGCATGCTCTGATAGGCCTACTGTAATTTATTCTTCCAATCATAAGCTGGTGTTCAGTAATGTTAATTTGAAGGAAGTAAATCATATGTGCTCTCTGAATGCCGAATCATATCCCGACAGTTTAGCATTAGCAACTGATAGTACTGTAACGATCGGAACAATTGATGAAATACAAAAATTACACATTCGGACAGTTCCGCTTGGTGAATCTCCAAGAAGGATTGCATACCAGGAAAGTTCTCAAACGTTTGGAGTTATTACAATGCGCGTGGATATCCAAGATAGTAGCGGCGTTAGCATTGTAAGACATTCGGCGTCCACTCAAGCAGTTTCCACATCTAGTAGCAGTCACATTGCTTCACATAATAAACCCACAGGACATACAGCGAGTGATATTGGACAGGAGATTGAAGTACACAATTTACTTATCATAGATCAGCATACTTTTGAAGTTTTACATGCTCATATGTTAATGCCCACTGAATACGCTCTGTCGTTGATATCCACAAAGCTGGGCGAAGATCCTACTTCGTATTTTGTTGTTGGAACTGCACTTATTAATCCTGATGAGACTGAACCCAAAATGGGCAGAATACTTCTCTATCATTGGAGTGATGGTAAACTTACGCAAGTTGCCGAGAAGGAAATAAAAGGATCTTGCTATTCTTTAGTAGAATTCAATGGAAAACTTCTTGCTAGTATTAACAGTACCGTACGATTATTTGAATGGACTGCTGAAAAGGAGTTGCGATTAGAATGTAGTCATTTTAATAACATCATTGCACTGTACCTTAAGACAAAGGGAGACTTCGTTCTAGTCGGAGATCTCATGAGATCCCTTACGTTATTGCAATACAAAACAATGGAAGGTAGTTTCGAAGAGATAGCTAGAGATTACAATCCAAATTGGATGACTGCAATTGAAATTTTGGATGACGACACTTTCTTAGGTGCTGAAAATTGTTTTAATCTGTTCGTCTGCCAAAAAGATAGGTACGTATTACATAAGTGTTAACATCTTGTCCTTTTTCTTATATATTATTAAATTTATATTTTACTTTAGCGCTGCTACCTCCGAAGATGAAAGACAACAAATGCAAGAGGTTGGACAATTTCATTTGGGTGATATGGTTAACGTCTTCCGACATGGGTCATTAGTAATGCAAAATTTAGGTGAATCAAGTACACCTACTCAGGGCTGTGTGCTATTCGGTACCGTGAGTGGTGCGATCGGCTTAGTAACGCAAATCCCATTCACATTTTATGAATTCCTGCGTCACCTGGAAGATAGATTGACAAGTGTTATAAAGAGTGTTGGTAAAATTGAACATAATTTCTGGAGAAGTTTCAACACTGAGCTCAAAATCGAGCAATGCGAAGGTTTTATAGACGGGGATCTCATCGAAAGTTTTCTAGATTTAAACCACGATAAGATGGCAGAAGTTGCAGTAGGTCTTATGGTAAATGAACTGAAATTTTTTCAAACATTTAACAATAATATTCTTTTTATGTGTATAATTAATCTTATGGCATTTTTCTAACAGATTGACGATGGTACTGGGATGAAGAAGGAGGCAACGGTAGATGATCTTGTAAAAATAGTAGAAGATCTTACAAGAATACATTAAACATAAGTATTTGGCTGATTAAAAAAGAAATCTTAATTGTTTAAAACAAATGGATCGAAAGATGTACATACAATTAACTACTTATCATTAACTATACAAAGAATGTAAGAAGGTGCATTTTTTCTGTGAAAAACTTTTTCCATTGGTATACCATTTTATAATTTCAAACATGTTACTATTGTAATAGCACGCTTCGTCTTATCTATACATACAAGAAATGATAATGGAAAACTGATAGATGTTTTTTGACGGATGAATGTTTGAATTTACGTCCAGATAAATTCAAGATTTTTTTTTAGTACTTGCATTAGAATATAACGTTCTCTCTTTCTTTTTTTTTTTTAATTTCGCTGAACCCAGTAACATTAAGCATTACTTCTTATACTTAACGACATTGTTATCCTTCAGTGTATTGAACAGAGTCATTGAATAGAGATCGAAAATGAATTATTTATCATAATAAATCAAATTAATCATCGAAGAAGAAAAAAAGATCATTCATAGTACTTTTATGTCTTTGTAAGTTTGAGTGTAAATAAAGAGAAATATCCATTTTCAGGTAGAATTATTTTACATTACATTGGGCATCTCGTTTTATTTATTCGCGAGTATCGCAGACTTTAATGTGTCTGGATCGAACAACCAATCCTTCAGTTCCTCTACACCGTCTCCCGTCATTCCGCTAGTTTCAAATATTGTTAATTCCTGTGTAATTTCTTTCTTTAAGCGTGAATATTGAAGCATCAATAGAGCTTCGTTGCGCATTTGACGATAAGACAAATCCATTTTATTCAATGTCAATGCAATTTTAGCATTCCGTAACCTTGGGTCGACTAAGAAAGAATATAATAATACTCCTGCTGCGCTTATCTGACAAAGATTACTTGCATCCACTACATAAATTATTTTTCTGATCTGAAATTTAGGAAGTTACAATTAAAAATGTCAAAATTTTGTTTTTTTTTACTATTGAACTGTTAGCATTCCATAGCTATTACCTTATCAAAGTAGTATTTCCATATTGGAGCCATATTACCACCTACTTCTCTGATAACCATATCAAATTCTCCGCTGGAGTTTTTCACAGTAAATAAATTTATTCCATTGGTAGAAACTGTATGTGTTGCTTCATCTATGTTATCTCCTTGTAAGCGTTTCATTAAAAGAGTTTTACCTGATCTCACAGGACCAATGCAAAGACACATTTTTTGATGGACAATTAAATTCAACAAATTATTTTTATATTCTTACAATCTGTTACGTTCCTTTTCTTTCTTATTTTAAGGCAAGGTAGGAAAATGAACAGTGATACGTGCAGAACGTGACGTAAATGCATCAATGTATTGATCTAACAAATGTAGCCCTATAATTGTGACATTTCGTTATTACGTTCATACTAATTGGAATGTTGCAAATAACATCAACATTTTCTTAGCGTCTAAGCATCGAGAGAAAATAAAAGTATCACAGTTCATATTCTTCATTGAACGCTGGAAATAATTCTTCTATTAAATATTTCTATGAAGTTTGAAATATCAATGCTATTAATCTGTATGTTAAATGTAACATTTTAAAGTAAATGCTACAAAATTTTATCACAAGTATATAAGAACAATAATGTTTTATTGTTACATGTAACAAATACTGGATACACAATGAACATATAGAAATTACAGCACAGCGTGATCAGTGATCATAATTAAATAATTGTGTAATTTTATAAGTACAATGTGCATCGGTACAATGAACATGTTTAAGGCAAACCATTATATATGGTACTCTATTCGCTGAGCATTCCTCGTAATGTTTAAAAACTCGTGATTATTATTATTATATTATTACATCATATACAATGCCTAAATTAAACAGTTTGCCCTAACGTGTACATTGTTTCACAATGTTATGAATTTCCAATCTATGCCATTAGAAGAAATATTTCATCCTCTCTTATACTAATGGACGCAAAAAAAGTACATCAATGTGGGGTAGGGGGGGTATTTTTAACGTAAGAATCATACAAAGGACATAAGAATGTTTCTTTCTTTTTTTTACGACAATTAGAAATTATGTAATGTGTGTAAAGTAAAAATACGGCTACGACAATTAAGAAAGAATATATATAAAACTTAATATCCATATGTATTATAAAAGAAATGGATGAACACTAAAAAGGCAAATATATTTCTTCATATTAAGGAAACAAGTATGAATCGTAAAAATGAACGGTAACGATCGATAAAAACAATCAGTTATGTTTTAAACAAAAAGTGTTTATGCATACTCGAGAATGCATGGAGATGAACATCTTGATCCTTTGCACTCACAATGAAATTATAAGTCACAATGTAAAGAACAATTGAGAAGTACGAATTACAATAATTAGTTATTTTCTGGTGCTCATGATTATGATGCTTACTTTTTACGAACTATATAATGCAATAATTAAAAAACACTGCGAAGCTTAGCATCATTAATACGTCGAATTTTTTTGGACATGCAGGTACAAGGGAACAAAATATCGAGTGCAAGGGTTCAAGAGCATGAGATGATGGAAAGCATGTTGTCTTCGTTTTTTTTAGCCATTTTACAGTGTCTTTACGTCTCATTTACGAATACCAAAAAGAGTATTTTATGTCGCGCAAAAGGCACAGGAGGTTTGCCCCTCGGTAGCGCAAATCGATGAAATGCAAAATGATATCTCACTTCACATTTTTTTTTCTTCTTTTTCCTTTCACTAACAATTTGTAAAGAAAAATTTAATCGATTTACGATCGCAATGTAAACATTATAATCTTATCGCGGTTACTAATAATTTAATTCTTCTAATTCTCTGTACAAATATATTTATATCATTTATGTGCACTTTTCGTAATTTTTCTGTATACGAGTGAATGAGCGAGTGTGTATATGTTTTAAGAGCGCGACATGTGTATCCATGAATGTCTTAGAAGTTTATATGACGCTCACTCTCTCCTACCTCTCTCTCTCTCTCTCTCTTTCACTTCTTCCTTCCTATATTATATATGTATATCATTTGTATACTTATATTACAAGTCAGATTTTCAGATTATGTACAATCATGTTATAGGATCTCATTAAATTCCCGGTACGCCAAAGCGTTTCGCAATTGGCTTTCCTTAAGAATACGACTAGATTAGGATGTATCAGTTGAAACTTTTTGTATTATCTTTTGCAACAAAGCCCGCACTTGTTGCGGCATCTGCCAAGACTGTAAACGTCTGTCTTTACTACCAGCTATAATCTGGAAAAATCAATCATTTCATAACGGATATTTTTTTTCTTAAAGTAATTAATTTATAGAAATAAGTCTATAAGAATATCATAACTTTAAGCTTCGTTATACCTTATTGTCTATGATTTCCATACTTAATAGCATATTACCGGGTCCAGGTATACTACATACAAGTCTATGATCCTACAAAGAAAATAATCATTGTTATATTTCAGTCTTACGACTTTGTATGCAGCTACTTTATACTATACTTTACCTTTGTGTCAAATACATAAATATTTCCATCGTAACAGCCAGCAAACAGTAACTGTTTGTACAGTCTCATGCATACAATACCTACTCCTGCATCGTACTGCATAGTTTGTTCACCATTCTATGAAGAAAAATTTGTTAGTAGAATTCCTGTGGTGCTCGTTTCAATACATAATTTCTAACATACCGTAAAGTCGAAAACTAGAATTGAAGTGCTACTCGTTCCACAATAAATTAAATTATTATGACGCATTAAACTGTACACAGTATGACTTCGTTCACCGCAAATCGTGCGAAGAAATAGGCCGCTCTGAGCATCTCGTATTGTTATCGGTTGACTACGTGATGCTACAATAAGGACTCTTCGTGCACCTTCGTTGGTTGCTTTTAAAGCCAGTACAGACTTGTCTGAGAACTGTATGCTACTGCCTTTAATGGAACCGGACTGTAATATTTACAAATATCATGTTTATTGAGGCTGCTTCATATATCATCTTGAAAGTCATTTGAGAATTTGACAAACCTTTATGTGGTACCGAGATACATGTCCTGATTTAGTACCAATGAAAATTATTCCCCATGCTTGGTCCATACATTGTACTGGACTACCAATATCTGCTGTATCCCTCATTTGTACTCCACTCTAACAAAATATGTTTAACATTATATACGTTGAAATACTTTTAAATATGTCTATTACATTATTTAATAAATTCCTTTCAGTCTATAGCCTTATTAAGAGGACTTGTCTTACCGTTATATTATAACAGCGCAAAGTTCCATCTAATGAGCCAGAAAACATCCATTCTTTACTTAATTCTGTGACACCTGAATCATACACATATAAACAAGTAACTGCAGACGTGTGGCCCTTATAGATGTTTAATATTCCATTGGAAGTTTGACTGTATCTGTATATTCTGCCATCCTCGCTTGCAGCTAAAAATGAACTTTCAAAAACCTAAAAGGACATTTGCATTTCAAGTTAGCTTGTGTATCGAGTATACTACTTCTTTCACTTAATTTCAAGCTTAGTTAAAGTAATTGTACATAGTTTATTAGATATATCTATATTAAATACTTTTTGGTATTAATGTAATTAGAAAATTGATATAAGCTTCAATTCTATTGTATTCTTTCTTTGTACGTGCGGCAATAACTACAAAGTAAAGTATGAAGAAAAAGTACAATTTCCGAGTTTAACATTATTATGACACACTGAGTGCAAAACTATAGGTGAGGTAAAGGACAATGAGTAAAAATCTTCAAAACTAGAAAGTTTGGTGACTTTATTAATACTACTCTCGTGTAGCTGTACACTTATAGAAGTCTCAAAAATTAATTCTCGTGAAGTGTAATACCTGAACAAAAAAAAAATCAATGGAAAAAAACAGTGCATACTCAGGCATCCGAGTATATTATTTATGAACCATAAAACACTAAGTGTAACTTTATCTCAAGCGAAAACAATTCATATAAAAACAAAAGTATACAATATACATTTTCTAACAAAGCAACATAAATATTTAAAAAAAAAATAGTAGTATCTTATAATTCATTGGAATATTAAATAATTACTATTTAGCAACGAATTTAAATACTGTTATTTTCTTCTTCTATTACGACATTTTCGGCCCTTTACCTTAATATCTAAGATAGGACCTTTATGGACCGTGTACTGTGTCCTTGGTATTTCCTTTTCATCCGTTATTTCTATCACAGATAATGTCGATTCAAGATTATTCTGATGTTGCGTTTTACCGATTGACTTCTCTTCAACAATCTCAATGTCCGGTTCCCAAAAATTCTGTGCAACGTCCATCATAGCTTGCTCGTTCATCAAAACTGGTATGTCATCGTTATTTGATTCTACATATTCCTCTTTATCACTTACGGATACATTCATTTTTTGAGACTTTTGTATTTTCTTCAACTTAACAGGGTTACCTTGCTCATCCGAAGTTCGAGATGTATCATCGTACTTTTTACCAGACTTTACAGTCTGCTGTTGTGTGCTGTCCATCTCTGAAGTATGTTTCGTATCGGATCTTGGTGTGTCCTTGATTATTGGTATTTCTTCTAAAGTTTGTATTTTAGGATCTGCTGGGGCACATCTACTCGGTAGATTTATCGAAGTTATCCCATATTCCTTTAAAACACTGGGATGTACATTTGGCTTTAATATCGTGTATTTACTATCGACAAGTCTTACTTTACAATTCATCATTTCTGACATCGTGTACTGTTTGCATCGTTTTGTTTGCTTTATGTCTTCCTTTAGTACAACAAACTCATCGTTTGAACTCAATGTGTTTGTAGACATTTCAGATTCTGAGCGCATTGTACGCTTTCTGTTATTTTGCAACTTCTGTATTCCTTTACTTCTTTTAACATTCGTCGGTGTATTCTCAGCTTCTTCATCGTAAGATGACAATGGCGTTGGTGATTTGCTTCTAGGATAATACATATGTAAGTTTCTATCTTGGAAGTCTTGCTCATTGCACTGAGAATTTAAATCAGGTTCTATTTTTATACGTTTCGTTATTTCTTCAGTGTATCTTGAGCTCCTTCTTAAAGGAGTATTACTGTTCTGTCTTTTACGCTTGCTTGATTTCTTCGCGAATGAATCTTCATTTCTAAATATATCTGTGTTATCAATAACAGAAGAAGACTCATTAAAATTGTCTTCGCTCAAAGTATCATTCGAACGTTCAGACTCCTTCCTTTTCTTCTGTGATCTTCTAGCTTCTTTAATATTTATAAAATACTCATTGTTTGGCACATTATTATCATGCTCTTGCTTGATGTTTCCGCTTACTTTCTCGCTTTGGAGTTCTATTTGCACAATTATTTTTTCTTTGTGTGTATTGCTCTCTTCAGAACTATTTTTCTCCAATACAGTGTTTAATTTAGGTGGACTCTTTTCGTAGTTTAAATAAACGTCTGAACTATTGCAATCCTTCTCAGTCATTAATACTGATGATATCTCCTTTTGATTATTTCCATCTGTTATTTCTTCTCTCACTTTCTTCGAAAGTGAACTTACAGGTTCCGAATTCTGTGAAACTTGTTTACTATTGATATCGTTATCCGTTGATGTCGACAGATTGACTACCGGCTCATTATTTTTCAAAGATTTTGATAAACTATCCTCGACTATAGTCTGTTCATTCTTTGAATCTATCAGAACTTTTGTATTGCTCGAATTTACATCATGCGTTGTATCTTCTTTATTAGGTTCATTACCTTTTGCGGTAGAACTTGCTGAAGATTCTGTTCTTGCTTTATTACAAGCTGTTGTTGATTCATGTCTTTTAGAATCATTGACAGCATCACGTTTTGTTTCGCAAGAAACTTTGTCGTTTGACTCAACCACTGGCTTAATTTTGTCAGATGATTTTGACGAACAGGAGACAATTTTTTTTATTTCTTCTCCGTGAGGCAGTACAGTATCGATATACAAGCTTGTATTGCTGTCCAATCGCTCTTCATTTAATGCAGAACAAGATACACCAGGTATCTCCGTTGTTACAGTTTGACAATTATCATCAGATTGTTTTTCCAATTGTTCCACATATAGATCTTCTATTCTGTCTTCCGCAACGGCATTTATTACTTCCACAACGTTTCGCCAAACTTGAGAATTCTCATTGGGATTCAATTCATCTGCTTTATGATCCAAAGAATCTAATAAGCTTTTCTTTTGCTGTAGTTTCTTAATATACAAAGTGCACAGTGGCAACTCTTCCTCTTCCATTGTCAAAGTATTCACTGATCTTAATAAGCTTCGTAATTGCTGCTTCTTCTTCTTACGTGCCTCAGACTTCATTCTACGGGACATTGCTATTTCTTTCCTATAAGTTTCCTCCAGAAGAGCTAAGCCTGTGCTTGGCTTCTTTTGCTCAATTGCATCTAAACCTGGATTTTGTAAAAGAGATTCCCAAGTGCTATCATCCGAGTACATTGATAATCTTTCCGGAGTTCTATTATCGGGTACTTTTGACGTTGAGCTGGCAGTTTCTTCGTCATTCTGTATTCTCATTTCATTTTCATTGTCATTGGATAAAGTACTTTCATTACGGACATCGGATGACTTTGATTTATCACTCTCATGAAGAGGATCTTGTATTGATGATGTTTCACTCGATCTTTTTCCTGTTTTACTGCTACTTTGTTTCGTGCTACTAGTCTTCTCGCTATTCTGTGAATTTTTCTTCTCTAAGTCATTCACAGTTCCTTGATTCTTTGATTTATTCGAAACATGTTCAACTTTTCGTTCTGTTGCTTCTTGCCTTACAGTATTACTGACCTTCTTGTGTACTGATTTCGTCGTGTCAACATGTTTCTTCTCCACGGTTTCCTGAGCACTAGTATTAACTTCAGATACATCTTCCGATCTGCCACCTTTTTCATACTTTTGCCGTTTTTTCTTTCTAAACATCGAAGACTTCGTGCTTCCAGAATTATGTGTAACTTCCTCTTCAACGGAAGTACAAGACGATGAACTTCTTTTACTCCCACTCTGCTCGTGCTTGGACGACACCTTATGTTTACTCGACTGTTGAGAATCAGTTGTATTATCTTTCGATGATGTATTTTCAATTCCCATTGTGGACTGGCTGACTACAGGACTCGATTCTATGTTATGTATTAACTGTGATACTAATGCAGACGGTGTATGGGGCCTGACTATCGGTACTTCAGGTTCTTTGCTCTCTTTTACAACGTTATCGAGTTGCACAGTATTATCTGGTAAGTTCGTGCTCTTTAGCATTTGATACAATGTCATCTTTTCTGTCATTAACTTATGAATTTCAACGTCAATTTCAATCATTCTAGCCATTATGGATTCCTTGGTATTCGGATGTACTGGTTGCACCGTATCAGCTTGTACCGCACTCTTTATCTTCTTCTCCGAAATCTTGCGCTTCTTGTCTTGCTTGTGTTTCATTTTTTGTTTATTTCTTATTTTATGTAAACTATCATTGTCATCCTTGCGATGTGACCTACTGTCAAGTTTCTCTTCATCTTTTTGCTTCCTTCTGCTCGTATCGTCGAGGTCTCTTGACTTGCCTAATTCAACAGGATCAAGTTCTACGTTAATATCGATTGCAGAATGAAGGACTAATTCATTTTCAGCATTATTATTTAGTTCAATGTCGTTCTTACCCGTGTGTGTTACCTCATCGTTGACTTTCTCATTTAAACTGGACACCTGCTGCGGTGACCTGTATCCTAACGATTCATCTCGAGTAAGGAAGTCTTCGACGGATTTCTTCAAAGCAGCTTTCGTTGGCACGTTTAATTTTTTCGATGTTTCTACAACAGGACTTGTTACTTGATAAGGAACAGTAGTATCCTTGAAGGAATTCTCTGATTCGTCGTCAGGTAGAAGACTTTTTTGGCCATGTTTACTTATTTGTGTTGGTAAAGATTCGACGATTGTGGATTGCTGAGAAACGTCTCCAAATACAGTACCGATGGAAGGATCAGTTACTTCCCGAAGATCTGGACTTTTATTGCGTTCCAAAGAAATTTTCGACTCAGCATTATCCTTCGAGTGGAAGTCTGATTTACCTTTTTCCTCTTCATCTACTTCAGAATGAACATCTTTATCAGATACTTCTGACAATACTTTGAAAATTGTGGAATTCAAGTCTGTTTGTTTAATATTGAAAACTGTATCGACTTCTTTCTCCTGGAAATTTTTGTTTAGAAAAACAGTGGTATCGGTTGCAACACAATCCTCGAGATCTAGCTCTGTAGAGCTCAGTTTTCCTATGGACTTTCCATCTGTATCATCAATATATTCATCCAAAATAATAAATGGTTCACTGTCTTCATCAAACGTTTCTTCAATATGTATATTCATTGTGGGTGAAGACTTTCCTGCTTCAACAAGATCTTTACCCACGTCTGATTCTTCCATGCTTCGTACATTATCTTTTTCTAGACTCCCACGATTAGGTACTTCGTCCTTGTCTCTCGTTTCCATTTGTAATAGATCGGCATTGCTATTTTGATTTTCTCTGGCAACAGATTCCGATACCTCGTCATTTGTAGAAATTGATTTCTCATTTTCTTTTATTCCTTTCCAATCAAAGTTCTGATCAAGACATGTCTCCAACCATTTTTCATGATCTTCTGGAACCTTCTCTTCGACATCTTTCTTAATTTGTAAATTCAATAATTCAGATGCTTCACGAATATCATCTTCAATGGAATCTACGAGGAAACCTTTGAAAGGGCTACCTGAACTTTCAGGTGATTTTAACTCGTGACATTGTGAGTTTTGGCATTCTGTGATCTTCTTAGGTTCGCTTGAAATCGACTCTGATATACCGGTATTACTAGAAAATTCGTCATTATCTTTATCAGGTTCTAGCATATGTTCTGCAGTGTTTGCATTTGAATTATTCGTAACACTATCCATCTCCGTGCATGGAATCGAGTTTTTATCAATTGATTGATTGATGCTTGATGCTTCAATATTGTTTATAACATTGGAATTAGTAACATTGGAGTTAGTATTAATTTCAGTATAATCTTTTACTGAAATTGGTTCTTCATTTGTATCAGTGCTGTTTTGTACTTCATCTGTGACATCAAATTCTGTTGTAGAAAACTTCTGAAGATCATCCTTAGGACTTTCTTCACTATTGGTTGCTTTTGTTTCAATATTTTCAATTAAAACAGATTCACGTATTATATTTTCTGCTTCATTGCTTTTAGTTGTAAGCGTTTCAGCTTCCTCGGTATCTCTTTGTTCATTTTCTTCATTAGTTGCTAGAATACCTTGAACATCTACGTTCTCTTCTATGCTCGTCTGTTGGCCTTCTAAACTTTCTAAATGAATTGCAGGATCTGTTACATTTTCCTCATCCCTTACTTTATCATTTTTATTTTTATCATCATGTATATCTTGCTGCGCCGTTACGTGACTTTGTTCATTATTATCTTCTCTATTAAATTCATGTTCTTCTGTAGGTTTCATAGCATTCTCATCATTACTCATTGATTCAACATCGCTAGACAATGGAATCATTGGCACACGATTAGTAAGAGCAGCCTTTTTATTCTGTGCAGCCTCGGAATTGTCACAATAACCAATTCCAGTATTTGTATGTGATTTAGAAGCATTTTTTCCATCTGTGGCCTTTGCCTTCTGCATTCCATCTTCAGGTTTTTGTTCTGCAATCGTAGAATACTTCTCTACATGCTTTTCGGATAAGCTAGAAGATTTTACTTTTTCGGTCTTAATCGGTGTCCTTTTTTTCTCCGATAATTTTTTAATCTTCTCTTTCTTCAACTTCAATTCTTTGCTCCCTTCTGATCGAATGTTTTTGAATTTGTTACAATCAACTATACTTGGCTTCTTCGAATTCTTCTCTTCCAACGGTAACTTAGACTTCATTGGTATTTGAGATTTATGCAATACCTGTTTACTTGCCACGATTTTCGTTGATGTTGATTTGCTTGTAGTTTTTGAATCTTTACATGGTATTTGATTTTTGGTTGAATCAAAATCTGCAATTTGATTCAGACTTTTTTCTATGTTGCTAAATACTGACGACCCATTATTATCTGTTAATCGCATAGAAATATTTTGTAATGCTTCTGTAGATACATGTGGCAACTCTACGTTCGATTTTTGTTCCAATCCTTTATAAGAACTTTCTTGATAAGAAAAGGCCGATTCTGTTTCTTCAGTAGATTCTAAATATTTCGACTGTCTTCTATCTGTATCTGGGACTGTTACTTCTACTCTATTCTCCATCGATGAAAGCTCTGTCTGTGCTTTAGCAGATGCTGAAGTAGATTGCACATCCAACAATGACTGAAAGGAATTTGCCATCACCTCATTCGATTTACTCTGTTGGTTTAAACGTCTTTGTAATGCACGTTCTTTGTAAGCCTTTATATCAATCTTTTTAAAACCACATTTATTTTCCATTGATCCAGATGTGCTTGTTACAGATAGTCTCGAATTACTATGTTCATTATCAATATTAACATCAGCAGCGGGACTGGAAGTACTAAGAAGAGATGGTATTGCCTTTATTGATTTGTCATTATCACCTTTAACTTCAGTATTTCCTATCTCCACAGTATTTGAAGGCAGGTCAATCTGGCTCAATGAGTCATTACTCACTGGTAATACTTTATCATTACTCATTGGTAATACCTTATCTAATACATTATTTCCATTATTAATTATTTCGGTACTTCTTATTTTCAATTTCATTTGTTCATTATTTGTATTTGCGATATTAATATTGGATACTGCAACGTCAACGAAATTTTCCAATTGCTTCTTCTTACCCAAATCAGAAGATTCTGGCATTTGTTTCAGCTGAGCTTTAGTTTTCGGCTGTTGCGTCGTTGCGACAGGGATTGTAGGTTTACTATTGACACTCAGTTGCATTGTGCTAGCTACAGAAACCAATTGCTTCGGCATCTGTGAATCTTGAGATTCTGTATGAGTAATGAACAGTGGTTCTATTGCTCTATTGCACAACATAAAAGATGCGGTTGAACTTCCACTAATAGATGTATCGTTAGTATCGAGTAATTCATCTGGTTCCTGTTTCACAATGACTTCTTTCTTAATCTCCTCTTCTGTCAACAATCGAGTCTGTTCAAAATCCTCGTCATATTTTGATTCGTTACATGGTGAAGATCGCTTTCTTCTTTTCTTCCTTTCCTTTTTTCGTTTCTCCCGTTTGTCTCGTTTCCTCCTTTCACGCTTACGAGACTTTCGTTCTTTATGCTTACTCTTTTCCTTCCATTTCTTTTCTATTTCAGCAGTAACTTCGTCCCTGATAGTTTCATTCAGTGATTTCTTCTTTGCTATTTTCTCTTTCTCCTTTATTACCTTCAACAATTTAGTTACATTTGGAGAAACAGTGTCTTCGCTATCATCACTGCTACTAGTTGTACTAGAATCACTACTACCGGTATCCATCTGTTCTGATTTGGTTGAGTCTTCAAACCCATTATATTCATTGGAATATTTTTCAGCATTACTGAAACTAGTGCTTTCTCGAACCAAAGGGCTAATGCTCAAGTGTCTCATGGGTGAGTCCGATGAACAGTACCTCTGAGAACGATAGTTTCTATGCTCGCGTTCTCTGAACAAATTCTCACTGCTATTAGACCCACTTCTTCTTGTACAGGAAGAAGATGGTGTAGTATTCATTGATCTACCATACTTAGCATCCCATTCTTCCTTCGTTAAATTTCGAAATGCATCTGGATTTTCTCGCTCCTTTCTACTCCATCGTGAATACTTTTCTGTTCTGAATGTACTTCGATCTTCAGATGTAGACTTACGCGACCTTGAATGATCCAAACTTATGATCTTATTAGGCTTAATGCGTCCAATAGTAGCGGAAAAAATATCATCTAGATCGGCTACCGTGCGACTTCGAAGTTGAGGAGATTCATTTCTTGAATTAAAACTCCCTCCCCTAGACTTCGTTGATGTAGAAGTCTTGTATGTTTCAGAAGTGGATTTTCTTGACTCCTGTGATGATGAGAGTTTTGAAATGCTATTTGATCTTTCAGTTACCTCCGATAATATATTATCGAAATCAGCCTCATTAAATAAAAGTTGTTTTTTATGTGAAGTTTCAATGTCCAAATGAACTTTCTCTGTCACGTTATCCTTCTTCGATGAACTGCTTTCTTGTAAAGGATCAGGAGTCAAGTGAACACTGTCCAAATGATGATATGCATTGTCGGAATATTCATTCTGAGTATCTAACGTTATTTCCGAAGTATTTTCTCTGATGGTATCTTGAGACTTCGATTGTTTCCTGTGTTCCATATTTACATCCTCATGCTCCACGGTAAGATTAATCATAGTATCTTCATTTTCCTTAACTGTACATTCAGGATTACTCGTCCTGGACATATTTTTTTGTTTGATATTCGCTGTCTCAGTCAAATTTGCGTCATCATTAGAGGAAAGGTTTGATTCGAAAGGCATAGGATCTAGCTGCAAAACTTCACTGAGATGATGAATAAATTCTGTAGGCAAATCGGTAATGCCCACGACAGCACTTGGATCTAACATTGCATTTAGTTGATTCATAAATTCCTCTCTATCATACTCTTTCATTTTTTCATCCTCTATATTTCTCATTTCCAGAGACAAAGAAGACCGTCTCTCCTTGACTAGATGTTTCATTGCAATATCGAATTTACGAAGGCTTGAATTATTAACCATGTTACATATATCATTTTTGCTCATTTTTAAGAAACGACTAATTACTCTACTCTTCCAAGATGATTCTGAAGTAGGGGCGTCTGCTTTTTTCGTCTGTTTTTTAGATTTCTGAAGATTTTGCTCGTTAACGTTGTTGGAAGCAGTTACATTCGATGACTGTGCATGTGACTTTTCATTGTGAGGTTTGTGATGAAGTGTATCATTTAATTTTTCCGATGTTTTTGCAGTATCTCCATAAGAAACAGAAGGTTTCTCACTAATTCGTTCTTTCTGTTGATTCGTATTTTTACTTACATTATTTTTCTTCCCGTCTGATTTTTTTCTTTGCCTCGCAACCTGACTTTCGTATTGCCATTCTTCCGGTTTGCTTATCTTTTTTAATTTGCAATTTAAGTTAAATACAACCTTAGGACGTATGTGTTCATTCGTTAGTGGCACATCTTCAGCAGTTTTACATAGATCGGGTATACTACGCTCCTCTACAGTCACCTTATCTTTTTTGCTTTTCTTCTCAGACGTTGATTTTGCTGCACGACTATCCTCTTTCTTATTTTTACTTGCATTTCCCTTTACCTTAGATTTCTCTGTAACATTTGAATTCAATTGATCTAACGGTACAGAACAGGATATATTAATATTCTCATTTGGCACAGGAATTTCCGATGGTAAAGGTACATCACAACACTGTGATATAGTAACATGATCCTTTTGCATTTCTCCAGTCATGTTCATTACTTGTTTTGCAAATTCCATGGCTTCCTGCATATCTTCTAGTCCATCATCCATGCTTAAAGTATGCTGTTGATTGATACCTTCCTTCCGATTTATAGAATTTTTCGGAAGAGGCGGAGGAGGTACTGGATATTCACGTACCCTCTGTCCGTTATTGGAACGTGGTAAAACTCGTTGATAATCTAATTGCATATTAGACATATAAGTCTGAGGTAGAGGAATATTAATGGGTAGCTGGGAAAAATTTCCTGCAACAGAAGCCATACTATAATCCGTCATTTGTGATGTTTCCATGAGATTCATTGTTACTATATTTGAACCAGAAGTGTCCAATGGAGTTATCAACTTTGAACGTTCTTGCGAAGAAAGTCTGGGATCGAAAATTGGAGGTGGCTGAAAAGTCTCTTCCTGATTTCGCACTTTCGGTGGCGGCTGCTGAGGATTAAAGTTCGGCAATGTTTCGTTCGTCGTTGTAATTCTTGGTGGTGGTTCTCTAGGATCAAAAACTACAGGTGGTTGTAGTATTTCTACATTATTCGAGGATACATTTCCCGATTGATTTCTCATATCAAAAGGAGGTACATTTTGCAATATATCCTGCCCTTTAGATCCTTCAGGCACAGTTGCAGATCTCACATTTGGTGGAGGTTCAGTGGGGTCAAAACTAGGAGGTAAATCGTTAGAAGAAAACGGCAGTAAGGTCTGATGTTGAGAGTCATGGTTTGGGGCAGGTAGATTAGGTGTAAACGGTGGTGGTGCTCGTGGATCGAATGTAATAGGAACTAAATCAGTTTGAGGAAACCGTACCATATGCCTAGGGGGTGGCATTCGATTACCATGAATAGGTAACCTCTGTGGTCCCCTAAAAAATAAATTCTTTCCGCCTTGTTGAAATGTCCATCTACATCTAGGTCCTGATATTCTTGGATTAAATCTTGGAGGTGTATTAAAAATCCTTGGTTGAAATTCATATGCATTTTTTAATTTTTTATCCTCACCTGATTTATGTACTTCATTATATTGTGAATATATTGGAAGTGGCAAATCAGAGACAGTGTTTGATTGCATTTCTTCGTGTGCAGGTGGAAATTTTGATGAACTGCTTTGAGATGATAAAGGTAAAGTCACAGAGATTTGATTAATTTCTTGTACAGGACTTGTCTGTGAATTATCTTCAGCTTGCTGCAAATTTCCCAGAACATTGTCATTTGTATGTACTTTTGTTTCTGCTGGACCTTCATTGTGAGAAATAGTTTCTCCAGATGTATCTTGATTTTGCACGGCAGCCAGTCCTTTAGATGCACTTTGTACATCAATTACATCTTTAGACGTTTCTTTGCTAGAATCATTGGTTGACTGTATAGATGATAAATCTATTGTAGTCCTGTTTGAATCTGTAACCAACGAAATTTCATTAGTATCACTAGAATATGCAGATACTGAACTCTTTTCAATGTGATCAGACTGAAAATTTAAGTTTTCTATGTCATATTCTGTATTGGTTAGGTCATAGATTTTTTGCTCGTGAAGTTCATCATTTCTTGGTGTAACAAACGTCTCATTATTTATTGATTCTATGATTTCTATGTCCTGGTTGTGTTCACTTATAATAGTAATTTCAT
Organism: Cerceris rybyensis; assembly: GCA_910591515.1. Lineage (NCBI taxonomy): Eukaryota > Metazoa > Arthropoda > Insecta > Hymenoptera > Crabronidae > Cerceris > Cerceris rybyensis. Next base: position 1,472,335 of record OU342797.1, read on the forward strand.
CATTTGTACTTTCAAGCTTATCAGTAACTTCGCTAGTATACGTGAACAGAACATTGTTTATATCATCAATATTTTCTACATTTTCAAACTTTGGATTATTAGAATCGACCCTGCCTATATCCCTGAAGTCTGTAAAAGTAAGATCAAGCTCAGGAGGATCATGTTTAAGTTCAGGAATGCCTTTTCTTTGTGTAATTTCTTCTTCAGATGTAGAATTCGGTAAAGCAGATAAATCATCCTCCCAAAAAGTTGATGAATCTTCTTCTGTTATAGAAAATAATTTTTGTTTTAATTTATCAGCAGTCTCTGTTATTTTTTGTTGACGTTCTTCTTCAGAACCCAGCAAAGGTGCCTGTGGTTCTGGCACTGGATTTGGATTTTCATAAATTTGCTCTTCTTGGGGTGCTGGTGCTCTTGGCCTAACATTCCTCACAAAATGAAACTGGGAACCCGGTGGTCTACCAGGACCAGAAAACCTTATCATTCCACGACCATTTGGAGCTCTTCCTCTGCCATTTGGTCGAAATTGTAAATTACCACGGAACTGTGGACGTTGAGGAAAATTTGTATTTGGCTGCCATGGTGGAAAATTTGGACGTTCTATCCAGTTATCAGGGCCAGGTAATCTGTTGGGTGGTGGCCTTGGAAAATTAAAATTGGGGTGTTGAAATCTAGGACCAAAGCCTGTAGTTGGACCATTGACTCTAGCACCCCGTGGTCCGAAGCCCCTTCCTCGGAAGCCGCAGCCACTCATTACACTGCTGATTGCAACACTTTAATTATCGTAGTACATATAAGTCTGCAATTCTTTTAAAAGTCATGCAACTCTTCAACTGCACTAACATAGATGTAAAAATATTTACATCCTGCATAGTTTATCCAATAGTGTTTCTACCACATTGCATAGATATATATTGTAAAATCAATTCATAAATTAACGGTAATGGACATCTTGGTATTCATAAACAATCTATTGCAATGAATACGTTACGATGAAATCCGCTAAATTCTAACAAGAGTACAATCGCAAAAAATGAAATTCAAAAGTTTTTTTGACGTTCTTCTTAACCTTCTTTAAAGTCGTTACTTGAGCGTTGATATTGCGCCGAAGTAATTGACTCCTATCGATGTATACGATTACTTCGGATTAAAATTTTACGAGAAATGTAAAACTTTTACAAACACAACTAGCACAATAACAGAACGATGTGCACTTATTATTTAAATGTAATCGCCATGTTGCGCGACAAATTTCTTTCGTCACCGTGATTAGTTAACGCGTTCTTTGCTGTTAAACATTTACACTAAATACGGATATCTGTTAAAACGTTGACACATTTAACGTAATGTTTAACAATAAAACAAGCTGTGACGTGTTGCGCGTATAGCAAACACGTTCCGGTATATAATCACTCTATCGTAGTCAATCGACTCGATCCAATTGAATCGGATTCTCGATGTTCAAAACCTAAACCCAAACTCAGTCACGAACGCGCAAACATAAGACAGGTTGTTCGTGACAATCTTTTGAAAAATATACATTACATTTACTTTACCGCAAAGCATTCAAATCGAAATTCTTCGGCTCAATTAAATACATCACTAAATACCGTACGAATTAAATTGTTTAAATTGTCGATAAACCAGTTTTCATATTTAGACGTAATTTTTGAACATAAACGAAACAAGAGTTGGTGTTCTGTTTATAAAATAATCCCAGAAATAACCTTAGTAACAGGATTTTTGTTATTATCTGTTACACTTTATACAGTTGAAGCCATTTCTCGCTATTAATGATATCCATTTTGTGAATGCAAGTAATATAATATTAATGATTAACACTTCTGGGAAATCATAATTACCTGATCTAAAAAAAAAAATGAAGTTTGCTATCGTAATTTTCAAAATTTCCCACAATATTGTTACATTTCCGATTGTCCTCTTTTGCTTCTTATAGAAAACAGTTTTTAATATATCATAGAGCTATCATACTGGCGCTGCCATTTAAATATTATTTTAGTTGAAGTCAATCATCATCAATTCATCTTACAACTAATAAACCTGCTTTAAAGATAGAAATTAATTTGAAAATTACCATTTACGAAAGCGGATTATTATAATTACCATTATAATTACCTAATAAAAAGAAATAAGGAAAAGGTCGCTCTTCAAACGATTCACTATACATAAAACAGATTTCTTCTAGAATTACGAAACTTTCTCCGGCATTATTGGTAATACTTATTCACACATTACTACACGTACCGATTTATACCAACGGCTTATCATATCACACAAATAATAATGATATATTTTTATACACTGATCGTTTTAAAAGTTAAAAGATAAGACCAATTTTTTTTTTAGTTACCACGATTTCCATGCGTTAAAAACGATCTTTCATTTATCCCTTTAAATCGACACATGGCTGACAATCTCAACAGACACCAAATTCCACTAGCGCCAATTCACGTTGCAGTGTTACCATAAAGGACCAGCAACCCCACCACCGGTTGTCCGTGTCTCTGCAGCTTTCTTACAATCACGAGAGAGTCGAGAAGAGAACAGACACCTGAGTGTAATTTTCCGCTCGAGGATGGCCGCGATGCTGTCCAACTGTTCGCGGTTTGCGCCTCGTATAATAACACGAATTACAGTATCACAAACCAAGGTAAGCTTTTTCATAACCACGCCTTTTCTGTTACGAATTCAGAATAACAACGATAGAAGTTAATTTCGTGGAAGGAAATCTATAAGGCTCATTCAATTAGAATGATTCTTTTTGTGCCATATACGATTGTCGAAATACTACCCTTACCTTTCGTACCTATTACATAACGCTGTTTTAATGACTTTCGTATATAACTCGCATACGGTCCAAGGCTTGATCTGTCAATGAGAAATTATGAAATATAATTATTACCATAGGCTGAACGTTTCATTTCATGAATATGAATTACAGCGATATGTGACTGTTCGATTGTCAGGCACGTTTAATTTTAGTGTATTCGTGACATCAAATTGTGTTTCTTCTTCTAGTAGACACAATGCCTATTTTTATCCTTCTTACATACCATGCCGTACATTATCATATAAGAAGGGTCACTCAGAATTTTTCCCTGTACATTTTTTTTTTTATATTATATTCTCATTATGGTTTAATATACGACCATTTTGTATTAAACTATAATTATATATTAAATGGTAATATATATTTCATTTTATAATTTATTGCAGGTTGTGAGGTCCTTATATAGTCAAGGTAAGACTGATATGTGATGAGGATGATACATTAGAAATTTGGTGAGATATATTGAAAGATCTAAGGACATTATCTTTGTAGAGTGCCATATCAACGTTGGGGATAACCATGAACATAAACTACTAATTGTATGAAATCATTTTTGTAGGGCGCATATTACTTATCCACACCGAACATGTGATCAGCAAGAATTCACTATTGTAAGTTCTAAAAATATTACAATAATTCCACATATATGTATTTTTAAAGTATCAATTGAGATTTTCTCCTTTACTTTAATATGGATGTAATTTGAAGCTTTGATTTATAAGCTTTTTAAGTTTCATTGACTGTTAAATATTGATATGATACATAAATATAAATGGTAGATAAAATTTATTCGTTATCCTTTCAGTCAGTAGTCAGCATTAAATTATAGTAGAATAATTAATGGTAAATTCTCTAAATAAGTATGATATATAATAATTTAATTTATCATCTAATTATAAATTTACATTTAGATGTACAAAATATAAGAAATCTCACTGTTGGATAAATCCAGTGAAACACATTCATTCAACATCCACATTATGTAAGTCACTCAGTCAGTTTCTAAATTCTCATGGAGCATACTAAAAATAGTATCATAGCTTCTCACGTGTTTTATACTTATACTTAACAGGGGAGATAAAGGAAATTGTTGTACCAGCCTTTGCCGAAAGTGTGAGTGAAGGAGATGTCAGATGGGAAAAGAAAGTAGGTGACCAAGTAAAAGAGGATGATGTCCTCTGTGAAATTGAAACTGATAAGGTAACTATAAATTTTAGACGAAAATAAATATAATTTCTAGAAGTTCGATATTAATTTTACAATTTTCCATTCTTTACTTACAGACTTCAGTTCCTGTACCATCCCCTGGTGCCGGTGTTTTAAAAGAGATTTTCGCGAAAGATGGAGATACTGTTAAACCTGGACAGAAATTATGCTCTATCGATATTGGAGCAACTGGTGGAGCCACAGCAGCAGCACCATCAGCAGAACCACCAAAGCCTGCTGCTCCATCGCCTCCTCCAGCCGCTGCAGCGCCTCCTCCACCCGCTGCTGCACGTCCTCCGCCTGCTGCTGCATCTCCTCCGCCTGCTGCCGCGCCACCTCCACCTCCTGCAGCACGACCTCCACCTCCTCAAGCGCCCACAGCATCTATGCCAGTTGCTGCTATTAAACATGCACAGGTAAGTTTCTCCCATATTGTAGATACGTATAATAATGATTTATTTCTGTTATAATTTGTGGTATAAACGTAATCATTTTTAGTCTTTGGAAGGTGCTAAAGTGCAATTACCGCCAGCTGATTATACACGTGAGATAATTGGTACAAGAACCGAACAACGAGTGAAAATGAATAGGATGCGTATACGTATCGCTGAACGTTTGAAAGATGCACAGAATACGAATGCTATGCTGACGACATTTAATGAAATTGATATGAGGTTGTTCTCTATCACCTATTTATCCTATTGTATAGAATTTTCTACTTGTGTCTATAATAAGAAGGCAATTTACATTTTTTGTTGCAGCCGCATTATGGAATTCCGAAAAACTCATCAAGAAAGTTTCACAAAGAAGTATGGCTTGAAACTTGGATTTATGAGTCCTTTTATGGCGGCAAGTGCTTACGCTTTGAAAGATCAGCCAGTAGTAAATGCCGTAATAGATGGCAATGATATCGTTTATAGAGATTATGTTGATATTAGCGTTGCAGTTGCAACACCAAAAGGACTTGTTGTTCCTGTTATTCGCAGCATAGAAAATAAAAATTTCGCGGATATTGAAATTGCTTTGGCTGCTATTAGTGATAAAGCAAGGAAAGGAAAAATATCCGTAGAAGATATGGACGGAGGGACGTTCACGATAAGTAATGGTGGTGTTTTTGGTTCTCTAATGGGAACTCCTATAATAAACCCACCACAAAGCGCTATTCTTGGCATGCACGGAGTTTTTGATAGACCAGTTGCAGTGAAAGGACAAGTAAGTATAACAAAGAAAGTTGTAGATATTTTACATTATAAATAAATATCTGCTAATAAAAAAATATTATCTCGCAGGTTGTTATTCGTCCAATGATGTATGTTGCCTTGACATACGATCATCGATTAATTGATGGACGTGAGGCTGTGATGTTTTTAAGAAAGATCAAAGACGCAGTGGAAGATCCGAGAATTATTTTAGCTGGCCTTTAATCATTACAAACATTCTCTTGCAATCGCTTCAAATGCGCCTTTCATTTCACTTCCAGAATATTTTGTACACTTTGTATTATATTTTGTTCATGGAACATTTTACTTGAAAGCTCAACATCTTTTTTGAATGAATAGCTCATAATCATTATGAAGAACGTAAGAAGGAACAAATGTTACAGTCAAGACAAGAAGTTTGTCTAATAGAAATTTACATCTCTCGAAACATTGAAATAACGTCTCAGTTCATTTACAATTTTCTGTGTTCAGCAATGTGCAACAGCATTTTTAAAATGTGAGTTACAATATCATCATTAATTTTTCACTATATCGTTTCGATTGCAAAATAAAACTCAAAGTGTGAATAGGTTTTCGAAGTGGAGAAGAAACGCGGTTTTTAATCATTTTTTTTTTGCTGGCCCAATTTCTATATTTTTTACGATATTGAACAAAAATGAAGGAAGAAAAAGAGGATTGTGTTTAACATTCTATGAAATAGAATTTGTAAATAACGAAAAAAAATTCTTGTTGCATAATTGTAAGTTATAACGCTATTATGAAACAGTATTAATTGAAAAATTTCTTTTTCCCATTATCGAATAATTGGGCCCGACTAAAACTTTAGATTGCTTTATACTCGTATTAATTCGGATATTTTTATTCTATGCGTCTACTTGTGTTATTGATGAAAATGTTGATCATTTAACTTTTATTAGTCTTTTGTTATATAACGAAACGACGGCACAAAATATATAAGTTTATATATTTTGAACATCATAAGAGACAAAGAAAGACGTATTTCTAACAATCGTTCTATTGTTTTTAGTCTATTTATTTTTATCCTGATAACCTTTATCTACGAGGCGCCATAGAAGAGCGATCGCCGAAAAAAATTAGAGGATACTTCACTGCAATTAGATGTACCAAATACTATAATAAACTCTCACCAATCAATAATTGTTGTCAGCATTATGAAATGATAATTACCAGAAGTATACCAAACTTTCTACATACAATACTATGTATAAATAAAAATTTTGCACTTACTGTTGAAAAAGAATAGTCTTCACAATCAACCGAACGATCAGTATTGTAAAATGCAATTTTTGTAAATTATTGATACTCTCAAATAAAAGTGTAATTATCCCACTCTTTTCGTGTAGTATCAAATTTCATTTTTATGATATTTGATGAATATTTAATGATGTTTGAAAGTACAGAAAACATATTTTTAAATAAATGTTTGTACGAAGAAGTATTTAAAAGCAGCACCACTTTTTAGTTCGAAAAACACGCTAGGGATATTTCTTTCAAGTTATTCATTTGTACCTGGTTTCTCGAAAGGCATTTTCGATAATTTCGAGATATCGAAATCGCAACTTACTTCAAACTGGTAACTGGTGATGACTTCGCCGTTTCGTTTGATGCTGAAACGTTAACGTGAAATGGTAATATTTATAAATATTCTTTTGTGTTCATAACGGAAGAGTTTGTTTTGTACTAAATTATATTCATTAAATATTTGAAACATATTTTTATTAGTTTAGAAGTATTATTAATGATTCAAATGAATATGCTTTCTTTGTTTGACATTTTAGGTTAATATTTCTTTCGGTATTGCAAGTTATAAATGCAATACAAATATAATTATTACTTTTCGAAAAGATTCCCCCCAAGTTTTAATTTATAATGCAGACTTTTCTTATTTAATCTGTTGATTCATTAATTTTATTTACTTATATTAATAGATAATTGTTTATTCGCATAGTAATTGTTATAATAGGGTCAAAACCAGTCCGGCAGCGGTGGTACGGGAGGGGATAAAAAAGATGACAAAGATAAGAAAAAAAAATATGAACCACCTATACCAACAAGAGTAGGAAAGAAGAAGCGACGTACTAAGGGACCAGATGCTGCCCTGAAATTGCCACAAGTAACTCCTCATACAAGATGCAGATTGAAACTGTTAAAATTAGAGCGTATAAAAGATTATCTGTTAATGGAAGAAGAATTTATAAGAAATCAAGAACGACTGAAACCACAAGATGAGAAAAATGAAGAGGAAAGATCTAAGGTCGATGACCTGCGTGGAACACCAATGTCTGTAGGAACATTAGAAGAAATAATTGATGATAATCATGCTATTGTTTCCACTTCTGTTGGTTCTGAGCATTATGTATCAATCTTGTCCTTTGTTGATAAAGATCAACTAGAACCTGGATGTTCTGTATTATTAAATCACAAAGTACATGCAGTTGTTGGAGTTTTAGGAGATGATATAGATCCTATGGTTACAGTGATGAAGTTGGAGAAAGCTCCACAGGAAACATATGCAGATATAGGTGGTATGTATTGTTAAATATAATTATCTCAATCTACTTGAATAGTAAAAATTCATAATAGATTATTATTATATCCTCTCTATCATTCCATAGGTCTTGATGCACAAATTCAGGAAATTAAGGAGTCAGTGGAGTTACCTTTAACTCATCCAGAGTATTATGAAGAAATGGGTATTAAACCACCCAAAGGGGTAATACTTTATGGACCACCAGGAACAGGAAAAACATTATTAGCAAAGGCTGTAGCTAACCAAACCTCTGCAACCTTTCTTAGAGTTGTTGGCTCAGAACTTATACAAAAATATCTGGGTGATGGGCCAAAGCTTGTAAGGGAATTATTCAGAGTTGCTGAAGAACATGCACCTTCAATTGTATTTATAGATGAAATAGATGCTGTAGGGACGAAACGATACGATAGCAATAGCGGAGGAGAACGTGAAATTCAACGAACTATGCTGGAACTTCTAAATCAGCTCGATGGTATTAAAATAATGTAAAACCCATTTAATGTTGAAATACTTTATGACTGTTGCTAATTTAAATCTCCTTTGTAGGTTTCGATAGTCGAGGAGACGTTAAAGTCGTCATGGCAACAAATAGAATTGAAACTTTAGATCCAGCATTGATCAGACCAGGTCGTATCGACAGAAAAATAGAATTTCCGTTGCCAGATGAGAAAACTAAAAGAAGAATTTTTAGCATTCATACCAGTAGAATGACTTTAGCGCCTGATGTGAATCTCGCAGAGTTAATTATGGCGAAGGATGACCTTTCAGGAGCAGACATAAAGGTAAAATAATTTAGTTATTTTAATAATCAAAAAATACTTGTCAAATAACATATTATATTATTAAAGGCTATATGCACTGAAGCTGGTTTAATGGCCCTACGTGAACGCCGTATGAAAGTAACAAGCGATGACTTCAAAAAATCTAAAGAGAGTGTTTTATACAGGAAGAAAGAAGGTTCCCCCGAAGGATTATATTTATAAATTTATTATGGTCGACCTTCTCTACTTACATTTCAAATATAAAGATGTCATATGTGCTAATAAACATAAAACAAATTATAAATTCCGGACATTGGAATGTTAAGGATCTGATGATTCTGGAACGGGATTTATTATTTTTATCGCATCCGACATATCCACGTTTCGTTGATCGATAACTGATTGAAAATATTGGTACAGTTTCCTAATAATTTCTGCAGAATACGTCCTTTGCTTATTCACAATTTCTGTAAAAGTTTGTTCTACATCTGCATTCCTATTATCAGATTGTACTGTACAAACGTAACATGATCCCCTTCTAGTTTTATCAAGAATTTCTTTTATATCTGCTGGATGTTCAATATTTTGCGATCTATCATTTATTAGACTCTTAAATTTTCCTAAAATAAAAGCAGTGTTAAAAGCTTCTTCGTATCCCTTGTCAAAACCTTCTTGAAAGACAGACTTTGACCCATCTTCCATTCCTTCTCTGTAACCTGTCTAAAAGTCAGATGATAAATATATAACACAAAGCTTTTGGTAACAAAATATATGCAATAATTATCATACCAAATGCTCGCAAACCTTTGCAATTAATGAATACATGTAAGAAGTACCTTAATAGCAGCATTCGTGGTTTTATTCCAATTTTTAGCAGCAATCTCTAAGGAGTCTTCGATTTCCAATAAATGTGGATCACATTTTACATCGAACGGTGTTTCCTCCATATTAATATCTGTATATAAATGTATAAATAATACTTTATACCTTTGAAATCTACGTTTTATTAATAAATAAGATTCAAAACGTGTACAGATAACCTAACAAATATTCAAAATAGTTAAATGACCTGCACTATCGGTAGTATTTAAATACGTCAATGGAAATGGAGCCAGGGACTTCTAAGGAACAGGATGCGAATACCGGGGCCACTGATTTACCAGAAGCCGTTGAGCAAAAGTAAATGTTTATACCATTTAAAACAAATCGTTAAAAAATATTTGTATATTGTCAATATAGGTTATGTTATGGGTGCTCAGTATGCTCTCCATGTTACTTAATTTTCTATGAAATAATAACATTAAAAATTAAATGTTTCTTGACATTTTAAATTTACAGGATAATTGCATTAGCACAGTCAAGGCCTAAAGGTATATCGGATAAAGATCTGACAGCGGAGATGCCAGATTTACAGCCTCTCCAAAGAGCACAAATTATAAATAAACTTTTATCTCAGGGTTACTTTGACTTGTTCAAACAAGGTGGATCTTTGTTGTATCGTTTGAAAGATCCTACCAAAGCTAAGATAGCTAAGGGTGCAGATAACGAAGAAAAGATTGTTTATACAATAATAGAAGAAGCTGGAAATAAAGGGATCTGGATCCGTGACATAAGATTCAAATCTAACTTAATGCCCACACAATTAAATAAGATCTTAAAGAGTTTGGAGACTAAGAAATTCATCAAAGCTGTTAAATCTGTTGCTGCAAGTAAGAAGAAAGTATACATGCTCTATAATTTAGAACCAGATAGATCTGTTACTGGTGGTGCTTGGTATCAGGATCAAGATTTTGAGGCTGAATTTGTGGATGTACTTAATCAACAATGCTATCGGTTTTTGGAGCAAAAAAGGGAAGAAACGAATGCCTGTCGAAATGGCCCTATTGTAGCAAGAAATGTTACATTTGCCTCTTCCAAAGAAGTATGGAAATTCATTTCAGATTTAGGAATAAGTAAGGTTTGTATGTTGATACAGTATTCTTTGAGTATACGATATAATCTATAAAAGGAGGTATCTTCATAGGTAAAATTATCAGTTGAAGATCTGGAGATGATATTGAACACTTTAGTTTATGATGGAAAAGTAGAGCGTACTTTATCAGGTGATGGGAATAATTTATACAGAGCAGTGGAACCATTATTAAGCTCCTCTGGGTTAATCAAATCTCCGTGTGGAGTTTGTCCAGTAAGTAAACAAATTTAAAATATTTTTAATCAACTATCGTCAAAATTTATCCGCTATCGTCTCTGCACATAGGTGAGAAAAAATTGTTGTGACATTGGCGATGTTACACCGACGAAATGCCAATATATTACAGAATGGCTGGAATAAAATTTATTCCCAAAAGCATATTCGCCTTTAGATATAAAATGTACATTTTCTTAAATATATATTTAAATCTTTTTACGCATAGTTTTTCATCCATACAAGTAATCCTCCATCTATATAGAAATCATGCAAGAGATAAGAATATGATAAAGAATATTTATAATTATTATCCTGCGCATATAATTTCATGTTAAAAAATTGTAATAATTGAACAATTAATCAACTTTCATTATTCTCATAAGGTTTAATATTATTTTTATATAGGACATATTATCATGTAAAATTACCAAGGCCCCCTTTAAGCCCATAGTCAAACTTTCTCTTTTGCGTATTGCCAAGGATTGTTCCCGCCAAATTTAGCGAGTCGTCATATTTCAACCGGATATTAATTGCCAACTGTAAAATCGTATGACAGATTTTTCGGCACCGTTTTTCTTTTTTTTTTAAATACAATTACTATCCGATACTTCGTGTTCTCCAAATACTGTAAAAAATCTTATTTCTCGCGAACGTAAATGAAAGATGAAACATTTACAAAATCTAAAGATTTTTAATGAGCCGACACAGTAAGAATTATTTACATATAATGATCTTATTTTACCGCGATTTAAATCGAAAACATTTTTCAAGTTGGTCATACTGTTGGTTTTATTGGTTTCCGGTTTTAAGATGCCAGGTGTGAATGCGCGCTTCTACGGGCACCGTTAAAATTGTGCTTTGTTACGAGACTCGAAATGTTTTACGAGAAATTACGGAAGCATTATGCATGAAGTATACAAAGAAACGAATCTTTTATTAAAGTAATTCGTGACGATTTCAACTGAAGTTTTCACGTTGTACAATTACGCTAGTTAGTTGGCGTGCGTTACATGTGTCTGCGGTGTTCCGGAAAGAACATCGTTGTCTTCGACGTAAAATTGATTTCTTAGGTTGTTGAAAACAGCGATCGCAAACTGCGTCCAAATCATTAAAAATAAAGAGGACCAACATGCCACTTTTTCGTAAACAACCGTTTCAACGTCTTCACGTCTCCTCGGACTTTAAGGATGACGATGAAGTATTCCATTGCGAGGTTACAAACGAAATCTTCAAGGACTATAAGTAAGACCATGACAGCCAAGACCGCGTCAAGACATACTCTGCAACTTCGTTAATGCGATTCATTAGATGCGAATCTTTCGCATTTCTTTAATTTCATCCTCTTCTATGGTTTGAATTTTTATGAAAACAATTTAATAAATTGACTTTTCCGTTTTCTGTTGTTGTTGAACATGTTTTAATTTAAACTTATTCAATTAAGATAAAAAAATGATTTTGTAGGACGTTGAAATTATTTGTTTCCTTTACAATTCTTTTAGGATTTGAATAATTGCTCTATATGTTATTGTTATTGTTTGTTTTTCAAGTTTATTTGTAACGTGTGAAAGAAAAATTTATTAATATATCCTACATATAATATCTTTTTTAATCTATCAGTCATTTATTTCATTTGTTATAAAAGAACTTCATGAGAGAATTATCTTTTAAAATGGTAATTTATGTATTTTGTTGCAGCGAATTTTGTGAGAGAATTATTTTATGTAACTCTCTGATATGGTCGTGCAGTATCACTGGCAGAACCAATATGACATACGAGGAAGCTTTGCAATGTGAAGAAAATGCTAAAAAGAGCCTTAAGGAATTTCCAATGGAGGTACAATATTTTTGCTGTATATAGCAACTGCACCTTTATATTCTAAGTTTAGAATACTTTTCTATATATTGATTAATTGACCAATATATTTTTTATTTTGCAGCTCCGTATTCCTATACTATATCTTGCCAGCAAAACAAACAGATCATCTTTCAATGAAATGGTAGAAGATATTTATCAATTTGCAAGGGACCGTTATTTTGTAGGAGAAATGGTAGAGGCAAGTTTCACTGAAGATTCCTGGTGTGATTGTCATGTGCTTCAAGTTATTGCACCCTCTGAACAACAAATTAAAGCTTTTTCTAAAGAAAACATTAGGTACAAAAATACATTGCTTTAGATAAATAAGTATGTCATCTCTGTACATATAATTCTCTTATGCAAACCTTATGTTAGAAGCCCACAAGAACATCAATATCATCCTTCTGCAAAATTATTTCGTTATGAAGTAGAGCAATTAGACTGTGGAGATTCTGATGTCAGTCAACTGATGATAGTCGAAGCAGCACAAGTAAGAAGACGAAAGCAACATTACAGCAAAGAACGAAATAAAATATTTCTTCGACAGCTGTGTGAACAAAATGAGAGTGGTATATGGGTTGTAAAAGTAAGGGAATTTTTCGAAAAAAATATCCATTCGGTTTTCGTTATGTACGTTAAAATATATATCTGTATTTTTTGCGTATTTTAGGAAAGTGTTTTGCAAAAATATGGGATTAGCAAAGTACGTTTTGATACAATATTTGCCGGACCACCTCCTGATTTTGCGTCCCGTATTAAGAAAGCTGTTAAGCACAAGCAAGAATCTATAGAAAAATTCCTAACTTCGGATGTATCTAAGCACAGGTCATTCGAAAAGCCCGATCCTCTCAAGAAAGTAAATCAAACTGGGGTGGAAATAAAAAAACATCGAAAACCGAGGTAACTAAATAGAAGATGAAATTATGACAAGGAAATTGTATAATTTTCAGTTAATAATACGAAGTTTCTCCACAGAATGAACGGGAAGTTTAAGGAAGATCTTAAAGCAAAAGCTTTAGAAGAGAAAGCTAAACGTAAAGAAGAAAGAGTCTTGAAAAGTGAACGAAAAAAGGAAGAGAAACAGAAATTAGCTGCTTTGGCTGCTTACATGAGAGAATGGAATAAACCACGGGAGGATCTCGAATGCGAGGATCTTCTTCCAATTCCACAGCCTACTCCAGTTAAGACAAACATACCCAATGAGATATTTGGCGACTGCGTTATGATCTTAGAATTTTTAGAATCCTTCAACGAGGAATTGGAAGTTAATGAATATTTCCCAGGTGGTTTCAATTTAGAACTGCTGGAAAAAGCATTACTGACACAAGAGGTATCCGGCCCTTGGAGCGATCTATTGCAATTATTATTGTCAAATATTTTCAAGTTTCAAACAGGAGAAGAAGATGAAATTCACGAGGACGGATCAAATTTAGTGAATAACGTCAATATATACGAAGAATCGTCTTCGATGCTAAAGGCTATAAAACTTGCCACTATAGCTTCTCGTTGGTGTCAGTCATATCAAGGATGTAAACTATCAGAGTTGACTTTGGATCATGTAACTTTAAGTGAGATTTTAAGGCAACATTTGCTGAGCTCTGGTGGGCGAATAAGTGAAGTTTCCTCTAAATGGAGGTACTCTCACAGAGGTAAGTTCATATGTAAAAATGATTCGTCGATAGATCAATTAATATATCATCGTCAATTGTGTCTATTTTTTTGAATCAGGTGGATATACAAATCTCGATGATCCTGTCCTTCTTATGAGAATAAACGAGGCGCATATTTTAAGAATCTTGGGGCATCGTAACATTTGTGAGATCAGTTTAGACGAAAAGTTAAAAGTAGCAACGTGTCTTATAAATCAGTTGCTCACGTTTACACCGTTACGTGACGCAATCGATGATAGGTACGAAAGGCTTCATCAAGCAAGAAGAGAATTGAAATCCTTTTTGTTGGCCGAACAGAGAAAAGAAAGAGAAGAGAAAGGAAAAATGAGAGAACGCGAGGAAGACAAGGAAGGTAAAGATGGAAAAGGATCGAGCAAAATCGTCACACGTAATGGCGATGAAGGGAAACGGAAAGAAGAGTCTGAAAATAAACTGAAAGAACTACAATTAGCGTCCAGAGATGATAAAATGATGCTCTATTTAGGAGCCGACAGAGCTCATCGTAGGTACTGGAGATTTTTATCAATTCCAGGTAAAGTTGAACATTTTATCATGCAACATTAATAGCTTTTACAATTTTTTTTAACAGCACATTCTCTTCACAGGTTTGTTTGTGGAAAACGATGAATGGTGGCCTGGTAATTGTCTACCCGAAGGAACACCTTATCAACCGGAATTACAGGATCGAGATGCTACGTACGCTTACTTAAGGAATAAGTTTGAAGATGAATTTAGCGACAAGGAAAATAGTTTTAAGAAAGCGAAAAAATCACCGAAGAAGGTAACATTTTCCGATAAAAATGGTCTTAAATCTCCAAGAAAGGACATCGGCTCCAGAAAGGAATTTAAACACGAGCTCTCCGATATAAGGCAAAAATTAATGACTTGCACGGGAGATAAAGAGTGTCCGATTCATCGTAAAAGATCAGAATATAAATGGAGTTTTTATGGAAATCAGAAAGACATCGAGGAATTGATAAATGCCTTAACCACACGTGGCATTAGGGAAGGCGAATTAAGAAATAATATCGTACAAGAAATGACGAGTTTAACATCAGTGATCGAAGAATGCCCCAGACATAAGCTTAATCCTGAAGTTGTAAGTACCTTAAATCTGTAACAGTATTCCATAAAGCCATTTACACGAATAATTTCCTTACAGTTCTCAGAACCTATTAAAGGACAAATTAATAAAGCTTCGAAGAAAAATAAATACGAGAATGCGAACTTAAATTTCCCCTCTGATGTGACAGTAGACAAAGTGCTGGAATTCACCCTGAGAGATTACATTTTAGACTTCGAAGATAAAATAAAGGCCGGTTGTTTAGGACATTTAAAAGTCAGCGACCGAGAATCATGGAGAAAAGCGATTAGCTGCGGGGAGTATGATAAGGATAGTGATAAATTCGTATACAGCACGAACGCGATGGAACTGGATAATCCTTACAATGTAAATTTGGAAAAAGTTAAGAACGAAGCTAAACACAGTAGACCAGGCACACCAGACTCTGAGATTGGAAGCATGAATACAAACATTTACAAAGATTCAGGAAAATATTTAGATCCACCAAATAAAAATGAAATACTCCCAGATCCCAAGCAACAGACAGCCATAAAACAATTGGCTTGCGTGATTTTACAATTGTCGTACGCCATAGAGGTAAAGTACTTGAAAAGACCATTGGGTAATTACGATAAAGATAAAAAGTGGCCGACTGAAAATATCCGAGACAAGTGGGAACAGTCTCTTATGGCATCGACAAGTTGGTCTCAGTTGTTCGTGCATTTAAACACGTTAGAAAATTGTATTGCATGGGGTAGAAGTGCGTTTAATGCTCAGTGTCGAATATGCAGAAGACGTAGAGATGCCGAGAATATGTTACTCTGCGACGGTTGCAACAAAGGGCATCATCTTTATTGTTTAAGGCCAAAACTTACTGTAAATATTATTACTAAAAATATTCCGTATCATTTCTTTAATTGCATTTCAGTTTAATAGTTAATTTTAATTTTTAGGCTGTACCAGACGGCGACTGGTTCTGTGTAACGTGTAAACCGCCGGTGAAATCGAAGGACAAGATCAAAAAACGAAAGAAATTCGAGGACGATGTAGAAGAAATATTATTGACCAAAGAGACCCGGCATAATCGGGCGAAACGTATTCCTGAAAGTGAAGACGAGGACCAAGAGGAGCATACGATGGAACAAGATAGCGACGATAATATGTAAGGCAATGTTTGTTTTTTCTTTTGAAAAATCTCTAATGTGAAATTCATTTAACACATTTTATCAATGTTTCATGTAATAGCAGTAGCCAACAAATGAACGTGTGTTCGACGTGTAGAAGCGGTGGGAAATTACTTAATTGCGACACGTGTTCAAACTTTTACCATATAGAATGTATAGAACCACCATTATCAAGAGCTCCACGCGGCAGATGGTCCTGTGTCGAATGCAAGGAAAGAAGAAAGAATAACACGAAATTCGGTAAGATAATATATTGTATTAAATACGAGAGATATTCGTATTTCGATGAAGTTATCAGGAGAATATAAAAATTGTAAGCACCGTAACATTTTTAGCCCCGAAGGGCAATAATATATTTAAAAATATTGCGTCTCGTTTTCAGATTAGTACACATATAGAAAGTAAAGAGCTCTATTTTAAATGTTAATATTATAAGGCAGTCTCTTAGCTTTAATTGTGTTGTTAGTGAGGGGGCGCGAAAGGGAAAGGGACAAGGAGAGGCTGTGCGCAGCAGCAGCACGCTCTCGCATCCATGGCTTTGCCAAGAGCCTCCTCACTACAGAATCTACAGACTGGGACGGTCTGTATTGCAAATACATTCTATTTTATGTTTACTAGTATTTTTTTTATTCGTAGATGTACGATAACGATAGATAACATTTTCGCGAATAATTCAGGCGCATCGTATCATTAATCGTAGCAAGGAAGTAGATAAATTTCTTTTCTTTTCTTTTGTGGATGATGCATTTTAAACACGAGTAAAATTGTGGCATGTATGCACGAATGCTTATTACCTTATTATTAATGTAAAGCCTGACAAACATTCATCAGATACGATTCTGCTGATTTGTTATACTTCATACTTGAAGGGACAGTTTGATATAACTTCTGTTTGTATCTGACATAACGTATGAGATATATTACTAATAATATAAAACATTTCGTGTTATATTCCCTTTAGAATTCTTACAACATGACTATTATTGTTATGAACATTAATTTGATTCAAGGGTTTTGAGTTAATTGAAAATTAGAATTCGTTTCATTACATGAAATGTTGTGTTCATTAAAAACTAGAGCTAATTTCGAGCTTTCTATGGGAGCTAATAATACTTTGGACGTGTTAGATTGTTGCTTATTTTAACGATGGATTATTTTGATACACAGATAGTAGTACTTCAGATGATACCGAGCCAAGGCAAACGAGGCGAGCAACTAAGAGAGCTGCTGAAGTTGAGCAAGAGGAGGACAAAGGAACAATTAAAGGATGTATGACAAAACTACAGGAATTACTCTCAGATATAAAGCATCACAGAGATTCGTGGCCTTTCCTTTCGCCAGTAACAAAAGACGAAGTACCAGATTATCATGACATCATCACCAATCCCATGGATTTCGGTACAATTAAGTGTAAACTCACGGATGGAAAATACGAAACATTAGAACAATTCTTTACAGATTGTCACTTGGTATTTGAAAATTGTCAAGCGTATAACGAAGAACATAGTTCTGTTTATAAGTGAGTATAACTAGCACGAATGTAACTTTTTTTAGGTTCGGATGCCAGAGATTGCGAGACCAACGATTCTAATTATTTTGTTATTGTGTTACATTGATTTAAATTTACATTGGTTTAAAGATAAAAATTCAGTATTTGCAGATTTAATATAAAAAACAAGTATGGCAAACCTTTTTGCTCGGTATTACTTATGCATGAGTTATCAGTACATCTATCAATGTTTCTTTTTATAGCACCATGAGTTATTTTATTATCCAAGTAATCAACGTGTATTTTCGAAGGGTAGGATATAGAGTTTTCATTATATACAATGCAATCAAAATCTTTGGCCTCCGAACAATAAAAATAGTATGGATTATGAGAGTAAGGCTATGTCTTTTTAAAAATAGTTACGTGTACAGGGCAGGCATGAGGTTGCTGAAATACTTTGAAAAGCGGTGTAAAGAGTTAGGTGTAAATTACGACGAAGAACCAATACGCCCACCAGACGTTAAGAGACCGAAACTCGATGAAAACGGTCTTGAAGACAGCGAAGATGAAGACACAGAACTTCAAAAGAGAAGATAGAAACAAAGTACACATTTCACTATATTTAAAGAACATTGATTTATATTCCCGAATACGTAAAATGAATGTACCTTAATATTGCCTATGGATTCGCATACCGAAATCGAGAAGTGTATGTAATCCGACAAAATCTGTTTTGTAAATTATAAAGTAAAAGACTTCGTTTACTAAAAGACAAAGAGAAAGGAAAAAAAGAGAGGAGACAGTGGAAAGTTCTACGTAAAATTTGCGTAACCTTTTGAAACGAAAATCAATTTATTTATAACACGAAATGAAAATCACGAATGCCCAAAAATTATAACTTTTGTTTCTTCGTTTATCTCTTTGTTTCTTATTCATCCATTGAAATATTGAATTTTTCTCGAGGCTTGCTAAAATAAAAAGCATATACAGTATTATTCACTGAATTTACAAACTATACAATTGCTCTCATATATTTTTAAGGGGTCCCCCATTACATTTAGCACGCGAATGCAAGCACGCGAGCGTAAAGCAGCTGAACTGATTTCAATTGCTTGAGCCAGTACAAGAATAGTACTATCCCTTTTATGTTAATAATATTATAAAGACATTTTGCATTGGTATCTATTTATTACGTCAATGCTGTTTGCATAATTGTGCACCATATATATATATATATAGATATATTTTTCTTTTTTATGAAGTTATTAGTACCTTCTACAAATTATACTCGTACTACGAAGTACTAATTATCGCAAGTGTATTCGACATTTTTTTGGATGATTTTACCTATAAGAAATTAATCGGTAACCCAATCAGATCATTACGTATCATTTGTATTTGTAAATTATCCAGTCTAGTGTAAAATACGATGCTATGTAGCACTGAATCGAATGACTTAAAAGTTAGTGTATACATAATAAAAATAAGTAATTTTTTATCGAAAACACAATATTCTTACGATATTAAGCATTATTAACCAATGCAGTTATTACATTTGTATTTATAAATAAAATAGACTTTATTGGAGTCATAATGCATTACTGATACGGCACAAATTATTGTAAATGGAAAAATTTTATTGAGTATATTATTTTAGTTCTTTTTTCTTTTTAGGTTTCGTCAAAATAAAAACAAATTAGCGGTATTTATTTTTATTTTTAAATCATACTTTGAAGGAATTAACAAAACTTTAGGCTGGGCCTACACAAAATCTATAGTACAAATTATTCGATATATTGTACAGCAGTTACTCAGAGAATTCTTTGTAATGATGTATGTTTTATACGATTTATTTGGTAATAAACTTTGAAAATTATTTTAATTGATAGATTTGTTTTAATAAAGTAAAGTTACAAGTAGAATGTACATGAAACTTGAACTTTACTCAATGCAGCATGTAAGTTCTGCCAATACAGATTGTACACTTTTACATAGCACTACAGAAATTTTAATTCTTCAGTGTTCCCTCTCACCAGAAAATTGTTTCTCTCTTATCTTCTGCCATTTTTCTACATTTGCAGGAGCAAATGCTGAAATTCCACAAAGTCATATAAATAATGTGATGTCAATTAAAATTAAAGTAACTTTTAGTTGAACTACAAAAAAAATGAACTTACTTAGTTTCTGTATTTTGTAAAATAAAGGAGCACAAACAACTAACGATATGAGCCAATATTTAAACGCCCAACTGTGTTTCACATGATGCTTAAATGGGAATTGAACAAATTTTGCTGTTATTGTGTAAGGAAATTTCATGGGTCTTGCCGGTGGTGCTTCTCCAGACATTTTGCCTGAAATACAAATCAAAATTATTCTTTTTATGAACACTAGTTTTTTACCGATGGAATTTATATTATTTGTAATTTGCAATGCAATGAATATATTAATGTACATAGTATAGTATAAATAATATGGTAACATTTATTCATGCATGAAATATGTTCTTGTATTTTCTTAACGAGTTACTTGCAATAAAATGTAAATTATAATAAAAAAATCTGATAACTGAACAGCATTATTACATTAGATTACAGAATTTCGTTTGAGGTACTACGTATTGGAATGAAAGGACAGAATGTGCAAGGTTATCTGAATAATTTGAAAGGTATTGTAATAACGTAAAATGTAACCCTTGCGACATGATTTTTTGCTATTATCAGTATTTAAATTTATATCAATAATTTCGATTAAATGCTATACAGTTAACAACATGGAATTGTTAAAAAGTAATAAAGTCTATGTTCAACTTTTCTCTAGACAGATAATACCTTGTATCCCAGTTCACTCAGATATAGCAATTACTGATTGAAATGTTTTATGTCTTTTATTGATTCGGACACGAAGAATCACTGAATATTATTATATAATCTATCTTCCACCAAGATTAGCCGAACAGAAGGTTACATTCACCCTTGCAACATTTTAAGCCCATTACTTTATACTATACTTTATTTTAAATAAACAAATAAAATCATGGTTTCTATCCCATACAAATTTCTAAAGAACGTACAGTAATTATGAGTACTTATAATTTAAAAAATCTTACTGAGTTATGAGTCTCTGCAAAATGGAAGAATGTAAATGTTGGACATAGAAATCCTGTTTCGATCCTCTTGAGCCATAAACCATGTGAATGCCGAAAGAGCGGAAACTCGCTATCACGAAGGGGTTCTGGCGGCGCTGCCGCCAGCGCCATCTAGTTTTTTGAAATTTTCTGTATTTTCTCTGGCGGGAAATAGCCCTTGAATGAAAGCAAATATTTAAACACTAATATCTCGCTTATTTCTTGATCAATTTAGATGCAGTTTGTTCCAGCGTCTTCCTTACAGTCTAAACTATCGGTCTACTAATGGAGAATACTGAAACTCTACTCACTCGCTTGCTGTAAGTAAGTAGGTGACTCCGAAAAATAAAATTGTTTTCTGAGAGGGTTAGAACTTTGTGGTGTATACAATTTGAAAGGGCATGGAAAACTAGGCCAATTAAAACAAACATCATCTCTCTAACACCTGTATAAGACGAGAAAAACAAAAATAAAATTTTTCCAGTTTCGGGAAATGCGTTCCGATAGATGGCGCTGACAGCAGTGTCTCCAGAACCCCTTGAAAATAGCGAGTTTCCGCACTTTCAGCGCGCGCATGCTTTATGGTTTAACTTTAAAATTTATCGAATATGTTTTCCTATTTTTCTCAGTTTGCATAGGTCCTAGAAAGATAATCTTTTTTCAAATTAATGCAGTTTTTCACGCCCTTTCAGATTGTATATGCCACAAAGTTCCAGTCTTCTAAAAAAAAAATTTTATTTTTCGTTGTCATTTACTTACAGCAAGCGAACGAGTAGGGTCTCGGTATTTTCCATTAGTAGACCGATAGTTTAGACTCTAAGGAAGACGCTGGAACAAACTGCATCTAAATTGATCAATAAATAAGCGAGATATTAGTGTTTAAATATTTGTCTTTCAGTCAAGGGTTATTTCCCGCCAGAGAAAATACAGAATATACAGAAAATTTACAAAAACTAGATGGCGCTGGCGGCAGCGCCGCCAGAACCCTTTAACAATAGCGAGTTTCCGGTCTTTTGGCATTTATATGGTTTATGGCTCAAGAGGGTCGAAACTGGTCGAAACCAGGGGGTCCAAGCCTCCGTGTTAATTTTTCGGACACGATTTAGTTGAGGGGCATATTGTTGGTGTCGCTACTTTTGCGCGATTGTAGCGCCTCTTTTGACGATGTTATGAACAATGCATATACTAGGTGCGCGCGTGTTCACATGTACGCGACGCACACATGTATACTATGCTTGCACACAGTCAACTACCCACATGGACATGCCGGGACATTTCCTCCCTTACAATTAATACTTATTTTTATTTTTTTCCAAGGAAAAATAAGACAACAAAATTAAATTTATTAATTATAAATATTTATTTCGAAATTATATGTATTACCGTATAAAGGTTAAACAAATTAATATATATAACGCCTGCATAATATACATGTATAATATTCATATCGTCTATTGTAAAGTTATGACTATACTCCGGATGTTTATGCATTTATAACAAAATGAATACGGCTAAAATACACAAAACGAACATAGTATAAAAATATATTCGAAATATCCAAAGTATGGTATTCGTTGTAACATTTATCGAGTGCAACAAGTCCCTAAATAGGTTCTCTTGTCTTAACTGCATTTGTTGAATTTGAAATTTGCATAAACATCCGGAGTCTAGTTATGACAATATTAATTTTTATTCATATTACTGTATTAGATGGTGTAAGTTGCTACATCGTCTTCGATGAATTCTCTAACATGGTACATAACCTGTTATCTGAACACCTTGCAGCATCTAATATTCGGTTCTTATAAGTTAAGGTCCTTTTTTTCAATCTTCTTACTTCTGATGTCATGGAGCAGGATACCACACAGAAAGTTTCGAAGCACGTTATTATATAAAAGACACTTTAGTAGAAAATGCTACAAAATAATATATAAAAGCGTAATGCAGTCCAGTTGCAAAGACGTATACGACGTATAAAACAATATGGAAGCCCATCAGACACTCGGCATCTCAAATTCATTATAGATGGCACTGACGTTGCCGACACTACTGCCACCAACAATAGGCCCCTCAACTATTTCTTCAAACATTGTGACCCCTACTCCCATATAAGCTTGGTCCCCCTGGTCGAAACTGAAGTTCAATGCCTAATGTTCATATTCTTTCAACTTTCAGAGACTTATAACAATACTATTTACAAAATAATATAACAATATTCTAATAACACTTATAATTATTATATGCACCTTAGAAATATGTAGGAAATATGAAATTTAATAAATTTTTTATTTACTATTTATGTTATACAACATAGATATTTATTATTCAATGTTCATAAAATAAAATTGTGTGTTTCTAAGACTATAATTTATTTATTTAGTGGATAACAGCGTAAAGTTATTATATTTTCCTGCCTCCTACTCGATATGTATTATCATTCTAATGTTTAGCAAATACTCAACGTATCGTAAATTTGCGGGAATTATAATTTCTTTTAACAGCGTAATTGTAATTACACAACTGAGAGTAATAAGAAGAATATATTTAATTTTTTAGCAAAAGTAAGAATTTATGCCTTCGTACAAGTTATTATTAAATTATCAATTAAAATCAAATAGCAAAAATAGTATATATTTCGATTTTAGCAGTTGAGGAATAAATACAATAAGAAATTGTTTGTTGTAATGGAAATAAGGGTTTTGAATTCCAGCGTTTATTAAAGGAATAGTTAATTATTGAATAAATAGTTGGAACATTATTTTCATTATTTTATACGTTGAGTATCTTTTTCACAATGACGGGAAACGATTTTTAACGACAGCTTATCAAGGAGACTCTTGAATAAAACATAAAAATCTAACGATAGCCGGAGGCAACAGTGTGAAAGTGTCACATTAAACTGTGCAAAGAAACTTGACGAAAACATTAGGAAAGATTCTCGTGTGTATTAAACCCTTAAAGGACAGAGGTCAAGGCAAAATTCCGCAACTGAAGATTTCAACCAAGAAATCATACATTATTCGTGAAACTATTATGAGCAGTATACAGGTTGTCAGTTTTAGTATCCGATTTTTGAAACTTGTATTTTATATGAATAAAGGATAGTTCGTAATTAAAAATAATTTAGTTTAAAAAAAGACAATATTTTAGGTGATATTGCAATAATACAAATATTCGTAGTCATTTCAGAGGACTGATCTTTTCCATCATATGTTAGACACATGACTAACCCTTGTTTGTGGTATGTTATTAGGAAAAATGTCACGGAGAGGGAGAAACAGAATTATTCAATCAAAATATATTGGATATGTTGACTTTACCACGAAACGAAGGATTATTGATCAGGCCTTTGAAGACCAGTGACTATGATAAGGGCAAGTGAATGGAAAATACATCTCTTGTTATTCAAAATTTGACTTTGTGTTATTCCATTGTTGCGTTGACTTTTTAGGATTTATTCAACTCTTGAATCAATTGACTGATGTTGGAAATATTAATAGAGAACAGTTCTTAAGTAAGTTACCTCAATTCTTTCATGTTATAACATATTAAAATCAATACGGTAAGATGTAATGATCTGTTACATTCATTTTTTTCTAATATATAGATAGATTTTATAAAATGAAAAATGCTGGTGACTATTTTGTCATTGTCATTGAGGATTTAAATACAGAAAAAATAATAGCCTGTTCCACATTAGTAACAGAACAAAAATTCATCCACAACTGTGCATTGGTATGCTTATTTTTTATTTTCCTTTTCTTAAGAGCAGCTTTTAATGCATTGAATTTTCTGTAATATATTGATTTTTCTACATAGATCAGTAACTTGCACAAAATAATTTGTTAAAAGCTGCATTAAATAATTTAGGAAAGCATTAAAAAACAACATAAAATAAAATTTTGTTACAGCGGGGACGTCTTGAAGATGTGGTAGTGAACAGTAATTATAGGGGTAAGCACCTGGGAAAATTAATAGTGAAAGTCATATTGCAACTTGCTCGCTATTTGCGTTGTTATAAATTGTCATTGGAATGTAAAGATCGTCTTATACCATTCTATGAGAGTCTAGGTTTCAAACAGGAGCCTAATAATTCGAATTTTCTCAATATAAGATTCTTCAATGAAAATACCGCAGAACAATCGCACTTATGATAGCAATAAGCGCGATTGTTACATTGTAAAAAAGGTATTTGGGGAATCTTATACGAGATTCATCATTTACCTTCGCGAAAAGTATTCCTATCAGTGTTAACAGTATAATTATAAGCTGAGAAAAACGAAAGGTTTTCTATTTTGCTTTATGCATGCTTGAATAAAATGGTTTAGCTATGCAAGAAAATGTTTGTATTTATTTGTTAAAAACATCAACGTTGTGATCCTTCTTTTGGTGATTGTAAATATCGTAATACATCATAGAAATACGTCTCAGAAAATGCGCAGGCTGTAGAGGTAATTATACATGCTTACATTTTATCGAACATATGTATATTTTTTTAAGAATTTATAATGTAATAAACAACGTTGAAAGAACAATTTCAAATCAATCTTCAACTTGCATGAAACCCAATTCATTAATAGAGAAAATAAACTTTGATCCATAATATTTAATTCCTCCTTTAATGAGTGAGTGTTGATTTTTATATTCCGGCACAATTAATTACGCTAGCTTTTGTAATAATAAAGTTCTCGACTTTACTGCCCTTTTTGCTTCCATTTGCCTTTGTCTAGCCAATTTCCGTTCCTCCCTTTTCCGTCTTGCTTCCTCGAATTTATTACTTCCACTCAATACACTCGTACTGTCTGCAGCATTTCCTGATCAAAGAGAGGCGAAATGTATACAATACAATAATCAATCTTATAAATCAATTAATACTTCCTAATAATCTTACCCTGATCCAACGGCGGAATATCTTCGAGAGGTTGAAACTCCGAATCTTCCCAACCAACTTCAGAAGGTTCATTTTTCTCGTCTATTCCCTGCGCTGCTTCTTCTTCCTAATGAACAATAATTCAAAGAAAATGATAAGACTATATTTAAATGAAATTATAATGACACAAACACAATAATTAACATGTATAACGGAATGTCCAGTATGAGGATAAAAATAAGACAAACCGGTTCTTCTTCAAGACTTGTCCACTGATCGTTCGGTTTAGGAGAATGCGAGGAAGGTGATACATTGCTAGTCCCATCTGCAGAGGTTGCAGCAATAGTAGGCTGCTGTTCCATGTCACCCCAATTATCAGCTTCCCAACAATCCCAATCGCAATCCGAGTTTGTATTTCCAGTATTCTGTAAATCATGGTCGTGATCATGATCCAAAGAGGTCATACTTGCAGCACTACTAGTCGTAGTAGTTGTACTCGTGCTACTCTGTGAACTGCTGGCTTGTTCTGTTAGAAATTATATACTTAGTTAAATAGATTGCCATGTATTATTTACATGTAACATTTGAAACCTGTACGAACCTAAGGACGCAGGTTTATTCAATGGAATTCTTGAAATATTATGATTCGACGATTTAGGTGTATCTGACTGACTACGATAAAATTTAGCAGTTACTGTTGTAAATGCCCATCCTGCCCATGTTGCTGCTGCGTTACTAAGACTGGGTGTAGATGTATTTACGTCTGCCTCTGTAATAAAACATTATCTCAATTATAAAATGTTTTTTTTTTAATGCTTCTTTAACATTATACTTTTGATATTGCACAATTACCCATTGATTCACGGAGTCCAGGATCCTCCGATACTCTTTCGAGTTTAGACAGAAATCCGCGTATAGTTCGAAACGCGTTATCTCTCACTCCTTTATCCATGTCTGTAGTAAGAGGGCACAAAGCTGGTAAAATACGATTTGCTACTTCTCGTAGAAGAAAGTATTGTTGTGTCGCTGCTAATGCCAGAATACTTGCAGTTCTAGCTGGTGGAAAAGTATCTCGTGTACCGCGAATAAATGCACCAATTAGTACCTACAATCACGAAATATCATATACTATAAGTCCTAACGAAATGTGTTCGCACAAATTGTTATTTAATTATTTTATACACATTACTTTTTGTCGAATTTGAGGATGAAGGTGTTGAGCAATTTTTCCTAGACAGATTGTAGTGTTAGTGCGAATCCCGCCTTGTTCGTCCTTAGATTGTAGTTTGGCAAAATACCTTAACGTCTCGACATTAAGATTGTTATAATCTAATTTTGGTGCTAAATGCACGACTGATTGTATTGTTTGTTCCCTGATTGCTGGGTTCGTGTCTAGAAAGCCTCTTGCTACCTGAAATTATTTTGAATAGCAACAATTTCTCGTTGAATACTCAACATTTAATATAAAGATTACTTATGATAGTTATACCTGTGGAAAGATAGCTTCGTTAACAGTTGCTGGCTGCAAATGATCTACAAATCGATCTAATTGTTGCAATAATCTTAATCTTGTTGCTCTATCATTCGATGCAAATAATTTCACAACGCACGGTACAACTCTTTGCTGATATTCTACATCGGGTAATTGGCACCCAAGCTGTAAGAGAGGAGGTAATACTGCACTTCCGGCATCACCGAATTCAAAAGCGGCCAGTAATTGTGGCAATATTTTATATCTCCCGATACCATCCGGAAATGAGTCTAACCGACCAGCAAGTTGCGAAAAGAATCGACCTTTCTCTGTCCGTTCTTTCATCTGAATCTCTTCTAAGAATAAAAGTGCATCTATAAGTTCATTTTTAAAAAATCCTCCATTACTGCGACAACGAGCTATCATATCAGCAGGATTTGGTCTTCCTTCGGCGTTACCGCTAATCAGTTCTTGATATACAGTCTGTAATTGTTTCGGTACCTTCAACAATAAAACAGTTTTTATATTTAATCGATTTATATTTAACAGCTTCCAGATTAATTATAATTTTCATGTCCTAAATAGTGATGGACATACTTTGTCACTAATCTTAAGTTGTGAAGCAGAACTGAGCGAACCATTGTATGCTTCCCAGATCAAGCAGCCAAGTCCCCACATGTCAACTGAGCTGTTTTTATTTATTCATCAGTTTCATAAGACTAACAATAAACCTAGATATTTACACATAGAAAAAGCTGGTATTGCGACAAAAATATTGGAATATATAATCTTGCAAAACGTAATTATTAATAGAACATAATAAAATCAAGCTACTATCCTTTATATAAGATATTATCATAATTATATGAGCACAAATAAATTGGTTTATTTTACAAAAATGCTCAAAACAAGTGTAACTGTTACAGGAGATTAAATAAATATTACATACACAAGGAAAAAGAAGTATACAATCTTGAAAAAATAAAGGGAGCTACTATAAAATATTCTATATGTAAGAACAATTTTTTTACCATTTAGTAGCTGGTTTTACATTTTCTTTAGCTTCTGGTGGATGATATGCTTGAAATGTTGACGGTAACACATTATAAACTGCATCTACCATTGTCATATATTCTACTCCACCGAGCTTCCATTCTCCACTTTCCTCATTGACAAACACTGTCCAAAGGTTGACATTATTATGTCTCAAGTTACCATCGTTATTTAAGAAATTCAGTGCCCTCTAATAAAACATATGCATATACTACAATTGGTACTAAACGATGCAGAACATTAATTACCTCTTCAGATACATACTGTAATTTGAAATATTCCCCAGGAAAAGTACAATTCCCTCTTAGGACCACTATCAATATCAGACTTTCGGGATAGACGATTTTGCAATGGTTCCACACGTTCAGTTGCTAAGTAAACTACTTTATCAGTCTGAAATCACAAGTTACACATTAAATTCATACTTCCTATAAATTTCTAAGGAAAGTTTATAATACATCGTTATTCTACCTCCAAGCTGTCCAGATATGCAAGTATACTTGGATGTCTAAGAGTTTTCAACCTCTTCACGGCTGAACGTGCTATGTCCAAAAGTTGCTCTCCTCCAGGTTTAAGTTCAAAGACAAACACAGACACATCTTCCCCTCCGGTAGAACCCTTTATTAATATATCACGTGTAATTAAAATAGCAGTTCATTAAATGACATTTACAAATTAAGCAAGATCAGAAAATAAAAATTCGAAAAACATTGTCTTTAAAAGCTTTGCCGCGTCAGGTTATACTACCTTCCTTTTCGCTTTATGCAAAGTCCAGATACTCTTGTCATCTAAGCCGGGTACAGGTTCACCGATCTCGTAGGGAAAATCTTTGATAGGGTCTCTCGAAAAGAAGGACCACATTGTTGTTTTTAATACGTTATCTCAACATGAATCAGGCTCATACTTCGATTTAATACGAGTTTATGATGTCATTGACAGCTACGCATCAACCTACATTTGAGCGCGCTGGTGCCTGGTGACGATACGATTAAGTTGCTTCGGGTATATGCCGTATATGCTATGTATATTCGATGCATTTCATTGTATGTGATTCTTTCAAGTATATGTATTTCATGTTAAATACACGATCCTTATGTATTATTCGATGAAAAATTTCCACGAATTTTTATCACAAATTTATCTGTCATTTTACATAGCAATATTAAAGTAATATACGTTTATAAACCATGAACGAGAGTGGTCCATCAATGGTAACAACTTACACTTTCAAAGATGGTAAAGAATACATTGTGAAAATGAAAGTCACTGCCTTTAAGGGATGTCAACGTAATCTGGAACTCACTGTTTCCGATAAATACACTGCTGAAAATTGGCAATCTTCTTACGATGCTGCATGTTCGTTTCTACTTTAATTTTACAGATTTTTAGACGATTAAACATACCTTTATTTTTGGTTATCTTCCCTTCTGATATGTATTTAATATTTCTATTTAATCATTACTGCAATTTTTGTTGGGAATTTCGAAGATATTGAAAACTTGACGTACAAAACCGGGAATTACAAGCATTTTGATATATTTGTGGCTATGCTGCAGTCTGGACTTTTAAAAGTAAGACTTGTAATTGAGTTTGTACATAAAACCTGATGTATTGTTAAGATAAATTATTCTAGACAAGCGAGTCTATTAGCTTGGATCTCCTCACTTTTGAAGATTTAGAATTATTACGTGCACGTACGCTTAAAAATAATTCTACTTCAAGTATGGGTAATACTCTAAATAATCGTCGATATCTTATTTTAACTTATACAGTAGAATTTGATCGGTAAGTATATATTATTGAAGTCTTACATCTTCTTGCATGTTATTGATATTCAATAAATTATGTTTCAACTGAGAATAATGTTAATAAAATGATATACTGGAAAATAAAAGTTTTTTTTTTATACCTAACAAAAGAAATTAAGCATAAGAAACTACAAAACCTGTATAGAAAGAATATCTGTAGAGATGAATCAAATATTTGCCAACATAACAACCTCCTTAAGAATCCATTATCCATTGCCGTTGGAGTATTGTGGCCTACCTGATCCGGTGATGCTGCAGACCATTATTAGAAGATTACAAGCTGAAATTGAAAAGTTACAATCTACAGAAGGAAATAAAAATCTACATAGACGAATTGAACAACTTACAATAGCAAATCAAAGGCTTATTCAAGAAAATCAAAGACTTTCAAGTGGAGGTAGAAGTACATGATTTGTTTCTTTGTATGTCCCAATTAGTGTGAGTATCTTTTATATGTAGGAAAAGGTTTGAAGCGTCTATTAGGATCAATAAAAACACTGGAAAATACAGTCACCAAAGAACGTGCATTCTTTCAAGCTCAAATTCAGAAGCTAAGATCTGAAAATGCATCATTAACGTTAAAATTGCGACAACTCACGGCATCCAGTGGTAGGAAGCCTGGAGACGGTAGTCCAACATTAAATCGACATATTCGTCCTGCTTCTGCACAAAGTTGTTATTCAAATCGAAGACAATGTAGAAGCCGGTCTCCTTCAGTTTCCAGTTATACTAGAACCCCTAGTTTATCACCAGGTACAGATCAAACTTATGGTCTGATTTTGACGTGCAATAAATTTTTATTAATGCAACCAAACTTATATTAATACACATCTAAAGAAACTGCACTTATATTATCAATTGCAGAAATTTTATTTATTCATAATTGTTGTTTATACGTTTTTTAAGTTTATCACAATGAATATAAATTATTATAGGCAGCTCATTGGAATCATTTAAAACTCGTCGATCTCCATCTAGAAATACAAAAATACGTAATATTGACGTAAAAGATTCAAGTTAGTATCAAACATGTATCATTGAATCAACAATGATATAATATTTACAAATTCATCAAATTTTTATTGTAGAAATCGATCTTGGAAATCTGGAGTCACGAATCCACACATTACAGAAAATGTTGAAAGATGGAATAAATTTAAATTAATAAAAAAGTAAAGTTAGAATTACGACACATATGCATGTACATTAATGAATTAATTTTAAATAAATATTACTTTTGCTAATTACTCTACCATGTACAATATGCAAAATTAAAAAAAAAATTAAACAAATGATTTATAGACGACTGTGGTGTGATTAACAAATTTTTTGCTTGCACATAAATTACTTCCATGTAAGATCGTGTTTTTAATAAAATTATTCGAAATAAACTTTCGTACTTTATGTGTTCCTCTGTAGCATGACATTAGAAAACGATCATAAAAATGAAAGCAACAGAGTAAAAATATTTACCCACAATCGTGTATCAAAAAGAACTGGATGTTTATAGTTGCATTTTTAATTATATAATCTTTTGCTATACAATATGTACTGTGGATAATAGTTGTTATGTACACTGCCACATGATAAATGTATTTGTTATTGGTTGCTTCCAATATGACTTATATTACATCTAAACTATTACTGTATCTAATAAAATTATAAAGTTTCAGTTAACTAAGCCTATCTGCTTTTACATTGTTTTCATAATACACTAGAGCACGTTCAATTAAGGATGAATTCTTTTTTTCTGTATTCTGTGCTTCCATTTTTTCTTTCTCATTCGTTTGATGAAGTCCATCTGAATTGTTTTTTTCTACTGTAGTATGCTTTATTGGAAATTTATGTTTTCCTAATTTTTCAAGAACATTTTGTAGATAAAGAATTTCTGCCTGCTGTTGAGATGTAATTTTATTTAAATTTTCAATATCATCTGTAAATTTCTGTAATTGTTGAAGACGAGCTTCTTCTTTCTTTGCTTCTTTTGCTACTTGACGATTGTATTCCAATATTACACATCCACCAGCAACACTGAATATAATAACTTCTCCTATCAAACTGGCTCCCAATTCTATTGCCATAGCTTCATTGAGTTTTGCTACTTTTGTAGGTTTACCAAGATTCATTATATACATCTTGGCTTTCACTTCTGCCCAGTGATAAACTATACATGGAAAAGTTACATATAAATATATTTAATCACTTAAAATAATATCCATCTATTAAAGTGATATCACATTCTTTTATACTTTCCACTTACTTTTTATAATAATAAAACAATGAATTACTTACACTGTGCAGGAGGTATAATGAAGTAAGTTCTAAAAACAGGGTGATTTTTTGCTTGAGTAACAAGGAACTTTGCTAAAGGCTTGCTAATTTGTTTAACAAACAATACTCCCAATTTGAGAGCTGGAAAAACTCCCACAGCCATATTTTCCTTGGTATTTCTTTCACGAGACTTTTACAATTCTCTGTCACATTTAAAACCTATAAATCATGTTCAAAATATAAAACATTTTATGTTTCAAGCATATGACAATTATTGACAAGATACTTTCATATCTATCATATTCATCTATTATATTATTTTCCAGTCTTCCTGTCGATGATAAGTATTAATAAAAGAAATCGTGTCAAGACAAACGGACATGTCATTTCGAAAAAAATTGGAATTTTATAATACAACTTAAAATCGTTACCTCATCTCCGAAATTACTTCAGAGTATAGCAGACAGCCGTACAGTTGTGGTTGAATGAATGTGTAACCACACGAACGGCATGTTCATATTACTGAATATTTAATGAACAGAATAAAAGCTTAATTTTAAACACATTCATTTACGTTTGCTTATATAAATTTCAATGTTCATTAATGTAATGCAAGGCTACGAACTTTTGACTGTACAATCATGTGTCAGTAGTAGCCAACTTCTCACATGTTCTGTAAACTGTTCCTTGAAGTTCCGTCAGGAGGGGAGAACTATATATGTATAAATAAAGTATAATTTGATGTTGACGTTTGAAGTGACTATTTTTTCCTTCATCATAATTATAGCAATTTTTTAACATTATGAAAAAACGTGTTACATATTTCATATTAACTATTTAACTATAGGATCGTTGTACTTTACAAACCAACGTATAACACGTATAGATATTACATCGTTATTTTTATCTTCGTGAAACAGCTCAACTACAATCAACGACAATATGATTTGCTGTTATCAGATCATGATATGCTTAACAGAAGAATACCTGAGCGTGTTTAATTATGGTTGTAATAAGGAATTGATCACAAAAATTTACTCTATTAAGAGTCAATTGTAAACTTCAAAAAGCAAAGATTTAAAAAATCTTTTTATGATTAATTACTTGAAAGTATATTTATCAATTCAGATAAAATGGATTATAAAAGGTTTAATATAATGGATAATAATTCTGTGTTTACAACATGGGGAATATTGATGCATTTGATACTGTTATGGGGTATTCTCGATGTGAATTTTCATTCTCCAATTATACAAGGACTACCGAGTGTACCTGCATGGAAGGATGCTCCAGCAAAAAGATTGGTTTTATTTGTAGCAGATGGTTTAAGATTTAGAACCTTCATTGAAGCACCACCAAAATATCTAAAGTAATAAATTAATAATAATAATGTATATGTTGTGAAGCAGATTTAAAGCTATATAATTCAGTTAATTTGTAATGTTTGAAATAACATATTTTTAATTGTAGCCATGTAATGAAGAGCAAAGGTACATGGGGTGTATCACATACTCGAATGCCTACTGAATCCAGACCTGGAATTATTGCAATTTGTGCTGGACTTTATGAAGATCCCAGTGCTATATTTAAGGGATGGAAAGAAAATCCTGTTGATTTTGATTCTGTTTTCAATCAAAGCCGTTCTACATGGGCATGGGGTAGTCCAGATATTATTCCCATTTTTACAAAAGGTATTTAAAAAAGTTAGAACATATTAACTCCATATGCACTCTTACAATGAATAGTTATAATTGCTAATACAAACATATTGGAAACAGGTGCAAAAGGACATATAATCGGTGATAGTTACCCTCATGAGTGGGAAGAATTTGACGTGGTTCAAGGTCAAATTTGGCGCTTAGATTCATGGGTATTTGATAAATACTTGAACTGGCTTAGAGAAGAGGCATATAAAGTAAAAGATTTGGATGGCATTATTTTTTTTCTTCATCTTCTGGGATGTGATACAACAGGACACACAGCAAAACCTTATTCCAGGTGATTAAAGATTGTTAGTTAATAGTATTAAAAGAAATTGAATTGTATAATCAATTGAGATATGGTTTCATTAGCTCAAAATTACGTTTGAATGCAGAGAATACATTGAAAACATGAACTATGTCGATCGAAAAATAGAAGAAATTGTACAGATGACAGAGAACTTTTTCGGGGATAATAGCACAGCATACATATTTACTGCTGATCATGGAATGACTGATTGGGGTTCACATGGTAGCGGCTCTACGGACGAAACAGAAACGCCATTAATTGCTTGGGGCGCAGGAATTAACTTGCTACATTCTAGAGAAGATGTAGAACAAGTAGATATCACACCCTTGATATCTTCTTTGATTGGAATTCCTATGCCCAGTAATAATGAAGTAAGTAAAAAAATTTCGAAATCACGAGTATATTTAATATTTAATAATTCTCGGACATTTTAGGGTATTCTACCATGGAAATACTTAAATCCCATTTATCATAAATATAAAAGTGGTGCACTATTAAATAATTTAAAACAATTAACGTATCAAGTAAAGGCTAATCGTGCAATAAACTGCAAGGAGATAAGCAGATGTGTCGATTGGAGAGAGATAGAATTGGATAAAAAAATTGAAGAACTAAATTATTATCTTGCGACAGAGAATACGAGTAACAGAGACAATGAGACGATCGATGCGCTAAAATTAGCTAAAGAAGCTTTAATGTATTTTAGGCAGTATTCCAGATTTAATTTCTTAATATATCTGTCCATAATGTGGCTAGGATGGATAATGCTGTTATTGTTTAAAATAGCTGGAGTTAACAAACCTGTTAAGTTTTCGACATTACTGATGATAGATGCTGGATTCGGAACATTGTTGATAATAATGCTTATCAAATACAAAGGTAACAATTTCATTTTTTGTAAAGTGAAAGATAATTTGTATTCATTTATTAATATCCTGCTTTCTTTTTTAGTTTTGGATAATAATAATTGGAGAGTATTATGGTATGCATTGTTAGCCATAATTTCTTCATGGTTGGCTATTCGAAATACAGTTATGTATTCATTGAAACTGATAATACAGAGAAGCAAAAACACCTCGATGGAAGTTATAGGAACCATTTTTTTACTAGCAACAATGTTTTCCGGATTAACGTATCGATCTGCTCTCAGTGTAGGAATGCTATCTACTGCTTTGATACAGAAAATCTTATTAAAAAGCACGAAGCATCTTCTGTTTTTAACCACTATTACTTTAAGCATTTTTCCATTATTACCTGTTGTAGAACCACATCCACGACTCTACATCGTGTAAGTTTAAACGTTACATATATCTATAAAACATTTAATTTTACAGAATATTTTACTTTTTCAGACTCCTTAGTATGTGTGCGATGACGGCAGTAGTT
Organism: Cerceris rybyensis; assembly: GCA_910591515.1. NCBI lineage: Eukaryota > Metazoa > Arthropoda > Insecta > Hymenoptera > Crabronidae > Cerceris > Cerceris rybyensis. The sequence continues at coordinate 1,508,366 of OU342797.1, forward strand.
CTCTTAAAAGTTCAGTCCAAATATTGGAAGGCAATTGAAATAACTCGATTAACAATTACTGGATTAATATATATAGGAATTATAGATGGGCGAAATTGGATTTCATGGGCAATTTTAGTGACAACACCCTTATGCATTTGTTTATATCCTACAAACACAAAAGACAGAATGTTTGGAATTATGTTTGGCTTCTTTTGTCCCCTTGTTTTATTGTCAGCGTCTTACGAACCTCTCTTCTTTATAAATCTCGCGTTGCATTTATTTTGTTGGCCACAGTCTGATGTATTTAATCTTCAACATTCTGCAAAGAAACTTCTAACCACGGAAGAACTATATAAAGCAGCAGTTTTTGTATCCTTTACCACCGATAAAATTTTGAAAACTATGTTTGGACTTGTTTTAATGGACATTGAAAGAACGATTTTATCCTTAACTATTTCTTTTGCAGATGTCATATACTTTATTGGCATTCTTCGGAACTGGTAACATGGCAAGTATCAGTTCCTTTGATCCCTCTTGGACTCGTCATTTTGTAACAATATTCTCACCATTCACAATGTTCTCATTGATACTCGTGAAAATTGGTATCCCTTTGATTTTAATTGGGTGTATAAGTCATGTATGTTTATCTCCAACAGTATTTTCAGCAGTTCTCTTATTAGGAGACTGTTTATCGTTGCCATTAATGTACTCTGTTACTCCACACGGAAGCTGGTTAGATATTGGCAGTGCCATTAGTAGATTTACCATTGCAATTACGCTTCCGTGTTTTGTGCAACTTTTACATTACATTTCATATCCTCTTATGATGTTTGATCTAACGAAATTTCACTTTTATACTACCTCAGACAAGAAACATATTGTATAAAAACGATAATAAAATTGCGAATTTTAAACTTTCCATTATATTGTTGACTTCACTCTCAATACCAGCTATTAAACGAGTGAGAAAATGCATTCTCATGCCGATATAATATATTTATAAGTGTTTGTGCATAATATAAAACTATAAATGTATTTGACTATTTTACAAGTTAATATTATTATCGAAAAAAACGCAAAAATATTTTCTACAAGCACTATCATTGGGTCGTATATTATTGATAATAAATTTGTACTTAAAATTCTTTTTATATTGTTTGCATAACAATGTTCGGTTACTGTATATGTGCAGTCGCAAAACAAAGTATTCCGAATTACGGTAGTACATTATACTGTCATCGTATCAGAAATATGCTCAAATGCACAATATTACTTTTGTAATGTACTGAAAGAAATAATTAGCAGTATTTATAATACATATGTTGAAGTTCAATATTGCATTTAAAATTTGAATTCCTTGTACTTCTTCGAAGCTTTTGTGTCCTGTGTCTGTTGGCGTTTACGTTTACTCTGTAATAATAAGTAAAACAGTTTAATACATTTGTTGCATTAATATTCAGTTTATACACATACATACCTTTTGCCGTTGTACATGATCCTGAAGCATGTCCGACAAGTCTTCCCTTCTCAAATGAGCTTGCCGCGATCGCATAGTTTCTTCGTATCGCGATGCCATTGCTTCTGAATCCAAATCCAGCTCACTCGGATCTAATGCTAGTTCAACAGCTCCGTCTTTCTCTGTTCTTCCATCCGATGTTGTTCCACTTACACCACGACGTGCAGCAATAACCGATGGTGGTGCTTGACCTCCTGCTGCACCAGTCATATCATATACATGCGTACTGCCCATCATGCTAGCCCCAAAACCTTCTGTTCTTCGTTCTTGTAAAACTGTATATAGAGCCGGTGTGTCTCCTCCTTCCATTTCACTTTCAATTTTCTTTTTCCTTAGTTCTATCGTTTCTGGTGTCTCTAAACCAGCAGGTATAGATGTGATTCCGCTCGGTGTTATTAAGCCTTCCGCACCGGGTGTAACCAAGCCGCTTGCATCTCCATCGGCATCCTTTCCATCTCCTTCACCTTCTCCACCTTCCTCTGCATCTTCGTCCTCGTCTTCTTCTCCTGATGATTCGGATTCAGGTTCACCCCACATACCTCTGTCTATCTCTTCATCCATGGCATCTCCACCGGGAGTGCGAGATATACCAAAGACATCACCATATAAGGGTCTTCCTGTTTCATCTACGGGTGGTTTACCCCAACCACCAGCGTGGTAGCCAAATGCACATCCTTCTGGAATCGGAGCATTTAAGCCAGGTATTTTTAAATTAGGATAACTTGGAGGTGGGCCATATCGCTGCATAGCAATTAACCATGGTGGAGGTACTTTATGGCAATTAGGTCCAACAGGCATACCAAGTGCAGTGCGTAGCTCGTCGGACAATTCACCCGGCTTTTTTTCTTTTAATCTGGTTTCAAATTCTTTACCCTCATAATAAAGATCGCCATGAATAGTCATACGGGGTTTAGTTTGCCATTTAAAAAATGCATCGTGCAATTTTTGGTAATCGATATCTATCTTGCCCAATTTTGGCCTCGCTCTTTCTCGCATTTTTGCTTTAAGTGTACGCGTATCGTCGCGTTCCTGAAGGCTTGCTCTCATTTCTGTAATCCCTGTGCGTTTTATGAAGTCTGGCAAGTCGAAAGGAGGCTTCTCTATTCCACGTTTACCCTGCAAGTATTTCCTTTTGAAGCACCAATGCCTCGGTACCGGTACTGTATTGCGATGTGCCTTTAATTGTACAAGTAATTTTGGATCTCTAGCAGTAACATCATGCATTTCTACAACATCGGGACGTCCTACAAGCTGTTTTAATTCCGCAACGCTTAAACGTGTTAATCGTTTTAACTTTCTTTTTGACAATCGTGGTGCACCATTTTCACCAGTTCCTTGTTGCTGTTGCTGTTGATTTACATCATCATCGAAATCATCTAGCGGTGGAATTTTACTAGGTACTGTTCCAGTTGTCTGCATACTTGTTACCGGTGGATACTGGCCAATTGGTTCTCCTTTATCTGCTTCATTAAGTTTTGGTTCAGGTTCGGTTAGTTTAAATGCTTCAAAAATTCTTGCAAACTGTCGATACATTGGTTCCAAGTCATTTATACTTGGAATTTCTTGAATATACTCAATTTCAGGCAAATCTTCTTTAGGTTTTGCATTTTCCGTATTATCCTTCTTATTTTCCATCTCCTTTTCCATATTATGCTTCTTCCTCTTTTTCTTTTTCTTCTTTTTTATTTTGCTTCCTTTTGTTTCTGTTTTTTCTATCGCTGTTTCAGGTTCAGGTATAACATCGTCTATTTGAGGTACATCATCGACAGAGTCATGATTAGGTGATTTACCAATGGAAACAATATCATTCGGATCACCCCCAACTTCTTTGGCCCTTTCTGTTTTAAAAGCAAGTGCCTGCTCCAAAGCTGCTGGCAATTTTACAGAATCGCCGTCCCCTTCTTGTGTTCCATCTTCAGAAGGAACTTGATTTTGTAACTCGCTTGGAGGAGCTACTTTTAAACTCAATAAACTAGGTAAAGCTTTAGGAGGCTCCATTCCCGGTGGTACATGATTACTATTCACTGGCATAGTCATCATAGGTGGCATTGGATGGCTCATTTGTTGAGGCTCCATTCTGAGAGACTGCGAAAAACCCTGATTTTTAAGTTTTATTAAAACAATTAATTACAGTCTGTGATGAAATAGTGCTTAAAATTATAAGGCAATAAAGTAGAGTTAAAATTTATGAAATACTTATATAAATCAACGATGAGCTGTGACGATAACAATTGTGACATACAAGAGGTTCATTCTTATTTCTTCAAGTAAATAGATGTGTATATACACTATAACTAACCTCATTTCCTGGTATGCCGTCCATATTATTTTCTACACTGTCTGTACATGAATGTGTAATATATATTTCTTTAATGATAAGGATTAAATATTATTACGTTCGAATGATTAATTTTTTTCAGAAAACACAGGTATCCAAACAAACACTCTATATGCATTTATTAGGTTTAACACAAGCGTTCAGGGTAAGCATACTCTAAGATAGGCATAGAAGAAGTATAACATAGAGTGCATTTCTGCTAGCGAGAAAAAGTCCTATCGATAACTTCAGTAATCGATAGGTGTAGTGTCGAGGTATAGTATCGATTAATCGAAATTCTTAGAGATGGCGCGAAATACAATGTATTTTCAAATAGTTTGAATTTTAAGCAATCCCAAATATTACTTGATGAAACACAAAATTTAAGATTATTTAAGATATTTCTTTGTCAATGGATAAGTGTACTTTTGTTATAATCTTCTCTACTGATTTACTTAAAAGACCTAATATACATTGCTTTGCAAATTATTAAATGTAATGTACAATATTTAAAACTTACAAAAATAGACAATAAACATTAGCCATGTAAATCAACTGGAAAATAAATGGAGGCAGAACAAGAAGGAATAAGGACTAGTGTGTTATTTCTTCCACTTATGCTTATGTTTATTTATTAATTGTTGCGACGGAAGTCATCAAACTTGAAAATTTAATAAAAATATTCACAATGAGCATTCTTTCTTTCTTCCTTTCTCCCGTACGTTCTTATCCTTTCTCTCTCTCTCTCGCATTCGTCTTTGTCACGCGCACGGCCTTAAAACATTTTTCGTGAGCTGACGCGCGCGTGTTTATGGGCCAATTTAACCGACACGTTAGAAATTCGTGTCCACCACATGTTGGACACTTATGTTGCCTGGCTATGCAAGTATGAATGTGTGGTATGATGTATATGTACATTCAATTATTAATAATTATTATTAATAACAACAATAATTAATTAATACGAATAGAAAATCATGTTTCACGGTGAATGACTTGATTCCTTGTTTCCTTCCATTTTGAAGTTCGATGAACATTCAGTTCCAGAGCAGCCGTTCCATCGTTCTTACGCGTGAAGTTTTGTTTTCAGCGATGTCAGTGCAACAATGCAAATTCGGTTAAGCGAGGCCTTCGGTTTTCGGCGACTTAAACTGTATCGAAAAATTATTTGAAAAAATTCCGAACAGCGGTTAGTCCTTGCTCAACGTCAGAGCTGCCAATGACAATGCATAAAAGCTGGGGGTATCTTCACTGTGATCACTCTGGTATTAAAATTACAATAACAGCACGATTCCCTTGGGGCATCCTGACGCCTATCAGTTTGCCTAATTGATTGTATTATGAATTCAGTCGAGGATGACGACCATGTCATCACCGCGTACTGCTCTCTGTGGATGAGGAGGATGTGAAGGGGTCGACAATCTGCGCCAAGGTTTACGCGCGGCTCTTCGGAGTTCCACGAATGAGAGGGTTCTTCTGAATTTTCTATAAATGAAAAATAATACATATGTACACGTGCAATCCATATTTTATAGATACTATATCATAAACGATTACAACTACTAACTTGGCCTGTTTCGAAGCATGATAATAAACATCATCGGGCGCGTCCATCCATGAAATGACTTGTTTGCGTGCATTACTTCTTGACAATGGTGGACCATGAGGTAAAGTATGTGGATGAGCAGCCCTACCATTAAGAGGTGGTGCAAGAGGAAGAACAGCGGGTGTTGTGTGTTCCAATGTGTGCTTCGAATGTAGCTGCTGAGAATGATGGGCCCTTTTTGCAGGTGGTCCACCAGGGAGCCCTGCACTTAGGGCAATACCTGATAGAAATAAGAAAAATAACGATTATTAACACTTTTTTTTTGAAAACATTAGTTTTACATCGACTCAGAATACTGCATATGTTTTGTCCCTTCTATATACTAAGCTTTTACCTTCATCCCAATCCACATCAGAGTAGAAGCCAATAAACAGAGACAAGATTCAGTACTAGGTTTTAGGACATTAGAGCGAAGTTTAATTGATGTACGTTTTTAAAATTTACCATCTGATCCATTGATCTCATCAAATGGAGGCCTTGTGCGTTTCAGTATTGTTTGTTGCGCCTGTATGGCAGGTTGCGGCTGTGGCGGAGTTAGCGTAAGTCTGTCTACCTCTGGTTTGTTTGGTACTCTTTCGTACAAGAGGCTACCGTCTATAGTAACACAAATTGCAAGAGTATCATAGATATGCATCATATCTGTTATACGTCATTCTGGATAAGAAAAATGATAAATAAATACCAGGTGCCTTAGGTGGTCTAGGGAAAGAAACTCTGTCAGGTTGTTTTCGTTGTGCCGGTGCCGTAAGTGCCAACCAATCCCAATCACCAGGTTGTCGTGGAGCAGGATGATCGCCTAAACGTGTCGCTATATCGGTCACGCGAGGACGAGGTCTAGGTGCTACTGCGCGTGCTAAAATGCGTAATTCCGCAGGGCTTTTCGATGTCAATTGAGGAGAAGCACAAAGATGTCGTAATGGCGTTGCATTCACAGGTTGATGTGGAGCCCGCGCTGCATGACGTGTACGTAATTGTGCCGCGCATAGTCGTCGTGCAGCTCGTGCTAATGCTGAAGTGCGTAAGTAAAATGCAGATCGAGTTTTCATGACTGGTCTAGGTGATCCGCCACCTCCTCCTCCGCTTGCTCCACTTCCACGTAAGTCAACACCATGGGCACTGGCATAATGGCGACTAAGATGAGCTTTAAGTTTGAATTCTTTACCACACGAAGGAATGCTACACCTATGAGGTCTGTGAGCACCACCAATTCCTTTACTTTCCTCGTCAGAACCAGTGCCGCCTCTTTTTCTTTCTAAATCGACATCATCGATGCGCGATGGGACCTGTAGTTGGAATGAGAATGATATTGACTTGTATAAAGATAGCAGTGGTAATTGCAATAAAGTACGACGGTTGAATTGTACCTTAAGCCCTCCATATTTCTTCCAATACATCCAACAAGACTGACAGAGACGACACTGCATATGCGATGGTCCCCAAGCATACCATTGAGGACTTTGCATGACCTGACAGCTTTCACATGGTTTTCCACCAACTCCAACCATCAATATTCCGGTATTATCAGTTGCCATATTACCGTTACTATTGCCATTGAGAACACTGGTTGGTTTTCCATTGCTGTTACTATTACTATTTCCCAATGGTACAATTGTCGCTGTAGAAGGTGCAGTCGTGGGTGGGGCTGTCTTGTTGTAATTCGGTATGTAAACCTGTTTCAATTTACTTTCAGCTTCGACAGCTTTTACCCTTTTTTGTTGTACATATCGATCTGTTGTCTTCCACATGTAATAGTATTCGATAACGTTTTTCAGTGTCTTCCAAGGTAACTAAAACATTTTCGTTATAAATTCCATTAATATTTTCTTTATAAAAGAAGAAATTGCGAACAATTATCTACAGTCTTTATATGCACTATATGTATGCTTACAAAGTCTTGACGTATATCGGAAAAATCCTTTCCATACTTATCAAGAGCCTCTTCAAAGAGATTGGCTTCAGAGGCACTCCATTCTTCCATTTCATCTCTGCATAATACTGGACCAGAGCTAGGCACTAAAGATGACATTGCTTTTGCGACATCATAATTGTGCCGATGTAAAGTATCCATTGCATGAAACTATCGAAGTAAGCAATAATTAATAATATAAATCATTAAAGATGAAATGAAACATTTCGATTTAACGTGAGAATACTTACAAGGGTAATGTCTCTAGATGCAGCTGCTGCAGACATGTGCAAAGACGGTTGCTTAACCGAGGATGAACAGTCTAAAGCTCTTGCAAATGTGCCTACAGATCTACTGACGACAAGGAATTGATCGATTTGACGATCCGTTAACGAATGCCGTGGTGTCCAAACCAAAGTTTCTAAATCCTGAAGCCTACGAGGATCGGACTCTCTTTCCGCAGGTGTGAGCGGAGACGGTGCTATACCGTCAGCTTGATATCTGCTGCCTACTCTTATTTCACCTGTAACATTTCATATTTATTGAAATTCAAATGCACTAAAATAAGAATAAACGTATCGATAGGTTTGTAAAATATGTGACATCATCGATTATCAACGTCTACCTTTATCAGCGAGCAATGTGCGCTGGGCAGGGTCGAATACTAAGCAATAGAAGAAAGAATCTTCTTTGTTTAAATAGCTTAGTAACGATTCCGTTTCGTTTAACAAAGTTACACAGCATTTGCCTCTTATGTGCGTAGCAGGCATAGTTTCCACTTGTCGCGATAGAAACAGTTCTCTGTGCTTCATTTGGTGTCGTTGTTTAGAACTTAACTCTGTGACTCCTCCAACCCCTACCACAGTTTCCTCCATCCCTGTATGTGAAGAATACAACTTTATGTTACGTTTCCAATGTAATATTACATAAGTACATATTAGAAGAAGCACTAATTAAAAAAATATTCCACTTAAAAGTGAAAAAAATAAGTAAAAAAAGGGGCTAAATTACAGTTTTTGCAATTCTTGTAATTTTACTTTATTATTTGCAGTATCGCATTCAAACTAGATTTAGTTGCATTTTAAACCAAAACTATTTGTGACTTTAATTATATATTTATTGTAGCAGCTTGAATTTTTTTTTATTGTTGTATTAGTAAAAAATATAGGTAACAGCATTTTCGTAATATAAAACTATTTGTTTCCCTTTAAAAAGGTCGCCAAACTTGGTCATGCAGTTTCTGTTTTTTTGCATCATCTTTTAATACTGGTAAATTAAATGTAAATGAAACGCAGGGATGTGGCAGAATCAATTAAAATTTATAACATTAAACCAAAAAATATTTGCAAGAGCGGGCAACCAAAAAGGAAATGAAAGCAATCTTAAGTGATATAATACCTATCGTAAAAAAAAAAACAAAGAATAACGAAAATAACATTGGAAGAAATGTAAGTTTTTTTCACAGAAGCCTCAGATTACTAAAGAATTATCATTTTATGCGGCGGGATTTTTTTTTTTTTTTAGAGAACATTTGAATGAAGTCAAGACGATGATTCTGACATTTCCTAATCGAAATGTAAAAATACAATAAATTTTATGAGAATGTATCAATGAGTTTGAATGTATTTATAAAAAATGGAAAAAAAAATATATATATATATAATGGAGGTGACGTATCGTATGAAGATGAATAGAAGTGAGGATGATTATGAATGTCTCTATTCGTAAAATGTATGGGTAATCTTGTAAATATTCAATATTTACAAAGAAGTAACTACCAAACCACTTGCTACATTACTCAAAAAGAAGAGGTCATAGTCAAACCCAACTTAATGTTTCTTTGGCCTTACAGTGTATTTAGCCTAAGCTTACAGCATACACCAAGATTACAAAGAATTTTATAAATCCCGCCGCTAGATCATAGCCTTATATCATCACTGGCTTCTACATGAGACTAATGAGACAATCAAAAGGTGTGCAATTTGCCACTTACTGATGAATCCCCATATCCTTATTCAGACTTTTTACATGTATAAAAAATTCAAAAACGACTAGTAAAACACTGACTATATGTTATTCGTATTGACATTTAGGAATATACATAATGTTTAATATTTTACTATAAATACATATATATTTATTTACACACACATTGTATTTTCTCTCTTTTTTGTGTAAATCATTAAAGTACGTACAATTTATACCCATAGAGTAGGAAACTAAAGAAGCATAAGTGTAATGGTAACAACGATAACACGAATATAAAAACAGAACTTCTTCTTAATGATAATTCGATTAAATTTTAATGTCCATATATTTTTTTATTGAAATCTTAAGCTCTAGAAATACATTAATGAGATTCATCTGTAAAGGTCACCTTTTGATCGACTGCTCACTCACCATGAGGCTCTTGGGCCTCTGATAGTGGGGCCTTCAGCCAGCCCCCCTTCCCGCCCCCTTTGTTCATCACTTTGGGCCCGATCCCATCTTTACTAGTCATTTCCTTAGTAGTATCTGGATTCTCGAGTTTCTGACTCTGCGTGCTTGCAGGGGATTCTGACCTCTGCTGCTCCGCGCTTGCCACTGCAATTTGTATTACAGAACCCTCTCTACTATTTCTCATTTTGTCCTCTCTTCGATAAAATTTATTTAAATACATGCCTTTATATCTTACAATCCTAAGGGATTAAATATTAAGGACACATTGTGCTCCTCCAAAGTCATCAAATGTTAGTCTGAATCTCTTGTCATTTTAACTATTTAATGACAATACCATGATATGCAAATATTTCATAGTACTGCGATAGAAATTACAATTTTGATTCTGTCAACCAATTCCAACCGCGTTTCTATTTACAAATTAAATTATGTCTTTAATATGGACATACATAAAAAAATACCACTGGCTTCGTGAAACATTTTTTTGTGCACCTTTTTCTTGTAAACCTTATGTGTTAGAAGAAAGACTTATTGCAATTAAAAGTAATAAATAGAAGTAACAAATTTGCTGCTTCTTTCCAATAATGTTATGTATCGCAGTATATCCTGTGCAAATTAATACGGAATATATTGATATCTCGAAGTATGTATTAATTATTTTTTTAATTAATTGCTCGATGAATTTTAATAAGATCATCGTCACGTGACGAAATTACGATTTCGGCATATTTTCGACTATATATCTGCCTTCATCTCTAAACATGGATATATCATTTTATCCAACAATTCCAGAAAAATATTCAAATCCAAGGAATTCACGTTAAAGGGCAATATTTGCAAAACTACAAAAATCAATCGTTAATAGTCAAAATATCCAAATAATTTCAATCATTAATAATTTTATAAAACATCTCAATCCTTTTTACCCCGGGGAGATTATCATGAAAGGGTAGAAGCAGAAAAAAAAGGGAGAGGAAACCTCTGAAAAACATTCAAGCTCCACCGGACGTCTCTGATATGACATTTTTTTTCTACATTCAATGTACAAAAATATCGACTTCCGGCAAAACAAAGTACGCGTATCCCCCCCTCCTTTTTTTCATAAAATTCGAGATACAGGAGAGCACAAGATATAGGAATGGAAGAGGAAGGGAGGAGAGAACCCGATTCGAAGCAAATACCGGTGGACGGACACAGAGTCACAGCAGACTGGGAGAAAGAGAGAGAAAGAGAAAGACAGAGGGAGAGAGGGGCAGAGAAAAAGAGAGGAATAGAATGAGAAGGAGAAGCTGTACATTCACATCTACACACACGTATATATATATATATATATGTTATATATAAATATATATAACATATATATATGTATACATAGTAGGAAAGTAGAGGAGACAGAAGAGAACAGGGGAGGGGGGAAGCAAATGCTTAAAACGAAGATGGCTAGTGGGGCCCACCATTTTCGCCCAAGCGCGCACACACGCATACGCGGCCAGAGAGTCGCGCGTACGTGTATGTTCCTATTTCTCTCTCCCGTTAACCATGAATGTATACGTATATATGTACACCGTTTGTATGTGTGTATCAGTGTTCTCGCGAGCTGGTCGAGTACACGTAACACATACCCAACCAACCCCTGCGTCAGTCATTCATTTAGTTCAGGGTGGCGGGAGAGAAGGTGGGGTGGTATGAGGCTCGCGTGGAAGAGGGAGATGGAAAGAGGAGGTGGGCTAGCGGGTGCACCACCTCAACCCACCCCCGGCAGATCGATACAACCCCCATTCCACCCCTCTACCACCCCCAACTTTACTTATTATACATTCCCACCCCCAAATCCCCGCGTCTCATTATCTTTGCCATTGCAAAGGAAAAATCGAGAAAGGTTCAGAGACACATAGACGTGGATACGTTATACGCCGAGGGAAGATTTTTTGCCCCTCGGTTATCGTGGAAAAAAATCTATGGTTTAACGTGATGGTAATTATAGAAAAATATATTTTATGAAAGAGAATTGGGAGTTTTGCAAATTTTTTGGGAGATACTCGAAGCGCGTACATGGGTTTGTTATTATTTCGTGATCGATCGATATACGTATCTATATTGAGAATCGGTAAACCGGTGTAATTTACTTTGTCGGGAAATCGAGAATTTCATTGGTTTTACAATAGATGAGGATAGAGTCTTTGTGCCCTTATTTCATCCCGTATAATTTACGATTATTTTTAATCGTAGCTCGAAGCGTAACCGTTTTAAAACGATCGTACGGATACATTTTTTCGTCGGTGTTTGCTCGCGATAGATGTTATAGCTTGTGCAGAATAATGCTTCGAATTTTCAATTTTAAAATGGTGTACGTGAAATACACGTAACGGGTGGAATTGCTATCATGCTATTTTTATAACAAATACATGCACAGATGATCAAAAAGATCACTGTTATGTATGAGACGAATATTTGGCTTTTCTTCATCTCCGGGTGGTTATCGATCTGTACGATGCCGGAAAGTAAAACGAATTACTTCGTTCTCTCGATTTTTAATGCTTTTAACATTTTTTAATATATATTCTACATGAATAAAAAATTATTATATCAAATATATAGTGCCGCTATGAGCGAGAATAGCGCAGGAATTGGAATAAATATCAAGATTCATGCATCCTACATACGAATGCTGGAAAGATACATTAATAATTTTTCTATGAATTTGTTACTATCAATATAATATTATCCGCTAAACAATTTTATTGGATTACTGATTAATTCGAATTTTATTAACAGAAATACATAGCACAAGTTTCTACTATATTTAAAATAAATCATTTAAATTCTGTGATTACTAATTACTCTAAAGTAAGGAAGATCTTGAAATTGTATTGAAGTTAATATATTTATATGTTTCTTACAAGTACAAAATCCTAATGAATAAGATTTTTTTTTTAAATTATGTAAATTCTACTTACATTGATGTTTATCCGCGAGCATAATTAATGTAGAAGGTAAATCCCTCCGCCTGAAGAAGCACATAACTTTTGCTTCCACATTTCCACTTGCCGTCTGTGGTAAAAATATTAAAAATTATTAATAAAATAGGACTCTGAAAATATTGTATATGTAAAAATTAGTTTTAAGAATCTATTAATAACAATTGTCTTTGGAGTTACATTTGATAATTTGAATGTTAATTGTCCATAATTATGTACATTATCAGCAACAGAATTTGGAGCCTCACCTTGTTCAATTCCTCTATCCTTCTTATTTGATAGGGTGATGTGGATGATGTTTCAAAATATACGTAATCTACAAATCAATAAAAACAATGACATCATTAAGCCAGCATGTAAAAATATATAAAAAAAAAGATATTTATTTACGATATACCATATATTTCTTACTACATGTTATACTAGTAAGAATAAAAAAATGAAAAGTTGTATATCTATAAATATACAATTATTTGTAAATGTGTATTATAATATATTCGTGCACAAGGTAAAACTCAAGATTACAAATGTCTACTTCCTTTTTTAGATAATGCCATAAATGTTATATTTATAGCCATTGCATAATTTAGAAAAATACATATTCTCAATGATTAACGCATGCAATAAACATTGCCGAAAAGAAATCTTCGTATTATCATGATTAAATGGAAAATATCAATTTCGTAATTGAACGTGCAACAAAGTAGCACCGTTAATAACGTTACATACTATAAACCTGAAATATAACAATTATCGAATTATTTCCATAAACCCAATAAGCGAAACGTCACATGAAATATTATCTCCTTCGATTCATACGCATTTCCAATGAATAAATATACACGATAAAACTAATGTAATCTTCCACAAAAGAAAACCAATCCTAAAGACAATTGGCGCGTATACACGGAAGTACAAATCACATCGGCTAGATCGTAGCTCGATGCTCGAAATTTCAAGGAATCATTTAAGTTACGAAGAAGAAAAACGAAAGGACTAGGAAAATATCATCGTATCGAGAGTATCGAATTTTAATCATCGGATTCATCGTGCAAAGTATTTAGCATGACCTGGGACGAGGGGCGATAGTGTGTGTGAGGGGGTAGGGAGAGGGGTCTAAGGGGGTAGAGAGGGAGCAGAAGGAAAGCAGCAGAGAACAGACATACGTACAGGACGCTTACAAGGGAACGATAGGAGAGGAAGAAGGAAGAAGGAAGGTAGACATCCAGATGAAGAGGAGGAAAGAAAGAGGGCCCCCGCGCGCGCGAGTATAACCGTGCAGAAACGGGGATATCCGAGGGACGCCATCGCGATGCCATTTGCAAACATTAATTTCTCGGGTTAATTAAAGCTGCGCTCGAGAGACGACGCGTGGCCGGCGGAATGTGCGGTTACTTTACCTCCCACCCGGTACATGTTGGCCGTCATGTTGCTGGCGTCCTGTGTGGCCCCGAGAGCGAAATTAGCGTTCTCGTGGTTACCGTGGTTCTCGTGGTATTCGGCCGGCATCGGCATGAAGGCGTCTTCGTCCTTCAACAACGCGAATATATTGGCCGACACTTTCCCACTTATCCACGGAGTTAACACTTCGCGGTGTCACTCCATCGTGTTTGTTTGTCCCTCATCGACTAAAGAGAATCGCGCCTATAGTTCCCGTCTCCCTATAGATCTAACCGCCGGCACATGTAATCTTTCCCGCTTCAATACGACACTGTACGCGATTTACGATGGACTAGCACAATAAAAGACGAGAATATCACACACAATCGAGCTCACGTGTCCGTTACGGTAACGAGCATCGTCAGTGGCCGTTGCTCCGTTCACACGGGAACACCGCCATTTTCATTTTGGCGAGCGGGCTACATACACGACGAGGTATGACCGCCTGCTCCCCTCTGCCGGAGCCGTCTTCACTTGCTCTACTCACGACCGCGTGCATTCGAAATTACCAACGATACCGTACGATCAACGATATTCTTCGAGGTTTAGGCACGGTACGAACTTGAATCACGGATTCGTACTATCCGTGTCTACGACGATGGGAAAAACGCGTGATTGAAACGATACAACCCGGCCAACTGCGGCCAACGAATAGCACAAAACAAGGCCACGGATCGGATACTATCAAGACACGACGATTGCGCGTTTTCGAGAGCGTCTGCGTTACCGTGCGTTGAAGGGAGGGGGATTTTAGCCGGACGGCGACCTGCCAATTTTTCCGCGCACTCACCGATTTTACCGCGAAATTTAAATCGACCATTGTATTTCGCGATTATTGGTATTATCGATTATCGCGATTATCGTTACGCTGTATAGTGTTTTAAATCATTTTTAAGGTTGGAAGAATATTGGGAATGCTAAAAGGTAAGGGTTTTTCAAAATTTTTTCGCGTGACATTGATATATTTTGTGTTTTGATTCTTTAAGTGGGTATAGAATTATTTATTCTATAATAATAATTTAAACATGGTATTAGAACAAAGTATACAAATGTCACCTTAATTTGGAAATTTTGCATGTTCTTGTTTTTTTCTTGCAGCAAATGAAATACTTTTCTGTAGTACATGAAATATTTATATTTACGAAATTAGTCTTTCTATACAATTGTTTACTCGCAGTCACATAATTCTCTGTCCGTTTGGATCGATAAAAACTGTATGTAAATGAATAATTAAAATTACTCACTAATTTGTAGAACCTGTGTGAGCTTGCCTTTCTTGCAAAACGTTTGGTAATGCGCCCGACTACAATAAATAGAGTGACGAATATGTCGATTTGATGCAAATACGTAACACAGGATTATATTCATATGTACATAGTAATAATAATAGTACTAATAGTAATAGCAGTAGGTATAGCACTAGACAAAGTAATAATAGTAATAATACATGTCCATGAAAATGCTCATAATTTAGTTTCATGAAATTTAGATAGTCATTTAAGGCACACCCCACGGTCTTTACCAAGCAATTTTGTTTTCTTCATTAATATCATATAAATAAATGTATACTGTTGTGAATACCATTAACCTAAATTTATTACTGTATTACTATTCATAGGAATAATTATATATACTAAATATAGGCAATAATCTGTTCTGTACATAATCCTATGTCTTTCTTATGATTTTTTTTTTAAATGGATAGTCGTATCATTTATTAATGATAATAATGACAGTAACATTAATAAGAATAACAAGATAATGCATTAATGAGATGCATAAGGTGAGAGCATGCTCGTTTTTTTTTATCGCGGCATTATAATCATGAGTAGCAAAATTGTTCATCGAGATGTAAAAGTTTCACGTACATTCTCACGGCGAACATATTTATATTTCGCTTTATAAATAATTAAAATCACAAATGAATTATAATTTCCTCATACTTTCGAAAAGATGACGAATCCATGTGGTTATAAAACTATGCATTTATTTGATATCTTCCATTCCAAATATCGTCATTACTACTCATGATTTAATTTAATATTGTTATAAAATATCTATGCCAAGGTCGACATTTTATGTATTTTTATGTACAAGTATAGCACTCAGATTTCGTCTTCTGTTTGCTTCTTTCTACTTACTATGATACTATTGTTTATGGATAAAAAAATACTAATATATCGCATTGTCGTTGCATGGGCAGTGTTCGCTTAGTTTTGTCCATTGATAAGGCACCAGCTTTCGGGATCCTGAGATTCAACCCGCATGCTTCGACAGATTTAGAGGCATATCTAAAGATATCGATAAGTAATAGTAAGGTCAATGTTGCATATTCCTGGTATTTTGTATATAATCCGTAAAATTTGTAAACATACCCGAAGGAGGCGTAAGAGCTTGTTCCCTGTAGTCTTTGTAATGATGAACTGGAGGGGATGGAGGATGAGGCGGCGGCGGTGCGTACAATGGCATAGGAGGTGGATAATGGACGGGTGATGGATAATGCATCCATAAAGGTGCTCTGTACGGTCCTGGCGGCAACATTGGAACCCCATAAAGTGGATGATGAACGGGTGTATTTGTAGTATTAATATATGGATCCACTCGTACTCTTGGATATGAGTTACTTGATGAGTATTTCACAGTTTGCCTGTCATCCGGTTTTAATAAGTTTCTTAAAAACCCTTGTTCAGGACTTGGTTTATCTTCTCCCAAAATACTTGTTATACTATACGATGATAATTGTTTAGGAGAAGAAGTAGGAGCGGTAGTACACACTGGCTGTGGAGTGGCACGCCTCTTGGATGCCTGATCCTCTAGTGAAACCCTTTCCAACTCGCGCAAAATGCGTTTACGAGGTGAAACGACATTGGGATCTAGAAGACGTGCCAACTTGTCGATAATTAAACTTAAAACCTTTCCCGTAGGAGTTCCATTTGTCTTGCGTATTGACTTGTTATAGTTCGTTACAGATTCTTTGACAATTAGTACAGATTCTGGAACGAGTAGTAGAGAAGTAGGATCTAATGGACGTCTACGTTTTCTTGCTGTTAAGCGAGGATGTGCACACAGGCGACTTTTCGAACTTCTATGATAATAGAAATTAAATTCCATAGATTTTCTGCGTCTTGGATTCGCTTGTTTCCAACAGTGATCTCTTTGCCAAGGACTTGATTGAACCGATGAATTATCGTCAGAAACTGTCGACAAAAAAGGAAGATTAATTCATTAGTTAATGTATTTATCAAACGATATGTCAAGTTAGAAAACATTTATACAGTTACCACTAAGAGAAGTAGAGCTCTCCTGCCTGTTTGGAGTTGTGCTAGCTGGTGGCCAAAAAGTCTTTTTTGGAACAGGAAACCATGTAGTTCTTTCTCCGTCCCTACGATGGGACAGTTCCAAAATAAACTTTCCATCTTTAAAGAATTTTAGGCGTCCACCAGGAGTCGGCAGTAAATTATTATCGATACGTGCTTCTGGATGATGAGTCGGTTGGGGACTCGAATTTTTACCATTTGCCTTGGTAAGGGTTGAGTGCAATGTAGAAGGATCACGTGAGCACATTTCTGTCGTGCCCCTCACGTGACCTGCGTGAGCATGACATTCTGCTGACTTCTCACGCATGCTGATACTTTACCGATATCCATTTTTCTCCGCTTGACCTCTCATACTTTAGCCTCTTAATATCGGACAAGGAAAAGAGATAGGACCTCGGGAAGGTCCTTCTCTTGACAATTAAAAGAAATCTGAATTTGGAGCAGCACAAAGTTGCTAAAGTATTCGAGTTTCACGATTTTGGAAAAACATGATTTTACAAAGTATATCTATAATATCAGCCGTCATACGAAGTAACGAATGGATGTGTTCCAGAAGGTACACCTCCTTAATGACTAATGTCAAAACTGAAGAGACATGTAATTTTAATCCAGAAGGTGTCAGTAGAAAATAAGAAATTCTCTTTAGATACATACACTTTCATTAGTGTAATAACATAGCTAGAAGCAACAAAAAAATACGATTACGTTCGTATCCTTCATATAAAACTGCCAAACTGACATTGCTCCAAAACTGACAGTAAGAGCAATGTTGCTTTGAAATTTGTCAGAGATATTTTTTTCTCATACAGGTGAAGAACCATCTGGATAATGTGCCAATTAATACGTATCAACTGAATTGGATAACATCGAAGTAGTAAGCACAATATCATTGGTTTGTCAGTAACATTTTGTGTAAAATTCCACGAGGAATTTGATATACATGAGTGGCAGTCGCTAGACACCCACCCACCCACGCACTGCCGCCTTCCGCAACGACTTCTATTTAGTCTCGAAGAAGCAAGCCATCGCTGTAATAACTATTCTCGTAAGCAGAACACGTTAGTTTTCTGGTGATTGGTTCAACCAGAGTTCAACTTGGCTTCCTGAACGCGAGATTTTCGCGGACTATACACGGGACGGGCACTCGACGATAGAAAACACGGCTCGGCCGACACATGTGTTTCACTTCACCCACGAATGGTTTACGTGCCCACGGTAATTAGGTTTATTCGTTCGACGACTCTTTGGAACGTGCATCCACCATCGTTTTCCTCGTGATTTTCGATGTTTGGATGCAAAAAAAAACAAGAAATTCTCGCCTTCGTGTATCCTTCTCGTCGACAACACTGTGGCGGTTCGTGGTCCGCGCGTTCCTTCGTTTCTCGGTTCAACTCCCACGATCGGTCTTCAACATTTCCTTCAAAACGTAAAGTTACTTCGAATATGTTATATTCCGATACTTTGAAAATCCTCGTTTCAATTTATTTCCTTATCAGCTCTACAATTATCTTTAATCCATTAAAATCGTTCGATCTTTACTTTATTGGAGGATACGCATACATGATTATTGTAATCTCATTAGCTGTCGAGTTACATTAACGTAAAATGTTATGCAAAGTTGACCGCTTAATTCTCGAAACTTATTTATCTCTCGTTATCATTCACATTTTGTTTATTCGTTGGCAGACCAATCAGGTTCATGTTTTTCGGTATGGTTGAAGTTTGGCGCGCAATCTTCTCGAGCAGTGAATTTTTATTGAAAAAGAAAAAAAAAATTGATATTTTGTAAAGTTCGTATCGGATTTTCAGTGATTTTTATCCAGAATTCAAAACTGCAGCACGATTTATCTATGCATATTCGATGTAGATTTTAAAAGAATACCGGGAACACACTGAACGTGATGCTGTAGAATTTCTTTCTCTTTTTTTTTTATTAAAAAATAATTTAAATTTTAATTTACTTTCTATGCGCTGTTATTGGATACGCTTGGAATAAATTCTATTACGTATTTTCAACGAAAAGAATTTTAGTACTATCGATTAAATTAACCGCCATGAATTTTATAAAAGCTTTTACCGAGCAGGTTAAAGTTCCAGTGAAAATTCATAAACTTGCATTTCGTGTAATGCATTACACATACATTTTTGATAATATAATAGAATTAGTTGTTTTATAGCTTTAATTATTTAAAAAATAAAGAGCAATGAGCTTCACATTTTTCTAAATGAGAAGTTTCAATATTTCCTTAACCAATATTTACACGCGGCAGGCTGAAATGATAGAAAAAGGAAGAGTGATAGCAACAGTGTCAAATAAATTGCAATATTAATAATTTTGATTGTTTCATAAATTGTTATAGATTCATTCGAGCATTTTAACGTAATTAGTGTACAAATCTATTTGTCATATTTGCATCTCTGAAGATATTTCTTCCACGAAGCACAAGCCCTTGACATGGAGACTTATGTACATCTTCTATTGGTTCGTCGTCTGCAGCTCTAATTTGTATCAAAAACATGCGTCTACATCTAGACGAAAGATTTAAGTATGATCCATGAAGTAATAAGTAAGAGAACACAATAATTTCTCCTTTCTTGGCCGTCACAGGGGTTGCTTTAGATATTGGATATTTCTCTGGATCGGCATAATGATATTGTTCACCTTGTTTATCAGTTAATCCATGATCTTTTAATGGTCCTAGCTTGTGACTACCGGGATAAACTGCTAAACCACCGTTCTCTGGTGTAGTGTCATCCAGATGCAGAAATACAGCTAGCATTGTATGTTTTTTAAAAGGGAAATAATGATAATCTTGATGCATCAAATAAGGAGCACCTTTCTCTGGTGGCTTAATATGTGCTTTTGTATGATGCAACAAAATATCTTGAGTTCCCATAATATCTTCTAGAGCATCCAAGAGTTTTGGATGAGTGATGACTTTAGTAAAAGCTCCACTATGCATTTGAAGATTATGAATAGACTTGACCTGTTGAAAAATTTACGAAAAAATTGAAAGAATAAAGTAGAACTGAATTCTTTAAAATTACTGTGTTTTCAAATATTTATAAAAGCATCTACTAACAGTATAATTAATGTAGTTAGCTGCCTTCTTCATGTCTTCTCCGGCCCAAGCAGATTCCAAACCAGACATATCTTCCTGAGATTTTCTTCCAAATAATTCATCATAGGCATTAGATATTTCATTCATTTCTTTCTCAGAAAAAATACCTGTTAACTTAATATAACCATTATCGTTCCAAAATTGCTTTTCCTCAGAGGAGAGAAATTTTAGGCCTGTCATGGTTTTGTTATCACAGCACTACACTTTGTCAGAGCACAGACTTAGAGATACAGTGTTACTTAACATTTGCTTGCATTAAAATACGTTTTCTCCCACCAAAAGGGTCATGTATTTAATAAGAGGTAGTGATGTAATGTGTATGTTGTTTTCTTCCAGACACACGTAATATAATAGAGATAATATTTGCTGAGAAAATAGTGTAGCAAGTGATAAATCTACATGATAGAGCAAGTTATGCTTGAAGCTAGTATTTTATATTATTAATAAATATAATTTTAAAGTACAACAAACTAGATTCATCAGCTATATTTGTAAAACATTTGAATTTTAAAGTCTTAAAAAAAATTTATTTATGAGAATTAGATTTATATATATTATTAGTTTTGTTTATTCTTTTTTTTTTCTTAAATTGAAGCTTGTAGAAATAAGGTGAAATAACATCAATGATGAGTAAATTCAGGTATATAAAATGAAATTTATTTCTTTACAGGTTAATGTATATAATATTAAAGCATTATGCAATGCTACCATGATTTTTCGCTATTTTACACCCAAAATCTATTGTTATCCAAGCCAAATTCAAATCTGTGAATCCATTGCAAAATTCTTTCAATTTTAAACGATTGGGAATCACTGGTGTAAAATGAGATAATGTAGAAATAGTAATATAAAAATTAAGTTATTTACTGATAATGAATGGAAACTTCTGTGCCATGACCTTTGTGCATTGATAACAGTAGGTTCATACGTGTATTAAGTTTTTCTTTATTAAGTAATAATTTGTGATCTGAACTGTTGTCTATCAATACTACTATAAAACTAACGTTTTCTATATGTTTTATAAAAGTAATAATAATTTCTATACTTGTTAAAATATATCACTAATGTTCCATTTTAAAATTGTTCATTAGTGTCAACAGGTATATTCTATTATCTGCTACAATATTTTTAAAACTATGAAAGATCTAAACATAATTCCACATAAATGTTTTAAAAGGCTAACAGCTTTGTATTGTCATACAATTAAAAATGTAGAATTCCAAGACCACATATAATCTAGATCAAAAAAAAAAAGAAATGGCTCCTATAATTTGTAATTAAGTACTATGGTCATCTTTGATATTTAAATCCTTTAATTACTTCTTTTGACTGGTACCACCTATAAGGTGTCTGCTCAGTTTCCAAATTGGAATTATCTGAATTACAAAGATTAGGATCTTTGTCACAATTAGAATCAGATATCTCATGATAAACTTTGATTATTTCTATGCAATCACAGTTCATTTTCACTTGATTATTATGATTTAATTTAATTCGGAAACAATTTGAAATCGTTGCTGGTGGTACGTATTGTGGTTTAGGTAAAAAGAAATCTGATAAGGAATTGCTATCTTGTTTCTGCAGTAGTATAAACGTGTTTGTAGGATTTAGAGGTATAGCCATTGCATCTTGAAATTCTGAGCATTCCATCATTGATCTGCAAAATTAAAAGTACAATATTTAACAATACTTTCCTACAAGCAAGTACTATGAATTTATACAAATGAGTTACTTTTACAAACCTCATTAGGTTGAGCAATGGCTTCCTAGAAGAATGTTTACATTCTAAATGCTCATTGCTGTTTAGGATCTCCGTTGGAATCTCCAATCTTATGGATAATTTTGGTGATATAATTGTAGCACCGATAAGAATAACAACTTCTCTGATCTTGCAACCCTTAATGTTGAATTGCCTGAATAATTCTTCTGAAGTATTTTTTAATGAATTTAATACAGCTTTCACAAAACATGAATTCCTATCTGTTGGTTTTATTTTTGTTTGCAGCAGAGTCAATGAATCGTGTGTGAAAGGTATTTGTTGCTTTTGGTATAAGATATATTTTAACAGTTCAGTTGTAAGTTTCACACAAGAGCTGCTTGTCAATGGTTCGTCTAACGCTACATTAATATTCATTTCATTAATTTTGTTTTTCGAAAGCATCTTAAACACTTGTATCCACCTTATACCAAAAATGACTATTGATAAAGCAAATACATCCCTCTCAGAATTTGTAAACTTTACGACGATAAAACTAACTGTATATTTATTTTAATACTGTCGGCAATACTATTTATTTGTTGAAATTTCGATGTTTATTGTTCGCGGCTAACATGTCTCTCTGGTCTCTGACCGCTGATGCGAATCGCATCAACGGAATTCTCTTCTGTGAAGGTTCCTAGGGGGCATTATTGTTCCTGCGAGTATAGCGTCTCTATCGGTTTGATTGCTAATTAATACAGTATGTAATTTAGTGAAGTAACAGAATGATGTTAACGTTGTGCCAATGTAATTTCGATATATTAAAAAAGTGGTGTTCGGAATGTAGCTACAAGGAAAGGAGAGTATTTAAGTAAGTAGAACTTTATTTATTTCAGATTATTTTTATAACAATGCCTTCTTTCGGTACAATCTGCCACAAAGAACAATGTTTCGAAGTTCTCAATCATTGGAATTAACTTTGACATAACTGTCATTATTTCTTAAACATTGTTGAAACAGTACGAGACTCTAACATTATAATCATTAATAAAAATAACTTTTCAAAATTCTCAATGACTGGAATTAATTTTAAGAAAATTCTTATTATTTCTCCATCTTTTAATCGATACCATAGCCTAATGCTATATAATATACAAATATACAATATATGCAAATATTATAATATAACATATATTATAATGTAATATAATGTTATACATAGTTTATTAATACTGTTATAATATTCATAATATTATTATATTATTACAGATATTACCCTAATATTTAATTTAATAATAATCGAATAGTCTATTTTAATTAGTTTATTTTCATTAACTTAATTTCGTTTATTTATCTAGATTTTTAAAATTGCCATTTTCGCCGCGCTCGGGAAAGGTATGCAATATGCCACGTGGTGCGCAGCCGTCCTCTGATTGGCTGCTGTCCCACCAATCAGGCAGCGCCAAACCGACAGCGAGCTACCAGAGGGAGCTTCTTTCTCTTTCTCTCCTGGACGCCAAGCTGCTAAGATGTATACGCTGTGAGTACAACTTTTTTGCATTTTCCTCGTTTATCGATTGCTAAAAAATAGTTCTCTCGTTTATCTAGTATATATTATTACTTCTACTGTTCCGTGTTGATCAATTTTGACAATAATAACTACGGATTCAGAAAAAATCGTGAAATAACTATGACGCAGATAATAGCGTCTCTAATCTCCCGTGGCATTTACGCATTACTTTTCTCGTTTCCAACATTCGCATACGTCCTGTTGCTTCATATTTCGATTTTATTAACAAGTAATGCGATTAATGCTGTTCGAAAACGTAATTGTACAGAATTATTGAATTACTACGTATTATGCTGGAAACTAATTAGTACGAATTAACAACGAAGTCTTAGTGAATAACCAATTAGATAATATACTGAAGCTTCTTATTGTGTCTATTAATCGTACACCGTTAGATTGTAACTTTTTGTCAAGTTGCAGTATATTACATTTTTACCTTAACATTTTATTTCGTTAATATATTTTATATTTATTATATTCATAGGTCGCCACAAATTTCGTGGTCACATAATCTGCCGCCACGATAATATGTTACACTCATGACCGTACTTCGCGTCACTTTGAAATCTCTCGAAATAGGAATAGCATTTTATTAATTTTTTCCGTTCTTAATTTTTTCTTAATGCTTTTTACATGAGCTTCGATGAAATCATTGTCAGTATATTCGGAGATATTATATTCACAATTTTTTTCCTCATCTTTTCAAAGAACTCGCAGATGATTTTGTATGCTCATATTTCAGTAAAGTCTTGCTAAGAAGTGATAGTATTGCCGAATTTAGTGCTTTTTATAAAAAATTAAAAATATGACAGGCTTAATAAATTGTCCCTTTTATTTCAATACTATCATTTCTTTCAAGAACTGGTGAGAAATATTACATCACGACCAGAAATGTCTTCACAAAATCGTACTTTTTATTCTTCCTTTTCCTCTCTTTCCTTTATTTGACAACCTATATGTTTTTACATTTAAAGGAATATCTATACTAAATGTGTAAGGAGTTAGTTTAACATAATCAGTTTCCTTGCTTTATCCTGCAAGAAAAATGAAATAATATTTCTAGTCATTAACCCCTTGCCCTACAATTTGTTTTGTCACTGCCTCCGTTACAGTTCAATATTTCATTACTAAAAAGAGAATTGATCAGCGGTTCTTGATATACCGTATAATTTAACGTAATTTCATTAATATTTCCAATTTAATAGGTTTTCGAAAACTTGAAAATTTCCTATCTCATTTACCTCATGACGAGTATTATTCGTTATTGTATAGCAAGGGGTTAAGGGAATAAGGAAATATTCATTTATGTCTATTTAAATAAATTATTCTATTGCATGTATTATATATTATATATTACGTATATGTATAGTATTAACTATTAACACTTATGGTGGCGCTGTAATCGCACGAACGATATAGCCCCCTAGGAATCTACAGAGAATTAAATTCCGTTCGTGTGATTAACATAGAGGCTTGGACCCCCCGATCGAAAGCAGTTGTATAGTGTAACACCGTTTTCAAAGAATTTTAATTCTAACTGTTAATCCACTTTGAATTATTGTTACTATTGCACTTAATCGGAAAATGTTTACGAACATTAGTTGCAAATCGATATCGATATATGTTTCTTGATCCTAAACTCGGTAACCGAGAGGTGCATTCGAACATCGAGAAACGCACAATATTTTTTCAACATATTCATTAATATAAACGAAAACAATGGAAGAAATAATCGGTATTTGAGTGTTTTTTAATGGACAATATGTATTCCGTGGAATTTCGTTTGATGTGATATGCGTTATGTGTAACTTTTTGTTTTAGAAATTGTGAAAGAAGAGATTCCTATTTTTATGGAAAATACAACAACATTGGAGAATTTACTTGGTAATTTTTGTTTACGATAGTAGTAAGTTTGTATAGATTAATTAGTCACGAATTATACATCGTTATTACAGATTCTGATAACACACAAACCATTATCGTGTCCAATGGACAAGAATCGGATGAGATCAAAGGTACGGGTAATGCATGTAGCTCTCTGAGCAACAATTTTCGATATCAACCTTTATTTATGTATGTTTTGGTAAATAAATATTTACTCATTACACACTCAAAAGAAATATTTGTTTTATTACATCGACTGTATTATCCTTTCCATTTATTTATTTTTTATTTATCGTGTTATCTGCTGTTATACTTTTACAGTCATTTCCCAAAGCGGTCAGATCATAGAAATCATAACGGATTATGAGTGTGTAACGTGCCACCGTGTTTTTCAATCACAGGATGTAAGATTATGTTTAATTTATTTTTTATAATATTAATTTCATATGTAAAGTAACTCAGTTATTATTTAAGGACCTTTGATTATGTTGTGTAAATTTGAACAGATGCTGAAGGAACACTTAGATTTGTGCAGAGAAGAAGATGATTCCACCAATATCTTAGAGTTAGGGAATTTGGAGAATTATGACTCCGAGGAAGAAGAAGAAGATGAAGATGAAGACGAAGAGGAAGAGGAAGAAGTAGATAATCCAGATGGAGTTATTAGTAGTAATATCAAAGGTACAGAAAATATAATTTTAAGCTTACTTCTGCAATACTTAAATTTAAGCTTATCGTGCATATTGTAATATTAGATTCTAGTTCCAAAAACCAAAAAAATAACAATGATAAGCCAGTAATCGTTCCTGTAAGAGATAATCAGTGCCACTGTTGCGCGGAAGATCTGAAAACTGCTCACAGTGGGGGTGAATATAAATGTCCAAATTGTGATCTATCGTTTAAAAAAAATTCTTCATTAGAGAGGCACATAATAGTAATTCATTGGAATTGTGACTCGTGTACCTGTAAAGAATGTGGTACATCCTTTCGGGATAAAAAGTCACTGAATAAACACCGTTACACCACTCACGCGGATAAAAAAATTTATAAGTACGTATACAAATTTATCTTCACATATGCATATAACAAATCACAGCCATAAATAATACAAAATGTATATAACACAATTTTATACACAGGTGCGAACCCTGTGATACATATTTTTCGAGAAATTACCATTTAAATCGCCATAAAATGCAGTCTGGTTGTCATGGTAATATTCGTAATACCTTTGATTGCCAAGTAAGTATTTTCTTATAGACTAGATACAAGTTTTTCTTAAGTATGTCGTCAATATACATTTTCATAGGTATGCAAAAAGGTGTTCACGCGTAAAGATAACTTACGCGAGCATTTACGTACACACACTGGAACCTCTCTGAGGCAAAAGAAGCCATGTAAATATTGCCCCAAAGAGTTCTTCACTGGCCAACAATTGCTAGTACATGAAAGAGTACATACCGGGGAACGCCCTGTACAATGCGATTTATGCCCAAAAACATTTTTATCGTCTCTCGCGTTAAAAAAGCACCGTCGCGTGCATACTGGAGAAAAACCGTTCGAATGCAAATTTGTAAGTACGGAGATTTCGTTAGTTTAACATTATCCTTGATAGAGGTAACTTCTATCCGTTTATAGTTTATACTCATCTAATTCAACGAATATTGAGCATTGCCTGATCGCAATATTTTAATATGTAATTTCCTTGCAAGCGAACATTACGGACAGGAAATTTTATGTAAGTTTACTTTTATATTTAAAAAGAAAAGTTTCTCGAGACTCCAAATTTATGGATACCAATGGGTCGATAGAAAGACAACATTCATTTACGATAAATGAACGTAATTACCCGCGAGTTCTCCAATATCAATGAACTGTAATTGAAACGTTTTTCAATTGCTACAGTGTAAGAAAAAGTTCGCTGCCCGAGAAACTTTAAATCGCCATCAACGAACGCATACGGGCGAAAAGCCACATGTTTGTCAATATTGCGGAAAATCGTTCATACAGGCAGCTCAATTGAGAGCGCATGTATTCCATCATACCGGTGAGAACGGTTTCTATTGTGACGTTTGTGGAAAAGCATTTAACAGGAAAGCTCGTTTGAACGTGCACAAGAAGTTTGTACACGAGGGTGCAACTCCATTTACTTGCCAAGTTTGTCAAAAGGGATTCATACGACGAGAAGATTTAGTTAAGCATACGTTATTACACACGGGAATTAAACGTAAGATCAAATAATTCTTATCGACATTTCTCGTATCAATAGGAATTATACTATAGGTTTTCTAACATTGCAGCATTCAAGTGTGATAAATGTTCGAAAGCATTTTCCACAAAGTCTTCCCTGCAGGCTCATTTAAATACTCATAGGCGGGAACCTCCGCAATCGTGCATCGAATGTAACAGAGTGTTTATTCGACAAGATTGCCTAATGAGACACATCAAAGCGAAGCATCGAGAACTTCTTGAAGATGTTATGAACGAGGTTGAAAAGAAGCATTTACAGACGCAATTATATACCATTGCGTCCATCGCAGCAGAGAAGACGAAGACTGGAGAATCTAAAAGTCTCTCTACCGATGATTTGTTAACAGCTATTTACGATCTGTTAAAAATATTGATCGACGAAGAAACTCTCCAGGTTGTTGAATGAATTCAATAAGTGGAATATTTATCGTTAGATTTTAATTGATATTTAATTTATAACGAAACTTTTTATAGCTATTTGGTTGGCCGTCTGCTCCGATTCAAGATATTCTTGAAGCTGTAATAAGAAGATGTGGCCACGAACCAGTAACTTCCGAAAGTGATTTAATGTTCACTGAACGACTAAGACAGAATGTTAAACTTTTATTTACAGTAGTCATCGAAGATGATGCAGTTAAGTCTCTATTAACAACGAAAACCGTTGATGACGTTATTCTTCATGTTTTGGAACTTTCGAAGGAGTATAAAGAATCGTAGTCGTATAGATAGAGAAAAGAAATAAATGAATTTGATTAATATCGTGAAAAGATACGGCCATGAAACGCTAATTTCCGAAAGTGATTTTAATGTTTATCGAATGACTGAGGTAGAATGTAAAACTTCTGAAACTGTAGATTACGTTATCCTTCAAGGTTTGGAATTTTCAAGGTAAAGAATCATAGTCAATTCAAATCAAGCTTCGTGAGATATTTTTTGATTTTCTTTGATTTTCAAGGGAAACTAAGGCAACGGGTAAAATCAATGGAAATATAGGATAAAATTTGATTCTCTTACTTTCGAACGTATTAAAAGCAGAACGTGAATGTTGCGAATGTAGCAACTGTAAACTAGGATATGATAACGTGTATAGAGAGTAGCAGATGATATCAATACTCTATTATGTAATTGTTGAGAAGTGATTTTTCATTTATATCGCACTTTCAAACGATATACTTTCTTTTTTTACATACAAATTATATTAGTTCTCGAAAATATTTACTTCACTGCTATACCATTAGGCATTGAGTAAGCTAAAATAATGTTAAAAAAAAACAGTAACGATTAATCCTATCGTTTAACATGAAAGAAATATCGATGCTCTAATATCGATATTTTGGTATTCGAATAACTATCACACTGTCGTAGATTAACAAGGAATACTTTTCAAGATCAAATAATAAGGTTAAATTTGCTAGTACATATTTTATACCAGAGCAATATATTTTTCTTACAATGCATGTTATTTGTAAATTATATTTACATTCTATGTGTTTGATTTAGTATGTAAGGCATTGTTTCAGAGGTATTTGGGTTTTCTTTTCTGGATTAAAATAAACAAACTCACTGTTCCCGATTAGCTAAGACATTATTATCGATCATTTTTCATCTTTTATTTATGATTCATCTCAAATCAATTTTTGTCTTTGTCGGTTAGGAATCCTTTATCGAACAATAAACTTATCGATCTGAGGATATTAATTAATTTCACATTAAACCTTTTATTTGTAAGAAGATGCGAACATGAAATATATTTGAAGTTAACACTTTCACTGCCATGGGTGTCACCGGTGCTATTGAATTCAGTGAAATTTCGTATAACTTTTAAATTATAATATTTATGAATTCTTAAACATACTGAATATTTAAATGTCGATGTTCAAAAGATTTGCCGAATATCTATCTATCTATCTGTATCTTTAAAGTTTCTGCTTTGTGAAGATATGAAGTTAATAAAAAAAAGTGTCACTTCGGTAAAAATAATGAAAATAACGAAATACCGGTGGCGTTTAATGTGTTAACTTGTTAAATATGTAATTCTGTAAATTGGCGTTCATTATAAGTAATACTTGTAAATTTCATAGCTTTCAAAATTTCCCGCTCTCGATGGAGATAGTTCGTAGGAACGTCGTTTCCCGCGCCACCCGCAAGTGCACCACGTGAATTCTTGGCGGTTGTTGTATATCGATATTGTACAGTTATTCGTATTTATTTATCGAGTCGATGTTCCATAATTAATCATGATCGCATTAGAAAACACAGCGAAAATCGGCAAGTCGCCGAAAAAGCCTCGAGGTATAGCAAAAGATTAATCTTTCTCCTTGTATATATTGTAGAAATCCTTATATCGGTTTCCTAACCTCGAAAGTTCCATCGCACGAAAAAATGTCATCGACGTTCATTGAATTTCATTTTCTATTAGAATTGTTATTTAATTTTAGTGGAATTAAAGGAGGATAATGATGACGACGAACAAGAATCTGAACAATACAGCGACGAAGATAGTATCATCGAATCCGAAGCGCGTGAGTTAGAAAGTGCGGATGAAGGATTTCCAGAACAGGAGTCCAACAGTGAAGATCGTAATAATAATTCCGAAGATGAAGAATCGAAAGTTTCGACTAATCCTGGGTGGGCGGATGTTATGCAAAAAATTTTGAAAACAAAGAAACCAAAGCATAAGAAGACGGTAGTTTTATCTAAGGCAAAAAAGTTGTGTGACGTTGTAAAGAAAGAGAAAGAAGAGGTGTTACCTTTTGAAATAGAGAAGGTAAAGGAAGAAGAGGAAAGCAGAGAGATTCAGGATACTAAAACAGCTACTGAGAAACCTGTTGCACAAACGAAACGGAGAAAGGACCATTTAGGTATTAGAGTTAAGCCGACCATAGCAGACAGAGAACGAGAGAGATTGCTACAGAAAATTGCTACAAAGTAATTTCATTTCCTTGATTGAAAATTGCTTGATGTATATTAATAAATATATTACTAACATTCTTTTTTTCTTTGCCAGAGGAGTTGTTCAATTATTCAATGCTGTTAGGCAACAGCAAGGTGAAATTAGTAAAAAATTGACAGAAGCTGGACCATTAGAAAGGAAGCGCGATAAAGTACTTAAAAGTATAAATAAGCGTTCATTCCTAGATGTTCTAATGGGTGAAAGTCAAAGTATGAAAGTTGACAATGATGTTAAACATGAGGAAGAAGGAAATGACAAAAATAAAAAGAAGGTAATTATATAATCTCAAGGTAATTGATATTGCCTATGAAAAGAACGATAATAAAATAAATATTTCAATCAGAAGGACGATCAAGTTTGGAACGTATTACGAGAAGACTTTGTTATGGGAGCAAAACTAAAAGATTGGGATCGCAGAAGCGACAACGATGATTCTTCGGCGGCGGAAGACATGGACAGCGACGAGTAAAACGATCGCCGAGAACATCGATACAGGTATGAAATATTGACAAAATTATCTGTAGCAATTGTCTAAATCCTGAAGATCTTTCATGTACATTGTAAAAGAGAATCTTAATATATTTTCTATCGTTAAATTCGCTGCTAATTTTGTTACTACAACCAGATCGACATGTGCGATCGATATTTTTTCTACAATTATCACAGTAAAAGTTGCGTGACCCTACCATATTTTTTTGTTTAATTTTTTTTTATTAAATGTTTTATTTTATTGATAACGTCTGCTTGATATTCTTCTCTGAGCTACATGGCAACAGTAATAATAATAATAACAATAATAATATGTATAATGTATAGTTATATTTTATATAATATAACGAATGTAGGTACCTATAACGCATACATGACTCTAATGTCAACTTTTAATATTATTTCTCGTATACCACGTAAAACGTGAGTCGAGAATAGCGCCTTGATAATTCCTGACGAATCAATGCCGTTCGTTTCTTCTCTTAATCGGATCACCAATTTTGAAAGAATAAAGTATTTCAATCGAAGATATACGGGGGTGTTTATGTCGTGTTCTACATGTAGTTCGATGTACCCAACGATTTTAATACGAATTGTACTTAAGTACATTTATATTTATATATATATATATGTGTGTGTGTGTGTATGTATATATTTCTTTCCATTTTTAATAGTCTGCACGAGAGAGCAACGCCAAGTAACATAATTTCGACTGGGATAATGGAAATTTTTATGCTAAAACTTATATGTCACGCAATCACAGAGTTTACTATGTTTTGTAATAAAGTAATATAAAAAGAAAATATATAATAAATAGTGTTCTAACGTGGGACGCTCGATATTATGAAGAAAGTATTAAAGTGGATGCTTGGCGGTAATTTCCTTATCGTTTACTGAATCTAGTGTGTTACGTTAACCCCTGGACGGACTGATCTAACGTTACATCGTCATTATTCTTCCATTATTGTGCCATGTTTTAAATTGATTGTACATATTTCTCTCATTTACTTCTTTTTATTCATATACAAAAATTATTCACGGAGCTTCGATCATATATATCGTATATTGATTCGTTTTCGGTCGCTTCTGTTCTGAAGTAACGTTCAATTAATATTAATGTTCTATTTGCAGATTCGATATTAGCATCATTACTTTATTGTACAATTATATTTACTTTATATATTGGCTCAAAATAGAAGTAATAACCGATTAAACTTATCCTCATTGAAATATTCGTTGCTCGATCAGAGCTTTCCCCTTACGTTCAAAACTCTTACACACTTTTAATTCCTTTCTCAAATTATTACGCTTGATGAAAAAGGAGAATAAAATCCATCGTAACTCAAGGTGAGAATTTAAACGATCACAGAATAGCACTAAAGACTTTTATGGAATTTCTAATTCGTCGTTTCTTTAAACACCGCTACGCGATGTTTTTTTTTGGTCGTAGAGTTCCATTCAATCGTTCGACACACATCGTTTTCGAAGTATTTTTAGAAACAGCCTGTGCAATTCGATAACAGAGACATTCGTAAAGAGACAAGCATAATCCTTTAAACTTTATATAGTTTCCCTGATTACACTCGACTCTCGCGAATATCCGCAAGAGCCCCAAAATTACCGGTATCGTCGTCGGGGTAATTCGCTTCGCTTTCCAATACCTGACCTCTACCGATAGTTTCGTCGGTTCTTCTGTTTCTAGGAAAATACCTCGTTTCCGTGCTACTATCGTTATTACGATCTATCTCGTTCTGAGCATTCTCGTACTGTATATTTCTCATACTAGACTGATCATCCTGATGCCTCTGACTTCTAGATCTATCGTTCTCGCTTACAACCGTGCATCTTTCCTGCGTTGTCTGCACGTTGTTACGTTCCTCGGCACGTGGTAACCTGACGAAAACAACACTACCTTCGTAGTTATCTCTTTGACTATTTTCCATGTTGTTTCTATCCTCTTGATTGATCCTCGTGATACTACGAGCACGATTTCTCGTGTTCATTATCTCATTCTCCGACGCGATGTTTCTCATGATTTCATCCGTCCCGTGTGTATGCCTTCTTTCGTTGTTTCGTAGAGAATTATTCATCGAACGATTGTCATTTTCCATTGACTCGTTTCGACGTTGATTTTCGTTCTCGTCTACAACTCGAAACGAGACGTCGTCGTGGGATGTTCTGTACATTTCGAAATTCGCGTTACTCAAGACTCTAGGTGCCATTTCTTGGCTAACCCTATAGAACTCTAGTTCGTTGTCCATGTAGTAATTGTCGAGAGGATTACTGATGATCGATGGATTTCTTGATACGTTTCGCCGTGGAAAACTTTGACTGGAGAAGCTAGTTACAGTCGCGTAAGGGTATGGTATAGAATTCAAGGGATTTCCTACTATGTGAGGACATCCGTCTAGACTTTGCATCTCGATCTCCTCCTTGCCGTCGTGACAGTAGCCATGCATGTCTAACTCGTGGGGAAGATTGGCGAATCTACAAAATCATGATTCGTTTAATAAATTGTACTTTGAATATTTACTCAAATTGTACTTAGAATATGTTACCTGTGTAACAAAATATCAGAGTACGACGGTGGCATGTCAGACTCCTCTTTGCCATAGATACTTTCATAGGTCGGAGGTGGAAAGCATCCTATAGATCCTAAACTATCTTTGCTAGGTGTTTCTGCATCCATTTCCAGTATACTACCCTGACTGCTTTGCAGTTGATGCCGATTAATGCTCCTTGGATTCCTTTGTGCTCTCAGCACACTATCGCCTAATTCCACCAGGTCCAAGCCTGTTGCAAAAATAGAATAAAAATGAAAAATCAGAATGGTTATAGGAAAGAGACTCGTAAGCATCCTACAAACGTTGAATCTCTTTTTGTATGATATACATAATGCTATTACCGATCGAGGATTAAAAGTGTGAAAAGTATAACGAATATGTCTCTTGTTAACCTGAAAGGATTTCCAGTTTTTCTCTCGACAATAATAATAAGAAAAAGAAGACGCAGAATCGTATCCAATTGCAATCTCACCAGTGGGATCGGTTTGGAATTGCGTGAAGATTGTGCCATCCACAACGAGCATCCTACCGTGTGGCAGAAGGATAATCGTCGGCGTTGCTACCATCGCTTGATCGCTATTGCCGAATCGTGAATCTGGTTCGGGATCTTCGAGCCTGCAGCAACAGTGCCGTCGACAGAGAGATCTGCAGAAAGGTGCACCCCAGCAACAGTAAGCAAAAATGAAGCAGAGAACGGCGAGCATCACCAGGAGAGCGGCCACCCCTTGGCCTTGTTGAGCGGCTGCGAGGGTTGGGCCACCGGCGACGCCGACGCCGACGCCGAATCCTAACCCACCGCTGCTGCTCATCTCGCCTGAAATATATCAATTTGAGAATAATTGAAATTTGTACATTTACGGTGGGTACGAATTTAACGACTGAAATAGAAATATCCATCGCTTATGGGAGATTTTAGCTGAAATGTTAATCAAATTCCTCGACATACAAATAAAATTTTACGTGTCTGAAAAATAGTATTAGGAATTTTGTAGA
Organism: Cerceris rybyensis; assembly: GCA_910591515.1. Taxonomy (NCBI): domain Eukaryota; kingdom Metazoa; phylum Arthropoda; class Insecta; order Hymenoptera; family Crabronidae; genus Cerceris; species Cerceris rybyensis. The sequence goes on from OU342797.1 coordinate 1,543,391, forward strand.
GTTAGGAAATAGTTTAGAATTAGGAAGAGTGGACGTTTGGAATATGTGATTTGGAAGGCGAAGAGTGCCAGAGATAGCGTGAATGTTTAGTCCGTGGATGTGGAGGAAATGAGGGAGTGGAATAGAGAATGAATGCTGGCTGAGAGGCAAAGAATGCACAGTGTGAGGAAGAGTATCAAGGGTGGATGCGAGCGGGAATTTTCGGAGAATTAGTTGAGCTATGGACAGAGTGGAGCTAGGGGTAAAGTGGAGCCATGGACAGAGCTGAGCCATAGGCAGAGCTGAGCCATGGGCAGAGCTGAGCCATGGACAGAGCTGGGCCATGGACAGAGCTGAGCCATAGACAGAGTAGAGCCATGGGCAGAGTTGAGCTATGGACAGAGCTGAGCCATGGACAGAGCTGGGCCATGGACAGAGCTGAGCCATAGACAGAGCTGAGCCATAGACAGAGTAGAGCCATGGGCAGAGTTGAGCCATGGACAGAGCTGAGCCATGGACAGAGCTGAGCCATGGACAGAGCTGAGCCATGGACAGAGCTGAGCCATGGACAGAGTTGAGCCATGGACAGAGCTGAGCCATAAACAGACTGGAGCCATGGACACAGCTGAGCCCCCAAGTCTCAAAGACGTTAAATTTTACCATAATACACGCATTGCATGCCAAGTAATTAATGTATGTAATTTACAGTTACTTAAGTATTTCAGGCCTATCTAAAACCGAATTCGAATGTCATCTTGTAATTTTGTCCTTTCTATTACTTCCTGCTAACTTAATCACTCTTTTACTTCTACACATCAACGTCCGCAAGTTTGTCCTTCTCAAGGACTTTCCGGGTATCGCAACTATTAAATAACTGACATAAAATTAACAAAAAGTAAAGCGTTCACCCAAGACGCATTGCGGTACACTCATTTTTCTTAATAAATCAAATGAAAACGGTATGAACCACGTTGGGTTAACGGCCTCCGTAACTTTTTAACGATTCATCTGCAACCGTAACGAATGCATTAATAGGATCGTCCAACTACCATCATCGCGAGATGTGCACGTAAAAGTTCCTTACTTTTAGGGAAAGTCAACGTCTCGAGTTTTCTTAAGAACCAACATACTCAAAGAGCCTGCTCGTTAGCGGCTAAAGAAAGTAACGTCGCAACGGTCATTCTTTCCACGAGATCTAGTTTTCCACGCTTAAACACGAATTATTCCCAAGATACAAACCTCGATAGTTCCCATCATCGAATATTATTTAACGTTATCGTCCATGTAACCCGTTGTACTTGCTATTTATAACGAAAACTGCGTTTAAAAATATCCCTCCTTTTGTTCCGTTCCCCACCCACGTTTCGTTGCAAGACGCATTCCTGATGCACGCACATTCCGCGAAGGAGCATTCCTTCATTACGCGATGTATTATCTTTTCGACGTAATACGGATAACGTGATCTGCAATGCGGGGAGAATACTAGCGTGCACTCCTGGCAATAGTCCAGTCGTACGTGATGAATTTTGGCATAAGACGTTTTGCTGTTATTTGCGAATAGATACAAGAAACTATGAGAGATTACATGATACGCCCAATGTTTCCATTTGTTCTTCAATTGTTCCTTTTTTTCAAATTGACAGTCTTTGGTAATTAGAATTTATAATGTCATTTCCCTTCTGGTAGAATGACTTTGTATGGGGGTACTTGTGTGCAGGTCTTGTAAACATTGATTATCGTTTATGCAGAATACGATCTTTCCAAGGGATTATATATAGTTGTTCCTGACATTGGAAGAGTTTTAATTTTAACTCGTCGCCTCGAACGGGGTTGAAATAAGAGTCCTTATACTTTGTCGACCGGTAGATTAACCAGTTAGCTGTGTTTGACGAGTATTCTCGTCATGCGTCAAAACTACCACTGGTTATTTAAATTATAATTTTGACGAAAACTAAGATATATTCGTAAATTTCAAGATGTTTGGAACATTGTGAGGCCATGTCGAACTAAAACGAATAACTAAAGGGTGTAAATAATTTGAGATAGACTTATGCTCATCTCTCGATTTTCGTGAACCAAAATTCAAAAGAATTTTCGCCACAGTTAACTGGTTAATATTAGAGTTTTTGAACTTAACGGTTTTGGACATTTAACTTATTAATTGGTTCCCATTGGTAATTAATAAATTGTTATTTATTATTGCGGTTTATTGTGTGCAGGAATCGGTGACGAGAATTTGTCATTTTTGAAGAGATATTGTGAGAAAATAAGGAAATTGTGAGCGACATTGCAAATTGAACGATTACGGGTGATGTGACGTGGAAGAGGAAGAAAACGTAATCAACTGCGTCATGAGACTCTCTCTTATGCTAATAAACCATGCGTAGTTATCTGGACTATAAACTCAGGAGAAAGTGGTAGGCCGTGCTAATTCTGATGGTCAATGGTAATCGCGCAATTCAAAAAGAAATCAACAATTGGTAGCTTAAATGCGAGAAACTTTAAGATGTATCATTTCTACTGAATTGATACTTTTCCCATTAAAAGCAAAAGCTTTAGAAACACAAATAGATATATATCTAGCAGAATTTTATCTTTTGAACTTCAGTATTTAGACACTGAATGTGATATAAAATTTGTAAATATTACAGTTTCAAAGTCACAAGAAATTTCATTGAATTCAGTAGTTTACCAGTGACCCCCATTTGAGAAATTTAAAAATATTTCGGTCGTTTTATCTTTTCTCCTGAAGTGATACTTTTCCCATTCAAATTCCACGTTTTTAAATTAAAAACCTTAAAGACCCCAATACATAAATATTCAATACAATTTTATCTTTTGAATTCCAGTACTGAAATATTAAATACAATAGAAAATTCGTAAATATTACAATTTCAAGTTCACAAGAAATTTCATTGAATTCGGTATTTTACCAGTGACCCCCTTTTGAGAAATTTAAAAATATTTCAGTCGTTTTATCTTTTCTCCTAAAGTGATACTTTTCCCATTAAAATTCCACGTTTCTAAATTAAAAACCTTAAAGATCCAAATCCATATATATCCAGTACAATTTCATCTTTTGAATTCCAGTGTTGAAATATTAAATACGTAAATATTACAATTTCAAGTTTACAAGAAATTTCATTGAATTCAGTAGTTTACCAGTTGCTCCCCATGGCAGTCAAAGCGTTAATCCACATTTAAATTTTTACCGCGAATAGAGTATACAATATTTAACTATACACAAAGGAAAAAAAAAAAATCAATTGCCGCTGCATTCATAAACTGACGATTACCTTGGGTGGTGATGTTGTGCAACCAAGTCGTCCCCGTGGTGGTTGCTGACTCCGTGATCCTGCGCGAACCGTACACCATGAAATTTATCAAGAATAGTTTCCTTTCACAGTACTCGAAAGGATCTTCTCCTTCCTTCAATGAACTCCGTGCAGACTACAGTGACATCGATCAGTGTCATTGTACGTTACGCGGTGCATCGTGTAATTCACATCGAAGTCCATCCTACAATGCTTGGACTAACGATAAAGAGATGGAAAAGAATGAAAGATAAGCGGTGCATCTCTTAACAACACGCCGATAAAGCGCGACCGTTCGTTTTTCCCTCTTCCGTCGATGGTATCTCGTATTTCTTGAATTTCAAGCGTGAATTTCCTTTACGTCTCTATTTTATTCCCTTGAGAATTTCAATCTTAAGGAATACAGAAGAATAAACTCTTAAGTAATAACAATCAGTGTTCTTTGGTGGATTTATAATCGAAGAATATTAGAAAGTCGATGTCAATTGAGAATGTTCGTAAAGATGGAGAAGAATAGAAATAATGAAACTTATTGACGTCGTTAGGAAATGTATATACACTATTATTTTAACGATCCTTCGAAGAGGAGGGCCTTTTCACGAGGATATCGAGCGCGATGTCGAGCGTTGTGCACTGTCATCGTCAAGATACTCTTGACCCATTTTAATACCTCCCCACTTTTGTATCAACCTGCTGCTTCTTGCCTTCGATATCTCTATTTCTCAATCGGGAATGGTCTTTGTTCGATATGTTTCTATGTTCGTAACTTTCCAGGGTTTGATTTCCTTCGTGGACGTACGACAGATAATTCCAGTTTAATCCTGCTGTTTGATTTCCCTTATCGGATTCTTCATTAGTCGATGCCTCTTCGTTTCAACGTTGATCTTACCGATATAAATCATTTATATCTCTTCTATTTTCTTCTTTACTTTCGTCAAACTTTCAAACCTTTTTCTTAAGTATTTTATCGCAAAAACGATAGTTTCGACTTTAACGAAGTACTCGAAGAAATTCCAAGTTAAATCTAACGCTCAACTACTTTAATCCATTAGATTAATATTAATTGGAAATATCACGAATCGAGCTACAAGTAGCACGTGACAATTCTTTAAACATCCCTTCGTGTCTTAATATATTAATTCCTACATATAGAATGTAACAGTATAGCTCTTTAAATAATCCTTTAATAGCAACGTCAGGAAAAAATTTCGACTTTCATCCAACGACACTTCTCAACAAGATACACCCCGTGTCAAGTACACTCGTTTCAACCCCTCGAAGATCGAACCATTGACATCCCCTTAGTTTCGTGACTCTGACGTCACCAACTGCAGGTGAAGCCGCGCCATATTATTTACCCCCGATGCATCGAACATTAACGTGACACGTTTTCAAATTATGTTCCTCCCCCGTAGATCTTCCCTCTCTGGCAATTATCGAATCCATTTTATTACACTTTCCAGTCGAACTCTGTTTCCAATGTTCCTCTACGACGATGATCACTCCAGGTCTCCTCGATGATAGGAATTAATTAATCGTCATTTTAATACGACGTTCACTCAATAATAGTACAACGATATGCTTACAATTCGAAAGGTAAATTCAAGATGATAATTCCAGTCGATTCGATAGCCTGTGTTCGAGTCGAAGAGGGAGTAGTTTTCACCGTGTCTCGTTCAATCTCCAAACTATTCACTTCTGCGAATCACGATTTGAAAATATTGATTTGCACGAAGTTACCCAAACGTATAGTTACATACTACGTTTCTTGAGGATTTTCCGTTTAAATAGGTTAGTCAGAAGTGATTACTGACTGTTGGTCGGATGTTCGTTAATATATTGGTTGCATATTAACTATTCGAGGCCAGTGTGTCGAAAGTGTTACTACCCCCGAGGCTCTCGGCAGTTCGAGGGGCGCAGCAACCTCCTCACAACCCCTCGAGACACTGCGCAACGATTCGTCGCTGGTCTTCTCGGTGGCGCTTGTTTGTCTTCCCACCCCCCGTACGTACGATGAAAGCGGCCAACACGGAGCTTCCTGGGAACTGCTTTCAGTTTTCTCTTGTAACTTACCCTCCTCCGGCGTAATTTCATTTTCTTTAGCTCACTACTTCCATGGCTCGTAGGTAGACTACCTTATTTCATTGCTAATCGAATAATCTCGTTTGTTTTGCTTTAATGGTGTGATCTTTAATCTTGAAGTTCTTGATATTGTCATTTTGAGGATGATAGTACTTTAAAATTAGTACAATAGGGTCGGGTGGGTGGGCGTTTGTGTATGCGATGCCGTATAAGCGCTAGTTGAGCAGTTTTGAGATGATTTCAATTGCTTTTTTTTTTAATAAATGGATTTTGGATAGTTTATTAGGTAAAGTTGAAGTAGGAAAAATTAGTTTTATGAGAAGAGATTGAGAAAAATGAAGAGGGTGCGAAAATGATTGTATTATTATCCGCGGCATTACACTTTTGATTTGAATAGTAATTGATGGCGACATGAATTATTGTGTAATTAAAAAAGAATCGGTGATTGAGGATTAGAGTGTATATTAATATTTTTTATTATCCACACAGTAGGTACAGGGTATTTGATGTCACCGAAATATTAAATCTCGATAATAAATGCGTCGTGTTACTTTGTATAAATTGAAGCTACAAAAACTTCATTTCTCTGGCAATATATCTAAAAGCCACTGTCTAAAAGCATCAATTTCAGTCTTAACTAGCTCGTGATTTGTACTATTCAATGGTACAAATTTCGAATTCACGCCGTGTTCCGTTAAAGTTTTGTAAGTCTCTTCACCCCACTTTATGGGAACTAAATCATCCGTAAGACCATGGAACTGTAAAAGTGGTACTCTCCTCGCTTCCGGATTAGCCTTTAAGTGCTGTAATTAAAGTTACATTCTTCATTCCTTGCGCAAAGAATAAAGAAATAGAATATAGAGACATACCTCGTATACTACTGAGTTTTTATTAAGAAAACTAGACATGGCGACGCATCCTGCCAAGGTTGGCCTTATTCTGTATGCCAAATGAAATGCCAATGCACCGCCCATAGAGAAGCCACCGACGGCTATCCTATTATCCGGAATTCCATCGGAAACCTCCTTATCAATCAGTTCGGACACTATATTGCACATAGAGTCAATGGAATCTACTTGTTCAGGAACGTTAATGGATATTCTCTTACGGTCGAACCAAACATTGCTAACCTACAATGTAATTGATAATGCAGTCAGCATAGTACTGAGATTATGACTAATTAACATCATATCTGTGCAATTACCATCCCATTAAAAGCGGTATAAGGTTGGGGAGGAGCGCTAGGATAAAGAATTTTAATATGTGGAAATTTGAATTCCTCCCTATTCAAAATATCGATCCATTCTTTTACTTCATCACCGGAAGAACCTAGCAAGAACATTATGTAACTAAATATATCAAATAATAGTTAAAAAAACAATGGTGTACAGGTACATGAGTCCAAACTTTACCAGAGCCATGAAAAAAAAATAAACTGGCGGTATGCTGTTTCGTGGCATTGATGATATTAATTTTCGATAACTTCGTAATTCCTGTCATAGTTTTACGTCGATCGTTCTCTCCGACCGAAAATATCTTGCAACATCATCCGGCTGTATCAAACATCTTATCATTCTGTGTTGCTTTTGAGAAGCTGGAACGTCCAGATAACCAACATACGCGTTAGATAGTTCCTAGATCGTGGCGCGAAAAAATTCCCAAAGCTTCAAGGTGATCCTCACGATTTTTATCCGCATTTATCGTTCACTTCCAACGATTATTAAACATTAACTATCGTAAATCTCACGATATAAAACCATACATTAACATAAGAACAGACAGAACATTAAAAATTTCCGACTCGATCGATCTTAAATTTCCATATGTTATACAATTACAAACATCTTTAATCATCCAGCCTCAAATGGACAGGAACTTTGAGCTTCATTGAAATAATATCTTGCCATTGTTCGAGATAATTTTCATTAATAAAATATCAAAGTAACATATTGATTCCCGTATACGTTATCATCGATTGCAAACAGCGCCTAATTACGCGGCCAGCCGGCAACCCTCGTGACACTCGATTGTTTATGAAAAGTCATCCGTCCGAGTTGTTCCGTGAACCGTTGAATTAGCCGCATTTCTGCGCACGCATCTCTCGATTTTCATTCTCGAGTCTATTCGAGATCATTTGAAAACGCATGCCAGATAGACCGTACGGCTGTGTCGACGCACGAGTACTCCGGCCGTGTTGACACGGTGTTGGTGTCGCGTCGATGGATACATCGGTGGTTGTGCTCTTATAAAATTCCTGTCACGCTGTTCGTCCGCCGGAGTTATGTTTAATGAGTCGTCGTAACGATACAACGGGACGATGCAGAGAAGTGGTGAGTAAATCTGATATATTCGTACGGTAACACCGTGAAAGACGTTGAATTCCGATGTCTCGTATGGACGACCATTTTGAGGGCGCCAAATTTTTGCGTCAATACATCAGGCGCTGTGAGCGCCCGGTCAATACGACAGTCGACCTAACCTACCAACTATATATTCTCCGAAATAACCAGCCGCGTTTAATTCAGCCACTTAAACTTCATAGCTTCTTTTATTTCGTTTATATTACAACAAATTTATATGTCCTTGAAGAGCCTCCTATTTCTTACTCTCTCGAGACAAGTTTTTTTCCTCAATCTTGACCATTTATCCTCATGATTCACGCTTTTGCGATTTTTTTCCCTTCGCTCTGGATCGATAGAATATCGTACAATCAGTTTTTTTAAATCGTACATGTATAACGAAGTATTTGTGGAATATGAAATAATGTCAGATTAATTTCCTGTTTGCTGGTAGCGTTGGATAAGAATGTTACGACATTGATAAACTTCTATCTGCAGCTACATTTGTATCTGGCGTATGGAAATTAGTGATCGTGACATTGATGAATTATCTTATTTCCATGTGCTTATTGTCAAGTTTAGACAGACGTTTGTAATTGTGTCATGGCCTTTTCTCGTTTTAACGTAGCAGGAAAATGCGCGTGAAGGGTCACGGTATAATTTCGGCCTCTTGTTTACTTCCGGTTATCGCCGCCACTTATTCGAACGTGCTCGAGTAGTTGAAATAGTGGGGGAACTATTTAGCGATCTATCTCGAGATAAACTGTGAAATCAAAACAAATATCCTTTTAGAACCAGTTCACCTCCCTTCGTGGCTACATGTGCTTCGTATCTCTCAACGACGGTGCACTTTGGCCATGTACTAAGCCTTAGTAACTAAATAAGTACGTTAAACCTTAGTAACTAAGGTCTAACGTACTTATTTGCGTTTACAGAACTGGTAGTTCTTCCGACACTTCATCTTTAGTTGGATTATCAGCAATTGGAATAGATTTTAACCCTTTTAGTACCGGACGACGATATATCGTCATTAACAATAATGCCAACACTGGTCATCGAAGGGTTAACATTCAGTTTCCAATACGATACGAGTAATTTTATGACAGATAACTGCAAATACACATTTTATGCTCTATATTGCGTGTTCTATATGAAGCTATCGCCAAATGATTATTCTTTTTATTCACAACTACATTTATCATTAATTCAATCAATTTTTTCGGTCGGCACTAAAAGGGTTAAGTAACTTTTGGTATAGAACGATACTTTATGCAATCATAGTTGAACTTTAGCTACCTGAATTAGAAATTAGAGCTACAATTACTTAGTAAAATATTGAACTTTGAATTCATCAGGGAAAATAGAATTTATCGATTGTCTTGGTAATAACGTTATATATTTTGCTAATTCTCTCGTACTGTCGCGTTGTTACGTGGGGTTCTCAAGTGGCTCGTTTTCTTCGGTCGTGTAACATTACACCATTATCCTACACGGGTCGGTGGAGTCAGTTTTGTCGCTTACACGCTGCATAAACTGGACCTAAAAGTAACATAATAATCGCAACTACATCGTGGCCCACTTTCCTTGCGGTTTTCAAAATGTATACGTGCTCATTTATTACAAAACTTGCAGAGATTGCATTTAATATAATTAATCTCATTTCCATCGGATTTTAGAACTTTAAAATATATGACCTTGTATATAAATCCTTGACCCGTGACTTCTCTTTTGGGTGTGCCACAGTTAATTGCAAATTATCAGAAAATAGTCTTAACAGGTTGAATGCCATCGATGTTTCCCTTATTTCGTCATTTATACTGAAGTGAAACTTTTTTTATGAAAATCACATATTCATAAAACAGAAATTTTAAAGATACTGATTGATCGGTGTTTAGCAAATCTTCATCTTCTTAACGCCAACATTTAAATATTCAATATGTTAGAAAATTCATAAATATTGCAATTTAAACGCAACATAAAATTTCATTCAATTAAACAGCGCCGGTCACCGGTGACCCCCATGGCACTCAAGCTGTTAAATTACTTTTATACAAAATTGTTTTATTTCAACTTGTACGTCAGCATTCTCGCTCTTTTGGAGCAAAGAGTTAAGAAAAACCAGGTTGAACGTTTTATCTCGTTAATATCGCAACAGATGAGAAATATAATAGCATTCTGGGTCTATTGAAATTCTGCGACATTTTGAAGAAACTTTCTTTCGAATTTCACGCCGCTAAGAAAACTTCGAAGGCTTTGCGGTTGTATAAATTTGTACAAAGACTCGACGAATGTAAATTGTATATCAGAATCTTATTCAAAGTCGTTCTAAAAAGCTTTACATTTGTAAAAAAAATGCTGTGAAATAATATACGGTTATTAACGATGCATTCCAACCTGGTTTATCGTGCATTCATTTTGCCTGACCTCTGAGGTGGAGTTGAATGAATAAACCTATCTGTATTTAAGAATGCACCGAGCATTCGCTTCTTTCAAATGCATCGCGCATCGGTTTGCAATCACTGAAATTGATATTTATTTCCCATCTCAATTCTACCAAAACATTTCTTTCGTTTGCGCCTTTAGTTTTTTATTTTTTATCCTCACGAATAATCTTTTCAGCTCGTTGCCCCAGTAATTTCCGTTTTTCGTGTAATATTCGACTTTCGTCGAGTCTCTAGGGTCTTTCATTCAAATCGAGATCCAATTTGACCCAAATCCTGGCAAATTGTTCACAGTGAGCATATATTATTCTCAGTACAGTTATTCCAAAGTTAAAGGCAAAAAAGAATACGTTAGTTTTTAATAGAAAGTAGGTTGCAGGCCAGAAAACACCATAGAAAATGTGGCAATCGTTATAAGAGTTAGCTAATGAAGGCCTTCTTTATTGGCTGCGTTTATCAACTTCAAATTGCCATAAACATCCGCAGTGTATAGTCCGACAACAGTAAGATGGCTAGAGTGCAGAGGAGCTTCCCTTTTTCCAATCCCCAAAGTTAGCCTTCTAAAATGAGCGACTGTACCGCGTGTTAACTTTACAAAACTGAGCTTGCAAATGACAACAATGTTATTGCTGTCTACATGGTATACGCCAAGGTTATCTTATATACTAGTAACAAGTGGCAAGGTCAGCGCGTTACAGCTCAAAGATGGCTAGAGTGCAGAAAACCCCCCCTTTTTCAACCGCCTATTTCCGCCTTTTCGTTTTTGAAATTCTCAAACCCAGCATCCCAAAATGAACGACTATATCGAGTGTTTACTTTAGTAAACTGAGTTTCCAAATCACAAAAACAAACTGGCGGAAATAGGCGGTTGAGAGCGAGAGGCTCCGCCCCTCCCTAGCCATCTTTCAATTGTCGGACTATAGTTATCGCGCGACGAATCTTCTGAAATGTTATTTACGGTGAAATAACTGCGTAAAAAATGATTGAAGTTGAAAAATTGAATGTCAGCGTGTACATTTTCGCGCCACGTTTTGTAATTCGAAAAGAAGAGGGCGCCAACGGCAGTTCTGTCGAGGGTTAGGGCGGGTAGTACGAAAGCAAAGAAATATATCGTAATGCGGTGCATGTCGTCGCGGAAGTTCGATGTCTGATTGGCGGGCAGAGTCTCGCAGTACCTTAGAGCCAGTGCACACGGCGGAACGTAAAAGAGAAAGAAGGAAAGAAAGGAAGGAAGAAAGAAAGAGGGAGGTAGAGACCGTAGCTTTAACATTATAATTGTCTCGCGCCTCGGGACAGTCGAGCATTTCTTCGTCGGCATGTGAAATACGCGGAGGGTTTCGTCCATCGCGAGTGACGAAGTTTGAGAGAACATTTTGGTGAATGTGGTGAAGAAATTGAATTAAAATTGATTCATTCTCTTAATTCTGGGATTACAGTAATACATGGAACCTCTGAGAAACTTTTATTTTGGTGATAATTAGCGCTGGGTCTACCAAGCTGATTGAAATTACTTGTTCTATATTTTAATATTTCTGAAATTTATCTTTGTAGACTACTTTTCTTGTAACTTATTTATTTCATAGTTTATATTATATTATATAGTTATTTTATAGTAAGTAACTGTAATTAATCGTTGATAGATCTAGCGTTAACGATTCACCAGTAGAAATCGATTTTAAATTCGGAGAACGTGAAGTGTTTCAGTGAAGTTTCGATGCTTCGTGTGCACGGGCTAAAGTCATTTGTGATATTCAATTTGTAAAATCACATAGGTTTTCCAATCTCCAGGGAAACTTTTAACAATTATTTCCTCTCCGGGGCGAGGAACAGGCTGATTGGCTGGAAACTGTGCTCGTGAATCTCGTTCCAATAAAGGCGTACAGTTCGCTCGCAATTGAATCACGTCCACATGCGCGAATACGTGGGCGAATAAAAAAAAAAAGAACTAGCAATTGTGTTGCGTCTCTCCGGTACTCAGGAACAAAGAATTCAACGAAGGATAAAGTAAATAAACGAGCAACTAAAGCGACCTCGGGAAAAGTGTATGTGAATACAAGTTATCGGAGTGGCCAGTTGGGGAAAAAAGAGACATAGAGTTTCATTGAATTTATCGCCCTGTTTTAACGTAGTGCTGTGTAGCGAAGAAAATATCATAGAATTTCTATGGTCTCGTTATATCTGAAAATATAAGCTCGCTGTGTTACGCGATTTCAAATTTTGCGCCATTTTGGTGTATGGAAGTCCTAGGAATTTCCACCTTTCTTAAATTAAATAGTTGGAGACTTATTCTCAGTAACTTATTTGCAATGAGTCTACAATTATTTAATTTAGAAAAGAGGGAAATTTATTTGGAAATATTGCTTACGCGACTCTATGTTTCTCAATAGATCTTTCATTTCTCTTAACACAATTTCAAATTTTGCGCCATTTTAGTGTATGGAAGTCCTAGGAATTTCCGTCTTTCTTAAATTAAATAGTTGGAGACTTATTCTCAGTAACTTATTTGCAATGAGTCTACAATTATTTAATTTAGAAAAGGTGAAATTTATTTGGAAATATTGCTTACGCGACTCTATGTTTCTCAATAGATCTTTCATTTCTCTTAACACAATTTCAAATTTTGCGCCATTTTAGTGTATGGAAGTCCTAGGAATTTCCGCCTTTTTTAAATTAAATAGCTGTAGATTTATTCTCAATAGTTATAGACTTACTCTCGATAACTTATTCTCAATAAGTCTATAACTATTCAATTAAAAAGAAAGTCCTAATTAACTATTAGAAACTATTTAATTGAAAAGAAATTCCTAGGATTTCCGTGTATCAAAATGGCGGAAAATTTGAAATAAGAAAAATGCAAGTATCATTAGAGATAGATTAATTGCGAAAAAGGATTAACACTGCCGGAAAAATGTGTAGATTATATCGAGGCATAGAATGAACCCAGAGATTCCGAAGATTCAACCCCGGAGTTTCTGGCTGTTCTTTTTACTTTTTGCAAAATCTATTTTTGTCCGCGTTAGCCGGTCGGCCACGTTGTTCTCGTGATTCCAGCGGACCGTTCGCCCGAAGAAAAAAAAGAGCTTGAAAAAAAGTCCCACGAAAGAAAAATCGGCCCGATGATCAAAATGGAAACCTCGACGGTCGTATTCGTGCCGCAGAGTACACGTAAGAAGCCACTACACCACTGCCCCTAATTCTACTTATTTCATTAAAATCCCATTAATTCTCCAAGGAATTGGAACAAAATAAAAAGATTTTATAAAAATACAAAGCCAACGTTCGAATTCTATAAATATTTCATTGAAAATTCACGAGAACTTAGTGAGAAATTGAAGACAACTCGACGATAAATTAACCCCTTGCCGTACAACAACGAGTGACACTCGTAATGCGGTAATCTATCTAAAAAATCGATGAAATTGCAAATATCAGAAAGTCACGACACGATAAAAGTATAAATATAATATTACGTAAAATTCTAACATACTTCAGGAATCCCTGAACAATTTTTATTTTAATAATTTCATTCAGACTTATTACGAAGTCAATCACAAAAAAATTGTCCGCCAAGGGGTTAATGAGTACACGAAAAAAAAAAACACTTTCTTCTCTAAAATATCTTTCATCTTTAAAAACAATTATATTTCTCTCTCGTATTTGTAATCGTTGAAATAGTTCCAATTTGATACGATCTCTCATCGGTCGAGCTTAACGAACATTAATAATTCCAACGTAGTTTTCTCTGAAATCGAATGTAATACAGTTAATTTGTGGGATATCATCGGTATTTCCATTAGTCCTAGCAGCCTCGAGCAACGTACGGAAAGGTAGGAGAGAGAAGCGTATCTTTTAATTGGATCGTCGCAGTTGGTTGGAATTACTTGGACCAAGAGCGACGCTCGAATGGCGTTTAAAGTATTCCAGATGATTTCCTCCAACTTGTCGATGGTCTTGCATCGAAAAAAACCGACCTAATAAGCGTTACCACCAGCTTTTTATTTTTAACAAATTTTTTTTACCCCCGCGATGCATTTCCCGCTCATTTTCGCGCGCTCTCAATCCTACAATTCTACTCATTTCTATCTCTCATTCGTATTTCTGCCAGTCGTAGGGACTAATAAAGGTTCACATCTGAGAAATCATAAAATATACAAACAGGTAGACGTGAATATTATTACTCATTGACTTCCATATTATATTTTTTTTGAAAAATTAACACATTGCGTACGGGAGACGAGATATCTCGTCTTTAGGAATCCGAACGTTGTGCTTGGGAGACGAGATATCTCGTTTTCAGGTTTCTTCGACTCAATCGACGATTTAACACTAGAACTACCAAACCAGTCAAAATGACTAGTACACAATTTTTTCCAAAAATTTCCCAAGCTCATAGAAGAGCCATAGAAGAAAAATTCTGCGTCCATCACAAAAGACATAAATCACTGAATTGATCATCCTTTCTGTTATTCGATTTCTTCTTTTTCAAAGTACTTATTTAATAAATTGAAATATGATAGATTTAACGCAGGTAGTTCTAGTGTTAATCGACTGCCGGTCGATAAAGTGTTAACATTCTGAGAACGTAAAAATCAGTCGGTTAGTATAGAATCCTTCACTCGGTATCATACGCTAAAGAATCATTCAAACTTGTAAAATAAATAATGAAAATTTAAAAAAATGTAAACCAAATGCCAAATGCGAATTAAAGATGTGAATATATGCATTGTATAAAGTGTTTCTAGAGCGCTGAAAAATGTGCGGGCCCTGGGAGTGCTTTGCGCGAGCAGAGCGCCGTACGCAATCTGTTAAGAAAAATAATGGACAAACAATGTCAAAGAACGTTGTAAAAATAATTCTATTTAACGCGCTACAATACTAACAAATTAATTCGAACTGCAAAGTGTTAAAATTCAACTATATCAGCGCGCAAGACTTCAAAAGCTCAAACTCGAAGACAATCAAATGTAAATTAATTTTCTCATTTTCCTATCATCCCTCATTCCTGACTCTTTTCCTCCTCTTGTTTTCTTATCGTTTCTTTCCTCTCGTCCTCTCCCCTCACCCTCTTCTTCTGTTTCCGGTTTAACGCGGATGCTGGACGACCACACGTATCGTGATAAATGCTGCCACGATTACGACGATGACTCTGACGATGATGATGATGATCCTGATGACTTCAATGGCAACGTCACAATCGCTACGGTCACAATGGACTCAACGGCAGCGGTAAGTTTCCGATAATGTTAGTCACATTCCAATAGTCGGCCTAAGTGCATCCACACGCTTGGAAGTGTCGTTCGTGCTTGCAATACCAAAGTTCCTCGAGTGCATTTTGCCAAGGCTCCTGCATTGTATTGTTTTCACGGGAATTATTTAAAATGGAATCTATTAAATTGAAAATAATACTGGGTCAGGAGACGTTGAAATTAATCCTATATTATTAGCACTAATTTATACCGATATATCAGAAATCAGTGATGGATTATTATTCCAACAGTTAATTCTGAGTTAATGCACGTTCGGTCACAAAAGAAATCGTAAGGCAAGGGGTTAACGTCAATATTTAAATATTCAGTGTGTCCGAGAATTCATAAATATCTTAATTGAAAAATTACCTGAAATTTGATTGAATTCAATAGCTGCTGGTCACCAGTGACCCTTGTGGCAACGTGTTAACTCTTTACGGACGTAGACATTTTTGAGTATTGAGAGGTAATCATTTATTTGGCGATTCAAATTCAAAAAGATAGAATATTAATATGTAGAAATTATATTCCAACGGCTGTATTTCAATTTTGAAACTTCAATCGTGCATACATGCGAAAATAGATTTTAATTGAATTTTATCTCAGGATATATGCGTCCGCAAAGGGTTAAATACAAAAGATTTAACCGTAGATCTATTAGAAGTCCGTAGATCTGATGCGGAAAGCTACAACTTCCAGTTCACTTTCCCTCCGTCATTTTTCACCGAGACAAGTAGTCTTTAATTTACGATACAAGAGAATACCACATTTGTTATTTAATAGCATGCACGATTCGCGCTTCATCGCCTCGTAATTTCGTTAGCTGAACGTTAATACACTGATTTGAAACACAATGTTTTTCACGCTTCGTTGAAAGAACTAGACGTCTGTGACACAAACCGCGTGCGTCGAGTGTAATCACGATAACGCTCAATTTTATCTCTTGCGGTCAACTTTTTTTCGCGATAAAGAACCATTTTGACATGTTACCGGTGCCTCGATCGCTCTACGTTCAGTATTTCTTCTCTGCTGCGAAATAAACGGCCGGTATAATCGTCGATAGAATATTCCTCTAGTATTATCTCAAAGGCAGTTTTATTTGCGTGTCTCCGTACGCAGCGAGTCTCTGTATGTTTACATTCCGTCTATTTACATTCGTCGTTGATTCACGATTATCCTCGAGCTCGCGAGAGGACGAGGAATTATTTGGAGTTAGACCAGTGACCGTGTAGTACGCGATATACTTGGTGATTTAACCGGTTCGAAACAGTTCGTAATGGATGGTCAGTTAGAATCTGACAGATTCGTTAAAATGTCTACAACCGCGGCATGGAGGCGTCGCCTGAAACCAGTGATTGCAGCCCGATGCTATAATCTGCAGAATGATTCTTCTCAACAGGTAGTTCTTTCAATCGTTGACGTATTTTCGCATGTAATTTTAATCATTTTATTTGTTTATAGGATATAATCTTTGTTTAACTCTTTCTAAGTTATTTTAAAAGTTCCTCAAACTTGTAGCGCCGTCGTAGAGTAGATATATAGTCCGATAATTGAAAGATGGCTAGGGATGGGTGGAGTCTTTTGTTTTCAACCGTCTATCATCACTATTTCTTTTTTTTTCATTCAAGATGTTAACTTCACTGTTTAACACGTTGAACGCCAACCGTATTTCGCTAGTTTCACTGTTTCTACTGAAGTGAAATTTTGTCTACTAAATTCACATCTTTATACAACAGAAACTTTAAAAATATAGATAAATAGGTATTCGGCATACCTTTATCTTTAAAACACCAATATTTAAATATACAGTATGTCTGAAATTTCATAAATATTGCAATTTCAAAGTGACATAAAATTTCATAGAATTCAATAGCGCCGGTCACCGGTGACCCCCACGGCAGTCAACGTGTTAATTTAAGAGGTTTGCGAATTTGAAAAATAAAATGGCAGGAATAGGCGTTTGAAAACGAGAGATTTCGCCACTTCTAGCCATCTTCTGTGTTATAAAACATAAATTACGGATTTATCATCTCTTTTTCTACTTGATTCCAAGCGTTTTGACGGTCTTATTTGATTATTTTATTATTAGGTCTTATTTAATTATTTAAATGCGAGAGATGAGAAATTCGATCGACTTAACTCTGCATTTCTGCTCTTTTATATCTCACATTCGTATTTCTAGTCATAGTGACCTGGCGAACAAAGGTTCACATTTTAATATTTTAACGATGAAGACTTGAATTAGAAATTTCAACGGTCGATATAGCAACGAGCAAGGTCTCCATCTTTTTTACCTACTTTTGTATCGTTAAAATTATTTCCTTTTTTTCGCCTTGAGTCACGCCACGCAATTATTACGCGGTAAGTCGGTTAACGATAAAAGTAGGTTGTCACGTAAGTGCTTCGAAGTAACCTTCGAAAGGGAACGGTGGGTGAAAATAAATTATTTCGACGTTAAAAATACGAATTGAACAATTCATAATTAGTATGTCTTTTATTTGAGATTTGTCGATTAGCTTTAAATCGAAGAGCAGCAAATCCTCGCGCGTAAGTTCATCTTGACGATGTCAACGATCGGTTGACTTCCTATCACGCTTGGTATTCTAGAATGACACTAGGAAGTACGTAGCAGAATACTTGGAGTACGATTGTGGCCTTAATTGGTCTTCGAGCTAATAAGAGCATCGAACTTTTAAGTCATGCGATGAATCGGTATATTTACGAGACGAGCCTGCAACTGCGCACACGTAATTTACACTTTTCAGCTCATTAGGCGAGGTGGATGGAAAATGGAAAAAGTTCTTCTTAAAAAGGACCTTTTTATTTCTATTTAGTGGAAGTATCTAAACTAATATTAAATTTATTAGGTATCTGTAACACTTGGGACATTGGTTGCAACGTTTATTTATCTTAGGCAGGAATCTTTTCGATTTTTCTTTATTTTTCGCGAAAAATTTGTCATTTGTTAGGCTTGCAGCGCCATCGGATAAGCAATCTAGTCTCTGTGCCTGCCTTTTTTCCACGCGGGCGTGAAAACGGTCGGTAAATAGGAGCTGGCATTTTCTCCTCGTTTTAATTAAAGGTCGAGAATATATTTGACAAATTTTATTACGGCGGCGTTGTTTCAGCGCCGGATTAAAATACTTTACGAGCTTAATTTATCGTTTAATCTGGCCATAAATTTTCTCTTACTACGTTTGAAATCGGCCTTTTATCTAGAATATTTCGTGAGTCTGTTGCACCGATGTGTTGCAACGAAGTGCACGACATATCGATTCGCGCCCCATAAGTCGTATGACCCATATTTCTATTCGTCTTTAAACTATCGTCAAACTAAAACCATCTACATTCGTTTAAAACATAACGAAGTGTCTTTAGATATTGCAATTTGTCATTACCGCGCAATATTGGCCAGAACTGAACGGCAACGACGATTGGTTTACTCGTTTCCTAGGGTAATGGCATATTGCATTCCGATTGGCCCACACTGCACATGCGCAGAAGGATGTGGTAACTCAATTAAGATTCGTTCACACAGTTATGCGCATCGCGATAAGTACAACGAAAGATTTTCACTCTTCCTCCAATTGTCAACTTTAAATCATACAAATAATGTATAAAAAATAGTATAAACATTCCAGTGACAATACAATAAATAATTTGTGTATTGTCGCAACCTCTACCGACGTGTCGCCCGCGGTGAATCGACCTTAACTGTAGCTTTGTTCCTAGCCGTGGCGTTCGCGTAGTGGATTTCCCCCACTCCTCCTCCCAGTTGCGTCAGGCGTGGTCGTTCGGCAGGCTGCGCCGCAGTCTATTCGAGTCGGGCGCGTCGCGTGTATCGTTCCGCGGTCTCCTGCCAAACGAACATTTCTCCAGTTTAAACGTGTGTTCGTTCCTCTCGAGCGTGTGTGCGCGAGTGTGTACGATTATCTCGTGTGCGTGTATCTCGCTACAAAAGGTCGTTTAACTTGACGGTTCTTTTAACTTCTCGATCGTCATCGGCGAGTAGCGTCGTTTAGTGTAGTCGCGTCAGAGGTAGTTCGGGTAATAGGACAATGATCAAAAAAGTGAGAGTGAACGTGTCTACGTTCGGCCGGTTTGCCGACAACGTGACCGGCGTTCATGAACCCACGCACGTTTAAGCCAAACCGATGAAGGATATCTCTCTCTCTCTCTTCCCCCTTTTCCGATCTCTTTCACCGTAATTCTCACTCTCACTATCGCACCCTCTCCTCGTTCCATTTGCCTTTCTCGCTCTCTCCATCGTACCGAAAGTGCTGTTATTGTACACGGACGAAAAGAGTTTTTCGAGTGTGACGGATTAGCGGCGTAAAGCGTACAGTGAGTACTCATTGTTTTCCGTCAAGCGGTTAAAACAAGTATCGTGCCATGCATGTTGCGTACACTTGCGTACCAGGAATCGTGCGTTCACTTGAAATACGATCTTCGATGTCTATGGACCGTGATATGGTTTCTGTTGATCCTACGTAACGAAGGCGTTTCCAAGGGCATTCCAGTTCGACTCTTTCAGTACTCGAGGCAAGCTTTTCTCCCTCGTCGAGTGACTTCGTGCTTCAACTCACGAGATCCATTGTTTTCGCTTCTCTTTGTTGACCGATTCCGTGGAATATCTTACAGAGAATCTTTTTTTTTCCTTTCTCTTTCCTCATGGCAAGGAGAACGAACTGAGCTTGAAGTATCGCCGGAAAGATATCTCTTCGTTCGATAAAAATGTCTTGAGTGAAATCCCAGAGGAAGGAAACCAAGCGAATGGCGGATTCCTGGATTACCGGTTTTTCGCTTTTCCGTCGACTTCATTCTTCCTACTTTGTTTACATCGATCGTAAAGCTAGATTAGATTATTTCCTTGATACTTCGAAGCTCTCGAAATTCTTTGTGACTACCTACACATTCCCTCATAACCTCGCAAAACCTTTCGTCCACATCGCAGAAACCATTCACGTTCTCATTAATTGCACCTCTTTGTTCATTCTCGTTCTCCACGCGTCAACGACATCGTTAACAAAATAACAATTCAAGTAGATTTACCGCGATATATACACGTCAGTCCATAACGTGCCTCTCACGAGAAAGAAAACAAAACTTTGACCTTCCACGTAACACTCGTTTCGATTCTCCTTTCAATCGAAAATGACCTAATCCGTCAATCGTCTCTCGCAGAGTCCGCACAAAAGTCTACAAACCGTATAGAGGGCAGGACGAAGGGTAGAGGAGAAAGAGAGAGAAACACATATTCGTTATTTAGTTCCGTTGAGCGTCACCCGCGTGTATTCGTGCGGCCGGCGAAAATGTCGACCGAGAATCAAAACGGTTCGGCCGGAACTCAAAGCAACGGATTGAAATCAACGATCGGCGTAACATCCGCGAGAACTGTACCGAACAATTCGTCCTTCCTGTATAGCAACAATTCGATGCTAAATCGCGAGAAGCCGCGTCAAGTGCCGCCACCGACGTTGCCAAAATACACGTCGAGTTTTAACGCCGGCTCGAACGGCAGCGGCAGCGCCGGCACGGCCGACCGATTGAGCAGAGACCGCGAAGCTGGCGGCAGTTACAGGCTTGCGAGCCTCGACAGACTTGCCCTAAGGCAAAGGATACTAGACGGCGAAAAGGCCAACGGCGACACCACCTCGGTAAGACATTCTATCTTTGTCTTTCTTTTCGTTCTTCTTTTCTCGCCTTTCTTTTCGTCGATTCTGCCTTCTCATTTTCGTTTGGACGCTCGACCGACTCCATTGGTAAGTGGTTTTGGCGTGCGAGATCGGCAGAGGTTCATCTTCTGTGGCGTCTGTTGACGTCTAGGGTTTTTAATGTTTATTGACATCTGTTAGAGTTGAATCTGTTATGTTTAGATGTATTAACCCTTTGCGGTACGAATTATTTTGTTAATTTGATAGTGAGCTAAATGAAACTACTTTCTCAGTATTTTAAATCGTTGGTCATTAGTTTCATTTTTTGACAGCTATAACTGGAGGTTCTGACAAATATTTGTGTGATAGTAGAAAATTGTGAAATTAGAAGGTCGATATTAAATCGTTGGGAAATGGAATGAAGTGAAAATCTATGTTGAGTGTAGCTCGACATAGGAGTGCAAAATGTTAATGCTAGAACTACAGGCATTAAATATATCGTATATTAATCGTAGATTTACCAAGCCAGTCAAAATGACTGGTATACAATTTTTTCCAAAAATTCTACGGGTTTATGAAAGAGTCGTAGAATAAATATTCTTCGTCCATCGTATAAAACATAAATTACAGAATCTATCATCTTCTCCACGGCTTAATTTTCCTTGCTCTAAGGTACATATTTAACATATTTAAATATAATAGATTTCACGCTGGTAAATCTAGTGTTAACACGTTGAACGCCATTGATATTTCGCTAGTTACATTATTTCTACCGAAGTGAAACTTTTTCTATTAAATTCACATCCTTACAAAGCAGAAAGTTTAAAGATGCAGATAGATAAATATTCAGCAGACCTTTATCTTTTTAATGTCGATTTTTAAATATTCAGTATGTCCGAGAATTCATAAATATTGCAATTTCGATGTTACACGAAATTTCAGTGAATTTAATAGCGCCGGTCACCGGTGACCCCCATGGCAGTCAAAGTGTTAATATATTAGGGGTACAGAAAAGTAATCAAAAATTTCTTTTGTTGACGTAAAACATTTATTTATTAAAGAAATTTTAAATACTAGTCAACGAAATAATTACCATAAATCTTCAACACTTTTTGCCAACATAAAGAAAGTTGTTCAATTCCCTTTTTAAAAAAGTCCTTCGATTTTTTGTTGAAAAACGTTTCTAATTACCTTTTTACTTCTACAATTTTGATTACTTTTCGGTACCCCTAATATTTATTAAAGAAATCTTAAATATTAATGAGCGAAATAATTACCATAATTCTTCAACACTTTTTTCCAACATAAAGAAAGTTGTTCAATTCCCTTTTTAAAAAAGTCCTTCGATTTTTTGTTGAAAAACGTTTTTAATTACCTTTTTACGTCTACAATTTTGATTGCTTTTCGGTACCCCTAATATTTATTAAAGAAATCTTAAATATTAATGAACAAAATAATTTTTATAATTTTCTAACACTTTTTGCCAGTGTAAAAGTAACTTTTGATACCCTTTTTAAAAAAGTCCTTTGTTTTTTTGTTGAAAAACGTTTCCAACTGCGTTTTCAGTTCACAAATTTTGTTTACTTTTCGGTATCTCTAATATATTTTATGTATTTTCAAATGTGAGCCTTTGTTAGTCACCATGACTGGAAAGAATACGAATGAGAGAGGCAAATGAGCAGAAAAACAGAGTTCCTATACAGATATATGACAGATTGAGGACAGAATTGTTAGAATTTTGGCAGTTTGAAGCAGAATTTCGTTAGATTTTCAATTTTAAATTATCGCGCAATGCATGAAAGGCGTTGACCGAGGATTCTCTCGTGACATTGAACGAGTTACGTTGAGATTTCTCTGTTGCAACGTCGGAATTAAAAATTTCCTTGAATTAATACCATTTTTAGGTAGATCGTTGCGTCGTATTTTTAATCCGAGCTGAAAATCGTTCTGAATTAGCACGTGTAACGAGTAAAAAGTAAAAACCGCGATCAACGTCACGCCGGTGGACGGTAAATTACGAAACTGCGATTCCAGATGACTCACAGTGTTTCTTGCAAGTATGTTTCATCATTCTAGGAAACTGTTAGGTGTATCTAATGTCTAAGTCCACAATCATTCCACTCTGTGTAGAACTACAAATCAAGTTGCACAAGCACGATAAATCCGTCATTCTACGTTCTCCATGTTCGTACTTAATTGCAGTAATTTTCTACCTTTTCGTTAGAATTCCTCAAGATCATTCGAGAAATGTGGTACGATAAGGAATAAATAATAATGTGTTTTAATAAGAGAAGAAGAGTGCTTGGACGGAGGTTATTAAAGGCTTTGAGAATCGTTTGGGAATTCGAGAACCGTATTAAATTTTGTCGCGTTTCCTGCGACTCTGCAACCCGATCCTGGTCCTCGAAGAGTCAAATTTTATACCCTACCAGCCTGTCTGCAGAACGGGAGCTTTTCTCCCTTCAGCACGTAGGATCCACCATGCTTCATGTCGACGAGAAACGTTTTCGTTAATTTCTGCGTAATTAACTTAAGTTATTTCCACCAATTCGAGTAATAAATTCGAACGAACGACTGGTAGAGATAAGATTCTTAAATAGCGAAATTTTAGAATTTAAGCTAAGTTTATGTTTGTATTAGCAGTTGGAATTTATTGTTCGAAGTCTTCTTAGCCACCTAGTATATATAATTATTCCTATCCTCAATTATTCCACCTTATATAGCTATAATTACAATAGAAACAATCGTCCTCAAAGAGTCACATTTTATGGCAGCCTGCTGCAAACCGTTAATTACTGCGTAATTAACATAAGCTATTTCCATCAATTCGAATACTAGATTCGAAGGAACGACTGTCAGATATGAGATTTTTAAATAGTGAAATTTTAAAATTTAAGTTTATACTTGTATTAGCAGCTCGAATCTATTGTTTGAGATTTTCTGAGTTACCTAGTATATATAATTATTCCTATCTTCAATTATTCTATCCTATAGAGCTACATTTACAATAGAAATAAGTTTATTTCACGAAAGTTCGTCGCATGGGCAAAGAAAATTCACGAAAATCATTGAGAATCACTGAGAAAGAGCACATGGTACAACCCCCCCTATATATACATTTCGTGGTAGGGACCAGGCCCTCCAAAGGGTGCCAGGACGAAGGGTTCCACCCTCGTGCGTCATAGACAATCGAAAAATACAGCGTAATTCGTGACTCACGAATAGGAAGAGGGAAAAAGATACACTCGGATGATGCTTGAAAGTGCAAGGGCGCTTTTTTACAACAAGTACACGAAGTAGTTTAACTTTATCGCTCTTTCGCATACTTTCGTCGCTTCCCTTTAACCCTTCGTCCTCGAAGGGCTTATATGGTCGATTTCAAGAAGCTTTATTCCTAGAAAAGTATCGTTTTTTTCAACTCAAGTCGTAGGAGATTAAAAATCATCATGAATTCAATTATCAATTGATAATTTGAAATTCTAGCATTGTATGTAGCAGTAAGAGTGAGAAATTTCTTTGTTCGAGAAGTAAGAGGGTTTCGTGGTGCTTTCTCTCTGATTTCACGGCTCGGAAACACTTTATTAATAACTTCACTGGAAGGCATCTTAAACGGAGGGCCCAAACTATCAACACAGACCCTAATTACTGGTGTCGCGTCTCATTGGCGACCTCCGGCGCCGCATATTGTAGACGCCTCTCAATTGAAACGTCAAGGGTTAACAGAGGACTCGTTAATGCCACGATCGATACTCCGATCTTAATTTCGTACAATAATATACAATTTTCTCGTATTTTGAGCTTCAATTGCTGCGCTCGCGGTGGCCAGGAGACGTAACCTTAGGTGGACTCCGATTCAACGAGGCTGTATGAAAAATAGATGCCTCTTTGGACCTCAGTTGCTATTGCTGTTTCACTTAGGTGTTAGAAATTTAGATGTGCTTCGATCCAGGGAGGGTCTATGGTAAATAATTACCTCTCTGGGCCTCGATTTTTATTGATATTTTACCTAGGATTGGAGACTTAGGTGAACTGAGATCCAGCGAGGCTCTGTGACAAATAATTGCTCCTTTGGACCTCAATTACTTTTCCTATTTTACTTAGGAGTTAAAAATTTCGATGGGATTTGATCCAGCGAGGCTATATGATAAATAATTGTATTTTTGAGATTCAATTGATATTGCTATCTCGCTTAGGAGTTAGAGACTTAAGTGAGCTTTGATCCAACGACGCTCTATGAAAAATAGTTGCTTCTTTGGACCTCAGTCGCTATTGCTATTTCACTTAGGTGTTAGAAATTTAGATGTGCTTTGATCCAGGGAGGTTCTATGATAAATAATTACCTCTCTGGGCCTCGATTTTTATTGCTATTTTACTTAGGAGTTAAATATTTGGATACGCTTTGATCCAGCGAGGCTATATGATAAATAATTGTATTTTTTAGAGTCAATTGATATTACTATCTCACTTAGGAGTTGGATATTTAGGTGAGCTTTGATCCAGCGAGGCTCTGTGACAAATAATTGCTCCTTTGGACCTCAATTACTTTTCTTATTTTACTTAGGAGTTAAAAATTTGGATACGCTTTGATCCAGCGAGGCTATATGATAAATAATTGTATTTTTGAGAGTCAATTGATATTGCTATCTCGCTTAGGAGTTAGAGACTTAGGTGAGCTTTGATCCAGCGAGGCTATATGATAAATAATTACATTTTTGAGATTCAATTAATTTTTCTATCCCACACAATTTGAAGTTCTACGACAAAATTAATTATCAGCCTCTTTCTCGTCTCTGCGAAGATCTACGGCTAAACTTAAAGTTCGGCAAATCTGCAAAGTTTCTATTGAGAGTCTGACAATAATATTGTTTTTAATCCTTTTCATCTAAACTATCTTCCTCCGTTGAAAACTGAATCTAAAGTAAATGGTACAATCGCTCACGGAGGAACGAGGATTAAATCTATCTTGGATAAGTCTCTATCTGCACTTCTCAATGTCATTAACGCGATACGTTGAGGCTGCCAGTTTGAAAATTGTATTCAGGATAAATCGTCTTATCGAAGTTGGGAACAATGATCTTATTTAAGGTCGTCCGTGCTCGCGGAAGTCGTAAATTTTCCTTTTATCGAAGGCTTACAGCCATGACTTTGTTCCTTCTTGGAACTCGGGATCGTACTTTCGACCGTGGTGCTCCTTTCGAGTTACTGAAATATCTTAAAGACTGATTAGCCCGACAGATAGAGTCAGTATTTCGTAGATACGAAATATCTGAAGTAGTAGCTTTATTAGAAGCCTCCCTTTCCGGTGGAATTCGAAGAGTAAATCGTTGAGAATAAAGTGCAGCCCTTGGAGCGACAGCTTGAAGAGGAATGACGCAGAGAATTCTATAGAGCTTTAGTGAAAGCAAATTTTAAAACGACGAAAATAAAATGCTATGGTTCAAATAATAAATTTCTCTTATTTCTGGACGATTTTTTTTAACTTAACACTTTACCGACCGGTAGTCCATTAATCGGCTTTTCGGGCTCAACACTTTTGAACTTTTAACTTACTAATTGGTTGCTATGGCAATTAATAAATTATTATTTTTCATTGCGGTTAACTGCGCCAAGGACTCAGTGAAGAAACTTTGCAATTTTCGCACAGATATCAGTATCAGGGAAATATTTGCGTGCAAGTGACCGATCAGAAGGGGGCAGGATGTTAAAAAATACCGATCGGTAAAGTGTTAAGTAAAAAGAAGCTAGAGCTTCTAGTCCTACACAAAATGCCAATAGCAATTGAATCTCAGAAATGTAATTATTCATCATATAACTGCACTGAATTAAAGCCCACCTAAGTCTCTAACTCAAAGCAGTAATTTCACTCTAAACGTAGAAAACTACAACCACAATTCGCCATACGTCGAATTAAATGAAATTGCAGCTGGTACCAGCGCAAGAAAAATTCTCCCTTAAAAAGACAACCCTACAAACCACCAGCTATGTTTTTTCCTCGAAGCCGGGCAAATTTGGCGATGCATCGCCACAAAAAAAAACATATTAAAAAGAATGTGTTCCGAGCGAGCAGCGCAAAGACAAACCTCGTGTAAATGCATACCGAATGACCACGGCAGGATTCCGTGGTGCACGAAGGGGAAGCCCTGCCGTTTCAGCACAAAGTGCCCTTTCACGAAAGCGGGCCGCGTCCCACTTTTTCTCCCAGCTTTTTTTTCCTCCCCCCCAAACAACATTCGAAGCTCTTCCCGTTCTCCGGTATTTTCAACCCTTGGCGAGAGACGTTGTGTGCCCAAGTGCTTATACCACGATTCGCCGCGCCCGGCTTGTAACGCTCTGCGGGGATGCCGGACTATTGGAAGGGAGAAAGTTTGTTTTGCGAGAGTTCTTCGTGTAATGTAGCTGGAGATTCTTGGATCGAGAGGAAGAGATTTGCTTCCTCTTTCGCATGCGATGCGCGCACGGTAGCCACGGTGGTTCGTAGCATAACTAAAACGGCAGGCTCTGGAGGGCTGATGAATATTTCTAATATCTGCTAATATTCCATGTCCTTGGAGCCCACCTTAACCCTTTGCGGATGGAGAGCTTTTGAAAGTTGAGAAAGAATCATTTGTTTGGCGATGAAAAAACACTTTTTTGCCGGAAAATCAGACTATTAATATATAGAAGTTGAAAATTACTATTTGTGTAATAATATTTTAACAGTTATGTTTCAATTTTTCAACTCAGACTGTGTATACATGCGCCAATAAAGTATAACCAAATTTTTTCTCAGATCGCATATATACGCTCGTCCTAAAAGGGTTAAACAGTAGGTCCTGAGAAACTGTGGATAATTAATTTTAAATTATTATCTAATATTCCACGGTTTCGGTGGTTCGGAGCCCACCTAAAACAGTAGGTCCAGAGGATCTATAGAGTATTATTTCTAAATTATCTAATATTCCATGGCCTCGGTGGTTCGGTGCCAACCTAAAGCAGTAGGTCCAGAGGGGCTATGGAATTTTATTTCTAAATTAGTTTCTAATATTTTATAGCCTCGGTGGTTCGAAGCCCACATAAAACTGTAGGTCAAGAGAATCTATGGAATAATATTTCTAAATTATCTAATATTCCATAGCCTCGGTGGTTTGGAGCCCACCTAAAACAGTAGGTCCAGAGAATCTATGCAATATTATATCTAAATTAGTGTCTAATATTCCATAGCCTCGGTGGTTTGGAGCCCACCTAAAACAGTAGGTCCAGAGGATCTATGGAATAATATTTCTAAATTATCTAATATCCATGGTCTCGGTGGTTTGGAGCCCACCTAAAACAGTAGGTCTAGAGGAGCTATGGAATTTTATTTCTAAATTAGTGTCTAATATTCCATAGCCTCGGTGGTTCGGAGTCCACCTTAAACAGTAGGTCCTGCGAAACTGTAGTTAATTAATTTCAAATTACTATCTAATATTCCACGGTATCGGTGGTTCGGAGCTCACCTAAAACTGTAGGTCCACAGGATCTATGGAATATTATTTCTAAATTAGTGTCTAATATTCCATAGCCTCGGTGGTTCGGAGTCCACCTTAAACAGTAGGTCCTGCGAAACTGTAGTTAATTAATTTCAAATTACTATCTAATATTCCACGGTATCGGTGGTTCGGAGCTCACCTAAAACTGTAGGTCCACAGGATCTATGGAATATTATTTCTAAATTAGTGTCTAATATCCCATAGCCTCGGTGGTTCGGTGCCCTCCTTAAACAGTAGGTCCTGCGAAACTGTAGTTAATTAATTTCAAGTTACTATTTAATATTCCACGCTTTCGGTGGTTCGGAGCCCACCTAAAACAGTAGGTCCAAGCCAACACCATAGCAGGCATAGTCACAAATTCTACAAGAATCACCGTAAATAATTCAACACACCCACGTCCTCGTCCATATTGCGCCCCAGTCCCACGAAATACTTTGCGATCGTCAAAATCATCGTTAATCGCGAGCCGACCGATAATCGTCAGATACGAAGGAGAATGTTCGCGATAACGATGCCAGAAATAGCCCGATGATTTCCGAGGCCCACCCAATCTCGCAGGCGTCTCATTTGTAAGACGAGACCCCCGGGAAGCCGACGTTAATTGAACGAAATTGGCCGACACGTTGTCCCGTCACGTGCCGTCCTCCGCTCTCCGTCTATGGTACTTGCTCTCCCTTGCGAAAGAACAACTCTAATTAAGAAGATTCGTCCAGGTCGAGGACACCTGCGCGAGGGCACGGAAACGTAGAAAATTCCGAAACGAGCTGACCTCGAAGGAAGTACCTCTGTCCTATTGTAACGTAAATTGGGTTGCAAGGCTTTTGAACAATAGACGAAGAGACTTGTTTTGATACACCGTAAGCCCTTGGGTTTTATTATTATTGTATCGCCTCGAGGAGAATCTACGTTGGTTTCTTTGTGCTGACCAGAGTCGAATACCGTTGACGAATTTTTCGTCGCGTCTGCTATTTGTTTAATGGAATTATTTCCTAACACTTTGCCGACCTGCAGTCTATTAACCCCTTCAACAATGTCTTGAGGGACATGTAATAGGAAAGTTTGAACTCTTTTAAAAACTTTTAAATTGAAAATATATACCGGTTACGAATCCGGTTTCATTATTTCTATAATATTAACACCTTGCCGTGCTATTTCTTTGTGATTAATTGTGCAATGACTTTGAATTAATTACTAAAATAACAATCTAACACCCAATTTTGGATATAGTAAATGACTTAACGTAATATTGGATAGCGTAGAATTAATTTTCTTTTATTAGGACCCACCGATATTTTTAATTGATTAATTTTTGGAGCACTTCAAAATTGAGTATTCCATTTATCGCGTCACGATTAGCACTCGTTATTGTATGGCAAAGGGTTAATATTGCGTTCGGTTATACGAAATATCAGAGATCAGTGAGAAATTTTGATTTCAGGAGTTAGTTTTAAGTAATTACACGCTCAGTCGGAAAAGAAATCGTGGGCCAAAGGGTTCATAGACTTTTGAGCTCTTAAATTATTAATCGGTTACCATAAAAATTAATAAATTGTTACTGATCGTTGCGGTTTACTGCGCTAAGGACTCACTGACGAGAATTTTAAAAGAGATATCAGTGTCAGGGCCAGGTGACCGACAAAAGGAAGTAGGACTTTAAAAAAATACCGGTCAGAAGAGTGTTAACCTTTTGCAGGCCACGGACTTACATACGTGGCCTGAGAAAAGATCTAATTATAGTTCATCGGCGTCCGTATACCCGATTAGAGTTGACCCATTCAAACATAATTACGTAAATAGTAACGTATAATTTGTAAACATTAACACACTGACTCTCACCGTTCAAGAAAGCCTCTGTCCGCAAAAGGTCAACGAATGAACGCTTTACCAACCGGAATTTTTTAAATATCCTACCGATTTCTAATCGGTTGGCCACATATGCTTCTCTGATATCGATATCTCTTTGAAAATTACAAATTCTCGTCACTGAGTCCTTGGCGCAGTACGTCGCAACGATAAATAACAATTTATTTATTGCCTCGTCTGCCGATTAATAAGTTAAAACTCCAAAAGCGGGCCCGAAAAGTCTACCGGTCGATAGAACGTCAGGATAAAGAATGTTGATCGTTACATCTGGATTTTCTTCTGAAAAAACTTAGGATTATCGTGCTAACCATCTCAGCAGCTGCAACCACGATTATCGTCTTTACTCTCACAATCTCCATTCTCCATTTCTTCACCCTCGTTCACGCAATTTTCACCCAATCCGCTCCAATTTCCCTATTCCAGCTCAAAGCTTCGGAACTCACTCAAACACGGTTTATTTCGTGGACAATTGTCGATCGTGCGACGTTAAATGAGATCCGTAAATTGATTTTACGTCTCGTTTCGGCCGTTCGGGTTCTCCGAGCGAGGGAGAATCCCTGGGTGACCGAACGATCGATACCTCGAGAGGGACAGAGAGAAAGAGATAGAAAAGGAGAGAGTGGGAGAGACACAGAAGAACGTGGAAGGGTAGAGAGAAATTTTAAATGGCCTTTCTACCCTTCGGTTTTCATAAGAGCACGGCGAACAACCCTGTAACCCAGTAACTCTGTTACCAATTCACGCTGCGAGTTGACGTCGACTCTTCGAACGTTCTCCAATTCTGACGTCCTTCGAGGTCGATCGATATTTATCGCTTTTCGTCCACGAAACTATAATCATCGACGAAAAGAACGACGTTTCGGATGGACAGCATGGCTCGGAGTTCCTTTGACGAGGGGAAAATCGATTCTTTCAGTCGTCGACCCTAGGTGAACAGGGTGTCGCGGTTTATCGAGATTGAATTTTTTTAGAGGATAAAATATGGCGTTGTGTGTGGCGTATGGTCTAACTTGATCGCACGGAAAATTTGTATTTTAGCGTGGAATTCGGAACACTATATTTTTTTTTTTACAAATGGGATTGTTCGCTGATTTTGAAACAGTTTTGTATCTCTCGGTAGTCGTTTCTTGTTGTCTTTGGAGTTTTCGTGTAGTTCTTCAGTATATGGGATTACAGGAGGTGGAAATTTTGTATTTTCTATTGTTTGCAAGAACCTTTATTGTTATAATGTGAGGAAATTGGATAACAGTCTCAGGATTTTGAACTAAAAGCGTTCAGATGGACTTAAAGTTTTCGTTCCTTCGAGTTTTTATTTAGTTTTTTATGACGTAGGATTTCATAAGGTGTAAATTTTGTATTCTCTATTGTTTGCAAGGACCTTTATTGTTATGATGTGAGGAAATTGGATAATAGTCGCAGGATTTTTAACTAAAAGCGTTCAGATGGGCTTAAAGATTTCGTTCTGTCTGGTATTTAATTTTGCTCGTTCAGTCAAATCGATAAAATCTCGTTGGATATTGGTGACATTTAAATTGCACGATTTTCATTCGAAGAGAATGAAGAAAAGATATCCTATTTCCATGAATTTCCCCTGGGACACGAAAAAATGTTGGAGAAAGAGGGTCAGATCCTTCGATGACGATTTCAATGTAACGAATATATTCCTACGAGTGTTATTAATAGAAATTTAGTAGGTGATAAATTTCATTAAATTTGTCGCGACAAAAAATGGAGGAAAACTGGCCGAATCTGCAATTGGATCGACCTGTGACCTATCGAATCCGGCGATGATCCATTATTCCGTTCGGTTTTATTCGCCCTGCTGCAGGAAACAATGGGAGCAGCATTTAATGGATTTCTATTATTCTTTCGCCCAGCCATCCGTGCTTTGGCAAAAAAAACGTACAGATGTTTCGAATTTCCTTTTTTAACGACGTCTCGGAAACTTCCGGTTCCTCTGGAGTACCGAATTTTCCTCATGCTACTAGCAATTTTTATTTCCTTTGTTAGTTGTGTAGTGTTAATCAAATTTCCGTTATTACTTCTCCCTACCATCTGCAGTTCTACGAAACAATGAGGCAGGTGTTTTCAATTTCCTAGTTAAACGGTATCTCGGAAACTTCCGGTTCCTCTGGAGAACCCAATTTTCCGCGTGCTACCAGTAATTTCTACTGTTTTCGATAGTTCCAGTGTTAATAAATTTCCATTATTACTTCTCTCTAGCATTTGAAATTCTGCGAAAGAACACCCAGGCATTTCGAATTGTCTTTTTCAACTACGTCTCGAAAACTTCCAGGTCCTCAGCAGAATCGAATTTCCCGCGTTCTACCAAACATTCTATAGCTTCCTCAACTTGCAGAAGTTTTACAAAAAATAGGAAACTAACAATTTCAATTTGATTTTGGCAGTTTCAGTGTTAATAAATTTCCATTATTACTTCTTTCTAGTATTTGCAATTCTGCGAAAGAACACCCAGGCATTTCGAATTTTCTTTTTCAACTACGTCTGGAAAACTCTCAGGTCCTCTGCAGAATCGAATTTCCCGCGTTCTACCAAACATTCTACGGCTTCCTCAACTTGCAGAATTTTTATAAAAAATAGGGAACTAACAATTTCGATTGCTTTTGGCGGTTCCAGTGTTAATCAAATTTCCATTATTATTTCACCCACCATCTGCAGCTCGGCGAAAGAATAAGGCAGGTGTTTCGCGATCCCAAACGCCACCTGCTCTCCGTGGAGAACGTTCACAGAATTCTTTCACGCTTTGCACAGAATCTCGGCGACGAAGCGAACGTAGACTATTTTTAATTCCCCTCCTCCTATCACCTTAACACTTTTCCGACCGGTAGTCGATTAATCGACTTTTCGGGCCCAACACTTTTGGACATTTAACTTATTAATTGATCTAAATAAATTATTATTTTTCATTGCGATTAACTGTGCCAAGGACTCAGTGAAGGAATTTTGCAATTTTCGAAGAGATATCAGTATCAGAGAAATATTTGCATGCAAGTGACCGATCAGAAGTGGGTAGGATGTTAAAAGTATCAGTTGGTAAAGTGTTAAGTCAGCTTTACATCGTGACGGTGTAAATTCGTTTCCTATTTCGTATGCGATCTGTATTACAAATTACACCGGGTAAAAATCTAATTCAACCGCAGAAACCGCTAAAAGCCAGCGTGCCGAGACATTCGAGATCTCTGCGGATTCCACGGGGGAATCCACCATGTAATACTTTTGTATTTGCTCTCTGAAAAGCGAGAACAGAGTCGTCCTCGTCGTCAAAGACGCATTTTCTACCAGGAATACCATTTGTACTTTAAAGTTCGGCTCGTAAATTCTACGAGGAAAGAGCCGCGGGCTAACATCGTTTTGTCTACTCCTCCGGGTTCGTTTAAAAGTGCCATTTTACCTCTGAAACCATTTTAGGAGCTCTACGTTAAATCGTTTTTTATAGAATAGCTTCCAGAACTTTTTCCTGCCCATTTCAAAGTTGTTGTCCGTTCCATTAGGTCCTTTCGCGTTTGCCACTATTGAATCTATCGATTGAATATTTCGATAATTTTTGATACATAATTAAATTTCTAACTATAGTCACATTGCTGACTGATGCGCAGTATTCTCTCTCTTCGTTCTTTAATTCGATTTGAATGAATCTTTCAACGAATTCCGAGAATGTTAACACTAGAACTGCCAAGCGAGTCAAAATTAATCGTCCTCAATTTACTCCAAAAGTTCTCCAAGTTTATAAAATAATCATAGATCAAATATTCTACGTTAATCTTATAAAATATAGATTACCGAATCCTTTGTGGTCGTATTAAATTTAAGAAGCGAGATTTATCGTCAAAAGCATTAATCGACCAGTATCGGATCGCGAGATATCTCTTCCATGGTAACGAAAGGATTAATAGGCTTTTCGGGCTCAACGTTTTTAGACTTGTAATATATTAATCGGTTGCCACGTCAATTAATAAATTGTTTTTTGACATTGTGATTTACTGTATCGAGGTCTCAGTGAAGAGAATTTATAATTTTCGTACAGATATCGGCATCAGAGAAGTATTTCCTAAGTGACTGGTCAGAAGTGAGTAGGATTTTATAAAATACCGGTCGCTAGAGTGTTAAATTCGTTTTAGGTAGATTTTGAACCGTCGGTTCTGATCAAAATGACCGTAGCAGTTGACATTGAAAAGTATAACACGAAGAAATCGTTCTTCCCAACGTATATAGTCATAGGTACTGTTTATTTTGGTGTCTTGGTCACGACGTATTACACGATAGTCTATATAAAAACTCCTAAAGGTTCTAGGGATTTAAATTAAAGTCATCTGATACCTATCGACCCTCTAACCTTCTAAATAGACCCTACAGCCCCAAAAACAATTCTGTCCTGCGTTTCAAAGCAACACAATCAACCCTCAAAGCGAACCCTTTCCTCGATGCACCAAAGTGCAAGTGAGTTTCTCGTGCAAGTCGTTCGCGGAAGAATGGAAAATCTGATAAAGTGCATTCTCCTCGAGACACGAGCTGTTTCGAGCTGACGATGCAACTCCTCGGGAAATTTGAACGCAAAAGACAAGTCGCTCGAGATGATCTCTCGACGACACTCGTGTCGCGTTATAAGCTACTTTCTCTATCATAGATCGAGGGATAGTTCCTTAAAATATTACCTATATTTCTCTCGTCAGGGGAATTTTTCCTTCCAAAGTTCTAAGGCGACGAATAGAACTGAGAGAGAAAAAATTTAGAACGCTTAGAAACGAAGAATGTGCCTTGTGCGTTGTCCTCGATACGAACGTATGAATGTTTCATAGGTTCTATAGAAAAATGCAGCTCCATAGGTGGATTTACGGGACATTGCAAACGTGGATGCGAGAAACGCACTCGTTTCCGATCCTTCGTGAAACTTCATCGCACAGTGACGAGCTTACCAAGTCGTGTTGCGGGATCGTATGTCGCGGATATGGAGCACGCTTCAGTGATAGAGAAACTAAGGGTATTGTGTGCAGCGAGCGTGAGGGTATGGGATATGTTAAATAGGAATTTAGATAAAAGTCTTTTGCAGCTGACGGTGGATAGAGCTGCGGACCCAGGGACTGCAAGTCCAAACTTCCACCTTTCCCTTACCAAACCCTCAATAATTGCAAGTGCAACCCTCTAACTTCGCCACCTCGCCATGTAATAGACTTTCAATGTCCCCTCAGGTGGGACATAGGACTTCAAAGGGTCACCACCCATCATATCAGCAACTGTAAGTCCCAGTTACCCCCAACAATTGCAGTCCAAACCTCTAACTTTGCATCCCCGCGATATGATAGACTTAGCATGTCCCATCGAGTGGCATATAGGAGTTCAAAGGTTCAACAACCATCGTATCACCAACTGCAAGTCCAACCCTCCACCTTCTCCCTCACCAGCCCCCCAAAAATAGCAAATCCAAGCCTCCACCTTTCCCACCACCAAACTCTCAATAATCTAAACTCAAAGCCTCCACCTTCCCCTCACCAGCCCCCAAAAATAGCAAGTCTCCTAACTTCGCACCCTCGCATTATCCTGCAAACCTCCCCGTCCAATTATTTCTAAGCCAACAGTCAAACCTTCTGTTTTCCACGCTCACAAACAGTTTGCCGCGTCAACGTCTCACCCCCGTTGCATCCACCCGTAAGTCAGCGCCCTCGAAGAGAAAAAAAAAACTGCCCAAGTCTCGTTCCTCATTGCAACACAATACGAGGTATCGTTCGACAACCTCAAGAAGTCTCCTGAGCGGCGGAGCTTCTCGCTAAATACCGCCTATTCGCACCGTTTTTTAATTTAATCCACCCTGCTCAGCTTCCTGGAGGAGGCACTTGACAAAGTCGTAACATTGAAATATCTTTATGACGCCTGGAGAATCAGATCCTGCCGAAACAGGCCTACCTCCGAGGAGACTTCTTGAGGTTGTCGCGTTATATGTACCTGACTGGTGTTCGTAATAGGTCCACGTGCGAGGAAGGAGCATCGTGGAGAACCGCCAGAGGCGGAAACGAAAGCAAGCTGCTAGGTCAATACTCTCCTGGCGACGAGTCGTCGTCGAGAGTAGTCGATTAAATCGATTCCGTGGGAAAACGGCACGGGCAGTCCCCATTGCCGTTTCTTTTCTCCGAGTTCCCCTTTGTTCGTTCGCGTCGCAAGTGCTTTCTTTCATCTCGCGGAATCTTTGCTTCGCTCGAGTGAATCCACTCGATCGCCCGGATGGCTAATGAACGCTTAATTAACGAGGATCTTCCAAGGGATTCTCTTTTATTCTGAATTACCGCGGTAGCCTTTAGCATTGTTTGATGGAATTGTGAGCATTTCGTGGTAAACTATTAACCGAGATTTTATTCCGTGTATTTATTAGGTTTCAGGTACATTTCTGTGCATTTAACACTTACAACTGACCACCAAGAAAAAAACAATTTGACTGATTGCACCAGATTGACCCTTGAAATTATTAGGGGTGGTTTTCCAAGACTTTGTTCTTCTTCTCTGTCTCTTGTGGGGGTGAAAATATTTTGAAATTTTGTTATTTCATTTAACAATTAGGCGACCAAATAGGGAGATCTCCTCGTTTGATCATCCACTGTCTTTTTATTTAAAACGGGGAGACCTCCCCTGTTTGGTCGGCTAAGTGTTAATTTCAAATGTGTAGAGAAGAAAAGTTTTCTCTCGCTTATTTCTCCGTTTAGGAGGCTCAGAATGTTTCCGTGGCACCGGGAATCCTTGGGATTAGAATCGTTTAGTTAATTAAGAAATCTCTATTGGAGTTAGACATTTATATCGTTCTTTTTCGTAGATTCGTTTCTCATTGTGCTTTGCGTTTGACCGTGCAATTCTTATTATTAATGACAACGGAGTAGCAGCACGGAACACGCGATCTCGCGTGCAAATACACCTTTGTGCACTGTTTATCGCGATAGTTATCGCCGCTTAACACGTGTTTGCTTCTAATCATTTTCTTTGACCGCGTCTCAGAGTTCTAGCTGCTATTTGCTGTTTACTCTAGGAATATTTGCAATCTCTT
The DNA here is from genome assembly GCA_910591515.1 of Cerceris rybyensis. Classification (NCBI taxonomy): domain Eukaryota; kingdom Metazoa; phylum Arthropoda; class Insecta; order Hymenoptera; family Crabronidae; genus Cerceris; species Cerceris rybyensis. Next base: position 1,580,862 of record OU342797.1, read on the forward strand.
TTCCTACGAGCGCTTCAATGGGACTCTTTGTCTGTTAAAAGGTGTGTCGACTGTTTGATCAGTGCTAGTAAAACAATGCACCCTTAACTTTTACGTTTTTAGATGCCGAAGACTGCAATATATTAAATATCAATTTAAGAAAATTTCCCCGAGGTGCTGAAAATTTAAATTGCCACCTATGCCGAGGGTAACTAATTGAGAGTTCAACCAATTAGCTCCACAATTCTCATGAGATTCTATCGAGTGAGTGTTATTTTTTTAAATGTTTTGTTTCAAACATTATCGCAATTTTTCTTAAAACCTACAGTGTTTCGTGGATTTCGAATGACTGAAATTGCTACAAATGAAACAATAATTGAAGAAAAGTCTTTCTGAGGATTTGAACAATGCCTCCACTAATTAGAAATCCAAGCTTGGAGCTCCACATCTCGATCTCGATTAACATCCATCTCTTTTTGATCATTTTTCCCTCCGTATCTTTATCTCTGTCGTTTTCTTCCATTGCGTATACATCTGTAGTCTTGCATTCATTTTTTATCTCTGGCTACGTTGCATTGTACCTTTTTGTCCGACTTTCTTCTCCATTCTTTCGCGACGTATCTCTCGACGAGGCCGAAGAAGAGAAGTCCGTCATGAGCGGATATTGTCACCACGAATAGATGTCGAGTTTCTCCGTATCGTTACAGTTATCGCTATTTAATGCTCCTCTGCCTCGTATTCTTAGGCTCGGAAGCTCAGGCATTGTTGTTCGCGTCTCGGCGCTTCTAATCTACATCTCCGTGCTATACAGATAGGCTTCTCTGTTCAGACTTGTGCTCTGCAACTTCGTACTCCTGGATTTTCATGCAGATCTACGGACGACTCTGCTCAAGTCTCGCGCATCATGTCTGAGCGGGTGAATACTGTTTCTGTTTATTCGTACTACTTGTCATCGTTGTACCCTGTTCTGCATGGAAACGTGTTCTAATCTTTCGCGGTAGGTGGAACTATGCTTTGCACAGTTATCCAGACCATTCCTTGATACTCTCAAGCTGCTCCACCGTTCTCCAAGTGCAATCATCTTGGTCTCTGCTGGTACCGGTCCCTGAACCCTTCTTCGTTGCACAGGTCGCATTTTCTTGAATTTTAGAATAGATATCATTAGATACGTCGGTATTCCTTAAGATAACACGCTATTATTTCCAAATTTGTATATTTAACAATTTTTTCAAGCTGCTTGATCGTTCTCCAAGTGCGATCCTCCTGGTCTCTGCTGGTACCGGTCCCTGAACCCTTCTTCGTTGCACAGGTCTCATTTTCTTGAATTTTAGAATAGATATCATGAGATACATCGGTATTCCTCAAGTTAACACGCTATTATTTACAAATTTGTATATTTAACAATTTTTTCAAGCTACTTCATGGTTCTCCAAGGGCGATCCTCCTGGTCTCTGCTGGTACCGGTCCCTGAACCCTTCTTCGTTGCACAGGTCGCATTTTCTTGAATTTTAGAATATATATCATTAGATACATCTGTACTCCTCAAGTTAACACCCTATTATTTCCAAATTTGTATATTTAACAATTTTTTCAAGCTCCTCCCTCGTTCTCCAAGTTCAATTTTTCTGGTCTCCCCTGGTGCCAAATCCTCTATCCTCGTTCTCCACTGCACGCGTTGCACATTCCCTCCATGTTCTCGAATTTCATAGCGGATTTCGAGAACCCGAGGAAAGTCGATCATTCTGATATATTGTCATTGCCGAGCATCCTCGGATCTCCCAAGGGAGTTCGGAAAAAGGAGGCTGCACGGTGCTGATGCACCACGGACCGGTTTCTCTTCCATCGTTTTGCGCTCTCTTTCCTCTAAGATTCTCTGCTCCTTATTCTCGAATACGACAGGAATATACCTACTCTTTGTCCGACTCTCTCCATGGTGCCGTAAATAAAAGAGGATGTGCTCCTTCTGCGGACGACGCTTCTTCGACTTTTCCTCCATTTTTAGGACCACCCAGAGATCGATTATTGACGCTAATATTCCTTAAATGAATTTCTTAGAATAGATAGTCTGCCCAATTTTTATTTTCTTTTTGTGACCGTAGAATATAAATATGAAATAAATTTATCTTTACCTTTCCACCCTAGGACTACCCAGAGATCGGTAATTGACGCTAATATTCCTTAACACTAGAACTACCGGCGTTAAATCTATCATATTTCAATATATTAAATAAGTAATTTCCAAAAGGAGGAAGCAAGTGGCGAAAAAGATGATCGATTCGGTGATTTATGTCTATTGCGATGGACGCAGAATTTTTATTCTATGGCTCTTCTATGAACTTGGAGAATTTTTGGAAAAAATTGTGTACCAGTCATTTTGACTGGTTTGGTAGTTATAGTGTTAAATTAATTTCTTAGAAGAGATAGTCTCTTTGCCCAATTTTTCTTTGTGACCGTAAAACATAAATATGAAATAAATTTATCTTTACCTTTCCACGCTAGAAAATCAAACGATAAAACTATGTGTTGATATTTTCAGCATGAAATTTTATTCCGTCGCGATATTCCACCTTTCAACGGTATTCATCCGAATATTTGTATCTCTATGGCGATGCAGGTAAACTCGTCGGAGGTCGAGTTTCGTGTTCCAATAAATCGTGGCATTCGGAGGGAAATTCGCGAGCGCGCAATGTGTGCAAAACACCTTCAAAGTGCCATCGTTCGTTCGTTGACTCTCGCCAGCGAGCAAAGTCGTTTGAGCCGAAACAATTTTCGTGCCATGCTCTCAGATGACCGAGAAAACTCCTCCCTTCTCTCCCTGGGTGCTCCAGAAAATGGAGAAACAGCGAGCGCACCCTTAAGCTTCGTTCACAATGCACGAGACTGAATATCGGTAAAATTCCATGGAAATTTCGATTTTCCATAAAGTACTAAAATTTTCCGTGAAATAAAACATACTAAATTCGATAATGAATTAAATCTGAATTTGAAATATTAAATTGTAAAGAATTTCATGATTTCAGTTTCCCGATTAGAAAATAATAAATAATACTATATTTAATAATGAATTAGATCTGAATTTGAAATATTAAATTGTAAAGAATTTCACGATTGGAGTTTCCCGATTAGAAAATAATAAAAGATACTATATTTAATAATGAATTAGATCTGAATTTGGAATATTAAATTGCAAAGAATTTCACGATTGCAGTTTCCCGATTAGAAAATAATAAAAGATACTATATTTAATACTGAATTAGATCTGAATTTAAAATACTAAATTGTAAAGAATTTCACGATTTTCCGAGTTAAATTATATTATTTAGCAAAGCTACAAATTTCACTTTGCAGAATAGAAGTTTAAATGTGTCTTGCGTGACCTAAAAGTCACAGGAGCCCCATAGAGGATGACTTTAATTAAAAGTTTTAACGGTGAAAGGATTTCCGAAGGACTGAGTTTAGATTTAATGATAAAATCGATAACATATCTCAATTTTATCCCGTTCACCTTTCAACCCCGGTAAAGTTGAGAAAAGAAAGAAATCAATAAGTTCGAAAAATTTCATACAGCAGACATTCCATTAACGCCGTCCAACGCTGCTTGAAACGAACGTCTTTGTGCAATTTTCTGCAACGAGTGCATCCCCTTTGGTGTTTCTGGCTGCATTCCCCGCCGCATCAAAGGCAGACGCGGCCAGAGGCATACGCGAAATGGAAAAAGAATGGGAAAGAATGAGAAAAATACTTTGGACTATGGCCGTCTAATGGCGAGGAGTTAGAAAGAACTCGTAAAGAGAATAGCAATGGGTCTGCTTCGTTCCGTTACGCTTCGCTCTCTCCAACGGAATACAAATTAAGCGGGACTAATTCGTGCCCATAAAGGATCGCCGTGAAACGTGCGTAAGGTCAAGGCGGAAACAAACGGCATTCCGGCTCTCATAATTGAGACTCCTTTTACTAGCGTTAATCGGAGATAACGTTCTCGCCTTTGGATTATGTAAAGTACTTTGGAAAACATTTGCATTCGGTCGGGAACGTGCGAGTACAGGCGTTTCCGAGAGTGGTGGGGAAACGGAGATGATAAATTGATCGTCTAGGACGTATAATTGAAATTGGAAACTTCTTTTCATAATCAGAATCTTCAATATTGCCAAAGTATATCTTATTGTTGGATACCGATCTAATTCTTTAGATTCTAAACTATTGGATGTATTAAACTAATCGTATTGTAGGCTAAACAACGAACTAAACTTGTGAAGATAGTAATAATGAATAAGTAAACAAATAACAGACACATTGATCGATAAAAACTCTAAATACTTAAACTCGCACTCATGCTCACTTCATGCTCTTCACTGTTCATAGCTCAACTCTGTTCACAGCTCAATTCTGTTCACAATTCGGCTCTGTTTATAGCTCAACTCTGTTCACAATTCAGCTCTGTTCAAGGCTCAACTCTATTCACAGATCAACTCTGTTCACAATTCAGCTCTGTTCAAGGCTCAACTCTGTTCACAGCTCAACTCTGTTCACAGCTCAATTCTGTTCACAATTCGGCTCTGTTCATAGCTCAACTCTGTTCACAATTCAGCTCTGTTCAAGGCTCAACTCTGTTCATAGTTCAACTCTATTCACAGCTCAACTCTGTTCACAATTCAGCTCTGTTCAAGGCTCAACTCTGTTCACAATTCAGCTCTGTTCATAGCTCACTTCTGTTCACAATTCGGCTCTGCTCAAGGCTCAACTCTATTCACAATTCAGCTCTGTTCAAGGCTCAACTCTGTTCACAATTCAGCTCTGTTCATAGTTCAGCTCTGTTCACAATTCGGCTCTGTTCATAGCTCAACTCTGTTCACAATTCAGCTCTGTTTAAGGTTCAACTCTGTCATAGTTCAGCTATGTTCAAGGCTCAACTCTGCTCATAGTTCAACTCTGTTCACAATTCAGCTCCGTTCGTAGCATAACTCTCTCCCCAATTCAGCCCTGTTCAAGGCTCAACTTTGTCCATGACTTAATTGACTCCTCCAAACATTCACATCCACCCCCAATACTCTTTCTCGGAGTACGCATTCTTCGTCCTCCTCTCAGCATGCATTCTCCACTGCACTCCCTCATTTTCCCCTTATCCACAGAGCAAACATTCAAGCTACCTCTATCCTTCGTCGCCATAAAAAAATCCAATATCCATCCACTCACTAATTGCAACCATAATATCAAATCTTCAGTAATTCACTATCAACCGAAAATTTCACCCTCTGCGAGCCAAATATCCACGTTGAGCCTGGAAACGACGAGAATATCCATGTAGTCGGTGATTTCGTCAAGCATGGCTTTCACGTTCATCCATTGTGACGTTCTAATGCGAGTACAAGTGTCGCGTAATGTAAATCTAGCCTCATTCGTGACCATATACAGCGCAATCTACGTCCCTCGAAATCTCCCCGGCTTGTGGCCTGTATTCGGTACTTTGGACAGGGGCCACTTCCGGCCGGAAGTTCATAAGACACTGCGGCAGTTGAGGCTGACCGTGCCACGCTCGTCGTTGTATGCAAAGCATATCGATCGCAGCTGAAAACCCGCTGCTCGACGATACGCCGTTATCTTCACCTCGGGATTTTCCTATTTTTCTACACCTTTCGAGATTTTTGTGCTTGCAAGTGCATTCGAGAAATTGGAGGCAAACGTGCACGACTTTACGATGCATAAGTTGCTTTAGGTCTTTGTGGTCTGAATCATTTCGTTAACCCTTTGCGCTCCGAATTATTTTACTAACTATCCGTCTGATAAGGAAATATAGTCTCTGAAAATTAATAGATAACACGTTAAGTAGCACAGAAAGCTGTGTCGAGTGTAGCTCGACATAGGAGTGCAAAGGGTTAATATTGCTAGTCAACTAACTAAATTTAATTTCATAATATTTTCTATCATTGGTTATTCATTTTTTTTTAAATTACATCAATAACTATAGACATTGACGGACATTTGGGTGATGTTACAAAATAATTGCGAAATTGGAAAGTCGATATTAAATTATATATCGATAATTAATACACAGCGATGTATCAAGAAATATATTCCTCAAATTATTTATATTTAATTGATAATTTGAAATCTCAACAGTTTTGGCAATTATTTGCATTCAAACGAAATAGGTGTACAGAAAATCGTAGTAGAAATAGTGTTAATACAATTTACTTGACAGTACTTTTCGAAAAGCAAACTTGTTATTCTCGCGAAAAAATAGTCGCTACAATTTTAACAATACCAGTTACTAGAAATAAAAAATATTTCCATCCTAAAACCTCATTTTCCCAGAAACTCCTAGCAATATACAACTCAAAAATCTCCAATCTCCTTCAATAGGTAACTATCGAAACCAATGGAAATTTACAAAGGCCACGATCGAAGTATCGGCAAAATCCAATAATTCGATCATATAATCACTCGGTTCAGCGCATTTTTCAATGAAATTCCCTACAAACAAAACCATAACGAGATTCGAACAAAATCGAATTTCCCGCGCCAAGTTGAAAGGAGGATGTGAAGATAGAGCGGTCAATTTGAATATCCGCAGTTGCAGGTCACAGGTTGCACGCAATGTCGTGCTTTATTATTTTTCCAGGGACAATTATCGATAGCATATTTCGCCTCGAAATTACCGTCACGATATTCAGCGTGTTGCAACGAGGGCAATAAATGGAACAGTAGGTCACTATTCGAGCATGTTCATGGATCGAGTTCTCGTTCTCGCATCGGTTATCTCTTCGACGTTCCATTATCGGTTTCGATTCGACGGGGGATCCGATACGAAATTGCCATTGCTCAGACGGAAATTGTACTTTTTCCAGAGTACAATTATTCGGACGATTTACTCAGTCTTCATTATTTTTTAATTTCAAATACGATTTGCTTCGTATCTCGAGGATAATAAAGGAGCGAAGAGAAAATCGAATCGAAGAGTATCGGGAAGAATGGATGGTTTGAATTCATTGGAATAATAACAGTCGATAATAACCATTTTCAAAGGATGGAACCTCCATGTTTGAAGCTCGTAACCCAGATTGGAATACCACCAATTAAATGCTCGCGGAGAATTTGAGAAGGCGATCGATGAGGATTAATGAGTTCATCGTTGCTTGGGAGATTCACGGTAAAATGTTATTTAGCGCCAGAACTACCGGCTTGAAATCGACTATATTTCATTATATTGTAACGGCGCTTCATAATTAAATAACTCAGATATTATAAAATAACGTATCTAATTTAATGAATCCAAACTTCTTGCACAAAGACAACTCTATTCTCAATATTAAATCAATATCTAAACATTTTCAGTTCGTTGTTAACATTCTCGTAATCGATATGAAATATAGGGGAGACAATTTCGTTACGATAATTCGTAACAATATTAAATATGTTACTCGTTCACAATTTTTTCAAAAAATTCTCACACTTTATAGGAGAGTCATACAACCGAAATTCTATCTTGATGTTATAAAACATAGATTAACGATTCGATAATCTTTTCCATCTATTGATTCCTCTTTTTCCAAAGTACTTTTTTGAATACATTGAAATATAATGGATTTAACGTTCTAGTGTTAAATTCATGCCGGTTACATTTAGGACAGAGGGTATATATAAAAATCTCCGAAATCTACCATCACCAGTCCAAAATTTAATCCCAGCGAATTTTCGTTCTCGGTTCACAGATTCAAACGAAGCGCGAGCTCTTCTTCAAAGGTGACAACACAGGAATAATATCCTCTCCGTCTGTGCCGTCGGTACCACCACCCCAGCCGCCCTCTCAGGCACCGTCATCGGTGAGCACCTCCTCGACGACGACAACGACGACGACGACCCTTGCCTCGCCTAACGCGGTACCACCGCCTGTCTCTTCGACGGTTTATACTAGCGTCACCTCGACGGCACCGAGCTCGAAGCCACGGTTACCTCCGTCCACGGTGATTTTGAATCAAAACGATGCCTGCGAGGATAGCAACAAGCGCGAGTTCACCAGGACCACGGACAGCAACAAGGAGGCGAGCGTTCTTCATCATACGCGTCCCACACCGCCCACTAAACCCAAGGAACTCGATGGATACGTGGGATTTGCCAATTTACCGAATCAAGTCTATAGAAAGGCCGTTAAGAAGGGTTTCGATTTCACCCTTATGGTGGTTGGTGAGTATCTGGATCACCTTGTTTTATATGGGAACTTTTTAATTCTAGAACTACCAAGGTCTGACTGGTCTACAGTTTTTTGGAAATTACAGCCACACTGGGTGGATCTTTTCGTTTTAATTCTATGAAGTTGAAGTTTGGTGTTTTAAAATAATTTTGCATCTGGCTGTAGAACTATTTAATTCTAATATTACTAAGAAGGTCCCCGACTGGTCCACAATTTTTTTGGAAACTACAGCCACACTGGGTGGATCTTTTCATTTTAATTTTATGAAGTTGAAGTTTGGTGTATTAGAATAATTTTGCATCTGGCTGCAGAACTATTTAATTCTAATATTACTAAGGAGGTCCCCGACTGGTCCACAGCTTTTTTGAAACTACAGCCACACTGGGTGGATCTTTTCGTTTTAATTCTATGAAGTTGAAGTTTGGTGTTTTAGAGTAATTTTGCATCTGGCTGTAGAACTATTTAATTCTACAACTACTAAGGAAGTCTGACCAGTTCAATATTTTAGTGAAACTACAGCTATACATTTTTCAACTGAATATAGGAGCCATGGAGAGAATATTCAACTTGTATTATATCTTATAGAACGTAAATTACTTAATCCATCATATTTTTCATCTCTCCATTTCTCTTTTTCCACAGTAACCCAGTATATTCAAATATAGTAGATGTAATGTTGATAGTTCTAGGGTTGATGCCTTGCTCCCTGATATTTAGTTAGGAGTTCTGAAGGAGCAGAGAGGATGTTGAAGCTGGATTTTTTTTTAGAAATAGTAGGGTGAGAAGTTTACAAGGATACATAGTGTTTATTATTTTAAGTATGTTTGTTTAAGAGACTTTACCTTCTGGAAGTAATATGTCTCAAGTTGCAAGTTAATCGCTTGCAGTCCTGCGCTAGGCTACACTCGGTGGATCTTTTCGTTAGCTAATTTTCTGTTCATTGAACTTTAACTTTGGTATTTTACAATAATTTTTCATCTAGCCTAGTACTTAGTATCTGACTTAGTACTATTGTAATTGCATTATTGTGATACCGTACTGTAATACAGTAGGTTGTCGATTAGGATACCGACTTCTCAAGGTCAGTCATTTGATCGGTTAGAAATTAACAATATGTAATATTTTTTCACGGAATATACAGAAGATTGTTAACTTTATATTAGAAAGCAGCCTTTATTTAATATAATTCTCAATAAATTGAACCGATTTGGCCGTGCACGGTGCATCTAGTGTTAGAATGAAAGTTTAACAACCCTTCGAGTCCTCGTCATTCCACTGATCACGACGAAGTATCGTAGAATCATGGGAAAAGCTCAAACAGAAGCAAGAAAAGGCAACCCATAGATGTTGTGACTAGCCGTTACGAGGAATAATGGTAGAAATGCAGATATTCTCGTTATTGCGAACCGTAGGCTTGTTTCGTTGAAAAGAAACGTGGAAAACGCATGCCACGAATTGCACGTCACCCTCATTAACGTTCATTGTACGAGAGGAAAGTACAATGGGCATCTATTATCCGAGTTTACAAGATCGAAAGACAAAGGGGATCCGCTTCTCTCCGTTTGGTATTTCAATTTCGTCGAGGATATTGCCATGTGAACTTCCATCTGCTTAACACGTGCAGAAAACGTTCTTTCACCCGGCTGGATTAGGGACCACTGTCTCTTAATCACAGTGGTTCTCATTTCAATGAATGATTGCCACAAAATTCTTCCCCTTCTTTCCATTTTATCCACTCTGATTCCTTTATGAAGGACTTCAACTTTTTTTATGACTGCAAAATTATCAAGTCTATGTTACTTTAAATTATAATTGAGAAAAATACTTCATAGTCAACTCCATAACCATAGCCAAATAGATAAATCCTAATTCCATGTTTATCATAGAAAATAATAGATATTCTGAGGATTCTTCAAACCGCTATTAACACGTTGACTGCCATGAGAGTCCTCGGTGACCGGCTCTATTGAATTCAATGAAATTTCTTGTAACTTTTAACCCCTTGCCGTTCTAATTCTTTTGTGCTCAATAAATTAATTGCTGACACAACAATCTATTCCTAATTTCAGATATAGTACATGACTTCAAGCAGTATCGAATAGCATAAAATTAATTTTATATCATCGTAACCCACCGATATTTTTAATTGAATAATTTTTGGAATACTCCAAAATTGATTATTCCACGAGTGTCACTCATTATACGTCAAGGGGTTAAATATTTATGAAATTTCTAACATATTGAATATTTAAATATTGCCATTAAATAGATAAAGCTCTGCCAAATATTTATCTATCAGCATCTTTAAAATTTCTGCTTTATAAAGATGTGATTTTAATAGAAACAGTTTTACTTCAATAGAAATGATGAAACTAGCGAAATACCTTTGGCGTTCAACGTGTTAATTTGTTTTAGTGGTGCCAGCATTTGATAGGAATTATTCCAAGTTTCTTCAAGTATTTTTTCTAGTACATTTAGTATTTGTTAGGAGTTGAAGTCTGATAATAGCAGCAGAAACACGAATTTTCACGGGCGTCGCGCGACATTCGTCCAGGCGAATGGTAGAAATTCGAGAATATGGGTGGAGTGTCGCTATTATTAGGAGTGGTATAAACAGAATCATTTCTCCGTAAATAGAGCAATTCAAGCGCTTATCCTTGGGCGAGAAGGCGCGCCACTTTGGCCAGTTCAAGGTTTGCAGACCGAAAGGTCATGGTACTCTTCGATATTTCGAGGATTTCCAAAGATTTCCTCGACCACCCCACATTTTCATATTTCTACCAATTTATCCGTCAATAAACGTTACAATTAGCATCGTAACTTCGATCTCTGTTGCCTAAAATTCAAATTTTAAAAGCAAGTAAAAATAAACGACCGATAAACGTAATTTTGGAGTACTCGTAAACTCAAACGCGAGAGTGAGCAAACATTACGTTTATTTCTTTTTTACGCGTCTGTTTAGGTGAATCGGGACTCGGCAAATCAACCCTGATCAACTCGATGTTCCTCGCCGACATATACAGTGCCGAGTACCCCGGTCCTAGCCTGAGGGTTAAGAAAACGGTGGCCGTTGAGACCAGTAAAGTATTGCTGAAGGAGAACGGTGTAAATCTCACGTTAACCGTAGTCGACACACCTGGCTTTGGAGACGCCGTCGACAATAGCAATTGGTAACTTAATTTAACCCCATAACTCACGATTTATTTTCTGATAGGACGTGGAAAGACTCAATTCCTGAAATCAGAAGGTTTCACTGATGTCTAATATTTTGTATAACTGAACGTGATATTAATAGCATAGAAACAATAAGACTATATTGCCAATTTAATAGTTTTTGGAAAACTTTAAAGTTTCCTATTCCATTTTCCGCGCTATGAGTCTTACATATACTGTCCGACAATTGAAAGATGTCTAGGGAGCAGTCGGAGCTTCTGGCTTTCAACCACCTATTTCTATCATTTCGTTTTTGAAATCCCCAAAGTGAGCTTCTTAAAGTGGACCTCAGGAAGCTGGATTTGGGAATTTCAAAAACGAGATGTCGGCAGTAACCGATTGAAAACAGGAGGTTGCGTTTCTTCCTAGCCATCTTTCCGTTGTCGGACTATAGTTGTAGGCTGAGGGGTTAATAGGATGAATAGTAATTCAAACCTCTGCAAAATTGTTGATCGTTGAGAATCGTTAGACATGTATTAACAAGGAAACTTGGTCCTTTCAGTTGGGTACCGGTGATCGAATACATCGAGTCAAAGTACGAGGAGTTCCTTAACGCGGAGTCTCGGGTAATGAGACGACAAATCCCAGACAGTCGAGTGCACTGTTGCCTCTACTTCGTCGCGCCCTCGGGCCACGGCTTGAAGCCGCTGGATGTCGAGTTCATGCAGCGTCTTCACGACAAAGTTAATATCATCCCCGTCATCGCAAAAGCCGACACCATGACGCCGGACGAGTGCGCTCATTTCAAGAAACAAGTATGCCTTCCTATTGTTATCGTTAAGAAGCAGCTACTGCATTCAATGAGATTAGATAATTTTTAGTATCAAATTTCCCTTTGATACTGAAAGTCTTTTGATCAGAATACTATCTGCGATTCGAACTGTTGCTTATATCACATTCTTGTAACATTGAATTTCTTCTGTGCGACTGTATAGATCTTGAATGAGATAGCCCAGCATAAGATTAAGATCTACGAATTTCCGGAAGTGGAGGAAGAAGAAGAGAACAAATTACACAAAGTCCTCCGAGACAGAGTACCTTTCGCCGTGGTGGGCGCGAACACCGTTGTCGAGCAAGACGGGAAGAAAGTTCGTGGCAGAAAGTATCCATGGGGTATCGCGGAAGGTGTGTGATCTTGAACGTTTCGCGCCGAGACGTCGTAATTAACAATTAACGATTACGTTAAGCATCGTATTATCTCGTGAAATTCTTCCAGTCGAGAACTTGGAGCACTGCGACTTTATTGCGCTTAGAAACATGGTGATCAGAACGCACCTGCAGGACTTAAAAGACGTGACAAATAACGTGCACTACGAGAATTTCCGATGCCGTACTCTCGCTGGTCTCGGTGTGGACGGAAAGCCGACGAAAGTTTCGAATAAGTAAGTGTAGAATTTTCCTTTCAAGTATACACGATTCAATAAGTACAGCCCGACAACTGAAAGATGGCTAGGGAGCGGAGTAACTTCTCATTTTCCACCGCCTATTCGTTCCTTTTCGTGTTTGGAATTCCCAAACCCAGCTTCCTAGAGCAAACGCGTAGTCGTAGCATTCCTGTATTTTTACTTGTTTGGCTGAGTAAATGCGACAAGGCGCTACAACCAGTATGAATCAGACCCGCATTCTTTTGTCTAGCCATCTTTGAGTCGTCGAACTGTATCCTAGACAGGTAAAGAAACGTTGATAACGAGAAATATTAGGCTCAAGAATGAGCATACGTACTGAACGGTCGATTATTCGATGCGAAAGTTCAATGCGTCGATGTTTATACGATAAAATGTAATCGAGTTCGTCAATAATTCAAACAACGTGTCACAATACACGAGAGCAGGGCGATGCGTTGAATATTTTCTCAATGACGAAGTTACACCGAATGCTTGTAGCGCATATTTTCTTTTTGTTTTCTCCGTGAGAACTCAAGGAAAAAAAAAAGCTTGTGCATGCAAACTATCGAAAGACAAAGATTACTCTGTAGTTGGAATCGAAGCAACGTTTAGCCTATCTCCTTTTTATCGTTTAAGCTGAAAATGGTACTAAAATGAAAGAGAAACGAACAAAGTGAAAAATTTCTTTCCGACATTGTTTGTAATTCCTATTGAAATTTTAACACTGATTTCTTATTGGTTAGTTTGTGCCCTCCAGGAGTGATGAACAGTTTCATGACGGTGTGGTAAGTCCTTTCAATAAGGCTGGGATCGTGTAAATATAGTTTTGTGTGCACAAGCCTCGTCAAGTTTCCATTTGCTACATATTAGTTTAGATGTACTAATTTTAGTTCAGGGGGGGTTCACGCCATTGTTTAATTAATTGAAAAAATTAAATCCACGTCACTTTGAGCAGGAAATTTGTCAGGATAATAAATCACTTCGCCTACTAACTTCTAATTAAAGATATTTATTCGACGACACGACGGATTTACGTGGGTATACTTTTGAATTAATAATTCCTTTTTACCCGGTTGTGAACCCTCTAATTTAGTGTTCATTTCTTTCTTACTAGTAGACACGTTGTAAATAGTCCCTAATGTACGTAACAAGTGTTCTATTTGACAAGAAGGAAGAAAAATAAGATATATATTGCTAGTTGCCTTTATTGTCACTAGAAAACAGTATTACAGAAATCTGCTTGCCGCTTTGTTTCCATACCTCTTAGAGACTTTATATTCGTGATGTTATATTGAACGATGTGATCACCTTGTATAATATAAGTCATCACGATTCTATGTGCCTCCGTAAATCCAAACGAAACTTCCATTTTTGCCCATTAACCATTGCCCTACAATTATTAGTGACCCTCGTGACGCCATAAATGTGATAAGAAATTTTCTAATTTTCCAAAACTATGTATAATATAGTTCTATAAATAATAATATTACTACAATGTTAACATTATCGAGAATTACTGATTTACTTTTATTTTAGAAATTCAGAACTACAGCGAAGACCGTCACAAAAGAAATTGTAGGGCAAGGGGTTAATCAACCGTAGATAGATTACACCATAAATTTGCGAACTAATAAAAACAATTTTTTAATTTCTCCCGCGGCCTCAATATCCCAAAGTTCGACGAGTACCTCGTGTCCTGATTGTTTCAACGTCTTCCGTAGGAATCCTCTGGCACAGCTTGAAGAAGAGAAGAGAGAGCACGATAATAAAATGAAGAAGATGGAAACGGAAATGGAGCAAGTCTTTGAGATGAAAGTTCGCGAGAAGAAGCTGAAGTTGAAGGATTCAGAAGTGGACGTAAGTCTTGATCGGTCGACGTACGAGAATTGGTGCATGACTCAAACAAAGGAATTTCTTTGACGAGAAAAAAAAAATTTGTTTGCAGTTGCAACGAAGGCACGAGCAGATGCGACGTTCCTTGGAGCAGCAAGTTCGCGAATTGGAAGAAAAGAGACGAGCATTCGAGGCTGAAAAATTGGCATGGGAGCAACAGACGGGACACAGTATCGAAGAACTTCGTAGACGCAGTTTAGAGGCGAATTCAAAAGAGTAAGTATTACATGCACAGTTTAAAAGGTCTGCTTCTGGTTTTCTTTTTATATTTTTTTTATAATCGTCTTCTTATCGTACACTTGTTCCCATGGTAATTAAAATGTTGCTCAAACTACCGCTTTGTTCTACAAATGAGATACTTTTCAAGTTGAAGGGAAATCTTTGAGAGAATTATCTTTGAATTTGTCGCTTCCATGAGCTGTAAAATTGCTAAAAATATATTATTCGGGTTGTTGAAATTTTGCTTGGGCAAACGATAACTTTTGCTCAGATTTCTGTTCAATATAAGCAAGTACAAATAGGCTTACGACAGAAATAAATTTCATTGTATCGTTAAGATTTGCAGCTGCTAATCACCTTTTACGGGTTCTCCATAATTTCTGCACAACCATGGTGCCAGGCATTGAAGTTTGTCGAAAGAAAAGAAAATATTAAAAATGTGCAACCGTTTGACAAAGCTTAGTGTAATGACAGGAAATTACTAATAATTATTAACGAGCATGTTTAACGCAACCATTCTTTCGAACTTAATTGGAGTCAATTCAGTAAATATTTTGTAATTACCTTGCATCATTCTTCTGGGCACAATGACTTCATGATTCTCAATCAAACGGTGAAAAAGTGGCTCGGTTGATTTGCCTTCGGTGTTTCTGAAATGATTGTTGATTCAAAATGCTTCTGCTCATTTGTTTTGTATCGTTGAAAGTAGAAAACGTAGCCGCTTTATGTGTCATCCCTTCTCGTATTTCCTGTTGTATCAGCAAACAGTACCCTCCAGTACAACAAAAAAGAAAAAAAAAGAAAAATCTCAATAGTAATCTTTCAGTTATCAGTTTCACATATTCCCGTCGATTCCACATTCTTTTTTAAATCATACTTTTGTGATGCATGCAGCAAATTTTTTCGATTTTACAAAAGGCAAGTAATAAACGAATTACTACATATCATTTTGTAACTTTATTATCAAGCATACATAATAAAGTTATAACATTAATCCTCGAATCATCGATAACGGTAGAAATCATCCTTGAATCTTATAGCACATCTGCTTTCTCACTTTTATTTCATTAACTCAAGCAAACGCAGCAGCATTGTGTCATCAACGCATCATTTCAGGCATCAAAATGATACTATTAATTTCTTTCAGATATAACAAGACCGTCAATCGTTCACTTTATTGCTATATAATTACACAAATTCCAATTATAAACTATTCTTTGTTTCTTTTTTAAGCGAACTCAACAAAGCACACCCCGAAGACAATATTATTTCTTTTTTTTTATATAAGCATACACATAGTTTGCACCGAATGTTTCGTGCATTGTTAAAGTCAACGAGTGCACAGAAAATATGAATTGAATTAAAAAAAAAAAAAGATAATTGCAGCTTTACGGACGAATGTTGTTATGTGATGCTTGCGCTTGTTTGTTTGTTGTGTGTATACCATATCGGGGTGTCCCTAATCTAGGACGGGATCAGTGTCTTCCGAGGGATCTGGCGGTGGCGGGGGTACATTGAGGGGGTCCCGAGGGATAGGAAGTCTCCTACGCCGTCACACCAGTTTCAAATCACCTCAAGACAGCCCTACACAGATACAGCTTGTTATACAACATCCCGAGCATCCTTAGTAGATTGTAGAATCTTGTCGTCTACATTTACTTACAAAAAAAAAAACGCTCTTCGCCGCCCTATGTCCGAAAACTTAATTACATTTTTCATGCTTGACCTCTTGCCTTATCGTATCTCCCAAAGCAGCGTGTATCCTGCTACTCACGGATTTGATACACGTTGGGATATATATGAACAGTGTTATATAGTTTTATATAAAAATAGTTTGACTCTTGTTGTGTTTGTTTTTAAGACGATCCATCAGATGCAGTGGAACTCTGTACCGTTTGGTATTCTCAGTTGTTTCGTTCCATTCTTCTACAGTTAGGAAGATAAGGCAAGGGGTTGATCAGACGGCGATTCCATTCTTCACACTTGACGAGTTTCTCTGCGTTCCAACATATCAAAGAAACTATGCGTGCGCCTTGTGAACTGTCATTTATCATTGCACATATTTAGAGAGATGTGTACACGTGCATTCGTTGTCCAGTTGTCCTCTGTTTTTTTTTTCTTTTTTCTTTCATATTCTTTTATTATTGAACTATGATCGTTCGTGCAAGTATATTTTTAATGTCTTTGCACAGTTCTGGCATAAAAGGTCTACGTTTGTGCGAACATACCTTGGTGATGATACCTGTTCACAATTGATGGATCTAATATGCCTGAAATGTGCAGAGATCTTTCGCGTATACTTGCACAAACATCGACAATCTACTTGTTACGTTGATATGCAATGTACTTACAGAGATTACTACGTAGAATCATTAACTCGTTGTTTCATTTTCTGATACAGTAATACATGTATTCATAGTGGTTTTTATTTTCATTTTGTAATACCTCTTTTTTAACGTGGGAATGGATGGTGCATTTTTGACGAATCATTGAACATACAGAACTGAAAGTATAAAATGCTTAAACAATTATGCTCATTCGAGCTATTAATGTTCAAACTCAGATGATCGGATGAGGATTCACACATATCATCGTTTCACTAATTCTCATCTATTGCGGTCAAAGGAGGATCAATAAGTGAACTTTGCACCATGACTGATTAATCGTTCCGTCGTTAATATTAGATTGGATGAACGTTTTGAGATATTGCAAAAGAAAGGTAGAATTTTAGTGTACGCGATTTAGATGATGAAGAGGAGGAAGAAAGATATTGAAAAGTGTATCTCTCGTTAGTAGTCTTACGTTCGCCCTATAGATATATGGTAACATGTATATTTAGGAGTAAGGGCAGTATTTTTGGCACAAAGTTTGATAAGCTTTATGTAAAAGATACGAAATACCTTTATATTCCTATGGATAATCGGTTTTATACTCTCGTCGCATATATGCGTGATACATGCAACACGTAAAATTTTGTACGAATCGTCGATTCGTTTGTAAAGTATTAAAAAAAAAAGCAAACAAGCAAAGAAGACACACATTGTAAACTCTGAGCAAGCTGTCCATTGTTTCTTCCTTTTTTTTTTATTTTACATACGTTCTCGTGTTATCACGTTTCCTCGATTTTCCTCGCACGCATTAGGTGTTCACACATGCAAAGTATAACGTGGTCATTTCATTAAAAGATATTGGTTCCAATTATGAATCAATGGAATTACATCTCTACAGACAGCTTGACAAAGGGTAATCCCACATGACCAATAATAATAATTACTCACTAATAATTATACATTGTTAATTCCATCATCAAGCCTTTTTTTCGCAAATAAACGTAATGCTTTCCTAAATATACTTACTAACCATGTTCGTCGCCCTCGTGTGAATATTTTCAGCCTGTTTTTGCGTCAAAATACTAAGGCTTTGCTGTGCATCGATGGAAGACTATATTCTTCATTGAATTTTCATTAACAGAGGAAAATGTATCGTTTTATATAGTCTTCCATCGACGTTACATCACATTCCAACACTTTTTCGTTGTACATATAACGCTACCGTGAAATTTTTACCAACGTATCTGCGATAATTGTTACTTCTCTCCTGTACGTAACGACTACACAATTCTAGGCAACACAATTGCAGAAAGAATCGTTTACCATCGGCTTTGAAAGCTACGTTGCATCGCTTGAAGATACGCTAGAAGAATATCGCCGGCAATTTGGCTTCACAAAAATTAGTTGTCGATTTTTCGAAGACATACAGAAAGAGAATACTGTAACATGCGAAATACATGAGAAACAGAGGGAAGCGTTTCTGCGACACAATTAACACAAGCAATTAAACAGAAGATACGACGTGTAACACATTTTTTGCTATAATCAGCATGCGGCTTTTATGGTCGTGGCCCACCGATATGAATATTCTATATTATTTCGAAGCATGATTACAGCATGATATTAGATTTTACATTCGCTGTATTTGCAGTACGTTCTACGGGATGAGAAGCCCGCATTAATCGACGTTTACTTGGAACGATGTGGCTTTTGGCGCAAATAATAGAATGTCTATGTAACGAATTATCTGTGTTCTTATAAATATATTTGCTCGTTGAGACTGAATTGGTACGACGTTAAAAAGATAACTAAATAAAAAACGAAAGTAAGAAAGACTGGCAATGTAATACGTCCTATAGTTAACGATAAATTGATGTGGCAACTGTATTAAACGGTAAATCGCTGTTTTTACGATGTAAGCATTGTGTTTATTATTAATGACGTATTTAAATGGCAAGCTGGATAGCAGCGAGCACGGTCGACAACCCTCGAAACGGAAGTTTCATTTGTTTAAAAGCGGGTTACAATGTAAATGAGAATTCTGTCGATGTTTCACACTTTACGCTGCTATCTAGTAAAATCGTAGTGGACAAACTTTTCTTTTCTCTCCACTGAGACCGTTATATTTATTTCAGGGCCGTCGATGGAAAGGACAAGAAGAATAAGAAGAAGGGTCTCTTTTAATTTCGAGGCTGAAGAAAAGTATCCGACTTGCGAAGAACAGAAGCTTGGAATCGATTCGAAATAGTTAACGATAAATTGTTACAGGAATTAATGCGTGTTAGGGAAGGAATTCGATGGACAGTGTCAACGATAGACAATGTTTTCTTCCCATGGATTCAGAAAAGATTCTACCGTGAATTGTCAGCGATGAAACGTCTTCGCGTTTCCCAATGAAAAAACAAAGAATTACAAAGAAAAGCTGCGAAAATTCATTGATTTCATTTAACTCGTCGTTAAATTGGTGTATCGTTAAATCTGCTGAACTTTCTAAGTGTGACTTTCTCGTAGTTTATTAATGTGTCAAATGTTCTAGTAAACGATGGTCTCAACAGCTACAAGACCGCGTTAGTTTACAGAGGTATATGTGATGTCTGAAGGGTAGGGAGAGAAAAGAAAAAAAAAAGCTGATAAGACGTTTCTTAGGAAGCGACATAAAATAAGCAGGCTTTACGGAAAGTTTTCTAATTCAGGAGGCTCGATAAACCTTTTGGAAGGTCGATGAATTAGATAGGCATTCGGCTTGAATTGAATAGCTAAAATGTGGAATATTCAATGCGTGACGAATCCACGCCGATAAGACTTCTCTTTAAGTTTCCATTTGCGAGCATTTATCATAGAAGTTATACGCTTTTAAGGAGCGTCGGTAAGGCGATATTGTTCTGCTCGCTGTGTTCTTCTATCCTTCTTCGCGCTTCCTATCTTAGAAGAGTATCCATGGAAAATTCTACTTAGCATAATTTCCGACTTATCGCGATATTCGCGATAGGTCCGATCAGCGGCAACATTTTATTTACGACGATTGTACAAAATGTTAGAAGTAACTTCAAGAGGAACGTAATTATTTCTTATTCCGTTTTTGTAAGAGGCAATCGGTCAACGGACGATTGAAAGATATTATGTGCGGATATTAAATTCGATATATTTCATAACCCATCCACTTCAGCCTTACGATATGTATTCGATAATTATCATCGCTCGATTCACGAAAAATCCTATATCATGATATTTATAGTAGCGTATTGAAAATGCCGTGAGTTGCAGAATATTTGAAAAAAAATCATTTTTATTCACGTGACAGTACACAAGTACTTAATGATGCAATTAGTCATAGTGTAAATGATATTTTCTTATAAGTTCTTGTTTACATGTAATTTAATCAGTCTAAAGTACTTTTTTTCTTTTCGTTAAGTTGCTTCACACGATATAGTCGATAATTGCAGCGTTCCAAGGAATTAGAAACGAAAGAAAGTTGCGAATGAATCGACGTGAAGCACATTGGAGCGAAAAGTAAGTTCGGCTTTCGAAATTCATGTCGGCGCGATCGAATTGTATTTTGAATTATGTCGATAGATGTTGCATTACATTAATTCATTAGGATTATAATCGATCATGTAATAGATCAGGTAATTAAACATCTTGCACTTGTCGAAGGACAAAGGAGTCGCTGAAAAATGACGATTGAGAATTACATTTGTGATAAGGCGAAGTGTATCGATGGGGATAAACGTTGATCGTTCCAATTAAAATTGTACGTATCGTGTAATGAGAGTTGACGAGTTCTTTTATAATCATGGTGGTCGAGTAACGAAATTATTTGTCGAGGTGAAAGGGAAATCATTTTCTACGGAAGACTTGCAAGACCTAAGATCGCAAGAGTGCAGATATGTTATCAATTTTTAATCTCGATGAAGGAATTCGTTGTGTCTAGAAGTAATGTTAACGATAATAATACTAATGATAGTTTATCAGTAGTACTAATAATAATGAATTATTTGGATAATTGAATGTTTTTTCCGTGTCGTTCGAGAGCCATGTATATCGTGAGTTTGTAGAAATTATAATCATTTGGATGCCGGAAGTACTAAGAGACCGGGAAGATAAGAGGTTGTACAAATATTCTCGTCAAATTAATTCGTATAGCGCGCAATTTAATTAACGTTTCATTAATTCAATGCGACGTGTTTCGATGGTACTCGCGATATTTCGTTTCAAAATCGAAGAGTCGTCGCCAGAACGATACATTTAACGGCCAAACGAGCATTCGAAAGACGTTACATCAGTCGTGGATTGATAAATCTTTGTTTTTTTTCAACGACAGAACGTCACTTTCTACGACGAAAGGCTGAATGTGATTTTAAAATGAAGCAGTGGCCATATACATACATATACGTATACATATACATATAAATATATATTTATGTATAAATAAAATCGAAAAGGAATCTTATACAAATGTAAGTCCAATTCATGTACATTTAAGTTATATCGATAAGAACGTAAAAAAAAATGGACTATTATAAGAGCGAATTGTATAAATGAATTTATGTATGTGCGTTTGGATCGTCGTGATTCGAGACGGTGCACTTTTCCACTGTGTTTCCATTTCATGATGATTCTACTTGGCGAACGTTTCATTTTAATTCACGAAAGAAAATCGATCAATGGAGAAATAGTAATTCAAAGCTTATCTTCACAGCTCCCAGAAAACACGTTAATGTACATTGATAAAACGAAAGGGAAAAAACCAACATGCGCCGTCTGGAACCCGTCCAATTAAACATTATTAACATCCATAACAGGGATGGGCAAAGTATGATCGCTTACTTTTTCAATTTCTTACAGTAAACCGAATCCACTTGTTCACTGTAAACTCGATGAAAGGGGGGATGATAAGGAAGTCAAATTAATTTTTAACTTCCTTTAAATTCAATCTCCTTTTCTCTTTTACTTGCTATGTGTAGAAATTCTGCAAGCTTCTTCCACGAGAGAAAAAAAAAAAGAATATTTTGCCCAGCCTTGTGCTTGTATACTAAGCTATAGTTAAGTTACTCGTGTGCCAAGTCGAAGAGGATTAAGCCATTTTATAACGCCAGTATGTGGTTCTTCGGTTACTATTAAAAAAAAAAAAGAAAAAAATTAAGAAGATGAAAGAAGAATAAAAGATTCACGCGGTTCTTCGAGATGCAAGGAGATCTCGTTTTGATCTCGTCTCGTGTGACATTCCTATTTTGTACGCATTTTTCTAGTTAGCTCTTGGACTCTCCGAATCGTCGCCGTGATCGGCGATATTTTAATGTACACGAGCTTGACAATTTTCGCAATGATAATTTGAGAAATCCTTGAAATATGCCTACTTCAAATCGTGGAAGATTACGTAATGAATAAATTCATAAGTCCGTAAACTCCAATAGTTATCGGTGCTTCAAAATAGACTGAATAATAAACCATTTGAATAATCTATTGTATAATTGCTCGTAATATGCTGTTGGAACTGTCATTTAAAAATCGACGTTTCAATGCTTCATAATTGTCCTGCTGAAAACAAGCAAGAGCAAACGCTTAATTCTTTGCGGTTCAATTTTTCATTAATTGTACAATTGCTCATGTATTTGATGACAATTAATTCGAAGAAATATGCGTAATACTTAAATAGCAAGTTGCTTTTAATGGCAGGAGTTAAGTACAGGTTTATGAGGACACTTTGAATAGATTTACAATTGATATTGGAAAGCTTAACTTTAATAACGGGACTGCAAAGGATTAAGGAGGAAGTATTTTAGAAATAAACAAGTATTCTTTTGCACTGATAATATTAAGGTCAATTGTAAGAATGAAATTATCCATTGCTGTCTCGTAAAATGATACAAACCAAGCTATGATCGTTCTTTTTCCGAGTACTCGCGCAAACATCACGGGAACAGATTTTCAAAATGACCCGCTTGCCGATCTATCTTCGTCAGATCCTAATCTAATAATAAAATCTATACCTCGAAGTACAAATATCTTGCCGCAACCGTTTTAATCGACGTACAAATAACGGTTGAAGCGTTGTTTTTACTTTTCAGATACCTCGAAGAAGGCCCCAAAGGGACTTAGCGTACTTAAATTCTCCTTATAAATCTTTATCAATTGTACTATAATTTTTTACGAATTTCGTCAAAAGGATAGAAACTGCAAAGAATTGCGCTCAGTAATTCTAAAACGTCAATCGGGTACAATTAAGGCATGACAGTGAACGATTTAGCGGCAATGTGATACAGTTTGAATTTCGCGCGCTGCGTAATGTTTGAATTTCGCGCGGAGCGTAATATTTGAATTTTGCGCAAAGTGTAATATTTAAATCTCGCGCGACCGCATAATATTTGAATTTCGCGCGACCGCGTAATATTTGAATTTCCCGCGACTGCGTAATATTTAAATTTCACGCAGCACCGTAATCTTTGAAATTCGCGCGATGTAACGACACGGAAGAGATTGAAACAGCTTACTTTGAAATTATTCTGTGAAATTGTGATGTAAAGTAGCGGGGACCGTCGGTTTGCTTCTTATTGTCGAGACTTGAATTAAAGACTTTCATCTTGGCGTGTTGATTCATAAAGAAATCTGTAAGGTTAGTAATTATACAAAATTTGCATTTTTCATCGATTGATGTTCGATAGGTTAATTCGTCAATAACGTTATCTCCTATTAAACTTCAAAAGGTTAACGTTATAAAATATTCCTTATATTCGGAACAACGGAATTTCCTTAATCTACGAAATGATATCAGAAACTGAGAAATATGAGAATAAAATTGATATTCATCGATGTGAAATTTTGTAACCTATTCGATCTTTGTTTCGTACAAATTTGTCGCTAACGATTTCAAAATCGCCGAATGAAAGGAACTGTTTGCATTCACAACTTTTATTCTCTTATTCTTTATTGTAAACTTTAAAAAAGACGCTTCTCTGACACAAGTTTGGGAAGAACGAACAACCCATCATTCCCATTAGGCAATTGAAAGCCCTTTGACCTTCGTCCATTCCTGCGGTTTTTTTTTGACACGTATCGAATATAAATTTTCCTAAAATCAAGACAAAAGGTACACAGTGAATATATATTATTCTTAAGAAAGTTATTACAAAAACAAAGTAAAAAAATGTTGCTTTCTTAATAAAATGCGCGTCGGAGAAGGCTCTATCGGCTTTAGCGTTATTTTTTAAAAGAATGGATAAAGGTCAAGCAATTTGCAGTTCCCATCCCCTATACACATATGCCATTAGTTTACAGATAAAATAATAAAGATACAAAATACTGTTTATACACTTCAATGTTGTATATCGTCTAGTTTATAAGCTATCAAAAATCAACCGTGAAAGGGAGAGATAGAGAGAGAGAGAAAATCACAAACGTATCGATATTGTATGTGTATCTTTATCGATGATGCTTCGAATATATTAAAAAGGTAATCGTCAGGATCAGTGTGTCAAAAGACTTGTGACGTGTGTAATTATACGTATTTAATTGTGAATTGCTGAAACAAAAAAAAAAGGAGGAGGCGAAGTGTAGGTAGATGAAACAACAAATTATATTTTGCCGTGCCAGATGAAAACAAAAGCTGCCGCTGCTACTTGTAGAACACATTGTAATAATAATACTAATTGAATCATGATTATTACATTATTATTATTATTGTCATGATCATTATCATTATCATCATCATCGTCATCGTCACCGTCGTCATCACTGTTATTATTAATATACTTTAGCATTACATATTCAGTAAATTATATATAAAATTACTATAGGTCTCTTTTTATATTTCAAGTTCCCCATTTCATTCGCCGACGTCCTATTGAAATTTTTGTCGACGAAGACGTAACCTTCGATTAGACAATATACCAATTAACTGTTAGTTAATGATATAGTAAGTTTTGTAGCTCTTGCTTACTATAATTTTTCTTGTTTACATCTATACAAACCGAGCTCGAAATTACGAAGTTTCGAATATTTGGCGCTTCGATAACAAGTCCATCAGTCCGTACATTCGTTGAAGATTATCGTATGACCTCCATATGATACAATTATACTAATAACACGCGATTAGAATAAATGCAACCATGTCTAAATTTGAAACGTGACATTTTGACACGTGCTTCTTGACAATTGATATTTATTCACGAATATGGAGGTAAAAAAAGATCATAATAAGGATCGTTCAGTACCGAGAAAATGTATGTTATTGAATTATTCATAACATATTTGTATTCAAGAAAGTGCTCTTAATATTTGCATTTTAAAGAGGTTTTTTAAGTATACGAAATAATCTTTTGTGATGAGTATGTAACCTTTAGAATTAAAATATTTCACGGCACTTATCGTACCTTGCGCGTACAATTACATTTCGTAGAAACTTTCTTTAACTGAAACAATTTGAAAAGTAAAAATGTCTTTCCCCTTTTTGTTTTTTATTAGAGAAATTAGGCGGTACGTTGACGAAAAGTGAATTTCTCTTCGTGTTGTTCTAACGAAGAATTCCAACACGTACATACACACACGCTTCTTTCTTTCCGGGTATATAGTTAGCTTTCACAAAAGTACATAGTTAAAAAATTATATGTCATATTGTCGATACAATTGTAATATTAACTATCATAACCAAATTAGTATATTACAAATCCGATCTACCCAATTGAACAATAATCTTATATCCTTAGTACTTGCAACAATATTAGTTTCACGATGGATGCTTAAATTTAAGCGGAAGAAGTAGAACGACCCATTTAACCGATGTGAAAAGTAGCTCGTCCTAAAATCGTTCCAAGTATTGCTATAATTTGCACGAGTTCAATGAAACAACTGACACTGAGTACAGGTAGACAATTTTAAAAATATTTCTCGTTATCACTGCAAGGAATGGTATGGTACTGTAACTATATGATAGGCAGTAAATTGTACTTTTGTACTTTAATACATAGAAGCGTCTAACGTAACATAGTTAAAGGAGAGATCAACGTGGTTGTCAATCGCGGCGAGTAGTGGGGCAAATAGATGAACATATAAGCAGTTCGTAGAGCGCACTCGCTCGTGAAACTTTAACATGTGAGTTTGGTCTACCGCTGAATTACACATTTGGATAGCCCTATACACGGCAAGTAGAAAGGTCAGGCGAGCTTCAAAGCACGCAATTGGGAGTCGTCCAACGACCGTAATTTTCACCTGTCGAGAGTTTCACTTCTAGCCTAAATTCGTCGTCGGTCTCGTCTCTATGTAGTCACGCATCTTCTCTGGAAGCACGATACCACGACGGTTCAAATGATCAGATACGTTGAGAAACACCAAGTTTGGATACTGTGATATTTGAATAAACTCCTAGTGCTGTTTTACCACACATTATTGCCATCGTTTGTTATATTTATTATTTCCACGAAAACGTTACATAAAAACGATACCGAAAGGAACACCACGTACAATTAAGGTTCAAAGATCGTGATAATGAACGGATGTGTTTTTGTGTCGTTGAGATATTTCCTCTCGTTGAGCCATAGCTAAGAAGTTACGACACTATAACAAAAGATCGTACGTTCAGAAAGACGCAGCTTCGTCGTAGAAGAAAGTATAGTCATAAAAAAAGAAGAAAACGTTGAGAAGAAGTCGAACGAAGATGTGGCCAAAGAATGTCGGTATCAAGGCGATGGAGGTATACTTTCCAGCGCAGTACGTCGATCAAACGGAACTCGAACAATACGACGGTGTGTCCGCCGGAAAGTACACTATAGGCTTAGGCCAATCAAGGATGGGATTTTGTAATGATCGTGAAGATATTAACTCATTATGCCTGACTGTTGTACACCGATTGATGGAGAGGTACGGCATAAAACCACAGGATGTTGGTAGATTAGAAGTTGGTACGGAAACGATATTAGACAAGAGCAAATCCGTAAAGTCTCTCCTTATGCAGCTATTCGAGCCATACGGTTGCACGGATATTGAAGGAATCGACTCAACCAATGCCTGTTACGGAGGGACTGCTGTTCTACTTAATGCGATTTCTTGGGTAGAAAGCAGCTCTTGGGATGGCAGATTAGCCTTGGTCGTCAGTGCGGACAATGCTGTGTATGCACCAGGAAATGCAAGACCCACCGGAGGTGCAGGAGCAATTGCCATGGCGATTGGTCCAGATGCACCTTTGGTAATTGATCGTGGAATAAGGGCATCGTGTATGAGACACGTGTATGATTTTTACAAGCCAAATCTAGGGTCTGAATATCCCATTGTCGATGGGAAATTGTCGATTCAGTGTTATCTCAATGCTTTAGATACCTGTTACCAAACTTACCGTGAGAAGTTTAAGAAAAAGTTCCCAAATGAGAATATAAGTTTAGGTAGTTTTAAATCATTTCTCTTTCATTCGCCGTACTGTAAATTAGTACAAAAGTCATTTGGTAGAGTAGCTTTCATAGATTTTTTAAATAAACCTAAGGCAGAGATAGCCGAAAAATATCCACACCTGATGAAATATCATGAACTCAAGCTGGAAGATACTTACTTTAACAAGGATGTAGAAAAGGAATTTGTTACACTTAGTAATCCAGATTTTGTTAAGAAAACTCAGCCTAGCTTGTTAATAGCTAATCAAGTAGGGAACATGTATACACCTTCTGTGTATTCTGGGCTAGCATCTTTACTTATTAATCAACCTATTCAAGAATTGGCAGGCTCTAAAATAGGTGTATTTTCGTATGGTTCTGGTATGTGTTCTACTATGTATTCTATAACTGTAACAAACAATTCGCAGGAAGATTCTAACTTAATGAAAATTGTATCCTCACTGTCATATATTAAAACACAATTGGAGGCCCGTAAGAAAATTTCACCTGCAGATTTTACGGCAGTATTGGAATGGAGAGAAAAAAATTGTCATACTGTGCCATTTTCTCCTAAAAGTAGTACTACCACCATGTTTCCTGGTACTTATTATCTTGAACAAGTGGATGAAAAGTACAGAAGGACTTACAAAAGAGCATGAAGTATGCAATAGTTTTGACAATAGTTAATTTTTTCAATGATCTATCAATGGACCGATTGATAAAAAATTTAAATAAAATCAATTATGGTGTAGGATAATATTTGATTATAAAGATTGCATTGACAATTGATATGGACTTTTGATACAGTTCTATCAATTAGCACTAGGAATAATATGATACACACCGATTTCTGCATTTCATTTATGAATTCATTTCGAGCAACAGAACGTGGTAAAGTAAACTACTTTTGACATAAAAAGTCATAATTCAACTGATATAAAAAGTATGAAAGGAATACAGAATAAATTTGCCTACTGTATACATTTTAAAATGTATCTGTCGAGTATATTTTTTACTTGTGCAAAAAAGTACTAGAATCGCGATAACAAACGATGTATTTAATACAATTTGTTTTTGCTGAAGTATCGTACTACATTTTATAATAGGAGAGGAAAAATAGTGAAGGTGATATGTTATACAATGAAATATCTCTTTCCTAAAGGAAATACCATTATTTTTATATTTTAGGTAAAATAACTTTATCGGCTGCTAAACTGGTTGTTATTTATTACTTTTTTTATTGTTGATACATATGTATATGTATATGTGTATATACACACGAAAATAGTGGAGGATATAATCAAAGGTAACTTAATTTCTATATATGTATTATTATATCGAGAAAGGTCGTCTTGAACAGAGTGCCTGCCTTACAGATGTAATATTTAATTATTTAAGCCGTAAAAAAATTAAAAAAAAGAAGATCATTGTCAATAGAGCCACGGACTAACTATTTAAAAATAAATTCATTGTTCATTAGTACGTGTTACATTTAATTTGTCAAATATTCGATGACAAACAAGATCTATAAGGAAATTCAATAACTCCTTTACCATCACGTCAATGAATGATTTATTTTAATTAAGTTCAAATTATGCACGTACGAAGTATACTGTAAAATAATTTACTTCGTATCGCATAGTTAAATCAATAAGAAGTACACTATACATCTCGCAAGAGAACTGTTTAAATTTCAGAGTCTATATAAACGTTAATAGATATAAATTGTTATGTACTATGTTACATTTTATATTCTTTTATACACCGATTTTATTTTGTATTAACTTTGGTTGGACAATAAATTGATGTCGGAGTTTATATTAGTACCATTCTTCGTGTAAGTATCGCTGGAAGTAATGATTAATAATTTGTAGAAAAATAGTTTTATTCGAGGGAACATAAAAATATACTATACCACATTTTCAACGTTTTGGTTCACACCAAAAGAGAAACAATACGTTAGTAAATTATGCGCATTATATAAAATATATTAAATATATGTATATATATTATCTCTTTGAAGATTCGGTTTGTTATAAATAAGCACGTTAATGTTTCCTAATCTCATAAATAATGTCAAAGTACATAAATCGTAAGATCAACTTGTAAAATCTAATAATTTCTATTTACAAACGTAAGTTTTAAATATTTCAACCTCTGGCCTGAGTTACATCCTGTATAATTAACTACGTTGATATATCACGACCCAAGAAAGGAATATTATTCTTTTGTATTCATGATACTGGCTCTACATCGCAATTGTTATATTTTTTAAAAATTTCGCTAATAGAGTCACGTACTGTGCGCGTTCCATTATAAGACACTTGATCATATTCTGATATAAAATTCATCCAAAACGATAAAAATATTACATGTATATGTAATATTAAAAAATATACTGATTTCTCAATTTCATTATGTACAAATTTCAATTGAAAAAGATGTATATACGAGATTACGGTTTCTCTCTCTTTCTAACAGCGAGTATTTAAAATATTTTATACGAACAGCCAGAACAGGAGGACAATTCTCGTCCTGCACCAAGTCTAACAACTTCATCCTCATTGGCATTTATTTGCCGATTTTCGTACCGTCTCTGAAAAAAAGATAGAAAGATTTATGTAGATATCTCTAGTACATTCGTAATTTCTTTTTAATTAAGAATAAAATCTAATATATACTTTAAGCTCGGATGCTAGATAGAAAAATATAGAATCTATGTTGGTATTTTCTTTGGCTGAAGTTTCTACCACTTCCAAGACTTCAGGAAGGTATTTGCACAAAGCTGCAGCCTCTTCCTTCTCTACCTCCCTTAAGTTTTCTAGATCACATTTGTTACCTGAAAGTAATACCATTGGGTTATTGATACTCTTATCAAAATAATACATTCAGACAGGACTTACCAACTAAAATTAATAACACATGAGATGATGTGTATCTTCGTACTTCTTCAACCCAATGTTGTAAACTTAAGAATGTAGATCTCTTTGTAATATCGTAAACTAAAATAGAAAACATATATATTTTAGTTATATACACCTATTAAATGGGTGTGAAGCAATATTATATCATTTAATACACACCTACAATAACACCATTGGCAGATCTGTAATAACTTTGGGTTATCGTGCGGAATCTCTCTTGTCCAGCAGTGTCCCATATTTGTAACTATAATATTGATAGAAATACTTCTCAATTAATTCTCTCATGTATTACGTACAACATTTGCCGTCAATTGTTTGCAGCACAAACATTTATTTAATTAATTATTAAGAATTATGTTTCTAATGAAAAACGTATCATTCCATCGATATAAAAAATTGTAAAAAAATTATATTATTCGTCAATGTAATTTCATTGAAAATACGTTTCATTGTTAAATGAAATTCGATATTCTCGAATTTCATCGTGTAACAGGATGTTGTAGGTTAAAGTGCGGAGAACTTAAAAAGCTTCGATACCCCACATAGACTGATCGACGGGGTATACCTTGACTTTCTTGTTATCGATTAGCACCGTCTTCATGGAAAAGTCAACGCCAATGGTACTTCCATGCCTTTCGATAAATGTACCAGATCTGAATCTTTGAACGACGCATGTCTTTCCAGTACCACAATCTCCAATTAGGACAATCTTAAACAAATAGTCAAAGTTTTCGTCGTTCGTGGCCATTAAATTGTCTGGATCGCGATTCGACATTTCCTTTTATGTTGCCCTGATACCTGATCGAATGCGTCTCTTTTACCATCCACACTATTCAGACAGACTAGTTGGTTACGCCATTATTTCGTGAAACTCTTTAACTTTAATCACGTTCATCTTTCCTGCTTAGTACAGTTGGTACTTGCTCTTCGCGATACTCAATGTTTTTATTATATTTTTTTCTAACGTAACTTCACTTGTTTGTACTCTGGGATTACTCTCATTACAATAACATTTTTTAACAATATTCTGTTTTAAAAATCGTTTTATTTGAACCAAATACAAAGATATTCGATGTCTTAGTTTCACAGATTAAAGTAGAAAATTTCGGGAGAATCCAATATTTATTGAGAAAGGGACGGTCATTGAAGGATGGAACTTTTAGCGCATTTTTTTTTTATTTATATAGAAATAACAATGAGGCGATAACAATCACGATTCGCAAACATTTATTTATGTCAACTCGTGATATTACCTGGTAAAACTATGTAAATTATAGATATATTTATTACAAAGACTTAATTAGAAGTATGACACTAATGAACAAGAATAATGAAACAATACGGAGGGTGTAGGGAAGCTAGATTAAAATTAAGGGAATTACTTCTTAGAAGTGAATTTCGAGAGGCCTTCTAATAAACTAACATACGCGGTGTGCTCGTAATTCGTACTCAGTTCGACTAATTTCTCTGCAAATTCATTTGAAATACCCTTCTCCTCGAGATAGTTCATCAATAGATCGTAGAGATACTGAAAAAGAAAGAGAATCAATGTAAGACTGCACATTTTAGGGTATAAATCGCGTACAAACAGTTGCAATTTGAAATAAAAATTAAATGTTACATTTTCATTTGACTTTATTGGAAGTAACAATAAAGAAAACAACGAAAATGCTTTACTTTTCCAAAGATTAATATTCAAAATGATTAATTAACATATCATTTTGTACTCAACTCTTTGGTATTTTCCAAATACTCTGGTAATTTATACTTACCCCGTCGATGATTTCACCGGAAACTGCGTATACATTATCATTATGTTCTCCTTGATACAAGGTGATCTCGTCAATACCGAAAATATCATCTGCAATGAAATACGAATTTTGTAGGCAAAAGTATGAAATACCAGCAGGTATATTAAGCCATATTTTCTGATTTAATTAAATGTCACGTTTGTTCTATATTTTCTCATCAACATATAATAGATGTTAATGTTCCAACAAATGTATTTATTTTCCAAACTTAAATATTCAAAATGCTTTTGAGGCATCATTCTGTACTCAACTAGTTTGGAATATTTAAAGTAATAAGGTCAAATGTAATCGATAAAAATGTGTCTGGACTTACTGTAAGTCTCATTGGCACCAGATGCTCCTGGTTCACTGTTAAAAGAACAGGTGAAGCTGAGTGTCTGATCTCCCCTCTTAATATCTATTGTAAAGTTTGGTTGGCTCTTCATCTCGCCGATATCCGCGTTATCACTCTGCATATCTAACTCTGCCTCAGGATTAGAATCTACAGTATGATTTACATTAAAGGAGATGCTGATCCTAAAATAGATAATTTTTCAAGTTAATGTTGACATTTTATTCAATACTGCTTGAACTTCTTTATACCAACAATTCTGTGCAATTCACTTTTTGATATATCTTACTTCTCATCTCCGTCTTTCTTCTCTAACAAAACTTCCGCACCATCTAAGAATACTTGAAATCCCTGCAGTTCAGTAGGAATTGTTTTCAACTTCCGTGCTTTCTTCTCTGCTACTATTTCCTCCGTTAAAAATTCCACCAACTCCTTCTCAGCTACGGAATAAAAAATTTAAGACACTGTTACAGAAAAAATTTAATTGCCAGTCATCCAAAAAGTTTGCTTAGTCTTGAGCAATTAAATGCAACAGCTTAAAGAGATAGTATATAATCTAAAAATACTTCCTTAAGTGTACCTATATAAATTATCTAATTTTTCAATAGATTATCTCCGGATATTATAGTAATTTAATACCGGTCTCACGACGGCAAGATTAATCGAAAAAATGTATTCAGATTGAAAATACTCGTAAGAATTACATTTAAAAGAAAATAATACCTTTGCTGTGAGAGCTTCTGCATGAAATACATCCGCACAAGCTATCATGACGATTTGCATTTCTCACGGCATCGAGAGGTGCGATGGTTTGCCGATTGCAAATATTCCACAATGTTCTAGTACATTTATTATTAACGATCCCTTTGTTCGTAGACGAAATCAAGAGATTCCTTATTACAGGCGTACGTAACGCACTCCTAACGATTCCGTTCATATTTCTATTTTAATGAAATATCGATTCAAAGTCGGCGAAGTCCTAACACGAGTTTCAACTCTCGTACCACGAGGAATCTTGAGGAACGTAAAAGAGTGATTGCGTCACGACACACACAAAATTCTACCCCTCTCTTATCTTAAACTTCCGGGACGGAAGTGTGGTCGATACTTTGAAAATGTACGATTTTAACGGCAGATCGGAGAACAATTTCGGAAAATAATTTAACCACGGATGTTTATTGCGCGAAGGGAAGAGCGGATAACAGTGCTTTAATTGTTGGTGTACTTGAATACATGTTGCACATTTTAAATAGAAGGTGATTGGAAGTAGATAATTCAGATTTTTTGGCCACATGTGTCTTGAGTTTGCAAGGTTTCTCTTTCATGATTGGTAGAAATTGCACTTAAGCTTGATTTTAACGTTTGCAGCTCATAAGAAATCACTGAGATATTGGCTTTATCTCGTCAATGGCGGGAAAGATTTCGCTAACTGCGTCGTAAAGATACTGACACTGAAAATACCGGTGATCTTCAACATTGAAAAGGACGTTATTTATATTTTATTTTGTTACAAGTTACTGTTATTTATTGTCAAATTTCATCGAACAAAATGCATTCCCTCACAGAAGGAGCATTAGATGTACGTATCGAAAGAATACAAATTCGCCGATGATCAAATATTAATTCACTTTCCTTATTTCAGAAAATCATGAATGGCATAGACGTTGACAAACCGATACTTCAGATACTGGTAAATGCATTTTATTAAAATGCTTTTAACCTAAATGCTCTTTTTAGTTATTAACTTTGACAATTTTTATGCAGGGTCACAAAAAGTTGGCCAGTTCCAGCAGTGGAGAACGTTATAGGTTGCTTGTGTCTGATGGAAAAAGAATAAATTCCTTCACGATGCTGGCCACTCAGTTAAATTCAATGATAACAGACGAGATATTAACAGAATATTCCATTTGTCAGATTAATAGATACGCTATGAGTATGGTGAATAATGGTGGTAAACAAAAGTATGTAATATCAGGTAGACTTTATACAGTAACGGGATAGTTTTAGTTTATTGTAATATGTTTCCTTTATAGACGTGTTATGGTCATATTAAACATAGATGTGAAAGTACCCGGCAGCGAAGTTGGCCACAAAATAGGAAATCCATCTAATGCAGAGGTTGAGAGCAATCCAGAACCTGCACAGGCTGCAGCACCTGCTGCTCGTCCAAAAAATGGTACTTAATAAAGTTTGCATGATACAAAATGTATTAGGGACGAATACTGTAATTATTCTATTTTGTTTTAGTATCACCAGCGCAGAAGAATACTTATCAAGCACCAGCCTCTAACATATCTACAACTCCGATCGTTGCTTTAAGCCCCTATCAAAACAGGTAGATAGTTTAGTTCACAAAATTCATTAATTTTATTTTACCCACTACATTGAAATTTCGTTTTAGGTGGGTGATAAAAGCACGAGTAGTTAGCAAGTCTAATATCAGAACTTGGAGTAATTCTCGTGGCGAAGGAAAACTATTTTCAATGGATCTGATAGATGAAAGTGGAGAAATTAGGTGCACTGCGTTCAGAGACCAGTGCGATAAATACTATGACATGATCGAGGTATAATATCTCTAATAAATACATTGTGTGATGCTTTAATAACAAAATATTTCTTTATTTTAGGTGGGAAAAGTTTACTATATCTCTCGAGCATCTTTAAAATCGGCAAACAAGCAATTCAATAATTTAAAAAACGATTACGAAATGGCTTTAACTGGGGAATCGGAAATTATACCATGCCACGAGAGTGAAGATGAAATTCCCACTCTTAAGTTCGACTTCGTGCCAATAACCGAAGTTGAAAATAGACAGAAGAACGATATTATGGGTATTATATCAGTTTATTTATTAATTGTATCGTGCGTTTTTTATTTACGTAATACATCCATCGTATTTTTTTCATCAGATGTCTTGGGCATTGTTAAATCAAGCGGTGATCTGCAAGTACTAACGTCGCGAACAACGGGTAGAGAAATGAAAAAGAAAGACATTAATCTCGTTGATCAAAGTAATGTAATGGTAAGCACCTTGTGCAAACAAAATGTAAAATCGAACGAAGAATAAGAATTAATTAAGTCTGTCGCTATAGGTGTGCCTTACGTTATGGGGATCGCAAGCCGAGGAATTCGATGGTAGTAGCAATCCAGTTGTAGCTATTAAAGGGGCACGAGTCGGTGAATTTAACGGTGGAAAAAATTTATCTACTCTTAGTTCGTCCGTTATTCAAGTCGACCCCGATATTCCAGAGGCACATAGGTATACGTTATCATATATTTCACTTAAAAAGATGTAATTTCAATTAAACAATGCCGATTATCGTGTTCTTCGTCAAAACAGATTGCGTGGTTGGTACAACACAATTGGTCATAACGAAGAGGTGAAATCCCTTTCACGAGCACTCGGAGGCGCGGGTGGTGGTATGAGTGGTCCATGGATAACATTCGGAGAAGCCAGGGAGATGGAGTTAGGTTTTAAGGGTACCGCCGACGTATACATGGTAAAAGCGACAGTGAACATGATAAGAGTTGAAAATGCGCTTTACAAATCTTGCCCCACTGAGGGTTGTATGAAGAAGGTAAAATTATTTACAAATAATAAAGGATACGATTAATTTTTACAGTGAAATTAACAAAGCCACCTTTCAGCTTATCGATCAAGCGAATGAAATGTACAGATGCGAGAAATGTGATCGAGAGTATCCTAACTACAAGTACCGTTTAATAGCAAGCGTATGTGAAATTTCATTCTGTTTTTTAATCTATATTTATCAAGTTGTCACGTATGAAACCAATGTACAAAATTTTAGGCAAGTTTGGCCGATTGGACGGATAATCAGTGGGTAACAGCATTCAGCGAAGAAGGAGAAAAATTGCTTAATATCTCTGCCCAAGAGCTCGGAGAGTTGCAGGAAAATGATAACGACGCATATGTCGAAAAATTTGGTGATGCTACGTTCAAAGATTTCATTTTCAAAATACGAGCCAAAGTCGAAGTGTTTAATGTAAGTTTATTCATTCCTAAAGCATATATTCAATTATAATTTTGCAGAAACTAGTGACACGGCAGTTGATCTATAATTAATTCAAGGATTATAATCCTTCGTTTTAAATCTGAGAGATCGATTCTTTTTAACAGGACGAAAGCAGATTAAAAGCGACGTGCTTTGGAGTGATGCCAATGGATTACAAGCTTTACAATGATCATTTGTTAACAAAAATTAAGGAGATTGTTGGAATTGAAAAAGCCTAATTTCCTAACGATATCTTTTTTTAATATTTAAAAATTCGTATTATGTTACAGTGTCTCCGCGTATGAACTATTCAGTGTCCGAAATTGTAAAGATATTTTTTATATCAGGAGTATCGAAAAGTAATTAAAATTTTTTTTTGCTGGCGAAAAACATTATTTATTAAAGAAATAAAGGTAGTTGTTCGATCCCCTTTTTAAAAAAGTCCTTCAATTTTTTGTTGAAGAACGTTTCCAATTGCGTTTTCAATTCTCCAATTTTGATTACTTTTCGGTACCCCTATTAGGCAGTAATCGATACTTATAAATCTGCTATGTTAAATACAGTTATAATAGGTTTTGTTTTCCTCGTTATTATCCCTGGTAGCGAAAAATTATCCTACTGCGGGACGGAATTTCAAGTATCAAAATTTAAGTTTTTAAACAATTAATATAACGTTTTTTGGAAATCAAACAAGTATGTTCCTTTGAGTTTACTCGTTTCAACTTTGAATTGGATACTTTACAGTATTATATCTGTGTTAAACATTTCTAAAAAAATGTAATATTGTATAATACAAATAATAACTAAAGAATTTATTAAACCGGGCACGTTCGTTTATATAATTCGATATTTATAATTTTAAAAAATATTTGTAAATCCTGAGTCTCAAAAGTGGCAGAGTATAAACGTTGGACATAGAAATTTTTTTTTTCTTGCCGTAAGAGATACTCTTAAGCCATAGATTATGAGATAGCTAAAAGACTAGAAACTCACTATTTTCAGGGGGTTCTAGAAGCACTGCCGACAATGCCATCTAGTTTTTTGAAATTTTCTGTACTTTTCTGGCGGGAATTAACCCCTCGATGAAAGGCTAATATTTAAACACTAATATTGCGCTTATTTCTTGACCAATTTTGATGCGATTTGTTTTGGGGAATTGAATTTTACAAATGTATGTGTCCGGTTTAAGGGTGTGCAAGCTGTGCCGAGTGCCGGTTACCCGACGCCTCGGGTCGGGCCGAAGAAAGTCGGTCGGGCTCGGGCGGGTACCCGACACACTCGGGCCTAGGGGAACCCGACTGATTTCGGGCGGCCCGACTGGTCTCGGGCCGCCCGACTGGTCTCGGGCCGCCCGACTGATCTCGGGTATTTCGTCTGCTTCGGGCCAACATGGCGGACTCGAGGCTGTTCGGTGTAACTCTTACGCTCCATGAGCGTGTCTCGCACTGAATCGCCGGTACCATGGAGCGTAAGAGTTACACCGAACAGCCTCTAGTCTGCCATGTTGGCCCGAAGCAGACGAAATACCCGAGATCAGTCGGGCGGCCCGAGACTAGTCGGGCGGCCCGAGACCAGTCGGGCCGCCCGAAATCAGTCGGGTTCCCCTAGGCCCGAGTGTGTCGGGTACCCGCCCGAGCCCGACCGACTTTCTTCGGCCCGACCCGAGCCCGACGAGCCGGGTATTTGCACACCCTTAGTCCGGTTTAATAACTTCTTTATTTATCATTTGAATTGTACAATTTTATTGATCTAACATTCATAAAATATAATTGGGTAAGGGGCCAACTCTGCTTTTATTCCCTTTCCTATCGAACATTTTTTATCTTTCCACCTACAGTTGGCGGAATTTTTTACAATGCTGATTAGAAGTCTCCTAATTACTGCAATATCTGACAGAGGCGCCGCGACCGCACAAAGGTCCGAGAGACACTTGCGACGAAACGTATAACTAAACCTCTTGAAACATTTGTTCAACTTGTAGGCTTGGCCCTCCTGGTTCATATTACGTTCCTCAAATCACGCATATCATCGGCAAGACAGACCGGCGACCGTTCTATAGGTTACTTGTAGCCTATTGTAAAGATTGATTGTTGTATCCAGTGAAACTCATTTTTATCGGCGATAGCATTGCCTTTTTTATCATGGAGCAACTGATGGAACATTTACCTAAAATAAAAATACCTCAAAGGGGCGATAAAATATACAAAGATGAGTGCGTTTATTCGTTCGATTCTCCAGTAAGAAGTTCTATAATTACTTGTTTTGGATCCATCGAGAAATACACGGTATTATGGAAAATGATAATACTACGCATTTTTTTTTTAATTAGGATACGTCTACCGGTCTGTACCTCAATCTCACAACATTTTTGGGACTGGGCCGAGACCACGTAGAGCGATATTATCGTGCAACAAACAATCCTGTGTTTCTTCACATAAAACGAACAAGAAAAGAGGCAAGTTGACCGTCTGTTTTGGTTCCCCACCTTTAATATCGAAGTAATAAACGAAATAACTAATTTATGCTACGGGAATTTCATGATTATTATGGATAAAAGTTTATGGAATTATATTTCTTAATTGCAGCTTGACGTCAGTTCAATTTTTATTTGTAGATTCCATCTGAACATCACGAAGAGGGCCCTGAGAAAAAAATTACCAGATTGGCTATTGGTACAGCCGACGGGTTCAATCCAGACCAACAAAAGTTCACTTACCACGAGGCTTACCAAATAGTTATTCTGCCAAATTTCACAGCAATTCCTTACCCAAATGAAAATTTACCTCAACATGTAAGCTCAATATAAACATTGAGATTTGAGAGGTCATTAAAATTCTAACGATCAAAAAATCTGTGTAGGTTGAACTTTCCATTAAAACTATATTAGAAGCAGATTCTGCCCAGAAGATAGCAGAGGTAGAAGCCTTAGCTGGTACTTGGGATGGAGAGATGAAAGCAGTTTCAAAGTCAGCTCCAGTTATAGAATACATTTAATAATTACCTGCACTTTTATTTTACATAATTGTAACATTCTTAGGCATGCAGCAAATCTTAAACAGTTGGATAATGGAAAGAAAATTCTGCCGAGTGGCTGGAAGTGCGAAAAATGCGA
The DNA here is from genome assembly GCA_910591515.1 of Cerceris rybyensis. Classification (NCBI taxonomy): domain Eukaryota; kingdom Metazoa; phylum Arthropoda; class Insecta; order Hymenoptera; family Crabronidae; genus Cerceris; species Cerceris rybyensis. The sequence continues at coordinate 1,620,616 of OU342797.1, forward strand.
TCTTACTCAAAATCTTTGGCTTAACTTGACCGACGGTTCTATTCTTTGCGGGAGGAAATTTTACGATGGAACCGGTGGAAACGATCATGCCGTGGAACATTATCGAATTACGAATTATCCACTGGCCGTTAAATTAGGCACTATAACGAAAGAAGGAAAGGGTGATGTATTTTCCTACGACGAAGACGATATGGTCGAAGATCCGAATTTAGTGGCGCACTTAGCTCACTGGGGAATTAACATCAGTGATATGGAAAAGACTGATAAGTGTATGACAGAATTGGAATTGGATCTGAATAAAAAATTCGATGAATGGGTCGCCCTTCAGGAAGCGGCGAGCAAGTTAACGCCATTGTACGGACCTGGATACACGGGGCTAGCGAATCCGGGAAATACTTGTTACTTAAATAGCGTTATGCAAATGTTATTCGTGATACCTGACTTTGTTAAAAGGTCGGTACTTTAAACATATAAATATCCCTAATTATTTATCGAGAATATTTTATCAAGTTTATCGGATGTTCTCGAAACAGCAGCAAAAAGCCAATATTGATGAATGTATACCATATAATTTGCGTTTCTTCGTAATAATTTGAGATGAATTTCAGATATGTGGACGGAGCTGCACAAATATTTGATCAAAATGTGGTAGATCCACCGGTTGATTTCAATGTTCAAATGTAAGTGGAGATAAGGCAGGGAATTTTTAAATGATGTTAATATAAAAAAAACTTTACATCGTAGGGCGAAACTCGGAGTTGGTTTACTTTCCGGAAAATACTCCGTGGCACCGAAAACAAATGGAGAGGATGATGCGCGTAAAGGCATTGCTCCGCGAATGTTCAAAACTTTAATAAGTCATGGACATCCCGGCTTTTCCTCGAATCGTCAACAAGATGCCCAGGAGTTCTTCCTTCACATAATGAATATAATAAATGTAATTACGTTAAAAATCATAAGTCTAACACACGGATATAAAGAAATTTCCGGTATTTCGTCATACTTCGTTAAATTAAGCCTAAATTGTACTAATATCAAGAAATTAATCGAACAGCGTCACAGTCGTCATCAAACGAATCCCACTGATTGTTTCAAATTTCAAGTGGAGGAGAGATTCCAGTGCAGTCGGTCGAATAAAGTGAAATATACTTCTCGCCCAGAATATATACTCCCACTGCCGATACCTCTAGAAACTGCTACAAACAAGGTAAATGATTGTATTTAAAAAAAGAAAGTCGGGGTTGCTCATAATTGTAGGTACATACGTCGAACATCATTATTTATTAAACATGTTTTTTCTTTCAGGAAGAAATTGCGGCTTACGAAGCCTTAAAGAAAGAAGCAGAGGCGAAAGGTCAAAAGTTAGATTCAAATACTATCGTTAGGCCTTGTATAAATCTGTACTCTTGCCTCGAAGCATTTATTCGATCCGAAGTGGTCGAACAGTTCTATAGTTCTGCATTGAACGAAAAAACGACAGCGTACAAGTAAGAAATTAACGTACATGCAAGTATTCACTCTTTTCCTTTTAATACTTAGCATAATAATGAACGTTGTTTCGATTCCTCGACTTTAGAACCACCAGACTCTCTACGTTCCCGGATTATCTGTTAATCTATTTAAAAAAGTTCACCATGAGGGAAAATTGGATACCCATGAAACTGGATGTAGCTGTTGAAATGCCGGAAATTTTAGATTTAAGTTCCCTCGCTGGCTTCGGTTTACAACCTACTGAGGAATTGTTGCCCGAAACAGCCGGTTTCGAGCCGCCACCTCCTGTTTATAATGCCGATATATTAAGTAAACTGACAGATATGGGTTTCCCTCCAGAGGCCTGTAAGAGAGCACTTTATTTCACGGAGAATCGCAGCTTAGAGGCAGCAACTAACTGGGTAATGGAACACATTGCCGATTCCGACTTTGCTGACCCTTTCGTGCCGCCTGGAATGGACGTGAAACCGGGTAACTCAGATTTTCTTACGTTTAAAACGTTCAAATTTAATTGCCATGTCTCGATCGCGAGGGCATCTTAATTATGAAAATAAAAAACATATCGCTCTAGAAAAAACGAAGTTTACGGTGAACGAAGAATCTCTGTCGATGGTAATGGACATGGGTTTCACTAGAGAGCAAGCCATAAAAGCTTTAAAAGCAACAGATAATAACATGGAACGCGCGGTAGATTGGATCTTTAGTCATCAAGCTGAACTTGATAACTTGGAGGTCGATGATGAATCGGGCAATAAGAAGGAAACGTTTAGAAATGGAATTAATCGTAAGAGTTTTTTTTGTCTTGTATCGTTTGAAATATTTTTTCGTTTATTTTTGAGGCGCGACATTGTCAATTCCCTTTTAGAATACAAGTTAGTGGGATTCATATCGCACATGGGAACATCGACGATGGAAGGACATTATGTTTGTCATCTTTTGAAGGATAACCGATGGGTAATATATAACGATGATAAGGTAAGAATAATTAGGTAGGATTAATTATCTCGTGACTATGACGAAGTATTTATAAAAATTAATTATCGTAGGTGGCTCTATCCGAAAACCCACCAAAAGAATTAGGATACATATATCTATATCAACGTGTCGAATAAATTATACTACTGTTTTGTATAAAAAAAAAAAAAAAAACTGTATTCTACTACTCTTTAACAATAAAAAAATATTACAGGTAGAAGATTTCTTTCTTTAGGAAGATGGAAGATAATTTAGTTTGGGCGCAAGATCTTCGCTTGTTTCCATTTTTGAGAAAATTAAATCTGACAGGAATTCCAATTTTTTGAACGCAGGCTCGGATACGCTCGTGACCGTACTTAGGGGTACTTTGAAATCTTTCGAAGTACGAATAATATTTCTTATAGTTTTCAATTTTTTTAATACTTTTCCGGAATCACTACGGCATATTACACCCACGTATTCTCGTACCAGCTGATTTAACAGTTTCCCACTCTTTTCTTTGAATTTTTTACAGAAGGTAGTAAATTCAGTAACACTACCGCCTCCTATCACCACGAGCATGAAACATTGTACGGAACTTAGGCAAAGGCTTTCCTATCTAAAAACTAAAATCCCTGGATCGAATCACTCGTGACTTACTAGCAGTGTTCCATATCATCTGTACTTGTTTTACTTAAGGTTTCGTTTCATTCAAATTATTATTACAAAAATGGCGGAAGTAAAATCACGCCGCGTCGCACAAACAGAAGATTTATCAAATGTCGAGTTTGAAACCAGCGAAGATGTGGAAGTTATTCCGACTTTCGATAATATGGGACTCAGGGATGAATTATTGCGCGGAATTTACGCCTATGGTATTATCAAACTATAGTTTTCTTCACACTATAAAAACATAACCCTTCTTTCCAATATATACCCTTCACAATTGCAATTCTGTAGAAATTGTATTAAGGCACCGTTCCATTATTTTAATGTATTCGTAATAATTGAGAATTAGGTCTTTTAGCAAATCCTTCGTGTAAATACAAAGCATACATTTTACAGGTTTTGAAAAACCATCGGCCATTCAGCAGCGTTCTATTAAACCCATTATGAAGGGAAGAGATGTAATAGCACAAGCTCAATCTGGTACAGGAAAAACAGCTACCTTTTCAATTGCTATCTTGCAATCATTAGACACTCAAGTTAGAGAGACACAGGTGTTAGTTCTATCACCGACTAGAGAATTGGCCACTCAGATACAAAAAGTTATATTGGCATTAGGAGATTTTATGAATGTTCAGTGTCATGCTTGTATTGGTGGTACTAATCTTGGAGAGGATATCAGGAAACTTGATTATGGACAACATGTTGTATCTGGGACACCTGGCAGAGTATTCGGTAAATCCATATTCAAAAATAAAGCGTCAATATTAGTAAATAGGCAATTACATAATTTAATTTAATTTTTAGATATGATAAAACGACGAGTTCTCAGAACCAGAGCTATAAAAATGTTGGTACTCGACGAGTCCGATGAAATGTTAAACAAGGGTTTTAAAGAGCAGATTTATGACGTATACAGATATTTACCACCAGCGACGCAAGTTGTATTGGTTTCTGCCACATTACCACATGAAATTCTCGAAATGACCAGCAAATTTATGACGGATCCTATTCGAATTCTTGTCAAACGGTGAGATCGATATGTCCGTGCTGCGATTGCATTTTTACGCTTTATATTAATTGGTTTCTAATTTACAGTGATGAATTGACCTTGGAAGGAATAAAACAGTTTTTCGTAGCTGTTGAAAGAGAAGAGTGGAAATTCGATACATTATGTGATCTGTATGATACCTTAACAATAACTCAAGCAGTCATCTTTTGTAATACAAAACGTAAAGTAGACTGGTTAACTGAAAAAATGAGAGAAGCAAATTTCACAGTTTGCTCGATGCACGGCGATATGCCTCAGAAGGAGAGAGACAACATAATGAAAGAATTCCGGTCTGGTCAAAGGTATATATAATCCGATAATGTAAATGAATGTAACCCAGGCTTACAAAATTCCCAACAAACTCATTTCCTTTTGTTACAGTCGTGTATTAATTACCACCGATGTATGGGCGAGAGGAATAGACGTGCAACAAGTATCTTTAGTTATTAATTACGATTTACCAAACAATCGTGAGTTATACATTCACAGAATAGGACGATCGGGACGTTTCGGAAGGAAAGGTGTCTCGATTAACTTTGTAAAAAATGACGATATTAGAATTCTGCGAGATATCGAACAGTACTACTCTACGCAAATTGACGAGATGCCTATGAACGTAGCTGACTTGATATAATTTTGGAGTTGAAAGAAGTTTATATAGAGTAATTATTTTACACTCCTTCTTCGTCTAAAACTTTCCGTTTTATTGCTACTAATTCTTCATTATCCGATGGAAAAATTTTTTTTCATATGACATCATTCTTGGATGGATGTTTCATCTTTGAAAAGATATGTAGTATTGACCACTCGGATAATTTTATTTAACAACTCTTGTATTCATAAGTAAGTTATTATTAATACCGAAAAGCACCACAGGGCGATGTATCAGTGTAAGGATAAAATGGATCGGTTGTTTAAAATGTAATAATAAGAAAGAAATTTAACATTCACAAATAATTATGGATTAATAAGGAGGAAAAAGATGTTCAATTCATATTTACTACGTTTAATATCGCATGACGTAGATCTACGAATTAAAGAATATGTTACTGAAACATAATAAAATTGTTTTGTACAACATCATCGTATTGTTGTCATTGTTTGGAAATTTAAATGGAATCTACGAATTTTTGTTCAACGATGGTCATTTTTCTTTTCATTAAACCGAGTCCCAATGTTTCAAGGGATATTCTTTGGCTCAACTGAAATAATCAATAACTGCTGTAGTAGTTTAGATGGCAGCAGAGCAGTGTTTTCGTTTACTACCATGCAGAAGTTAAACATAATTCGTTTGCTGCAGTACAATTTCTCCAGTTTTATTTAAAACATGAATTTTTTGTTATAAATATCGTTTGAAGATCATGAATATATATATACAGATATGTAACTAATTTCGTGATATTGTACGACATTACTTGTGAGGCTACTGGCACAGTGAATATGATAAAGAAATTACTGTCAATATTTCCAAATGTAAAGAAAAGACATAAACAAAATACATGATAAAGCTACGAGAAAAGATAGCCTGACGCTTTCAGCTATATCATGCAGAGATTTTACGAAATAAAGTAAAGATTGTTGTAAACATGGAACCTCAGGAAGACTGTACAATTCGAAGGGGACAGCCAATTCGCCGTTATCAAAATGATTATAAATCGGATGGACACACACCACCTTGTAAGGAATTAATATTCTAAAATCAAGTATTAAATAATTCGTGAAATCTTTTTTTGTAAACATGTCTTACTTTATTTTTCTTTTCAACAAATTACAGCAATGACAGCGAATCAGCCACAGTACTTAAATGTAGGGAGACCCACAGTTCGGATAGCTGTTTATTTAATGACTGGAGTATTTTTAACGATGGAAATTGAGCAGAATTCTACTGCCCAACAAATTCTCGCGATAGTACAGTCTGATGGGGAGCTTGGATTAGCCAGAGCTCCACCACTTACAGGTCAAACAGTTTTTGCTTTGTGGCTTTGCTCTTCAAGACTAGAAGTTCAGTTACGTCCAACACACAAGCCTGTAGAATTGGCCTCAAAGTGGAACAGATTAGTGAGGAAATACAGTTCCGAGAATGAAGAAAGCGACGAGGAACCACTGCTTTATTTTCGTAGAAATGTATTTCTCTCTCGATCGGATGAGGAACAAATAAAGGAAGCCAAAGTATTAGAATTATTGTACGCGGAAGCGAGGAACAATGTGCTGCAAGGCAAGGAATTGTATTAAGAACAATCGATTACTGAAATATACATATCTATCGTATTTCCTTCTAAAGTATATAAAATATGCTCGCAGGAAGGTATCCGTGCGAGGGTCAAGCACGATACGCCAGTCTGGGAGCTTTGCAAGCACGCATTGAACTTGGCCCGTACAATCCACAGACCCATACACTGGCATTTTTCAGGAGACATCGCGGTCGATTCTTACCGCATCATTATACTTCGCCAAGTTTGTTATTAGGCTTAGGCCTTGGATTAGGATTGGTAGGAGGAAAGGGTGCACCTGAGGCTCGTCTTCTTGAACAGTATAAACGAATTCCCAATCATACCGGAACTAATGCAAATTCGAGGAAACTCATTAGAAAATATTTAGAGTTCTGTTGGGGTCTACCCTGTTACGGTGCCGCATTCTTTCAAGGTCAAATCGAACGCCCCGTCAGAGGTCTTGCATCGTGGATTACAAATCGTGATTTACACGTTCTCATAGCCATTAACACGTCAGGAGTGTATATCGTTGACGATATGCAGTGTGTAAGTACAATGTAGAATATTAATAGATAGGTGATAATTTAAAAAAAGTATCTTGTAGAGTCTATTACTGGGATTGAAGTACTCGGAGCTTAGTTGGGAGATGGCAAAGCCGTCCGACGAGAGTAATCAAGATTGCCTGCCTTGTCTGTTTCTACAATTTCCTGTACGGGAAAATGGAGCACGCGTTTACAAAATTCTACAAGTATTCTCGAGACAAGTACGACTTATAACTGACGATATTTACCCAGTTAATGGTGGAGGAAGTTGAAAAATTCAAAATAATATTAATTGCAGGCAATAATGATGGACACATTGATATCGGGCTTTGCCGAGGAACATCGACGTCATGGTGTTAATGGCGATGTTGCGCACGTGGAACGTTTGGCGGATCATTCGATAGGTTCTAATGTCGGGAGTTTTACCAACAAGCTCAGTAAATTTACATTGGCTACCTTCGACGATGAAGGTAATAGTAAAAAGAAATAACGATTATACGTTGCTACTCGTCTAACAAAATACTTTCAGGTCGATGTATCGGGCAGATGGGCTCTTGGTCTTTTCAATGAGTAAACGAACTGCTGGAGATTATTTTTTAACTGATATTCATGATGTATTTTATAAGCCTCTTCATGTGGTGATAAATATTTCCCTATTTATTCTTTCTAAGGGCCAATGCTTGCTGTAAACGATCTACCATCATTTTGTATCGCACCGGAGCTAATTCTTTATGTCGGTTCAATTTAACTTCAAGCACGTGTAACTTGAAATTAATCTCATTCGTTTCCTCCAAGATCTGCTCCTCTTCTTCGCGCGTTAAATCTTCGTTCTGTATAGAGGTTTCATATTTTCATATAATTCTCTGCGATAAGGATGCGTGGAAGAACTAATTTACAATAAAAATTTTACCTGTGTCAATAAAGTTTGTTTCTTTTCCAGTTCTTTCGTGCATTCTTCGAACTTTTGTAAAATTGTATTCGCTCGCCGTACGAGCAATTGTTTGTAATCTTTGAGGCATTCTTCTTGCAAGGAATTCGCTTCGTTTTCGCTTAATTCCATAGGATCTCCTATCCGTGCCAAGTACGGTTTCAAGTAGTCAATTTCCCCTGTGAGGTCTCTTTCACTTTGTGCTCGCATTTTCTCCGTCTACATTAAACGAAATTAATTTGAAACATTAGGTAATTAAAGGCAAAGTACTGTCATTTGTTTCCGTACCATCGTGTCTTGTTTGGATATTTCTTCGATCGCTCTCTGCCTATCGAAGGGAGAAATTGAAAGTTCCGGGGTAAAGTATTCGCTGTTTCTCGTTTTCAAAAATGTCGCAACTGTAACTTCGCCGGCTCTAATGTGAGATATACTGTGATCTTCTTCTTCCAATTGTTTTTCTAATTCGTAGAACACATCGAGAGATCTATCGGGCTCGTCCAACGGCTAAGAAAAATATTAAGTTTTAATTGTCACCTGTAGACAAGCCATTTATACAATTTATAAATATTCTAAGTTAATGTTACGTTATATCCTTGAGTCATTAGTGGATTAAGGACGAGACGATCTCCTCTTTCTGCCAATGGCGGTTTTATAAAAGTCCGAGTAGCTCGAGAATAATGCCCTGGACCATAATGATACAGAAGACGTATTTCATTTTCTCCAATAGCAAACTCTCGAATCGCAATGTCTTTCGTCGCTTGAATACGTTCATCCCTATGAAATTTCTCCACGATATTCTAGAAAGTATCATTTTAGGTTTTCGCTAATTGCATTGTAAGTTTTTTTGCACAAGACTTAAAGCTTTACCCAAATATAACGGTAATGAATGTCATTCGGCAGCTGTATGCTCTTCTCCAGAGAAAACTGAACGTGCCTGCTCTCGTGCCGACAGAAACTCTATCTTTATATCGCAATGTTTCAAGTAAATTAAGCGTAAATTAATTTCATTTGAATTGGAAACGTGCTGCTTACCGATAATAGAGAAAATCATCGCGATTTGTGTAATGCTGCGTCATGTAATTCGGATGCATTTCAATTCGGGATAGACCGTCGACTCGAGCTTGATCGTAAAAGTCGAGGATTCTTTCGGTATCCACTGCGTCAGTTCCGGTTGCAAAGTATCGATGTTCTAAATGGCTTGTATCGTTAACGCAAGAATACTCGAAAAGATGTCAAATTGCAATGATAATTCTTAAGTGACTTTTACCTTTACATTGATCCGGTCGACCTCTCTTGTAATAATCCACAACGGAACCGTTTGTTAGACTTTTTTTGCATTCGACGAGATTGTCCGATCTATGATCGTACGTCTCGTAGGCTTCTATGGGCACCGTGTAATTATAATCATCGTAAATACTAATTCTCCGCAGTAGGCCGTCAGCTTGAATATACGGCGCGTACAGTTCAACTTTTGTTTCTTTGTAGAATGTTGTTTTCATGCCGTTCGGATAGCGTTTCTCAAAATCTACAAATAGATGAGGCATTTTTGGAAGAAAGGGGCGCCTGTTTACCGGAAACCCGCTCGACTTGCGACCAATTAAATAATATCGAGAAAAGAATAAGTGACTTATATTAATAATAGCAATGTTTTGCAATCTCTTTGTCAAACGGACCTACGTCAGAAATGTTTATCTCGTCGACATAGGAGGATGGCATGTCGAGATGTTTTTCCAGTTGAACGCCATCATCTTCGGCATCTCCCGAAACTCCTCTCATTGTCCACGGTTCACCGGGAAGCAGGTGCTCCCATAGCTCGACTTTATTTAAATCCCATTTTATCATTGAACATCCTTGCGGCAGCGATTGCATGTTAACCCAATAATTCTGATCGTTCCATATGCTCTCAACTCCAAAGTACAATTCGTTGGTCTCTGAAAGCGTGGGATTGTGATACATTCCGGACGCTGGCTCGAGAAAAATTGGCTCGGAGATCTCTTTGTGTCTTGGTCCTTGTTTCTCGGGTAAAATTACAACCCAGGAGTGTATTCTGTGTCCATGATATTCATCTATCGGTGGTCGAGTCAATTCCTAAGGTTTAAGGTGATATTTAAAACTAGAAATATCGAAGTTGCTCAAAGTAGGATAGCCATGCATCAAATTATAAGTTTGTAGTTGTAGAGTTACTTGCCCGAAGTATCTTCGCCTCCTCTTCCTCCTGCTCTTTTAATTCAGATTCTCTACGCTCTTTCTCGTCATTTTCCAGTGATGCTAAAAATTCACTTCTGAAATCTGGCTGAGGTTTGAATTGATATTTCGAAGTGTCGATAGATTCCGATTGTGGAGACTTCGGTAGGGATTCGTCCGGTTGCGGCAAATACGGACACGGTATTCTGGTCGTATTGCAGAGTGTTAGTTCTCTGGATGCATATCCGCTCACTACAAACGCGTTGTATCCTTCTCCTAGGAGCAAGCTTGTTAAGAATGTTGCGCATTCGAAGCAATTTCCCTTTTGAAATTTTACCATCCACGTTGGTGAGCGTAGCTTCTTTGGCTGCAAAAGGAAAATTAGAGGTGGCAGAGTTTCAATATATTTTATTGATGCTAAAACTATAGGCAAGTAATCCAAGATGGATACAGAAGGGAGAAGGAGTAGCAGAATTAGAAAGCTGAGGTTTTTTAGGGAATTAAGAACTTGTAATTTTTATTATCTTGGTAATTCTAGTATTAATTAACTTGATCATACGTATAGAAAGTTCGTTCACCCTTTGCGAGCAAACGTTTTTTTGAATATTGAGCAATATTCGTTTTTTCTCTTAACATCATGCATCAGCGATTATGTATTCAATTCAAATATTCAAATCTTGCCGCGCGCATGCGCGTCGCTAAACTGTGCTCAGATATAATTCTGCGATCGCATCCACTCGGCCGTAGTGCTCAAAAGGTTAACTCTTTTATGCTTACGGCCAACTTATCGACGGAAATTCGATGATAATTCCTGAACGGTCGGTAATACCGGTCGCTTCCGGAAGCTAGGACTAAAACCACCAGTTAGACCTAACTTACCGACGGTCGGTGCGCCGCGAACGTTCCACCCGTTTACCGTTAGTTTCACGATGAAAACAGAGAAGTAATAATAATAACAATACTAAAGAGTAAATACATCGCACACACAGTTACTAATCGTCGAGACAAGAAGAGTACACATTGAAACACGCCGGCGAGCACGTGGCAGACCGTGCGTATTCTCGGTCCCTGACCTACGCCACTATATTATGATCTACGCGTAGAATTTACTGCATCGTACGACGGGAATCACCGAGCGATAGAGAAAGAGGAGAGATACAGGATAGAAAGAAGGGGAAAGAAAACACAGAAACAAACGGAATTCGTAGACGACGATACATTAACGTTCCACTTAAAAGCCGACCGCTGACAGCGATCTTTCGTCGATTGCGTCGTCTTTAAACAAAGAGGCGTAGAAGTCGGGGGACTGGAGGAAATAGCCGATAACAAATTTTCCCGAATATCGACAAATTCATCCTATCTTCGCAAAAAAAAAAATCCGAAAAAAAGCAAAACGTCAAGAACCTCGCGAAGGTACTTGAAAGTCGTCGAAGGGTCGCCTCGCCCTTCCGTGTCTCGAAACGGGAGAGGGCAGTCTTTTTTGCGAGCGCGTAGCCTGGGCCAGGGTAGGGCAGAGATGGTCAGTGGGTGGCGCGGCTATCCCTCGACCCCTTCACCCACTTCCGCCCCCTCTGTCCACCCGACCTAACCTCACCCTACTTCTCTCCTCGATCTCTCCCCTCCCCCCAGCCCCCTTCTCGCCCTCCGGCGACCTCCTCCACCCCGTCCTCGTCCCTCCGGCGCCCTCGGTCCCGCTTCCTCGCCCATTGGCGTTGCCCACCCTCCGTCCGTCGCTTGCCCCCGCGCGTCACCCTCGTTCCGCGCGACCCCTTCGACCGGCACCCACGTGGGACGCAAGACGAGGGTGTGAGGTAGCAGACAACGCGGAGATACCGCCGCCGCGGCAGCTGCGCTCAGTGTTTCTCAACCATGAACTTACGTCGCGCGCGATAATTTACAACCTCGACGAAGTCGTTGTCGCCCGAATATCGCCGGATATACGACACGCGCGCATCGCGATAAATACATCTCTTCGGGATTTAACGCTCCTTACGGGGAAATTACGGGCGCCGACGTTTTCGGAATTTTTCGGAGCTTGGCAATGGGAGTTTCTTTTTTTTTTCGCTCGTTTTCTTCGTGACTTGGGTACGGATTGTTCGATGCGGGGGAGAAACGTATGCGAATCGTAGAGTAGCTGGTTAGGAAGCTAAGGGCATGGAATTCTAGGTGAAACGATCGTGGAAGTTTAACGGTAAAGCGTAGGAAGCCGGTTGAACTTTGTGGTTGATAGTTTTTTTGGAAAATTGCAAGTATTTTTAAATACGAAGGTAAATGGAGAAAGGAAATCTGTGCGAGGTTTTTTTTCAGAGGAGAAATCGATGGTTTTAATATAATTCTGTCGAGGATACTTTAAGTTTGCATTCGTCAGATTTGCATGGCACTGACGAAAGCGGGGATTAAGACGAGCTTTGCTTTTTAAAGTGACACAGCCATTTACGCGAAACTTAAGACGAATGGATCCTGCAACACGGACAACGTGTTTGCTGTTTGCGTACTATGTAATCTCGCGCGCTCCCCATTATTCAACGACTAATTTGCTTTTCCAAATCGTTTTAGGCGTTTCTGCGAAAGCCGAGCTTCGATTATGAAAGCACAGCTTTACCGAAACACATTGTAGTTAACATCCGAGGAAATATTCAGACACAGGCGGCAAAAGCAGAAATCGAGATTCGTCATTTGGGCACAACTGTCCGACAAAGGACAAAGACGTTTCTTTGAAGTTTGTCTTCGAGACCGAGCGAAATTAACTTGCGATAGATCTTCTTGGGAGTTTCCATCTCTTGAATTGTAATTAAAATATTATTTAACGTCGGAAAAGCAAGTTTCTGTCGCTTCGCAGGATCTATTTTTTAGGTAACTTCCGAACAATCGAGGCTACGATACATCGATCGGTACTTTTATAAACAAAAAAGAGTTTGAACATAACTCGCCAGTTGCAATAATCCTTTCGCCTGGGACCAACTATTTGAGCAATCACCTTAGAAATATTTCCAAAGGTCACGTATCATTTAAACTCTGCACCTCCTCCTCCGCCACAGCCCCTTCTATTGCCATTTGATTCGAAACCCCCCAACTTCTGGAACCATCGAAACTGCGGATCCATAGTAGACCAAAAAACTTGAAATTTCTCAGACGTGACAAAGGGTTTGAACTCAAACCCACTTGATTCGCAAGTCCCAGCATTTACCTCTCCCCCCATCGTGGTCTCCCCTCGGCCCTTCGTCATCCCTGAAAAGAATGTCGACAGTGCGAACAGTATCGGAAAGCATCGGGTCAAAATCGTAGGGTAGAAAGAACAGAGGCCTAATTTCACGACGCGCAGCTATCGATATATCCTTCGATCAATGTTCACGGAAGAGAGGCGAGGAGCAGGGCCGTGATTTACGCCGAGATGCTCGTAGAGGTATCAGTCGTGGGGTACATGATCAAAGCGCGACGGTCGAAAGCGCGGATCGAAGCGCTGATTGGTCGGCTTGGAGCGGGGTGCCGCGAGATAGCGCTTTTCGGAACGCCTCGATGTCGTGCTCGGGCTGCTCGCCGTATCGAGGACGTTATCCGTGGACGCGACCAGAGTGACTATGTGTGACTATATATGCACATACGTGTACATAGTCCAATACACGTAAACGTGCCACCGACTTCACGCTGAGCGTACGGGGATAGGTATGTGCACGTTACGAGAGCGCTCGCGCGCGCTCGTGTTGGGAGATGGAACGACCGAGGGCGAAGGAAAGGTGGGACGGGGGTGAAGAGGGAGGAATCGAGAGATAGAGAGAGAAGAGGAAGAGAACGGACACGAGAGAGGGCAAGAGAGAGAGGGAACGAGGCCTAAATCAGGGGCGATCGCGCCGAGCGACGTCGCTATCTCTCTGAATATGCGAACCACTATTTGGCGTCCGCGGCGCGTACGTACCTAGTACCCGGTATTACTAGATACTAGATAGTACCTAGTCCCTCTTGCCTATGTACCTCGGCTAGATGTTCCAGCGGCTCTCTCTCTCTCTCAGTCTCTCTCTCCTGCTATCTATCTATCTATCCGTATATACGCTTGAACGTGTGTGTTAGCACTGCACGAAGAGACGAAGAGCGCCCTACACGAACACACGTGCACCCGGGTTTACACCTACGGGGTTACATGCCCTGCAAACCGTGCCGAGGTAGCGAACAAGCCGCGGCGCTTGCCGTGTACGCGGTGTTCAGAAAACTACGTAACCCGAAGTCGCGAACGAAGAGAACAGCTCAAGTAGCTCGTCCCATTCCTCTCTTTGCTCGCGAGAGCACGCGATCGCCTTTTATCGGGTTGCAGATTGAGCGTAGAGACTGGCGAACTTGGTCCGACGATATTTATCATTGCCGGAAGAAGGAGAGAAAAGATATCTGAACGACAAGTATCGGCTATTTGCTCGATATTCGCTTAACTTCGTAGGAAAACGGTCACTTATCAGTATCGTTCTTAGCGAAGGAGAAGTGGAATTGTAAACGTGACTGATACATTTGCGATTATTCCCCGATTTCAGGCTCTTCTTGTTTTTGATTTTTTCGATGCTTTTTCTCTCCTTTTGCGGAGATGCAATCGCCTTGGAAATTTTATCGCTGCAGCGATTCCGTCATTGTTACAATTCCTTTTCGAAGAAGTCGGGAGACTGTAGTGCGTTAGAAAAGGCGCGAGGCGATTCTATTTAATCGCGAAGGCGACGGCTTCGCTCCAATTCGGTTTAGTTATGTATAGCCTCGCCGATGGTTACGTAATCCGCGATATTTGCAGTTCGCGAAAATCGTGGAACGTAACAAGGAAAGCTCTCGATGTTCCTTCTATACGCATTTTGTAAAGTTATTGTTTCAATAGAGGACAATGAAATTATACTTTCTTCGTAAATATGCAATTGCATGTCGATAATTGGCAAATTGATCGGACCAATTAAAAGGACGAAGAAGACACGAGAATGTCGCTAGATATTGCTAAAATTCTGTTAGATCCTCGCATTTAATCATGACTATTTACGTAACAGCTGTTACAAATACTTTCCACTCGTAAGAGGTGGAGAAGCAAGTTCGTAACTTTGTCGGGCAACTGAACGGATTATAGCGTTGATTGTGTAGAACGAAGAGGGGAAGTGCCGGCACGAGCCTAGTTTTAAACTTCATAGAAGCGCCGTCTATTCATTTTCGTAACATCGGATCAAAGTTAAAGGAGGGAAGGCGCGAGAACCTCCGACTGCAAACCCATTAAAAATAAATCCTCCGTCGAGGGCCAGGCTCTGACGTGAATCGACGGAAAGAAACTGATCGATAGTATTTCATGCTATCCACGATCGCAATACTTTAGAATCGAGATTCTTACTTCCATATTCGTGAGTCGGTTGAGCGAGGAGGCAAGGCCTCGTACTCGCAATCAGTGGGCCCAAGTTCAAGTCACCCGCCACCTCGGAAAGGTTTAAAATTTTTCCCGCCTAACATGTACATTACTTTGTGACGATTCGTCATTCTCCTAAAGTAAAGGAAGTCCATCGACCATGACAATAGAAATCAACGACAAACAAGTCCCAAAATTTCGAGGACCTCATCAACAATCGGATCCACGCACCTCCTCCCAAACTATCTCAGTAACGGCAAACGGTATCGCATACTAAAAGTTCCTCTGCCCGGCAACGAGACGAGGGACCCGACCTCCAGCCCCCGCTAATTGCCAGTCCGAGATTCCATCCCCATAGTCCCCATAGCCCCGAACGATCGGGGAGGAGTATCGGCTGAAAACGAATCGATCGTTTCTCGCGTCAACCCGCCGTCCTTCGTCGGCACTTGGCGGTGATTCTAGAAAGGCTGCCGCCGTAAAAGTGTTTATGAGTTGGGATTAATGTAGGAGGGAAAGCGGGGAGAGTCTCCTCCGCCGTGGCAGCAGACGGGGCCGGGGCCGCGGTCGGAGCCGTTGCCACAGCCGGGGCCCGATGACGGCCGATCGTTACAAATGCCGGTGATACATAAGCGCGGCCAGGTCCGCTCACTGTGCTCTAACGAGCCGTACACGTGTTTCTGACGTCGCCGCTATAAAATAACTACGTATACGTACGCGGGGAATCTCTCCGCGCGTGTGTTGACGGCCACATATGCATACACCATGGATGCATGCGCGTGCAACGAAGAGGCACCCATATACGTGCGACACGGCACGGTGGAAGCCCTAGAGCCGGTTTTCAATGAGCGACCGGCGGAAGAAGAGGGAGAAATGGCAACAGGGACAAACGGCGTAACGCGGAAAGAGAAAGAGGGGGATGGCGAAAGAGGGAGGGAGGAAGCGGTAGGAAGAGAGGGAGCCAGAGAGAGGAAGAGGAAGAGAGAGGGAGAGACGATAAAGAGGAACAGTAGGAGGAAGAGGAGATGGAGAAGGAGGAAGGCAAGAATGGACGAGAGAGCGGGAGGAATATAAACCCTTATCGAAATCGTGATTCACCCCACATTCTCCGGAGACCCCCTAACCTATTAACATCCATATCACAATAACAGATACACGTGTATACAGAACCGTATTCCCACACGGTCATTCGTCCTCGCTCACCTTCATAATTGCCCGTGATTCCACTCCACGGACTACCGCGCGTCCTGGAAAAACTCGTTCCTCGACGGTGTCCGAGGGAATCGTTCTCCCTCCCTTTTTCACCGGCCGTTGAGTTACGGCCGGATTGTGTGTATATATTTTTTTTTAAAGCTTCCTCCTTGTAACCGGTGAATTGTTTTTTTTAGGAAAACTGCGTAGAGCGACGGTTCCGTTCTCCCGTCGATGCGAACGCTCATCGGGAAAAGGTTCCTGTCCCGTCCCCGATTCTCCTTTATGGAGGAAGTTTCTCCGTTAAAAGGAAGTTTACGGAGTTTTGAGGGACTGCCGTTGAGCGGAGAGGGAGGATCGTCGTGGAGAGGCAAGGCGGACCTTGCGTAGCGGCGGGAATAGCCGCGAAGGAGATCAATGTCATTCTTCCATTGAAAGTGGAAGCGATCGCGGGCATACGCGCACGTGCACGCATGCGCGCGCGCGTGGAAAAACATTTCGGTGGCGCGAGTCTTGAAAGCACCGCAGCTACGCGCCAGAGATGCGCGCGCACCCGGCCGCGCATGCGTGCCCGCGCAGCGAGCAACTCGAACGGCCGGAATGCATTACGGCCGAGAGTTTATTTGTTTTTATCGTATTTCCTCCGAACGAGGAAAATGTTCGCTCTAGGATAAATGCAGCAGACGCGTCGTTGACCGACGCATACTTTCACGGCCGCCGTGGGCTTTTCGCCAACTTTTTCGTTCTAACAACCACGATATTATATCCCCGCCGTTGCGTTTCGAGGGAGAATTGCCCAGGGGCAATCCGGGACCGCGATCGCTATTAGGGATCTAACAGGGAACGATCGCATCGCTTCTACGACTCGCGCGTTCGCTCTTGCCCGATCGTCGAGGGTGAATATAGCCGGGTATGTGCGGGGTCAGAGAAATGGAAGCCGGTTTTCGGGCGGACACCCAGTGCATCGAGATAGATAGGTAGATAGACGTCCGGATAGATGCATGCCACGGCAGCCGGTAAGGGATATCGAGGGGTAGCGCAAAGCGGGTGAGTCGGAGGTGGAGAGAGGAGGGGAGGAGGTGGTCGGTCGTCGGTAGATGGTCGCGGCGAGGCGCGAGACGAAGGAGAAGGAGGAGAACGAGGAAGAGGAAGAGGAAGAGGAAGAGGACGAGGACGAAGAGGACGAGGAGAGAATGAGGAGGATGAGAAGGAGGAGCAGAAAGGGGTCGATGGTGGGTGGGTCGGTGGAGAGTGGGTGGCGGTTCTCTCGCTGATTACGTCGCAGGATGGCCAGGAGAGAGAAACGCCGGAGAGGATGCTGCTTCGCCGTCGGTCGGTGGTGCGCGGAGGAGGCCGGTTCGCTGGATAGAGGCGAATATATCCGCAATGTCCTACCACCGACCCTATACCCGTACTATCTTCGTCCTCTCGGTATTTCCCTCTCTGTCTCTTCTCTCGCGTCTATCTCTGTTCCGCGGTATCCTCCTCGTTTTGCCCTCGGTTCACGGAATCTCTCTTACTCCGTCCCTCTCCGTTCGTCTCCGTCCGTTACGGACACCCTCTTCCCTCCGACAGCGGCGGCAGCCTCCCGGGTGGCAGGGCCCTAAGCTAAACTAAGCTACGCCAGGATAGGATAGCGCCAGGAGGATAGGATGGGATAGGATGGTTGGATGGTGCCCACCTACCCTCGCTCACACAACGACTAGAACGACGACGAGCGGAACGACGACGAGGAGAACGACAACGACGACGACGACGACGACGACGACGGTAGCGGTGAGGACGACGGCAACGGCAACGGCAACGGCAACGACGGGCGACGGCAACGGCAACGGCGACGATCCCTCGTGCAGAAGCAACCCACCCTCCTCGCGTTACCTCCATCTCCGTTTCTCCCACGTCGAAGCGGCTTTCTCTCCGTCTTTCTCTTCGTCCCACCGGCTTTCTCGACGAGCGTCTCTCACACCAAACCTCCGTCCCGCTTTCTCGTCCCTCGTTCTCGCTTCCACCGGCAGTAACACCCACGGACCCCCCGGGGGGTTAGTTAGGGGTGGTATATTGACGGCCGGCGTCGCGAGGACGCCTATACTTAGTGTGCCGGCGAACCGACGCGTTTCCAGCTAGGCGTCCCCCTTTCCTCCCTTCTTCTCTCTTCGCTCTTTGCCCGTCCGCCACCCTCGGCCACCCTTCACGACCACCGCCACCCTCCTTCTCTACCGACGACCCATTCTACACCCTCTGCCGCCACCTTCCTCGAACCCTCCAACCTCCACCTCCTTTGCCTCCTCCTTCTCCGATCCTCCTAGCCGCTTGGCTCTCCCTCGGTCCATCCTTCGTCCACCGCCCCTCGAGCCGTCCCTCTTCACCCCCTTCTCGACCTTCTTCCACCTCGACCCTACGTACCTATTACCGTAGGGTCTTCGCGTCTAGGTGTAAAGGCCCGGACGTATCTCAGCCGCGAGAGAACGACCGGACCCGTAACCTGGCCCGAAATTACGGTGCCGACGGTGGAGGATAAAGAAAGAACGAAAGGGAAAAAAAGGAAACGAAGGACCGAGGGTCTCTTTAGGGACGCGAGCCAGCTTGCAACGCGGACGACGACGAAATCGATGCCTCTGGGCACTCCGAGAGCTTCGTGACGCACCTGATGCGAGAGAGAACAGGGGACGACGAAGTCGTAGGGAAACGAAGGGAGCAGAGGGAGACAGGGGTCGATTAGGGAGCGACCGAGCGAAATTATGTATACGTCGAAGATGATGGCGACGATGCACGCGATGGGTTCTCCTCGGGCGCGAAGTCCAAAGGGGGAAAGCCAGGAAGGAGGGTTTCTTCGTCGAGGCTCGATCGGAGAGATTCGTGAGTTCGAGGGGCTCCGATCGCGAAGTCCCCCTTTCGACCACTTCGTCTTTCCTCGCTTCGAAATTCTCTCGTTGGATCTCGATCGGTCGTACGATGGTTGACCGCAAAACGGATTCCATCGTAGGGGTGGTCGTTGATGGAGGAATTCGTGAAACGCGGAATCGCGTCGAATTTCCTAGATGGACGTAGAAAATCATCGATGTTATCTCCCGATCCTCGACGAAGATTACGGTCCAAGCGGCCGGCAGCACCTTTTCTAATAATGATTGCCGCTCGAGATCCGACGGACGAAACAAAGAGGTTTATTGTGAAATCAGTGGCGTGGAATGCCTCCTTCGGTGCACTTACCTGAAATTGATGGTGCCCGTTCGATTTGGTACATAGAAAGGTAGTTAGACGAAGAGAGGGATAGAGAAAACGAGAAGCCAGGACGAGGGAGTATTCGTAGGATCGACGAGTAATCGAATTAAGGGTCCTCGAGGTGACTAACTCTCGAGGACGTTCGAAGGAACGTTCGTTCGTTGAAAATTATCCCCGATATATTATACATAGTCTCAAGAAGGGAAAACAATTCGATTGTTTTGTAATGCTCTTCGTTCCTTCGAAAGAACTACAGATTTTCGAATCTTCCAGCTCATCTCCTTTAAAATCGAAACACACCTTCTATCCTTAGCCCAATTAATATCGAATCGATGCGATACCAAGTTGTCCAACGGGATGACGATTCTTCGAGAGAGAGAGAAATAAAAAAAAACACTCCTGTCCCTTTAGGACAAACAAAAACAAGTCTACGAGAACGATAACGCGAGGGAAATCGTGAGACTACTGCGAAAGTTACGAGCGCCACGAAATCAAGTAAACGGGACGATATTTACCGCGAAGTGAGGGGAGAGTAGGAGAGATCGAGACGGAGACTTGGAAAGAGAGAGAGATGGAAAAAAAGTTTTTACACTCGCGAAGTATCCGGCAAACTCCGCCGGTAGGACGGATTAAAGAGTTCGAAAGGAGTTCGAGATTCATGTCGAAAGGGTTCACCGGCATGGCTGGTGGGTGGCTGAGCTTCGAGGTTTATGAGAGTAACGTCACCGACGCCTCGTTAAACGCGAAACCGTACTGCCGTGACGTCACGCTGTTCCGCCCCCTACGATACGTAAGCGGTACGTGTACGTAAGGATAGCTCCAACGGTGGAAAAGTTTATGCTACCAATTTCAGTGGGCGAAGTGTAGCTTGCAAAAATCTGCGGGAAGATTTCGTCGCTTACGTTCGCATTTCTTGCAAGTACGTACCCTGAAATGAGATTCGACCGCGCTCATCGATCGGTTTCCGGTGAACTTGCCGTTAATTCTCGAGTATGCTTCCGCTGGTAATACTTGTAACTCGTTAATTTTCCTGTTCAATTTCATCTTTCTTTTTGCGTTTATTTTTTCCCTTGACTTTTCCATCACTTTTTTTTTTTCGTTTCTCCTTATCGATCGGGGGTTACTGGCAAATATTTCGAATAGAATCTAATTACCGGCTACAAAAGCGTCAATGGTTTCCAGTGCAGCATTGTTCCCAAAGTTATCGTGTGGTATGTTTAGAGGTAGATTAATTATTCCATTATTATTCGAACTTTATCGCTCGTTTGTTTCGAAGGCCGTGGTAGGAACGTTCGGTGGCGTGGATTTTTCTCCGGGCAAGTTTAATAGTACGATAAAACGATTTCAAACAGCATTGTCCTTTATCCTTTTCTCGCTCGTGATCTACACTTTCTACGATTTTTCAGTCGACGACGGAGCAAGACAAATTATCGCAGTTAGATTGCGAACGAGGGGGAAAGAGCAAAGGGAAGGAGAAAGAGACGGTGGTGAAGGTGATGAGGGTGGTAATGGTGGTGGTGGTGACAGATAAAAGTGCGTGAGAAGGACTCGAGAGAAGATAACGAGGCATGGTTGCGAACCATCCACAATAAGATTTACCGGAGACAAAGAATGCGTTTTGATGTTATGGTGAATTGGAAGGTAGTGGGGGGACTATGGTGGGAAAGGATATAAAGGCTCGTACTCGTGATCACTCAGGATCAGTCGGTCCGAGCTCAAATACCCCGTCACTTCTTGGAAATTTTTAATTTTTCCTACGTGATATGTATACCATAGTCCCGGTGGTTCGGAACCCACCTAAAACAGTAGGTCCTACTACAAGGCTATGGAAAATTATTTCTACACTGGTGTACAATATACCATAGCCTCGGTAAGTCGGAATTCACCTAAAACAGCAGGTCCTAGGCGAAACGATCAGCACTATCTAAGCCTTAATACAATAGCAGCGAAAATAGAGGCTCAAAATCGCACAAAAAACGCAGCGATCTCGATCGTTCTCAATTGCATCGATCCATTCACGCGTTACTCGTGCCTCTCGAGAAATCGATCGACAGCATCGTACTTTCATCGAGCATTCTCTTCCACTCGATATCGATATATTTGCTCTTGAATCAGAGGCGCGACGTTTAAATTGACATCGAAGAGTACCTAGGACATAATCGTTCGATAAAATCGCAACCAGGAAACAAACGATCTCTCGACTATGCTTGTAACTTTCGTAAAACTATCTGGAGAGATCCGACGGCCAGCTCGGTTCCGTTTTCTCAAGCGTGCACGAGCTCCGTGCTTCGTCGTTGAGTTCTCGTACGTACGAGCGTAGCAAAAGAAGGAAATGAACGAGCGCGAAGCTAAGTCGTTAAACTCCAGGATGCACTCCGGTGCGTGCACGATAATTGCACGTCGGTATTTGTCATCGTGACGAGGTTAACGGTGTCACTTTCTCGTCACGGCGTGAATTCGTCGTGGAACTAGAAACAGCGTGAAAAAGTTCGCGAACGTTGGGTCGTGTGTCACTAACTGGCTATCGGTATTCCGGAGATTAATGTGCCTCATTTTGGTTTCGAGCAATCGTGCACGGAGAAACGGATATCGCGCTGCGTCTGCAATAGAATAGTCGATGGTCGACGAGAGGCTGGTCATTTTCGATAGGTTCGGTAATCGTTCCGTTCTCCTAGTCGATAAATAACAGTTTCTCGCGATACCCGCTGTACCGTTGTTTCGTTCACTTTTCCTCCCGCTTCGATACGCTCATTTTTTTTCTCTCTGTTCTTCCGTTTACATACATCCTCCTTTCGATTCTATTCGCCGTTAATGTTCGAGTTATCGATATCCGATTTACATCGATCTCGTTCGATCGCTGAAGATACAAATTTTTCGTGCCACTTCATCCACCCAAAACGCCACGTCCTGGACGAAGCGATGGGCAAACTTTTTTCGGAGTGAGGCAGGAAAAAAGTTCATTTTTGGCGGGTCGATATATTTCATTAATTTTATCTTCATCGACGAGTATGCCAAATAAGGAACAGTTCCTTGAATTAAGTGTTGCTTGAAATAGTGAAATTGAAAGTTTCTGTGCTACTACAGTAGACAAAGATTAACTCACAGGTATTATCTGATTTAAGAGCTAAATATCCTATAATTCAGCATTATCCCTTTTCTTTTCTCTCTAACATTATATATAATATTAACTCTGTTTTCTGCGTTTTCTCTAATATGAAATTAACAATATCCTGCACATCTTTTGGAAAAATATCTTCGCTATTTCGTAAGCAGTGAAATGATTGACCCCGTGCAAGAATAGATGGATACAAAGTGTCGCACGGTTAGAGTTAAAAAACCAAAAAGTTTCTCATCGAACGTGGAAAAGAACGATGCAAACTGTCGCGCACACGAGCGCGTCCGATTTCGCGCTATCGCGAATCGCTCGCGCGAATCAGCGCTCCCGCGTGTTTCTCTTTTTTTCATTGCGCGCGCGTCGTATTTGCCCGGATAACCGGCGATCTCACTTCGCTCGGGTCCGCCAACTTTGCGCCGCGTCGCGAACAGACGTCGAGTTTGCGGCGGCTCGAATTATCGGTCGGCGACAGTGCCGGCGAGTTTGTCGAAAAGCAGGGCCGTACGAATAGCGTGGCCGCGTTTATTCGCGCGTAACAGAAACGTTTTCTTCGCCTCGCCGAGGATGGAACGATGAAAAACGTTGCTCGATCTTGCTTCGAGCGTGGCGCAATTTTCCCTCGCCGAACCCGTTCTCTCCTAGCAGGATAATCTTCTCTCTTTGCAACGTTGCCGAGAAGCGCGTCTTCGTAAATTCGCAAACGCCTCTCCGCGGAAAATCGGATGGAATTGATTCGCATCGCGACTCGACCTCGAAGAACTTGGCGGGTCATGCGATTATTCTTCCTACGAGATCTCGCGGATATGAATCGAACAATGGGAATTTAAAAGGAGTATTCTATTTTGACTGTGTAAGTTTGCATGGGTACCAATTCCTCGTTGACTGCGATGAGAAATTCGAGCGAGATTCTCGAGGACGGTGCAGGGAGAATCTCTTATATCTGAGAAACTTTGCGAAAACTCTCGTCTTCGGTCGTTCAAGGTTCCCATAATCCTCGTTTAACGTTCATTTTTTTACCGTCGCGTGGTACCTTTTTCTTTCTCTAGTCCGTGACCTCGTTCGTTCCCCAACGTAAATCCGTCACAGAGAGCCGCGATGTCCGCGCTTCGTTTGGGGACACCTTTTCCCCTCCGTTCCTCCTGCCCCTCCCCCAGGCTTCTCTTTCTCTCTCGACGTCGTCGTCGTCGTCGTCGTCGTCGTCGTAGTCGTCGCCGTCGTCGTCGTCGCTTGGCGTCGTTTTCTCTCCCTTCGTCCCCCTCGTTCGCCCACTCTTTTCCCCGTGTCCCTCTCGCGAGAGTGCGTTCGATCGACCTGAATTTTTTTCCTCGCTCGAATCGGGAGCCCTGAGAGCAATTTCTCGACTCGTCGCGGGGTGGTCGTCGCCGAGGAAAACCCCGAGGAAAATCGTCCGATCGATCTGCCTTCGGTCTTCAGGTCCGAAACGAACGAAAGAGGGAGCGAGAGGGAGAGAGAGAGAGGGAGAGCGAGAGACCGCGCGGGCGCGAGAGAGAGGAAGAGAGGGAGAGAGAAACGGTGGTACTTGGCGAGGGTCGGTGGGAGGGGGTCGTGGAAGAGGGGCCGCGGGGTAGAGAGGCGAGGAGGGAGAGCGAGAGAGGCGAGCACACAAGTATGTTCAGCGCGAGTTGCACGTATATAGCGATGCCACGTTTCTATGTGTCTGTGCGCGGGTGGGCGACCGGAGCTTTAAGGGGCGTTCACAGAGCCCTATTTATACGGAGCGGGATTTTCGACGTCTCGGAAATTACGTCGGTTCTTCCGGTGATAAATAGTTTCGAGTTACGTGGGTAGGTTCGATCTTCGACGAAATCGCTGGGAGAAACTCGGTTCTCGACGGAAAGCGAAACTATCGCGACAGGAATTAAATTTAGGAACAAACCATTTCGTTTGACGAAAGAAAATTCTTTTTATTGATTGCGCAAACTCGAGAAACTTCGAGGAATGTAAAATACTTTACGAAAATTTCAAGATATTTTGATGAAATTAATTTTGGACGTGATTTCGTACAATTAATTTAAATGATTATTTAATATGAGGGACAAAAGTGAGCATTTTTGCGCGCGATAAATGTCCTGATATTAACAACGAGACATGTTATTATTTGAGGTATCAAGGTGAAACTAGCGATTCAAAAGTGATGGAACTTTAAGAAAGTTGCGTTTCGGTGTGAAGGGACCTTAATGCCGGTAGGGTGGACAGGATGAGGTACACGTACCACCACACCGAAATCTTACGAGCCTGCCTCTGCTAACTACCTCCTATCTGCCCTGCCCGAGGCCCTGAAAACGTTCTACGTTACGCCTCGCGGGGACCCATTTCGCGCGAGCCTCGAGCACAGGGACGTACATCGATTTTCGCGTACCCCGGGATTCGCCGAAAGGGTCCAGCCAGATAAGAATAGAAAAAGTACCGCCAAAGCAAATTAATCTTAAAGCATACTGTTCGATAGGTCTCTTTAAAAAAAACGATCGTGCAAAGTGTGAATCTGCTACGTCTATCTTAAAGGTAGCTACAAGGTGGAACACATCGTAAAGTTTTTGCCCGATTTCTCCTCTTTGGTTTCATAGAAAATTCTGAAAAAAATCACAGTTACTGTAGCCAGTGGGGGACATACTTTAAAATTTTCCCAGATTTTTTGGTGAGCCAATCAATTTTTAAAAAATAAATAAAGTTTAAAAATATTAATTTCTTCTTGAAAATATAATATGAAAACATTATATTTTGACAGTGTTTGCATCGTATAGTAAATATTAATGTGTAATTTTTTCAGATTCTTGGGAGTGGTGGAACATAGTTAAAAAAGAATAAAATCTGATATTTTCTTACATTCCATACGCAAAGCAATGGTGAACACCAGATTGAGGTTTAGAATACGCAATTTAAGTGACTTTCTTCGAAGTAAGCTGATGCTACTGGAAGTTCCAATTAAATAGTTATTGAAAGCCAGGCAGAGCGAAAATTCGTCTAAGATATTATTGGTTTGTTCTACATATGAGCTGAAGCTCAATTCAGGTAAGATTTGAGGAATGGTACGAGCTACTGATCAGTATAAGAAAGATCAGAAATTCATCTAAAATATTTTTTGTTTAGGCAGAGCTGGCAGGAGGACGGGATTGGTAGGAGACGGACAGGACAGGCAGGAGAGACAGCCAGGAAAGACAGGATAACCAGGAAAGACAGGATAACCAGGATAGCCAGGACAAGCAATATAGAGCCAGAGCAGTCACAGAACAACCGGGATAGGGAGAGGAAAGCCAGGATACTCACAGGACAGCTAGGAGAGACAGAAGAGAATCAGGAGATCCAGGAAAAGCAATGGAGAACCAAAGCAGTCACGTAAATACCGGGACAGGCAGAGGAAAGCCAGGCCAGTCACAAGACAGCATTTATTAATTTTACAATTTGTAGTCTTAGAAGAACACAATTGTATTTTATGAATATTGTATCGCAGACGTATGCTGTATAGTACAAATGATGAATAAAGAACTTGTTAAATCGAAAACACTGTTAAACTTTTTTAAGCGCTACCTTTGTTCCATTCCAAAAGTTCCATATCCTCCACAAATGTCCAGCGAGCGTATCATAGTTTTAAGTTCTTTAAAATGGTTTACACCAGTTTAAGAAGCAAGTCAGGTAAGTATTAAAAGTCAGCGATAAGCATGAAAGAGCGGAAATTCGTCTGAGATATTTTGGTTTATACCACTTATGACCTTGACCTACTTTTCGAAAAATTTCTCGAGCTGACAAGTGATACAGGTAGGTAAGTAAGAAGTTAAACAGAGCTAAAAGTCCGTCTGAGATATCCTAGTTTATACTACTTGCTGGGTTTGCAAATTTTTCGGCAAAATTTCAAAGTGAATAAGTAGTACAGTCAACGATAAGTCAGACGTAAAAGTTGGTTTGAGATATCCTAGTTTATACTACTTGCTGAGTTTGCAAATTTTTCGGAAAAATTCGGGATGTGAGCAAGTAGTACGAGTCAGTGATAAGTCAGACGGAGCTAAAAGTCGGTCTGAGAAATTTTGGGTTATACTACTTGCAAAGTTTGCAAATTTTTCGGAAAAATTCGGAATGTGAGCAAGTAGTACGAGTCAGTGATAAGTCAGACGGAGCTAAAAGTCGGTCTGAGAAATTTTGGGTTATACTACTTGCAAAGTTTGCAAATTTTTCGGAAAAATTCGCAAAGTGAACAAGTAGTATAACCTAGGATAAGTCAAACGAGAAAGTAGGGCTGACTTATCCTAGGTTATACTACTTGCAAAGTTTGCAAATTTTTCGGAAAAATTTCAAAGTGAGCAAGTAGTAAAATCGACGATAAGTCAGACGTAGTTAAACGTCGGTCTGAGAAATTTCGTATTATTCTACTGATTTCGCTTTTGGCACTTTTCGGAAAGATTCGCAATGTGAGCAAGTAGTACAAGTAAACGACAAGTCAGACACAGCGAAATATCATCCTGAGTTATTTTGAATTATTCCTCTTGCCAGATTGAAGATGTATCGACAACATTTTACAAGTTGACAAGTAGTACGAGTCAGTTATAAGTCAGACAGAACGGAAATTCGACGGAGATGTTATAGGTTTGTATAGGATACAGGATTTTATGAATGGAACAAGGTTAAGAAAGTTGAACACTGTTTCAGATATAACAAATTCTTTATTCATTAAGTAATAAATGTTATACAGCAATACAGTATTACACTTTATAAACTAAACTTGTATGTTTCTAAAGTTACAATTTATTTATTTAATAAACTCTGTTCTGGATATCCTATGCTTGGCTTGGTTGTCCTGTGACTGTCCTGGTTCTCCTATACTTGTCCGGCTTGTCCTGCAACTGCTCTAGCTCTCCATTGCTTGTCCTAGCTCTCCTAGTTCTCCTCTGTCTCTCCTGGCTGTCCTATACTTCTCCAGACTGTCCTGGCTTTCCTCTGCCTGTCCCCGTTGTAATGTGACTGTTCTGGCTCTCCATTGCTCGTCCTAGCTCTCCTAGTTCTCCTCTGTCTCTCCTGGCTGTCCTATACTTCTCCAGACTGTCCTGTGACTGTCCTGGCTTTCCTCTGCCTGTCCCCGTTGTAATGTAACTGTTCTGGCTCTCCATTGCTCGTCCTAGCTCTCCTAGTTCTCCTCGGCCTCTCCTGGCTGTCCTGTGACTGTCCTTGCTGTTCTGTGCCTCTCCTGTTTGTCCTGCATTGGTTTATTTTGTTAAAACAAGCACGAGAAATCGGGAAAAAACTGTAAAAGACAAATTGCAGCTACCCTTACCATGGGGTTAGCGATTTTATACTTTGCAGGTATGGTTATCTTAAAGAGCCTTATCGAATGGTATGCCTCAAGATTAATTTGCTTTGGGCGCACTTTTTCCATCCGTATCCGGATAGACCCTTTTGACCCTCTTCCAAGAATTCTGTCCAAGGGTACTCTGCCTAGTAAAACATCGGATTAAGTGGCGGATTAAATATGTAGAAAAATTGGCAGCGAAACGACGATCGATCGAACGAGGAATCGCTAAAATTTTCGAACGAATTGTTGAAAAATACGTTGAATAGTAATTCCACGGTTTTATCGTTGTTATATTCAAAAGTTTGTAGATTATTTCTCCAATGTTGATTCTTCTCCAGGTTATTCTCGTAATATTTTTGTTTAATCGGGAGATTATTTTTATTCGCGTAAATTGGCTGTTTTAAAATAAATGGATCGTTCATCCCCGGCTTGTTAACGGTATGAAAATTATCGTGCGTCGATTATTCCGCGGGAAAATAATTTAACGGCAGGAAATTGGGGAAAGAATTTTCACCACCCCTCTGAACGTCCGTCGCGAGAAAATTAAAAGCCATTCTTGACGTTCCGAAAACGCTGAATTTCGAGTTGCCGCATTGCAGCAGCAAGACACCAACTTGGTCTCGCAATGTCGAAAGAATTTCCTGCGCGCAGCAAAGCTGCTGTTTCGGGAGAACGCCAGGGGCGAACCGATTTCTCCTACGACCCCGATCACAAGGAGTCATCGTTTTCTTTGCTGCTCGCGAAACGATGCATCGGATGCAACGAGGAGTCGTTTCAGCTTCGAAAAGTCCTCTAACCTCCGTCGTAGCTCGTGCGTGCTTTTATAGTCGACCAGAGAGGAAGAGAGGGGAAGAAAGAAAGGAGAGAGCAAAAGGAGAAATGGAGGAAGAGAGAGAAAGAAGGAGGGTGGAGAAGGGTGACGATTTGAGTTAGTAATATATGCCCCGAAAACAACCATCTCCTTTAAAAAGGAGGGTTTGTTTTAAAGGGGCTCTCCTCTCGCTCGTATTCCACGAGAGAGACGAGATTAACCCTTCGATTTTAGCTTGGGCGCGTCCTACGGGTCCCCGATGCGCTTAATTTGCTGCAGTTCCGAAATTTATTGCCGGTTTACCTATTAAGACTATGGTCTCTGTTCCCGTATGTTCGATTGTTCGAATAGAAAGTGTAGAACAATTGAAACGAGGCAATAATTTTGACAAATTTTAATGTATCTCTACACCTTCATAACCAGAACGAACTATTTGAGAGTTAATTCGGAACTTTCTACTTTGCAATTAGGATTGAATTCGTTAAGGGTTGAAATAGAGGCAGGAGACAGTAAGAGATAATTGCCAAACATGAATTCATTCGACAAAGAATCGTCTAAACTTAAGTTTTAAGCTTTGAAATCTTAGACCTTCTTATAAACTCGAAGAGTAGATAAAATTCATTGTCTTTCAACGATCATTCATCTCAATTTCAAAGTGTCGACGATACAAGAATCCAAAACGACACCAACGTTGAAACGTACGACGGTGGTGATTTTCGAATAAAAAGAAGTGTTCCAAATGAGATTTTCATTTCCGAATTTTACTCGGCGACTCAGAGGGGTGGCTGCCGTTGGAAGGGATACCGTAGACGCTCGAAAATTGCGATTCCAGGAAAACTGCCGGGGGCGACGCGATTTCTCGTTGAACTCCGTCGGAGAGTCTTTTCTCTGTCGGACGTGATGCCGAAAACTGTATACGAACGATTTCTGAAGCCTTTTAGCTCCCCGAGCGAGAACGACGACGATGGAGAGCCTTGGCGAAAGAGGAGTAACGGGAGCGAACGTACAGGAGAGCCTGGACTTTGAGCTATCGTTCGCGAAAGTTCATAAAATACGACTCTCCTAACGCTTCCTTCTACACCCGGCCATGGGGGATCAAGTTCGACCTAGTCGATTCGATATCAGGGTGTCCTTTCGGTCGAATCGGATAATGATAGAAAGAAAAGGATCGCAGTTTGACGCATTTGAAAAATCGAATGGATCGATTTTTTTTACGTATTTTTGGCATTCTTGTGGAAAGAGTGATGGAACGATTGTTTCGCCGGATACAATTTTAGGGGATTTTTGAAACACCGAGGCAATGATACGCTCGTCACGGGGGAAAAATTCCTTCGGGGATGAAGCCGGAAGGGTTTGAACTATGGGATGTTATTTGCACTCCTCGTTGTTGGAGTGGAATACTTAATTTTATTACTTTAAAGTTGAACATTTTTGGAGTAGTTTTACAGTTTTTGATTAATTTTTTTTTCAATTAGTCTAACGATAGGAGGTGATTGACAAATATATTTTAAATTATCGTTTAATTTATTGTATCCCCGGTGAATCTTGGTCTCCTAAAACGATTCGTCCTAGGCGAAATGACAATACCCATCACAGTCGAAGTGCCAAACAACCCTCAGAAATATCGGTACGAGTTTGCTCCACAATTTGATACCCGAAAGGCTTCATCTCCATTGCGCGACAGGCTAAATCTCCATCTACGATCCCTTCGATTTCACGACAAGGTGAAAAACTCCCCTTGTTTTTCTTACAATCGGAAAACCATCCCTTCTCCGTCATGGGTGGTGGTCGCGAAGTCTCGCAAAGAGCGCAGACTCCACGAAGCAATTACTCGGCGAAGTTAAGAATCGGCCTAATAGCCAGAGGGATGATTAGATCCCAAGTCTCGGATAATATATCCCCGAAACGATAGCGAATGATTAGATAGGATACGGTGTTACATAATGACGTAGGTTTCGTGACGAGAAAAGCAGAGGAGATCTTCGAGAAGGGTCTCGGTTTCTCAGTCTGAAAACCGTATTTCGTTGCGAGTCGACAAAGGATCCGTTCTCGTTAGCGGCTTCCAATTAACGTATTTACTGCGAACACCAAGTTTGGCTACGTCGAATCATTTTCAAAGCTTTGGATATTTCAACGGGGGTAAGATTATTTTCGGTTTTCAGTCGCAAGAACGGAATCGGTTCTTAGAATCCATCCGAAGAATTGAAATTAGAGGCTCTAACAATAGTTTCGGCTAATTGGAATACGGTAGAAGCGATGGAAATGAAATTTCATCCCTTCAAAAATGCACCCTGGAACGTTCCAGTCAAGGGTCGCCTTTCGACGTACAGCAGGTCCTCGACTTACGTAGGTTCGTGTTACGCGGATTCGAGTAACATGGATTCTCAGATACGAATCGGATATCAATTCTGAACTGAGAAATACGTTTTCTCATTGCCATTTTCTGGTACACGCATTGCAGAAGCGGAGATAAGACTATATTTCCGTACAGCATAGACATTCCCCTATATATACGTCGAATTTTGCGAGAATTCGTACATTAATATTCTTTCAACGAGTGCTAATTGGCCCACGCGGTTTTTCTCGCGTAAAAATCGCTAAAGCGAATTCCTCGCACGAGTCGAAATACTGCACCGGCACAACTCCAAACCATATACTTTCTCCAGTTTTTCCCAGAGACGCGAGCAACGCACCATTAATTTCCAATTCTCCGTCAAGCCTCGCCATAGGCGCCCGGCGTTACTTTTACTTTTACCTACATCTATTGCCCGAAGCTACCATAATGACCCTCGCGAAAAAGAGGCGCACTATAATTTACGTTCCGTTTAATTGGTCCCTTTTTGCCCGGCTTATCCGTGATGAGCCGTTGGCGAGCGAAAAATGCGCGAGCGATTCTTAGAAGGAAGCTTTCCCTCTTCGCCTCTCTCTCTCCCCTGGTTTCCTCCTCCTCATCCACCTCCTCGGGTTCGACCGTCGGTTCTCTCGAGTCTCTCGGAAGAGAAGGCGATCGAAGCGAACAAGGGACAGCTGAGAAGACGCTGAAGAAGACGAAGAGGGTTGGAGGGAGGAGAGGGTAAGGAAGGAAGCGAGCGAAAGGGAGGAGGGGGAGGTGGGCGAGGCGACCGGTCGTCCCTAGGGGTTACCGAGCTGCCGTGGGCCTTTAAGTCCCGTCCTTCGAGTCCCGAAGGAGGAATCCGAGGACGAAGGGTCGCTTCGCGGCAGCCGCGAGGTATTTTCGTTCCCTCCGGCTGGCCAGAGAGGGAAACGGGAGAGGAGAGGGCTGCCTCTGCGGCTGACGGTGAGCGGAGGGACGCAGAAACGTCGAGGGATAGAGCGAGAGGGGTGAGAGGGAGCGACGGTATGGTTGGATAGATAGAGAGAGGGCGATAAGAGGGAAAGAACCCCCGAAGAGAGGAAGACGGTCACGTACGGGAGAGAGAGAGAGAGAGAGAGAGAGAGTGCAGAAAAAACACGGCGCGCTTTAATTCCGTCGAAAGCGCGCACCGGCACTTCGGGGCTGCTGCTCGTCCGCTCGAAGCTTCGCCAGGGGAGGAGAGAAAAAGTGCGCGCTCATACGCTCCAAATAAAAACGCCACGACGGTCCACGGTGAATTTAAGTATAAAACCCGCGGCCGTATAATAATGATTTCGGGCACGTATGTTCCGGGGTATCGTAAAACTTTAATGCGCTGCTTTACATAGAGGAGACCGGCGCATTGACTGCGTGTAAAAGGGCGCATTACGCCAAGTAATTTACCCCATGCTTTTCGTTCAACCCTGCGCGTAAAGAGTCGACGTGATTTTGCAACAACGTCGACGTTAAAAATTAAATGCGCATACATTTCTCTCTCTCTCTCTATTTCTCTCTTTCGTCGCGATAGCTCCGGGAAAATGAGAAAATAAGAAAATTCGTCCAGTCTATCCCCGTCTTCTCTTCGTCCTCCTCGTTTCTCCCCGATAACGAGGGAGATCGCGCGTAAACCTCGTTAAGTCCTCGCTCCGTGAAAGATTTAAGTATAACTCGCGCGCCAGGAACGTCCAACTGTCTTAAAAACGTCGGGGAAAAAAATGAGCGAAAAAAGAAAGTGGAAGAAAACGAAAACTTTAACGACAACTACGACACAACGACGTTCGTTCCGGCGAACGGGTTGCATGCCGTAAAATCTCTCGCGAACCTGAACGATGGGATCGTTAACGTATTCGTACTTATTATTCAAATTAAACCGTCGCGTTTACGCCGGGCGACCGGGCCGTTTAAACGCACGATATATCCTCCGTTGGATGCACCGTGCTTCCACCGAACTCTGCTCGAATGTGATCCTTCTTCATCCTTGAGCTTTCAAGAAAGATAACCCAATAGAGGGCGAGGCAAGGGAAGAAGAAGAGACGGAAGAAAGACGCGGGAAGCGAGACACGAATCATCGCGTAATCGGCCAGTTTCTAGTTGGTAGAAGAAGCAGGGGATATTTATGACTGGACTACCCTATATTCCTCGCTTGGAAAAAAAGAGGAGATTAAAGAGCAGTCTATTACGTGGTACCGTTATACCACGCTAAATTATTAAAAAGGCACCACTCGACTTCGGCTTTGGGTCCTCTTTACGACCGGACGAAAACGTCCGGCGAACCTTGCTGAAGGAAATTTTCGACCGTTTTTTGGGGATGCTGAATCGTCTTTTTGCCGAGAAAGGTTACCGAAATAGACTTCTAATTAGTCGAGGATAATTATTG
Source organism: Cerceris rybyensis (assembly GCA_910591515.1). Lineage (NCBI taxonomy): Eukaryota > Metazoa > Arthropoda > Insecta > Hymenoptera > Crabronidae > Cerceris > Cerceris rybyensis. The sequence continues at coordinate 1,654,357 of OU342797.1, forward strand.
AGGGGCGGTTAAGTATATTCTATGCATTCATGCTGCATCCTTTCGCCGTGTAGATAAATAGAGCTTCCTGGAATGCAAAATTCTATTCTATATTTGGATACTGAGGATGCGGTTTCAATTAACGTAAAATCAAAGTATGTGAATCGGGCAATAAGTTGAAAAAGACGAGGTTAAACGGCAGAAATTGACCGGAACTTCCGGGTGAAACTTTAGAAGGAAAAGAAGGCCGAGCAGGGGTCACGCTGGGTAAGGGGGTAAAAGTACCGGCTCGCCCTAAGTGGGCCTCAGTTCAAGTCTCTCTTCACCTTCGATTTTTTTTAATTTGTTAATTAATACGTTACCACCTTGCTGATTCGCAGCCCACCGAAGCTGATTTAACACTGGAGCTACCGACGTTGACTCTGTTATATTTGTATATTAAATGCGACCTTTGATAAAAAAAGATCAGGCGGCAAGCAAGATGATCAGTTAAGTGATTCTTGTTTACAGGAGACGTGGAATATATATACACTGACTCCGAAAAAATTAAGAAGAAATCAGTTAAGACAATAGGTCAGAGACGAAATAACGTAGCAGTCTGCGGTGAAAAATAAAAAGAGAGAAGGAAGAAGAATGCGGGATGTTCGGCGTTTTGCGGGATGTGCCGGTGCATAAATATCGGTCCGGTGTTTTTTAATATATATGGCGATTATGGGTGCTCGAAGCCGCAAAGTCTACGCATATTCATGGAAGCGTGCCACGTGAAGTGTGAAGTTAAGGTAGAACGATTATGCGAGAGACGTGGCTCGTGTGCATCGCGGTTTTACAAAGAGATTTATGAAAAATGTAACGTTACGCGGTGCCACGACGTTGTAATTTATTGCGAGCAATATGCACCGTATAATTGGATTCATATAAAAGGTATTTTCTCGAAAGATAGCTTTTTAACGAGCTATTTTCCTGTCCCTTTCGTGATACATTTTGCCAAATACCCTTTCGATGAGCGTACTTCGTGAGAAAATATTTTGCGACTTTCCCCGTCGACGTCTATTGAATAAACAAATGGCAATTAATTCAACAAATTCTTCGTGTCAAAAATGAGCAGGAAAGAGAGGAAAATTCTTAAAGAAAAAAATCTCTTAACCTCGAGACGCATTAACGACTCGACGTAATAATCGGCAAGGAACTAAATGAGGGATGGGGAGGATTTGCGAGGTCTGTCGGGAATTATGCGGGTAAAAGTTGTAGGAGCAGTCAATTTGCCGGTCGGTGTGCGAAAACATTTCAGCTACGAGGCCGTGGACAGGAATAATCGTGTTTCGAATTTGGGTTTCGCAGACGGTCCCGCTATTACCATTATTATAAGTTGATGTGACGTGACGTAATGGGAGTTAGAGCCGTATGAATGGGCATAGAGCAACAAGTTGCCACTAAAAACTGGGAGTGAGTTCGTGAGTTGAGTTCTGCTCGTTACACCTCTATATGTAGTTCTTCCTTCCCTATACTATACGCCGTGCTATATACCCCAGCCCGTTATAAACCCTCCGGCTTTTAAAGTATTCTTTTTAAAGCGGAACTGTCCTAACAGACGTCACCGAGTCGTAATATTCCGCACGAGTGGACCTTCACGACGGATCTTTCGTGTTTTCTCTCTTGCTTCTTTGCTATCTTTTCGTCTTTCTCTCTTTCTCTTACTCTTTCTCTCTCTCTTTCTCTCTACCTTCCCTTCTCCCTTTCTCCTTCACTTTCTCTCTGTTCGACTGTTGCCGTTCCTCCCACCATGGCCTATGTCGGGGGCTCTCTGTTTTTATGGCTCCATTACGGGAGTCTTAAACAAATTGGATGATAAATAATCATCGTCCGTGAAATCTCGAATTATGAGAATAAAGCTTTCGGAGTGTTTACCTTTAAATCTTCTCCACCGTTGTCGGCGAGGAGGGAGAGAAAGAGAGAAAGAGAACAGGAGGGAAGCAATAATGGGATAAAATAGCGGACAAACGTGACAAATGTATCCTGACAAGGTGGCAAGATATATTTCCCTCGTCGTTTGCTTCCGCTTAGCGGCTTTTTAATACGTCCCTCTCCTTCCATCTCTCCGTTTCTCTGCTCCTTCTCTTCTTTTATTTGCCCTTTTACTTATTAACCCTTTAACCGAGAACCGGGGGGTGGCGTTTATTGCGAGCATTGTTTGCGATGCGTTCGTTGAAACGTATTCTATGGGATTATTTTTATCGGGGTTTCATTAGAATTAAAAGATACAAGGGAAATTGATTTTATTGCCGTTCCACCCCTTTTTCGTTTACGTGAATTTTACGGGACAGAGTTCCTTCGAGGCAGCAAATTTTGGAGGAAATGTATCTCTTTTTCGAGACAATCTCTCGATTATTGCGATTCCGAATTGTCAGGAAATTTTTGCAAAAGCTATTTCCTTTTTTTTACTAGAATCTAAATAACCTTTTACCTTTGAAAAATTTCTTCTCAACAATTGCCAAACGTGCTATAGTCACGATGGTTCGAAATCCACCCAAAAGGGTCGGTGTTATCTATCCTCGCCAATAATCAACGCGTACAGCTAAACCTTTCCCAAACAGGCGTCCACCCCTGTCCTCCGAAATATTCCCCCAATTTCGCCATACCCGATGCACCACCCGCTGAATAAACGTCATCGTCTTCTCGATTCGTGCTTCTCCACCGGATTCTCTTCCGCCCTTAATCTCTCGTTCCCTCGTCCCTTGTTTCCTCTCGGTTCTCGATCGATTTTTCGAAATTGCCGCGACGATCCCAATTTGCGGGCGAAACGGAACGAGAGAAGGGCGCGTGCACACAATGCCGCCTGGTTTCGCCCTTTTGCTAACCCTTTCCTTTGTCCCTTCGACGACGATTCTCGATGACGTCAACTCCGACTGCTTTGAACTTTAACAAACATCGATAGCAGCCGGAGAACGGACGTTTCTGTTATCCTTTCCAGCGTGGAGTGCTCTTTGACGGTGGCCGGACGTTCGAACGTGCTGGAGATATGACTTTTCCCTTCTTCTTGCCGCTCGGTGCGAGAAACGACGGTGAAAAGTTTCGCGAGAAGCGTCGGAAGAATCGTTGGGATGGGGTAATAAAAAGTTGGAAATCTTCGCAGTTAACCGGGTCGATCGTCGATATCGGAACGTCGGAGTGGTATGGGAATGTTTGAGGGGTGGAATTCGGGTGAGTTGTGTTTTAGGGGAATGAGGAGAAGTGGAGGGAATTTATTAGTCGCCGTGAAGTGAATTTCTTCGGTGTTTGCCTGATTATTCGCACGTTACTCGTGCACTTATTAACCCTTGCACGCTCCTCGGAGAAAACTTCGCCCGATTTTCGCTTCCAGGTGATATCCGATGTTAGATTTTTTTCTAAATATGTCGTAACTTGACCTATTGTTAGCTTTGGACAGGCAGAGGACAGGCACAGCCATTATGCAGTTCTTCCTCCGCGTTACAGTTTGCCAGAAATTTGAGAAATTCTATCGGCACCGAGTTCAGCGAGCACACCGAAGCAGCCATATAGGGAAGACCGGTGAAAGCGGTCCTCCGTTGAAGTTTCACGGGCGATTTGCCGTAAAGAACATTTTCTGAATCGAGCGAAACGAAAATTTCCAGGGCGAATAAACCCGTCGAGGAGGATTCGCGAGAGACGAGTTTTCTCGGCACGGGTTATCGCGTGTCGGCGCGGAGATAGATCGTTCAACCGGTCCGATCTCGCGCAATTTGTCAGGAGAACGAAGACGAAGACGGGGGCCAGTTTGTCGGTCGGAAATACGCACGAAAAAGGAGAACGAGTCGCTCGATCGAATTCCACGTCGCGTTCTTACGAGGATGCCTTTGTCATCGTCGAGTTTCACGGCAAATCCGCTCGCTCGCTCGCTCGCTCGAACGAGAGAGTGCCTCTGCGAATTCCTGGCTGGAGAAGACGAGAGAGCGCGAGCGGTCCTCGTTATCCGGCCGATTTCTCGCTAATTCCACCCGATCGACCGTGTCTCCGGGTTCGTTCGCGATCGACCGGATCGCAGATACGATTCGACGATCGAGAAGGAACCGACTCGAGAAAAGGAATATACCGCGAGGAGGAAAAAAAAGAGGAAAAAAGATCTTCTCGACTATTCTGGAGTATCGTTCCGTCGGCTGAAAGAATTCGAAGATCTTTTCCGATGTTCTCGGTGGATTTTCTTTTTTTTTTCGTCTCTCGATTTACCAGCGAACTCCAACGATCCTCCGGGCTGATGGCTGGAGAGGCGAATCGCGAGAATCGTGGCGATTATTTTTCGCTTTCCTGCGAATCGCCGCGATCCTCGAGCAGAGCGCCTCGCGACTTGGAACGCGGAACGACGATCGTGTCAGCACGCGGGAGACGGAGAGAGGAACGGCGAGAGAAAGAGAAAGGGAGAGAGAGAGGAAAAGAGAGAGGCAGAGAGAGGGCAAGGGTATTGGTACGCGTGTACGCGCGAGACAGAGGGAGAGAGGAGGAGGAGGAAGAGAGAGGAGAACGTCGGACGTGTATAACCGTCGAGGCGATAAAACGCCCACACGTATACCACCTTGGTAACTGTCGCCGGGGCAATTGAATTAATGCCAGCCTACAAATTGACGTCGGTGTGGGATCCACACCGAAAGAGGCTCCGTTGCTTCGATAATTGCTGGAAAGTGGCGCGTTTCGCGGCAACGATCGTGCCGTGGCCTCCGACGACGAGACGACGACTACGACGGCGGCGAGGCGACGATTTTCAACTTGCTCCGCGACACCGACGCTTTAACTCTTCAACGATGTAACGAGCCAACGAGGATCGATCCAGAAAACGTATTTGGCTTTTTGTGCAACGTCTACCTTCTACAGGGACCGAACAAGCCAAGCCGCTCGTCCTTTGAACCGCCTGCCCTTTTATCTATCCGCCTTCCGATCGGTCTTTACAATTTTCCCTCGGACGTCCAAAAAGACTCGAGTTTCACGTTAAAATTCAGTCTCGATTTGAAGTCGCAAGATAGAGGAAAGAAATTTCAAGGAGCCCGCGTCTAACACGTTCTCCAAGGACTCGAGCGTTCTCCAGTTCTCTCAATGCCGGCATCTTTCCGCAAATATCTAAAGCCACGATTCCTCCTGGATACCTCGCGGCAACGAGTTTCCGTCAAAATCCCGCAATTCCGTCTCTCAATTTTTACGCCAGTAGTTTTTGCCGTCTCGCCATTGATCCTGATTCATCGTTTCCTTATTTGTCGCCGGTAGCATTTTTTTTTTTCTAGCCGGCTCGTTTTAACACTCGGTAGCCACGCAATCGATCGCTCGACTGTCCCTCCTTTCCCTCCTGCCCCGGTTGCTCGTTTCTCCGGTTCGCGTAATCTGCCGCGACATTTTTTTGGCCGGCGCGATAGACGATAAAGTCCGTCGTTATCCACGGGCGTCCGACGAACGGTGGCCCATGAAATTCCACGAGGCGGATGACCCGCGCTTCTTGCGAAACCCCGTTGCCGCGAAACGAATCGAGGGAGCGCGAAACTCGACGAACGGCGAGGCCTTCTCCTCGGCTACCGTGCCGTTTTCTTCGAAGGCCTCGCGAAATCGGTTCGACCACGCTTCGCGGACGTTCGTGAGAGCGGCAGAAGAAAGCGGGAGGAAAAAAATGCGGTGGAAGGGGGACGACGGAAGGGAGAGGAAGGGAGACGAAGGGAGAGGAGAGACCAAGGGCGCTCTACCAGCGCGGAAATTGGGACCGCCTTCGGACGATCGACTTTTATCGGCGACGTTGGACCGGCGATTTTATCGATGCCAGCTGTAATTATAACGGGGAAGTCCGAGGGAACGATCTCGAGAGAGCTAGACTACTGGGAGGGATTCCTTTTCTTCTTTTTTTCTTATGTCGGAGTATATCGTGTTTACGGAGCGACGACACGAGGTTCGAGATAATTCGCGATCAAGTTATTCCGCGATTGGCCGACCCTGTGCTTGGACAGCGAAGGTTTTAGTCGGATAGCGTTAGAGTTTTTTTTTTCTACTTTGTTCTCTCGAGGTGGCATAATCGAACACCTTTTGTTTTACGCAAATGTAAAACAAGCGAGGCTACGAACGTAGGAGCGCTTAGATCGGCGAGAGTGAACGATCGCTCTCTCTCTCCGTCCTCTCTCCGTCTCTCGCATCTGTCGTTCGGTTCGATCACGGAATCGTGGATCGACCGAAAATCTCCTTAACCTCGATAATCCACGAATAGCCGCGCAAACCAGAGTCCGTGTAGTTTTCTCGCGATGCGCGTTTTTGCTCGCGTCGGACCTCGCGAAATCAGCCGGTGGTCTCAGCGACGGTACAGTTATCTCGCGTTCGAGGCTCTCAATGGAAACGCGCGTCACGGTAAAACGGACTTGTATCTTATTTTCGATAGGCAGAGTCCGTTATGTAGCGCGGAACGTTTTCGGCGAGACGGCACCGCGCGTTCATTCCCTCCCACCGTGAATCCTCCTTCCAGCGGTGTTCGCCAACTGTAAAATTGCATCTCTGCTTCCCCGTAAAAACGGATCCACCGGCACTCGGCGCGACGGCGGGGCGAGGTCAAACTTATCGAAAGGTTGCAGATTCAATTGGAGTTTCAGAGTCGCGAGGGTAACTGCAGCCGGAGAATCGAGTTCTTGAACTTGCCGAACGAAATTCCTCTCGGAATTGGGGCAAGCTGTAAAACAAGCGAAGAGAGCGAACCTTGAGACGGTCGCGCGGTCGAGCGACGGTGTTTCTACGCGGAAAGCTACACGTCCGGTTACCACTCGACTTTTTTTCCAATTTTTGTTTTTCTTCTATTAGGAAAAATCACGGTTCGCGCGTTGTCCCAAATATCCGGTCGCATCGGTACCTTTGAATTCGCCGCACGAATTCAAAAGTCGAGGTGAACGATGGAAAAAAAAGAGGAAAAAGAATGACTGCTTCGTTCTTTGATCACGAAACAGCCATAAAAATTCGCATAGCGACGCGTTCAAGCCGGAAGCGACCTCGTAGTCCTCCGTTCGACTCGGTTCTAATTGATCAGCGACATCGGCGAAACCACGGATTTAATCACCGTTCGTTTCGGTTTCATATTCCGCGAGCGCCCGGAAGCGGCGCGCTTTTTGGCCAAAATTTGAACGATATCGAATATCGGCAGGATTTTTCCTCTTACTCTTTTTTTCTCCCCCTTCTCGGAAACCCGCCTCGTCGAGGCTAACGACGTCGGACGTGCCGAAGGGAGAAAGGAACAAGGAAAAGATCAGTTTTCCCGTCTTCCTCGCTTCCACCGTCAGCAGGAGGTGGGTTATCGATTAAACCCAGGACGAGGGAATCACCGACCGGGCGACGTAGCAACGACGGAACCGTCTCGTCGTGCCGGGTCCCTCGATTGCTCGCCGAATTCTCGCTCGTTTCGTGGAAATAGCTGGGAAACGGTGGAGAAAGGGGTTGGGGAGGACGAGGAGGCAAAGGGTCGGACTCACGTTCCAGGGGCCCGAGTTCAAATTCTCGGTCACCTTTGGGAAATTTGAAATTTTCCCTGCATCCCTACGTATATCGTGGGACTGCGAAAAAGAGTGGAAAGTCGCGGAAACCCATCAAAGCAGCGTACTCGGCCGGAGTAGCTTAACTCTGAAGATCGCCACTGCACCAGCATGCTCTTCCTGATGGCAATTCTTTTTCGCATGTCCCGATCCCACAATATTGTGGCCAGAGTGCACTGGAAGCCATCTAAAACGATGGGTCCTAAGGTGAAACGATCGTGGCGGGTGAAGATAAAAGGTAGAAAAGAAAACGGAGGAGAAATCGCGGACGTCGAGCATCGCGGAAATGGCCTCGACCGATCGAGCAGCCGCGGTCGTCGAGCCCTCCTCGATGACACGTAAGTTAGCGTCGAGGCGCGTCTGTAATTTGCACGTACGCCGCGCTCTCTCGTGCCTCGAAGCCTTCGAGTCTTGGAGTGCATATTCGAGCCTCCGAGTTGCGGCTCGCCGGCGAGCCAGTTACGTTGGGAGCGCAGAATGCAGTAATTTAACCTGTAACCCGCGCCGATGCGTGCGAGGGATACGCGAGTCGCGTTAAACGAGATTGCAGCCTCGGCTGAAAGCATCGAGGAGACTTCGAGAAGGAGAGAGAATCGGATTTTGCTAAGGTAGATCGGCAAAGATATCGTCGGTGGATTGAGAATCTAGGTTGAAGTTGGGCTTGAGTTTGAATTCGCCAGGAATTCGTTGAGTTTCATTGAACAAATTTCCGACGAGTTTTGTCGTTACAAGATATATGTAAATATCTCTTCATCTTTTGTACATCCATGAATGTAGGAGAGATAGACGGATAGACAGAATGGAATAGACGAAGAGGCGTTTGGCACACCGCAAAACCCATTAGGTCGATTACGATTTTCTCGCAATTACGAAGACTCGGAGGTTATTCCTGGACGGACGTAATCGGCGAGCGAGCGTCAAAATCGCCGTGGAAACTGGGCAACTGCACAATGACGTATGCCAGTATATAACTGCCGGCTACTAGTTTATTAGGCACGACCGTACCGCAGCACGATCGTGTCTTATGCGCGTCCTCCATAATGGCCAGCCGCGCGCGCGCTCGTCCACGGTTTTCGCCCGCGGACAAAATGTCGGTGAGATCGTTGGAGATCGATCGTTGCGAAACGGCCACACGGAATTCACCATCTCCTACGATCATTTTTTAAAAAAACCAACAGAAAATCTATCGTACGCGGCAATTCCTCGCCGATCTCGCGCGATTCTCCCTTTTTTCCTTTTTAACTCGGCGAGAAAGAGGAAGAGTCGTGCATCCTTTTCCGGACAGGTAACGACGAACGGTAGAAACGCGGGCGCACTTTCTCCGAAACGATCCAACGAGCTCGCCGCTCGGCACGATTACCCTCGGCGAGTTTCGGTCGTTTCTTGGCATAGTTCATTAGCTCCCAACGTCCTGTTGCGAGAAGCTCACCGGACGCATTAGTTCCGCGTGCGTCAACGACGATCTCGTTGATTGGAACGGGGTCCTAACGGTTCGACGAACCGTCGATTCGCGAGGTTCGATGGAAGGCAGCGATCGACCCGGCCTTTCGTCGAGGAACGTCTACTCTCGTGCTTCTCGAGCGTCCATCCGATATTCCATCGGTATAACGAGCGCCGCGGATCGTTCCGAGGGGAGACGACCGATCCTTCGCGAGAGTTCTCGCAAGAACGCGCCGGATATGCGCCGACTTGCTGCTCTCATCGTGGCTCAGCGATTCCAAGAGCGCGCCGACGAGACGCTCGAGGGGAACGAGGAAGAGGAGAGAACGACGCGGATGACGCGAGAGGGACAAAGAAGATGGGAGATTGTCGGGGATCTTTTGCCCGTCTCCGCAATTGGACTGGAAACGCGCTCGCCGAGATACGTCTTTGACATTTGCCACGGACAAATGACGAAAGACGACGATCCGAGTTTGCTCTTGGGGCGTGCACGAGACCCCGGGAACAGCGGCGATGGCCGAGAACCGGCGATCGAACCGGGTCGCTCGGCCGTTGGCTGGCAACCTGGCAACACGAGCATACTCGTTCCGAGTTCAAGTTCTAGCGGATACTTTTGAAAAATTCAAAATACCTTCAACGTCGGATCGGAACAACCTGAGACAGAGGCGGTAGAAGGCACGTTTCGATCGTTCGAAAACGTCTCGTCGCCAAGAACCGACGAAAGATTGGGGCTCCGCGACCAAAGATTTCAGATACGGCGACGAAGAGGAGCCGACGGTTCCAGCGTCGCGATATCGCCTGGGTTATTGGAAAAAATGGTCGAAAGGTTCCCTCGGTCGGCAGCTCGTCGAAAATAGTTCGGGCTTTGGAGGGACAGGACGACTCGAGGTCTCGTCGAGCGGCTCGATGCGGCACGAGGAACGAAGAAGAAGCTAATGGCAGCGCGGCTATGCGAGGAATCGTGGCTGCCGGCTGGTCTCGGTATCTTCATCCGAGTCGTCGGGCCACGGTGCTCGTCGAAGAAGTCGAACCAGCCGGCTCGCCACACCTCGAAGACCGCGCCGTTGCTCTGCGGTCGCTCGAGCAAAAACGACCTCGAGAAAATGCACGCCGTGGCGCGGTTATTTATTCGCGCGACTGTTAAGCCAGCAGATAAGATCGTCGATGTCGCTGCCACGGAGTCGCGGGTTCGACGGCGCACCAGAAAAAAAAAGAACGAAGAGAGAGGAGACGTCGGAGAATTTTCCCTCGATCGTGGGATGAATTTTCGAAAGAATTCCCATGGCGCGAGTTTCGTCCCTGGGTGCTGGCTGGCCGGTCGCGAATCGATACGGAAATTCGGGGATACGTTAACGAGCGAGGAGGTCGAGCGGAAAAACCCTCCTCGGTCGAGGTACGTTTCGCGCGAGAGATTTAAATAGACGCGCATCCGGCCCCAAACTTGCCGTTCGACGATCGAAGGATAATATTTTTGAGAGAAACTTGGCGAACGTTGCACCCGGGGGATCGCGCGGGAGGAAAGTTAACGCGAACCTGGTTCCACCGAGGTAGAGCGCTGGTCGAGGCTAGCCTCGAGAATAGTTTCGCCGATCCAGGGTAGTTGCGATCGCAACTAAAACAACTCCCGGCTTCAGGAAACTCCGTCGTTTCGGTAACCGCGTCTATCGATGAGAATGGAAACCTTAGCCGAGAGAAGGAGAGATGGAGCGGAGAAAGGAGAGAGGTGGAGGAGGAGGAGGAGGACGGTCCTCGGGCAGGTTCCTCCTCGTCCAGCCAAAAGAGAAGAAGACTTCTCTACTCGGAGTCTCTCGGTAATCGATCCAACGGTGGTCGCGTTCGCGAGAGGCTTCGAGGAAGGAAAGAAGCAAAGTCTCTGGAGCGAGGAAACGCGACGACGATGGCAACGGCAACGGCGACGGCATCGACGACGTCGATATCGCTTGTGTAGGAGAGCTCGCTCGCGTCGGTGGACCGTGGCGAAAAATTCGAACGGAAGAGAACGGTCACGAAGGAACGGTGGACTCTCTTCTCGAGGAGCGTCGAAACGAGCAGGCATCTATTCGCGAGCACCGGTCGAGCTCGTTTCGGGGAGCGCGATCGTAGAGCACGAAAGGAGAGGAGCGAAACCTCCGAGGTTCGCTCCCGCCGTGCCGGCGAGAAACGAAAGCCGAGAGAAAGAGAGGAGGAAAAGAGGGAGAGACGGTGAGAGGCGAGGAGAGCGAGGCGCTTCCTCGGTGAGCGCTCGGTTCTCTCCTCGTGACCGGAAGCGGCGGGTCGAGCCCGGAACACGACGATCTCGCCGATTCCCTCTTAACGGTATACGTCGCTGCGATCGATCGTGGGGATCGATCCTGCGGTATACCTTCTCCTCCGTCGCATTCGTTGCACCGTCGACGATGCGACCGTCCGCGTCCCCTGCCCTCCACGCCGCCCGCTTCTACACGTTTCCCTCCCTTCGGCCCCTTTGCCACGATCGTGCGCGCACACAGGCGCGCGCGAGGGCATCCGCATAGACACAGGTAGATCCGGATGCATCGACGTACGCTATCTTTACGCGCGTCCCTACGAACACGCCCACGAGGAACAAAGGACAGAGGCGTAGGAGGGAGGGAGGGAGGTAGGTAGGGTGGACGAGGGACGAGGGTAGAGAGGGTGGACGAAGCGCGCGCGGTGGCGCTTGGTACGCGCACACCGATAGGGATTTACGAGCGGTTTCGGGCAATCGCGAATAGAGATTAGGCCGGTAATTAACTATGGATCTGGTCTGCAGGCGAGTTCGCGAGGCGAGTACCGGAGACCCGTGGAGTCGGCTCGGTCCTATATACATAAGTGACCCCGGTTCGCGGAAGCCGTAGCGTGCGAGCGAGCACGCGAGAGTCAGAGACGAGGAGACGGAACCCGAGTGCCGGACTACCGAGAGAGATCGAGGGAGACCGAGATAGACCCTGAGTGACCGTCGGGGGGAGGAGGGAGGCGGCTTCGCGGTCCTACCCCCTCCGTTACATAGGGCCAACGTTATGTACGGGACGACCGACCGACCGACAGACCGACCGACCGACCAACCGACCGACCGACCGTTCCGAGCGCATAGGGCCGCGCGGCGGCGCTCCCGTCCGCTCCCTCTCTCCTCTTCGCCTCTCGCCGCCCTCTCGACTCTCTACGTAACATACCGCGACGAGCCGCGTCGTGCCGCGCCGCCGAACCGCGCCACGGTTGCCTCTCGTGGTATATGCTACGTCGTACATACCGCGTACACTAGGTCCGCCACGTACACCTACGTTGCACATAGCGATCCCGGGGTGTACGTTAGGTACCGTCGCGTCCGAGTGTACGCGCGTTACATAAACGATTCGGGTGTACGCGTCTATATACCTATCCGAAGCGCGAATCTACGTGGAAGGCGAGCGGATCGGAGCGAAGGATGAGGATAGGACACGGAGAGTGGCGAGACGGGGAGAGGAGAGACGAGGAGGGACGTACGCGTGAACGAGCGAGCGCGCGAGCGCTCAGACCTGGAAGTATGTACCTGTACCGGCAGATGTACATATGTACAGCTATGTACGAGAGGTAGATATGTACGGAGGAGCGCCCCAAAAGGCAGACGTGCCTGGCATCGACGAGGCCAGAGGCGCACCGCGCGCTGGCTCGATCTCCGTATCTCGGTAGATCGACGCCTAATGCCGCGGACACCGCCGGAGATGCGAGGAGAGAGACCGACCGAGGGGAGAAACAGGGAGGGCTTATATGGGGCCAGCCGCGGGAATATCCTTCGTCGTTCTGCGAATTAATCGCGCGACCCTCCGCTTCGGCCACCTCCCACCTTGCCCTTCTCCTCCTCCCTTCTACCTTCTGCCTTCTCCCTTTCCTCCCTTACCTCCCGGCCACCCCGGACCGCTTCCCTCCTACGCCCTTCTTCCTTCTCCGCTTCGCTCGACCTTTCCATCAACCTTCTCTATCCTCTTTGTGTGCCGCGCCACGAATACCGACGTTCGTGATTCGTCCTTACCACGTCGACGTCGTCCTCGTAGCCGTCGAGGATCCTACCCTTCTCCTGACGTCACGCGACTTTCTTTGCCTCGACGATCCCGGGGAAAATTCGTCGGTCTCGATTTTCCTCCGGTCCCTTTGCGAGCGGCGTATTTTTTTTTTCTAAGGACACGTTTCCCACCCTCTCGAATTTAAGCGACGCGCTCGAAAATGGAAGAGGGGACGAAAAAAATCGAGCACGATCCAGCGACTATAACTGCGACGACGACGACGACAAATGGGCCAACCCTCGCGCGAGATTTCAACAACACGGGATAACTTCCGTATTCTGGAAGCGTCTCGATCCAACGATTTCACGAAATTTCGAAAATTTCGTCGACCCCTCGTTAACCTGTCCCGGTTGGCCGAGATACTTTTCCAACTGGAAGAAACTTCTCGCTGCAAATGGCTGGGCGAAAAAGGAGAAACTCGCGCACCACGGTTCCGTCGTGGTAACGGTTTAATTCTTCCCGGGTCCGCGTGTTTTCCTTCGGCGCGCATTCGTGTGCGGCGTTATTGCCGCAACTTTGCTCCTCGAAAGTTCGAGAATACCGCGCGTCGACTCTTCGCGTTGTCGTCGCGCTAAGAAACGGATCCACGGTACACGATGTTCCGAGAGTGCTGGAAACTTGCCGTGTATCCGTTCATTCATGAGCCTTCGACCACGCGGTAAATTGAAATCGCGCAAACTTCGACCGGAAGTTTCAACCTCGAGGATTATCCGGACGATTGATCCCCTTTAAATAAACGCTCCACATTCGTATAATCGTGGGATCGCCAGTCGCGACGGAGTCCGACGAGCGAAACTTTTCCCTCGTATTAAACGATAACGCAACCACCGCGATGTAATTCAATCGCGACCGTTAACGAGACGAGCCGATGGATCGGTCACTGCACCCAATAATTGCGGAAATGTTCCCCCAATCTGCTCCACCCCCGTACAATTTCGTCTCCAAAATGACGAAAAGTCTTCAACCTCAAAATTAAAGGAACAAAATCCCCCTCTTGCGCGCAAATCGAACAACCGAGAGTCAAATATTCCCACGGTTTCCCGCGCGAAGTCGATTTTTCTCGCGCGCCACTTCCGCGGCCAAGCAACAATTTAATCAACGTACCAATTTCATCGACCCTTCGGTGATATCGCGCAAGGACTTCAGGAATGCCACGTACGTTGGCGAGGGTGAAACAGGCCGAGCGCGAGGACCGGTGGAGCGAGGAACGAGGGGGGAATCGAGAGGAACGAGGGTTTGCCGAGCCGCAACAATTTCGTTAATGCCCGCTCCCCGACGAACGCGGCCGATTCTTTATCGCGTAACCCACAACGCTGCCTATCTTGGAATATGGCAGGAAGGCTCTCGGAACGCGACGTATATCGTCACGTCGCATCGCATGGAGCACACGTATTCACCCGTACGTCTACGTATATCTATACACACCCTCCTCGTTCCGCCCCAATACCGGACCGATACGCGTTACCCACGGACGGCAGCCTCCGCTGGAGGAACTTTCGAAAGACGGTGCTGCGCGCGCCCATTATCGTCGCTCTCGTGCCCATTACGATCGACGCTTGCCGACCAATCCGGATTTTCAGTGTCACGCGCGCTGCCCGGTATATCGAGGTATATCGAGGAATAACGAGAAATATCGAGGTACATCGAGGTATATCGAGCAACTTGCCACGGAGGAATGGGAATTTAGGGTGGTGGCACGCTCGGCCGAATATTTCGTCGAGAAATCGAGGTGGCTTTTAACTAACCCGATATTCAGGAGAGGCTCGCGATCGTTAATTGGGGGACGACGGTTTTCGCCGTTGTTTCCGACGGCATACGCCGCTACCGGCAGTGGGGCAAGGTCTCGCGGATGCGTGCGGAGAACTCGACAAATTGCTGGAAGATCGATGATGACGGTTTTCGATTGCGCGTGACTGGCGATACTCGTTTCAGGGACGTTTGCGCGCGAGAGAGAGCGTGAGTCGAGTTTTTGGAAAAATAATGGACAGACGGGCTAGAAATGGATAAAAGCCCGGTGACGCGATTAAGGATAGAAGAGGCGCGAGATTGTTGCGCGAGTTTGCCCGGGTTATTCGACGAGTTTTATCGTAAATTGTATCTCCAGGTGCGAAGCTGATGGCGTTAAAAACTTTCGACGTTTAGATCGGAGGGAGAGACGGATTTTTTTTCACATTTTGCCCGGCTAGCTTCGAGTCGCCTTGTCCGCGTTATCGGGGACGTTATTGGGGTGAATCGCGCGAATGAGTCTCTTAACGAGGGCGCGAACGTCCATCGTAATCGGATCCGTTCTTTTCCGTGCTTCGAGGGATTCTCGAGAGTCGTCGTGCTGAGATCTTCGAACGAGAAAAAAAGGTAGTTTCCGTTAAAAGTCGCGAGAAGAAGGGAATCGGCGACGACAGAATCGAGGAAAGGAGAACGATACTTTGGCCCCTCGATTTCTCGAGATTGCGACGTCGATCAAAGAAGGCGACCGGTCGGTGTAAATTGAAAGGAGAGATACGCGGGATGAATAAACGAGGAAAATCCGGAAAGAGAAGGACGAGGTAGGGGCACGAAACAAGAATAGGGGAAAATAACGCAAACTGTTCTACATCCGTTCTCATCTAAAATACAGAAGCAGCCACGAGGAGAATGCATCGCCGAGAAAGCTGGAGGACAGGTATACCCGAATCTTCATTTTAGCCAGCCGGCAGGAAGCTTTGCCGCCAAAAACCACACCCACGCGCTCGTTTGCCGGTAACCGTGTCTACCCTCTCTGGCTCCTGAAAAATTTCGCAGCCCTGCCTTTCCTTCCTTCCTTCCTGTCTACCTCCGTTCTCTCGTTTCGTCGTCCCTCGATAACCCGGGTTAAAGCCATTTCCCGGCTAGCGCTCGCCCGGCACCCGCGGTCTCTCCCGTACCCTTCGTCTATCCTCCTATCCTATCCTATACTCCCATACTCCTATACTCCTATGTATCCCGGAGCAGAGCGCGGTTTTCTCCGGGACGTTGTTACGCCGGACGAAACGAGATACGATGGTCGGACGGGCATTCGAGTCCGTCGGAGAGGCAAGGGCCGCACCGGCAACCATTGGGACGGACAGAAACGGGGCGACAGAAACCGGCGGGCAGATCAGCCGATAGTCGAGCGCAGGTAGATCGACGGCCGCGAGAACGAACCGATCGGCGAGGAGTCGACCGGAGAGATCGGCGGATCGGCGAATCGGTGGATCGACGGGCAGTCGGGCAGACAGTCGGTCAGTCAGACAAGCAGGCAGGCAGGCAGGCAGGCAGGCAGGCAGAGAGGCATGCACGAAGGCAGGCGAGCAGGCAAACCGGCAGAGCCGGGCAGGCAACGCGGGACTTTTGGGACGCGTTGTACATGGGTCGCGTCGCATCGTAGGTTCGCGATGGGTTGGATACATAAGGGGGAGGATAGGGGGACCCTCTTTATGTAGCACATAGACGTTGCCTGGCGTTCGTTCGTTGCCGCTCGCTCGGCGTGTGACGCTCAAATTACCTCCGTCCTCCCTGGTACGTCTCCCCCCTGTTTCCCCCCTTTCCTCCTCTCTTCGCCGCACCTCGTCGCTCCACTCCTCGCTTGGTCTCTACTCGCAGAGCCGCAGTCGCCCGCTGGTGCGGCTCACCCTCCTCCTCCACCACCTCCTCCTCCTCCTCCTCCGCCTGCTGCTCTACCTCCGCTCGTCCTCCTCCACCTTCTCCACCCTGGTTCGCCGTGCTGGCTCTCCCTCGCGCCACTGGCAACCTCTGCCTCCTCCTGCCCCCTTTTGCCGGCGTGCTTCTCCCCCGATCACCGTCGACGTTCGCTCCCCCGTCGCTCCGCGCTCCTCGGGTGTTCGGTCTCTCTGGCTCTCTGGCTCTCTGGCCACCGTGCCGTTGCGCGCCGCGCCGTGCCGTGCCGAGTCGAGCCGCGCGCTGCGCCGCGCCACACCGTGCGCTCTGCCGTGCTGGGTGTTGCGCCGCGCTCCCGCGCGACCCACGGCCACCGCTCTCTGCCACCCTACGACACACACGCTATAGAGACAAAGAGAGGGAGAGAGAGAGAGAAAGACGGAGAAAGGAGCACCGGCTATAACGCCGCTAGAGGAGAGCTCTGCGGGTCTGAAACGCGGCCAGCGCGGCAGACAGGCACCGCGGGTCACCGCCTTCCCTCGTCGTCCGCGCTCTCCTTCTCCCCCTTCCTCCACCGCCCCTCTCGATCGCTCTTTCACGTTCTCTCTCTCTCTCCCTCTCTCACGCCTCAGTCACCCGGACTCTCCGTCTTCGTTGCTCTCACGATCTTCGTGTCCCGTGCTCCTTATTCTCTCTTGAGAAGAAGCAGGAGAGTCGAGTCGGAACGATCAGAGGGGTGGGTGGTAGGCGGGGGAGGTCCGGAGAAAGAGAGGGAGATCGGAGCATCGATGTTTCCGGCTTTGTCTCTCGCTGTCAGCTACCCGAGAGTCACACGGCTCTCTGGTCGAGTCTCTCCGCGCGGCGAACACTCCCCTTTCGCCCGTGCAGCCCCTTTGTTATTAGTCCACCGTGTACCACCCTAAATTCACTCGCGCTGCAAACGGACAAATTTCACGAGAGAGAGAAAGAGAAAGGGATAGAGATGAAGAGCGCCGGAACTCGAGGAAGAAGGGAAAGCCGGAGATTCGTAGGAGGGTACGCGGGTCTTTTCCTCGGTCTCCTTCGCTTTTTCCCTCCCGCTGCCGTAATTTACCGGCGTCTTGGGGTGCGTTCGTTATGTAATTAAGAATCGTGCCGGCCGTTCGGGCGTAAATCGTTTATAAGGGCGAGAGCCGTTTGCTCGGGGTTCCGATTTCGCGAGATGCTACGTGCGCGAGTATTTGGATTATCAGCCGTGCACCCCCGGCTACCTCTAGCTGCGATAATAAACGTCGCGTGCTGCCTATCGCCGTTTCTCCATCGACTCGAAATAAAGCGTTAAATTTGCAATCGATCGTGGTGGCCACCTGCGTCGCTCGATGGATTTTAAATAATTTCGCGCGTCTATTTCCACCCTCCTTCCTCTCATCGTGCTCCGAAAAAAAAAAAAAGAGAAAAGACGATTCCGGCGGATCGAGGGTCCCTCGAAGGCGGACGAGATCCACGGAGGTAGCGGCTAGAAAGAAAGAGGGAAAGAGAGAGAGGAAGAAAGAAAGAAAGAAAGGGGAGGAACAATGAAAATGGGAAGAAGGCGAACGGTCGCCGCGTATTTTTTTTTTCTTCCTCCGCCGTCGCGCCTACTACCTGCATTTACGGCTGTGTTGGTCGTATAATTGCGCTCGCGGTGCATATTCGCGCGGCTCGCACGGACGAGCGAGTCTTTTTTTGTTCCCCCTGGCTTTTGTGCAGCGAGAAAGCGGCAAGGGAAGGACAGGAAGACAGAAGGGAGTCGGGAAAGTAAATCGAGCGGATATATCGCGGCGCTAGAGCGCCTCTCTCCTGCGAGGAGTGCTATTTTCTTCGTCGAGCCGCACGAACGCGAAGGAACCGATTGATCGTTTCGCGAAGCCCGGTGTATCTTGCTCGGTGCTACCTTCCATTGTCATGCGCGTGTTCTCAACCTCTCGCTGACTTCCAACTTTTTTTTTTTTTTCACCGATGTCACTTTAATCGACGTCGATTCACCTCAAGGCCTTGCAGCAAAAATTACTTAAATGACTAACAATAAGCCTACGATTATTGCCTGTGCATGCACAACTGCCGTGCATCGATTTTAAAAACAGAAGCGAGAAAAAAAAATTCTTCCTCCTTCTCCCATGTAATCCCTCCGACCGCAAATATCTCAAACCCAACCGATTGATTCCGACAATTCTCAATAATTGCGAGAACGTGTCCGCGTAATTCGGCATCCACGTTGATTAAGTTATTTCGACTGGACGATATCGAAGCCCGTCATTAAGCTGTCGCGTATATCATCACGGTCGCCGTTATTCTTTTAATGTCTCAGCCATTACGAGATAATTTCAAGGGGATATATCGAAGCACCGAGGTTGGCCTTCTCTCCCTCTCGAGAACCTTCTCGAACGTCGACGTCCGTTAACGTCCATCGGACGGTCGCAAGCAGAATCGATCGATCGATTCTTTTCTTCGTCGCTGCTATACCGGATAATGGCACTCCTCGAGTTTACCGAGAAAAGCGGAACAGCCCAAATACTCGGTCACCGTCGAATATCCTCGAATATTTCTACGTCGGCAGCGGGATGCATTCGCTCTCTATTACGTTCAATCCGGAAGGCAAAGTCGTGAGAAAAAAAAGTATTTGCAAAGGGGAAGAAATCGAAACGAAAGTAGCGGGTAGGACGGAGTGCATAACAGGAATTGATAAAGCGGAGCGAGCGTGAAATTATCTGGGTCATGGGTACGGCTCGTATTACCGGGACGCCTTTAATCCAATAACGCTTAACAGCTGTAACAGATTTAAGCACGGTATTGTTTATCTCGTTACGAATACGTTGAATGTGCGAAGAAGCGCCATTACCCACGGGACAATGAACGCGCGTACCTGCCTATGTATCGCCGCGGCTTCGTCCTCGACGATGCTTCTCACCCCACCTCGTCCACGCTTACATCCCCCTTCTCCTCTTCGTCTCCCTCGTTCTATCTTTCTCTCCCTCTCCCTCTCCCTCTTCTCTTTCCCTCTTACCATTCCAGTTATGTATTACCTAATGCGAGAGATCCTCGGCGAAACAAGTTTATCGCTCACTGCCGCGTGACACCCAACGGATTCCTGAATATCTTTTCGATCCTGCCCGATCGCCAGCGAGTGGATTTTTGACGATCGACGAGACGAGATGGCAACGGCATTTCGAAGAATCGAAAGCAGGTGTAGGAAGAGAAATTTCGTCGTTCCTGGGGACACGCTGGGAACGGGTTACGATCTCGGAGGGTGATCGGAGAATCGATCTCTTTGGCAATTAGGGGTGACCGTGGTCATCCGTCGATGAACGCCATTTGTACGGGGTGGCTGACTATGGTCGACCGGTGAAATTTTTTGCCCGGAGATTGACTTCTGTGGCGAGGGTTCGGAGTTGTTACATTTATATTTCTGATTTAAATGGACGAACGCAATGCTAGTTCTACGTTTGCTAAGAGGGGGGGGTTGAAAAATAAGGGGGAAGGCAAGAGGTAAGAAAAGGAGGTAGGTAATTTTTTCGGCAGCAATTTTCCAGGATTTATCCGATCCGAGGAGGCATCGATAACGTTCTCGACGCGTCTACGGTAACAAAATCTCCTATCCGTGCGAGGGAGTCGACGATATCGGGCTTCACGATTTCTATTGTCAGCGCGAGAGAGGTACGTATTTTGTTCTTGGAAAAACGGTCCTCCGCACACGCCCGGCGTTGCTCGGCTGCCGCAATAAATCCCATTTCCCCCCTCCGTTCCGATTCCAGTCGAGTCCCGGCTTCCGTTTCCTCGGACTCCTCCTGGAGAGTGAAAATCGAGAAAGAGAGTCCCTGGCCTTCCACGAGGACGTTCGTAAAAGGGTTCGAAAAAGGTCGAGAGCAGGATGGAGAGGAGGAGGAGGTTGAGGAAGAAGAAGACGACGACGGCGACGACGACGACGACGACGAAGAGGAAGAAGGCGGTGGAAACGAGAGAGGTCCCCACGGGTGAAGAGGGATCGGAGGGATCGGAAGGGTGACGGGAGGGAGGAGGGTTCGTCCGTCGACGAGACTCGATGCCGGATTTTTCCAGCAGGGCCACGGTAGAATGGATGTGGGTATAATGGAGGCGAGCACCGTGCCTTCGTTGCCCGATAAAAACTGCCGATGGAGCGAGCTCCCAAGAGGGAGAAGGAGAGTGGCACTGTCGGAGAAAAAGACGGAGGGCGAGGGGAACGGTGGATCGAGGGGATAGAGAAGAGGAAGAGAGAAGGAGAGAGGCGGCTGGATCGTTGGAAAGACTCGACGCGAGACGAGGAGCTTCGATACGCGTTATCGAGCACGGTCGCTCGAATTAAAATTTCTTCACCGCCGTGCCCCGTCCTCGAACGGTTTCCTTTCTACGTTCGCCGAAACGGCGAGCGCCCGATCCACGAAATTCAGGGGCCCCGGGCTTTCTACTGCGACGCGATCGCGTATCCGGTGCTCCGTATCGTTTTATCGGGAATTTTCGCTCCCAGTAGCTGCCGTTTCTCGTGGAAAAGGGCTCGCTTTAAGAAGGGTCTAAGCTCGAGAACGGAATAAATCTCGTCGAAAGTCGGGAGTGGGATTTTTGCTCGGAAAGATCGTAAGCGAGCGAGCGTACCGTTAAAACCGTAGGATAAAATGCATTTCCGTTAACGGGGCGCGATAGCGAGGCCAGAACGATCGTGTAACGTTACAAACGAGACTAATCTTCGATTCCGCGCGAATATCAGTCCGGTCTGTTAGGTTTAATTTCGTTAATCAGGACGCGTCTCGATCCAACGAGCTCCGTGAGCGGAGCCGAGAAGGAGAAAGGCATTCTCTCTCGTCCGTTCCTGCATCCGCGCCAAAACTCACGAAACGCAGCGGGAAAGAACGAAGCCCAACCCGAGGAATCGTATATAGCGCGTCGAGGTGGGAAACTAGACCGTGACGAATCACGGTCGGCGACTGCGCCGCCCTGACGTCACGTCGAAGGGCGAAGTCGCGAGTGTTTCGTGATTGGACGCCTTTTATCTTTCTCCGATGTAGCTCGCAATTTCGGTACGATAACGCGAACGGGAACGAGAATGAAAATCGTCCGATCGCTCGGCTTTCCGTGGCGCTATTAAAACGCCGCGCGACTTTAACCGACGCCGAAACTCCGGTCCCCTCGAATCTCGATTCCCTTCCCTCCCTGCTGCCTCTTTCCGGCGTTACCTCGGGAGGAAAGTAACGCGTCCTGGAACGCTTAATGGTCCCTCGGCATTTCGTGACCGGTGAAGTTAATACCCCCACGGCACGTTCCCCCTTCTCGTCCGTCTCGAGAAAGCCGGGAGAAGATTACGCAATTCCGTCCACCCCGTTGGGAAGTTGGAACGATGAGCGAGGTGAAAAATAAAAGGAAAAAAAACAAACGTTTAACCGTTGGCGTTTCGTGCTTTTTTTTAATCATGGCCACGAAGAACGAAGGAGGCGAGGATCCGCGTCTATAAGTAGTTCCCCGTGTAACTGCACTTCCGTCGACGCGTCAATCTCGTGCGGGAACGATGGGAGGAAAAGTAGAGAATTCGATCCTAAAAGCGCACGCGGGACGGCTGCCAACCGCGGGGTGGTTGGCCCTGCTTGGTACCGAGATCGAGTCACGGAAAAGCGTCGGCGCAGACGCGCAACGCGAACTCGAACTCGGAGTCGCTCGCGATCCATCCGGCGATTTCGCCGCTCGCAAGCCACTTCCGCCGGCGATAGGCGGCGGTACTCCAAAGAGAGCCGAGCGACGAGCGATCACCGAGCAACGATCAGCGACCAGCGAAGCTCGTACGCGGGAAACGTAACCGCGCAATTACGTCACGCGGCGAGGTCCGCCAACCGATCGCCTGGCGATCGTGCCGCGGCTATTTCGTAAGCGAAAAAGATCGGCGCGTCACGGCTTAACCTTACCTGTTAACGTATTGCGAACGAGGCGTGTCCTTATACACCAAAGGACGCGAGTTTCTCGCACCGTTTCGAGGCCTTTCGCGCCCGAACCACGTGCGACGTCGCCGCGCCGATGTCGGTCGTTGCGTCCGCCTGTCGTGGAAATTTATTCCTCCATTATATTCCAAACCTTTAAGGTCGCGTCAGCGATGGACCGCCCGGGAAGGTGGGAATGCTGAATTTTTTGGGGGGATCGCGGTCTAGTTCTTTTTGGGTGCGTGGTTTCGATTCGTGAGAGAATTTTTGAAGGAAAGCGGAGTTATGAGCGATGATTTTCTATCGGTCGTAAGTCCGCGCTGATAGCTGTAATTCCACTTTAATATTCTATGGTAATGCTTTGCCAGGCAAAATTAGTTGCGCGGCTGTTTGGCTAGTGGCCGCTAAGCAGCTTACTCCTCGTCAAATTTCGGTTCCGTCGATGTTCCTACTTGGAATTCAGTCACGTAATTTTAATAAAGGGTCAGCGTGCAACGAGCGCATAGCCGGAAATCGGTAACGACGGAACGTAAATGTCGATGGAACAGACGATTTTGCAAGGAGAAGCCTCGTGAAACGACGGAGAAGCATTTTTGCGACGCAACTGGCAGATAAGCCGCGCGCTTCGAGGCAAGGTAACGCGGCGGATGCTCTCTGTCGGAAATGCGGAGACAAAGATAGCAACGAGTTATTAATGCCTCTCGGTCTCAATTAATGCCAATTAATACGTTGGGAGTTGGACTATTTGTCGGTCTTTAACGAAGCCTGTTACAGGCAATTTTAATCGAAAACAATCCCAACTGGACTTTTTCCTGCTCTAACCCGGGACGAAGATAGAATCGAGGCGGACTCTAATTTCCGACAAGACCGTTATCGCATTTTGGACACGTACTAACGAGTCGTTTACACGACGTCCGATTAATCATCCGTCGATACGAGTGCCCAGAGGACGATGGTATCGGGAGATTTCGATACGAATCGAGTCGAATCGAATCGAAAGTTTTCGACGGTACGTCCATGTTGCGAAAAAGGCCGAGAAATAATTAGCAATTACGCCGTGCACACCGTTCGACCGCAAATTCAGCGGAGGCATCGGTCGACCCACCCTAAACTCGGTCCTTGGCCATTAGAGCCGTGAGCGCATTAACCTCGAACCCATTCCTGGCCCATCGCCTCGTGTGCGCCATTCCATGCCCGTATATACCCGTAGACGGTGGCACGGCGTAGGTATCTCGCGCAGTCCAGCCCGCCGCGTAACGAGCTACGACTTTACGGTAGTCTCTCCTTCTTCGCCCGACGACTCGCTAATTCCCCGCTCGGGCGCAGTTACCTCGACGATACTACCCCGTCCGATAGAGTCTCACGCACACTCGGCACGTACGCACGCATGCACGCGCTCGCTCGACGTCCATAGCGAATCCGGGCGAATCGTCTCGCCGCGACTCGTCGAACGGCCGAGAGCAGCCGCGCGTCCGATACAGCGTACATCCGTCGAGCTCCTTTTCTTTCTTTCTTTCCGTGACGCGCGGATCGTTCCGCGGGCGAGCGTGTGCGAGCCACAGAGAGAGACGCGAGAGAGTGTGAAATAACGCGAGGTGATGGCAGAGGACAAAGGGTCCGCGCGCGCGACGCGGGCACTAGGGGCTAGGCAGGAACCAGGGCCGCGCCGGGGGCGAGGACGAGACGGGGAGGAGACGGGGACGGGAGCGGGAATGAGAACGGGAACGGGGAATACCAGGGAGAAACGGGGAACGGTCGAGGGGGCTCCTTCTCCCTCGAAGTGCCGCCGAGGGAGAGGGAGGGTGACCGACCGAAGGGGGAAATCGGTTGGACGGCTCGAGAAACGAGGGGCGCCCGAGAAAGACGGAGAGAGAAAAGCCGACCGTCGGCTCGCGGTTCGAAGAGAGACGGAGAAAGAGGAGAGCGCGCGAACGCGAACCCGCGGGTTCTATACCATTCGGTCGGTTCGGTGAGTCACGCATCGCGAGCTTCCTGCTGCCAGGCCTGTCTCCCTCTCCTCCCTGCCATCCGGCCCCTTTCGTCCCGACCCGTCCCCCGCCACGTCCCCCCTTTCCTCCCTTCTTTCGCGTCTCGCGCCACTGTTATCCTCCCCCTGGCCCCTCGGCTTCCCGCCCGATCCCTTTGTCCGACGTTCGTCCGACCGACCGACCGACCGTTCGACCGTCACCCGCAGGGTTAAGGGTCTTCCAAAGAGGATGGTTCGCCCGTCTCTCGCTCTTCTCCCCGGCTCCCCCCCCGTTTCGTGCCGCTCTCGGCTCCGTCCTTCCTCTCGTCCGCGTCTCCGCTCTTTATCTGTCTCTTCTCGCCGCGCCGTGCTTCGGTAGGTGGGTCCGCCGCCGAAAGATCCGAAGGCAGACTCGTTTCAAAAGAACGTCGCGTATTTTCGTCGGATCGAAAGCGCTCACCGCCGCGACGGCATCTGCCTCCGGTGCGGTCCAAGTGGTACGCGGATTAATATGCGAGCCAAATGTCAGGAGATACCGGCGACCGAGTCGATACCGTCTCTCTATCGATCGTCCGTGAACTAGTTTTTCTCGCGAGCGACTCGAGACCCTGCAACGGACGCAATTAAGAGGCCACGATCGATCGTCACGACGGATACGGGCAGACCGATCGTTTGATTCGCGGGACAAAGGAGTCCGCGGAATCGAGACCTTTTCCGCGATATCTATCCGAAAAAGTTGCTCGGCTACGGTCCTATTTATCATCCGTGCGACGACGCTCCTCCTATATACCTCGATGCGTTTCACCGAGGCTCTTGAATGTATAATGAGGACTGGGTGGCTCGAATTCGATAAGAGTCGGTTAGCCGGTGCTTCGGAATGACGTATCACCGCGCGAGATTAATAGTAGTCACGTATACGCGCGCACACACACGATCGTGCAGTCGCTGACCGGCAACAGCTTCTCGCAGAGAATTCTTCCACGCGAATCTATCGCCGCCTCGTCGCGCCTCCTTTCGTCGAAGCAGTTCGACGTAAATTGCTCGCTCGCTCTGACATTTGCCTCGTCGCGATGTACATACCTCTTCGTCCCCTTCCCTTCTCGATCGTTGCAAAATCCACGAAATTCGCCAAGTTGCGAGACACGAGAGTCTCGCGAGTCGCGAGAACCCAAGGAGACCGATTTAAACGACCGACGGGAGCTGCGCAAATTTTCTGCCGAGTGGCGCAGTCGCTTCGGAATACCTACGACACCAGAACCGACGGCGATTCCCCCTCGTTGGGTATCTTCGATCTTTTCGGCGAAGGCAAAATTAGCTTTCACGGGAGAATCGTCGGGAGGCGAGGCGACCCAACGCTAACGTGGCCTATTGACAAATACGTTTTTCCCCGTCGCATTCGGACACCTCGTCGGACTCCTCTCCGCTCCCCTGGATCATCGCGAATCCCCTGCTTGAAGCGAACGGTTCGCAATACGCGGGATTTTTTGCGCCGATTAGTCACTGTGCGCCGTCCAACGACGGTTGCTCGAACGCACGTGTGTGCGTGATGCGTGCGTGTGAGCCCGAGCTTCGTGTACGAACGCGGACGTGCCCGCGCCTGTCGGTGAAACTCCGCGTGGCACCGGCCTTCCCGGTGTGCGTGAGAGTCGGCGCGTCGATATATCCTGTGCCAAGGTCCATCAATTGTTAATCAAAGGTCTCCGCGCTTAATTCTCGGCCGATATCCGTGACCGTACCTTTCCGCGTATCCGGCTCCCTTCGAAAGAGTCGAAACTACCTGTCGCGACGACGAGTCGTCGACGTACGGAGAAACCTCGCGATATCCGAATACCGCGAATATTTCGATCCTCGCGAATTAACGACTCCAGAAATCGCCGAGAGACCTCCCGGAAGGCCAGTCGTACGGCGATCGTTCTCGCGACCCCGAAACGTCGAGAGTCGCGACAAAGAGATTCGCTGGAATCGAGAGAAGCGAGCATATCCGGTCGAGGCGGACGGTAAACGGTCATGGAACGTAGATTCTCGCGCGTCGCGATAGAACGCGAGCATCGTTCGGAACCGTTGAACGGCCGTCGTTCGAGCGACGGGCAACGAGCGACGTATCCGGAGCGGGACGAGCGATGGATTTGCGCGAACGTTGATCAACGACCGTAGGTTCGAGGCTATCGACGAACGTTGGACGGTGTAAGCGCGTGAGAGCGACGCGTCGTAGGTTTGCGGTGCCCCCCGGGCCACACGATCGTCGATCGGCCTGGCATGCGGGTCCCGCGAAGAGAGCGCGAGAGGTGGAAGTGTCGCACGCAGTGCCGACCAGCTGCTCTCCTCGCGCGATGTGCCAGGGCGTCGTCGGTCGTTCGTGTCTCCCTGTCTTTTTCCCCCCGCTTTCCTTCCTCCTCTATCCTCTCCTCCTGCCCGTTTCTCTCTCACGCGTGCTGTGCGTGCGCGAACTTCGCTCGTACAAAGGGGATACGAGTATATAGCGCGCGAGGCCCTCCGTGCAGAAACCAACACCAGCGAGCGGCAACGTCGCGCCACGACGCGCTACTTCGGTATAGGTTATCGCCGTCGCGTTCGCTTCGGAAGAACGTGCACGTACATACACGCCCGTGTACGTCCACCCGTGAGCGCGACGGTATGTACGTACGACGGTACATGGCCTGCGCGTATATAAGCGGATACGTAGGTACAAGAGGGATATATAGGTGTATGTACCTGGGCCTGCCCGATCCCTCGGGGTTCGCTTCTCGTCGCACGTACACGCGGAGCCGAGGCAACGGCAGAACGGCGAACGAGCGAGCGAGCGAACCAGCCATCCAGCCAGCCATCCAGCCAGCCAGCCAGCGAGCGAGCCAGCCAGCCAGCCGCGGCGAGGCACGGATGCGCCCTGCTTACGTATACACCGGTCCTTCTCTCCGTCTCTCTCTCTCTCTCTCTCTCTTTCTCTTGCTCTCTCGATCTCTCCTGCTCTCTCGGTCCCTCTCGTGATTTCTCTTCTTCCCTCGACCGAGCTCCGGCAATATAAGCCGAGTAATATTACCGCGGGAAGAGCGGTAAGGTAACAGAGAGCCGCTGCTACGGACCGTTCCTTTCGAGAATTTACGAGCACCACGGTCCGGGTGCCCGTCGACCCTCCCTCTGTATACCCTCTCGTCGTCTCTCGCGTACCGTAGCTGCGAAACGGCACCGCACGGACCGTGAGCGTTTCCGTGCTATGCTTGGAACTCCGTGGCAATGCGCCTCGGAGTACCTCCGTATCCGTGTGCCCGCTCTCCGCGTTCGCGATTGCTGGACGATGGACATCCTTATTAGCGGTGAGAGGTTATTGATGGTAAAAGCGCGTCGTACACTCGCTCTCCGGATATAATTGGAAAGTTTGCGCGCAAAGGAGCTGCGCGTGCTCGTTGCCCTCGGACGTAATCGAGTCATTTGCATCCACGTAATACCGCCACCGCGATATTTGCGGCTTTCCGCCGATCGTGTCGGCTGTACGGCGAACATCTGCATTTAGGAGGAAAAACTTGTAGCGCCGAAAAGATAGAATATCGATAAACCGATAGCGATATTGGGAGAGCCATCGATGCTCGACGCCTCGAACAGAAGCGCGTGGGAAACGCTCGTTCGGAGACTGTCGCCTCGATTTTACTGCGGATCCTTTTTTACGCCGAAACTCGACACCGTTCCTCTCGTCCTCTCTCCTCTCCAAATAACTTTTCGCGGCCTCGAAAACACGCCACGGGTCCTAAGACCGTCGCCGTTGTTTACGAATGACCGAACCGCGAGAGTTTCTTTAAGATCGTGCCCGCGCCAAACCGGCCCCTTTTGGACCGCGCAGTTCGCGCGTATCCTGCCCGCGGGCTTCTGCGTATTCGCGCGACCGCGGCATGCGCCGGAAAGGCGGGGACCGTAAAACAACAGCGACAACCGACGAAGGACGATTTGAAGGGCAAGGCTGCAAAGTGCGGACATTTTTTCAAGACTCCTTCGCGATCTCGTTAGCTCTCCACGATCGATTCTCGCCGGCTTCTCTCCCTACACCCCCCTCCCCCCCAAGAGGTCGGTAGATCAACGGGTGGGCGGATGCACGCAGAAGGCATCGGCAACGAGGATGGATCGTTCGCGAGCGAGAGAAACGAAGGTGCGGACGCAGCCATACGTAACGAACGCGAGGACGAGGAGGACGAGAACGACGGGCAGCATTGGTGACGATGTCGACGACGAAACGCGACACGAGTCAGCCGGACTCGCGGACCCTCGCATCCTGTCTATGACAGGATGGCCGATGGCCGGTTGGTCGAGCGGCCGGTCGGGTTGGCAGGGCCCTACCCAGGGCCTTGCCGCTCCGGTCCGCGCGCGCGTACATGTGCCGGTCGGGTCTTCGTGCCGGCGCGCTCGTCCTCCTCGCCTCGCCTCGCCTCCACCGTGCTTCCTCTGCCCCCTTTTACGCTCGCTCCTCGCCGTCTCACGGGGGCCTGTTACTCTCTCGAGGCTCGACGAGGCATTTTTTCTTCCGCCAGCCGGCCACCGTCGCAGCCGCCGCCGCCGCCGTCGCCGCCACGGTATCGAATCGTCTCGCCACGGGGTACGTACGGCCGAGCGAGACGGAAAGAAAAAGACCGTGAAGAGAGAGAAGGAAATGGAGCCGAGAAGCGCGAGAGACGCGGATAGCAAACGCGAGAGGGAGAAAGAGAGAGGGAGCGGAGAGAAGGCCAGAATAGGGTGGGGCGGCGCTTTCCAATCGCGAAGCGAGGCCCCTCGCGTTCCGACGACGATCGAAAAAGGTGAGACGTGCCGAAGGGGATATAGGCGCGGACAATGAAACGGATGAGAGCGAGAGAGAGGGAGGAAACGAGAGGAGACTGGGAGCCAGCCCGCGCTCGAGAGAGGAAGAGAGCGAGGGAGAGAGAAGCCGAGATACGAAGAAAAAGAGGGAAAGAGGCGAGAACGTGACGAGACGGCGAAGGGGAACCAAGGGGAACCCGGACGGTCGAGCGACGACGATTTGGCAACGGCTTTTATGGCTTTCGTTGCGATCGGCTGGAAACGGAGCGGCGGATACCGCGCGTCGACGTTACGCGTCTGGTGTACGTATTTCAGAAACGAGGCCGGCGTATTCTGAAAAACGAAGAAAACGTTCCGCGTGACACGGACACGCGAACGAGGGAGAGAAGGAGACCAGGAGAGCGGGATGAAGACGGAGACGGAGATGTTCTTTTAGCCGCGCGGCATTAGGAGCACTAATGTCGGTATTAGGGTCAACAGCACTTTGAGTACAAATTAAGTACTGTCTTTTCCCGTCTTTCGAACGACACCTCCGCCTTAGAGTCGACATTCGAGCGCATCCAAATACGTCGGATGCATTCGCGCTCAACTGGATGCTCGAATTAGGCTTTAAAGTAATTACGACGACCTCTGCTCCCGACTCGTGTCCCTGCCGCGATAATCTTTCGAACGTTTCCCAACGCTCGCATTCCGCGCTATTCTCCACGATTCGAGCAGATGTCATCCCTTCCGACGGACGAACGAGCAAATAAATTTCTCGCGGGGTGTAACGGACGGTTTCGAGCGGAGCGAAA
This sequence comes from Cerceris rybyensis, assembly GCA_910591515.1. Lineage (NCBI taxonomy): Eukaryota > Metazoa > Arthropoda > Insecta > Hymenoptera > Crabronidae > Cerceris > Cerceris rybyensis. The sequence continues at coordinate 1,684,429 of OU342797.1, forward strand.
GAAGGCGCGAGAGAAAATGCGTGCGGTCGCGTCGCGCCTACTTTTTAGCCTCGAACGAGTCAGCCGCGTCGAGGAGAAGATCGAACGCGCGATCGAGCGGAGCATCCGGTTCTTTCCCTCGGCGGTGATCGGCCGAAGCGAGCGTGAAACTCGACTCTCGAGCGAGGACGAGAGCGAGAGCACTCTTCTCGAGTCTGGGTATTCGGACGTACCTGCGGGAAACTGTAACTACCGGTAGACTGGAAATATTAGGAGAGCGAGAAAGAGAAAGAGAACGAAAAAGGGAGGGTGAACGACGAAGAACGAGATGGAGAGCGAGAGAAGGGAAAAGAGACGCGAGAAACGGAGAGAGAAGGAGGAAGGGAGCGAGAGAAATAGAGGGAAGAGCGCGGGAGGTGGGGAGAGAGAATAAACTGGGTCAGTGTCGCGGAACTTGAAAACTTCGCTTCCGTAATGTGAGAGCGGCGCTGACTGCCGCCTGGAAGTCGCTTAAACTGCGTTTACGAGTCGGCGGTAGGTAAAACAGAAACACCTCGAGAACTCGGGACCGAGTTATACCTCGTTATGTATATAGTTCTCTTATATATACGCGCGAGCGGAAAGAGAGAAAGACGGAGAGTCGGTGAGGGCCGGGTGGCGGAGAAAGAGGCATGGAAAACTCGAAGGCAGTGGAAGACGTATACGAATGTACAAACTGAACCCCGGCGTTCCGCCGGTGAAGTCTCGTTTGTTATACCGGCGTTTCTGCTAGCATGCTTCATTGTACACGAGTTTCCTCCACGTGCGCCGAGTATTATATCGAAACGTTTCCCGCCACGATTCAATGTCAACCGCTGCGCGGCGTCGAACGAGCGAGAGACCGGCGGAAGGTCTCGCAAGGTCACGACTTCGAGCGCGCTCGCCAAGGAGAAAGTTTCCTCGCCGATTCGTCGATCTCCGAAAACGGATCGTCGAAAGAAATTTCCTCGCAACGTCGTCCCCCTCGTTTTCCGTCTCGATAATCGGGATATTCGCTCGGCTGACGGAGAAACGAGGGAGAGGGTCGACGAGGGAGAGGCAGCGAGCAGAAACTTCTCCACGCGATAACAGGGACGAAGGGGGAGGAGATGCGCGCCCACGTATAACGCGTCTACCACGCACGCGAGTCTCGAACCGCGGCCACTTTGGCGCGCTGGTTGACGCGAACAAACCGTCGGCGTAACCGCTGTATTTATAGTCCTTTGGTTGCGCGCAAAACTTTTTTCGCAGCAATTCACTTTTCTCGTTCGTCTTCGGTTCCTCGGAGCTGTTACCGCGAGAGAAATATCTCGGAGATAGGTTGACCAGGGTGTGGAGCGTATCTCGCGATAGGACGTCTCGTCGTTATCGTCGAGCGGCGATAATCGCTAATTACAGTTTCGCTTCGCTTCTCCGTGGCGATTTCGTTGTTGCGTCAATGGTGACGCGGACGAATACGGAGAAGGTTCGCGACGGCTGAAACGATAGGAAAGTCCGAGCGAGGTTCGGCAGGGAAAAAAATTGAAAAGGCGAGAGTTTAAAAAAGAGGGACGATGAGATCACAATTCCCAAGGCTCGCGAAATCGGCGGCTTTGGGAGCACGATTCGCGAGCTCGTTTCGCGAGCGACGGAGTATTAAGCGCAGTCGGGTCTAAATAACCTCCGGTATATCGAACCGCTGCCAGAGAATCCGCGAGTGGAGGACTCGCGGTCCGACGGCGCGAGCGGCAGGCACGAAGGTCTCTCTCGCAACCGCGGTCTCGTTTTCTCGTTTAATAACCGTCCGACGAGGAGAGGCAAGGAGGTGACTCTGTAGACGAGAGAGCGCGTATATACGTACACGTATATACTCGCACAAATTTCTATATATATATATAGATATATAAAATATATATATACACGAAACGTGCATACTCGCGTGCTCGGATATGTCGCGCGGCTCACATCCGCGAGATAGAGCGCGGGCGAGCAAGAGAGAGGCAGGAGGACCGACGGAGGGAAGAAAGGAGAAAGGGCGAAAGAGAGCGCGAATAGAAGCGCGCTTACGTAGACGTAACGCGCGCACGTAAGCCTGAAAACACGGTGGCAAGAGGTGCAGAACGCTACCTCCCCCTCCCGACTTGCCCCTCGACGTACCGATCTACCATCCCCCGGCATCGCCGCCGACCCCCTCGTCGTCGAGGCGCGAGGTAGAGCGTAGATCGAGGGAGTCCGACAGGGGGATCGAGGGGGGTGACGGAGGGTGTCGGTGGGTGCCGGAGGGACGCGGAAGGAGAGGGCGAGAGAGGGTAGACGAGGGTTCCGGGGGAAACGAGTGGGAGGAGAAGGAGGGAGGATAGGGCAGGCCGTTATTTAGCCGGCCGCGCGCGCGTCCCTTCGCGACCCAACTCAGCCACGCCGCCCTTCGCTCGCCTCGAGCGCCGCTGCTCTACCGCCCCCTCATCGCTCACGCCCGGCTCACCCGCCGTTCTCCTCCCTCCTCCGTCCTCTCCTGCCCCTCGGCTACCCTTCCGTTCACCCTGCCGCTCGACGACCACCTCTAGCTCCCACACCCTTCGTTCGCCCTTCTCGCTAGCCGTCGACCTTCTCTCTTTGTTCTTCGCGATCTCCTTCTTTTTTCTAGCCGTCTTCCCTTTTTCTCTCTCTCGCTCCCTCGCGAGTTCTCTCTACCCGCCTCGTCCCTCCGTTCTCTCCCGTTGCCCTCGTCTCTTCGGGACACGCGGCGGCTCACGGCTCTTCACGGTGCTCTGACCCTCCCCCCCGTACCCCCCCGAACCCCACGGCGTCAACCTCGACCGTCCCTCTTTCTCGGATACTTCTCTCTTTTCGTCCCGATACTCGGCTATACCACGGAAAACCTCGCCTCGTCGTCCACGACTCGAGGCTCCGATGCTGGCCGTCCGTCGTTCGCCGAAATCCCGTGCTAATTAAAGCCCGCCTCGATGCCCGTCGCCGACCGGGACGACAGAGGCGTTTCTCGTCTCTCTCTTTCTCTCGGTTGTTCCTCTTCTTTCCTCCGTTCGTCCTCTTGCCTCTTTTCTACCTCTCGCTCTCTGTCCATCACCCTCATTCCATCTCACTCGGCTTCTGCCGGCAGACTCTCTTTCCGCTCGGATCGGTCTCGCTCCGGCGGCTCGTCGGCCTCTCCGTCTCGCGCGGCCGCCGGCCGGGCGCACCAAGGAGAAAATTAAGAAGACTTCGAGTCGGCTCCTTCGGTCCATTGTGCCGCGTACGAGAGCCCGTCCCCGCGTAACGGTACTCACGGCGGACGAGCACGACGGTGCCTCTTTCGTTTTCCCTCTCTCTCTCTCTCTCTCTTTCTTCATCTTTCTCTCCGTCTCCTCGGTCTCTCCTTCCACTCGTTGCCTTCACGCTTCCTTCGCTCCGCGCGCTTCGTCCGCGGCCACGTTACGCGGCGTACAAAGAGATACGAGCGGCGTGGCGCGGCGCAGCGCAGTCGGTCGCACGGATGCAACCGCGCGTCCGCGCTAACCGCGCCGCCCGGCGAGATAACTCGCGCTGCCTTTTATCTAGATACATTCCTCGCGCCTCTCGACTCACGGCTCGGTCTTCTCGCGACGGAGCACCCTATCGGTAGGAGGAGAGGAAGGGAGAGAGAGAGAGACATGCTGGACGCGAGCGGCGACGGCGGGCGATACGCGCCGCCAACGACGGATCGGCGATGGCCAGGAATTGCAGATACGCGGGGCTTCGAGCCGAGTTTATCTGCGCGACGCGCGGACGTTTCTTCCTGTTAGCGAGCCACGCTTCGATTAAGCGGCCTTCGTGGATTTTTCCGTTGGCGATGGTGCGGAAGACCCGCCGCGACGGACTGCCGAGCTTCGATTTCGTTTCACCGCGCGTCTCTCCGACGATCGCCACTCGCGTTCGTCGTTTGAGAAATTCCAAAGGAATTCGTGACGGTCGAAAAACTGGCCGCGCAGTTTTAACGCTCTATTCGACCAGGTAGCGCGGCTCTCGAGCGACGGTTCGAGCGTAGAATCGCGCACGAGGTCACTACGTCTCTTCGCGGTCGTTTGCGGCACTTTTGTCCTACCTGGACGAGCAACGGCTTTGGGTTCTGCATCGTCGGAGCGCCTTAATTGCTTCGGATCGGTTTTCCGAAGGATTATTTGCGCTGCTTATCGAAGCGTCACGAAAAGGCGCGCCGGATACCTGCCTCTCGCCCGAAATCGCGAGAGAAACGAGAACGAGCGTGATCGCCGGCGCGTTATCGTACTTTCAAAAGGAACTTTTGATCCGCCAAGTGAAATCGGCCAACGAGAGGACCGTCTCTCGTTTCTTCCTCTCTCTTTCTCTTTCTACCATCGGAGGACATTTAAATATTTCGGTATTTTGGCGACTACTCTTTACGATTGGTATCCAACGGATTAATTAAAAGGAGGAAAAAGAACGAATAAGAGGAGAGAGGGAGAAGCGAGCAAGAGAGAGGGGAAGCGGAATAATGAATTCGTGACACGGCAACAGCCGCGAGGTAATAAAATTTGGCGCTCTCCGATATGAGAGCGCAAGTCCGCACACGAACGTGGCACGATGATCGTGTACGTAGGTATGTACGTATGCAGTTCAAAGGCACATTTGTATACGCCCAGTCCATAGGTTATTCACGCGGGCAGAAAGCGGACGCACATGCGTCTGCAAACACGACCTTGCGACTTTACGACCGCTTACAAACTCTTCCGACCTTTCGGAAGCGCGGGCTGTTCTGGAATTCCAATTAATCTCGCGCTGTTACGCGTCCCGGTCGTTCGACGATGGAAAGTACGTTCCGTTTCAAGTAAAAATCGCTGGTCCGATGGAAATTAACGGAACTGAAAATGTTACAGTCGCGTACACTCGAGAAGACGAGCCCAGGAGTTGAAAGTTCGGACGTTCTCGATACGCGAACGCGATTTCTCGGAGACGAAACGAGAGAAATATTTTCTCTCGACGATTCAAACCTCCTCCCAACGAGAGAATCCCTGAGTAGTTACTCAACATGGACGAGAATCTACGAATTTAATTTCTATAACGCGATAAGCGCGCCTTTCCTTCGAGAGTTTTCAAGTCCGCGGATGGAACTTTGTATCGAATCGCCTCGATGAATATCGCTCCATAGAAATGCAATTTCTCGCAAATAAATCGAGAGACATGGCAACGAATCGACGATAACTCCCATTCATTCGCGAATCGAGAGAAAGAGGGGCGTGGAAGAAATAAAAAAAAAAAGTGAATTATCGACGAAGGTAGAAAGAACATCGAAGGAACGTGGCCCTAAAGAAGAGCGCGTACGGCGTTGCGCGCTTCTCTCGCGTGAAATTTAAAGGCGGTCGTCTCTTCTCTCGCCTCCTATTCGCGAGAAGGGACTGGGCCCTCGATCGATCCACGCCCGCATAGTCGCGAACGTATAGAAGCGGTTGTTTGCCGGTGGCTGGCCACCGTTCCCGCCATCGACCGTTCCTCCCGTCGAATTCACCGTCGCAGGGAAAACTTTTTACTGCGGGATTTTCCCTCGTAATCTCGAGTAATTAACGGTTCGACCCTTGGGCCGGCTTCTTGGCCGGACGCCCCTAGGCCCATCTCCTCGAGGGATGTCCAAAGTCGATGGCTTTCCCTCGTCTCGTCCCTTGCAATCTGTTCTACAGGAACGAGGCAAGACACGGCAGAAAACTATTCTCATTTGTTCGACGGTCGTTCGACGATGCAACTGCAAGACGCGGCGAACTTTCGAGACCGACCCCAGCTTCCGAGCGGCGTCGATATCGTCGCGATATCGCTTATTTGTCGATACTCCCTCCTCGATACCCGCGACACGATTATCGTAGCGGCTCGATTCCATCGAGGTTGCAAGTACGATCGAACAAAGAGTGGCAGTTCCGCCAAGAATCTCTCGGTGAAACGACACTTGGGCGCATTGAATCGAATACAGATTTACGAGGACGAACTCGAAGCTACCCCTGGCCTCTCAGGCTCCCCCGTAGACCCGTCTTTTCACCCACGTTTAGCCCTTGGAACCTCGACGCGGTAGTTATACCTTCGTTTCTTCCTCGTCGACTTAACGGGCGCACCTGCTACCGCCTGGTTTTGGTGAGCGCGCGAATTTCTCCCCTTCGACGTGCCTTCCTCCCGGAGACCGTATTTCCGGCGGGAGCGAGCGCGCCTCGTCGAGACGCTAAGAATCCTTGCAGCGGTGGTGCGCGGTAAGAGGGTGAAGAAATTTTAAGGTCGATGAACAGGAAGGTCTTGGAAGCATCGAGAGGGAAGCGTAATAAATTCATTTGTTTCGACGGGAATTTAAAGAGACGAAACGTGGCGATAAATTGAATACGCGCGCGAACCCTGCGTGAGACTGTTTACGATAAACCGAGGTCAAAAGTTTTCCAAAGAGGGAGAGAGAGAGAGAATTTGAAAGTGTAGGGGCTAAGCGCGAGAAGATAATGAAAAGCGAGCAAATAAAACGTCGAGGCGAGCGCAGTCACTGGTCAGAAATCAAAGGGCCGACCGTCGATCGGCGATTATTTGCCCATGTACGTCTGCCGGCTACTCGTCGCGTCGCAGTAGTCGGCTTCTCGAGTTCGATTTAAATGCAAAGACAAGCCGTCGGCGATCGAGCCGCTTCTCGAGAGGAAGGACGCACCCCAATATAAATCGAGAAGGACACTCTCGGTCGCTTGCGTAATCGACGCACGGTCGGGCTCGTTCTCTTTATCCGTTCCCCACCGTTCGCCAAAGCGACTCGCCTCGCGTTTTCAGTTACACGTCCGAGCGCTCCACGGACTCGCGCACCCACGGTGCCGTCGCATTGTTCCGCGGCTGGTTCGTTAATCCACAAATATTGCGCAAGAAGCCGCGAGCGGAGGCTTACCTGTCGCGTATCCTCCTCCCCCACCCCTCCGTAAACGCGGTACGAGCATAGGTATATATATAACTCCGCGCGGAGACTCGGTCGAGTAGCATTTTTAGGTATGTCTTTCTTTCTCCGCTTCGTTTGCGTTCTAATTTTAGCCCGCCTCGAATTATGTAATACGCATGTTAGTGGATACCGCGCGTGCGAACAAACGGGAAAGCGATTCGCGATGTTCGCCGGAATCTTTTCAATCGTACCGAATGTCCAATTACCGAATTGCTCCCGTAGCCTCTTCTCGCCGTTCTCAAAGACGGACCAATAAATCGTCCAACGTCGGAGGAAGGTTTTGCGGGCGTTAAAGGCACACGTAACGCGTCCCCGGCGAATCGATCGGCCCGCCGCAATGGACCGGCGGATATACGCTGAAATACGCGACCGCTCTTACGTGGACGCGCCTCGTTGAAGTCGAAGGATAAGAAACGATAACTATAGACCGTCGTATCGGCTTCGGGAGGGACGAGAAACCGGGAGGTAAAGAGAGAGAGAGAGAGAGTGCCGCGATATCTAACGCCGCGATTCCCACAGAGGCCACGCGTAATTCTCGACCATAGGCTACGCGCCGGAATAGGTTCCTCTTTCTTCGTGTTTCTTTTTTTTCTTCTTCTTTCCTTTCTTTCGCCGCCGCGACCTTTACATTCCTAATCGTGACCACGCGAATTCTTGGTACGTCCTTTTGGCGTACCTGCCGACGAAGCGGCGTGTGGCCGCGCCATTTCCAGCGCGCATGCCTTCTGGGCATCTATGCTCTTCGTGAGAGCCTGCAGGGTCTGACGGGAAGGGCACGATCGGAAAATTAACGACCCCTCGAGCGTTAACTCCCGACTCCGAGGTCGGTTCTCGGTCCGCTCGTTCGTTAAGTCCCTCCTCGAGTTCTCGCGACTCACGCCGCGTTTTCAGCTATCGCCGTCTCTTGCCTTCGCCTCGCCTCGCCTCGCCTCGTCTCTCGCCAAGCCTCGTTTCACCGTTCTTCTCCTCTTCCCTCGACCTCGCTGCTTTGGCTCTCGTTTTCTCTCTCCCTCTCTCTCTCTCTCTTGCTCGCTCTCTCGCTTCGCCTCGCTCTCCTCTCGCCTCTCCACCCTTCCCGAGGCTCGCCCCCTTTCCTTCCCCCTAACCATCGTCACTGGGTCTACCCCTCGAGCTACGAATCGCAGATTGGCGGAGAGACCGGTCGATTATCTATAATCGATAGCAACTACCGGTATATTGCTCGCTGCTACGCATCGAAGACGCTGACTGACATTTAAATACACGGAGGAGCGGGAAGAGCGCGACGGTATGCGCCGGCAGAGAGAATGGACGAGAAAGAGCAGAGAAAGAGAGAAAGAAAGAGGAGAAAGAGAGGCAGCCTCTTGGTCTATATTCGTTGACTAATTGTATAGAGCGACGGGGTAATTACGATGGCGAGAGCGTCGTGCATCGAACGGGCATTTTTTCTCATTGTTCAACGAGACGGGGTCTCTGACATCCGCGCTCCGCTTACGAACGTGGATTATTCCGTCGAAGGAAAGTTCACCGCGGAAAATGACGTAGTTCTTTCGTGGTGGAAATCGAAGGGGTAATTCGGTTCGTTGGCCCTCCGTTTTAATTCGGCTCTCTCGTGCCTTCCAATTTCCTCTGCGCAGGTAGCTTGCAAGTCCCGAAGAAAATCGATGGGGAAGCCCAGGAGATTTTCGGGAAAATACAAGTTTCCCCGACGGGTAAATGAAAACGTGGGATCGCGTCTCAACGTTGGGGGAAACGAGGATCGATATGGGGGTCTTCGAATTCTGAGGAAAATTAACTGCTTGCCCTTACGACTCGTTAAAACAATACGCACCGTGTACTCCCAATAACGAAGTCGGAAGAAGAATTCGTTGAAAGTTTAACGTTCACGGAGACAACGGAGAACAGAGTGGACTTCGAGAGTTTACGAGGGGGCAAGATTTTGACTCGATACGTCATCGTTCGTGACGTTCAACTCGATCGAGCTCGCCGTTGATCGAACACCGGGCAAAATACGATCATCCTCTCGAATTTTGACGATATCGAAAGAAATTTCCAAGTTCGAAACTTTCGAGAAAATATTCTTGTCGCACGAAGAAGATTCGATACACTTTGAAAATTTCTTGCACAATTTCGGTGCGTCGATGCGGCGCAATTAAAACGCTCGATCGAGCTGCTCCTCGAAAGCTGCTTTCCTGTATAGGATATTCATCCACGTACGATACACGCGTCGTACGGCGCCATTCAGCTTTTTGCCCGACAAAGCGCACCGAGGCGATCCATTCTACGATTATTGCGCGAGCCGTCTTCCGGAAACTATCTCTCGCGTCCTCTTCATTCATAAACTCTTTCAATGCCATAATGTAATAGCCCCCCCGACCGGTGGTGTATAAACCGAACTCGAACGTGCGCCCGCTTCTGGAAGCGCAATGTACATACGGGCGAAACTAAATCAGACGGTAAATGGCCACACACTCGCCCATCCATGCGTACGGGCGAGTGAACCGGCCAGGGTCTACTCGAAAACGCTTTCCCTTCCGAAAACCTTCGCCGTTGACTCGATTATCGTCCATCCGTCCGGCGAGTCTGCGAAAACGACGGCGACGATAGCAGGAGAGCAGAGCCGTCGAGGAGGAGGTCGAATCGGACGGTGGTATCGCGCGTGGAGCGATAATACGTACGGGAGCGCACACACGTCGAGATGCACCGTGTGCGCATGTGCCGGAGCGTCCGTGTACAGATCGCTCGCGCACAGACGAGGCGCGCGCATCACGGCAGGCTCAACGTTCACGTACGTCCGCAACCCTACTTACGTAAACGCGCTGTGCGAGCGAGAGGAAGCGAGAAAGCCGGGAGGCGAGAGAGAGAGGCAGGAACGAACGGGCGTATGTGTACGCTCTCGCTGGAGAGAATAAGAGGGAAAGAGAGAGAGAGAGAGTGAAAGAGAGAAAGAGGGAAAACGGATGACAAAGAGAAGGAGAGAGAGAGAAAGAAAAGATACAGGAGCCGAGAAGGACGAGAGACCGAGAGAGAAGAAAGCTCGTATAGGAGAAACGCGCGACGCGTGTGACCACATTGGCCGTCGTCACTGGCGGCTTCTACACGGTGGATCCTCGAAAGGGCAGAGGTGAAGCTCCACCGAGCCGGCACACAAAACCGTTTCGCTGCAAAAGCGCGAGATTGGACGTCACGGATGTGCGCTATATCGCGTCTCGTGGTATACCCGATACGCGGCTGTCGCCGAGAGCTTTTTACCACGGCGTACCTTTAAAGGGCCTTTCGATGTCGACGAGCGACGTGACCGGATTCCGTTCCGATCGAAGCACGGTATTCGGTGATTTGAATAAGCGAGGCGGAGAGAATTCGCGCCGTTAAGAGGGGAGATCGGGATAAATTAATAAGCGCGGGAAATAAGGAAAACTGAGGCGACGGAACGGCAGAGTTTCTCGCTTCGAAGCAAATTCGAGTGGAATTTTTGCTTAATACCACCGGCACGTATGATCGACGCCAGGATGAAACGTAATGGCAATATACGCTCGATTAAGACCCTATTGCTCGACGATTAATTGGTAATCAGATTATTAATAATAATCCCGAAGAAGCAGAGCCGCAACGAAGGGGAGGATATGAGAACGTTACAGGTGCGGACAGCACGGTAACCGTCGTATGGAACTTCTTGCTTAGGGTAAGCCATTAAGGGGTCTTCGAATATCGTTATACCGTAGAAACGTTTTGCCCCAGCAAAGTTTATCGCCAACTATTTTGAATGGGACGCACCGTATGCCTCGCTCGAAACTTCTCCGCACAATTTCCACGTATCTCTACGATTTTTTCCCCTTCGGTGAGAATTTCGTCGATAATTGCGAGAAAGGAAGACGAGTGGAAAGAGGGGTGCTCGGAGAAGGAGAAGGAGAGGTCGGGTAGACTATCTAATATTCGGTTATCGAGCGACCGCGCTCTCCTTCCTCAGAAAATGCAACGGCGTTCTGGCCGCGATTCCGATCGCGAGCGGCGTTAATGCGGCTTTGGGCGTCTCGCGGTCCCCCTCCGATCTCCTCCAACCTCTTCCAACCTTCTCGAGGCTCCCTCCTGCCTCCCCCCGCGGCCCCACCGCCCCGCCTCTTCCTTCGGCCCACGTTTTTTCCTCTCTTTTGCATGCGCCTCGCGCGGCCTTCGAGAGATCTCTCCTCCACGGGCAACGGAACGAGGGGCGCGAGAGACAGAGAGCGAGAGAGAGAGAGAGTGAGAGTGGTAGACGAAGAAAAAGGGAGAGGATGAAAAAGAGAAAGAGAGGAAGGGGGACCGAGCGGTCCAAGAGGACGGGAAGAAACGAGGAGAGGAAGAGCAAGAGCACGGAGAGAGGAGAGAAGAGGGATAAAGAGAAAAAGAGGCCGGGGAGCCCCTGAGCTTCTGGCCTGGACGGTGAGCGAGGTAAAAATCGCGAGAGCCGTCAATTAGGAGCGCCGCTCGGAGCCCGTTCCCTTCACGAACAAAGACCGACTCTCGCAGTCGCGCGGTCTTTCCTCCTCGTCCGCCGAGATATCGACGAGATATCCCTCTAAACGCCGGAATTCGAGCGAAGCGGCAGAGTCGTTTGTCGATGCCAAATTACGGAGCCTCGAGTACCCACGTACACACCATCGTTTCGACATCCTCTCGCCATCCTGTAGCCCATCGTCTCACAATCGTCTCGCCGACCTTTCGCGAACGTTCCGCGAGGCCATCGAGGCTCGCCGCGAGGATGTGCCTCTTTGACCGCGGAACGTCCGATATATCGTGTTATTTTTACGAACGTGCTCGTCCACGATGTTTTGCACCGTCGAATGTATTCGTGCAGCTTCTATCCAATTTAACCGCGGAGAATCGCGAATTACGACGCAGCTATGGGAGGAGATTCGACGAGCGGAGGGAACGAATTTGGCGAATCTTCTCGGAATTATGGGAACGTTGTCGTTTCTACCGGACGATAATACCGTAGGATAATATATCCTATTGATCGTTTTGCCATTATCATAAATAATGATACGGTTATAAACATCTACGAACAGATTATGATTAATTTTAATGCATGATTAATTAATACGTACGTCGGTAAATCATTATGCAAAATTATTTTGCAACTATTGTGTCCGAACGAATGCTGGGAACCGAACAGATAGCATCGTATAACGATCGATTCGTTAACGATGGTCAATTCGCCCACGGGTTTGACGAATTTTTCAAGGAAATCTTTATCGATCCTCTCTTTCTCCCTTTTTCGCAAATTACGTCGAGAATTCTCTCATTTCCTCTTCGACTAAGAGGAAATAAAAGAAGAAGATAAAAGCTCCGTGAAATTTCTCCCTTTCCCGAGATCGCATGCCACCAGCGAGTTCCACGGTCTCCGTCCGCTAAGAGGCATTCTGACCGGAAATCTTGAGACGACCGGGAGAGTAACCGCCTACACTCTCGAGAGGGCCCGCACTTCCGGAATAACCGGAAGCAGACCTCGCGAGAGACCTCGGTTCAGAGCAGACCTCTTCTTTTTCCACGAGGTCACCGGAATACCGTCAACCCCGCGAATCTCAGTTACTTCCTACCCTTCCGCGCGCTACTCACGTAATCGTTTACAATTTTTAACGATTATGCTCCGGATTCCTGTTAAAATATGTAAAACCAATTTCCAAGGTAACGATTATACGCCGGTTGTAACGTGGGAGCAAGTTTCACCGGAACTTTGCGGTACAGGGGGTTGCAAAATTATTTGTCACGGCTCTTTGCTATGAATCTTTCTTGCGCACTGGGATATTTAACCCTTTGCGATCGTGTTTCGTTAACGCTAGATTTACGGCTGGTAAGCTTGGTATATTGAAATATATTAACACTAGAACTACCAAACCAGTCAAAATGACTGATACACAATTTTTTCCAAAAATGTGCCAAGTTCACAGAAGAGCCATAGAACAAAAATTCTGCGTCCATCACAAAAGACATAAATCACTGAATTGATCATCCTTTCTGTTACCCGATTTCTTCTTTTTCAAAGTACTTATTTAATAAATTGAAATATGATAGATTTCACGGCGGTAGTTCTAGTGTTAAATAAGAACTTTGAAAACGACAAAAGGTTGCAATCAGTTAAGTAATTTGTGTATTATAAGATACGCGTGAAATATCTACAGTAATACTGTTTCTCTACAAATTTGAGAACCGTTTTGAAAAAAATAGGAACCCGTTAATTTTATGGCTGCTATAAATCTAGTGTTAACCATCAATAGGCCCGTGTAACTTTGAAGTAACAGAACAAATATAAGCTTCCAATTTTTTAACTGTCTGACGTATTATAATTTAGATCTTAAAAATCATGAAATTCTTTACAACCCAATGTTTCAGAATTAAGTTCAATCTATTATTCATAATAGTAATTTTATCATATCCAATGAACTATCGTGCAACTGATCTTCAGATGCCAGAGAAAATTCGGACTATAGAGGATTAAGAACAAAGTGTGCAATCGCTCTTAAAACCAACCTACTAAAATCTTAAAAATTATGTGTACCTCAGAAACATGTTGATTCTAGCTGAGAGTAGATGTACGCCAATTAAGAGTTGATACCACTGTGAGGATGAATAATCAAGTAGTCCATAAAAAGAGAGGTGTCTGGTGATACAGGATCTCTTCTTCGAAAGTATTCTACGCGCACTAATAGGTGAAAATAGTCGAACTCCATCGCGAAGCGATGTTTACCCGTCGACAGTTTCGAGGAACTGATAACTAGGCGAGCACTGAAATCTCTTATTGTCAAGATTCGCGGAAAGGTTACCCATAGGTTACGGTCGCCGAGCACCGCCCACGATGTTATGACAACAAAATGCGGCAGTCGTGCTTATCAGCCAGTAGAGGTAGGTGCTTTCTCGGTGCTCGTAGAATACATTGTTAAAATTTTCATTTTAACTGAACGATATTATTTACTTTTATAATTAAATATTGTATCGGAGATCGAGCATGGCCTCATCGTCTGGACTGTTTACTCTAGCCAATTGTTTAAAAGATACGAGTCGCGCGGCCCTACGATTCTTGTTTTAAGGAATGCATGTGTGTGTGTGTGAACGAGTGTGTTAATGTTTAAGTACGAATGAATGCGAGTTTAGTTCTTTCCGATCAAGGAAGCTAGTTTTTAATAAATATTCATATTTTTACTTGTATTTTCTATCTACCACATCCAATCCCACATAAATATTATAAATCCAGCAACTTCACCGTTGCCATTGTACGTCTACTCTCAACCACTTCGTATAGCAATCTCTGAAAGTCATGACAAATAATTTTGAAACACCCCGTACGGTGCTTTTTAGCCGGTGCATCCGCCCTCTTAAGTCGTAGACAACGATGACGAGATAAAAAGATGGACAGATAGTGAGAGCGAGAGAGAAACGCGAAGATAAAAATAACAAGAGCCGCGAAAATACGTCCTCGCGGTGGACGTGTAAAAAGCACTTCGCGAGAGATAGTGCACGGCAGGTTTTTCTTAATATAAGTGCGCGTAACGGGTAACTCGATAATTTATAGCACCGCATGGAGGGCACCTGGTATAAAGTTCCTCCGCTTACGCACACGCGCACGCACGAGACACGCACATGTGCCTTCGTGCGTCCACGAACGACGCACACCTATATTCGCACACGCGTGCACCCTGGCTGTTCCCCATATGCCCGTAATGACGAGCGTGCGTCCAGACGGAAGAGCGCTCAAATTTCCCGCGTGAACGACGCGCACGTAGGCTCGCTACCGAGATACCTCGAGATCTTATCGCGAACCTTATCCTCTTTTTGCTCCCTTCGTCGTCTCTCGAGAGGGACGCGAACGAAAGTTTTGGGCCCGGTGCGACGTCTTTCACGAGAAAGTCGAGTGACCCGAGAGCGTTATGGGAGCCGAGGGAGTCACGGTGGAAAGCGGTCGATGGAAAATGGGGTGTCTTTGAAACTGGAGAGTCGAGCGGAGATATTTGGGACCGAGTTTCGCGAGGGATAGGCTCGAAAATCGATGCGACACTATGTTCTCTCCCTCCTTTTCTCGTCCTCGAGATAAAACTTTAACGAGCCTCTGGTGAAACGGTCGACCGGAAAGCTTCGACCAAACGAGGAAATCCAAATCGACGAAACAGGAAAGGGCCCTTTGACCGATCGGTGGCGCGCTAAAAGTCCACAGTGACCCGGATGAAATTTCTCACCATATGGCGAACGCCTACGGTCGCCATCTTCCCCGGAACTCACCCCGCGTGACTTCTCCTCGGTTCTTTCTCTCGAGCCGAGGCCCCGAGATTACGGACTCGCTTTTAAGGCCGCCTGCTGCGAATCCGAAAGAGGCCAACGCGACGAGGCGCGCCTCGAGATAAACGCGAAGAAATCTTCCAGACGAATGCCGGGAGGATTTATCGTTCGACAAAAAATACCGCGAACCCGTCAATCATGCCTCGGGTTATTGCGACCCTCGAAGGACGAGCGAGTGGCGAAGAAAAGAGAACTTCGTCGATAGTCCAACGAAGAAGCTCATCGACGCTGTCGTTTCTACCTCATACGATACCGTTTGCGAGAACAAAGTGAATTTCGCGGGAAAAATAGAAGAGATGAAAAGCAGACGGACCTTTCTCGCTTAATCTACGTTGCGTCGAGCATTAACGCGGCGAGAGGACGTTCGTTCTCGCGTCTAATTAGGAATGCATTCCCGGCAGATCTAGCAATTGCGAGCATTTTAGAACGGTCGTACCGTAATCCCTTAGTTCATACGCATCATTGCCTCGCAACGTACTGTTAAGCCGTTACAACCCCGAGGTGGAAAACGACTGGAGAGAGCGCGAGAGAGGGATACGCGGATAGGCGATGGTCGATGAGAGTATGAGGGAGAGAGAGAAGGGAAGACGGAGAGAGAGAGACAGTGCGCCGGTAACTTTTAATTCAATTCCGTTACCGCGAACCCCGCGCACTCGCCTCGACTATTGCTATACGGATAACCGACGTTGGGACCACAGACGAGAAAATCGCAGCGATTACACACCGTGACCGTTACCATTATACCGCCGACGAATGCTATTTATTAAAGCAGTGCAAACTACCGGCCGGCCCGCCGGCTGGATTAAGCGAATTGCCAAGTGTTAAGGCGCATTATGCACTCGGGCAATTATATCTGAAATTCTGATCTTCGCCAGCCGCTCGCCTTCTTCGCGTTCCTTTAGTCTCGTCGAGGATTCGTCGAGGAGAATTTTGAATTTGGAGAGTAAGAGGGGAGAGTTTTGGACATTCGTGTTTGCAAATGTTGTTGGGTCAAGGAGGAAGACGTGGATCGAACGATTTTGACGGCTTTGACGGTGCAAAGGTCACGGAGGATGATTAATTCCTTCGGGGTGGCTTCGACCACTTGGATTCTCGGAGACCCGCCAGTTTTAGGCGGGTTTGGGTATGGGTCGAGTTGGGAAATTAAGCAAAGGGGATACCAATTGGGTATCCATTGTTTGGAAATCCGAGGATGGCACGGACGACCCTCGTTTTGCCCACCCCTCTGTCGTTATTCTTCTACTTTTCACTTTAAGTGCGACGGTAACGTCGTAGAATTTTATTGAGGTCGATGCGCGCATTTTCAAAGTACCGAGAAAAATTTGACAAAGTTCGATACAAAGGATATCGTAATTTTACCTTCGTCTTTGCTATTGAAACTCGTGTTGAAACTGTTGCGACGAACATATTGAAGGATAGTTGAACGAGGGTGTTAGGTAGCAGGCCTTTTGACGGAATAGTAGCTGGTATATAAAATATGAGATAAGAAGTCGAGGAAACGCTCGAGCGAGTCTGTCACCGACCAGTCATCACGAGGGTAACTTTCATCAAACTAATATTGAAATAAACTAAACAAATATTCTAAGGAACGATATCCAAACGAAACTATACGGGGAAAAAAAACAATAACAATTCGAGCAATCTTGAAAACAGATCAGACTCGGCAGTTGTCTTTGATTTTGTATCCTTCGCGATATTTGATGACCTCGACGAAACCCACGAGCGAGTTACTCTACTATCGACACCGGGAGCGTCAACTTGTAACAAACTAATGCGGAAATAAACTAAACGAACATTTTAATGAACGGTATCGCAACTATCGGAGAAAAAAGAAAACAATAACAATTCGAGCAATATTGAAAGACAGATCAAACGGTTTCCCCGGCAATTGTCTTGGATCGTGAAGCCTTCGCGATATTTGCAGATTTGGACGAAACGCACGAGCTAGTCTATCAATTGTCGACACAACAAGTATTAACATGCCACGAACTGATGAGGAAATAAACTAAACGAATATTCTAATAAACGGTATTCCACCTATACGAGGAAGAAGAAAACAATAACAATTCGAGCAATCTTGAAAAACAGATCAATCGGTTTCCTCGACAAATTGTTTTGCCTCGTGAAGCCTTCGCGATATCTGATGACCTCGACGAAACGCACGAACTAATCAGTCTCTTACAGACACCAAGAGCGTTAATTTGCAACGAACTGATGCCGAAATAAACTAAACGAACATTCTATAATAAACGGTATTCCACCTATACGAGAAAAAGGAAAACAATAACAATTCCAGCAGTTTCAAAAAAACAGACGAAACGTTTCCCTCGGCAATTGTCTCGAATCGTGAATCCTTCGCGATATTTGCCGACCTCGACATCCGTTCGGAGAGGAATCGTGGGACGCTCGAGTGGAGCGATTTGGATCGACGCGATGGAAGGAAGGAAACAAAGAACCGGCGATTTCGGACTCACCGTTAGGGTAATCGTCGAGGGCTACTCGATGCGCTCGGGGTTTAAACAGACCGTGGCTCTTTGGGAGCGCGTTCGAAAATCCAAGTACGAGCGGCGCCATTTCCGTGAACGAGTCCGCAATAATCGGCGCGAGATCGCTCGTGCAAACAGAGGGTGGCCTTTGCCGACGCGTATCCGTTAGCCTTTCCGCGTATGCTTTCGAGCGCGCTACCCTCTCGAGGGGGGAAGAGGGAGACGGAGAAACGCGGAAATAAGGTGGACGAGAGAGACGAGGAGGAAAAGGGAGGAAGCGAGGGAAACTGCGAGAGAGAAAGAGCGACAGAGAGAGACAGAGAAAGGGAGAAAACGACGGCTGCGAGGGTCGCGACGACCGGAGAGAAAAGCGGACCTAGGAGCGCCGCGGGGACAAAGGGGAGGGTTTGCTTCCATCGGTTTTCCCGTTACTTCGGCTAAAGTCGTACCTAACTTATCTGCGCTTAAAGCCGCCCCTTCGTCGTCCCTTCGGGGCCGCCCGCTGCGAGCACGAAAATGACGTCGCCGTGTCGCGACGGCATCATCGACGAGTCACCCCCGACTACCCTAACGAGAGCGAGAAAGAGAGGAAAGGAAGAGGGAAAGAGAGAGACTTTCCTCGGACGAGGCGATTCGAGCCGGCTGGAAAATCCTTGGACCGTCCCTCTATATAGTGCTTCCATCGTCAAGGACGAGCCAAGAACGAAGCGAACGAATCTACCGCGGATCGATCGGTTCGCGGGAAGCCTCCGGAGTTAATTCCGGCGTTGGCGATTTTTCGGGGAGGGTTGATTTTCGCGTGGTCGATCGATACGACGGAGGAAATGGCGTTCCGTCGCGCTTGGGAAAAAAAAGAACGAGAGAAAGGGGAGAAAAAGAGGGAGGGTTGAACCTCGGCCCCGAATCGCCGGCACGGAAAATGGCGATGCGCTCTCGGATCGTCCGTTGGTGCATCGCGATTTTCGAGAGAAAAAGAGGGAATCCAGAGGAGTACACGGATAAGCGTAGAGAAAGAGAGCAAATAGAAAGGGGTAGAAAAGGTAAAGGAAAATGGACAGGTAGTGGGATAGAAGGAGATGAAACTAGGAGATAGAAGAGAGAGACGCGGACACGTACACGGACGCAATGGCAGGGTCTGCAGGAGGACGCGCCGATAACACGTACCGTCATTTCCTCGGCGCAGGTATCCGGATAATTTAGAATAAGAGAGCGGGCCGACATAGCGCGGCATGGTCGCTTCTATCGTCTCTCCTTTCCTTCTCTCTCCTCCTTTCTCTCCGTTTCGCTCGGTCTCTCCTTCCGCTTAAGCCCTCGCTCTTCGAGTCGCTCGAGCCGAAGCGTCCTCGTTGGGGCGTGCCTTTAATAATGACGTAAAAAAGAAGAGAAGACGCGGCAATAAAGGAGAGACCTAGGCGAGGGTGTATCCCCGGCACAGCTGTCTCGCAGATTAACCCAACGACTCGCGGAGAAAGAGAGGAAAGGACTCGCCGAGGATCGAGCGAAAGAAGGATAGCTCGAGGGAGACGTCGAGGCGATACCGAGCCACCGAGGAAAAAGGAACGACGGACCCAAGGGAGAGTCGAGATCGAGAGAGAGAGAGAGAGAGGAAGGCAAAGAGAGAAGAAAATAGTAGGAGCGAGAGATCGGAGCAACGAGGAGAAAAGAAACCAGGGAAGAAGCACGGACACCGGGCGGCGAAGAGAAGGAGCAGAATGGAGAAGAGAAGAGCAGAAGAGAAAGAGAGAGGGAGGGTGGAAAGGAGCAAGGCCGATCCTGACTACCTAGAAACGGTCGGTGCTTCCACGACGTGGCCCGCCGAAGATATATAACCGCCATATACCAGCGCGAATCGCCCTCAGGTACAGAAGCCACCGCGTCGTCGTGCCCTTTTCCCGCTCTCTTTGTCTCCTTCCTCTCCTCGACGACTCACCGCCACCCGCCTTTCGTCGTCCGACCGAACTTACGCGCCGTTTCGTCTCTTCGCTGCCATTTGCCCTCGCGAAATACTCTCCAACCTACCGGCAATAGCGTATTCGTGTCACGAATACCGCGTACTCGTTCCTCGCGAAGACCGGATGGCCCGAAACTGGAGGGCCACTTTCGAGACCGCCCGCGGAGCTGGAGGAAAAATCGACTCGGCCTCGAAATTCCGCTTCCTGTCGCGCCGAGAGAGCGCGAATTCTTCCCAGGATCGAGCTACGATCACGTAGGGCCCGCGAAACGGGCCCGCACGACTCGTCACCGGATCCGGGAAACGGAAGCGAGAACACCTGATCCTGAGTGGCGAGGGGTTGCCTCCCCCTTTCCTCCTCCTCCTTCGCTCTTGAAACTAATAGCTAAATCGAGCGCAATGGCGAACGCGATCGGGGTATTCCCGTGCAGCACTCCCTTCCGTGGAATTATTCGCACGAGGTGGACAAACGAGGAGGAGGATAGAATTCGATCGTATTCTACCTCAACTTCTCTCTCTCGTTCTCTCCCTTCTTCCTGCTACCAACGCTCGAATCAATTAGAGAAATGCTAATGGCGGATGAATTAAGAGACTTCGAAGAAAAGTTTTCCGGATATGTAAATTCCCCTAGGTGTTTTTGCGCGATCGTGATATTTTCAATTTGCATAATGAAAAATGTGACTCTTAGTCCAGCCGAGGGCGAGGCGATTCGATAAAGCTAAAGCACTGCGGAAAAGACGTCGGAAAGAGAGAGCGACGTTTCTCGCATAAGATACGTACAGTCGCGAGGAACAATGCCGAATAATCTGTAGAGGTATAACTCTGTTTTACCGTGATGTAATAACGATCTAATAAGAGCAACAGGCAGTGCCACTGAATGCGGATGCTGCCGCGATTCGATTTGTTCTACTTGGTTTCATTGCGGACAGATAACACAGGTATATAACGTGTGCCATACCACTCTACGTATCTCCACGTTGCTGGCGAAGCGAACGTCGTCTCGAGTAATTTAAAACCGAACGACTTCCGATTTTTTTTTTCCCCTCTCCGAGAGGATGCACATATTTCCAAACGTTCCACAAAAATGGAATTTCCGGAACGTCGCCGATTTCTCGGAAAGAATCGCGACCGTGGAGGAGAACCCGGGTCTCGGTACCCCCCGAGGGTGCGTTTCTTTTTAACGAGCGGTCGTCGACGGCGTCAGGCGCATTGTTCGTCCTCACGGTCGTTGCGGCGGACGGTCGCGTCCCTTTGGTTCCATCTATTCTTCGCCCGATGGTCGTCGCAGGTACGAAAATTACCGCGACCAAGCCGACGGATTATCATCGTGAACGAACGTTCGAAGAGTCCTTGCAATTTTACGAACCTTTTCACCGTTTACCCCAACGAAAAGTTCCGATCTCCTTCACCCTCCCCTTTACCGCGTAACTCGTTGGTTTCCGTGAAAATGGAAAGCGCGGATGGAAACTAAAAATTACGAGGTAGCCGTTGAAAGGGAAGCGAAGTTGAAGGATGAAGTATTAAATTCGCGTAGGTAATAAATAGAAGCCGGAGGACGAGTCGGAGGAAAAAGAAGAATGGGAAACAAGAAACCGATAAGTTTCCCTCGTGACCTACCACGATAATAATACCGTTCTCTGCTTTAAGCTTCCTTTTGAATAACCTGTAGGTCACCGTATAAAAAGGAAACTTGTTGCGTTTACTGATTGTATATATGTATGTATATATATATCTATATAGATATATGTATATACACATCTCTCCGATACGTACGTACACGCGTCTCTACGTAGGACGTACGTATATACACGCGCTATGGGCGCAAGCGCGCGCGCGCTCGCGAGCACACTCGTGCAGTGAGAGGACGCTCTAACACACGCGCGGAAGGTGGAATCGTTTGCGGCGGTTCGTCATAAAAACAGGCACGAGCGGCACTAATGGAGAGAATAATAAAAGCGAAATACTCCGTGCACGATGTACTCGTTACTATCGTGGGCCCGCGATCTAATTAAAATTACTCGGCGATAGTCGACGAGAGATAGGATCGCTCTATTTAGCGCGTACGGAGTTAACTCGATAATTTGTGTTTTCGGGCGAGTGCCGATCGTTAAAGCATCTGCTCGGAACTGTTTCGACGATGAATGGAATTGAGCCCGAGCAGACTGAATCTCAATGTAGCTATCGTCTCGCACTTGTTGCAACGCGTCGCACCCCAAGCAGAAAGATAGGATCGACCCACTTCTATAACTCGGCTTTCTGATATACGACTATACAGCGACGCTCCAAACATCCGTAAGGGATTTATGATAAGGGGGGTGGAACGAACCGAGGCGCTATTAAACGACGCTAAATCTTCCACGGAGGAGTATAAACAACTGTTCTTTCCTTCTCTTTTCCTCTCGAGATCGCCAACTGCTGCCGTATCGCAATAATCTCCTTTTCCTTCCAGTTCATCCCCTTTAAGTGTGCCAAATACTTTAACGACCTTTTTTGGGGGGTTGTTTCTTTAAACATCGTCGATTGGAGGATCTTGAGCGAAGAATCTCGTGGAGAGGGTCGCTCGGAAAGTATCTCTTCGTCGAAGGTGAGAATGACCGGAGGTTCCTTCGCTTCCGCGAGACCTCGCCCTGTGTCCTTCGACCCCTCGCGTCGGTCGAGGGCATCGTGGAATCTCGGAGCCCTTCCTCGCGATCTTCTATCTCGTATCTCCTCGAATCGCCACGATTCGGCGATCGTGCACGTATGACTCGTACCCACGTAAATTGCAGAACCGCGTCTCGCACCCTACTGCGCTCCGCATTCTACTTTACGTTCTACGAGCCACCAGAAATCGATTCCTCGCCCACGGAGCTATCCTCTCCTCGAGATAGGACGAGTCCAAAAGTCCCCGTATCGTCGCGAACGTCCAACGGGTCTTACGATTTTCTCGGTTCAACCGAAATAGTCTTTCCACCCTCACCACCCCTTTTCCTCCCTCTATTCCCATTTTCCAGCGTCTCCGCGTCACGTATTTCCTTCGATCTCTTAACTCCTTATTCCTCTCGTTCGAGAGTTCCCTCTTCCTTCTCCTTACCCTCTCCCGTCTCCCTCTTTTGGCCGCGACACGATCTCCGCCTCGGTTCGTCGACTCGCAATTATTCTCTCGTCGTTTTCTCTTCCTCCCGGTTCTCGTTTTCTCTCCACCCTCTGTCCTACCCGGCTACCATCGCAATTTATTATATTTTTACAAGTTTCCACCCTATCGGTCTTACGCCTCGCAGCTTCTCTATATCGCGTCAAAGAATTACTGGTTTCGGATCTGTCTTATCGATCTCCTTCCCGTCGAGCCGATGCAACCACGGCCTACGGGCGATCGTGAGCGGGTCGCGATCCTTTTCGCGCGGCCGGTTTTTCTCCCCGTGTAGCACGGTGCAAGAGCAAAACGGACGTATCCATGGACACGCTCGTCCGTCCGCTCGCTCGCACGCTCGTTCGTTCGTTCTCTCCTCTAGATAGGTAGGTAGGTAGGTAGGTAGGTAGGTAGGTAGGTAGGTAGGTAGGTAGGTAGGTAGGTAGGTAGGTAGGTAGGTAGGTAGGTAGGTAGGTAGGTAGGTATCCCGCTTTCTCCGTCGCGAGTTAACTCCTCGGGTCGTCCAAAGCCCGCGGTCGGTCGGTCGGTCGTGCCGTGCCGTGCCGTGCCGTTCCGTGCCGTGCCGTGCAGCTATGTATTTACACCAGGGTAGATTTTCTCTCTCTCTCTCTCTCTCAGAATTCTCGGCCCTCGGCCCTCGACACTTTTCTCTCTTCCTCTCTAGGTCGGCCCTGGTACCTAGCACATAGGACCGAGAAGTAGTCTCGCTCGCCCGCTGCCCTTCCACGTTTTTCTCTCTCTTTCTCCACGGATCTCTCTCGTTCCGTCGTAGGGTGTGTAGGGTGGCTCGGAGAACACGATGGGAGCACGGAGAAGAGGACAGGCGAGGCAAGGGCGCGGGGTACCGGGAGAAAGGGGCGTTAGGAGACAGCTGCAGGCCATGCGAGGGTCCGTCGACCAGGCCTGGCCGTTTACCGCGGAATACACAGCGAAGCGAGAGAAAGAGGGAGCGAGAAAGGGACGAGGCTATCGCCGGGCGAAACGAGGGAGAGCGAGACGACCCACTTCGGTCTTCCCCGCGACCCATCGCCACTAGTCGCCCCTCCCCTTAGCCTCCCCCTAACCCCACGTCGTTGCTTCTCTTCTCTTCTCTCCTCTCCTCTCGACTCCTCTCTCCTCCGCTCCTCTCCTCTCCTCTCCTCTCCTCGTCTCTCTTCGCCACGCCGCTCCTCGCTACGATCCCTCGAGCGACCCTCGCCGCGTATACCGCCGCGCTCTCTCGCCCCCTTGCCGCCGACCGCCTCACCCGTTCTCTCCCCCTTTCGGCCCTCCGCAACCCTCCGATCCCAACCCCCCTTGCCACCTTCTCCTCCTCCTCTTCCTCCTCCTCGACACCCTCCCCCCGCGCGCGCACGACCCTCCGCGCCGCACCTCGCGAGTCCCGATCTCTATCTCCCTCCTACCCTCTTCCTCTTCCTCTTCCTCTTCCTCGCGTTCTCGGTTTCGCGCGCGCCTCATCCCTCTCGTCCCACGATGCCTTCGCAACCCGGCGACGGACCCGAACCCTTGGCACCCCTTTGCTCTTAGCCGCGGATACGAAACCCGCGGTGTATATACGGGGGCGAATGAGCGAGCGAGCGAACCGACGAACGAACGACCGAACGAACCGAGCGGAGCGAACGAGCTATAGCGAGCTACGTAGCTCGGAGCAGCTACGGCCAAGTTCCCGTAACTCGCGCTCCGGTAAATTTCCACGGAGACCCTCCTCCTCCTCCTCTTCCTTCTGCCGCTACACCTTCCACTCTCTTCCTCTTCCTCTCCATCCAGCCGCCCTTCGTCCTCTCCTCTCCTCTCTCCCGCTCCCGTGCACCGACACCGCCGGCAAAACCACCACCGTCGGCTCTTCTCGTCGTGTCTTCTCCTTCGCCGTCTTCTTCCTCCTGGTCCACCTTTGCCTCCATCTCATCCCGCTCGTTCCCTCGCGTTTCCTTCCTCCATCGTCGTCTTCGCGGCCTTTACGATTCACCCTTTTTCTTCCTCGCCTCGTTCTTCCTCCGTGTCCACCTCGTCCTCCCCTCGTCGATCTCGCGGTTCATCCGCGTCTCGAAACGAGCGCCACGGGGATTTCTACTTCGGTGGCGATTACGTGGGTGTCCAGGTAGGTGTGAGATCGCGAGAATACGTGTGCACGAGGGAAGAGCGTGAGCTGACACGCGTGGGCGTTCGGGAGAGGGTGGCTTATATCGATCTTTCTTTTTATCAGCTGGAAATTTTGAAATCCCTCGAACAAGAGCACGCAGTCCTCCGGGGCGATCGTGGCGCGTGGGTGATTGACCGGTTCGTGAGAGGAACGAGAGGAGAAAAAAGGAATGAAAAAAAGAGGAAGTGCTTCGCCCACGTAACCTTCCACCCGGTGTAACGAGAACGGTACACGAAACAACGAAGCGAAAATAATTATCGTACTCGGACGAAAACGGCCCGACGATCGTCCCGGAATGATCCTCCAAACGGGACAGTAATGTATTTTTCATGTTACAAAGTTCAGCTCTCACGGAGTAAAACTAATTCGGCGAACTTTCTCCAAGAGCGGCAAACAAAGTTTGCGAAAGTATGCAGACAACGATATAGAGAGATACTTTGGAATTAGTTTGCCGTCTCTAATCGGAGGATATCGCGTCACGATTACCGGAATACCGTTTGCCTCGATCTTCCGTTTCCTTCGATCGCGATAATTCCTCGATTCGTGCCAATATAATTATTCCTCAACCCCAAAACTACCAAGATGATCCTAATGACCGGTTCTCAATTTTTTCAATACATGTCCCCCGTTCCTCCTCCATCCCCTCTGAAAACCCTTAATCGAAAGAGGGAAACTGCAACTAACAAATTTTCGTAAGAATCATTCCAGAATTAATCGTATTCAAGCAACGTTAAAAACACTCGGCGATGCGGCATCGCGAAACAAAGCCGAGAAACGAGCGTGCGGGGTGACTAACGGGGGGTGCAGTTGTGTATACGTACAAAGCGTGCAAGCGGATGACAGAAAATCCGCGCGTAGTAAACGTGCAAGAGAGAAAGAGAAGAAGAGAGACAACGAGAGTCCGAGGGAGACGGAGAAAGAGAGAGAGACATCGGTAGATACATTTATGAATTGCCCCATTCACGGAATGCGAATTCTCGCTCGGCAAACTTTAGGGGTCAACGGGTCGAAACTGTTGGGTAGTTCTCCGGTGGTTATATACGCGCTCTCTCGATACACAAGTACCTCGCAACATATCGATACTCTTTCCAACTTCCACCTACGTGTCTGGTATTAACCCCGAACGTCGGAGAGGAGGAGAAAGTTAAGAACCGTACGTCCAACTTTTGTCGGATTTTCCGTCGAAACGCGAAGCAAGAGAGAAGAAGGAGACGACGATGCGTGGGAGGAAAGCGAGGGTGGAGGTTTATCGCGGAAGATCTTTCACGGTTGCAACGACGATAAGGAGCGGGGATAATCGTCGTTCGGAAGTCGGAGACTCTGTCCAGCGATGAGAGAGAGGGAAAGGGAGAGACGAAGAAGCGGCAGAGGGGTGGGGTGAAACGAGGAGAGGGAGACCCTCGAGAGAGAGAGAGAGAGAAAGGAAGAAAGAGGGAAAGAGGAGAGTAGGAGGTATTATTCACTTTGCGGGAGTCGCTTCTCCGCGGGCGTAATAATTTTCTTTTTTATGAATGAACTTAACCCTCGAGTTTCTCTTTCTCCATCGTTCGCATTCGTTCTCTTTGTCTAGCCCAACGGGATCCGACTGGTCGACGAGAGAACGTGACCCAGGCATTCGTCTTCGTCAAAGCTGGGGGTCTTCGAGCTACTGCTACTCTTTTCCTATGGCTTTTCGGAATTTTCCTCCCACTCTCGTGTCTCCTCTCCTCATACGTCGATAGAGCAAACGATCAGGGTGAATCGCGCGGTATCTCGAAAGAATTACCTTTCGAGAATATTCGACTCTAAAATACAACCATTCGTGGCATGGTGTCATTAGAACAATCGGTTTCGTCTTCGTTTAAATTCGTCGCACGAGCACCGATTACGACAATAGAACCGACGCACCTGCGACCATCGTGCAAGGTAGGTCGTACCGGCATGCATTGTAATTTTTTCTAAGCTACTTGTCCCAGGTCAAAAACGCCTCTTATTCGTAACACCCGACTGCTTCGACCGTATACAACTCAACAGTTCGACAACAAGTTAATCCGCGCTTCTCCGCCGAGTCGCTTTGGCTGGCCGTAAAGCGAAACAAAGAAAATAAACCGTATTCGTGCGAAGTGATTTAAGAGGCCGACCAGAGAGCGCTATTAATCCTCGGTCTGACCGCGTGCAAAACACAGTACACGAGCAGCGTCCACGTAATCGCGTGTCGTACAACTCGCTCCGTTAAGCGCGATAATAACGACAATTAAAATTTTTCAGTTTCACTTAACGGAGACGAGCGTCAGGGGTTTATGGTAGGTATTTAGTCGACCTCTATGGCGGACATGGAATCTCGAGCTCTCTCGAGACTATAGGTCGATTTCTATGGTGGCTACGAAGCAGAAGGACTCGAGATTACGGGGGGCGCGAGGACTTTGTAACCTTTGGAAGATATTTTAATATGGTGCACTTCTAAAGAGAACTGGGAGAGAAAAGGACGTGAAAAAAATTGCCATTGGAGATAGGACGTTGGTGCAGTGGGTCCGCACTGACCCAGACTATCATCGACCGGTAGTTTTTTAATATCCTACCCACTTCTGACCGATCAATTGGCGACAGAAACTTTCCTGATACCGATATTTCTTCGAAAATTACAAATTTTCGTCAGTGAGTCACTGGCACGGTAAACCGCAACGATAAACAATAATTTATTAACACTAGAACTACCGGCGTTAAATCTATTAAATTTCAATATTTGCAATGAGTACTTTAAAAACAGAAAAATCAAGGGACCGAAAAGAAAATGGATATGGTGATTTATGTTTATCTAGATTGACGTTGAATATTTATTCCATGACTCTTCTGTGGACTTAAAGAATTTTTGGAAAAAACTGTCTACCAGTCATTCTGACTGGTTCGGTATTTCTAGTGTTAATTGTCGTGGCAACCGATTAATAAGTTAACCCTCTATGAGCTAAAGCTCTCCAAAACCATGAAATTCTTTACAATCCAACGTTTCAAAATCAAGTGAAATTTATTATTTATAATAGTACTTGTATTATTTTCTAATATGCTATCGTGCAACTAATCTTCAGATGTAGAAAATTCGGCCCATAGAGGGTAAAAATTCCAAAACCGT
Organism: Cerceris rybyensis; assembly: GCA_910591515.1. Classification (NCBI taxonomy): domain Eukaryota; kingdom Metazoa; phylum Arthropoda; class Insecta; order Hymenoptera; family Crabronidae; genus Cerceris; species Cerceris rybyensis. The sequence goes on from OU342797.1 coordinate 1,712,438, forward strand.
TGGGCCCGAAAAGTCTATTTCTAGGCAACCGGTCGGTAAAGTGTTAAGCTACTTCGGCCAAGTACGCTGCTTCGATGGGTTGCCGCGAGTTTCTTTTTCACGACTCTGCCTTCTTCTACAGAGAAACAGCTCCTCGCAATTAGTTAAAGATAAATTAAACGTATCCTATCGTCCATAGATGGATCTTGGATGAAATTGAGGACGAAATATCGAACAACAACAACAACGAAGAGGACAATCGCGCTCGTTTCGAGCAACGAAACCTTCTCGGTCACGGATATACCGTATGCGCCATCGCGAATCACTTCGATCGAGATCGTTTCACGATGGGGGACGACTGGAAAAGTTGGCGCCAACTTCGAGAGGTTTCACTCCTACCTCTCCACGCGTATATACGCGTCGACGTTATATCCGCACGTTCCGTTTCTGGAGTCGCGACGTCGAGAACCTCGGCCGGACAAATATTAAGTCCGAGTTTGAAACTTCTCCGCTTTGTGGAATTTTGTCTTTAAAGCGGAACGCTTGCCACTGTTTATTAAATCTGCGTGAAATCGTCGACGATACGAGCGTAATCACAAATATAAAAACAAGAGAATTCCGAGCGAGTATCGCGATCGTAATCAAAGTCGAAGACGTTAGTTCGTTAGTTTTGATCCATTGTTTTCAACGCGCCGCGTTACTTAGTTTTTCAGGTTTCTTTGTCGTTGCAGAATAATCGGAGAATCTCGACGAAACGTTTCCTATTTCTACATCACCGCTGAAGGATACTTTAATCTCGATCGCGACGAGAGTCGAAAAACAGTTGGATCCTCGTTGTCCAGAATGGAGGGTAGCATTCTCGCCTTTTGGAAATAAGCATCGTAAAACCTGCCGTTCGATAATAAGGTACAGAGAAGGCCACGGTAATCCGGCATTCGGATAAACCGAGTCAATTCTGTCCCCTTAATCCCGCGGTTCTTTCTTAGAAAACTGCAGAGCCGAGATTAACCCATTCGTCGTTAACGCGCACGAGGATTTTTGCCTCGTTGATTCGTTCGTGTACGAACGTTTCAGGATGATTGAAATCGCGAGATTATCGTCTTTGAAAAGTACGCGAAAGAAAATGCGAAGAGAAGCGCGTATTTAAACGGGGATCGATGCGAGACGTTTTCTCGAAAGTCTCGTCCAGTATCCGCGTCCTTTTCGAGGAACGATCTCGACCGTTAAGTTCGCTCGTAGTGTCTCCGTGTACGAGGGACACGTACTCGTCGCGACGACACACCGAAAGAGGTGCTCGCGTGTAGAAACGCGTGCACGTGTGCCTCTCTCGCGCACATCCTTCCGCGAAAGGCCGCCTCGTGAGGGAAGCAGGTGAAAATTAATTGTACGGGTTACCGGCTCGCCGAAGGAGCACACGGTGCCTTCGTCTTCTTGGCGCGGGGCGCGCAAAGTGCGCCTCGTCGCACGGAGGACGTGTCGATCGATTTTGCCCTCTCTTCTCTCTCTCCGTCTTTCTCTTTCTCTCTGTCGCTTCTCTCCTCTCTCCGTTCTCTTTCACGCCGTCGTCCTTTCCCCTTTGCGCGACTCCGTTCGTTAATCGTCGAACGTCCGAGGGTCTGCTGTGCCCTCGCTCTCTCTCTCTCTATCTCTCTCCGTTTCTCTTTCTATCGTTCGATCTGTCTCCTTCTATCTCTCTCGAGCACCGATATCGAGATCGATAAGGTGTATCCGGCGACGTTCTCGCCGGTATCTTTCGAATCGTTGAAGTATCTTCGAAATATTTTCGTAACGTCGCGCGCCCTCGATAACGGTACAGCCGCACGTCGGATGAATTATCGCGAAGGTACGAACGCGCCTTCGCGATCTTCGGCGATCTCGCCGCGTAGACCCGAGCGCATGCGTAATACGAGTTTCGAATTCCACGAGACAATAAACCGGGCGAAGAGGCGCGCGCGTTCCCCTTTATTCGTTTTGCGGGAAGAGAGAATCGCCGGCGAGTTTCGGGACGCGATTATTTCTGGAATCGTTGAAAAATATTTGCAGTATTCGCGGCATTCCCGTTCGCGTTTTCTAGGCTCGGGCAATTCGCAGAACGCGAGTCCAACGTGTTCCGGTAAATTGGGGACTCGAAGGAGGGCTCCGAGGAGCACGAGAGTATGCGGCCGCGATAATTATCGAGGGTAGAGGAGGACTCTCGAGGCGCGAAAAAGAAATCGAGGCGTACAGAGGTGGCAGAGGGCCTCGACCGAGCGTGTTGGTGCCGCGTACCGTCGTATTTACGACGGTAAATACCGCTCGAGCTGGTAAATTTATCCGCGAATTACCGGGCGTTCCTTACCGCGGTGTAACTTCGCCGAACGTTCGTACGGATTTTAGGCCGCGCTCGTAAATCCGGCTCTCCCCTCGGGGGTGCCGCACCGAGCGCAGGGAGACGGGGGTCGGATTTAAGGGTTTCGCCGCTCCCACCCTTCCCTCTTCTCCTCTCCTCGTCTCCTCGTCACGTAGCTGGAGATTGCAAGGGGAAAAAAGGAAGGAAACCAGCCCGGAACCACCGAGGAGCGTTAAAGTCGAATACGTCGTTCGTTCGGCGGGAAATTAATTGGACCTTCGAATACGTCCGACCCTCGACGATTCCAGCCTGTCCTATTTTCACCGGAAACTGCGACGCGAATGCTCTCTCGACCGGAATCTCGGACTTTGTCTGTCGGATCCTCGGAGAGACAGCGGACGAAGGGAAAGGGTAGATGAGGGGGGAGAGAGAGAGAGAGAGAGAGAGAACGTTCTGCGAAATTTTCGGATGGATTGCTCGCCGGAAAATATTACAGTCCGCGGGGGAATTCGACGGTGAGTCCCTTCGGCTCGGATGACATCGTAAGGACGAGAAGCGCCGGTAGCGACGGTAGCAACGTCGTAGACGACGTCGACGGTGGCTGAGAGACCGAGAGGGTCGAAGACTGAAGAGGGGTTTTAGTGGATAGGGGTGAAGAGGGGCAAAGAGCGAGTAGAGCGCGGTTCGGCGGTGCAAAGGAAGATCGAGAGACGAAGGGAAACGAACGGTGGCCATTCGACAGGGGGGGCAGGGGGTCGGAACGAAACGATAGGTACCGTAGAGAGTCGCAACGAGGCAAGAGAAGACGCGGCAAGGCAAAGGTAAGGCGAGGCAGGACAGGTCATCGCAAGGTAAGGCAAGACAAGACAAGACAAGACAAGGCAAGGCATGGCAAGGCGAGGCACAAGCCGGGCCACGACGGCCAGTAAGGGCGAGGAGGGGAGGGGGAGGGTCGACTGGCGCGGCGGTACGGCGCGCCGAGGGAAGACTCGACGGACTCGGGGCGAGGGCAGGCTGGCGAACGGGCGAGAAGGGAAGAAGGGAGGAAGGGAGGGAGGGGACGAGGAGAAGACGGCGTCGCGAGTCCGCGGAAAGCCGGCGGCGACCACCGCCGCAGTTGAGCGTCGCGATTCGTCGCGAGAGCATCGTGCGTTGGTAGTTCGCGCCCCGCCGTGTAATACCGTGCACACATCGAAACAGTTAGCCGCGAGGCGTAGAAACGGGCGGATCGACTAATCGGCGATCAGGTTCGGCCGAGGGAAGCGACGCGCGCCCCGAGCAGAAACGCGAAGGCAGCGACAGACGACGCGCACACCGGCGGTTCAGTCGAGGTCGATCCACCGTCGGGTGAGGATCGCCGGTGTCGTTACGGTGTTTCCGCGCGATCACTGGTGCACATTGCCGATATACGCGAATCTTCGAGAAATCGGTCTGGTTCGACAGTGAAGAGAAACGAGTGAAAACGCAGTGAGATCTAGCGAACACGGTGCATCTACGGTATCTTTGTTACAGTTGCGTTCGAATACGAGAGCCGATAATTAAGTTCAATCGGTTTCGAAGTGATCGTCGAACTTTTGAACGAAATTTTGGCACAGTGATTCAACGACGGTTTCGCTCATCGAAGAAGAGGAGCAGCGACCGTTCGTTCGTCGAGATTTCGAAAAACGAAAGGAGAAAGGAGCGGAGAAGGGAGAAAAGCCGAAGAGTCGCGAAAGATTTCGGCAATTCGACGAATAGGTGCTCGACGACGGCTGCTCGTTTGTCCTTGACGGGTGTCCTTTCTTCGAGCCGTTGCGACGAGACAGTGCGTGGTTTTTTTTTCCGCTCGATCTCTGGCAGCGATTCTTTCTTTCGTCGGTCGCGATTCGAAGGTTCGAACGCGAGCGCAAGTGTCAGTGACAGATTCGGAATCGAAGTCGGAGCACATCCAAAGAGAATACTCGGAGGACACTCGAGCGGATTCTTCTCGATAGTCTCGTGGACGGTAGAGATCCGAACGCGCTACGGTGGCAAGCGAGCGCGCGAATAAACGCGACGACGAAAACTGATCTCCCGCCGGTGCGACCTCTCTCCCGAGCGTGTGTCTATCGCCGTCTCCGTTTCACCCGATTCCATCTTTCTACCCGTCTCGCTCTTACCAGCCGGCGCGCTATTCCTCGTGGTACAGCAATAATATCGTTTCCCGCGCGGTTCGCGGATTGGTTGGTGCGGCCAGGGACGAAGAGAGCAGAGCAGCGAAGCAACGTGCCCCGTTTTACTCGCGCTAGCGCCGAGGACGGTCGCGGGGGCGGAGAAGGTGAAGAAGAAGAGGAAGAGGCGGCGAAGGTGGTGGAGAAGAGACGAGAAGAGGTCGGCGCGCCGCGGCGCACGGAGAAGACTGGCCTAGAGAGCCGGTGAGAGAGAGAAAGAGAGAGAGATCGAGAGCATCGAGGCCGCGAGAGGGGAGTGAGCGGGGAAAGCGGCCGACGAGGACGAGGAGGGGAACCGCCCGACCGAGTTGTTTCATTCATAAAAAAGTTCTTTATTACTCTCTGTGAGCGCATGTGCTATTCCACGGAGGAGGACCTCCCCCGACCGGCGTAACCACGTTTACACACGGCATTATTTACTACTGCGCGAGATACGAATCGCTGCCACACGCCGTGGCAACGGTACGGCGTACGGATCTCCGCCGGGTCTCCGTGCGAACGTCATTCGCGCGATTTTACTTCCGAGTGACATCGAAAGCGCGATCGCTGCTTCTTCGTCGAATCGAAGTTCGAGGAAGAGCACACCACGAGAACAAATATTTCCTTCTCTCTTGTTCCACCACGACGGGTCGTGCGTGCGTCCCCGTCGCCAACGAGGAATTGGAATTCCTCGCGTGTCCACACGCAGGCCCGATATAGTCGGATGGCGCGATCTGGAACGTGAACGTCGATCGATCGCCTTCTCGCGCGCGTACCAAGACTGCTTCGTGACAACGACTCCCCGGAAAGGACGGACGTTCCAAGGACGAAGGACGTCCAGTCGCGAACGAGAAGGGAGAGATCCTTTCGAGCGAAAAAAACCTGATCTCTCTCGTAAGACAGAGAGACCGAAGCTATCGAATCTCGAGGAGAGAGTAACGAAAATAACGGTCACCCTGGATCTAAGGACGACGAGTCATCCGGTCGTCTACGTCGACGAGCCCGATCGGGTATCGGAGAGTCGCGACAAGTCGCGCGCTCTCTCGCGCAAAGCCACCAAAATAGATCCTAAAGCGACCGAGGAAGGCATCACGACGACGGAGGACGGCTGTTACGAGGATCGCTCGCGAGAATCCACCAAGGAGAATCGTCTCGGCACGATGAGGGGCGAATCGGCGCGACCTGGAAAGCGTCCTCTCCGAGCGCTATCCGCTTCCGAGAAGATGGACGCGATACAGAGGGTTCACGAGGGCGAGAGCAAAGCCTCCGTTGCCCGAGACATCGGCGTCCCAGAATCTACGTTGCGCGGATGGTGCAAATCCGAGCACAAGATACGAGGAATGGCCAGAAACTCGTCGACGCCGGACAGCGAGGCTCACTCGCCAGCCTCCTCATCCGGCGCGAACGTCGCGACGAACCTAGTCACCGGCTCGGCCAACCTCTCCAGCGAGGACGAGGGACCTTGCATCAAAAAATCGAAGATCGAACAACCAACCTCCGTAACCTCCGCAGGAACGTCTTTCGTTACGAGCGACGGTTGCATCGACCCGGTAGACAAGCAGCAGGACAAGCCAAAGATCGACTACGTCGGTCTTATGACCAGTATGGCGGGCATGAGACCCGAAAACAGTTCCCTCCTCCTGCAACAGCTCGGACTTTTGTCCGGTGCGACCGGCACCCTAGCCAAGAATCTCCTGGGCATGTCGCCTGGCCTGTCTCACGGCAGCACCGTCGGTCTCGTCGAGAACGGTCTTCAATACACGAAGAGCAGCAGCAACGCGTGCATGAGCAATCCGAGCAATCTCAACGGAGGCAACAAGAGGCACACTATCTCGGCGATAGCCCCGGCACAAATGGATTCAGTAATGGCAAAGTCGTGCACGAGAAAGAGCCTACCACCGGCTGCCGAGGCACCCTCGACGCCGGTTCCGGCATCGCCGAGAAAAACCAACGAGAACAGTATTCAACGATCGAGCAAGTCGAAGAAGGACGGTACCACCGTGACCAGCAGCAACAAGAAGATCGACGAGGCGCTATGGCTTTGGCTGACGCAGCAGCAACAGCTGCTGGGCCAACAGTCCGCGAGTTTCAATCCGAGCATCAATCAGCAGGACGGCTCGTGGTTCTGGCAGTGGTACAAGCAGTGCAGCTTCCCCCTGATAACGCCGACGCCTCTCGCTCCCAGCCCGGTGGCCAAGAAATCACCGAGCAAGGCGAGGGCGCTTCTCGACAATGTGCTTTGCAACAACAATAACGAGAACGTTAAACGAAGCTTGAACATGGACGAGGACGAGGATCTGGAGACGTCATCCGGAGACGCGACCTGCACAACCGAGGAGGCGATCGAGCATGGAGAAAAGTTCTTCAAGTGGTTGGACAAATGCTCCGAACCTGCCGTCACGAGGCTTCAGATAATACAGTTCAAATACTTATTGGACAATCTCAAGGCGTGTAGGAAGAAGTCCTCTAGCTCGAAACAAAGCAGAAAGTAGGCGAGAGAAGCTGTGATGCTAAATATATATCTTAGAAAGAGTGTGTTAGCGGCTAACGGAGAGGAGGAGGCGGAGAAATAGGTAGAACGCGAAAGAGAGAAAGAAAGAGGCGAGAGTGTGCCGTCGGGTAGACTTCTCGAGCCTTCTCGTTGGACGATTTGGTCGATCTCCTTTTCGTCCAACTTTTCTCGCCCCTTTTCGTATCGTTCTTTCGTCTCTTTTTTTTTCTCTTATTTTTTCTTGGCTTCCCTCCCCCGCTCCGTCGCTCTTTCGATTCGAGTTCCGGCGCGAGAATGTCCCCCGTCGTTCGAATTCCCCCCCTTGCTGTTCGCGCGATTTTTCTTACGTTTCACCCTTATGGTTTTATTTTTCCTCATTTTTGTTCGTCATTTTAAATCGATACGCACGGTTGTTTAACTTTTCTGAGTTACCTTAGGAATCGGGCCGAATCAAAATAGGTCATAATGGTCGTTTCTTCATTAAGCCTTGTACATAAGAGGATATACCAAATTCGTGAATGGACTGTTGTAATTATAATAAAAGTTAAGATATCGTAGAGAGGTATTATAAATATAAAAAAAAAATCACACTTTATCATTCGTTAGCGTTTAAGTGCGTGTGTGTGAGTGTGCGCGCGCACGGGATATAACTTCCTTCTGGTCGGGTAAAATTTTTCAATTCTCCCTCGGTCTCGATCTTTACGATTATATTTCCCCATTTCGATGGGGAAGTGCGTGTTGTTTGGAATCTTTCGAGACACAACGTTTCTCGTACCGATACGATATTAACGCGCGAAGAATAGTCGATCGTAGAGTCAAAGCTCTCACACGAATTCGACGATGTCCGTTTTAGTTTTTACGCTTTTACCTTCTTACGTCCCCGCGAGATATATGTATGTATATTTAAATGACTCGTGTATTCGTGAAGTTTCAAATCGCGAATAGATTTTTCTTTTCGTCGCAATTCCTTTTTGCCACACGTCTCTGTATCGAAAGGAAATCTACCCCCTCAAACGGTTCTACCTCTCGTTCTGTTTAGCGTGAATTATTTACGTAAGTAAATAAGATTAACCGATGTGTGCATGCGACTCGCACGAAACTAAATGGTCCAAAACACACACGACGACGGTGTTTGTTATTATCGAACGAAGAAATTCTATCTTTTAAGGACCTTCGTCGCTTAGCTTTACGAGATAACAAGACGTTGTTTGAAACACACATTTTGGCTACTTACCATGCCGAGTGGTTTGTCCAGTGGCTCGTACTCGATGTACTCGCTGACAAATTTTACGCACCCCTGCCACGTGTACAGTTCCGGATATGGCAGCGTACTTCGTCTGATAGTCGTAGACACGAATTTCTGCACAAGAAACGATTTATTATTATTATTTTATTATTAATATTATTATTATTATATATAGACACCTTCTCTATCTCGTAATTCGTTTCTTTTACGTTGCTTTGCTACGGCAAGATTGTTTTTTATTCTCTCTCTTTGTCTCTCTCTCTCTATCTCTGTCTATCTATCTGTCTATCTATCTATTTATCTATAGATAATTGTGATTTACTTCTTTTAAAAGTTAATTTTTAATACGTTAAAAATGAGACGAGAGTTGAAATTTCAACGGAGATTTCACTCTCTTTCCTTCTTTCTTACTTTCTTTTCTCTCTATCCTTTCCACGGGGTATTTATTTCGATCGTCGAGAATCTCACTTCTTTCAAAGAGACCGAGAGAAAAATAAGAGCGTCGTTTCTATCGTATTTATTAAGAGCACGAGATGTTTACTGCGGTATAAAGAGAGAAAAGGACGGACTAGCGTGAAAGATACGAATAAGGGAAAGGAGAGAGAAACGATCTTGCGGGCAGCAAAGTGTATTTATAAAAAAATAAAACAAGGAATAACAGAAAACCAAAGTGAAGAAAGTGCTGTCGAATGGACAGTGCGTGTAAATAAGACTGTGACCGTGCACTTGCACGCAAAGTGCATACCATGTATTGTAGTACATTTGAAGCATGTATGAATAAATGTATAGCGAAGTTTATTTTTATTATTTAGATCTTAGAAGATGAAGGTTCGAGTGTATTAGAAAGATTCCTATTACGCAGTTATTTCCATTAGTTAAATTAATGAAAGAGCGAGACTTAGATCTTATTCAAGAATGACATTCCTCGTTACCTTTGAAACAAAAAGAACGAAAAAAAGAGGGAGAGAGAGAGAAAGAAAAGATACACCTTCGACGACTCAGACAAATTTTAATGGTAATTATACCGATATAATTTTATTTATAACACGTTTTAATTTTTATACGAAGAATGCCTTTGTACAATGAGTCGAAAGTATTTATCAAGAGAATACACCGAAGAAAATAAAAACACGACGTCGCATGTTTCTTAAACTTTATTCCTTTACCGAAAATTTACGCGGTACGCGGCAGTAACGAGAAATGAGACTTTCTTAGAGGTTAACTTTTTTCCCTCTTTCGCTTCGCTCCCCCCCCCACCTCTCTCTACCGGGAGGTCTCTCTTTCGATTGCGGATTGAGAACGCAAATCGGATCAATTACGAACTTTCAAATCGAATCGCGCAGTTTGTATCCCCATCGCTACCCAGATAATTGCGTGTCACTCCATCTTTTTTTTTTACCTTGCCGAATTGACGATTCGTAGCACCGCAATGGATGCTGTCGCTGTGCAAAATAACTTGCCACTCGAGGAAAAACCACGTGTTGTAATGTGCAGAAGTGTGTAATGTAAATATATCCGATGTTACATACAAAATTCACAGTCTTTTTATATCGAAAACACTTAAAAATGAATCGCGAAACGGCGGACAATCACTCGCGCGTTACCGATATCCGCCATATTGACAAATTCGAAGGATCAGCCAATCAGACGTGGCCGTTGCGCGATATCGCGAATAGCGGAAAAAGGGCGCGAACGATTGTAGGCAAAGTTACTGTTTGAATTGATAATTACGTTACTCTCTATATCTTTTTAATCGACAAAGAATAAATATTGCGAAATTTTTGCATGCAATAAACCGTCATAGAAAACGTCACTGATTAACGCTAGAATGACCAGGGCAGTCGGAATGACTGTTCTTAATTTTTTTAGAAATATTCATCAAATTTGCAAGGAAGCCATATGGAAGATGTTCCACTCATATCTTATAAACCGTATATTACTTAATTGACCATCTTTTTCACCTCGCACATTTTAAACTCTCGAAGCAGCGCCTAATTGCTAAAGTAATTTGACACTAAAACACCCAAAGCAGTCTAAGTGACAGTTATGATCTTTTTTGAACATTTCTCTATACAAAAATTCTGATTTAATACATCGTACTCGCATTGACATCGCTGTCAATCATCATTCTCGACATCTTAATTCGAATATCTCAAAACATTAGTTAACACTCACAACAAATCGTTGAGAGAATCCGACTACTATTTTTTCATTGTTTTAAGCTTCATCTCGCGCTCGATTAGATTACAGTTACAACTTTCCGTACGATTAATTACATAAGGCGTATTACAAGCATATTTGATCTATTACCCAATGACGTTGCAGGACGCGAAAAGGAACGAGGAAAGCCGAGTAGTGGGGGGAGTCGGCCTTCTTCGTACTCATTCGGCGTAAGAGAGTGTTCAGTCTATATCGTACTTACCTCGACACCGCATTCATTTTCCCGCATTAATATCAGCGACCTTCGATTTGGACATTTCACACGAAATTGCCGACGAAAGTTTTCAGCGTACCATGCCAGTAACCTCTCTTTGCTGCTGACGATACAATAACTGCTTGGTAACGTTTTAAGGTAAAGTTCTTTTCTGATATCCGTTGTCGGCCAACATAGATTTATAAGACACAGTTCTTCCTGTACTTCTCTCAATTGTTCTTGCGTAACCTCCACGAGGGTCAATCGTTCAGGGATATCTTTACGTTTAAAGTCCTTTTTCTTTACATCTTCCAACCGGTATTCGTTCTTGAAACTGTCTAGTAATTCTAAATCGGTTGCCTCACTTTCGTAACTTTCAACGTCGTCTTCTCCGATCTCGTTGCTCATCGTAAACGAAACGATTCACCGTGATCTATGAGACTCGAGGTTAACGTAGAACACTTCCAATCGGTTTATTTGCGTACGTTCATTCGAATACAATACGTTCAAATCGTAGTGCTCTGACAACCAATTGTTTGTTGTCATGGCAACGACGTATCAGAATCAAGTAACCTATTGCGCGGAATGGACGCTAGGGGGCAACATGTATCGGGTGCGTTCTGCCAATGTCCTTTCGTACCTTGTATCAAAACATTTACACAAGTGCGTAGTTTTCGTTACGTCATTGCTAATTGTGTTTCGCGATTGAAACAATCGGATTAATTGTAATTTTGTTGAGATGTGGATAATGAAGATGACAGGGGATAACGGAAACTTGACGAGAGACAGTGTTATGTTCCAGAGTTATGATTCGCGACAGCAGGGAGCGTCGTATTCTACGATCACCTTGACGTGACGCCAGTGTAAACAACTTTCGTATCAACGAAAGATAAGGTGAATATTTTGTGTATCTGAATATTCAAAGTCGTTTAATAGAAACGCTGTGACAGATGTACTCGTTTCCGTTAAAGTTTGCGTTAATGCGAAAAATCGTATTTATAATAAGCGTTACAATTTTATTAATAAAAATTCTTTAGATACATATCACTTATATAAAACATACACGTTATTAGAACAAAAATACGTACAAGCTGTGAGAATAACATTTCATAATATAGCATATATTTTTATTTATAAACTATAAATATAACAAATTGGATTTTGCATGTCCGTAGAATACAACAAAACCAATGGAACCGAAACTTATCTTTACACAAATATTGTATATCATTCGTTTTTTTATATTTTTCCCCGTTTTGAATTTAAAGATATCCGTTTGCCATCTGGTAAAGGTTCTATATACGATTAGGTCTGTGATCTCTCGCAATATTTCACGATAAATCGTGTCTCGTATTTTTTTCTCACACGCAACACTTACGTTTACGATTATGAAAAAAAAACCACTCATCTTCCTTTCTTTCTCTCGCATTCTCTCGCTCTCGTTCTCTCCCACTTTTACTCTCTCACTTTCGCTCTGTCAACTTTACGTCATGGCTTCATATATATAGATGTATATATTACACGAAGGTCAATTTGAAATCTAAACCTAGGAATTGCTGGAAAAAGACAGCTTCTAGTTTGAGTCGTTAGATTCTTGTCGCCATTTTTGAGCTGCCTCTCGTCTAGCATCCGGCACCAGTTGCGAACGCATGCCACCTAAAACGTTACTGGTGGCTTCGGTAGCTAAAATAATTGGTTTCACGACCGTCGGTGGTATTTGTCTCAATACACCACCCACTGCTCCAGACATTCCTTTCTGCTCGTGTTCTTCGCTCGCCACGCGAACCAACTGATTAGCAGTTTCACCCAGACCCTAACAAAGAAGATCACCGGTCAACGAAATGATATATAGGACACGTACAAGGTAACTTTATATCCGAGCGAAAAGAATTATTTGAATGTATGATTTCCTTGCCTCTTTCACCAAAAGATAGGCATTAGCCATTCCTTCCCGTATATCCGAAGGCTGAATGTATCTTTTCCTACGACCTCTCTGTCCTTTGTTTTTGTGTCTCACGCTTGGACCCGGACTGACCATATCGTAAGCCGTTTCAGCTGTGCTTTGTATGGCGTATACCAATCGAGACGTTAACTCTAGCGCTGCCATTGCAGTTGACGTTGTAAAGCTATTTGCGCCTCTCTGTAATCCTCGAATGATCCTTCCATCCTTCTGATATTGCTCGATGGGCAGCCAAAACAGATCTCGTATTCCTTGAACTATAATAATTTAGAATTACATAATAATATGGTGTTAGATTATATAGAAATGCAGGATAGAATCGTTTCGACTTTAGAGCATGAGTTTAAGATTACTGAGCTCTTCTGCCTTTTCTTTTTAATTGTGCGATGTGAAGAGAGGAACGTCTACTTACACAGTTGAACCAGCGAATGCATAGGACCCACACCACCAAGTAAACTTGGAAGTTGATTTTTCTTTATGTCTTGTAACCATTCAGAAAGTAAGAATGTTAGAAGTTTATCGAATCCTAGAAGTCCGTGTCGATGTGTCAATCTTTTCAGTCTTAATTCGGAACAGTTCAACTGTGCCAGACCCATTAAGAGGCCTGCTAATGGCCCGTGCGTAAGATCTACACGTTTTCCATGATAATCTAATCTAACGAGAACTTCAGGGGAGAATATTACACTCCTAATGTGAACGAAAATAAAACTTTTATGTAATTCATTATATGCAAAGGTCAATCGTAGCTGTGCTGTGTGTACACTTACCGAAAATATATTGGCTGATAAACCTCGGGAACCTCTTGCGTCGTTTTCGTCTTCGTGCTGCCTTCCTTGATCATTAATTCGTCCTCGAGGAGTATCAATAGATTCTGATCTATTGTACTAGTTTGTAATATATTCGTTGACGTTTGAAGGTTAGGCGTTGACGTAGAATCATTTACACTCATAACTGGCAGGTGATGCGTCGGTGTTAATTGCTTAGATACAGGAGACGATTGAGGATTGTTGACTGAATTACTTAAGTTCTCTTGGGTTTGCCTCGGACCGCCACCTAACTCGTTAAAAAACTCAATCAAGAATAATAGGCTGTCTTGATCAATGTTGAGACGAAGTGGCATTAAGCTCAGTTTCAAGCAACATTCTTGAGCGCTCAATTTCGGATCTGGCCTCACGTGAACCGCTTTCATGGCGAACATATTTGCATAAGACTGCCTGGGTCTCGCTTCGCTACTGTATTGGTACAAGAATTTGTTGATGTGCGACGATGCCAATCTGTCCCTAATTTCTATTTCACTCACTAGCAATATCTGTCTCGACGCTTCTACGGTATTATCCGGATAAATTTCATGCTGAAATCGAACTTTGTTCAATTGAAGCTCCATCAGTACATCGTGTCGTCGACCGGGACCACCTAGATGTTGCCAATCGACGCTTTCTCTAGATTTAGCTCGCGGTGAATTCGGTATACTTTGAAAATTCACTTCGTTCGGATTCATTTTACTGAAACCCACGCCGTCGGACCATGGAGATTTGCATCTGAAAAAGAGAAAGCAGTAAAAAACATTAAACACCGATAAGAGGTATTGCTAGAACGACTGAGATAGTTTAAATAGTTTTCCACTTTTTTTGAAAGAATACCTTTCTTGCATGTTTACATTCGGCCGATTTGTATTCTCATTAATGGTAACGTGCTTCTTGGTAGTTGGTTGTACACTTTCAAAGTCCCTGCCTCCGTACATATGCCAAACGAGCGTCATCTCGCAAAGTGTATACCTTAAAACTGGTGGTGGGTAATGTCTAGGTGCTTTGAGCAAGTCTGCTTTACCCAGTGGAACGAAAAAATGATTATCCACTATTCTCAACGATTCCTGACACAGCCAACGAACTTCCGGTACTCCGTGTCTAGGCATAATTCCTGTGCCTGCTTCCTCTCCCAATATACAAAAGTCTTCGTCCTGATCCTCAGTTTCTGTGCTATAGCTGGATTTGCTACATTGTTCAGGGCTTTTATACATTTCAGGTACTATTTGAGAAACTGGACAAGACTCGTCAGGAAAGAAAAACACTTCGACCTGATTATCGGTCGATTTTACCCTTTCATCTATGCTCGATGTTGATCCTTTAACAAGAGAATTTTAGTAGTTATTAAACGTTAATTACCTAACCTTTGCCCTACGATTTCTCTTGTGACTAGGTATGCAATAGCTCAAAATTAATAAATATTGGCAGGATAGAAGAAATTTTGACCGTCTCGTGATCCACAGATATTTTCAATTTAACAGTTTTTGGAAGCTTCAAAATTTCACATTTCATTTACCGTGTCACTGGCTATTGCAGGGCAAGAGGTCAGAAGCCAGGATGTTCCAATAATCTCACCGTTTATAGTCTCCTCCATAGCTTCTTCCATCAGGCTATTGACCCTTTCCATTTGACTTTTACTCAACATATTTATACTCTCTTCACCGAGGAGGCTCTCCTCGTCCCCGGAACTCGGCACCGCGATACTCTCGGTACTTCCAGTGTTTGGTAACAAATCTCCGTCATTGGCAAAATAGGTAAGCAACTGCGTAAGGGCACGACCGGAATCCGAGCACGTTCGTACGTGTAGCACGTTGTTACTCGCTCTCAAATCCACCCTCGGTGCACCGCCGCACATTTTTTCATTCAGTCTTAAGGATAATTCAAAAAGTCCCACGTCCATTACACATACATAATCGCGTTTTAGATCTACGTGTTTCCCCAACTTATCGGATACAAAAAGGGCAATGTCTTCTGCTATAAAACGTAACGTCGAAGTGTTCGTTTGGGCAGCTATATTGCTGGATACGCTAAAGTTACCGAGAGTTACCATCGATCTCAATGGAAGATACAGTGGCCTAAAACGATACAAATTTTTAGTTTCTCTACGTATCTCAAATAAGTCGCATATAAACCCATAGAAATAAAGACCTATAGTCCACTGCACAATCCCAAAGATGCAGGTGCAATTCCGTTAAAATTCCTGGTGGTGAGTATCCAGCAACTGGATGATCAGCTACGTCCAAGCAGTCCGTTAATTGAGTGAACCATGAGGCAGAAGAAGAACACATTCTGTGTCTTAACGTAGCATTTGTTATTCCTACAGCGACTCTAAAAGTCTACATGAAATAAATCAGATTCATTCTATATCATATATATTTGTTCCAGTCGTGTCTATTCCAGTCTAAAGAATCAATTGTCAACTAACTTTTATACGATGTGTCTGATGAGCAGCTTGTATTCGAATGGCAACCATTAACATATCCTTGTCGGTGTAATTTATTCCCGTTGTATTTGCATCCGGCTCGCTTCTGTATATTGCACTTTGGCAGTGCCTTGGAGTAACGCTTTTGATAGGTCTCAGTGGCGGTACCTGAGAAGGTGTTGTCATCAAGCCACAATGATCCAAAGATACGTTTTTTATCATGGCACACACGTATCCCAAATCCGAATTTCCCTTATATGACGTTACTGAAAATATCATTGCATCCTCCAGGCGTATTATCAATTCTCCCTGCTGTCCCGGAATGACGTTACGCATCGAATCGCGAACAGGCGTAAATACAGTAAGGAGACCTTGATCGATATTTAGAACGAACGCCAAATTACTCTGACCATTTCTCGACACTTTGTTTTGACGTTGTCTGTAACTCTTCTCGGCGGTCGAGTAAAATGTACCTTCTTCTTCCGAATCGGACTCGAAGTCGGAGTCGTGCTGAATTCCGCTTTTGCACATGCTAAATCTGAAGTATGTACGTGTAGTTTAAAAATAATTGCGAGCTTACATGAAATATTTGATAGAAAAAAAAACACAAAAATTTACCTAGGATAAACAGAGTCTTGCAGCAACGTCGACGCTAAGTCGATACCTACGTGACTCTCTGTGTGCGTACTGTATTTCGGCTTTGGCGCCGAAGGTATCCATAAAAGGAGATCACTATTGAATCTATTATACAACAGTTCGTATATATGCTTAGATGGTATTTGCACGGAAACACAGGGAAAGTTAATTTCCAGTTGGATTCTAGAACTGCGAACTCCATTGTCCATAAATTCCAGCATCTCTTCTCGACTTCCCGGTATGATTAGTTCCTCACCTTCTCTGTTGAGTCATGTAAACTTGAAAGTAGTTATGAAACAGAATTCCCTCCTATCGGTTATCGCAAAACTGTGAATGTTTGTGCAAATTTCAAGCTCGACGAGGGCAATTAATAAGAAAGAACTCAACTACATATTTCTTCCCCTCGCTAAATGTTGCAATGAATGCCATATCTTGAATATTTTAGATATTTGTAATATTACACACTTTCCGTGTATTTTATTAGTGTTAAATCCGCCACAAAAATTCGCAGTCTAGTTATCGCAAAAATAATATACAAACCTTTGTTCTGAATCATCTTTGTCATCCTGTCCATGAGGTCTGGAATGAGGTGTATCGGATTCGTGAATAACGCGCTTGGAGCTGAAAGGCGATGGCTGATGTTTCGGTGCATTTTCCAAAGTTTCGTCCAAACTAGAATCCGGTTCACCTTCGGAGCTATCCTCCAACTGACCGGCTGATCGCTGCGGATAAATCGTTATAACTATTCTTGCCCAACCGAAGCCTTCGTTGACTTGCTGCAACGATCCGTTATTCTTCTCGTCAGCCGTAGCTTTTCCTATCTTTATTGGCGTGTCCGTGTCAGCTTCGGCATACAAGCAATTCAATTTACGAAACAGAATTTCATGCTTCGTCAAATGATGTGGTAGGCTCTTCATGGTAGAATGAATTTGTGCATCTGTTAGCTTTAAAATCATATAATCCGACCTCACGGATCTCTTCCACCATGGTGCTCGATTCATGTCGTGAAGAGGTCTTAGATCCGGTATTGGGAACCTGTTCGTAATATGTGACCATCAGAATTACATGTAAGTATATTTTTATCGGTACATTTTGTATTCTCAACTGTTGTATTACCTTAATTTTATTGTACACTGTGACGAAGATATGTTTATGACGACTCCAAAATCAGGTAGTGTTGGACTTTCCACGGCTTGATAAAAAAGTGTTTGTTGATTCTAGAAAATTGTATAACGAATATGCAATAGTATCGATACTTGCTTTTTAGGATAAACTTAAATTAAAAAATTAATTTGAAAATTCAGAGCTCACCATATCCCTGGCCTTGGACGACGGATTACAAACACATATAGGCTGTGGATTAAGTAGAGCACATATCCTATCCACGATAGTTATATCTAGTTCACTTTTACACGGTTCCAGTTCAATGCTAGTGTTAATTAAAGGTTTTTAAAAAATTAAAATGACAAGATTGTTAATATGTTCGATTGGCGAAAAAGTTTCTTCGTATTTTACCTCAAAAGTGAAATAATTTCTTTATCCAGAAACCGCAGAATTCGGTATAATGGTGCTAGCCTTAATCGATAAATTTGATCACTTGCGATAGAATAGGAAGAAACTTTTCTCGCAATACAATACATGTATCGTTACGTGTAAGCTCACTCAATTTCTGTGCGCGGATGTATACATTTTGTTAACTGAGCATGCCCAACTGCACGAGAATCCTCTGTGTACTTAAATTTCATCTTAAAATCTGTTTTATTGGAAAAACCAACGTTCGTTGTATTCTCTTTAATAAATCCCAGTAACTCGATAAATTCCGTCGGTGGAGTTCCCTTCCCGCTTGAACTATTCGAATCGATTAAACATTCAACAACTTCGAGACTAGCTAATATTAAAGTCCCAGATATCGTGGAAGATAAAGAACTGTTCTTTTCTCTTCCTTCCATCACTAATGGCGCAGCGAGAAATCTGCAATGAATAATTACAAATGTATCAAAAGATTATAGCGAACTTGTATCCATATGTACCTTATGTGACTGAGATTGCACGCGTCTAACAATGCTTTCGATGCTTTATCGAAATCTTTATTTCCATATCCTCCAACTGCGAACATTCCTAGCTGTCTAAAGAATTCCTCCGCTGAATTTTTCATTTGCAATATGCTACTACAAGTCAGGCCACTGCCTTCGACACAGGTCGTCAGTATGTCCTCGTGTAACAAAACTACAGCTATGGAAGATACTCTGAGATGAAAATGAGAAGTTTCCGTGGACGGGCTATTATCCACGCTGTGTCTATGTTTACTCTGCTTTGATATATTCGACGCTGAACTTTTAAAATTAACGCTACTTGTTGATATGCTTTCATCCATGCTAATATTATTGCTCGTAAGAGAATCACTCATCGACGTAGATCCCGCTAATCGCATCGGTAAAAATTCATCTTCGTTGTCAGATTCATCCAAGGATGCAGTTGACCAACCCTGTGTGTGCCTTAGATCCTATTGCATTAAAAGAAATCTTTTACTTTCGATCGATAATAACTTCAATTTTAATGCATTACGTTTAATACCATGGTTTTTAATCCTTGGGATGGATGTATCTGATGAATGAGTTCTCGTTCTACGCGTTTAAAATCACTACCAGCCATGGGCTTCTCGGCGCAAGCTCTTGGTGCAACGTTGCTCACATCTTCTAAATCCGGGGACGCAAGTCCATGTCCTAATTCCAACAAGACGTGCACTTGTCTGGGACTCAGAAACGACGTAAACGATCCCAAAGTTACTTCTAATTCTACCTGAAGTATTTAGTTCTCCTTTACTTCGTACCAAAATTATAATCTGGTAATTTTATCACCTTTCGCAGGCGCATAGAATACGTGAAATTTAATTCCTTTAACACTTATGTAACTTTTACCTTTGGACCTGAAACACCTTCTCCTTGTTTTACTTTTAATCTGATTTCCTGTCTGCCTGCCAATTTAGCAAACATTATGGGATTCGAATCGCTTAAATTATTAATAAGATTCCCGTCCGGAGGAGTTTGCATGTTTTGAGTGGGAGATATTTGTGCGGAAGAAAACTGCCCATCCGAGTTCTAAAACGAGATCAAAGGAATTTGTAGATTTTTTTAAATGCGCCTTATCCATCTTGCTCTTCCGGAAAAAAATTTTACTTTAGAATCGGGCGTAGAACCCCTGCTGGTGGTGATGATACTTCTAGAAAACGTCCTCGCGTGCGACGGAAATTCGTCTACGTGAAAACTAACACCCTCCAGGTAGAATCTTTTTGTGGTGAATGCGGAAACGACGTAGCCTTTCGTCGGCTGATTAGGATCTAGAGACGTTGTAGTAGGATCTAACCCTGCCTCGTCCGAATATTCGAGATTTTTTATGCACATTTCCATTGCAACTCCCGTAGAAGAATCCAGGGGTACATGTTCCAAACGTATTACAGTGTCTATAAATCTCACTTTCACCCTGCATAAAACTGAAAAGGATATAATTTAATAAAATATAACAGAAGTTCTTGCTTATAAATCATGAAATATTCATTTTTATATGTTTCAAATTTCTATGTAATATTTCTATTGTTGTAAACATACTGGAATCTATGGTCTGTGCAAATAATTCTATTCCTTCTATTGGATCTACATTCCCAGAATTATCCGCATCCTCTTGTAGGCATTCCTGAGCAAGCTGCATGCTAGATGTCATAGAACTCCACATAGATTCGAACATCGAAGTTCCTGTTTCTGCTCTTTGTCTAGGTTGTACCGTTAACCTGAGGCTGGTCACTTCTACGTAGCTAGCTTTGCTAAGTAGAGCCGACCATGGTATGCTAACGGACATCTCTGCCACAAAACCATCGACGAATTCCAATGGAAGATGTTGCTGCTCTCCCATTTCGTTGAGAGCCTGTCATTAAAAAATGTGTATGTACATTTCTTTTATCCTTACATCAAGCTAGTATACTTCAAAAGTTACAAAATCAAAGGGATTTTCGATAGTGTATTCTATGTAGTTTACATATTCCCAAGAGCTATCGCAATATCCTCATTGTCTCCACCCGTTTCGAAGGAAGTTTGAGACAAAGGAAATCTTAGTACCTGTACATCTAGGATGACATTGGTTACACGACCAGTTCCATTATAAAGATCCACAGTTAACTGATCCAGTGTTAATTTTTCCTCTAAAAATTGGCCGAGATATCGTTGTAAAAGATATCTGCAGGCCCTTTTCTTGATCCCTTGAGACCAGGGAAAGCATCCCAGCCAGGACATTTTACTCCCACGTTTGACAATCTAATTTGAAAAAAACATCGAATTTCCGGAGTTATCTCTCGTCGTATATTCTACGTTAGGCCTGTGAATTTCATTTTTCCGACCGTGTGTCCAATTTAGCACGACGATTCTTAACATAATACGACGGTTCGGATGTAACGGGGTTCTAGCTGCGTAATGTTTTCCTTTGGATGCACCTCACACGCATACATACACGCTCGACTATCGGACAAACACTGCGGAATGAACACTGGTTTCTCATTGACTGAAATCAGCTGACTTCGGAGAGAGACGCTGATACTTAACAATTTTTATAGCGCTCTTTCTCTTCTACTACATTGTAATGTGCCTCGCTTATTCTTTTCTATCTCGGCATGATATAGCAATCGTGTTGCAACGGACTATCACTTTTTCCTCAAAGAGACGTTCATTCGTTTCTTAAAATAATGCAAGAAGTCACGTTCTAACGAATTTCAATTTCATTTTACAACGTCAATTCTGTACTATTCGCAGCATCGACCGTGATATTTTTCTCCCGTTGAAACAAATGAAATTTGTAATAATTTAAAATGTAAGTTTGTCGTAAAGCAAATCGAGCCGAGCACTTTGGTATAATAATTTTCAACATTGTTCGTTCCTCGTCATATACAATATTATTATTATTAGATTATTATTTATATACAAAACACTGTGGAAAATGTAGATGCAGCTGAAAATTATAAATCGTAATCATAATGCTCTCGGAAGAAACGAAAACCCTATATGACTCATATCACTAAATGTATTGTGATACGAAGTTGTATATTCTTTTTATTAGCATGCTTTTACATTAATAAACAATCGTGCACACGTGGAAAGAATACATAAGCATTCTTTATTACGTGCGCAATAAAGTTTCAAAGCATAGATAAATCTTTCTCTGACAGAGTGTAATTCCTACGCGCTCAAATTCATTTTTTTTTATGCGCCTAAACATTTAAGAAAATGGAAATCTCTCATTTCAGTTCGATAGATTTTGCTGTAATCTCGTCGTAATAATTTAGACAAAGTACTTCTTGAAATACTGATCAAATTAGAAACTGATATTTCGAAAAGTTTGCAGCACTGACGTATTCAAGTTCGTGGTATGTTTTTTCGCAGTATTCATGTCGGTATATAAGTTTTCCGAGTTGAGATGCACTGTGTGCGATCTGTCAGAAGACGATCGATGTTTATTTTGTTAGATTCACTTGCTGATTAAGAGAATTTATTGTGGCTTATCGTGTTTCCTAGAACAAGTTTCGTTTCTGCAATTACAGTCGTGGAGCAGAAACTCCCTTATCGTTATTCCGATAATGGCTTTAAACAATATCTTGCTTCTTAGTCAGATTGCTGGTTATGTCGTAGCACTCATTTTATCTCTTTGTATCATCGTACCTATGAGCTTACATCAAGATGAGTTTAGGTAGAGATGTCATTAAATATAATCACACGATAGACAATGACGATGCATAATGCGCGCATTACATGTAGTCATTTTTTGTTTACAGAGGACATTGCTTATTGTTCTCGACTGGAACTTGGCAGGAATCCGATGGCCAATTTGTAGTAAATTGGGCCTCACAGGCTTACTGTAATTACACAATACTCGTAGGTTTAGCCCTACTTTTAACATCCGCCATACAAATTTATAGACTTTCTATACTTATGTATCGTCGGGAGGATAGTTCCTTCTTATCTGCATTCATAGACGTCGTAGGTTCGATATTTCTTACGACGATTACATTAATTGCAGCTATTATTGTGACATTAGGATTTATGACATGGTGTCAGTGTATGACAAAGAGATTCCCATCCTGCGAATTAGCAGCTGGTAATGATATCGATAAAGCAGATAACATTGATACTTCTGGTTTTCATATCGAATTAGGTGCAGCACAATTTGGAACATGGACTAGTTTGTCCATTTGGGTCGGTTTGTCTGTATTTGCTGTCTTAAAATTATTACGATATCATCAGTTAGAGAATATGAAAGTCTCCATGTACAGAGAAAGACAAAGATTAATAGAGGCTACTACAAGCAGCCATGGACAAGAACAAAATTGAAATTAAAATCGATCTATGTAATGCTTCAGAGCCTCAAATAATAGTAGTATTACTCTTATTATACTACTATTCTATTCCTCAAGATCGTTATAATTTGATGTTAAATATTCCATATTTTTTAAACGCACAGTCAATGATGTATATAATGGATACAATATCCCATTCATTTTACATTGATCGTGTTTTACAACATTCGAATATCTGAGAGAAACGATAGATTGATTTGGTACCATTGAAATGTTATGTATATAAAACTTAATCCAATTTTCTGTGCATAGCATGATTTGTTTGAGCCAATTTTTAAAGTTCATACACATTGAGACTGTACATTTACAATTATATGACTCATAGGAAGTATTAACATGTATTTTATAGCAGTGGCTTTAATATGCCATGTCTATATCAATTTAACATTTATTACGATAAAATAATAATGTTAATTGTATAATATTTACGTAACATATTCCAAACTTGAAGGGATATGTATGCATAATAGTACATTATTATGATATGGAAATGCAATGAACAAATAAAATAGATATGTGTTACAATTAGTTTAATTATACTCAACAAAGTTAAAGATCAAATGTATAATAATTTACGTTTTATCAACGTGAATGTTACAAGTACGAATAATGTTTTCCTGTATAAAACATAAGAAATTCGCACGATTGATGAACTACTTAAGCGAGTGACATAATAGCTTCTGTAAATATGTATTATAAATTTTTTCATGATACATTATAATTACTGTAATAGATATTTATTAATTATAGTAAAAATACCAAAAATCAAGTGACTTGTTCCTGCTAAACAATTATTCATTATTTAAAACACAGTGTACAAGATTCACACAATGATAATTGAAAAATTCAAACGGGTGTTTTACAAATGCCAAGTGTAGTCCTACGGCTACCAGCCGGGCACTGTCTCCTAGGTGCTTGAATTATTATAAATGGTGCAATATCCGCTGGTACGCATTCCAATTGAAAAGTTATTTCATTTACACCCAATACTCCATCAGGAGCGCATGGACCACCAATTGTTCTCAGAGGATAGCACGTATTATTGTATTGGACTAAACCGTCTTCCAGGCAGGGATTTTTTCTGCATTGAGGGACAGACTCATTTGGAGGAAGAACTACGTAATTTTGTGGTGGGCAAGGTCCTTGTTTGTAAGCTTCATGGCAGGTATCGTTTAAAGGAAAATATAAAAATCTGGGTCTACAGTCGCACACCCAAACACTGCTATTCCCATCTCCAGGGTAGAGAAGCATATTTTTCGGACAGTGGTCTGGTACAGACACTGGAATACGTTCCGTTATCTAGAACATAAAATTAATGACCTCTTCTGATTATAACTAACACTTTTTCATTTTAATCCAAAAGGAAGAACATTAGCCGAAAAAAACCTTACCGTAGCATTGTTGCCGCTAACGTGAGATATCTCTTCATCGTCTGGAAATACAATGTCTTGACACAAAGTTACACAGTATAATATTAATAACACGATCCCAAAATATATCCACTTCATCTTGTATCTGAAACTAGATAACAATGTGTTTTAAACTATTTTCCGTTAATTCGATTATACACGACTTTGGTAAAACCTTTGAAGCAAAGTGCTGAATAAATTGAGAGCTCAGTAAACTCTCTCTCTCTCTCTTCACTACAGTATACTATTTTATTTTGCGGCGACCTGTTGTGACCCTGTAGCTTCAAGGACAACCACAGCTGAATAGAATAAAAGCATTAAAATCACTCGCTAGTCATTATCACACGCTGGTAACATAATGATATTCTCATACACGTGTGTATAAAGTATAATCGTGTCGATATTAACTGTACATCTTTAGAAAAAAAAACAGGATAGGTCAATTACAAATTTCATGTGAATACCACAGGAAATTTATTGTAATTTTAAGCGGAATATTTTTTCCTTTTATATTCATATATATAACTCGCCATGTACACATATACATATGATCAATTACATTGCTCATGCATAATATGATTCACGCAAAATCCGAAATTCGGAGGAACGTACAACTATAGATATTTATTGAAAAATATGTAACTCTGATTTGAACGATATAAATGCTTTATTTTACATTCTATCTATTACTTGCTACGAGAGAATATCTTTTCCTTTGTTGCAAGTAAAAATTTAATCAACAGTTCTCGCTTCCATTGCCGGTGTACGATATTTTAATTCAGATTCGTATATTTTATCGAGAACGCTATCCATTGATGGAATAAAGCTAGAGTTTTCGAATTCAGGCCAATTGCGAAGTTTCTGAAAAAGTTGAAGTATTTCTTCGGCCGTTAGATCGTTAAATTGTGTGAATATGCTATAATTCTCTTGTATCAATCTCACGCCACATCCTGGTACCACTTTCCTAAAAGAAAAGATACATTGTATTATTTTAGAACATAAGAACTATAGAGATCGCTGAAAGTTACATTTTATTAATACACTTACTCTAATTGAGGTATTATTCTGTTATTATTTGAAGTCAGATTATGTCTGAGGAAGTGCCAGAAGAACATTAAATCACTTTGTTTTATATACCGCGAAAAGATATCTCGTTTAGGTTCGATTTTAACAATGTACAGAATAGCGCTATCACTTTCTTGGTACATATTGTTTTTATGTTCTTTTCTTGAAGGAGTATACCATGGTATATATGCCTCTCTATTTATCATTCCCAGCAATTGAGTATCACAAAATAATTCATACAAAATGTTTGTTGGAGCACTTTTGGATCGCCTAGACTTTATTCCCTACAAGAATTGCACCATTTAAATTAGTTGATATACTACCAGTTGCCATGAAAAATAAATAAATTTATTTTGCATTTAGAGAAACATAGAATATAAAGAATTAACGTATGAAACTTGTGTACCTTCCATTGTATGGGACTGATAGCTACATAAAATACTGGACGTCCACGGCTCATGTAGCAGTCTTGAAATATAATGTTCATTATTATTTGCTTCATAAACAGTTCATTTGTTATTGCTCCTACAAACTGTACACAAGTTTCATCCTCCCATTGTTTAGGTTCTATGACCTGTAATACTTCTTCTACCTTGCTACTATTGGTTACATTATCTAAATATCTAAAAGAATTCAACTTTGCAATGTTATATGGCACTAATCGCAACCGATTTGGATATTCACTCATTAAATTAGATAACACACTTTTAAAATATGGTTGTTCTTCATATAAATTTACAAATGGTACACCTGCATTCAACAATTCTCTCGTTATTGTGCCATAACCAGGATTCATTTCCGCTACATGGCACATATTCTTTGAAAGGTCATTCATAATTACAGAAACAAATATTTTAGCTGTCTCAGGATCTACCATGTACATTGCGTTCTGTCCTTTGTTGTGGACTTTTAACAATTTGTTTGGTAGCCTGTTTGATGTTCCTGGTTGAAATTTCTCTATATATTGTACTATCTTTGCTAGGTTAAATCTTTCATTGTTTGCTGAACAAGATTTCTTGCGGCATAACTTGAAATTTATGATAGTTTTAGGCCAGAGTGTATTATTATATGAACCATGTTTTTCTAATGTGGCTCTGGCCAAAAATACTGACAGACTTCTGGATGTCATCTGCAATAAGATTGTGTTCTTAATAATATGAATTTATTAGTAATAAAAGCAGTTTATTAAGGTTATACTATTCGCTATATATACTTACTTTACATAATTTTCTTTTACTGAAACGAAATAAGGAATCATTAAGAAATTACCATAAAAGAAATAAGTTTCACGTTTAGATAAGAATATTTAATTTCTTTTAACATGTTAATTTCTTATTTACTTCGTTACATTGTAATAGTTCGTCAATAGTACTGATGTGCGTTTGAAATAATTCAAAGAGGCTGTACATGACCCGTGCAAATGCCTACGACGTATTGCTTTGGAATATTTTTTTTTGTATAATACAATATGAAGAATTATTCGAAATGTTTCATCGATTTGACATTTTAAAATAGCCACGTGTTGGCGTATGAATTGCTTTGTTTCATATTAATTGGCGCTTTTGGAATATCTAATGACTTGAATATAAGTTACGTTAAGGTAACAGTTCCATTATTTATTTTTAACAATTTCCTATACTTATATTTTCAAAAATTGCCCTTTTTTCCATAAATGTACAGATGTTTTTAAACACATATCGAAAGAATATTTTCAATATGCACGCAATAATAAAATTCTTTTTTAAAAAACTTATTTTATATAAGTTACAAGTAATGAAAAATTTGTTATCGAAATAATTTGTCCAATGTTATTCGAACGTGAAAGTTAGAAAATTTATAAAACTTTTACCGATAGAGGTATCATTTTTAAATTTAATTATGAATTCTATTACATAAATAATACCAGTATAACAGATACATGAGAGGTATCTAAAGTATTTCTATTTCATTGAGTATGGAAAGATCTATATTTCTTGTACAAGACCTTTAGTTAAAAAGACCTCTTGCAGCATAGAGTACTTTTTTTCCTTGTTGCCCAATAAAGCCTTGAGTAACAATAGAACTTTCTAAGTTTTCTTGTGACAATTATTTACATAACATATTTAAAGGAACTCGAGGCACGAGCGTGAATACCTTCCAGTGTTAATTTCAAAGTCTATGAAATGGCTCAAAGTGCTTCTTTATTATCAAGAATAATGGCATCGTCCATAACTGCTACCATGCGAGCAGGTAAAATCATACAAGATGTTATGTCTCATGGAGGATTAAATATAGTAGAAAAAGGCAAGAATGACTTGCAAACTGAAGCCGATCGTTGTGCTCAAAGGTGTATTATTGCCTCATTGAGCCGTCTGTTCCCAAATGTCACTATTATTGGGGAGGAAGAGCCTTCTAATTGTGATGTACCATCGGATTGGGTCGTGACGGATGCAAATGAGGAAGTATTAAATGTAAAACTGCCACCTCATCTTGAAGATATAGATCCCAAAGATGTCTGCATATGGGTTGATCCCTTAGATGGTGCATACATATTTTATTTTATAAGATTAATTTCTTACTTGGAGAACAATATGATTCTACTTGAATAAAACACATGATAGCAATATTATATTGAAGGAATTATTATAGGCACATCTGAATATACTCAAGGCTTGGTAGAACATGTTACAGTATTGGTAGGAGTGGCAATTGGTCAAAAAGCAATTGGCGGTGTGATTCATCAACCGTATTACAAGGATGAAGAAAGTGGCCCATTAGGACGTACTTTGTGGGGTATTGATGGTGCAGGATATGGAGGATTCACATTAATTGCACCTCCAGATGGGAAAAGAATTGTTACAACTACACGGTGCTGATTATCTTAAGTTTTGTATAAAATAATTTATTTTTCATATCATTTGTATTTTGATAAAGTAATATATAAATAATTCGACATAAAACATAATAAATGCATTGTACATTTTCAGCTCACATTCCGACAGTAATGTACAGGCTGCTATAAATGCAGTGCGTCCTGACGAAATCCTCCGCGTCGGTGGTGCAGGATATAAAGTAACAATATCATTTTAAAACCTTTGTAGAATATAGCAGACCAGAAAATTACGTAATCTTCTTTAATTTAATGTTCTCCATTATTATTACCTTATAGATAATACTTTTACTCGAAGGAAAAGCACATGCTTACGTATTTGCGAGCAAAGGTTGCAAACGATGGGATACATGCGCACCCGAAGCTATTCTTCATGCAGTCGGTGGTACTTTAACAGATATTCGTGGAGAACGATATTCTTATCACGCGCAAACGACATATCCAAATGTAAGAGGCGTTCTGGCCACTGCTCCCGGTCAGCCGCATCAGTGGTACTTGAATTCCATACCGGATGAAGTAAAACAAAAATTGCAATAGCAATAAATATATAATTCAAATGTTTATTGAATAAGTTACACAGGTGTATTTATATATATATATATTATCAATATAATAAGGTGACTAGAGCATGAGAATATTCACGAAATAATTGGTCTTCGTATAAATAATTGAATAATTCGGGAGTAATATCTTTGTAGGTGCAATTCTTAAAATAAATCGAAATACAAAGAACCGACGTATTTGATCGCACACTGTTTTTCATATCTTAGTTGGTATTTATAACTTCGATTTCAGAATATCACGTAATTCCCGGCGTAGAATCTTTCCCGATGCAGTTTTCGGAATATTTTCCATGAAGCGGACACCACCACGGAGTCGTTTATGGCTCGAAACACGTTCTGTAACATAACATTAATATGTATGTACCATCTTTACTTTCACTTACGAGACATTTTCCTCTCATAAAAATAGATACCATTCACATAATTTATAATTTCTTCTGCAGTCAAATTAAATCCTTCTTGCTTGACGATAAAAGCAGTAGGCAATTCTCCTGCTTCTTCATTTGGCAATCCAATGACTGCTGCATCCTTTATTCCAGGGCATGCTAATAGCAATGCCTCTAATTCTGCTGGTGGAACTTGGAATCCTTTGTACTTAATAAGTTCTTTCAATCGATCCACTATGTAGAAATAACCATCCTTGTCATAATATCCTACATCTCCGGTATGTAACCATCCATCTTTATCAATAGTTAAGGCTGTAGACTTCTCGTCATTGCAATAGCCTTTCATTATCAAATTGCCTTTAAAACATAACTCTCCTTCACAATATGGTCCCAAGGCTGTATTTGAATTCCCATCGATTGGAATTACTTTCGCTGAAAGCATAATATCCTGCGGTAATAAATACAATTTGAATTTTTAAGGAGACTTCATTCAATAACTTACCTGAAATACCAGGAGCCAACGTTCCTACACTGCCATACTTCGTATTATCATTTGGTGTGTTGAGTACACCTAGAGTAGTTTCCGTTAACCCGTATCCTTGTTTTATATTGTTTAATTTTAATTTTTTTTTAACTGCTTTTGCGATTTGTTCAGACAAAGGTGCTGCTCCACACCTGTAATAACAAATAAGAAATATTCATTGCTTTCTGTATAACGCTGCTGCAACTAATAATTACGAATTAACGTTTCACTTACCAAACTTCTTTCACGCTAGATAAATCATATTTATCTACTAAGGGATGTTTCGCTAAAAATAGCATGAGTGGTGGTACCAAAGTCAAATGCTCGATTCTATACTTTTCTATTGTCCTTAGAAATACTTTTTCATCGAAACGCGATAAAATTATGCTTTTATTACCAAATGCAAATCTGGCAATTTGAACGATAAAAGCATACGCGTGAAAAAGGGGCAATAAAGCTAAGTTAGGTAGATCATTTTTTACTAATAGCGGTGACGAAATCGCCAAATTTTGTAGTACTGTTAAGATATTCTTATCTGTTACCATAACACCTTTCGGCAATCCCGTAGTGCCGCTAGAACATGAAATTACTGCAACATGATCGTTAATATCGACGGGGCAAGCATGGAAGTTATCGTCGATGATTATATCCGATGTTAATGACTTTATGCTCGGTAATTTATTATCATTAGATGCGGTTAATGTCACTAATTTCGGTAACCAAGGCAATTCATTAGCTACTTTGCTCATAACGTTTAATGCAATCGACGATACAAAGATGTATTTTGGTTTAGATAAATTTAGCAAATGCTTGAGCTCTCTTTCGGAGTAAAGTGGATTCAATGGGCATACGGTAGCACCTAAATAAAATGTAGCGCATACTGGTAGGCAAAATTCAAGATTGTTTTCACTACATATAGCTATACGGTCATCTTTCTTTACTCCAACTTTGTCAAGGGCAATTGCCAACTTTCTGCTGATATCAAGAATATCCTGAAACGTTTGTTCTTCTCCTGTATGAGCATTTATCTAAACAAAAACCATTACATAAATGTTTGAAAGCAAGAGACTTTATAACAACTTGTTGAGCTACATTAATGATAATAATTAAGTTACTTACTTGAGCTACTTTCGATTTATGCACCCCTAATTGATTTAAGATTAACTGTCCCAATGAAGAATATTTAACATCCAGTGGAGTACTTGGAGGACCGTGCAAGATGTTGCTTTCCATTTGCATCTTGTACGTGGTTTATTTTAATTAAAAAATGACTGAAATGAAAAGAATTTTATATTTACCTCGGTCACATCTTATACATGCAGTATTGCATAGGCATCCAAAAAGATGAATTGATCAATTAAAAATAATAGTTTACAGTAGCAATAATACTTTGCCTTGTACGTTTTATTTATATGTACATATATTTGTGAAACAATACGATAAAAATACGTACATATCATTGGGAAACGTAATTCTTATGATTAATAAAATGTGAAGCGTTACCTATTCTCTCAGAAATACGGCGCACTATTGAATACGTTCTCTGGCAAGATAAAGGCAGCTTGCATGACAAACGTAAAAATGAGAGATAATAATATGTCAAAATATTTATCTTCCTCTATACGGCAGTTATTTTTTTATCGTACGATAAAATACGGCAAATCATAAAACCGGCATAGATGAGAAGATAATTTGCGGAATTAGCACAGGTGGGGGAAAGGGATCAGGCGACAATGAATGATAACAAATTGAGTATCATTTATTTGCGAAAGCATACATGCAAATTTTTTGTTCTACATGACGATATGGAATAATCATTTAATATAAAAAAAAAATGTATAGTATTGCGTAAATTGGTCGTTTCCATTTGTTTATAATTACGCAAATGTCATATAGAATGAGCTTCTTCGAGAAATCGTGTAGGCGGCAGCACACGACATCATCAATATTTGTGTTTTCCTGTGTATGATGTTCGTTTTTCGTATAGGTTAAGTATGGTTATACAGTAAAAATACATCGTGTTCGTTAAATTGTAAAAGGATATACGGAAACGCTGGAGAGAAATTATACCGATATACGACTATTTTATTTGAAAGATGGGTGTACCCGCATTTTTTCGATGGCTGAGTCGAAAGTATCCTTCTGTAATCGTAGAATGCATCGAGCAGAAGGTAGGTTAGATTGTTTGTAACAAATATATCCTCTTTAATATATAATGAAAGAAATGCGAGATTAGGAAAAAGAATCCGCAACCGTTTTAAAGGCCGTACATTTATTTAGATTATAAACGATGGTTAAAATAAAAGAACACGTTTGATTACCTTTTCCCTCCAATGCGAAGTTTGTGTCCCGATTTGTAAACGCGTTTTATTAATGTTTCGAATAGTTTTAACGTATCATTGTATTACAGTATGTCTTATTATTTTATTATATTACAGAGTATCAATTGATTATTATATTTGTGTGTTATAACTTTGCAGCCTATTACTACAGACGGAGTGAGAGTTCCTGTGAATTCTGCAGATCCAAATCCAAATGGAATAGAATTTGATAATTTGTATCTCGATATGAACGGTATAATACATCCTTGCACTCATCCAGAGGATAAGTAAGCAACTGGTTCGGTGACCAATGATTAGTAGTGTTCATAGATGATGATTTTATATGTAATACTTATTTCTATTACAGACCAGCACCAAAAAATGAAGATGAAATGATGGAAGCTATTTTTGAATGCATAGATCGTTTATTTCGTATTGTAAGACCAAGGAAATTACTTTATATGGCGATCGATGGCGTTGTAAGCATCCTTCTTAAACGATCTAAAACATTTCGCTGGCTTGCTTTTATGTATTATAACGATTAAATTCTTTTAGGCTCCACGAGCTAAGATGAATCAACAAAGATCCAGACGTTTTAGGGCGTCGAAGGAAACTGGTGAAAAAATTAACGAAATAAAAAGAATACGTTCTGAATTGAGTCTCAAGGGAGCTTCTTTGCCGCCGGAAAAGCCGAAGGAAGATCATTTCGATAGTAACTGCATTACGCCGGTTCGTATAGAAAATTTGCCGTTGTCAATAAATTTTCGTATTTAACAGGATTTCTAAGCGATATCCTCCTATTTAAACTGTTACGAAAATTGCCGTTTTAGGGTACACCATTTATGGCTAGATTATCAAAATGTTTGCATTATTATATACACGATCGTTTAAATAATGACCCGGGATGGAGAAATATAAAAGTAATTCTCAGCGATGCCAATGTTCCCGGTGAAGGAGAACATAAGATAATGGATTTTATACGTAGACAAAGAGGTATACTGGAAAACAATTATCATAACTATTCGTTATAGATTCTAATCGTTTGTTTATTTTTCGATAACAGCACAACCCGACCATGATCCTAACACGCAGCACGTTCTGTGCGGCGCGGACGCAGATCTGATTATGTTGGGTCTTGCAACGCACGAACCTAATTTTACTATTATTCGAGAAGAGTTCAAGCCAAATAAGCCCAAACCGTGTGATATCTGCGGTCAATTGGGACACGATATGCAAGAGTGTACGGGTGCAGAGCCTAATCAAAAAGATGATGAAAATGTTCTTGGATCCGAATGCCAGTTTATATTTGTCCGGTTAAATGTTCTCAGAGAATATCTAGAAAGAGAGTTGCAAATGCCTAATCTACCATTTAAGTACGATTTCGAGCGAGCTGTCGACGACTGGGTGTTTATGTGTTTCTTCGTAGGAAACGATTTTCTACCGCATCTCCCATCATTGGAAATTAGAGAAGGAGCTATCGATAGACTCGTTAATTTGTACAAAAAAGCTGTATATAAAACAGGAGTGCGTAACGTTATGTAAATTATATTGATGTACTCTGCAAAGATTCGTTTACTCTAAGTTTTCCATTAATTCTTGCAGGGTTTCATAACGGACAGTGGAGATGTTAACTTGGATAGAGTTCAAATGATAATGTCAGAGCTCGGTGATATGGAAGACGAGATTTTTAAAAAACGACAGCAGAACGAATTGGCCTTTAAACAACGCGAAAAGGATAAGAAGGCAAGATTACAAGCAATTAGCAATTATAAGCCAAAATGGATTCCTTCTGGACAGTTTGCACCTATGGTACGAGCGTTAGAAATATTTTTATAAATCATGTATTATTCTTGGCACCGTTACGATCGATAACGGACAATAAATACATACGAGCTATGTTTTGTTTACAGCCGTTAGGAAAAACTGTGAAGCCAGTGGAAAATGCACGCTACGAAGCGTATCAGATGCGCGTTCAAGGTAAAAGTCACAGTGCAACTGAACGTGCACTGATGGGAACGAATGCAAATAAAGCCTTAGAGAGTATGATTTCTCCTGAGGTACGTTGCACATTTATACTTTATCGTTCAACGTTTAATATAATTAACTTTCACTGAATGGCTTATAGAATTCCGAGAAAAGAGGAGTAAAACGTACGAGGGAAGAGGCATCGTTAGCTGACACGGAAGATGATCAAGCTCACGACGAAGTGAGACTGTGGGAAGATGGCTTCAAGGATCGTTATTACGAGTCCAAATTTGACGTTTCCCCTGATAATCTCGCGTTTAGGTAAGATTAATCTGCACAAAAGTATTCGAAAGATACGTAATATTGACATTCTTTTAATTTTGTACAGAAACAACGTAGCTTTGCAGTATGTACGTGGTTTATGTTGGGTTTTACGATATTACTATCAAGGTTGTGCCTCGTGGAAGTGGTACTTTCCGTATCATTATGCTCCATTTGCCAGTGATTTCATCAATATTGGAGGTCTCTCCACGGAGTTCGAAAAAGGAACCGTGCCTGTAAGTGTTACAGGATAATTACATGATCCGCGTTTAAGTACTATTTAAGTAAATACCAATCCAATAACTGTAATATGTTGCAGTTCCGTCCATTAGAACAATTAATGGGTGTATTCCCAGCAGCTAGTAGTAAACACGTTCCCACGCCATGGGCAAAGTTGATGAGTGATCCGGTGAGTTTGACAATGTTCTGTCGTGAACATCAAACGAGTGACGTAACACTTAATATAAATATAAATTGTATAAATTTTAAATTTTCAGAAATCACCAATCATCGACTTTTACCCGGAAGACTTTAAAATCGATTTGAACGGGAAGAAGTTTGCCTGGCAAGGCGTTGCTCTGCTTCCCTTCGTCGACGAAAAAAGACTGTTCAAGGCTCTAGAGCCTTACTATGAGTTTTTAACGGAGGCAGAAAGTAATTATAGCTATTCACTGATTTATTTATCAGTTCAGAACATCTTAACAATCTCGATCTGGTACTTTCAGAAAAACGTAACGTTCGTGGCGACGACAGGTTATACGTGGGTCTTGGAAACAGTGGTTACAATTTTGTAAAAGGTCTTTACACAAATCGTGTTGCATCCGACGTAGAAACCGCGATATCTATCGATGGTGTTCGAGGATCCGTATTACTGGCCGAAGATTGCGTCGGCGATGGAGCTACTTTAGCTTCGCCCATAAATGGATTACCAGTTAGAAACAATAAAGTATACTGGTAGGTGTAGCACATATAGCAATAATTTCCAATCTTATTTACATTTCTGGCGAAACATACGATATGCTTCTTTTTGGAATTACAGCGTTAGTTTCCGCGATCCCAAGTATTCCCCCAATTTCATCTTTCCTGCAAGGAAATTGAAGGGAGCCAGGGAACCGCCGAGAGTTCTAAAGCCTCAGGATTTCGAGCAGATGAATCGCAATACAGGAAACTCCTGGAAACCACAAATCGGTTTTACACCATCAACGCAGGCTGCCTCTTTGACCGATGCTGGTCGAAGAATGTTAGGGTAGGCTTGTGTTTTAACAAAATCTTAGTAATTTGTTGGGTAACGTCTATCTATATACTTGACAGTTATCGTTTATGTTTAGACATTACGTGAACCACAACAGAGTGCCACCACCTTACGCTCCCATGCCGGTACATCAGAGTTTATACGGCGCACATCACGGTAAGTCATTGCCTGCATAAAATTATTGAAAATATTGTGCATGCTGTTCTATACCGTTGCGATAAAGAATCGTAGTTTGCCAACAAAAAATTAATTTTTGCCGTCTAACAGTTTAGATGGATCCGATTTTTCAAATTGCCTCACCTTTCGAATTATTTTCAATATTTCTATTTGAAACATATACAGCGCAATCGTCTCAAATCCAATCGCTCCTACGATTCTTCGATATCGCTTTAACTCTGCAATAAGACTTCTTAAAGAGTCAATCTGCAAAAAAAGTAATTGCTGAACAATTTTAATTGAACATTTAACCCTAGATCTACGGAAACCGCAAAATTAACGGCTTCCTGTTCTTGCAAACAGTTTTCATACTTCTAAAGATGCAATACAGTAGATATTTCAAGCGTATCTCATAATATACAATTTCGCCAATCTTCATTGTCGCCTCTTTTTTCAAGACACTTATTTCCTATACCTAACAATAAATAAAAGAGATTTAACGCCCATAGATCTAGCTTTAAACGTCGATCAAAGTTGTTCCAATTAAGACAAACGTCAGATACCCGTTAATGGTAGGTAGGAGGAAGCAAATCAGATTTTTAGAGAACAATAAAATCTGACGAGTCTTAACGGGGAATTGATTCTACTTCCCGAGTCTGGTAGTCACATCGTGGAGTAGGGATGCCGGGGGTTAGAAGAGGAGAGAGGGATAAGGTTGATGGGTCGGGGGTCAGAGGCGGTGTTGGCTCGAAAGCACGAGCCAGGGGGCTACAAAGCCGAGGGGTTCTGGTCCCGGATTAGCTCAGAGGGTAGTTCGTCACGTAGAGCGTGACTCCGGCCGTTTCGTTGTTTGGCACGTCGAGGTACCAACGGTTCCATGGGTTTCGCCCAATTATAAAACAAACGCGGTGTACTCCATAATTATCCAATTAGTGGATGTTCCTCCACCACCCTCCTGCCTTCCGTACGTATCGCCCATATCCGCCCCTATACCCCCTCCTGTAGCGTGTCTGGCTGTATTACATACAAAAGCGACCGGGCGTCTAGCGTTTTGTACCAGCGATTCGTCATCGTCTTCGCCGTTTCGTCCCTTTTTCTCCTCTCGTCGAGGACAATGTTACGCTGTGAGTTACATCGGGCAGGAAAATTCGTGATTTTACGACATCTTGGTGGGTTGAGTTTAAACGACTTTAAATGGACGAGGTAGGGGGACAACGAGGTTAAAGTTTGGAATCGTGACCGGTGGTCCGAAGTTCAAATCCTCCTCCGGGAAAAGCTCTTCAAATTTTTATGTTTTATTAATTATTGTGCAATACATCGTAATCCGAAAGTCAGAGTAAAGAGACCTTAGTAGGTAAAGCCAAAGGGAACAGCAAGAACTAAGAGACGAGTCGATTAAAAGGTTCGTTTATCAGATCGGACACCTTGTGGCGACAGGAAGGGGGGGTTCGATTTCAGAAAATACGGAAAGACGAATGACGATTCCTCGCATTTGACCCTGCACGATGCCCTCGAGAGGCGTGATCCCACGTTAGTGTGCGTCTATAGAAATGTCCACACACGAGTCTATTATCAGTCTTTACGTGTGGCCGTAAAAACAAAACGTTACATAGGGTCCGGTGGCCGTGTGTGATTGATTTACCGAGGGGAGCAAATGCCAGGCACAGGCATAAGCTGGCCAACGGTTCCTCGGCAACGGGAGAAGGACAGAGGACAGAGAGAACACGAGATAGAGAAAAATAGAAGAGAACATTCAAGATCCGACATTTTCCTAAAATCCTCAAAGAGGAAATTTCCTTCCCCCTTCTTCCATCTACCGTTCGCCAACCCACGAAGAGGTTGCGTCCATCTTGAATCCCTTCATCGGTCCACGTCTCCTCGCGCATTGTCGGTCGCCTGGACGGTCCAACGCCAAATAAATTTTCATAGTTCCATCAAGTATCCGAGGACCTCCGTCCACGACGATTGGAATACGGAGGAGGATATGCCTTCCTACATTCTGGGTCAAACACACACGACGGCCCAGCGAGTAAGCAAGCAACCAAAGCAAAGCAACCGAGCAAGCAAACGCGTCTCCTTTCGAAGGGATGAAACGTGGCGAGACGGTGAGGAGGAGAGGGTTGGACTACGTCCGTCGTCCGTCTCTTCGTCCAGATGACAGGTGCAGAGGCCCCTCGTTAGACAAATTAAGCTTCGTTCCTGGCCTCCTGCCTCGTTGGTGGCAATGGCAGCTTGTCTCCCTCTGTCTCTCCTCGGCTTTATCGGTCCGTCTTTCCCTCCTCTCTCTCTCTGTGCTCCTCTCTTTTGCTCTCTTACGCTCGCCCTCACGCGCGCACACATACGGGCTCGTTCGGGACTGGTTTCGAGTGGACTGCAAACACTCGTGAAGCAGCGACGGCAGCAACAGCAGCGGCAGTAGCAGCAGAAGCAGCATAGGCTCGAATCGTGCAGAAAGCAGGCGCAAGTGGAGCCTTCGGATCTGTCGAGTCGCTACCAGGAGGCTACCGGCGATACGACGATCCGGTTTCGTCGAAGCTTCCCGATTTCTTCGAGGCGCGAAAGTTCTACCGGTCGCATGGCCGTTTATCCGTCTCCTTTGCCTCTTTTGTATATTTCGGCTTCGACCGCCATTATTTCGCTTAGGATTTCCACTTTGGGTGGTTTGCGAGCTACCGAGATTACGATAGAAATATAATAATGAATTAGATGGAAAAAATTTGAATTCGCAGAGGTGACGGGGGTAGATTTTAACTCGGGCCCATTGATCCGAGCCTCCCTAAACGATAGGACAAGAATTGGATTAATTTCGACAAAATTCTGCCGCTTTGAGCACCAGAGTCAATGGGATGACCGGTACTAGCGATAACGCCGTTGAATTCTCTTTTATCGAGTTCAATTTTGCATTAAGTCGCGATCGGTCGCCTGCGAGACCAAAGCTCGTCGATGCAGCTTCCCTCTTGGGTAAGCATCGGGCACGGGGGTGGAACATGTCCGGCGATTCATCGAACGATCATCGTTTTAGACTCTTTTTTTCACTTTAACCCAAACGATAGCGCAAACGGGATGGAAAGGGCGGTAGTGTTCGCTGAAAGGTTCCGTACATTCTCCAGTCTCGATTCGCCCGTGGAAATTACCTCTCGCCGTCGTCCCCTTCCATCGTCATCGAGGTGTACGTGTCTATTTACAGGATCTCTTTCTCTCGTGGAAAATGCCTGCCGCTTTCACGAGATATTACCTGCAATGTCCGCTGCATCCATTACGCGTCATTATCCATCCATTAGTCGTTTTCCACGGGTCCGTGGGCGGCCAAAAGGACGCTTATATACCCTACCTCGATGAACGGACAGGGTTCTTTTTATCCGTCCTTCCTTCCTACCCCACCTCGCCCGTTTCTTCTTTTCAGACGCAAGAAGCGGGAAGGGAGGAAGCGAAAAAAAAAGATGAGGGAAGAGAGAAAGAGAAAGAGAGAGCAAATTTATTTTATCGCGAAAGACCCGTACGTGCCCTCGTCGACGAGCACGATCGCGTAAGAAGCAGTTCGACGAACAATACGTAGGTGGATCGCGGACGCGATAATTACGAGGCGATAATTGCGAGAGAATATAACCGCGCGAATTCGCGCGAGGAAGTTCGATCGAAGAGAGGGAAGGAGAAGAGGAGGAACGACGAGAGAGAGGAGATAGAGCGAATAGAGGCTTCTTCAGCGAATGCTCCCTCGCCCTCGGTTTTATTCGTTTCACGTATGTCTACCTGCACGATATATAGGGGCTCCCCATTAACCCGCACGACCCATTCATCCTCGAGAGCCATAGGTGAACTTGTCCTCGCGATTTCGTCGGTCGTTCGACGGATTCCTTTGGATTCCCGACGTCGCTGCCGTCGATAACTCGTCGGCGAGATTTCCTCGCGATTCGGATAAGAGAAATTTGCGATTTTAAGAGCGAGTCGGTCCCCCAAAGGGGACTTTTCCGATCGGAGGATCGGACTACTGGAAAATGTGACCGGAAATCGGTCGATCGGAATAGAGAAACGGCGAAAAGGAGAGAAAAGGAGGCAGAAGGATACCCCGAAGGTGAACAGAGACTACGGTGTTACCCCCTGGTCGAGTCCTGCGGCACGATGGAACGGATACGGCTCGTTTCGCTTGGTGTGGGGTTGACGGGCGTCACTGGCAGCGCCGCGGCTAATTTCCTCGGCATTGAACCGCATTGTGCTCTAAATCGGCCTTCCCGCCTTTCGAAACCCACCCACCGAAACCACATCGGCGACGCGTAACCCAGACCTAACCCTCCGCGTGATTCTCGAAGCCCATTGAAACTTGCCCGTGGGGCATCGCGTGCCCCATGTGATCGCATCGAAACATCCTCTCTCCCTTGTACCTCGCCCTTTTCTTTTTGCTCATTCATCATCTAGATTTCTTTTCATTGCAATAGATTATTGTATTTGTTCGAATTCTTCAAGATCGTCGACCGTCTCGTTTCTTTAATCGCGTTGTCAAGGTCCGAAAGTAGAATCGAGACAGAGGACTTTCGAGGTGTCGGCGACGTGCGCCTCCTTATGTACCGGTAAGAAATCGTGAAACGGGTTGAGGGTGCGTGAAGTATAAGGACGACAGGGCGAAAGAGAACGAGGGAGAGACAGAGATAAAGGGAGGAGAGAAAAGGGGCAAAGTAGAGAGAGAGAGAGAAGGAGAGAACGACTCGACGTCGAGAGGGATCCGCCCTCTCGTGAAGGGTCCACCCGGTAGACAGTCTCACTAATTACGCCGCGCCTCATTAGCGTGGAAGCCTCGCAGTCGCTTAAGGACACGTACGACGACTCTTCTTCGGCTTCGTCAAAGATACGGATTTTTTTTTTTTCCCCTCGAGAACACGGAGGGAAAAAGAAGCGGCCTTTGCTGCGCGACTCTTCTCGAGTCGCTGGCGGAATAGAAAAAAAAATATTAGCAATGAGAAATCCTCTCCGGCATGGAAGAGTCGGGAGGACGGAGCGACGTTGAGAGAACGAGAGAAAAAGCGCGGGAAGAGAGAAAGGGCGCGCACGAAGACACGCGTTAAGGGGTCACAGAATGAAAATATGTGCCT
Source organism: Cerceris rybyensis (assembly GCA_910591515.1). Classification (NCBI taxonomy): domain Eukaryota; kingdom Metazoa; phylum Arthropoda; class Insecta; order Hymenoptera; family Crabronidae; genus Cerceris; species Cerceris rybyensis. The sequence goes on from OU342797.1 coordinate 1,753,193, forward strand.
TAATTAATTTAAAACGCGTGCATGTTCCTGCAAGTCTAAGAAAGATTATTCCCGCAGGTAGATGTGAACGATCGATCTTCAATTTCCATCGGTGGAAACGTAAGTCGAAAGGAAATTCGAAGCAAGACGAAAGTTCGAGGCTTCTTGATTATCAATTCTTCGGTCGACCGGGTTCTCCCGTCGAAGAAACGATTATTGCCGTTGGACCGGTCAATTTTCGACGATCCTGAAACTCTATTAGAGACGTGGAACGTTGGTACCGTTTCGATTTGTCCTCGCGAAGGGTTCGTGCGATTTCTAGTGGCTAATAGAAATCCCAGCTTCTACCCCTCGGTCAGAGTCGATTCAAAGGGGGCCAGCAGGGGTTGATTCGTTTGGACTTTTGCTTAAAGCCAAACCAATACTGGCTCCTCGTAAAATCGATATTATCGAGTTATACCGCCTATTTGCCTCTAATTGCGACTCTATTGCCGCTTGCCCTTTGGCGCGATTTGGGATAACTTTCAATTGAAGTTTAGTTACTGTATCACTTCGGTAGAGAATGCTACCCTTTTCGTTTGGGATTGCTTTAATTTAGATTTTAGTAACTGCTTCGCTTCAAGAGAACTGCACACTTTACGTGAAAAAGAAGTCGACATGTCGCATTTCAATTTAGCAAGTAGGACATTACGTTCAAAAGGAAACCTAATTGCAAGAAGAGTAGCGTTTCTTCTAACTTGAGCAATTATACTCGCATCTATTTCGATCTCATTTCACGTTTTTATCGGTGCAACGTACCAAATAGAAAGATGAACGCGAGAAAATAATATGTTGAACGAAGAATAACGAGTATTCCATTTAATTTCACCCCCGCATTCATTCAAACTTCTCACGAAGGCTCAAGTACTTTAGAAGTCGAAGATCGACGCGTCGTTTCGAATTACATCCTCGTGACTCGAAGCGAACGTCCTCGAAAGATTGCGTGGTTCGTCGAAGACGAGAGAAGAGGAGAGCCCAAGGCTGGATTTTCCTCTTCTCCTCTCATCGAGGGCTTACCTGAATGGCCCTTTCTCTCGTCCTTTCACGTGCAATACCACATGAAAGTAAATGGTGCGCATATCCTCGACACGGGTAGCCCCGAAGAAGGTATCCCCGTTTTGTCGGACGATCGTCGATACACCTGTGCTCCCGAGCCTCTGATTTTCTTCTCTTTGGATCCGCTCCTTTTGTCGTCGCCTCTTCCTCGCGGTGCTTCCTTTTTTTATATCTCAGAACCAGCGAGTGACCTGGTACGCGTCCTGAAACACGTGCAGGTCTCCATTGTAGGCCTCTGGATTGTGTTCTACAACGTTTAAGTTTATAATCTTTTAATCGTTTCATATTTTATCGTTGCGAATTTCGAGGAAGATTCTACATTTACAATTTTGCCGCTCCTTTCGTGGCGGGTTAAATCGCTGGGAATTTGAAACAAGAATTGTAGCTTCTCGAATCGAAAAGTCCAGCCTAAAAAGAAACTTCAAATCCTAGATTCTTTTGATCTCTCATTTGCCGCTTAATTATGTATACCATTTTGAACCTCAAATAAAATGATCATTTTATTCCATATAAATTCTAAATCTCCTAAACCAAATTAATTTTTAGTATATCGAGAATTTTTTTAGACCTCGATCATTCCACTCCAATTCCAATCCAATTCTAAAGCTGCTCATTATAGAATGCTGAGGATTATTTTGGGCTGTATGAAGCCTAAATTGCTCCAAAACTAGGTAAAAGTGGCAAAAAGTAACAAGTGTAGGGCGATTGTGGAATTAAAATTTGCATTCTTTTATATGTAACATATTTTTCCATATTCTGCCTAAATATCCTAAGTTATTTGGTAATTTAGGAGGATTTTAGGCTGAAATTTTCGACTCGGGTTTCGATGGGTCTTGAGACATCGTTAATGAAACGTGTTAATCCTTTGCCCTACGATTTCAATTTGACCGTGTGCGCGATAATTCCGAATCAATTTCTCTAATCGATATCTTTCTTTGACTTCATTCAATTCCATTTAAATCCATCGGCAAGTAGGTAGTCCGATAAGAAAGCTCACGATTCGTCGTGGGACTCTTCTTCCACGCTTCTGTCCTCTCCTCTTCTCACTCTTTTTCCCTTTCTTCGCTTTTCATTCCAATTAACCTTGAAGCCACGAAGCGGCCAGGAGCCTCGCCGCAGGATGCGAGGGAGACCCACCGGCATATAAAGGGGGCAGTCGAATGAGATTAATTCAGAAATGACGAGGAGTTCTTGCCTCCCTCTGTACGCACGATTATACGATGGATATACAGAGCCACGATCCACGTAAGTCCTTTGGACTCGTGTGTTCTGCCGAGAAAAAAAGCCTCGGGTGTATTTACGTCCAGCGATTATAGGCTGGATCAACAGAAATATTGAATTTTTCACTGTTCTTTTTTTTCAGAATTTTCGTGCCACTTTGAAAGAGTAAATTAGGATTTTGTAACTGATTGAGATTTTTAGAAGAAGCTTGAAAGTTTCACGTCAGGGGAGATGGTTCTGAGATGATTTTTGGGATGGAGTTCTTTGGAGAAGCCATACTTTGTTAGATTTGAGTTGCATGACTTTGTTTGGATATATTTAGAAGCTCGAGAGAGGATAAGATTTTTTTGTTCGCGATAGAAACAAGTGAGAGAGAAAATTTGTGGCGCTTTTGCGACGGCCATCTTGGAACCTCTTTTGGGAGGGTTTTTTGTAAAGTATTAATTTCAAAAGCGACAACTTGGATTTGAATCATTTTTATTGTACCTCAAACTACAATCATTTGATTATACTTGTCTACAATTAGCGCAAGTTATAATTAATGACCTCCCTCGCAATCAACCCCAAATATAATTCTCCAAGTTCACCAATCTCGCTCGAACCTCCACGCGGACACGATTCGTTAACAGAACCAAGAGCAATTATCGTCACGATAATTAGTACGACGTGAAATTAATCGCGAGGGTCTAAAATTTTCCAAGGACGTCACCCTCCCCCGCAAATTACCGAGAGAAACAAAACTGTTTCGTCGAGTCCCCCCGTTCTCCACGTTCTCTTCTTTTTCCCCGATATTTTTTCCGGCGGCATCGAGCTTCCATGAGCGGGGTAGCTCACGGTACTTCTCTTGCCGTTTCCTTTTTTTCCTTCTTCGTTACCTTCGCACGATTTCCTCGCGCTCGGCTGCCTCGAGAACCCGCTCCGGCATTCTGCGCGCATTTGTAATATCAAGAAACCGTCGGAATGGAGCTCGAAATCCGACGTTAGTATCCTCGAAAAAGTAAAGAAAAGGTGAGCCGAGTCCCGAGGGTGCGGTTTTCCACCTCATTTCCGCGCGAAGTGAGGGAACAACGATTCTAGACGAGAATTCACCCTCTTCTACCCCCTGCACTTCGCCTCTCACTCTTTCTCTCTCTCCTTCCTTTTCTCTTTTTCTCAGCTTCTTTACCTTTCTTTCTTTCTTTCTATTGCGGTTACCACCGTCTCTCAATCTTCTCCATTGTGTCCTCCTATAGTTAGAGACCAGGATCATCCGTCGAATCGGATTTTACGAGGCGCCGTGGGCGGTTTTCGGGCGGAAGGTGACTACAGGGGAGAGTTTTTTTTATAGTAAACAGGTTTCTCGAATCTTTTTTCGATTACAAAATTCTACGCGACGTTTGGAATAGGATGAACAGGTTCTATCAGTCTTCTTTCAATTTTCTATCAGTCTTCTGCTAGCCTTCCATCAGCCTTCAAACGAAACTCACCCCACTGTTCTTCATCATCGAAAGCACTCTCTCCATCATCGTGCCAACGTTTAACAACCAGAACATCTCGAACAAATTGCGATCTCTCCAGCAACGGAAATAAAACCGTTGTTCGAGTGGCACGCGTTTCTTCCCTCTTTCCTCCGCAATCGGAAGCTTGAATGCCAGAGGTACGCCCTTAAGGGCCGGGGATCCATGACGTGCGTTTTGATTCCTGCGAAACGTATCGGGTTTCGGAGGCTGCAGAGATCGAGCCAGAAACGATCTCGACTTGTTGACCCATCTTCTCGTTTTCGGCTCCGATTTCATGGCTCGGAGAATTGCCGGTGGCCGATCGCAAAAGATCGGTGTACTTTCCGGCAAGCCCGCGGAATCCTCTCGGACAGGTCACCTCGGAATGTCGATGAAGGTGTCGAATTTCCTAGGAACCCGGAAACACGGTGTCTTTACGCGGGGGTGACTTCTTCGAGGGGATGAAAAAGATGGAGAAATTTCTATCGTTGCTTCGTGACCCGTCTTTGATCGGTATAGACATCTTGATCGCTATGGTGACTTTTTCTAGGACTTTACGTTAATTTATGAAAAATTTACAAGAGGCGAGAGATTTCTCGAGAGATCTGCAAGAGTTTGAGAAATTCAGGCTCGTTAATTGAGAGTCCAAGTCTCTGACTCCATCTCCGTTGCATCCCCCCGGAAGAATCTCACGGAACATTGATAAGAAGGAAGAGGTTCAACGGGAGGTCGAAGGAGATCCGATATCGAGGATAGGAAAACAATCGCAGCCGATATGAGAGAAATTACAACGACCTTATATTCCGGCGGACACGGCGCCTCGAGCTGGAAACTTACCACCTTCGGCATACGTGGAACACCCGTACTCCACCTACTCCACCTACTCCAGGGCCCTCGAAGAACCCTTGATTTCGCAATCCGTACGAAAGTCTCGCGGCACACAGAGCGACAAAGCGCGCGAGAGAGAGAGAGAGAGAGAAAGAGAGAGATCGAGCAATCGAGAGAGAAAGAGGAGGAAGAGTAAGCGAAAGAAAGAGGTTGGGGCCGATATCCCTCTCGGTGTAGCATTTGAAGGAGACGACGGTTCCCTTTGCAAGAGTAGATCCTGATGGGACAGGGAGGGGCATATTTACAACGAGAGGAGAGAAGCGGAGAGAGAAGAAGGAACGTGTAAAGTAGAAAGAGAGACGAAGAGAAAAGGAGAGAGGATCGGTGAGGAGGGGGGGTCAGGGAGAAGAAGCACGAGGAAGAGGACGATGGGAGTGAAGCATCCTCGACAGTTCTAGGATACTCCTTGCCGGTATCCCGGGGTCCTCGGTGCACAAGGACCATCCTCTTCCTCTTCCTCTTCTTCGTGGCGTACTCTTTTCTTCGCCAGATCTTCCGTTTCTCTCTCAACCCCTTTCCACCCCCTCTCGATCGGTCTTTCTCATCTTTCCGAGTCTGCGAGCGTTTCTGCGGTTACGCGCCTTCCCCCGTTCTTTCCGTTTCGATGTCTTTCTTCTCCTCTTCCTTTCTCTATTCTTACTCTTCGTCCTTCTTAACTCTGTTACAAACCGGGTAGCCACCTTTTCAATGCTCTTCTCGCTCTTCAGGATCCATCGTGTCGTTCCTGCGGCTCTTCAGGCGCGCCCAGTCTCGCCCCTTAGCTCGTGTGCTCTTCTCCTCTACTTCTCCCTGAAGGACCGATCGTGTATAGGACTCGATATCACCTAATCATGATTCTCGAGAAGAGAGAGGGCTGTTGCGGCGAATTTTTCCAACGGTTCGACGCCGAACGATTGTTTTCCTCTTTCCAGACTCCTCTCTCTTTTTCTCCTTTCTCCCTTTCGTGCTTAACGAATTCGAGAGACCACGAGGTACTCAGAAAAAGTATCGCAATACGTTTCTTTCCTTGGAGCAGCTCTATCGACAATGCGTTGATTAATCTTGGGCTTTCTCTTTTAAAGTGAAACTACTTTTTCTTAGCTATTATGATAATGAAAAGTTGTCCACGACGTCATTGAAGATAGTGGCTCCGGAGTACTCCGGCTGGTCGGACGGACCTATTCTACTACTTTTTTCTTCTTCCTCTCCTATACGCTCACTCCTCAAGAACTCACCACTTGCAAGATTATTTTCTATCCATTTAAAATTCAAAGAGACAACGTTCGAGGAACGGTCGCCGCTTCAGTGGGACCGAGCACAAATCATCCCTTGCCATTGGGAAATTTTTCCTAAATTATCACATAATGTGTCATAAGCTCGGTGATCCGGAATCCACCTAAAACAGTAGGTTCTTGGCGAAATGAACAGAAATAACTTGAAATCTTAATCCTAACCTCGTTAGAAACGTTTCCATCTGCTCGACCGATCTCTCGCAAAATTTCGTCGCAAAGTCGAAAGCATATCGAGCGAAGAATAAGTTTGTGCAGTCGGTAATCGCAGGTACAAGTCGTATTTACTCGATGTAGGTGGATTCGCGAGCGCGAAAGGTATCGTGGATGTAAGCGCAGGCACGGATGTAAGCATCGGAGGTAATGTGGGTGAGGCAAGGGTCCTTGCTTTGACTCCAAACTCACCAGTATAACTGAATGCCTCTCTATAGCCCGAGTACGTGCTTCTAAGTGCATCCTGATTTTTCGAAGCTCTTTGATTATACTCTCGGCCTTTCTCTCTCTCTCTTCTTTCTCCTTCTCTCTTTCTTTCTCTTTCCACCCTTCTTCGCTCCACGAGTCTCCCCATTTCCGGCCTCTTATTTCCCTTTCTTTCATCGTCTTTCCCACCTTTCCTCCGGTCGATTCACGAAGAACATACGGCCAGAAATAAAAACTCTCTCTCGTTTTGTCTCGAAACTCTCTTACCTTCGATCTGTCCTCAATTAATGGGATCGTGGCCGCCTCCAAACTTCAACTTACGAGTGTTACGTTCCCCGGCTGACTGCCTCCTGATGCAACCAGTTTTACTGCAAATAGGCTTTTTTTTAGAACTCTCCTAATTGACGGGATCAGGTATTTTTGTGGATCTTCGTCTACCGAGGGAAATTAATTTCGTGAGATTTTTCTAGTCTCGTTTCCCCCAATTTGATAGTAGAAATTACTAAGTGCTGGGTATGAAATCCTATCGCTGCGAAAATTTACGTCAAGTCCAACGTTGATTGAAATTATTCCAAAATTCCTTAAACTTCATTTGACGAGTGATTCTTGAAAGAAGTATGTCCATCGTGGAGTTCGCCTTGTAGGATTTCCTCGTGCGGATCGATTTCCAGATTGGCGGGTCTTTTGGACGGCACGGGCCGCGGCAGAATCTCCTTCACAGGTGCACAAGTAGCTGTGTTGATTTATTTGATAAATGAGTAGTGGATAGGGCTTTAAGCGGGCGAGAGAGAGGGAGGGCTCTCCACCGGAGAGTCCTACAACGCCGAGCGCACTACTCTTTCACTCTTCTGCTTTCCTCCCTTCTCACCCTTTTTTCCCCCCTCTCGCTCCTTCAAATCAAACGTAGAACGAGAGTTGGACCAGCCGAGCATAGGTTTCACGAGTGCGACTCGAACACCCACTACCTCGCCTCGTACTTTTATCCTAACGCGATTTATTGTTCGCCACTCTTCCACGAACTTTTCCCAGACGTGACGGAAGAATCGAACTATCGGATTGGTCTTCGAGAGTCCAGCAACTCATAGTCTTTGAATCTTCGATGCAAATCGTTGCGCGAGACGAAGAGAAAAATTGGAGAATTTTTTCCGAATTCCGGAGATTCTCACGACCTCTTACGGAAATTTGAAATTCTCCTAATTAATCGTTCAATAAGAGAAAAATCGGAGAATTTTTTCACAATTCTAGAGAGTCTCACGTCGTCTTAGGGAAATTTGTAAATTTTTCTATTTCATAGTTCAATATATCACAGACTTTGTAGTTCGGTATCCACACAAAAAAAGTGGAAATAAACAAACGGACGTAAATCAGCATTGATCATCACCTTCCAATCCACGAACACAATTGTCAGACGAGAATAAAAATGTTCAACGTTCAACGCAAAGTCGCAACGTGGCACGACAAAGTCCTTCACAAATGCTATTAATTTCCAAGGCAGCTTTAAGAGATACAACGACGAAGGCCCCGTCGAAAACGGCCGAGTAAGCGTTACGTCGCGATAGCTTGCCACGCGAAAACCGCCAGTTTCCCTTTTTCTCTTCCACCCCCGTTTTCCGCGAACGTTCCTCGAACGTTGCACGAATTTCTCCGATATTCGTCTCCTTCGACCCTAGACAGAGAAAATATTGACTCTGTCAGCGTAGTTGGGCGCACGCGGAAGAGAAACGTCGGACGAAGCCAGGACAAATTGGGGGCGGATGTCGTATTGTCTCGGAACAATGTCAGAGGGATTAGCCAGTCCGTACACAGAGAAAAACCGGAGGTTCTCCCGTGTATAAACGGGTCGTAATGCTTCGCGTACAATTGCAACGAGTACCACGATTTATCCGAGAGACTGGAAATCTATAAGGATACTCGGTTTTCGAGACATTCGGCTCGAAAGTCTCGGAGGTTGGGAGCCTCGCGGTGCTCGAGAGGAAGGAGGAATCGTCCGAGAATACGCCGTCATCGTCGATGAATAATTAATGCGGCTAATGAATTAAAGATCAGCGACCGGTTAAAGAACGCCTCGAGGGTGACTCGTTAAATATTGGCCGCGTTGATCCTTCTCGGAGCTAGAGACGTTGCGCGAATCGTCTTGGACTTCTCGAATTCGCGGGGAATTTCGCAGAGACGATCGGAAATGCGGTTGAGTGGAGGATCGGTCGACGCTCGAGGTCGACGCTGCGAGAAAATTCAGGAGGCTGAGAATAGTAGAATTTCGGGAGTCGGTCAAAAAAGTTTTATTCGACGCAACGAAGACTGGTCGTTTGTAGATGTTGCCAAAAGCATACCCTGCGTTACGCGCTTCTTGAAGCTCGTGGGATGGGAACAATGGTTAGCCATCGGAGTAGAAAGGAACGAGCGATTCGCTCGCGAGGAATCGCACAGGAAAGCGGCGCCAAAGCAGCGGCAAAGGCGTCAGATAAGGCGCCATCGTTGATTGGATCACCGCGAGAAATCGATACCCCTGCCCTCTCTCCTCCATTTCCTCCTTCTCCTCCTCGTCTCCTGGCGTTCTCCTTGTTCCTTCTCTCTCCGCAGTCTCGCTCCTTCTCGGTGCGTCCGCGTCTCCTCCCTCGTTCCGTTTCCTCCTGGCGGGCGCCGCGGCTGCCTCCAATTTCCCCGTGACGGGCTCCTGGAGGATTCTCGAGTGCCCTCTCATCGCCCTCCGGGCCATCCAACCGAGCTCTGTCCGGCAGTCTCCATGCCAACACCCGCTCGATAAATTTATTGGTCGCCTCCGACACGAGGGCCTCTCCGGATATTCCTTCCCTCGTTTCTCTTCCTTCTCTTCCTTTTTTCCTTCGACTTTTTCATCTCTCGCTTCCGAGACCAGCCTGCCGATTCGTCCCGTCGAGATTTTTCCGAGCTGTCGCGAGCCCCTCCCTCGAACAGCAAGGACAGATCTCGAATTAGCGACGAAACTTTCAATTTTTTGCTCCGACCGCTCAACGATTTCTCTCCCAAACCCGACCATCCCATTCTACCAGCCCTACGAGCTGAATAGAAAAGAAACAACGGTTCCGGTTATCCTGGAATCGTTAAATCCAGCTCAGTGCCGCGTTTGAGGTTCTCTCAGCACGATTAAGCGAAAGTCGATTACGTGGAGAAATCGCGGCCGAAGAAATATCCGGCTACTCGGCCGTATTGGATCTCGTGGCAGGGCTCGGCATCAATCCGGCTCCCCCTTTGCGAAATTGTAAATAAATTAGGAGCTGCACGATCGCGAGAGTCAACACGTTACTCGCGCGCCCGACCTACCCTCTCGAGGCTTCCCTCCGATCCGCGCGGGGGTGCGCGCGGACTTGTACGCAGCGGTTGCGCGCAAGGGTTGCGCGGTTCGTCGTCAATCCGGCGGTGGTGGAAGCGCGCGAAACGACGTTCGGGCGCGTCGCGCAATTTTTCTGGGCGCGCGCATGCGCAGTCTCGAGGTGAGCCGAGCGAGAGGGTAGTTCACGGTGGGCGGGCGGCGCGCGCATCAGAGCGAGACGGGCGCGCAGCACGAATGGTCGAAGGGACGAAGGGGCAAAGGGGCGCGGAACCGCGGAGAGAAAGGGTGCTTTGGGGTGGCGCGGGAGAAGAACACACGGACGAGGGACCAACACACCGGCGATGCGTTTATTAACGCACGTTGCACGGTGGGGTTTGCTGGGCCAGCATCGGCTGTGCGGCAACCAGCCAGCCAGCCAGGCAGGGTCAAGTGCTTCTCTCCGTCCTTCTCTGATTTTCGCTCTTTCCCCCTGCTCCCTCGTCGTTCTCTCTCTCTCCTCTCACCCTCTCTTCCTTTCTCTCTTTCTCTCCCATTTCGTTCCACCTACCCCGCGGTTCTCCACCCGTCTCTACCCTGCAAGCGGTCGTCGAGGCGCGGGGCGAACCCGAAGTATCTGGAGAACGAAAGGTTACCAACGGTTTCTGCCGCGCGCGATGAGTTTTATTCTCAATCGTCAATTTGCTCCGTGGAATCGATGAAACGGCTCTTGCCGAGATCGCCCCGTCGAAAGGTAACCGTTCGTCATTCCGGCTGGTCGAGATAAGACAGCACTGGACGTTGGCGCGACCGGAGGCAAAACCTTGGATCGATTGCGATTCCAGCGAGCCGGAACGTTTATCGAAAAATGCGTGGCATTTGCGTGTCTCCGATGTCGATGGATCACGGTACAGGAGACGTTTCCCTCTCGACGATTGAGGACACAGAGATCAGGAGGACCACGTTCGACGTTCACGGTTCGAAGTCCTCGGGGATGTTGGAACCATCGGCGACCGAATCTTACCTTGCGATTTTAATCGGCCCAGAATTCTCAGGGGTGACAACGAGGCAGCGAGAAACGTCGAAGCGAATTTTAATAAATAGCGGAGCGGAAAAGTACCTCAGATAAAATCTGGTCGACGATCAGCGTTAGCAGCACTTAGCCAGCGACGGTAGCAACGACGACGTCGCCGGTGGCCTCGACGAGGAGAGAGCGCCTTCGTGCACGCCGGGTTGCATTTTCCTCTCGAGCGAATCACTGCGAAGGAGGTGGAGGTGGAGGAGGAGGTAGGGGATGAGGATGAAGCGAAGGAGGGAAACAGAGGGAAGAGGGAGAAAGAAAGTAAGAGTCGCCGGGGGTAAACGTCTCGTCTCTCGTTTCGTTTCGTTTCGTCGGCTGGCTCGTCGAGGCGCTAGAAGGGCCGCCTTCGAGGGCCTCCATTACCGGCGACTAAAAAGAGGAAGAGAGGAAGGAGGTAGGGTCGTTTGAGGGGGTAGGGAATCTTGAGCTTCACCCGGCTCGTTTCTTCTTCTCCGCGCGGCGCAAAGGCGAGAATGAATGCCGGCTGGCGCAGGAAAGGCGCAAGGGCCTAGCAAAGAACAGGCAAAGAACGGCCAAAGAACGAGCAAAGTACGAACAAAGTACGAGGAAAGAACGTGCAAAGAGGAGGAAGAAGAAGAAGAAGTCGAACCTCGAAGCAGGAAGCGCCGAGTGGGAGCCAAGGGGGGTGGACGATGAACAAAGGCAAAGAAGAGGGAGGAGGTCGAAGGGAGCGGCCTCCGGGGAGGACGAAGCGAATGAGAGAGCAAAGGAGGAAGCGAAGAAGGAATTACCGCCTCGCTGGCTAACTGGCTTCATAGAAGAAAAACCTCTTTATATATCGCGCGCACGCACGTAACCTCGTGGCTGAAAAACGCGCCTTTAAGCCTCGAGTTCCATCGAATACGTCCTCCCACGAGTGCCGAGCGGAACAAAGCCACCGGAAATCACCCGAGTGGTACTTCGCCGAGGTGGCGCCATCTTGCGCGGGGTACCAACTTCGATGGGGAACGCGCGCCTACTTGTTTTATTGGAGGGACAAGAAGTCGGATATTTGGATGGACAAGGGGGTTGAAAGGAAGCACGTACGCGCCACTCGGGCAAAACTTGCCCCCTTGGCAATGCGGCATCGACGAGCAAACGAGAGTTGGTTTCGAATTTATCGACTCCGGCTCTTCCGACTTTCCGCGCTTCCGTGCCTCGACTTTCCCGCGGTTAGGCAACGGCCGGTTTTTGGCGCGAAAAACGAAGCACGATGAAAGGAGGAAGTTACGTGTAAACATTTAACGATCCTTCCAAGGCCGACGAGGTCGGAGTTCGATGGGAACGTTGGGACAACGATGGACGAGAGCGCGGAGCCGTTGATTTCATTCGCCTCGGAGATCTAGAAATACTCCAACCTTGACCCTCGAAATTTCTCCTTTTTTTTTTTATAGAAATCGCTATCCGTTCGTCTTGCGCAAACATTATTCCTCTCGAGCGGTCCCTCTCCGGTCTTATATGCTTAGGTGGGTGTAGGTAAACATTGTACAGCACGTGTAAGTAAAAGGTAAGCTAAATAAGCGTCCTCTCTCTTTCTCTCTTCTCCTTTCTCTACCTCTCCTTCTCCTCTCCTCTCCTTTCTTTCCTTCTCCTCTTTTTGTGCTCGGATACGCGCCAGCAGGAGCGTGTACGAAGTGTCTCTTACCGGCACTGCTGCCTTTTCATTCGAGTTAGTCGGTTGGTCTCGCCTCTCGAGGAAAGCGCGGCTAAAGGGTTTCGATTTCTGTGCTGCCACCGAGAAGTCTTTTTGCTCCGCCGCATGAAAAATCCTGCCCACTCGGAATTCACCATAGAAAACGACTCGGTTCGTTCCAACTTCTCTCATTTCTCGATCTTCCGGTTATTCGCCGAGACCAAAGATTCTCTGCTTTTCCTCGTCATCCAAATCCAGGGGTAATTTCCCGCGTGATTCTCGCGATCATACTCGTCCTTTCCTTAATTGCGAATTGTATTAAAATTCGCGAAAACGGTGAACCCAAAGGGTAGAACGATGGAGAGGATGGAACGAGGGGGTGAAAAAAGAGGAGACAACGAGAGGGGAAAAAATAGTGGCGACCCAGGGGGAAAGCGAGGAGGGCACGGGGAGAGGAAGCTGACGGGTCGGATGCGAACGGGAAAGTGTAATTTCAGTTTGAAACAGGAACGGGAGAGAGGCCGACCCACATCGAAGGCTCGAGTGTTTGTATTGCTGACGCGGCGATCCAATCCAATCCAATACCCGTGGCGGATAGGCAACGCGCACCACATATACGTACATATCAACGAATTTCTCTCCTTCTCTCGTTCCGCTTTTCCTCCCTTTCCCTCCGCTTTTTCGTTCGCTTTCCAATACAATTTCGTCGGTGCTTGCGCCGCGATCGAACGAACCGAGGGTGGGATGGCCGAGGGGGCAAACGGGCGGCCGGCTTTCGTTTTGTAATTAATTCTCCGTCATTTTATCGACGACCAGTCATTTTTTTCAGCGACACCGACGACCCTCCAATTAAATTCCCGTTTCTCTCTCCGTCTTTCCCTCTACTTCTTCTCTCGTTCTCTCGTCGTTCTCTCGTAGTTCGCGAGAAACAATCGACCGATGTTTCGTTAAAATATTTCACGGTAATTCGCGGTCTCGCCGAGCGAGCTCGTCCGGAAACTCGTAGCCGAACGGTCCCCAGCGTGGAACGTTCGCTGGAGATGGGGAATTAATAGAGAAATTAATACGGCGGACGTAGTAGACCGTGATGGATTCGAGCGAATTCGATGGAAGGGGTCTAATTAAATACCTGAGCGTGGTAACGATCTCCGCGCGAGGGGGATGGGGTTGAAGCGGTCAGAAGAGGGTATAGGAGAGAGTAGAGGAGAGGATATACGAGAGAAGAGAGACGAGCGGGATACGATGGGTGCGTGCGTGCCGGTCGGCTGCAGTGGCGCGCTATTATCATAAACGCAACAATAACGAGGGATGATCCGACGTGTAAACTGTTAAACCCTCCCCCTTGGCCCCTTTTTTCGGGCGAGGGTGAGGATTACCGTAGGGCCACCCTCGAAAAGCTGGCTGCCTGGAATCCACGGGGGATGTTATTGTTGCCGCGGAGAGGAGAGCCGGAGAAGGAGAACGTCGACGAGATCCTCTCTCTTTCTCTATTTCTCTATTTCTCTCACCGTAACCGGTACGAGATCGCCCTCGACCAGGACCACCCCGGCGCGACCCTCGATAATATCGAGGCGGTGTTTGCCGCCTCCCATTACGAGCTCGATTGAATCGAACTATACGATTATCATGCGTCACTGATAGTCTCTCGATTTGCCTCGTCCGCTCGACGAATTTCCGTCTACCGTTTATCCGAGGACGTTCCACTGCATCGTTTGCAAATAGAGGAAGTGGCGGACGATCATCTCGAGATCGATACAGAAAAAAATTCGAAGAACGACGAAATTCCGTGAGCAACGATCATCTCGTAACCATTCGACGTATACCTGGCAGTCGATCCGATTAAAATTGATTTCCACTCGTGACGATACATCAAACAAGCCCCCTTTTCAGTCTCCGCTTCTTTCTCTTATTTCGCATTCCCCTTGGCTCGCATAAAGCACGATCTCGCAATTCGAACGCGAGTTATAAATATTCAACGGGAGTCAAAGACAAGCGGCGAGTAGTCGCGGAAGGGGTCGTCGTAACCGTTTTGTTCTTTTGTCAGCGCCCGTCGTTATATCGCGTGCTTCCAATTTTTTTTTTCTCTCCGTTCCAGTCGTGTTTGCGGGGGCGTGCTGGAGGATTCGATGAGGTCGTTTCTCGGGGTAGGCTAGGGGGTTGCGATTCGTTCTCTCTTTCTCTCATCCCTCTCTCTCTTTCTCTCTAGATCTATATGTACGTGCACCCCGCGATTTTCCGTGCGATTCACGGGGCGCGAGACGCGTGCAACGACGGGCTCGTTGCCCTTTCGAAAATCCGTTATTAGCATCGAGTCTCGCGGCTCCATTATGACGTTTCACGATGCTGACAAACATGGGACGAGTCTCTACGATGTCTCTCCTTCTCTCTCCTTGGGAACAGTCTCGGTCTTTTCGTTCTCCCGTTCGTGCCATACCCGGGCTACATGTTATTTGGGAGAACACCAGACACGCGCCGCCACGCTCCCATTCACCTACGCGAATATTGTGCTCTCTCGCCCTTTCTATATTCGACTTCTCTCGGTCTCGTTTCGTCGGATGCGAAATGGAGACCTGCCTTGTCACAATCGTCCTCGACAGGTTCGTCGTTTTGGGGATGCACAAGTTCAACGGTGAAAGTTCGCCGATGGCAATTGTTCTCCAGCTTTGCACGGATCACGGGGTGTTTGTCGTATGAAGAACCACCCTGACAGTAATATACTTACGATTGGAGTAGACGTTGAGAAATCAAACGTTACACCGGTTGAACTAAGTTTATCAACCCCTTGCCGTGCGATCTCTTTTGAATTAATTGTCAAAGGAAAAATTTCTCACTGATTTCGAGGGTGTTCTTTGACTTCGCGTTCACCAAAGCACCCCTTCTTGCGATTTATATCGTGCAAGTAAGGTGATCGGCGAGATTCGTCGAACGGCGAATTGTATTCTACAAATTCTGCAATCTGTGGATAGCTACATTGTTCTATTCTAACCAGAGAGGACGTTTTTTGTTGCAGGTTATCACAGCGGTTATCAGTCAGGATACAACAGTGCAGGCTCGAGTCAGTCGGGGGCAATGCCTGGCCCATGGGCGAGTGGTTATGGTGTTCCGCAGTCGTCCTATCATCGGTATTCGGACTATCAGCAGCAGCGGAATGTATCGTACAATCATCAGCAACACAATCGGGGTGGAAATTATCAGAATTCTCAGTACAACTATAATCAGCAAAGGGTAAGATTTCTATCAACTATCCCGACTTAACTCAATACCGCTAAAACTTGCTTCTCTCATATTTTTAAACGAAATTCTATGCTACTTGGTGAAACATTGTCAAACAAATTGAATCGACCTAGTATGAGGAATTAGCACAAGTTGGAAGGAAAGTATTTAATCGTGTTCTCGAAATAACAGTAATTCACGATGAAGAGAAACGTTAAAAGAATTTCCTAAGCGATGCAAAACCCGTCCAACGCTTTGATCCGAGCTCCTATCGTCCTTCTTCCTCGCAATGCAGTAAAGGGATCTTTTCTATTCATCAGGGAAACGGCAGCGCTGGCGGAGGAAGCAGAGGATGGCGATGGTAGGTCTGCGCGTTCTAAGTTCTTTTATATTCTCCCGACATTGTCACGCGTGCAGTCGACGGAAAAAAGAAAAGAATCATATGCCGTTTGTTCTCTCGCGTTTCATTGACACCGAGAGAAAATATCGTTAGGACCACAGAATCGTCTCGCGACGAGCAATAAGTGACCGCGTCGCTCCACCTTCCTCGTTTAACCCTTCGAGCGCCCCAAATGCGAGCTCGCGTTCACCAAAAACTCTCGGCGTGGACTCTGAAAATATTTGAGAGTTTGTTCATTTTTTTTCCGCCTCGTGCAACCTGCAGTTTTTATTTGGAAACGGAAAAGTATCAAGTGTAGCTATTCCTGTAGCGATCTGAGCATTCGTGGATGCAAAGTGGCGAAGGAGAAAGTATCTCGCTTCACCTTTGACCCGTCCACGCCGATAGTTTTGACAGAAGAATTCGGCTCTCGAAGGTTTAAGTCGAGCAGCAACGAAACAATTGTTGCGTGCAGTTTCGCACGATACCCGCATAATAGGATCGGTGCTGACACTTATTGCTCATAAATCAACGATTTAAGTGTATATTATATATAATTTTATATGAATTCGAATATCTTCGAATAAAAGTTCTATTATAATGTGCGATCGTGAACGTGGAACTATAAGGTTCTTCGAATAGATGCGATTGCTTCGTCTTTCATCCGAAAGAGACGCGTTTGAAATTCGCGCCGTCGTTGGAACGTACGGTTCGATAGATCGACAATTACGTTCGATCGGCGCGCGTAATTTGATCAGTCACGTCACATTGTTCGCGCGAATGCGATATCGTTCGATTCTGAGGTGTCGTTCATTTATCGAGCGTCCTAGATTTCGCAACGGTCTCAATTTTTTTTTATTCGTACGAAATATCCGTAAGAAAATTACGAAATAATAGAATTACAAATTTTAACTCGAACCGCGAAACGCAGATTGGATGCGTTAGCGATCGTTTGTTTTAATTCCCGAATTGATTCTCCTTGAGATGTCTTTAAGGTAAAAAATATCCTTTTTCTGAGAATCATTAGAGTTTCCTCGCGTCTTCGATCCTACAATCGTTGGATTTTATACCGTCTACGTATGGAACAACCATAAATTCAGAGCCGACCGGAAACGTAAAACGTACAATTGTATCGCGACCATCGAATCACGATCGCGCCACGAATATTTCTTAATCTGTACGTACACATGGGATAAATATAAATTTAGGTGGTTCCAAGACGACCACAATTGTTTATTAACTCCTCATTAAAGGGCTACGATGAGAGTGGAATTGAAGGCCCGGACTTTCAACCGAAGGGCTCGAGTTCGAACCACCATCGATTCCCGAATATGTATCCCAAATTGTCCTTTAACACGTCGCAACCTCGGCGATTCGAATCCTAATACTGGAGGTGCAATGACAAGAAATAATTGAAAATTTCTCGAACATAATATACATGATAACTCTTGTGGATCGATACCCACCTAAGACAGTAAGCCATAGACTGTCTAACCATCGAAATCATTGACTCTTTAGAGACTATGATAGAAAACGAGATAAAATCTCGAACTCGCAGTCAGCTGGCTCGAATTCAAATCCTCCATTATCTCCAAGAAATACAAAATGTCTCCCACGTGCTACATATATCGCAGCATCGACGGACCCACCTAAAGCAGTGGGTCTTACGTAGAACGACGATAGCTGTCCAAACTGAAATTCAGAACACCGACAACTCCCACGATCGATCGAACCATGGTATTCTATCGGTAAAGGCAATTTGACCGAAGCCAAGAGTTAGCCGTGGAGCGTGAATTTCGAGAAACCGTGCAGACCGGAGTTAGAGGAATAGCCTGGCATGGTATCGCGGTTAAAACCAGGCGTTCGGGCACATCTGGTACCGGTCTACAGGAGCGGGCGAGCATTGAACCAGCGAGTACCACTCGAGAAAACAATAGCGAGAGCAGCGCTCTTGTTCTCTCTCTCTTCTTCTCTCCTCTCCTTCCCCTCTTTCTCTTCTCTCTCTAGCTTCTTCGTCGTCACCCTGAAATCTGGGTCCTACGTTGTAGAACCGTTTCACGAGCATTCAAACGCTCGACTTCTACCGAACTCAAAGACATTACAAAATTTGTCCTATGAGATATTTATCACGGTCTCGTTGGAATCCAAGAAAAATAGAAGGTCTGAGGCAAAATAATTATAGCGATCAAAGTCGAAAAAGGCAAATCAAACAAACAAACTATCGGGTTTGAGGTGGAGGAAATGAAAAATCCATTCAACGTTCTTTCTTCGTTGACGCTGCACGGTTCTCGTATCGGCGCGAACGCTGCATTCTGCCCCATTTAATTTGCATGGCCCGCATAAAATTATCCGTTTAGCGATCCAAGCCGATACTTCCGATAGCCCGCATGGGTAAGTGCAAACATCCCTCTCCTCTCCTCTCGTAGACAGCTCCGTCGAAGTGCACGGATGAAATAAAGGAGACCGGTCGTCGATTCTTCGTGAATTGCAGAACGAATCGGAGAGGAGAGTGGATGATCTATTCGCGACTTGGAGGTGATGCAAACTTTTCTCCGAAGTTCTATAATTTCATTAACTTCGGTAGAAGGACTCGTTTTCCTCCAGTGAACGAAAGAAACGATGATCGGAGAGGACGATCGTCGAAAATCACGTTCGGTCCACTTTGCGCAAGTTCACGCGCAAAAACTCGAATTTTCTGCGGTGCAGTTATTGCGTCAGCACGCGATTATGGATCATCGAGCGCAATGCGTGTCGCGCATACTCGTCTCTCGAAGTGCTCCTTTCTCCGAAGTACGCGGCGTTATCTCGGCTTCCTCGTTGTCCCTTTGATGAAATAAAGCTCTATCCGCGGCGAGATCTACCCCATGTTAGTAGGTGCGGTCTCGTTTTGCGCGTACACTTTTCCTCCCTCTTTCCCCCCTTCTCTCTCTCTCTCACACTTTATTCTCAAGTTCTCTCGACGATGCAGGACACAATGCGGCCCTTGCATCTTCATCGAGGACGAGTCGTCGCTTGCGCGTATTGCGTTCACTCAAGTTTCCTCGCGAGTATTTGCTCGACAATTTTCCAACAATTCCATCGGCCCGATGGAAACGTCCGCGCAAGGTTGACGTGGGGCACGAGGTCGAAGGACGTGACTCTAGGTACCTATTTAAAAAAAATTCATTTCAAATCGCACGTTGGATCTCGTCCACGGACAAATCGATATCGAGTACCGATACTTTCGGCAAGCACAAATTGCGATAGGGTACGAGGAAGCAGGGAGAATGAAGGGAAGAACAAAAAGAGGAGAATGAAGCGAGAGAGGAGAAGGGAAGAGAGAGAGGAAAGAGGGGCAGAGGGAGGAAGAAACGAAGAAAGAAGAAACTTTGGTGCACGTAACTGGAGGCAGTCCGTTGGGTGGTTGAATCATGGAGTGGAAGGCGGTGAGAGCCCTTGTACGCCCATGGAGAAGAAGGTCCAGGTGCGCCCTCACCTCACGCGACTCTGCTCCATGGCACATCCAAGTTCTCTTCTCCCGGTCTCTCTCCCTTCCTTCTTTCTCTCTCATTCTCCATTCTCTTCTTCCCCTCTCTTTCGTTTCTGTGCGCTCGCACTTCACGCACTCGCCTATAGGCCACGCACGAGGTATTGCTCGACAACGTAAAAACGCAGCAAGTCGTGTTAATGTACGGGATCGCGAAAGTGTGCGAGAGTGCGCCCCAGTGTGCGAGCCCGTATTCGTACATAGGTGCAGGCACCTAAAGGTAAAGAATAGGGACTCAAGTACCGCCGTGCAAAATGGATGGCGGATGTAAATGCCAAGTAGCCAAGTGTACGCGGCTCTCTCCTTTTTTCTCTCCTTCCACATCGCACGATTTCTCTCTCCCTCTATCCCTCTATCAGCCTTCACTCTTCTCCTTCTCTCTGCCGTATCTCCGGCTATTTCTCTTTCTCTCTCTCTTTTTTTCTGTTTCGCTCTCTTCTTTCGTGCCGACCGTGCCGCCTGGGTTTGATAAGTAGGCATTGCTCGAGAGTGTCTACCACCGCGTGTGCAGGCGAAACCACGCGGAAAGATCAAGCAGCTGCCGATGAATTTTTCTACCCCGTCGAGATTTCTTTTAATCCTTTAAATCCGAAAAAAAACCGACCGACGTTTCCTCCCCGTGACACTTGGCGGAGAATCGGACGCTAGGAATTGAGCGTGGACGTGGAGGAGTCGGGGAACTTGCAATCTTACTCGAAAAGAGCTCGAGGAGTCGATATTGAAGAAATGTGACGAAGTAATTAATTGGATGTTATAATTATCATCGTTCTCCACCTTCTATCGGTGGATCTTTAAACGTTGAGGGAATTCGCGACGGCTCAAATTTCCGTCACCTCCTAGATCTCTCCGAATTCTCAATTGACATATCATACCGTCGAATTTCACGCTCAGAGCTGCATTATCTCGAATCAGTTTCGTGGTTAGAGGGAAAGACGAAACACGGCTGAAACAAACCGTAACTACTCCAAGTAGAATGTCCCGGCAAGTGGCACAAGAGTCAGCCATACCTTATCAGTCATCCCCAAAGCTACCTCAAGTTCGATCGATACTCGGAGGATTCTGAACTTCTCGCATCCTGGTTTGGCGTTAATTAACGCGAGGATCGTGCGTCGTATCGTCGTCGGGAGGTCTGCTATGTAACGCGATCATGCTTCGAGGAAACGGTGGGTGGTCGTTTTCCGTGACGGGTCGCAGGAAGGTGAGCTCTTGGCTCGACGCGCACCTCGTTACCACGTCGCCGGAGACGGGCTCAGACACCGGGATGACGCAGCACCGGCTCCTGGTTACCTCTGCCCATTGTTCTCCCCGCATTTCTTCCGAGCTCGTGCTCAAGTGCTCGATCGCTACCCTCCCTCGAAACCCGGATCTCTCTCGGCGCGCTTTTAGCCCTACCGCGGCTGCCGTCTCTTTCGTCTTTAAGCGCGAGTGGAATTTTACTTGGTCCGCGCGGAGAAGAGTCTTCGTCGGCTGGATTCGAAACGCGGGGATGAAATATCGTTTGTCTCTCGAGTTAAGTTACAATTTTGCCAAACGACTGCAGGGGTCGAGGCCGAGATGCAAAATTCTTCTCGATTCCCCAAAAATCGGAATTTCTTCGTCCAAATTCTTTGCCTCTGGAAAGAACAATGGAAATCCAAAGACGTACGTAACAATTGCGTCCGTCGCTTTGGTTCCCGTGAAACGTTTCCACCCGGAGACTTCCTGGATCGTTCTTCGCTCGGGGCGTCAAAGGCGCGATCACCCTTCGAAGCGAGACTGTTAGATCGAAACGATCCGGCAGGAAAAGAGTCCGAATCTGGTCTGTCGAGGATCTCTGGGCCCCCCTGGAGGGTTTCCCGCGCGGGGCACCCGCCCGTCGATAATGCCCCGCACCAGTTACCGACAAGGGCCCCACCTGCGTCGCGATCGGGCTCGTGGTTGACCCCCCGTGCGAAACGGGCCCCCTGCTCGGGCCACGTCGACTCCTTGACTTCGTCTGTCCAGTCTCGCGGAAATAACGACACGCTCGCACGGAAAAGAGGCACGGCACGGCACCAGCGACGAGTGGAAACGTCACAAACGTTGGGTCCTCGATTGCTCGGAATCGGGGCCCGCGCGAATCGCCTCGTCGCGCCTGATCGCGCCTCATCGCGCCTAGTCGCCCCTGGTGGGCCCGCCGTGTGTGGGAACCATCGAGATTTTCCTACCACGCCGCTCCACGGTTTGCCCTCTCGAGAGAGGTCCCCGACAAGGAGCGTACGTGCGCCCGGTAGCCATGTGCGACCGAAAAACTCCGCGCGGGCAATAATTCGACAAAAGCCGAGCCGAGGAGAGCACCCCGTGCCTCTCCGGGCCTCTCCGTGCCTCTCTGGCTTCCGCTCGATAAACAATATGCCATCGTGTACGCGCCAACGGGCCGACGAGTACCTTCTCCGTGCCACAATGCCATCTTATGACATTTTTCGAGCTCGACCGTTGTCGTTCCCGTTGTCGTTGCCGCCGTCACCGTCGTCGTTGCTCGAGTGCTCGTTATGCGCGCCGCCTCGCCGGGCTTTTGTGCCGCGGCAACTGTTTTTTCGGGCGTTGCTCGAGGGTCTGCGCAAAATGCGCTCGCGGGCCGACGCGATGCTACGAAACGAAGGTTAATAACGGTCCAACATTTGAAAGAGATCGAACAATTAGATTTGTCGCAGGGTTGATCGTAGGAATAGACTTTGGGAGAAGTCGGACGGTCGGGTTGAACTTGGATGAAGCAAAAATGGG
Source organism: Cerceris rybyensis (assembly GCA_910591515.1). Lineage (NCBI taxonomy): Eukaryota > Metazoa > Arthropoda > Insecta > Hymenoptera > Crabronidae > Cerceris > Cerceris rybyensis. Next base: position 1,775,402 of record OU342797.1, read on the forward strand.
CCAGTTGGCCAAATTCCTATAGAACCTCCGATATTGTTGACTCTACCTGGCTTGGAACTTGTAATTCCGATATTGTGGGGTCGTACGGGAGAATCCTAGAAAGAAGTGGTGAAAAGACCCAGGCGATCATCGATGTTAAGCTACTCCGGCCGAGTACGCTGCATGGATAGGTTTCCGCGATTCTTTTCCTTTTTCACGATCCTACGGTATCTTGGAAAAAACTGGACCTTCAGAATCCACTATCCGATAAACTCTGTCAATCTTCATGCTCACGATACTTCCATAGTTGGACCATAAAGTTGAAGCTGCGATCTGAAAAATGCCAATCGAGGAACTCTGGGAAAATTGCCGCCAAAATGAATATTCAGCCGAACGAAAGGAAGAGCAGACGCGAGACGCGTATAAGCGGGGAATATCGTGGATCTTCTTTGAACGATTTGCGGCTCCCCGAACGCGAATTCACCCACGCTTCGAGCTGGCAGTTGGAGGCGTATCCGTTGGGCGTGTTCGCGCGACGGTAGGGTCGATCATAGGCGGAGATCTCCCCTCTGCGCCTACGCGCCACAATTTTTATTCTTCGCGATACGCACCACGATATATACGCGTACACGACATTCAACTGCCGTTGGATCTCCTCTCGCTGATTTCTACCGACGGAGCCAAGATATCTGATTATCGCGATGCTGCCGTCGACGGGAAACCGTGGAAATCTTTGCCTTCGAGCTTGCGGAGTTGCTGTCCAAGATTCCCAGAGAAAAGACGGAAAGTCGTTCTGGAAAATTGTTTCGGGTGTTCTGAGAAAATTGATGATATTCAAGCTTAATATTTCGAAGCTTTGAGAATTTAGCGCAACGATGAAACCATCAAAGATCGACAAGACAAGCTGCGATTATCGCAATTGCACTTGGAGCGACAAATTCTCCGCATATTCCGAAGCATCAGGTAACGTCAACGAAAAAGAAGTAGATGTTGCCTTAACTCACTCTTTCTCTGAGCGTCGAAGCCACTTAAAATCAGCGCAAGAGGAAAAACAAGTAAATCAGGATTACTTGGCGCAACACCAAACAAAAAAAGAAAAAGAGAATCGTAACGCGGCAGAAAATTGGAAGCTGCGACCGAAAAATCGAGACTCTGGTTCATGCAGAGATCATCGGATGTATCCACGGACTTAAAATCCACTTCGAAGGAAGGCACGTGTGGTCTCGTCGAGCAGGAAGGGTTAAAAGTCAAACAAATCTGGTCGGTGTTGCTTTTCTTTATCCTCGAGTGCACTTCATTCGAGACGGAGCTTACGTAAAGGACGAACTTTCGCAAGCGACGGAGAACTTTCACTCGCCCCACGGTCTTTTGCTTCGGTCTACCTACTTTTTGTCTCTGAGATTTGTACTTTCGGATTAATTGCATGCAATTGCGGCTCTCGGCAAATACGCCGACGAGCACGGTTGCTTTCGATGTCACTGTTTCTCTCGTCCGTCAATTTCGACGAGGCCTCCTTCCCTGTCCGATGCTTTTCTCCGCTGGAAACGATCATTTGCGCGGCAGGCGATCGTCGAGTGGATGATTCGGTGGAATTGTTTCGTCGCGTTCAACGTTTAAGTCCGAAGTCGCGAGTTTCTTCCTCGATGGACGACTTTGTTTGAAGTTTCTACGTGTTTGCTTTAAGTTTAATCGTGATTTATTACGATGGTTAAAGAGTGGAACGAGAGGCTAAAAAGGAGAAGAACGAAAGGCGTTGGAAAATAAATGCAACCCAAAGATCCTTTTTCGACGATGATCCTTCGCTGATTTCCTTCTTCTCCTATTCTTCTCCGTGTGAGAAATTTTAACCGATAATTGTAGCACTGCAATTATTACGGCATTTTTCATAATTGTAACGTCACGTTTCATGAGATGAAAGTGGAATATCTGCAGCATGATTTCCCAGTCGGGTTGGAGAACTTTTGAAAAAAATAGGGATTCGGACTTTAAGACGTCTCGGTGCTTTACAATTCCTCCCGATCTCTTTAAAAGTCGTCGACGTATCGATTGAAATATCCAAAAAAATGGTGCCCCAAATGAAGTAACAGAACGATTGCAAGTAGTAGGACGTCTGAGACGTGAAAACGAATATTGCAAATCCCCTCGGGCCAAACGGCAAAGGCATCCTGGCACGGCAATTACCTGCGGGGTCGAGGGAGTCGAGTAGCAATATCTGGACCCGTTATCCAGTTCGGTTATCCCGTCTGGAATGCTTTGTGTCGCCGGCAATCTGCATTTCTACCTGTTCGAATGGAACTCCACTGGAACCGCTGGGCGATTTCAAACGAAATCGGCTCTTTGTTTCCGGGCGAAATTTCCAATTCAATAACGGAAACCGGCACAAACGGCCGACTGATTGGATATGAATTGGATATCTCGCGGGAAACCGGAAGAGATGGCAAAATCGACTTCGCCTTTTAATCTCTCTCTTCTCCTTGGTCGACGGTGAAGTCGAAGGAGGTATTTTCACGATTTCTGCTCGGAGATTGTTTTAATTTTTAACGTATTTCGCATTGGTTTGATGTCTCGTTTATGGGGAGGATGAAACTAGGTGGATGAGGATGGAGTTGAGAGAGGGGATTTAATAAAAACACTTTTGAAAGATTTTGTTAAATTATTATTTATTGAATCATAGTCTCGACGATCAAGAAGTAACAGAAAATTGTTAATTGACTAAACGGCTCTAAGGTTTGAAACCGAAATTACAAAAGTAAGTAAAGTAAAATTTCAAGCCGACACTCCCGTTCAAATCCCGAATCACCATTTTACCCCCCATAGGCAGCGTCGCGACGCTTTGGAACCCTTTGCGAGACATTAGAAATCATAGAGGAGGAAAGGGACGATCCGACGACGTTAACATCGTGTCTAAGGACTCGTCCTTCGCCCTTTGACTACGCGAAGCGTCTTAGATCGAAACAGCCCCCTGATTTCCTCGCTCCGTATTCATGAACGGGGTTGCCGCGATGCTCTTCCTTCTCCTTCATGAATTTACAATCGACGAAACGAATCGATGCGCCGGGGTTTTTTAACGTTCCATTCGAGATACTCGAGGATATCTGCTCCATGATTTTTCATTAGACAAACCCTTCTGGGAGCTTCTGAAAATTCCATTAAGGGTGTTTCGCCGTTTTTACTACTTTTTCTACGGAACGTTGGTGGCAATGGTTCGGTACACGGTGCACCTTTAATTCCAATCAACAAGCCCAAGATTCAAGCTGCAAAATCAAACAAAATTCAACTTCCCTCGATCCTCCGTCCCCCTTTCCACCCCAATTGTCAAACTTCGCGAAATATCCGATCCAAAGTTCGTCTCAACGTCCCCACGTTCCTCGCAATAAAAAGCCGCAACGATAGCCGACTAATCGCGTAATCGTATAAAACGTCGAACGTCGTGTCAAGGTCCAAGGGCGTAAGCGCTCGAAAGTAGGGGGCGGTGGGGGGACGAGGGGGCGAGAAGAGGAACGAGAGAGGGACACTCGATGCAGGGGAGGGCAAAAGGACAGGAGGCACGGATGGAGGCTACGCCACGTGCTGCTGTCACTGGCACAGATTATATTATATAGGAATGGCAGCGAATAGGTATAGATATAAGCGTCGAGCGGCAGTTAATAAATATGATAATGGCGGGCAGAGCGCGAGAAAGAGAGGGGTGCGCATGGGGTGCGATATGGGATACCAGGGTATAAGAGTGACCACCGGAACCGGTGGCCTGTCATCGTCAGGACCTCTCGTATGTCACGCGACACGCGCACACGCGGACACACGCACGCGGAGGCGAGCGTGCACGCGTCGAATGCCGCGACAACGACGTTGAACTGCGCGTTGAGAATTTTTGCTGCTTCTTTGCCGGGAAGATTTGGAAGAGTTTTAAATACTAGTTGGAATTTGGTCCACTGTGCGATGAGCAAGATATGGTCGAATTTGCGAATGCTGAGAGTCGAGAAGGTACGTTTATCGGCATTGAAATCGAGGCGCTCGAGACGCGCAAAGTTCTCTCTCGATGAGCGGAAAGAAGCGTTTCCTCGTGAAAGCTGTATCCGTGCTCTCGTTAATCTCATTTCCGTGCCAGTCGAAAACTGTTTTCACGATCTTTCTCATCTGACCCCGTAATTTGCGCTGCACCCTTCGCTCTTTTTCTCTCTCTTTCTCTACCCCTCTCGCAGTAGAAGTGGCGCGTACCTGCAGCCCCATACCGAGCAATTAGTCACGGTGCTCTTGATAAATCGCCGGAATCCTACCCCAGTCTAAGTCCCTCGCTCCGGACCCTCGGAAAATATCCAATAACACCGTCGAACTCCTCGGAGCTGGTGGCTCTTCGTTCGTACCTGCCTACCGGGCATTAACCTTCATCCATCGAGGAGAGATCGGCTTACCTTAATAATCGTAGGTAGAACGTACCATTCTAAGGGGGTTACGACGTTACGGGGCCAGGAATACGCGTCGGGTACTTGTACGGGGGTGTATCAACGAGGGGTGTTTCCATGGCGTTTCCATCGGGGTCGAGACGTCGCTTTTGCGAGAGACGGAAAGATGAAAAATCGCGGGAGATGTAATGAAACGTTCTTAGTCCCCTTTGAAGGCTCGGGGGATGAACGACAGTTTTTTTGCGGGGAGATTCGGGTAATTCGAACGGTGGACGACACCTTTGGGAAGTGTCCTTCTTGGATTTCTTTTTGGAGGTTTAATTTGCAATTTGGTGAGGGCTCTTTGTTTTAGCGGTTGTTTTACCGGTGAACTAGACTCGGGTAGAATTTGAGTGACAGGACGCAGTTTTCGAAGCTTTCTGAACGAAATAGAGGTATTGTTTAACGATAGAACTGTCCGCGCTAAATCTGCAGTGTATATATTTAGTAAATACTTTGGAAACGAAAAATCGAGAGCAGCAAAGGATGATCAATCGAGTACTTTAAGTCGTACAAAGTAGACGTGCAATATTTGTTGCGTGGCTCTCCTATCAATTTGTGGAATCTCTCGAAAAATCTATCGAACGTCTTGATCGTCTCGACAGTTCTAGCGTTAGGAAAACGGGGAAAGACGAGGAAAAGTAACATCCGCGCGATGCTCCCTTTCGGGTCAAAGGTGAAATTAAGTTCGAGGTGAGAGCCTCGCAACATCGTGTTCGGTGTTTGAATAAGTATCGTTTTATTAATATCTCTGTCATTATTTACAAAACTTTATAATAATCTCTAATTTCTTCACCGTCACACGCTACTCGCTATCGTCAATCATATACTTTTATCGTTTGTATTTGTACGCGTGTAATTGTATGCATGTCCGTGTCTCTGGTCGTGTGTGTACGTGTATTTCCGTGTAATCGTTTATATTAATGTCGATAATGCTCGTTCGCTAAATCGTTACGTATGATGATAAAACGTCGCCGCGGTCGAATCCGTCGGGAATTCGCTCGCGCATCGACGTTAGCGCGAGCAGGCCGCCAAAAGATCGCCTCGTCCTCGCTCTTTTGCCTTTTGTGCCGCCGGCACGCGTGTGCGCCTAAAACCGTATATTTACATATACGTATATTTACACGATATTCTCGCGAATTCACCCCTGTGACCTCGTTATCACAGCGCGCATACACGCGGAATGCTCGCCGCGTTCCAAAAGCGGAAATGTTCCTTTCTTCAGCTTCGACGTCCCCCCTTCCGTTCCCCGAGTCTCTCTTCGTTAAAAGATGGATCCACGTCGGACTGTAAAGCCGTCGAGAAGAGAATTGGACCTCGCTCGTTCGCGAAACTTCCACGGAATTCGAACGAAACCATCCTAGATTCGCGGAAAAGTTTTTCCGGCTTTCCTGTTAATTAAACGACAGAGTCGAATCCAAGTGGAAAGAATCGGATGCTGCCGAGCTTGCATATACTATTTAAAAGGTTGTAAATGAAAAGATTTCGACATTCGCGGTTAAAAGATCGAGCCTCCTTGGAGGTACACGCGCGAACCGCCACGGACTTTCGCGCGGGAGATTCAAACACGCGCACGTTTGGGCGTCGAGCGAAAGAAGACTTCTCTTCGGACAATACCTCCGGCTGTTACGTTCCATATCTTTCAGCACGCTTGCCCCAAACTCTCGCGCGAATCGTAAACGTCGGATCCGACCGAAAAGGTGACGAAACTTGCCAACAGTTTTGAAAAGGAGGGCAAAGTTTTATCACCTTCTGCCTTCGTAACCTGCGAGCAAACCGCGTCAGAATTTCGAGGAGTCGAGCATTCCGGCGCTTCGCTAAAAAAACGTATAATATACATCCTACTATGTACACCAGGTGAGGGTGCTTGCGTGCGCGCGTGTAAGTGTGTATGTGTATTGTGTGTGCATGTGTGTGTGTCTGTTTTTACGTGTCACCTCGCATCGAGACGCGCTCGCGACACCGTTTCGCGGAAACTGGTGGATCTATCCGAGAAATTCGAACAGGAGGCGGACGAATCGAGAATGAGATTCGTGCCGATTTCAGCGTCGTCTATTCTTCGAACAGCGCGCCGTTTCTCGTTACGTTTCTCTCGCTTCTTCCTCCTTTTTCATTTTCTCCCATTCTCTACTTTAAAACGCAACGTAGGCGCTGAAAAAATATATTCCCTACGCTTAGAATATCAATTCTTCCTAGGCCGAGTCGTACCAAACGGAATATTATTTACATCGACGTTCGAGCAATCGCGGTTATCGCGCGTTCGCCTTGGTCTCTCGACGATTAATCCTTTCGGCTTCGAATATCCACGATAGAGCGAGCTGAGGCGTCGTGAGCTGAAAAGATGGCTCCCGAAGAAAGTCAGCGAGATGGAATCCTCCTGGTCGACGATACTTTATGTTCGTTCTCGGGCGAATAGCTCTCCGTTGGACCTTTCGATTTAAACGCGGGAGATTCGAATTCCAGTCATCTTTTCAGCTTGCCACGATGCCGCGACCAAGCGTGCAGAATCGAGCAACGAAACTCCTCAGTTTTGCTCGATGTCGTTCTAGTCTCGCACGGTTTCGGCCCGTTGAAACAATCGGCAATAAACGGAAAGGCAACGCATCGCAGAGTCGTAGGGTCAACCTGAAAACAGTCATTCGTCTCGAGGATCACAGGTGAGTCCCTGGTTAAGGACTTTTCCTCGAGAATCCATGCATTCGTCCGTCGAGCCGAAAGGTTTAAGAGACTCCCTCGAGTCACCGTCGCTCAATTATTTTCGCGCGTAAAATTCACATTGTCTCATTTCCAGTTCCCCTTCGTGGCCCTTCGCGCGAACATGGACGTTGTTGCAGAGTTCAAAAGTGTCGTTATTTTCGCGCGGAACATACGAATTTCCCCTTTGCCAATCCCCCTTCGTGGCATTTCACGCGAATCGGTACGTTGTCGCAGAGTGCAACAGTGTCGCGAGGGCATCTCGGGTGTCGCTTTTGGTGAAACCGAGTCGCAAATCACAGCGGTGCCCGGTGTACGGTTTCTCGCAATTCGAATCGACGCGTTTCGGCCTCGTCGAGTGGACTCGAGAGATTATTCGCGCACGAACAATCCGCTTCGACGTTTCAACGGGTTCACCTCTGGGTTGCGCGCGTTTCCCGGGATTTCCGGTATTTCTTTTTTCTACTTTTATCCTCCGCTGTCCTCGTCGCGTATTGGCGATGTTTCGCGTGGACGGGCGCGAACGATGGGAGATAGAACGAAGTTATCGCCAGTTTCGGATTTGAATTTCACCGATCGTCTCAGTGAGTTCGGCTTCTTTCTCTTTTTTCGATTTCTTCGAGGAAGGTTGCAAAGAGCTATGGCAATTCTTCGCCGGAAGTCGGACGTGCGCTCTGCGGCGCTTTAGACGAAGGATCCCAACCGCTCAACCGAGGCGAACGCTCGTCTAGAATGCTGGAAATCGTGTCAAGTATCGGTAATCGTGACGCGGATACGTCGAGCAATTGGTGGAATATTTTGCTCCATTTTTTGGCATCATCGCGTCCGGGTCTCCAGAGCATGACGGTCGATCGAGCGATCTCACCGTAGCCTCGAGTCGACCCGCGAAATTTGTCTCAAAGTCCTCGAACGAGGGTTTCCAGGACCAAAGTCCCCTTCTAGAAGAGTACGTCCATCCGTTCTTCGGCGAACGTCCACCTTCGTTCCCTCTTCGCGAGGCTCATCGCGGATGCATAGTTTCCCGCATCCTCTCGAGAAAGTGCCGACGATATTTCCGCAATTTTCCCTCCCGGAAATTATCGTCGAATCAACGACACGTCGATCGGCCGCTTCCGACCGCTCCCAGCCGCACCGCCTCCCAACGATCCCGTCGAGGGGTCAAGTCGTTCAAAGGGCAGCCGGGGTGCTCGAGAAAAATTGAAGTTGAGCGCGATCGAAGGATCCTTGGAGCCGATCCTAGGGACTGTCGTCGGGTATGGCGTACCAGGCAGCCGGATCCGCGGCGAGGGCCCATGGGCCTGCGACGGAGGGATTGGCGTAGGCCGCGGCCCCCGCCGCGGATGGCGCGCACTACCAAGCCCTACCCTGTAGGGGTAGATACGCGCCGCACTGTGGCTGCTGTTGCTGCTGCATGCTCTGCTGTCCGGCCGCCCTCGTGTACGAGCAATGCTGGAGGCTCTGACTGGAGGTCATGACGTGGCTCACCCCGACGACCGAGTGATGGGAGACCGAGGACGAGGCCGCGTGATGGGACCCATGGGGGCTGGAGGCCGCGGTCATGTGGGGCGCCGGACTCGCCAGGGCCGCGCTGGGACCACCGCGGCTACCCTCGTTTCCTCCGCCTCCTCCGCTTCCACAGGGCTTCCCGTCCTTCACCAGCACCGGGACCGCCACCCGTCGGGGCGAACTCGCGCTCTGAAACGTTCAAAAGAAGGTGCTCGTTAGAAGGTGAAATCCAAGGTGATCCAAGATTCAGGCCGAAATTTTGGCTACCGTCGTTGCATCGGCGAAACGATTTCACCAGCGACGACTCTCCGCTCGACGTGCTCGCGCGTGCAGGATAATACGCTGGAAGGGATCGGTTCGGAGCGGCACTGTGTGCGAAGCAAACACGCCGCCATTCGGTAGGCGCAGGCACTTAACCCGCGCGATACCTCGCGATCGTCGTATTCGACAGGATGCGAACGAACACGGGGGACGGACGGACTCTCATTAGGAATAAACACTGCCGGCTACGGCTACCGGGGACCGCGTTCCGCGCTGGCGGCCTCGTCAACGTCGAGCCGCTCCTCGATCTCCTTGCCGTCGCTGGAGTGTTCTCGGAGGGAATCTTTGGAAGGAATCGTCAAACGGAACGATTGCGGAGAACGGCCAGAGAGGATCGTCGGAGAGAATGCCCGGAGAGAACGGTCGAAGAGAATCGTGGGCACCGCTGCGAGGTCCGGCAGCGGGACCTCGCGCGGCATGCCAAACAGAAGCCGAAGCGAGTCCGACGAGTACCTGCCGGGACGACCACTCAGCTGTATCAACATTCGGTACACGACATTCCTCTTCGATCTCCACGGCAGCCTCTGACGCTTTAATAATATAATCGCGCTCGAAAGTGACGCCCCTGCGGCGCGCCGTACCCGGCGCGATCTTCACGGACGACACCGAGGACTTTGCATCTCGGGGCGACTTCACGGATTCTTCCTCGTTTCTTCGCTGTCTCTCCGAGAGAAAGGAGGAAGAGATCGCGTAGGAAGCGAACTACCAACGTCGCAGAAGATATTACGGCTCGTGGAATATTTGCATCGAGGAAAATAACGGGAATAGGATTTTACGCGAGCAGTGAGAGAACGTGCATAAGATTGCGAAAACTTTAGAGTAATCTCCGTCGGGTCGGCTCGAATCGAAAGCTCCGCTAGTTGGACACTTTGAGCGATCGAAGACGATCGTCCGAGAATCGTCGAAAACATCTTCTACCTCGATTAACTCATCTGAATCCAAATGCGAAGGAATGTTAGGTCGATGATGCAAGATCAACCCCACCCGCGGTACGTTTCGCCCCCTAAAATTAAATTCCTGTTCTTGGAAGAGCGCAACCCTGCCGATCAACATTTACTTGAAGCTGCGATGCAAATAGATTAAAATCCAAATACTCTCAGTCTCGAGGTGTAATCCATCGAGCTGAGAGCCACCGGTTCTCCACCGATCGAGCCTCCACCTTCGCTGAGAACGTTTTCGCTATCCCTTGAGCTCAAAATAAACGCGATCGCCGCAAAGGCCGGAGGGCACTCCGATTCGATTCGATTCGAGTGGCCGGGACGAACTTACGTTGCGCGTCGCAAACCTAAGTGCAGGCATGCCATGCACTTCACGCTGACAAAGTGACGATTACGCTAAATGCATGACGGTCCGTGCGCGCGTCACGCGTCACGCGTCACGCCACTTTAGCCACTTGAGCGCGCGTTAAACGATTTCCGGCGAAAATGGCCGTGGTTAGAAACCGAGTACTACCTACCCTATCACCGTTACCGCGTAGCTGCTTATCGACGGCCGCGCTTTGCATAATGAGCACGGTTACCGAGATTGAATTTTCGTAGAATTTTGCGCAACTACGCGCTCCCCCTTTAGCGCGCTCCGACAGGGCGAAATTGCCAGAGGGGAGAAGGTTCTTTCCGATGGGCGTAAGTTCTGCTTGCGAGTTGCAAACCATTTGCGCAATGTCCGCGATAATTTGAGAATCGAGTATTGACGATTTGGTGGACAATTGGAGAAAATATTTTGGAAAGAAGAGCAAATTGTCGGAGAGATAAGCAGAGGTTTTGAGTCAGTAGGCTCTGATCTTAATGTTTCCGTCGCTTCAGGGCGATTTTTCGCTCGCTATTTCTCATTGTTCATCGACCATTTTCCGTGTCGCTCGATTGCTCTTCTTTAAACTATTTTCTTCAAAAGTTCTTATTTAAAGAACATAAATATGTCAGATTTAACTATGGTAGTTCTCGCGCGAAGCTCGAACTTTCTTCAACCGATGCAAATTAAAAATCCCAGAAATTCCCGTCGGACCAAACGAACGGCTGTGATCCTTTGAAAGGCGCGGCGACATTTACGAAAATAAATTGTCCCTTAAATTCTCCACCCTTCGCGCGACTCTCTCCTCCCGGAGGCATCGAAACGATCTAAAATATTCCCCGGGACTTCCAGACGAATGCAACCCGCGGAAAAAAACACTCGCCGACGGAATTGATGTAATTAACTAAAAAGCCTGACTCCGGGGCCGCCCCTTTTCCGCGTCCGCGTCTCGTTCTTTACAGAAGCCTCGGCCGAACAAAGAAGACGAAGAGATATTAAAAGATTTCTGCCGGGACCTCTCGTTTCCGCGACGAATGGAATTCAATGGGTTCCGTAAACGGGGAAGTGGTTTTTAAATCTAATAACCGATGTTTTGCCGCACGTGTAATTACATTAGGTACCCTGATGCCGATCCAAACGGATTACGCGGGAGAAGGGGGCCGAGGACGTGATTTCGTTTACATCAGCCTTCTTTCTTCGTTATCTTGATCTTCTCGATTATCTTCCTTCATCTTCTTTCATCATTTAACGTTCTGCCGGCCGGTATTCTTAATTTTCAATTCGTCAACGATCGACAATTTCCAGAAACTAAGATTCAGAGCTTTCGGAAACGGAAAAAATGGGGGAAATTCAAGTTTAAACGGCAGAGGGTAAACAATTTGGAATAGTTCCCTCCAACCACCCTGAGGCAAGGTCCGTCGCAAGGTTTGACTCCTGCTCAGACTTTTGATTCCACGAAGCCGCCAATGCTTGTTTAATTGTGCCACCACTTCGTTTTCTACCTTCCAAAAGATATGCAGCAAGAAATAATATTCTTTGCTCGTTGAACAAATGAAATTTGCGACTTAAAAGGCTACTCTCGTGATATTCTCCTGATTAACCGAGTGGTACCAAAAGTATTCAATGTTCATCGTGAGGTCGGTTTGCGGCGAATCGGTTATCCGCGATGTTAGCCGTAATCGCGAATCTAATAAAGCTCGAATCTGGAAGTCGAAGATCGTCGGCTCGAGTTCGAGGGGAGGTTAATCGATAAGGGAGCTAGTATTGGTAACCCCGATTCGCGTCCAGGTGTTGTGCATGACTGTACTCACGGCAAGATGGCGACCGGCCCTCGAGCACCCGTTTCCGCGCTCCCCTGCAGGATCTCCCTCTTCCTCTCCCTTTCCCTCTCTCGTTCTCTCTTTCTCTCTCTCTCTCTTTTTCCCTCTCTCACTCTTTTTCTCCCAGTCTCCCTGTGCCTCTGCCTCCGCCGTCTTTCTTTCTCGTTCGCCCGCTCGCTCGCTCGCCCAGGTACTTGAAATTTTTACCGCCACGAGGGGAGGAAATGGAATAAAACGAAAAAAGGAGGGAAAAAAAAGGAATCCAAGCGGAGCCTGCCAACTCGCCGCCGTCGTCGACGTCGACGTCGTGGTCGTTGTCGACGTTGGCGACTACGTCGACGTCGTGCTTCTTCTTTCCGCGTTTCGACTCGCATGGGAAACGATTAACACGGAGAGTCGCGCTTCGATAGGATTCCGAGAGATATTTTTTCCCAAAGAGAGAGACTTCTTTTATAATTTTAAACGGTGCACCAAGCAACTCGAAATATTTAATAGGGTGCAATTAAATTCGCGCGGACTGCGGCGCGAGACGTGCCCTGAATCCGTGGAGAGCGACGGAACTGGGTTGAAGATCAATAAACGAAGAGAAAGATCAATTTTGAGCCTTGGCAAATTGCGCGAGAAATTTCCAAAGATTTTAATTATCAACGGGACAGGTTTTTTTTCGATATTTGCTCGGACAGTGTCAGCCAGAGGTGGGGATTCGTCGGTTTTCGAGGAGCACGCTCGAAAGTAGGTGGTCAGACGGCGACCGCTCATTCTACTTGTCGCCGCGACGGACGCGCCAAGGTGGAAGCATTTTTTTCAATAATTCTCTCAATTATCGTAGAGAATATGCTATTTAAGACTTTCAAGAGTATCTCCATTATCATTGTATCATCCTTACACGTTTTTCCCCACCAATTATCTCGGATTACCATAATTGACTCGGTATTTGAACGTCGCTATCGTGACCGTAGTGTCTTTGAGAATTTCTCGATCCCAATTAGCTCGAATGAAAAAAGCATCGTTGAAAAAGAAACTTTCGATATTCCGACCTTAGATTCTATCTTCGAGGTGTCTACAAATGTCCTCAAACTTGACCACCTATTTTCAAAACACCTCGAGTACCCTCTTGAGATGCAATCACGACAATCGATCCCAAAGTTACAAAACCAACTTACAAACAAGCTAGGGTATTTTCGTTACGCTTCAACGAGGAGCCCGTACGGTCTGCATTATTCGCGTCAAGTTAGGGGTAAAATCGCGATCGTCCCATTGTGTCGGAGAGGTTACAACGATGTTGCGACCACGCCCGAGATACGTCGGTATACGTCTGTTTAGCGTCGACGAGTATACGCGGAGGCGGGGACGTAATTACACGTATCGTCGAGCAGATCGAGATAGGAGGAAAGTTCGGACCGCGTGCACGAGGGCAAACAACCCGAATTGAATTCGGGGAGGAGGAGGAAGAGGAAGAAAAAGAAGAGGAAAAAAGAGAGAAGAGGCGCAACGTGAAGATTGGAACAACCGGAAGCGGCGGGTGGAAGAAACGAAGAGGAAAGGAAGAGGAAGACGAGGGGTGAAGAAGAGAATGAATCAAAGAAAGGGAATGTTGGAGAGGCAAATACCAGGAGATCGAAGAGCATAGAAGAAATTGCAATAGTTAAAATGAGAAAGACTGCGAGTGCAAAAATCGAAACGGAGCGAAAAAATCTTGCGATAAACGAGAAAAGAGGAAGAAATGAAAATTAAAAGCGACAAGAGGGAAGAAAGAGGAAAAGGGGAAAAGAGAAAAGAAAGGGCGGGAGCATGGAATAACAAGGAAGAGAGGTCGACGAGGTCGGGTGAGGTCGACGAGGGCACGAAAAACTAACGAGTAAATTATGGGGCGGCTGCTCGGCCTGGCGAATCGAGGGAGAAGGTACGGTTTACAGATCGGGCCGACGGATAACTTTCAGCACCATTAATGCTCTATGGCTGTTTACGAGCCGCCCGTCCGCGACAATGTCGTGCCCATTGTCGTCCAACAAAATACGTCGGTCGAAAAGAGGGGGAGAAGATCGATCACGATTTAAACGATCTTCCCTTGCCGATCCGCGACAGAAACTTTTCTCCTCTCTGAAGCTTCAGTTTGCCGCTCGAAGGACCTTCTTTGCGTGTTCTCTTCGGCTTCTTTTGGAATCCGATTGTCCAACATCGGTTAATTAACCGTGAATTAAGTAGAAAATAATAAAAACATCGGCAACGAACTTAGGTAAGCCTCTTCCGGAAAATGTCTCCCTGTAATTACATTCCATGCTCGCCGACGGATAGGATAAATCGGAGCGACATATGCCGCGAGGACGAGATCGAAAAATCTTCAAACTGCTTTTCATCGAATTTCGATGGTTCGGAAAAGTCGAGCATCAGGTAGAAACAGGTATATACTCGACCAGGCACGAAAAACGCGCGACAAAAATCCGCTTACGTCGACGCTGCTGCGAAGTGTCGCTTATCCTCGTGCGCGAAAAAAACGACGAAACTACAAAACGCAATAACGAAGTGGCAGGAGGGAAAAAAACGTCGGCGGAAACGTTTTGAAAATTTTTCAGAAAAAAAAGGGAGCTCGCACGAATTCAGCGAGAAAATGGTCCCGAGTTAATGCGAGAACAGTGAAGCGCGAAGGTGGCGATATTTCCGTTGGAAAATTTGTTTGCGATTTGAAAAGTCCGCAGGGTAAAACTACCGTTTGGTTCGGCCGATTTAATATTTTGCCAAAGTACGTTGCAACTTTAATAAGATTTAACAGTAGCAATTTCTTCGATATATTTAAATATAGACAACATATAAAGCCAATAGTTGTAGTGTGAAGAGAAACCCAAAAAAAACACCTTCAACATTTACCCTCGCAATTTCAAAGTCCCAGATGGAAAATACAATAAAAATGAAACGTTTCACCGTGAATGCGTGCCGAGACGTTCGTGACCTCGCATACGCAAGAATGTAATGCACTCGGTCGATTCGGATCGTATCGGAACGATCGGGGACTCTGACGTTTCTTTTGAGCGTTATTCTTCCACAAGGAGAGGGTGAGACTCCCGATGCGATTCGTATTCGTCGATGCGTACTTCGAGATCGAGACACGGCACGTTTCGAGCTCGCAATTACGTTATCTCGACGATCGGGTGTGTCGTTATTAGGAGAAGCAAAGAAAGAAAGAAACGATTCCGCGCGTTGAATCGCGTCGGATTCGGGTTACAAAGGGTGTCGTCCGATTTAAAGGTATCTTAGATAATCTGTCGATTAAAAAACCCGACACTTTTTTCTCCAGATAGCAATTAATGCGTCGAGACGATTTGGCGTAGTTCACGTCGATGTATTTTTAGCGCGTTTTGCATACACGAGGAGAGTCGAGTAATCTTTAATTGCGGATATTGGATTTCTCGGTGTCCTTCAAACGTCAGCGACTCGACCCCGAGCGAAACATTGGCTTCGGTTGCATTTAGGTGAGAGGAGTGGTTTTTCTTTTATTGACGATCGTGCAGCGTTCGGAGGTGCATGTAGGGCAGCGATAGACTTTTAAAGAATAGAAGATACAGCGTGGGGCGATCGTTGGCGAATTTATTCCAAATGTGACATTTTTTTGGCACTGTGATATGGTCGAAGTTAAAAATAGAATCGAGGCGAGTTACAGTCGATGAAACGATTTCTGCTTCAAGATTGGCGAGTTGTAATGTAATAACCTATTCGTTTTTCGCTCTACATTCTTTTGGCTTTTTGCTGTGGACATTTTGTCTAGGATCTACTATTTTAAATTGCTTTTAGGTGACTGTAGACCCATCGAGGCTATCAAGCAACAAATTAGGAAAAATTTTGAACATGTGACGGAGAAGAATTTGATCTCTGCCTCCCCAGGTACGAGTTGCCAATGTAAGCCATCAAAATAAATCGCTCCAAACACTTTTCCGCCTCTTTTAAATTAACCCAATCCCAGAAATCCGATCTACTATCTAGCAGGAATGATTGCTCCAACTGGTAGATAACAATATTTCCTCCATTTTCTACGAATCAACGAATCGCGAATGAAATCGTCGATATCGTCAAAAATTCCGTCAACCAGCGACCAATAATCGAACTGTAAGCCGATCGCGGCGCCATGGCAGAAGGGACACGAGGAAATTAATGTTTTAGCGTTCGCGAAAACACGCGCGGTATTTGCGCGCTTTAATGCGGACTATTTGACGTCTCGCCAGTAGACGCGGAACGCCATATATATTCGCGGAATTAAAAAAAAAAACGCAAAAAAAAGGAAGAAAAATTCGGAATGGCATAACGAAATGAATGCAGAATCGCTTCGAGCCCGGTCGAGTGGCCACTCGAAGCGAAATACGATGTGGATGCGAGGATTTATACGGCTCGGGAATATTTTTCATTTAAAGCCATTTCATTTCGAAACGCTCGATATTTTCGCCAATGCGTCCCTCGTTATTTTAAAAACGCCCGGGAAACACGATGCCGCGGGAACGCAAAATTACCGTGTAAGCGCGAGCGGCGCGTGCATCCGGCCGAGACTTTCGCGAATTAATTAAGCCAAGTCCCTCTGTGCGTTCCTTTCCGACGGTACTTTATTTATTTCCCTTCTCTTTCCTCCCTTTATTCATCCGTGTCGTGCCGCGTTTACGAGCTACGATTTTCTTTATTTTTCCGGAGGCCGCGACGATTATTATTTACCTGATTCTGAGCGTTCTGCTCGGCCATCGCTTTCTCCTTGGCCTGCCGTTTGCACTTGTAGCGGTGATTTTGGAACCAGATTTTCACCTGAAATTAA
The DNA here is from genome assembly GCA_910591515.1 of Cerceris rybyensis. Classification (NCBI taxonomy): domain Eukaryota; kingdom Metazoa; phylum Arthropoda; class Insecta; order Hymenoptera; family Crabronidae; genus Cerceris; species Cerceris rybyensis. Next base: position 1,792,240 of record OU342797.1, read on the forward strand.
ACAGATCGACTGTCAAGTTGCTTCGCTATTTTCCACATTAATCGTTAATTAAAATTTGAACGAAGAATCGAGGAAATTCGAAAAAATTAAATATTCTTAAATTATAAAAGTCTAGCGCAAAGAGCCGTCGCTCCTCGACGATCGAACATAGGTTCCACGAGATTCGAGTGATTTTTAATTATTAACAGGGAAAATACCAGGCCAACTGTGAGCGCAGAAGGAACGTTTTCGTTCGTGGCATTGAGTATTCTCCTTTTTTCCCTTCTTTCTGCGATTCGAAGAATATCACACACTCCGTGAGCGAATTGTCGTCAGGTAGGAATTCAAATGTTTTTTCAAGAGGGGAAAGAGCGCGAGCCCTTTGTCGCACACGCGTTAAAGTAAGCTCCGACTATTCCCGCGACCCTAAATCCATAATCCACGGTTATAAGTCTATGTTATTTCTTCGAGAGGGATTTAACGCCTCGTTCATTTTACGCGAATGTTCGCTCGCCGGAAGATAATGCAGAGTTTCGACGTCCGGAAGCCACGTCGACGCGTCCATTGAAAGCCTTGTAGGGTGGTTGCTCGGTAGATCCAATCTCGTCTCGAGTTTTTGAAGCTGGTAAACTCAAAGTTGAAAAAAATCGAGCGCATTTGAGGCTACTTCTCTTAGCTAGAATTCTACGAGATGACAGTAAAAGGTTTTTCAGCCAAAGTGAAGGTACCGTCGGAAGATGGAAGGACGTTGTATCAACAGCCACGACAATTCATTTCGCAGTTTAACTCTTGCAACTGTTTCGTCAAGAAGCCTGCGATTTTAAGTTGCCCTCGTCCTCATTAATTACAAGTTCCAACTTCTAATTCTTTCCACTTCACCTAGGACCACCTGTCGTAGTCAGTATTTGAACTTCATGGCCGATCCTCCGGGAAAACGTAAATATATCTCGTCGAAATGTTCTCCAACTCGGTGTCTTTAGCAGCGACGCAGTCGAAGAAGAACGCGGCAAATATTATATATCGCGTCAGCGAGACGAGGGAGAATGTTCGTATCTCTTACGTGAAATCCTTCGAGTCGCTGACGAGAGGCAGGAAAATATGCAAAAAAGCGTGCACGCTACGCCGTGAAAAACTCGTATTCTCTAAGAGCGTGCAAGATGTTTACGACGTTCCGTCGCGCGTAAAAACTCTTCCATAATTTTAAACGCGCACCAGAAGAAGCCTGGCAGCCACGGAGCTTTGTGTATTCCGAGATGTACAGTTCTACAAGTTCCTCAGGCACTCGGACAGTAGCGAAATATTCCAACAATGTCTCGTTTCTTCGTATTAAAATGCATTGTGCCGAAATGCAACCTCGGAGAGACGATATTAAAAATGTTTGTCCTATCCGTTTCACCGTTTGAGACGCTCTCCGACGGTTGGACTCGCTTGAAGTTATATTTGTCAGCATTAAATTATATTATATTAAATTTTTCGTTAACATTAACTCCAGATCTCCCAAGAATTAATCCGCTGTACGTAGAATTTTCGCTTGCACTTAATCGTTCGAGTTCCGGCGCACAGTGGCAGAATCTCGTCGAAAACAACCAAGCGACGCAATCGCGCTGCACAAAAATCCAAATGATGGATCAATTGAACTCCAAAACCAACGTTCCTTCGCCTCCGAAATAATAAAAAAGGAACGATTCTTTATTCTTTGCGAGAAGCCCTAGGCTAGGAACAAGGAGGGCCGCTCGAAACCGCTTTTACGGCAATTGAACGCGATTAGGGCAACCGGGCGCAAGGATGGGATCGAGATCGGCATCTGCTTATGACAGGAGCGCGTTATAATCCGTGCAACGTGCATTATAAGCCGTTCATGGGGGCGTGTTTTCCGGTCGCATCGCTATTGTCGTCTAACAGCAAGACAATAGACATCGTCGGCTCGGCAGATTTAATCCTTAACGCGTTTCGCGTCGGGGTGAATCCTTCCCCGTTGGTTAATCGCTGTTTGATATTATATATTTGATAAGCGATCGAGTAGCAAGATTTTACCGCGATCGATGCATCTTTGCGATTGTCGTTCTTACGGTATTAAATGATTGTTCACCGATAATATAATATTAATGCAATGTTAAATGAAGAGTGACATTTTTAAGTAACTGTATGTTTATATTTGGAACATTAAACATTGAATATCTCGGTGGTTAGGTATTTTCTGCTCAGAAATGTCACAGTGGTAGTTCAGGTATTGAATGAAGCTTAAAGAATTCTCTTTTCAATCAAGAAATTCCGTTTACATGAGTCACATTATCCAACAATCTCGTCCCGTGCCTCTCGGAGTATCAAACTGCCCCGCCGGAAGTCCTCGATTTCGCGTCCTCCGTTCGCGAGGAATGATCGATCGTTTTGCCGAGGGCTACGCGATAAAAGGTGAGATTTGCGGGAGCAAAGAAGAGAGAGAAAGGGGAGGAGAGAGTGAGAGAAACGTGAGTACACGTTGGAGGAAGAGGCAGGGTGTTTGTAGACCTCTCGAAGTCACCGCGCCGCGTCCGCAGGCCCGAAACTTCACGGGCTTCGACGAGTGGATTATCGGTGGAAAAGGAATTAACGAACGGGAGCAACGAGAGAGTACTTCCCTACTCTAGGGCTCTCTTCGTGGCTTTTAGATAAGGTCTCTCAGCCCTACGCGTAAGTCGCGGCACAAAGCATACGCGGAGATTTTTACGGCCGTTTCCCACTCTGTGCACCCCGTCGCCGAGCTGCGCTTTCTTTCGTCCTGGATTTTTGAGCAAACGAGGAAATCGCTTTGCACGACAATTTTTTTCTAGTATTCCTTTTGTATGGGAAGTTATAATTAAAGAAGCCAGAGTATTAGATAATTGCACAGTCCCACAAAATAGAAGCAACACAAAAACCACCCCTTCTGTTCGTCCTCTGCCTTCTTTGTAACTTCTAGTAATAAATTTCTTTCCCTCAAATTTCGAAACCTAGCAAAAAGGAAAAAACCATCGTCGACTCAACTATTTTCGAGGCAAGTATCCGATTCTTCGTCATCATCGGTATTCGTGCAAGCGCGAATCAGCGCGCAATGGAAGAAGCAAAGAGAAATTTCGAGGGTGGTCGATCCCGCTAATATTCAAAGAATTAGACAGACGGTGGTAGGTCCTCGAGACACGGTCTACTGCACGGGGCCCCTTAAAGTGCTTTCGTTGCATTCTCGACGCGCATAACATGGACACAATGGGGGTTGCACGGGGTTACAGGGCCCTCGCAGCGGGTTAGTGCCACTCGAGTAGGAGGCTACAGCCCGAGTTACATGTAGGTCGAACGAGTCTTTGATATGTGCGAATAAAATACGCCTTTGGTTTACTTTTCGCACTGTAGTCGATAGAAATCGGATTCGATTTTTGGGAGAGAGGCTCGTGAGAATTTTCTTGCCACCTGCTGCTTTAGGTGGATTCCGAATAGTCGAGATTATGACACGATAGGTGATAATTTAGGTGGACGTTGAAAAGACAAAGGAGATTTACAATCAGGGAGTTTGAGTTTAAATTCTCCTACATCATCTCTGAGGATTCGCAAGAATTGCAGTATTTGGCAAACTTTAAAAATTCACGTCGAAGGACCAAAAACTTAGACGCCTCTTGCGTTCTCTCAAAGTAACGAGTTTCCATAGAAGGTTAAAGCACCCAAAAAAATCAACAAAGACCCATCCAAATTCCTGCTCCAACCACGTAATCGCCCACAAAAAAATCCACCCAATTTCCCTGTCAATTTAACCACAACTTCATCGTTCGACATTGAACTTCATCGAGATTCCCCGTTCCTCGAACAAAGCGAGCTCGATTCACGGAGCATACCTGAATCGTTTCGAGGCAAGGAACCTGGCTCCCGGAGTCTGCGGATGGCCAGCGACGTGAAAGATCTCGACGAGAAAGCCGGCAGGAACCGTCATCGGGGAGAATTGTTATTTCAAGGGAACGGCCCGTCCGTCAGTTCGTTTGTCCGCCGAACTCCCCGCGACGAGGCGGTGGGTAAACAGAGAAAGTTGAACGAGATAGGGATACGACTGGTGTGTATATACGTAGGACGAGGAGGAAAGAAATTCGAGGCAAAATAATGTATGTTACTATTTTAGTTTATATTCATTTTATTCGCATAGTAAATATTCCACGTACAATAAAATATAAATAATAATTCGATCATTTTTTTTACATTTGATTCCTCTTTTTTTCACAGTTCCTATGTAACAGCAGAGATCTTCTAAGTTGGCGCGGATCCACTGTATCCTCTGTCTGATGATTCTTTTTCAGGTCCTTTTCTTCTAAGTTTCTTATAGGAGTTCTTCTGCTCGATCCCACAATATTATAATAGATTCAATTTCGTTAGTTCTATGGTTATTCGTAGAGTTGAAATTACTCGTCACAGACGTTTTAACCACAGAAGCGTAGCAATGTTTTATTAAAAATACGGCGGAAGAATTTCGCTCAACTTCGAGATCGACCGTCGCATCGAAAGCTTCAAAAAAAAAGAAGATTCCCCAGGTAGATCTTGGAACGGCGAGGACCCGTTTGCCTTCGAGGGCACGCCCGACTCTTCTCGGTGCAAAAGGGCCCGCGGGGGTCCGACGGTAAGTTTACTCAACACGGAGAAAAGGGGAGCTTAGCTTTAACTTCCGATTAACTTGCGGTTAACTCTCGTTCCGGCAGGTAAATGAAACGCCTCCTGTGAGCGTTCATGCGGATCTGCGAAAAGAGGATCCGCCGTTGCTTTTCTTGCGGTGCTCCTGGTCGCAGATGGTCGGTGAAGGCCCCGACGGGCCTGTCGACCCGTGCTAATTGCTCCAAACGAGCTTTCACGGACGATTTGCTCCCGGTCATTAGGGGCACGAGTCGGTCAAGTGTTTGAAGATGGATAGAAGTCTTGTTTTTAATGATACGATCAAAATTCTAGTCGGTGCACCATGAAATTTGAGAGTAAGAAGATAATTTATCGCAGTGACCGATGATTTGATACCTACATCGTACCCTAAGCGACTCTACGTCCATCTGAATCTACGGTTTTTGTTCCAAGGAACCGCAAAAGGTAAATTCAAAAGTAAATTACTGTTCCTAATTGTATTGTTTGCTTAAAGTATTTAAAACATTGGTATATTATACTTCAGAGCAAAACCATGAGGAACCAGAGTGAAAGGGGTGAAACATTGGAGTCATAAATCACAGTCACCGCCTCTTCAACGACCGACATGGATCAGGTTCGCTGTAATCGTGTATCTCCTACCTTGACATTAATTAGCCTATCGGATAACGATAGATCTCGAGGGTAGTTAATCAAAGAGGTTGGCTCTCCGCGTGCGCAGACACAGATATATACATACGTGACATTTGGGAGGTACATCGAGTAGCTGTTAGGCCTGTCGAACCGACAGAAGCAACTTGGTGTATCGGGTGTGCACAGTAGGAGAGAGAGAGAGAGAGTAGTTAAAGTGGACGATTGATCAAGTTAGCGTAACATCGTTACGTCCTTCTACGTCGAGGGTTGACGCAAAACGACGCCACAATCGTCGTCAACCACCGTCGTGAACCACCGTCGTCGCCGCCATAGAAAACGTGGACGTCGACGCCACCCTTCTTCCTATCTACAACGGCTTCCTCGGGCAATTTCATCCGACACCAACTTTCGACGGATTATCCAACGGAAACCCCATATAGCCTGCGGCTACTGGAAGGGTATTCTTTGTTGGGGCGTTATGCGGGGTTACTTAAACCGAAAGGATGATGTAATTGGTAGAAGTTGACACTTGGGACGTCCTGCATAACTTTTAAACCCTATCACACGCCTGTGGATTGCTACCGGTGTACGTTGAAGCAAATGTAGGCGGAAAATTATAACTCGGGCGCTATTTGTTTTAGAGAAATGTTGTATGTAAAAGATATATAATATATTGAAGTGTTTATACAAGAAATTACAAATTGTTTGAAGCGTAAATATTTGTTAAATAAAGTACATTGAAATGTAGTCAATTCTCAGCGCAATAGTTTATAGTTTTAGAAATATGCAATTGTAAGATTGAGAGAGCGTGATGGAATAAATGCGAGAGATAGCGAGAGAGAGCGAGAGAGGGCGAGGAGCGTGTATGTGTGAGAGAGAGTGAAAGAGGGTTGTAAGAGAAAGTGCCTGAGAGATGAGGAGGGTGTATATTTGCGTGTGTGGAGTGTAGGGCCTTCGGAGGAATCCGAATAGGTAAAAAGGCCCAGAGCATATTTTAACTCGACAGCGAATAGAGAGTTTATCCTAGCGTTACAGCGAACAGCGATCTTGCGAATAGCGTAGTATGGTTTTTGTGTATTTAGAGTGTCCAATGCATCTTTGCGTTTGTTTTATATTTTATATTATTGCTTATATTCTTAATAAACTATATATTATTCTTAATTGAATAGTAGTTTCACACAATTGTATTTAATGAATATTGTATCGCATATGTTTTTGCTGTATATTATGTTTAAAGCTAATGATAAATAAAGAATTTGTTAAATCGAAGATACTATTGTATTTTTTTAGAGTACCTTTGTTCCATTCCTAAAATTCCATATCCTCCACAAATGCCTAGCGTGCGTATCATAGTTATAAGTTCTCTAAAATGGTTTACACCAGTTTAAGAAGCAAAGTCAGGTAAGTATTAAAAGTCAGCGATAAGCAAGAGCGGAAATTCGTCTGAGATATTTTGGTTTGTTTCACTTATGACCTTGACCTACTTTCTCGAAAAATTTGTCCAGCTTACAAGTGATACAGGTAGGTAAGTGAGAAGTTAAACAGTTCTAAAAGTCCGTCTGAGATATCCTAGTTTATACTACTTGCTGGGTTAAGCAAATTTTTCGGCAAAATTTCAAAGTGAATAAGTAGTACAGTCGACGATAAGTCAGACGTAAAAGTTGGTTTGAGATATCCTAGTTTATACTACTTGCAGAGTTTGCAAATTTTTCGGAAAAATTCGGAATGTGAGCAAGTAGTACGAGTCAGTGATAAGTCAGACCGAGCTAAAAGTCGGTCTGAGAAATTTCGGGTTATACTACTTGCTGGATTGGCAAATTTTTCGGAAAAATTTCAAAGTGAGCAAGTAGTATAACCTAGGATAAGTCAAACGAGAAAGTAGGGCTGACTTATCCTAGGTTATACTACTTGCAAAGTTTGCAAATTTTTCGGAAAAATTCCAAAGTGAGCAAGTAGTATAACCTAGGATAAGTCAAACGCAAAAGTAGGGCTGACTTATCCTAGGTTATACTACTTGCAAAGTTTGCAAATTTTTCGGAAAAATTCCAAAGTGAGCAAGTAGTATAACCTAGGATAAGTCAAACGCGAAAGTAGGGCTGACTTATCCTAGGTTATACTACTTGAAAAGTTTGCAAATTTTTCGGAAAAATTTCAAAGTGAGCAAGTAGTAAAATCGACGATAAGTCAGACGGAATTTAAACTCTCTTTCTCGGCAAAATTAGGCAAGTGAGTAAGTAGTACGAGTCAGTGATAAGTCAGACGGAGCAGAATTTCAGATACTTTACCTTATACAGCTTTCGAGATTGAAAATTTTACAAGGGAGAAAGTAGTACGAGTCAGTGACAAGACAGACAGAGCGGAAATACGCATAAGATGATTTCAAGGTCAAATTTGAGGAAGCCAGAACAGGATTTATTAAATAAATAACTCATAGTTTCAGAAATACATAATTTTATTTTACGATTCATAATACAAGTATCTAATGTTATAAAATACAGATAATGTTATATAATACAAATAATAAATAAGGAATTTATTAAATCTAAAACGTTGTTACTCTTCTTTAATCGCTAAACTTGTACCTCTCCTGTCTGTCCTGCTTGACCTGCGTCTGCACTGCTTGTCCTGCCTGTCCTGTACTTCTTCTAACTGTACTGCTCTTGTACTGCTTGTCCTGCGGAAGTTTTCATATTATAAAATTGAATAGCACAGAATAGAATTTAGCAAGCTTGATAAAACGAAGAAAAATTATAAAATTTACCTGCCTTTATTAAATGTTGATCAAAGTTTCGCTTGTAGCTGTCTTCTTTGAGTCTTCAAAGTCATCCTTGCAGAAATATTGCACTTTTAGATTACACTTCTATTCGTAGAATCAATGGCGAAGGAGGAACTACTGGAAGTCTTCGAATTGCAAGAAACAAGAATCGTATTTGCAAAGGCACCACGATAGATGCCAATGCGCAAAGAGCCAGGGGTGAACTGCTACGATGAACTTGCGAATACCGGGATCAACTAACGTCAAATTATGATTAGGGCTGTTAATTGTCCCATGTTGACCCTGCTGAGTGGTAGCCCGAGGGCAAACACGATTCCGCTTCCCTTTTGTTGTTTTAACTCAATACCATTGGCCGGGGATGACTTACCGATTACCCATCGGGACGTCTCAAAACGAAGGGTGCCTTTCGAGCAACCAAATAGAAATGACTTTCTAGTTTCTCCTTAACGAGCTGCGAAACGTTCCGCCTTTCTAACAATAAGTCGAAGAGCGGACGTTCGGAAATAATTGAGAAGAGAATAATGTAGTCTTTCAATTGGAATAAATTAAAATTATCTGTTTTATTTAAATATGTCGAATAACTACCTTTCAAGCGCAAAAATCAGCTGAAGAACAAGAAGACATATACACAGCATTACTCTCTTCCTTCTCAATTTTACAAATACGGAAAAAAAGTCAAAACCAATCATTTTCCCGCCTCGACACATTAAACGTTTAAAAGCTGTTAAAGTGTCCTCAAATCTTCTATCCAAATTCCTCTCATAATCTCGCCGCCCAGTAAATCACTTCCCTCGGCAAAAGAAGGGTTAAATCGTGATTCCAATTCCCCTAAAAGTCGAGTTGACCGAGCAAGAAAAAGGTCATAGCATAGATGTGCCAGAGAAAGAGTAAACGAGCCGGATGTCGCGGACTTCGACAGTGGCAAAAGTAAAAAGATTTCTCCAGCTCCATGCTCCCTTGATCGCACTTTTTTTCGTCGACTCGTCTCTCTAATTTTTCCGTCGTTTCACTGCGGAGATGATCCAATAGGATGGCCGTGGGGGACGGTGATGTTTGCGGTTGAAATGTATGCACCCTCGCTGCGTCCCCGAAAGTGCAGCGGGATTACAAAGAACCGCTCCGGCGCTACAGGGTGGAGGATAAAAAGAAATTGGTGCCGTATTACGCGACCGGCACGTTCGAGTATTTACAATACACTCGTAAACTGCCTCTTCGTCGCGATAATTGATGCAAACATGCTGAAAGAATCACGAAGGAACAATTGTATCGTTTTTTCCTTACGGAAGCGAACGGCAGATATCGTTGGAGAATTGCTTTTCCCTCATCTCCCTATGAAGCAACGATATTCCGGGGTTATTTGAGAGCGTTACTTTAATTGGGTTCTTGCTGTATTTTTGCAAATTAATTTTAGCAAGTTTGAACATTGAAATATGCATTTCATAAAGTCTCATTTTTACCTCTGAAATATCACTGACCGAAGGCAGAGAATGTTAGGATTTTGAGATGAGGAGGTTTGGTATCTTTTTTTAGAATAGTCTATGTGGAAAGAGGATAAGTAGGTATATAGCAGTTTTCGAACCTTAGAATTTTTCAATTTTCTGGAAACAATTTAATATGAGAACCGCAACTCTCGAGTTCACTAATTTCCAAATTTCTAAATTATCATTCTACATCTTCCACGACTCCTCCGACAAAAATATCATTGCTGTATATGCTTTCTCGTCTAATTTCTAAAATGCAAACACCCTTGCACCTATCCAGCGAATCAAAAAGTTCTTCGACCCCTTTGTCAATTGCAGGACAATTTCTAACTCAGCCAGGAACGATCTTTGGAAAAGTCCCTCGTAGATTCTAGCCGCTCGGAGATTTCCCCACCTGGTCGAGGTACTCGGTGCACGAAGACACGAAGGAGAGAGGAATGCAATTACGTCGGCCACATACTGCCTGGCGGAGGCCGCAAAAGCCGACGACATATTCATGCGTGCGTTATTATGCGAGGGAGAGCCGAGTGCACTCGAGAGATACGCGCACGCATTGCAGGACGTCCATTTAACCGCACGCATTTCGACACCCGTGGAATTTCGCGCGGGACACGAGACTGTCTTGTCTCTATGCCAATAGTTGTTGAGAAATTCTTAGCTGGATAGATTTCCCTATGGTCGAGTTGTTGGCTGGATTGCACTTTTTCCGGTTGCAAGTCGTATAGCTGTCTTGACGGGAACGATTGATTTTTTACGTAACAAATAAAAACGAAGGGTCTAGTCGTACAGAGATCGAATTAGTGTTACTGAGACAAGTTAATCTTGAGGCAAACCATACGATAGGTGTCTTAAAAAGAAACCCTTCCTGCAAAATATGATTTCGCTAACAATAAGTCTACCGCAGGTAGAACGTATTTTATAGTTTTTGACCGATTTCTCCTGTTCGGTATGGCAGAATATTTCGAAAAAAATTACAGATATTATACAAGATGGTATGCGTACTCTTAAATTATTTCAGAATTTTTGGTTGGAAAATCGATTTTTAAAAAATTGGAGAAGTTTAGAAACATTAATTTTGCATTGAAAAAATGAAAATACGACTTTTATATTTTTACAGTATTAGCATTATATTGTAAACATTAATGTGTAATTTTCTTAGAATTTTCGGTTGGAAAATCAATTTTTAAAAAATTGACAAAGTTTAGAAACATTAATTTTGCATTGAAAATATGGAAATACGACTTTCATATTTTTACAGTATTAGCATTACATAGTAAACATTAATATATAATTTTTTCAGATTTTTAAAAATAGTGGAACATAGTTATAAAAATGAAAATCTCATGTCTCAATTCTCATGTCATCCTAATTTCGTCCTAACTCTAACGATCCATCACTTTCTCATGAACATTCGATATCTATCAGCTATCCTCTGATTCCGAATGGTACCTCAGTCAGCAGGAATTCCATAGATAGTTAAGTTTCAAAGGAATCGCGATCTTCGCAATCTCGTCGATCGTCTTCGAAATAGCGGAAACCCATGAGCGAGGAACGTGTTTGCGCGGCATTGAACTCGCGCTCTTCCGTTCAAACCTCGAATCCTCTTCCCCTATGGGGTTGCCGATGTCGTCGAGAATGCAAAGGGGGTTGGTTCGGTGGTAGGCAAACCCATTATTACGATTATCCTCCTAGCTGAATCGCGTGGGCCTCGCGCACCAAGTCTTCGCGTTTCCTTCTACTTTCTCCTCCATTATTTCCTCTTCCCGGATCTTCTCTCACCCTTTTGTTGAACCGTTTCGTCCTTTTTCTCCAGAGGATATATTTGTACGGAGTTTCCGAGTCAAAAAATCTCTCGAACGAGATGCAAAGGTGCGCGAGAAATTTTTCTTCGACGAGAAACGATATTAGGTGATTCTATATGCACTTTGAGGAAATAAGATACGTGTGCATCGAAGAGAACTAGCTTTGAATTTTTCCCAAGGAAGATCGAAGTGGTTTGCCAAAGGACTATCGAGGGCTCGAAGGGCTCTGACTGGTCCGTGAGCAAATTATCTTCCATGGGAGTCAAGAGCGAAAGGGTGGATATCGTAAAGAATATCGTAAACGATACCGCAAAGGATATCGCAAAGGATAATGCAAAGGATATCGCAAAGAATATCGCAAAGAATATCGCCAAGTATTTCCACGATCCCTTTGCTACGTCGACGATATAGAGCGACGCAATACTCTGCGATTTCAACGAACGCGAAGTCGTCGTAAACGGCGGGAAAGCGTTTGACGATTTCGAAAGGTAAATTAGAAATATCGTCGGTGAAGAATCGAGCTCCGACACAATGCATTTGTTCGGCTTTTGTTCGTGAAACGAAAGCAGCGAGCTAAAATCCCAGGGCATTTGTTCTCGTTTGTGCATAACGCGAGCACGTTCCACTTCGGTGATTTTCATTTATTTCAATTTCAGGGAGAAATTTCAGGCTTATATTTAATTATATTTAACTTTTGATCAGGCTCGCCGCGCTTTTGCACTTTAATTAATGTCCCCGCCCCTCTGGCCACCCGTTCATCCCCCGCCTCCTCCTCGTCCTCGCCCCCTCTGCCTCCTTCTTTTTACCGTTTACCTCCCAGCCTCTAAATGCCCCTTGATTTTTTCGTTACGTTTTCTCTTCGTTCTAATTAACTTCTCTCTCCGCCTGGTCTTTCGTGTTTTAACGAGCTTTAAACTCGTTGTAACTCACCAGATATAATTTGCGGGACCCCGACCTCCCGGCTTCTTGCGATTTTAAACTGTAGCGGTCGACATGCAGAAAAATCGAAACTCCGTTGCACATTCGAAGAAATAAAAAAAATTGCACGACCTCTTCGAGTCGATGCGACCAATAATTTGCCTCTTTTCGTCATTCCGTGCGAATTCTACGCGAAATGCCAACAAACCTCGCCTTCTGTCCATCAAAAAACAAACGACACAGTTCAAAATTGATCTCTAATTCACTTCTAACTATACGCAACAGGAATCAGCACAAACGGAGGACTCGTTACACCCTCCAAATTCATCTGAATTCCCTTCAGACGATTGTCCGACGATAAAAATCGTCACAATTTTCGCTCTATCCACGCCATCAACCTCAAAGCACCCCCGGTACCATCCTTCGCCCCTTCAACTTCCTCGTTCTCCACCCAAGAAGACACCCCATCCAACCCACCCTCCAAGAGCCGCTCCGCAAAGTGTTCAACGTTCGACGGCCATTTTCGCCGCGGACCAGTTCTCATCGAATGATCGAAATTTCGCGAACGAGGCACGAGAAGGGGGGTGAAAGCGAGAAAGAGAAAAGAGAGGAGGCGAAAGAAGAAAGGGGAGGTTGGAGGCAGAGCAGAGGGAGGGTAATTTGCCTCTAATGCGGCACTCGAGGAAGCAGCTGGCTCACCGGGCCTCCTCTACTCCATTCGCCACTCGGCCGCAACCGGTAACAGTAGCGATAATAATAACAATACCGGTAACAATACCAGGAGTGGCCGGGCATTGTAACAATGGGGAGGCTGCACTCGGAGTAACAATGCCATCGCAAAATGGAGGGACGCATCTGTGTGTCCCGTGGCAAAGAGACACGAAGAAGGGGATGATGTGTCGAGCGAAAGGGAGAGGCGTCCGGGAGATGAGAGGAGGGTGGGAGGGAAAGAGGGAAAAAGCGCGAAAGGATTTTCAGGCGCGAAGCCTACATTCCCTCGTTGCGCCCTCGACTGGATTTCTTTTTGGGGCGCAAGGAATCGAGAGAGCGGCTCGAGGAGATCGCTAGAGGGTTTGGAAGCTAATGTCTTCGGTTCGCGGGAACATGTCGATTTTTTTGAAATTCTTCCTGAGAACTATTTGAAGTAAAATTGTATGAATTATTGATATCTAACCAGTCTATTGAAATCTACTGTATGCAATAAGAAGGAGCAAATGTTGCGTATTTTTGTCCTTGCAACGCAAGAAAAATCTCGAAATATGTAACGCAGATGGTTTGGAAGTCATTGCACGCGTATCTTTCCCCCGAGTTCTCTCCCTTTCGATCTTCCTTTACCGGATGTCGTTCTTCCACGTTCGCGATGAAGTTTCGCGGAGCGATTCCGTCATAATGATTCGTTAGTCTCTCCCCGTAGGAATCGTCTAAGGCTACCTACGGTCGTACGTAGATTTCGAGTGGCCCCAAGTGGATGGTACCGCAGGGTGGCGGCGTATACGCGCGTAGAACTCGCCCTGCGCAAATTCGCGCGTGTGCGCGCAAAAGTACATATACGTTGCGCGCGCTCCAAGAGACGCGCACACAAGTGCACTTTCTACCAGGAGGGAGGTGCTCGTTTGGGCTCTATTTGTCCCCAGAAGTTCAAGAGTCTGCGATATATATAGAACGATCAGCTCCCTGCTCCCTCTCCCTCTTTCAACCTCCTTCTCTCCCCTTTATTCTCTCTCTCCTTCTCCCTTTCCACCTCACGCACACTTTCGACGTTCTCTCTTATTCTCTCGGCACGATTCGCTCGTTCCCTTTGCCGTTTTCTCTCTTCGTCGAGCTATCGGCGTGGCCTTCATGGCCAGCATTCACGGCTCGGGCGAGATCCGAGTGCCATCGACTCTGAAACTCGTTATCGAAACTTATGTACCGTTTCTGCCGCTCGCCCCTGGCAAGCGAGCGAAAATCCACGGCTGATTGCAATCAGGCTTCTCTGTGGACTTCCGCGATACGGCCGGAATCGACTTGCCATGTCGAACGAATCGGGGGATGTCTCAAAACGCCGGGACCAGGAGGACTTCCGGTTTAGGGAACCGCGCGCCTTATAACTTGAGACGGCGGTCGTTGCATCTCGTTCCTTTCACGTACTCTGGGAATTTGTCAGTTTTTCAAGGAAGTTTTTGATAGTTAGGTGTAACGGGGAGATAGAATATCGGATAAATTTGGGCTACTGGAAATTGCGAAAGAAACTGTAGTCGGTGTTTGAGAGGATGCACTTTGATGCATGAATTTCTCCGTTTGAGAAAATTTCTGATATCAAATTCCGCTAAATGGTAAAATTCTATTATAATCTGTGCGCTCAAATTCTAAGTTTAAACGGAGACTTCTCGCTGCTACGAAAACTCATTTCATTGTCAATTGCGAGCACGATCGTAAAAGTGTTAGATGAACGACGAACGAGCGGATTGAACGAAGAGACGCTCGGTAGACAAAACGGCAGACTGAACGAGGGGACGAGCGCAGGATGCGACCAATGAGCCGCGCAACAATTATTTATTGTTGCCAGACTGCCGCATCGAGTCGGCCAGACCTGTCTGTCCAATGAAGATCGCTCGTTAAAATCTGATTCTGGTCTCCTCGCTCCGAACGGCCACACTCTAAACGACTGCCAAAACGTTCTCTTCAATGACTTCAGCAGGGAAAGAAACCGGCGATCGTGACCGTCAAATTACCGTTGATAACGGCTGTCTCTCAGATAAGGAAGGAATTTATCCAAATCCTTGCTAATTTGAATAATATGCGGATTCTTTGAGCATCGGCGATCGGTCGATGCTTGGCGAACTTTGTACAGCGATTTATCAGGTTGCTAACAATAAGTTGATCAATTTCTTCCAATTAGAAATTTTTAATTTTGGAGAGCACGAAAATTAGATATAAATTGTACAGATAATTTTACAAATATCTATCTTTCAAATGAGGCGACAGCCATACTCAAAATCGGCTCGTTAAAATTGATTTGCCTTGTTTGCCTACGAGACAAGCATCCCTTTAGCTACTAGAGACAATGTAATCGTGTAAATTGCTGGAATCAATATTTCTTCCCAACGAATATACAGAATAAAGTTAAATATCCGTTTATCTTTCTTTCACTAATTAATTCCATCCGCAAACTCCTCTCCATCCACGTTTTCCTAATCCTCGAGATCCCTCCGAAAGCATACCTCCCGCAATCCGTCTCTGGTTTCCCGACTTCCCAACGTTTCCCGCTAAAAAATCGAACCCCACGGGGGTTCCTCCGGTGTTTTCTCAATAATCTCGAGAAATTTCGTGGCGAAAGTGTTAAGTAAATTTTGTAAAGAGAGGCAACGTCCCGTGTGCCACGTCGGAAACATTGCCGTTGAATGGGTGTTTGTTCGAGGAGAGACGGAATCCGACCAGGTAAGATACGCAGCCTCGAATCCTCGCTCGAGAAGTCCTTCGAGCTGTGCGGACGTGTAAATATTGTCTTAGGAACCCGACCAACTCTTTTTCCATCGCGATATTCAGTCTACGCTTATTATTGGACGCCTATTTCGTAAAAGTAATTTGCCTTGGTTACTCGAGCGCGCCAACGACCAGCAGAGAAAAAGGAACGAGGAGAAAATTGTCCTCGAGGACAAAGAGGACGATGATTCGATCTGCAAAGAGATACGTTTGCGAGACTTTCCGCGAGGTTGAAAAAGATATCAAATTTTTTCAAACCCTCGTCAAACAACGATCAAATCTCTTTTGAAGCTCGAAGTTTCATATTTTCTTCCTTCAATCTCGTTCCACCCCTGCGGAATCGTTATTCAAATGTCGTGAATTCGCGGCAGAGTTGCACCTCGCGAAAATGAGCCTAGCGATTTTGAAAAAGTGCATATTGATGGTCGATCGAACCGGTGCACTCGTAAACGGGGCTGCCTCGGTGTTCCTCGAGCAACAACTCCGAGGCAACCAACGCCCTGAGGTCGATCGATCCGATTGGCCGAGAGACGCAGATACACCCACGCGTACACCCACCACCTGCTCGCTGCAATTAATCTCCTCTCAGCAATTAATCCTCGTCACGGAGCGCTCGCGCGTCTCTCGACTTGTGCGCGGGTTTGCGCGAACGCGGACATATTTGCATATACGGGGTGTCACTAGATTTTCACTCGTTTTACAGAGGATTGCAATTGCATCGAGTAGGGAATTATTAGCTTTTTTGCAAGTGGAGATCTACTACAACTTTCTCCGGCGTATTATTGCTGAATGTTGCAGAATATCAACGTTTTACGGTAAATAACTGAACCATGGCCCTGCTTCAAGTTCACGCAAAGGTCAATCTTGTTCTTTTTAGGACGAGGTATTTTTGTACGATGATCGATGCAGCTGAGCCTTATTTGTGAATAGTGAAAATTCAGAATTACATCTGCGACTGAAAGTTACAAATTATTTGCCGGATACGATAAAGTTTTGACGTCGGTCGATTAGCATTAACGTACCTAGAGGTCTAAGATTTTGCATTATTCGACGTTACTATGCCGAAGAAAGTTGCAAAAGATAGGAAAATCTGTCGAGACACCCTATATACTTGCGTCCTACGTACATTTCTGCACACGCACGTATTTTCGCGCGGGTGCGCATACGTTTCTGCCCACGTACGTATTTTCGCGCGTGTGCGTTCGACGTTTCTCCATGCACGGGGGTGTTTGAGTATCGAGCTACATACGCGGAGAAACCAGGTGGACCGAATCCGGGTGATCCGAGCAAACTCGACTCGCAGATTACGGCAGGTGGATTGTAATTAGTCGGGGATACATTGTAATTAGTTTATCGATCGTACGACTTTCTACGTAGGCAACGATTCGACCGATTCTGCGCTCCTTTCAATGGCCGAGGGGATTCGAGAGAGTAATTGGAACGATTCTGCTCTCGTTACCAGAAATCGTGATCGCTTCGCTCTTTTTGAGGAAAATTGGCGCGCTTGTTGAAAGCTTTGGAGCGATTTCGAGGTAGAAATTGATGGAAAGGGGATGTAACTTTTAGATGGTGGAACCGTTGGCCTATTTGTTGAATTTGCCAGCAACGATTCCGCCTTTACCGCTCGATTCATGGGCGTTGAATTTGTTGTACTTAAATACATTAAACGGATATCGTCAATAAAAAAGAGATCAAGAATCAAACAGGATGATCGGTCAAGTAATTTGTGGTACCAGGTATACCTGAAATAGCCACCGATCGGAGGATTTATCCTTCGTTTAATCACTTTCGTACATACCTGAGTTGGCGTCAGGTGAATCAAGGATGCCAGATGCTCGCGTTCCGGCGCGCTGAGGTATTTTTGCTGCTTGAACCGCCTCTCGAGCTCGTAGACTTGGGCCTGAGTGAAGAGGACACGCCGTTTTCGTCTCTGTGCCAGAGGAAATTGCATCGCGCCGACGCCCATTCCGACGCCGACGCTGACGCCAACGCCGACTCCCATTCCAGAGGATTTGGTGACGTCGCCCATCGACTGGCCCACGGAACAACCGGCCATGTTGGTCCCGGCGCCCGCCGCCGCGGCTCCCATCAGCCGCGAAACTGTAACATCATTTCGACATGTTTTATTTACCGTCGTCGGAAGAAATTAAAATCATTGGGCAATCTGTTTGATCTAGATCGAGGTAGAATTTTTCTCAATTATAGTTTAACGTATCGTAATTCAGGTGATTCTACGTGGGGCTAAAAACGTAGCTGCTGGACGAAACGAGGGTGAAACGCCGAGGTAAAGCCAAGGTAAAAAGGTGAAAGCTCGGATTCATCGGTGGATCGCAAATTGCAAGCCTCGCAATTTATTATTTAGCATTTTATGGCCATGGTGGATTGGAAGCCACCCTAGGCCTAAAACAGCACAGCTCAAAATGGCCGTAGCAAGTACGGAAGCTAGTGAATAAAATATCGCCTTGCAGTTGGTGGACCCGATCATAATCCCTCACGATTGTTCGATAAAACCGCGATCAGCTTCGATTCGACGTCCCTTGAACGACAGCAGCAACAAGAGTCAACGTCTCGTCGAGCTGGACGAATTTGACACCGGTCCTTCGATCTCCCAGGAGTCGCGATCTCCGGAGAATCGAAGGACGACGATTCGAGGCGCGAAATTCTTCGAGTTTCGAGGAACGAAGGAAAAAGCGCGATGAAACTGCGAGAGAAAGAGAAAGAAAGGAAGAAGACTCGCCGAAGATAGAGGCGTCGGAGAGGTTCGGATTGGAGCTACTGAAATCCAACGAGCAGTCCATCCCTCGTCAGTTGGCGAAGGGCTGTCAAGAACGAACGCGCCGGGCCCCGGACAAAAGGAACGATTTAGCCGCGCAAAGTGCTATGTCATCGAGCACGGGAGGTCCGAGACCAAGTCCCGAATTATTGTGTCTGTGAGAACGTATTCTCAGCTCCTCGAGAGACTCCGAGGCAGAGAAAGAGGAGAAAGAAATACCACTCGAGAATGGGAACAACGCTCCCGAATTTGTTTATAGCTCGGGCGCCTATCTATGCTGAAATTTGCAGACTCTTTGAGTGGAGCGAGTCAGGAGAGTCGTGTTTCAAAAATTCACTGGAGAAGATTAAAGGGAAGCTTAGATTCTATAAAACAAAAGTGGAATATTTGCCGCACGAATCCTCTATCAATTTTTGGAGAATTTTTCAAACGATGAGGAAACCGGTCACTTTCCCGCTTTGATAGTTTCAAAAAACTTCGCAATTCCAACTCTTCCACTCAAAAACCACGTTTCCATTTCTCTCAACGATTAAAATTTCTGTAGGGTCGCCCTAAAACTTTCGAATCTCGTCGAACGTCCGACTGAAAACGGGGGTAGACAGTTAGGGGGTGGTTTCCGAGCCAAACTTCTGCCAACAGGAAGGCGGGCCGGGATGCGACGGCCGTGAAAGAAACTCGCGAGGGTCTCGTTAGGCAAATTGACGTTTCAAACGATCCTGCTGGCCACCAGCGACGAATCTACCGTTGTCGAGAGAGGAGAGCAGCCGAGAAAACGTTCGAGACGCCCCTATCCATCGGATAATGGCTCGGTATCGTCGGTGATAGACGAACTCCGGTATCCTATTCTCCTTCGACTCGAATAGAACGAGAGAATCTCGAGAGGAAGAAAATTATAGACTCTCGCTTTTGCTCGATCACCTTGGCATAAGCTTCATCGATCTCCGTTTCGCCTCGTTCTTTCATTCGAGCTGGTTATCCGTCTCGAAGACAGTGCAGTCGTCAAGTTCGATGACATCTAATTTCGTGAAGGAAGGCTTTTTTTTAAGCAACGTTTAAAGATGA
This sequence comes from Cerceris rybyensis, assembly GCA_910591515.1. Lineage (NCBI taxonomy): Eukaryota > Metazoa > Arthropoda > Insecta > Hymenoptera > Crabronidae > Cerceris > Cerceris rybyensis. The sequence goes on from OU342797.1 coordinate 1,811,749, forward strand.
AGAAAAAAAGGAGGCACGCGGGGATGGTCCGTTGGTGGATCGGATGGCTGGGCCAATTTTTAAGAGATTTCGTGAAGCGAAATTCGCCCGAAGCGTAGAGAATTTTTGGGTCTGTGGGGTTTAATTGTTATCCATTGCGATATCGGGCAGCGACGAGGTGCTAGATTTACAATTTGACGATAGATCTACAGAAGTTAAATCTATTGTGTTTAAATATGTCGAGCAAACACTTTGGAAAGAGAGGGACAGGGCGGCAAAGACGGTAGTCGGTCGGGTAATCCGAATTACGAGAAATATCTACTGTGCTTTTTCTCTACAAGTTTCAAAAGTATTGCTTAGAAATAGCAGTCCGTTGATTTGACGATTACCGTGACCAAATGTTAAACACGACGAGATTCAAGTCGAATTTTATCATTGTATCTGTTGTTAATTCTTGGTCGATTTTTATGATTGCCTACAAGGTTTAATTGGACCACGTTGTTCGCTTCCGCAAGTCCTATGGCAATCATGACGTTAACAAACCTCGTATCTCTTAACTAGGAAAGCGATAAAATTCCGATCGAACTCCACGAGACCCTCTCGACCAAAGTCTCCCCCTTGGTTCGGAGGGGTTGCTTATTTGTTTAACTAAAATCCTACGCGCGGTCCGGCAACGAGACGAACCACCGTAGCCGAGGATCGATACGTTTCATGGAGAAGAAACTTTCCGCCGGCAGAAATAGAGAGGAAAAACGAAGTGGCGCGTGCTGGAGACGGAAATCCAAGGAAACGAGCGTCTGTTTACTCTAGTCCGAATGACAGACGCATTGTTGTCCGATGGTATTCGCGACGTTCTTTTGTGGACGGTGAAACGCGAAACTCTTGCGTGGACATTCAAACGACACCGAAAGCATTCTTCGTGGCTTTCGACGTCTTCTTCGTCCTCCGCTTAGACCGCTCGAAGCTGACTCGAGAGGAGATTTTTTTTAATGCGTCGGCTAGGGGATGTTTGGAAGCTCGAGATTTCAAAAGTGTATTTATGGGATTCGAGACGAGAGGGACGTGGGAGGAGAGCGTTATGGAGGAGTCTCATCGAAGGAACGGCGATAGAACGACGATTCTGTGCCAAATAATGGATGTTCCGGTTGTAAATTGCTCCGTCGAGAGGAACGTTTAAATTACGAGTTACGATCGAGGACAGAATTGAGACAATTCATAAAGGTTTATCGGGGAAGCCGACGACACGAAAGAACACCCCGCTGTGGACTTTGAAACACGACCCTGACACTCGGACGATACCTAAATGGACTCGAGCAAGCACCTACTCGCGATGTCCTCGATACAACGATAAAAGGGAGACGAGACGTGATTCGACGAGGGCGAAGGGGATGAACTTCTTAGGTTACTTTCTCGGATACTCTCACCCTCGGCTTTACCTCGACAAACCGCGGGCATCTCGAGAAAGCAGATTCTTCCCGCGGTTCTTTAACGATTTCATGGACGTAAAAAATGGAGGGTAGGAGAAAAAATAGATAGCGTTGAGCTTGCACATTCGATGAACCGAGGCTACTTTTCATATACCAATTAACTTTGGGCCCCACCGAGAGCCACCCATCTCCGAACTTCAGCCGGGGCACTCCGGAAAGAATCCTCGTCACCGAGAGCCTCTTCGTCCGCCACGAGTCGCAACGGCGATTGCCGTGAGACGAACCTCGGAACATCGAGGGTACAAACTCGAACGAATAGAGAGAAAGGAAGAAAGAAAAGCTGTACTCACTGGCAAATCTGGGATCGTTGGTGGCCGGGGGCGCCGGGGCGTACCAAGGATGATGGTGCGAAGAAACGGCGTGCGACCTCATGGGGTCGGCAGCGGCGGCTCCGCCACCGACCCCTGGACCCGCATGGTGATAAGGCGACAACTCGGCCGCGCAGTATTGGTACTGGGAGGTGAGCTGCATGGTGGCGTAAGGATTGCCCATGGCGGTCATGCCGGCACCAGGGGTGCCGGGGGCTGCGGCACCGCCGGCGGCGCCGTTCGCCCCGGAAACCGGTCCGGGGGTGCTACCACCGGGCGTCGAGCCTCCGTGAAGAGGCGGACTGCCGCTGCTCGCGCTCGAACTCCCGGTATTTCCGCCCACCCGCGCTCCACAGGCGTTTCCGTAAGGCGATCCCTGAGGGTGAGCGACGACCCCGACCCCTACGCCGACGGCGGCCGCGGCCGCGGCGAGTTCTAGCTTACGATAAGACTCCTCGATCGGGGAGAGGATGTCGGTGACACTGAAAGGCGTCGTATGGGCGCCACCGGCAGCTTGAACGTGAGAGGAGTGCTGCTTCGGCGAGAGGCTCATCGCCAGGTCGATGCCGTTCAAATCCGGCAGCAGGCTCGCCTGCTCCAGCTGAGTTTGCTGTTGTTGCTGCTGTTGTTGCTGTTGCTGCTGTTGCTGCTGATGCTGATGGTAGCCGGTGGCATTTCCGTTTCCCTGATTTCCGGCGCCGTTACCGCCGCCGCCCCCGCCCCCGCTCCCACCGCTCATCTCGGCGAGGCCGAGGCCGTCGAAGTACTTGAAGCTCGCGCTTCGCGGAATCGTGAGGCCGGCGCTAGCCGCGAAAGAACGACATGACGTCGCTGCCGCCGCCGACGCTGCAGCCGCCGCCGCCGCCGTTATCGCCGAAAGGGAGATCGCCCTCGAGCCTCGGCTCGCCGAGACGATCTCGCCGATCGGGAGGCCAAAGTCCAGTTGATCCGACCGCGCGAGAGGGAACCTCGTCCGATCGAGACTCTCCCAGTAGCTTCCCGCGCCTTCAATCTCGCCTCGAGGAACTCACTCGCGACGATTTGCACGCTGACCACGGACGGACGTTCGTTGGTCTCTCGCGAGGCACCACCATTTAGAGAATTCTTCACTGTCGACGACGACGCAACGTCGTTCGGTCACCGAGCAGAACCTTCCCCGTGGAAGGTCGCTCACCGGAGGTCGATTTGTCGCGAAACGTTCGATTCGGGGCACGGAGAGCCGATGGATACGATCGGTAGAGCCGGAGGGGTCCGGCGAGAACGCCGAGTGCGCCGCATGCCCCGAGAATCGGCCTGGTTCTCGATGGTCCTCGGACGATGCGGTCGGAGTCTCTCGTCGAGGAGAACGAGGTCGATGACGCGATCCAAGGTCGACGGGGTGCACCGATGACGCGGGTCAAGGACGACGGCCGGCCACGGCCGGCCGACTCTCGGCCGACTCCCGACCGAGATCGCTCGGAAGATCCTCGTGCTCGAGCCCTCTTCGGCCGACGGAGAGAGAGCGACAGAGAGAGAGAGAGAGTGCGTGAGCGAGACCAGGTCGGTGAAGAGGTCGGAGAGAAAGAGAGACGGAGAGGGCGATCCAAAGCGCCGCGGTCTCTCGTCGAACCGGCACCGAATCTTCTCGCGTTCTCCAACGATGAACGGCACTCGCGGAACGCGGCACCAGATTACACGGTACACGGTACACGAAACACGGCACACGGCACACGGCACGCGGTCGCGAGCGGCACGCTCGCCAGGTTCGACCCGGCGAGGGTACGAGGCCGACGAGGCCGACGAGGAGGTGCAAGGATCTGGGAGAGAAACGGAGAGAGCGACGAGAGCGAAAGGGAGAGAGATGAGCGAGAGAAAACGGCGGATGAGAGAGAGAAGGGTGGAGAGAGGGGGAGAGAGGGAGGGGGGCGAGAGAGAGGGCGAAGGGCGCGAGAACGGAGGAGAGTGGCCGGCCAGAGCCGGCCGGCGGCCGACTGAAATCACCCGGGGGGTCTTCGAGTCCTTGGACTCTGCCGATAGAGAGACGATGGTAGATGTACCACTCTACGGTGCGCCTCCACCTTCGTCGAGGATACACTCTCTCTCCTACGGAGAGGAGCGCCTCCGCGGATGGACGGACGGATGGCTGGCTGGCTGGCTGGCTGGCTGGCCGGGTGGATGGATGGATGGATCGGTGGCTTGCAGACCGACCGGTTGGCTCGCTTGCTTGCTCGCTCGCTCGGTGGATGGATGGTTGGATGGATGGATGGATGAATGAATGGAGAGGACCGTCGGGTACTCCTGGAGAGGTCCTCACGGCCGCTTAGACCCACTCGACCAGCGCTCGGCCGGTCGCGCTCGCTCGCTCGTTCGGGCACAGGCCCCACAACCTCTCGCGGAGAACCCGTACGACGACGCGATGAGTGGAGTGCCCACTACGGAGAAGTGCCTGCTACCAAGAGTCGTGACGAGATGTCCCCTTTTGCGTGTGAGAGAAGGGCTCGTGACGGGCCGTGCGGGGTGGGGGGCGGTCGTGGTCGCCCCGTAGGCCCAGCTGCCATTGGTCACCGCCGACCAATCGGCCGCGAGCTCGCTTCCCGTTGGACGCAGGGGTGCGCCTCCCCTGCTCGCTCCGCACCGCTGCTAGCGGCTCTCCCCCGCCGCGGGGCGGGGCTTCGCGCAAGATCTCCCGCCACGCTAACGATATCCAGCGTCCCATTGGCGGTGGCTAGGCGCCGGGGGGCCTCGGCGGTCCGCCGATCGTCCTATCGGAGCTGCCGTTGTCCTTCCTGACCAGCCGGCGATTCTCCGACCGACCGAGAGACTCGCCGAGCCGCCTCATGGCCACCGGAATCGGTCGCATCCCCCTCCATGACTCCCTCCGCGACTCCCTCCGCGAGTCCCTCCGCGGTCCGCTCCTCGGTTCACCGCGGTCTCCTCCTCGCCCTTCTCGCCCTTCCGCGGCCGAAGGAACCGGCTTTGCCTTTCGAAAAATTTCTCCCGGCACACGCCGCGAGCGCCGCGTTGGGATTCGGCACCGACGGCACTTTTCTAGCCTCGCCTCCTCGCCTCCTCTACTCCTCGCCTCTTCGCCATCTCGTCACCGACTGCAGCAACCTGGCTGTGCAACGACCGACCTTCGGGATCGAAATCGACGCCCGACCGGCCGACCGACAGACCAGTCGAAACGTCGAGACGTCGAGACGCGCTTCGACCGCGATAACGTGCGCTCTCTTTCACCCCCTCTTTGCCCACGTTTCTCTCATCCTACCTGTCTCCCCCCCCCTACCTCTCTCTCAATCTGCATTTTTCCGACTACTGGAATTCCCTCGCGTTTCTTTGACTCCTCGGAATTACGAGAATCGCGACTGCTACGACGTCCGAACTCTGGGATGACCATTTCTCGTTCGATCGGTGCCGGATGTTTTCCGATTTCGCTAACTCGAGCCTGGATACGTTTCCGAAGGTCGATGATCGCCGAGGTGGTCCAACAGAAACGTCGACACCGACTCGTTGTTCGGAGAATACAGCTCTTACCGGGTGCAAAGGATTTGTTGGCCAGTGGCAAGTGTTCTGTGGAAAGATATCCCTCGTTCGCACGTCATTTTTTGATTCTAACGCGCTACTGGCCAAAAAAGCTGCACATTCGTTATATCGTCGCGTGAACGACAAAAGAAGTGACTTGTTTTCGGCTGTTATTGGCCGAGCTTCAGGTTTCCATATACGCTATGGGGGGGATAGGCGGTACGAGCGACACTCTCCCCTTGCCCCGGTGCAATACCGCTCGCCAACAAGTCCTTTGCGCCCGGTAATATCGATCGTGCTTCGTTTGTACGCGAGGTGTCGCCCAAAGAGCGGATAATCGAGAAAACGTTCTCCAAACAGAATTCTACGTTAGTGCGACGATAACGTGTCCTTAAAAAAAATGCCTAGTCGTTCCTTCTATGTCCTGCAAATTTTCTCGGCAATGATCGTGTCGGGGACCAATTACAGTTTTAGTCCGGATCTATCTCTCGAACTTGCCGAAAGAAGTCTTGCAATGGCGACGACGAGAAAACTTGACAACTTGATTTCCTCGCTTAAAATACAAAAACTTTGTTCCATCGAGACAAATTCCTATAACATATTTTTTTGCTTCGTTCGAGAAGTCACGTTTGCGTTGGATGTTTACATAATCGGCGGGAACTTCGATCTACAAGAAGACTCTCTGCTTATGTTGCCTGCCGAGTGTTACGCAACGTTTCTTTGCTGTTGACGATAATTGCGTCGCAAAAAGTATCGCCGTTGTCTTTTTACAGTGTTGACTGTGTAGAAGGAATCTGCGATTCGAAGCAGGAAGGATCGCAAAACTTTATTTTCCTGATAATCAGTTTTGTGTACAACAATATTCCGACAATAAACTCAATGGTCAACATTCTTGTTTCTCTTTAACCCGACGAATCCCTCTCGTATCGTAGATTATCCCTTTAAATAAATGGCAACGTCTGCACTTCTAGATGTTTTTGCAAAACTTCTCCAGGAAATTCGATTAAAAATGAATTACCTTCTGCCGATAAGTAGAAATAGTCGTATTTTTTCGATAACAAGGAAGTCATGCAGAGTCATCTGGTGAGCATTTTTCGAGCCATCGATGCATCGTTTATCGGTGCACACTCGAGAGTGCACCTTGCGCGAAAATACTTTTTAATTTAAAAATGGCGTACAGAATATCGAGCCTGTACAGCCTAGCTAATTCCGTGAGACAATGTTTCGTCGTTAGCAATGGTACTTGAAAAAGAACAATCTAATTCTATCTTAATCACATTCCCGTCGAACTTTGTCCGCTCGTTAACATAACCTTGAAATTAAAAGGAAGTTGAATGGCCTAACCTCTCAAACTCTCGAGTAATTTTATAACAGAGATTTACATTTCAGGGAGTGCCGTCGACCTACTCAAGCCGCGGGTCCCTCTGGTGCAGTACGCGAGGGATGCTTCCTTCTTCAATAAAAGTATTTATATATACATGTACTAACTTTCTCTCCACCATCCTGTATATACATTTAGATCTTACAGTTATCCCATTTCTTCAGAACCGGCGGAACTACTGTGGAAGTCCGTGACTAGCGTCAGCAATGCTGGAAGAAGAAGGGGAAGAGCCAAAGGATTAGGAAGGAAGAGAGATTTAAATAGGGGTCAACAACTTGGCGTTGGGAAACAACCAATGCGTTTTCCAGGATTGAACTCGCCGATTATGCCTGGAGGAGTGTTGGCCAAGCAGTGCAAGCTCGACCATCAGATTGCACCTAAGCCTGTTTCGACGGTTATAGAAAAACGACCGAGGAGACCAAAACTTACCCCTTTGGAGCGTGGATGGACCGGAGCAAACATGGGTGGCCGCAAAATTGGACCTCCCGATCCCATTGGCACAGGTGAATATTTGTGTCTCTGTGTCTCCTTGTTCATTTTCGATTCCTGGAAATAAATACGTGCTATTGAAATTATTCGAATTGTAGATACCTTTGAGGGCTTCGAAACTTGGATTTTGGAGGGAAAATTTATAACCATCATGACTGGCAACATGGGTCGTAAAAATCGGTCGTCCGTGTTCGTGATAACCGGAAATGGACAAGGTGTGGCCGGTATTGGTACTGGAAGAGCACATGATGTTAAAGCAGCTGTAAAACTTGCGAAAAACAGGGCTGGTGTAAGATTAATATACTTTCCAAGAGACAACGACCACACCGGTAAGATATTTCAGGGGTTTTCCATGAGCTTTCCGATATTGCAAAGATTAGATGTCTTATAAATATTTCGATTTTTCCTTTTTTTCAGTGATACACGATTTCTATACGCAGTTCGGTAATACAAAGATATTCGTTAAGAAAATGCACCAAGGATATGGTCTTGTGTGTCATCGTGTGATAAAAGTTTGCTGCGAAGCAATCGGCATTAAAGATTTGTATGCCAAAGTCGAAGCTTCGACGAATGTACAACACATAGCGAAGGCTTTCTTTATTGGCCTCTTACGACAGGTATACGAGATTGATTGTGAACAAGGCAAATTAACCAGTTAACTGTGGAATCTAGTTTTATGAATCCCTCGCGGGGTACGGAAGAAAAATCGAGCAATGACGTGTATATTCATCGAACACAGGTCAAATGTCTCTTTTATACATTTTACGAAAAGAGGAAAGCCAAATGTAGAAAAATTACATTTTTAGTCCATAAGAAATTGATAATCCAGCATTAAAAAGGCTGTTGCAATAGAACTTTGGATTGACGTATATACACGTCGAAGTTAACTGGTTTAATTAGTAGAAAGATAAACATTTTTAATGCTATCCATAATCTTAATGCTTCTAGAAATCCTACCAAGCAATGGCTAACGAAAAGAAGCTGCACGTGGTCGAAATGCGAAAGGAGAACGGTTTTTTCCCGAAAGTCCTCGCTTCGCCACAGGTAGTTCGAAAACCAGAAGAGGTATCGTCGACTGAGATCATCGATTTTAAACAATACGTAATGGATGGAAGAGTGGTGCGTGAGAAACCACCAATCAAGCCTTTCTACACGAAGCTGGAGTCGTGGAAGTATCATTTGCGAAAAGAAGAACGTTGGAGGGATCAGGATAAGGTGAGGCATAATCTTGCGGCCGAATATGGTGAGGTTCGTAGTTTTCTCACGGACGAATATCCCGAGGCGAAGCCACGACCTTTTAGGAAGAATAGGGGAGAACAAAGTGAACAATAGTATTTACGGGGCAGTGTACAAATTTACGGTCGTTAATTGTTAAATATCGATCATTATTTATAAGATTCTTCTTTATCAAATAAACTCTATGTGACACGATTTCACTGTGTATGTTTAATTACCTGAAACCATGCATCCTCACAATGTCGTAACTGATAAATTAATCGCGACGTCAATTCGTGGGAACTTGCGTTGAACTTTTCTTTTGAATAGCGTCGACATTCAATAAATGCTTTGTAGAAGAAAATTATGTGTAATATTTCCACGATTGTCTACATTTTCTTCGGAACACTCGTGACGCCTTCCACTTTCGTAGGATTTGAAAGATCAAATACGCCATCGAAAGTATCGATACAAATTCAAAACGATTCGAGAGCTGTTTTATATCGATCCATCGATATATAAATAATCGTTATAAACCACCTTCACGTCGATCTGCTGACGTTCTACTGAAAGATGGCGGTGATGAGTACGCCATGTTTTTTGTGATGTTCGCGCATTAGACAAATTTTTTGAGAATTGTAATCTGTATGAACAAAATGGCTGATGATGATCCGTCGTTATTAAAACAAGACGGCTATTTAAACGTGGACGCTGAGTGTAAAAGTATAATCTATCATGCGAATTTAAACGTGCTACTAATTACTACTGGCAGTGCGCAAGTATATGTATTTGATGTCGAGTCTGGAGTTATCTTGCAGAAAAGTTCCCTGCCCGGTGAGCATCACAGCTTATGTTCCCTTTTGGAAATAAATCTTCCGTGGGATTATGATTTCGATTAAATTACACGTAATGCTGGAGACTCGCGAGCAGCGTTCAATCACGCCTCATGGTCAAGGTCGCATACGACTTTTACGTGCACGAAACGTCAGGCGTGACTAAAGTTTTTCCGATCAACGTTTTTCTTATGGAAGATAATCAGTTTTTTGTCAAGATTGATCTATTGTTCGTCATTAAACTGTCTTACCAAACAACCGAGGAATCGCGGGAGATCGAATTCACGCGTTCAACTGCTGCCAATCACTTTTCTCTCTCATGTTCGCAGCTTTGCGTTCTTCTAAGAAATACTTCGTTTTTTCCGTATGTTTCTCTTTATCAGCTGATAACATCTCTTTCGGAAGGAAGCTGGGGATGTTTCTAGAATTTTCGCGAATATTGGATCGTTTAAACTTCTCTTTTCATTGTTGTTTATCGATTTAATGTTTTAAGAGTTTTGGTTGTTAATAGTACTGTATGTAAAGTCTGAGAATGTCTCGTATGTCGATATTTTATTAACAATAGAGATATGAATTGTTTTCATTAGATATCAATAAATATTACGTTGTAAGATGCATCAGATGTTATAGTTCTTTGAACCTAATACTAATATTATTTTTTAAAATATCAGTGTATCGAGGCGATATTTTTAAGTCGCAGAATATAAAAGAACCGTTACAGTGCGTTAGAAATTTTGGAGGGTCCTGGGGATGTTATGCTCTTGCGAGCATTTGATGCATACTATTTGTTACAAACAATTAATATTATTTGTTATCAAATAAATATTTTTTTGTTTCTAGGTAAATTAAATGGAAAAATACAAGGTGTATATTTAGGAAATGGCATAGACAAAGTCCTGTATACAGATGGGAGAGGCATCGGAGTACGTAGCGATTGCAATGGCGTTCTTCTTTTGGATACTATTTTACAAACACCTATATCGAGAAGCGAGGATATCGTTAAATTGGAGCTGTTACTCTCCGAAGCCACATTGCTGCATCACTGTTTGCGATGCACAGATCTTTCAGGTATAGATAATGTAGAGGAGGTAGTCCAACAATTGAGGATGAAAATTTTGGAAGCACATCTAGACGAAAAGGAAGGAAAAGCCCTAAAGGTATGCATCAAGAGGGTAAACTGTACTGTAAAATAAAATCTATCTAATCGACTAACACATTGAATTTCACAGTGGAGTACGATATGTCTGGAATTACCACATGGATCTTTGAAACTCGTATGTTGGGGATTAATAGTGGAACTGAGGAAGCGAAGTCGATATATTCCGGCGTTACCGATCGCTTCCGCTATCAATCTACGATTAGATGACCTATTTCCTGACTTTGGTTACGTAGAGCTACCCGTTAATAAAGCTCTAATGTTTAGCGAGGTAGCAAGGCGGGAAACTTTCACGAACTGGCCCCACATGAATTACAAGTATAAATCATTATTTGATCGCATTTTGCACTCGATATATACATCCGATGAGTAACTCATATTCGTATAAAAGGTGGGCTCTACCCGATCAAATGGCTCAGGCAGGTTTCTACTACGACCCAACAGCGACGGGCGATGACAGAGCAATGTGCTTCACCTGCAACGTCTGCCTGGTGTGCTGGGAACCAACGGACGAGCCATGGTCAGAGCACGAGCGCCATTCTCCTGCGTGTCCTTTCGTTAAAGGAGAGTACACGCAGAACGTTGCTCTGTCCGTTACCCTTGCTACTGCACCCGCGCACGAGGTTGATAACTCCGTAGATGTAATAGGTACTACGAACGTTGCCGGTCTCGTAGCCACGGCATCCCACGATGGTTTTATAAACGTATGGAACGTAACGAACGAGCTAAAGGTAAACTCTACATACTTCTGTAGAAGAGTGATGTCGCTAGATACGTTTTGATTATATCTTTACATTTAACGTTTATTCCAGAGGGAAGTATTGTTTTACGTAACTCCTTTGGACCAGGAGATAAACAATAAAGAATCCGTTCAGTTTGGCCCTGCCAGAAATTTAATGTCATATCTAAGGTCACTTAGGTCAGAAATGGATCCTCTGTCCGAGTACAAACATTCGACGTCTCACAAGCTTCGGATTACAGCTCTTTCTATAGTAGGTTCACCTAAATCTCAAAGCGTGGACCCTAAAAATCCTTATTCCACGCCTTTACCTAAAGATGTTCTCAATGTAGAATCATCAGACTCTAAAATTAGGCCCTGTGTAGTGTGTGCCGTTACTGTGACAATGAATAATCCATCGCAATTAAGAAATTTAGAAAATGTGTGGGCCGCGTCGACGGACTTAGCTCCTTCGTCGTCTCTCGTTCGTGCTATGAACAGTGTAAATAGTGCTGCCAGTGATACTTTAGATATAATGAAGGTAGCAGGTGATAGGTATAAGCCATCGAGATTGCATTACTTAGTATTTTATGATTTTCATCGTAAAACAACAATGACGCGACCGGCCAAGCAGGACAATAGCAAGGATTCGAAAGCTAAGAAAACTATGGCCGGAACGGGTACCAGTACGAGTTCAAAGGGAGGACGTCAAGATGGCTCGTACCAAGCGCATTTGCTTGGCAAATTTTTGTACGAAGTCCCTATGATAGAGGATGTAGATACAGACATGGTTGTTGGTTCACATGTCGATGGTATTTTCCCAACAACCGGTCTTACCGCATCGTCCTCCAATGGGATTTATTCGACTCCAATTGGGATTACAGTACCTCCTACACCGAGTCCGTTCGATGCAAACTTTAATCCTATCAACGGCCCGCAACATTTCGCCTCTACGTCTGATTTGTCATTGGGAAATAACAAGGGGTTGGATGTTATAAAATTAAAAAAGACTGAACTGGTCGTCATAAAGACGCTACCTATCGAAGCACCGGATTCTCTTGAAATTACGTATATATCGCCGTCCGTAGACGGAAGGCATTTATACGTCGCTATGTGCCCGACGACGGATAATACATTCACAAATTCTCAGAGTTTAAATAGCAATCAAATGGACGTTGACGAAGACAGTGAATTCTTTCCGCAGAAAAGTTACATGTACTGGGACCATAACGACACGCATTCTGGCAAGCTGATAAATGGTGAAATACACAACAACGTGAATAACAATAATCCTATATTGTTCGTCTATGCTCTTGACTTTTCTGGGCCAGTGGTAAAAGTTGCATCTGAGCCGGTAGTAAAGCGTGAACTACGACCCGAGGAAGCACCGGTTGAGCATGTATTTCTACCTGTTCAAGAGAAGAACAAATATACAACCCCTGAAACGAACTCTACCACTACCACCGAGTCTACCAGTAATTCTGTTAACTCCGAACCTACGGGGCAAGTTGCTTTGGTATGCAAAGACGGTGTAGTTAGAGTACTAAATTTGTCCACTTTGAAAACCGTTAACGAAGCAAGAGTAATGGGCAAAAAGTTCATCTCTGCGGCATATTGCACCAGTAAGTTTATACCGACGTAACTTATATATCGCAACGACAGAAGGAATTCGTTTAAACGTTATTATTTTTAGGTTTCGAAAGGCTGTGTGCTTGCACGAGCGATGGAGCTCTTCACTTCTTCGTCACAACGGACGAGGAGGAATCTGTCGCGGAAAAGGAGGACGTAGAGGACGTCAACATGACAACGGCTGAAGAGAATGCCGAGAAGGATACAACTGCAAGTACATCTACGTCCTCCGATGATCAGTAAGTTCGGTTAAAGTCCATAATAGAACCGTTACATTTGAGTGTGGAAAGTTTCTCGAAATTGGACTTACATTACTTTCAATAGTAACGGTTGATTTGGAAATACTACCCGTGGAAATGGGTCGTATAACTATGTTATTTAATTGCACAGAGATCAATTAATTGCGCACAAATCGAACTTAACGTATTCGGATCTACGAACTCTCTACGAACTGACGAGATTTGATCGTAATTCTCTCGCTTATGGTGCTACCGTTCCACCATGCTGGAGCGAAATGATCCAAGCTCAGAGGCAACGTCGTCATCCGCAACATCTTCATCAATCGGAGTATCAACATCACACGCGAACTTGGCGTTTGCAAAACGACAGGTCTGCTCGATAAGATTAACAATGAGAATTTTCAACTTCCATTCGTCTTTATTTTCAACACGTATCTTGCATATTTTTGTGTTCTTAGGTCAACTTGGGACGAACACGTTTTCGAGTTGACTCTGCCTCGAAACGCGGCGAGGAACATTGGACATATCGACATCGGTTTCACTTTGCATTCGGTTTGCCACGAATTGCCAACTATTCAAGTTACTTTGTTGAAGCAAAACGTTCGAAGAATCGGTCACCACAAGTCACCATTGACTGCCGTGGATGAAAGGATCGATTTCAGTATAGGCAACGAGCAAAAGGGAGAAAATCCGGTGACTACGGAGGAGTATCGACGCAAGCACAAAACAGAGATCTTGTGCGGACCTATCGATCTGTATCGTTGCACGGATCTGTCTTATTGTTCTGGCTGTGTAACACTTAGAAGTCCGAAGTTGTTTCGATGTAAAGCTAGAACGCTTCTCGTTCATATAAAGGCCCTGGTCGATCCGGCAAAAGACATGGTGAGTTTGAGCAAGAAATACTTGGAATATTGAATGAGATTTCACGTGAATCAACGAAAATCCCTTAAATTCTCTCAGGCTGCGGCTAAATCGAAGACGAACGTGTTAGATAATAAGCCTCCGACTTCGAAGAAACTAAGAATAGTCGAAGTACTTCCTTTCGTTCCTGGTAGCAATACAAGCAGCAAAAAGTTGGAATTTCCGGTTGGCAAGTATCGTTGCTCTTTCTCTGCGTTGCACATTTAACTATTTTTCTACAGTCTTATAACATTCTGTTGTTGTTGTTTTTTTTTATTAAGGTTGCGATTGGATTCACGAGATATCCATTACCGTTACAACGGTGAAGCCTACCAATATACCGAACGAACATGCTCAACGTTGGGCCATGTTGGAATCCAAAGTGTTCTTCGATAATTTGCTGGACGTAGCTTGCCTACAGACGCCGGACAAGTAGGAGGAATATTTTACACTTATTATTGTAACTTTTGCTATGTAAAATATTGGTATTTTTACATTGAAATCCATGTATTCTCGCAGGTCTCCCATTACGCAGGCACTCGCTCTGGATATTCTAATATGGGTAGCCTCGATCAGATTGACGAGGCTGCGCTGCATTAAGGGTAGAGCCGAAATAAAGAGTCTTCAGTTAGGGACTATTCGTTCTGTGCAATCACGATTACCTAGTTTATTGAAAGTCTGTCTCTTGCACGCTGGTCGGAGTATAGCGCACAAATGTGTAAAGTTAATTATCCTCTGCAATGGGTGAGTCCACAGTCGACACTGTTTTAATGCGGAAACCATAAAGATATCGTTTCATGATCTACCGTTTTAACGCATACCACTGTTTTCAGAGGTTTTTATAATCTAGAGGATCCTCCCTCTCAACCGTTCGACGAAGCTATGTTATCCGTACTGGTAACATTGTTACCTTCGATCGTAGAAGTACAATGGGCTGGCTCATTAAGATGGTTACAACTGCTAATTACTAGATTCTTACCACTAGATAGAAATCATAGTGTTGCTCAACAATGTATCACTCTGGTACAACAGATAGCTACAGAAATGTCAAATCGCGTTAATCCTTATCATTTGTTGCTCGCGACAAGGTACGGTACATGGTCGCAACGTATGCACATTATTACGAGTCCTTCGTTCTTTATTTAACTCACGATACTTCTCGTAGATTCGGCTTGTACAATAGTCCGTTTGAGACGGAACTGTTCGATCTAGAACCACCGATGCCACCAAAGTACAGTCCGATTCCTTCGACGTACGTACCGATTGGAACGAACGAACAGGCAGGACCGTCTGACGCATCGTCGGGTTCTATGTACTCTCAGGATTCCATTGACCTGAGGGACATACTCACACTGCCTACGCATCCAGCTAGCGAATTAGTAGTGCCTACCAAATTGAAGGCTCTACGCAGTAACCATCATATGAAGGGGCTCCTCGAGGTACAATAGATACACGAAATTAACTCTTTCGCTACGAGTATCCTGCGTATTCTGCAATCATGAGACGACTGCTTAAGGATAGAGTTTTATTGACGCTAACGCTTCGTTTGTGATTCAGGTGGAACCACTCCATTTCACCTGTCACGCTGCCTCTGACGGCACCAAGATGGAAAAAGTTAATTCAGCCATGAACGCTGTTAATATCGGTGGTCCCCTTAACGACGGCGCGACTATGAACAACAATGGTGTACCTGACATCAAAACGATTCATCAAACCTATGTACGTTTCGACACCTGCTGGTGTCATTTTCTATATGAAAATCAACTGTTTTTCCAATGGGATAATTTCACCAAGCATTTGATTGCTTTGTGAAATTATCCTCCACAATGAAACGATCCTAGATCCTTTGCAATTGTGCTAATGTAGTTTTTAAGCATCGACGAAAGGGAAGAGCAATGTTGCACGAATGTAATAAGGGAAACGGCACGATGACGTAGCGTTTAGGGAAGACGCACTGTTTCCGATCACTTACAGCAGCAATTCGAAAGTCGCTGAAGTATTTAGATTTACGAGGAATTGTAATATTTGTACGGTGTAGATGTTTTCCGAATTAGAAGAACCGTAATCCAGATAGAAATATCATTGTACATTGTAGAACTTGGATGCTGGATCGCTAGGACCAGATGTTCAGGCTAAGTCATCTACATTAAGCGAACTGCTTAGTCGGTGCACAGGAAGAGTATTAAAGAAGCCACCGCCACAACCGATACTCACACCTGACAATCAATCAGACTGTGACGAAGCTAATGATATGCCTGTCGCTAATCAGGCTTGGCATAATACACAAAACGATATGCCTAACTCACACATATTAAGTTCTACCGTAACGAAAGAAAAGTCGTCTGTACAAAATCACAATACTACCGTAAACAAAGTCGAAGACAGCAATTCGAAAAAGGTAGATTGCATATAGATGAGAAGTTGCACCTTTTTATTTTTCGTTTCTCAGTTACGACGATGTACCGTAACTCACTATGAATTTTTATACTTTTCTCGTAATACGCTGTTTTTAACTGAGCTCCATATTATTTCGTTGACGCGTCTGAACACACCTGGGTACATAAAGTGCAAGTTGCATGACAACCTTCGAGAATTCTACACCGTTTAATGTCAGTGCTATTGTTATATCATTTGTTTCTTTCTCACATTGCACCAAGATTCGCGTACTTCGTAATATAATCAGGCGAACCGGTTGAACGGTCGCTGGGAAAGAATTTTATTTACAAAATTGTGGCTCGTTGCACTTTTGTGGTCCAATGGAAGAAATCGGATGTGCTTAAAGTGGATTCTGTTGACACTATATCACACATATATGTTTTTTTTTCTATTAAGTTTGCAAGTAGGGCACGATTATGCTTTTGTTTCCCCTCGATATATATTCGCTTTTTAAGTTACACTCTGTTCGTCTCTCAATGCTTTTAATGCCTCTGCGAACGAGTCGTCGATGATGAAATTTTTTTCAAATGAAATTATGGGTAACAATTGGGCGTCTCTGAGAACCACGGTTACCCAGATTTTCAATGCCATTTTGTAATTCCGTGTACGAGGTATTGTTTAGTAGAATGAAACTATTGTATTTGATGTATCGTTATATATCTCCTACTGTGACTTCACCGAAATGGACTCACGAGCCATTTCGCAATGATCGTAGGAGCTCCTGATCTTGCATGTTCTCTCAACAATTAATTACTCTAATTGTACATTTCAGCGTGAAGACGTTACGTTTCCATGGGGAAGATTATTATGTTGTCCACCGCACCAGGCGCTTATAGTCGACAAGATGAACTCCGGAGCACGACGTTTCGTTATCCTTGACTTTGGATCACCTGTATTGCTCACAGACTTGATGATTCCTTCTTGCATCGATTTAGCATCATTATCCATAGACATATGGACCAAGAGCGAAGAAACGGATGGTACGCGGCTCTTCGTTGTTGGGGATATCGGTAGTAAACCATTGGTTGTCTGCGATCTTCAACCACCACCTGTGTGCAGGTATCTTAAGGTAATTGTCTGGCATCTTTCAACTGTAATTGCTAGAGCTATTGAGCAATCAACTAGCCTCTCTTCAAGCACAAAGATTCTGACGAGTTTTCTGCATAGATCACAATCATAGGCCGCTATGGAATGTCTGCAACAATGTGCAAAATTCCACTGGGAATGTTCTATGGGCATATGGTGGTCCTACCTGGAGAAGATTATGCCGAATTGAACAGCACACCTCCAGGACCAGATAATGCATTCGATCCTTCTGTGCAAGCCAACATTGACACGCAGTGCAATATTTTGTCTGCACTTGCAGAAAATGTGCAGTGCAGGTAACTGGAATTCGTTACTTCTACTCACACATCATATAATGTCTAGACTGCATACTAATCTCGTTATGTTTCCTGATTATTTTAGATTCAGTCTAGCCACTGAAAGATTAAAGACCCTCTTGGATCCACTGTTGTGTTCCGGAACTCCAAATGTCATGCATATGCAACATTATGTCTGCTCGAATAAAACAGCCAATGAAAACAAAGATCCGGCATCGGCAAAGATACTCGCCACTTATCACGTAAATTAAACCACTGCTCCTCTTTCTTCCGTGTTGATAAACGTAATAAAAATGTATTCTCAATGTTACAGGAATGTATCACGTTTCAAAATCAACTGAATGTCGTGCGTGGTGTATGGAGACGTCTTGAAACTTGGAGAGGTACTCAGAATGTATCATCAATGTCTCTGGCGAACGCTCCGAGCGACAAACTACGAGTTCTTGGAGAGACTTTGCTCGATATCCTTTTATCCATAGTCTACGAAATTGGTCCTATGCCCAGCGTATGTGTTGCATTCTACTAAGTTCTAAGATTATATATATTATTATATAATCTAAGATTAAGTAGTTAGAAGATCTCTCTTGTATCTACATTCCTCTCATCCCTTGCAGATACCTATGTCGCTGTGCGAGATCTTCACTCCGACAATTTGTGAGAAATTCTTCCACTCGATTTGCGTCGTAACACCTGCACCTCGGTTGCAGTTGCATGCTGCCGCACTTTTAGCAAGGATGGCTGGTCATCAGCCATGGTGGGGTAATTTCTTATCGAGTACCTTGATCAATCTCTATTCGTCGTCCTCGACGCTCATCTTCCCTCAAGATAGGTACGATCGAAGTTTTTCAAAGATTCGGAGACGTATTGGAACGGTTCGAGAATTTCGAGTGAATTATTTTACAGGCTATTCATCCTGCTGACGTTCCTTGGACGTAAGTCTTTGATAGCTGGCGTCGATAAGTCGTCCGTAATAGACTCTATGGTTCGAACGTTGGGGAAATTGTTAGCACCGTTGTGCAGCGGACAGGCGGCCGATGCGAGTCGTTTGGATATAACTCTTATCGGTTGGGTATTGCTGTTTCTGTCGATTTGCTTGGACACGACAGCCCTTCCGCTTCCTTCCGGGGAAGGTAATCAAGAGAAGCAGAAGGATCAAGGTATGTTTACTTGACATAAGTGATCGATGATAGAATGATCGCTATTGAGAAGTATACCGATTTAAACTTTGTTCTATCGTTTCTCAAAAGGTCTGATGTCGCGGTGGGAATTCATTCAAGGAGAATCAGCGATGCAGAGGAAGTACGGGAACGCCAGTCGTTGTCCAGCTTCGCAATGTTATCGTAAAAAATTACGGAAATGTATGAAGCAACACGATGCGCAGATACAACAGCTGCAAGAGATGGAGCAAACGAACAAAGCTTTCCATGTGTCTGCGCAGGTATATGAATACTCAGTGTTTGTAAAATGCCAAAGATACGAAATTGAGACGTACAACTTTGCAGGGATGGAGTCTTTCTACCGACACTGCTACATTGTACAGCAAGGTAGAGGCAAGACTGAAATCGCAGGAACGTTTCTTTAAGAAGACAATGAGACAGATAACTTCTAAACACGTAAAAGACGTTCTCAGTATTTGTAGAAACGAATCGCAACACTCCTCTCGCAGTCAACGAGCTCAATCGCAGCCGACTACAAGGTGAACTATCTCCGTAACATTTTTATACAGGGTCTACCAATGAACACATTTCGATTTATTATCTTCCTGACGGTCATTTAGTACCAGCAAATCGGACGTTATGGACATGGACGTCGAATGCATGCAGATTTTGCAACACCAGCACGTTTTGCCAGTTGCGCGTGGTCTTATCGCTCTAATTCTCTATAATTCCTCCAACGTGGACATGTTCCTGCTTGCTTGCAAAGTAAGAAAACCAAAATTTGTCTCCATGGAAATTAGTAATTATGTCCCACCCTCTATTTTTTCGTAAGGCAAAGGCTGCTCTTCTTGTAATGTCATATATGTATCTGCTATTCGCAGGTGGATATTTAATGAATCATTGATTAGTTTCAGAACACCTATTGAACCACGTATCAGTGCATAGTATCGTATCACTTTACGAAGCTATACGGCCATGCTTTACAAACACATTTTTTAATTGTTGTATTTAGGTAGTCGCTAGGCTAGTGGTATCTACACGTCCTGCAATTAGCTTGTGCGAGCTTATGAGCGAGGAGCAACTCTTAAAATTAATCAGATTGGCAGTATCTGATGCTGCTTGGTCTTCGCACGCGGTCTCATGTCTCTTGCAGGATCTACTAGAAGGTACAAAACTTTGTTTCTTTCGGTTAAATGTTGTGTTACTCACTGAGTCTAAAAATGTATCCACGTAATTTGGACGAGTCTACTGTATCATCGTGTCTTTTGCAGGAGGAAAATTGTTCCCAAAGACAAGTACGACTCACGAGGGAAGCCCGTCGGAGGAAAGTTTCGAATCTCTCGTTACAGAAGAAAATCGAACGACCGCGGAAGAATCGGCAGGTGCTGCAAGAACGAGCAGTACTTCTGCGACCCTTGGTAACGATGAAGGATTTGCAGAGGGAGACACGGAAGAAGATGCTCAGGATAGCATCGTTGTAACACCAGCGACGGCTTCGACGTCCAAGTCGAATGGATTTTTACCCTCAGTTTTAGAGTCCGATGATAGCGAGTTCGAGGACTACTTGGATGATATCTTGGAGCGCGGTAAAAATATGTTGAAGAAAGGGAGCACGGTCTCGAAGACTATGAGTTTGAACAGCTCTGGGTAATTTTTAAACAATTGATATTAAAATAATTCAATGAAATGGAAACGGGAATGCAAGGAGATTTCGAGGAGTAAAGGTGAATTATTGATTCTTTGCAGTATTTCTCTTGCGATGGACGCGAGATTGGAATACGGGGTTGAGATGGGGATAGCGCTGTCTTTAAGAATATTGTCCACCCTTGGCATGTACAATCTACCTCACAGTATAAACGCACCGATACACGTGAGTGAACATAGCGAAACCCTTCTTGGAAGGTTTTCTTTCAGGAGAATGCTCAATAATATCTTTCTTCTTACAGTTCCCTGCAGAAACGAATCGGTACTCTCAGCCGTCAACATCGAAAACTGAACCAAGTTGGAACGACAGAAGTCAGGACACTTGGAGTACAAACACAGATCCCACATCTGCCGGTTTAGCGATGCTAACGAGATGCTTTGACAAAATATTCACAGACTTATACGTTCAGGTGAGCGTCTCAACCATCCAGCAATTTTAACGTCTACAGAATTATTGCACGATACATAACTAATTTGAAACTTGTAATTGTCCATGCAGAACTTGGGAACGAATTTGGAACTCGCTCTGCAATTATGGTTAACTTTAAATCTGGACGCTTCTCCCGAATCGTCCTCGGGTATCAATCAATCCGTTCCTGCCATGAAGCCGGTAATTCGTCTAAGTCCTGCTGCAGTTTCGAGACTCCTGTTTGATCTGTCTTGGTAAATACGAGATATCTGACGTCGATATTACTAGTTCGCCGTTACTGCAGGATCTCCTGTGGAGTTCAGAGGGCTAAGATAACGATGAATAAATTTCCAGGCATTCTGGAGTTTCTTTGCGCGCTTGGTGTTTAGCGCTGCAATGTTTGACCGTTGCCAGTTTTCAACCTTTGCAAACAGACTCCACGGAACCTGCGACTAGCAGGCAATTAAGTGGTCTTGCATGTGGAATGGCTGGTTATATCGTTAAAGATCGTAACACTGGTCCCATGCTTCTGAGATTACTTTCAGGGAGTGGGCTGAATGTTGACTCCGTAGACAAGCAGTACATAATGGTAAGATCTTTAAACGTACGAGCTAATTTAACCCTCGTGGGCCCCTGTGACTTTGAGGTAACACAAGACACATGTAGACTTTCATTTTTCAAAGACAAATTTTTTCTTTGCCAAGTATTATTATTTAGCTCGTGCAAATCATCAAATTCTTTACAATTCAATGTTTCAAATTCAGATTTAATATATTATTTAAAATAGTATGTTTACCATTTTCTAATTGTGTTGTGAAACTGATCTTTGGACACCGCAAAAAATTTGGGCTACAGAGGATTAAAATTTCTCTCAAATTCAGTTGGTACAGTACCCTCCCGATTTTTTAGGCTGGACCTACGTTATGTGAAGCACTGCAAGATTTTCTCGTCAGACTAGAAATGTGGTGCAACGTTATTGCGCCAAACGGTTCCCTAGGAAATACATTGAAGGAGCTTCTTTTGTGGGTCGTGTATCAATTGGTTCAGCCAGGAGGCGCATTGTCCGCAAGAAGAGGACCGTTAGATGCTCAGTGCAAGCTTGTAACTTCCTTGACAGATCTTCACTTCACCAATACGGATTTGGGAACTATTATGAGTATCGCGGAATGCGTTGGAATGTTTGTGTCGACCTACGTCGGAGGTTCCGGAGGTAGATCATTCTTTTTGAAGCAATGGTGTTCATGTTTTAGGAAAGTGGTATTAATCTTTTTTTCGTAACAGTTAGAGCACAGTGTGGAAGCACAGACGACGTTGCCAATCACACAAGTGGATTTGGTGGTTTATTCGCGTGTGTTCTTGGTGGTGACACGAGGCAAGGTCGTCCGGCATCCTGGGATACGTTGCTCGTTGCTCTCATTAAATTAGTGTGCCGACTAATTCAAATTCCTTTGCCCTCCGTATGTATCTTGGTTGAATAGTGTTGTCCGTATAATATGTGGTACGATATTTTCAAGTGGAATTTCTAATTTCTGATGAAATTTTATAGGTTGATCCAATGAGATCCGATAGTCCGACGGAAGCTGATCTTTCCGATGCCGGTTTAAGTTCGGCGAGTAGTCTCAGTGATGCTCAGGTGAAAATAAACATCTCGCAAACCGATGAGAGCAAAGCGGCTGAACAGCACAGTTCCTTCTGCTTGCAGCAGAATGCTTCTACTAAACCTCGCGTACCTTGCGTTGCTGATATTGGTTAGTATTGCTGAATTGACGCACATTTAAGATTAATTTAAGAAGAGTTTCAGCATCGTGGAATACTTAATTCTGTTTCTATCTTTTCATCAGTTTTGCAACACGAGCCAACCATGACGCGACTGTTAGGTGCTCTTGGCCATAGTACAAGTTCATCTTTGGCGATGCTGTTCGGTGAAAACGCTGGAAGTGGAACAGCCACCGAACTCGGCGATCCGTCTTCAATTCCTGACGCTACGTTCCAACTATTAACTACTCTTACCAAAAAAGCTAGCGATCCGACCCTCGTTATGAATCGTCTCTATGGATATCTTTGTTCGTGTAAGAATTGCTCGAGTCTCTATCTCCGTTTAAACTTCGATGACAATTAATTCATTGCTCTTTTACAGCATACGGACAAGTAGACATAGATGGTCAATTTGTGACGACGCAAATATCCGAGCCTCTGCTTTGGTATATCTTGAGAGTTCTCGATAACGAAGAATCGTTGACTATATTCACAGAGATGGGTGGTGTCAAAGTACTTTGCAGAAATTTAGTAAAATCGAGTAGTACCAATACTATCAACAATACCGCTTCTCCTGGTGTTATCGCGTTGGTGATGGAGCACCTTACGAACACACCGAATGCAACACCAATGACTGCATCGACGAGCAAGAAGACAGTGAATTCTTTAGAGTCTTACGAGGATGGTTTATTGAACTTTGCTCCTTTGGGAACCATTACATGGGTACATTCTACTGCACAGCCAGCAAATGGACTCATACAAAACGCTACGCCCCACAGACGAACAAGAACGGCAGCGTGGTTGTATCATTTTTTTCCCGACGAAGCGTGGGTCGATCTAACGATCACGTTACCCTGCGCTATATTGTTGCGGAAAGTTGATTTGCAACCGCTCGTTACTTCTTTAGCCAGTAAGACGAATTGATGTTACTCTCTTGATATCAATGAGATAGGAATGTTCTCAGGGAAAGCTAAATATTCGTTGTTTCACAGCCTGTCCATCCGCCGTAGCAATTGAAGTTTCCAGAGAAAGTAACAGTCCTTTGACGCCTGTTTGTCCACCGATGCCAACGGCAGGATTGAAATTCATTCGTATTACGCTTTCTCAACCGGAAGTGGCAACTTCCGTGCTTGTACGATTGTACAAACCTCGTGATTCGACGAATATAAGTTTAAGTCAGATCTGGCTGTTGGGTACAACGGCATTCGGTGAAATAAAGACTAGTCACGATGCGATAGACGAAGAACAGCTGACAAAAACGAGGTAACTTTGTTTACAGCGAGTCCGCGTAACTGCTTCGAAACGATGTTTTCTTTTTTTTTAAATTACCATTGCAATAATATCTTCTACGACTACGGAAGTCTAAAAGAATATATTTTTGTAATGTCTGTCCAGCTTGGGTTGGTTGCGATTGCTGCATCAATGTCTATCCGTGAGCACGCTGAACGGCAATCTTGCTGACAAGGTGCTTGATTCCGCGGCTTCGGTCGAAGGCCTGGTTGAGGCATGCTGTAATCTCCTGGTGCTACCAGCACCGTCTCTCTTTACTCCTAATTTGGAGAGGGTTCTATTACAACTAGGCTTGCACTCTCCATCGTTCGGACTTCGTCTGATTGGTCTTTTACTGAACAACAGATCCACTCCTCTTCTCCAAGGTATTGCTTTCTCGGCAATTTCTCCACTTTTCCGCAAATTACTCGTAACTTGTTCAAGTTCAGCCGGTTGACAAGTGACCCTGATTATTTAATCCACAGGAACGACATCGAGCCAGGAGACATCAACCGTTCAGTTGGTCGTTGAACTTCTTCAGCAACTCTGCTCGGTTCAGGATCCTTGCACGGAAGCTCGTATGGCAGCTGTTCTTTCCTGGCTGCAGGCATCAGCGCTAAATAGAATATCTCGTTGCAGTAGCTGTCCCAATGTCATTAATCCACCAGCTGTATATATTCATTGCGTATCTTCCATCATTTGGAAAGCTCACGAACAACAGAATCTTACCTATAATTTGCAAGCTCTGCTAACGGACAAGTTGTTTAAGTAAGATTTCAGGAAAAATAATTCCAGAACGATTTACTTATTGTTGATGCTTTGTCTATGAGATAGAGTGTCAAATATGGCGATGAGAAGAAGTTATTTGATGTTATTATGTTAACAGTACTCTTTATCAATGGACACTGACCCGAGGCACGGGCATGGTTCTGAAGCAAGCAATCGATTCCGTTCTTTGCGCATTTTGCTACGTCAGGCCAGATTTGTTCCCTCTCTTGTTGCAAGAGATACGAATCTTGGTATCGAATCTCCCCTCTGATCATTCAGCGTCTATATCGGACGATTGCAAGGAGAGAGGACAAACGGACGATAAAAAGAGTGAGATCAATGGTGAGGAATGGTACTGCCGTTTTGTACTTTTGGAGTACAAGCAGTTGAACTTGACGGAGGGTCAGTTGCTGACCGTTGCAGCAGCTGCAAGGTCGCCACCAGGTATACAACAGTTGATAAACTCTGAGCTTCCTGCTCTACTGACGGCATCGATCACTGGTAATTGGCGTATTTTATTGAAAGATTCAACTCTTTTGGTCCCAAAAGATGTTCAAAGTAGAAGCGATGAAATATTTGGGATTGAAAGGATTAAAGGGGAAGTCTTTGCACGTTAAGTAACCGTATCTGTTTTGACATTTAGAATTTTGCAATTTGGAGAAGTCGAAACGTCAGCAACAGTGCAAGACACCATCGGATGAGGGATGTCAGAGTCAGAGTAATCCCGTGGGAAATAGTTTAACGGACAGCGACAAGGCTGCTGGCGAAACTTCATCCCAAACAAGTAATCATTTTGGCGAATATATGAATGTTTTAGGCAAAGAAAGGTGCTTTATAATGTAACGTGTAAATCTGATTTAGGTGGTCTTTGTATGACGGAACCGGAAAGCATCGTAATAGTACTGGAATTCTTGACTCTCGTCTGTTCTGAGGGTAAAATGCGAGATTGGCTCGGAAAGGAGGGACGTGGTTTCTGGCAGCCTCTTCTTTACCTCCTTAGCACACGTCTCATCGAGAATCCGTCTGTATTTTCTCTTAGGTAGAATCTCGTAGACATTGTTCGAGATTACGTTCAATAATACTGTATTACAAACTCCTGTATGAAAAACTCTTTAATCTATTATAGGTGTTCGAAATCAAGTTCTTCGTATGCAGCGTTGGAAAGTGCAACGATAAAATTTCTATCAAGATGCTGCTGGTGTCATCGCGAAAATCAAAAATTACTAGCCGAGCTGCTGACTGACGTCATCCCTCAACAACGAACGACTACCAGTAAGTGTCAACGATTCAATTATGTTTCCTTCTGGGTACAAAGTCTCATGTTTTTTTTTGCAGACGCACGATATCTCCATGGAATCTCGGGCTTCACGAGACGCTTGTTCCTCCAACTGCTGTTGGAAAGCGAGAAAGTATTGGTCTCTGTAACGTCCGACACGCCGATGAAGATGTCTAATACGGTGGCTAATTATAGTATGCCATCAATGCCTCCACATCCGGCTCATCCTGTCGGTCATTATCATCAATTATTGTACATGTCCACGCAATCAACCGTTGCAGATATATTACAGGAAGTGTCTGGTACGAGTTTACTCCAGTCTATTAACTCTCGTCCCTTTCCACGTCTATCTTCTAAGACGTAACTGACTTTTAACTGATAGTCTTGTGTGCTTTGTTGATGTTATTTTCGTTGCGTTCAACAATTAATTGTGTTTTGTATGTTACAAAAGGCACCTGGCTATTGCTGCGATTCCCAAATACGTACAAGACTACCGAAGCCAGCTCAAGTAACACAAGATCGAAGGAACTCTGGGAATCTGGCATGGCCTCTATAGTCGATACCCTTAGTGTAGCCGCAGGGCATACCGCAAAAGATAAAAGAGCGAAAGAGGCATCGAACAGGTCCCAAGCTCGTGGCCCAGTCACGAGGAAGTTACGATCGCACTCTGGTTAGATATTTTAGCGTGTTTAATCTCTTTCTTTTCTTCGCGTTTCTTTCCATGCCTGAGTAAACGCGTGCGTAACATTTGATTATCCGGTTTTTCAACAGACGGAGGATCGAGCACGAACAAGACATCGACTAACAACGCACAAACGACCCCTCTAAATACCACGAATCAACAATACCTTATACATTCATCTCGACCGGACACTCCTCTACCTCCGCAGTTAACTATCGCTCAATTGTTAGCTATCGCAGAAGACAGCGGAATATCGTTATCCGAGCCTTGCTTGCATCTCATATTGCGACAACGTAACAAAGATTCTAAAGGTTTGTATTCTACCACTGCATTATAGAGATCTCTGAATGATTGGTTGATTAAATCAAATTTGAATTTCTGACAGAAGATGCGAGCAAGCAAATCGACAACGAGCTACTGAATTACCGAAGCATGGAGAGTTCTTTGGGCGTGTTCAGTGCCGGTGGTGGACTCGCAGTGTTAGCACGGCATTTGCCCGTGGTATATCCTGATTCCAGGCGGCCACCAACATTCCTAGAAAAGCCTCGGAACTTGGAAGAAGCCTTGGAAGAGATGGATATCGAATGGGTTGAGATAGATACGAACGATGAGATGTACGAGGAAATAGAAGATTATGCAAACGACACTCCAAGAGCATCGTCTCCAGCTCCATACGTTCCATCGCATTCTCTTGCTGCGTTTGGATTGTTCCTCAGACTTCCGGGCTATGCTGAAGTACTACTGCGAGATCGAAAGAGAGCTCAGTGTTTGTTGCGTCTCGCTCTAGGAGTTTCGGACGACGGCGAAGGCGGTGAGATTTTAACTTCACCGTTGGCCCCCTCTTTACCGACCTTGCCGTTCCAAATTCTAAAGCAACTACTCGACGCCACGCCATCGACCACCGATGACGGCTTGCTGTTGCGCAAGACTATCATCGAAGTCGGCTCTATGTTGCTCCTGTTGAACTGCCTCGCTATATTCACGCATCAGGCAGGACAAAACGATAATTCGGAATCGAAAGCTGGTGGGCAGGGTGACGCTAGTCGTAGTTGCGGCAGTTCTCAGTTATATTGGGCGAAAGGTACCGGATTTGGGACAGGATCGATTCAGCAATCTTGGAACGTCGAGCAAGCTCTGATGCGACAGAGGTCCGAGGAGGAACACGTCACGGTGTTGCTGCAGGTTTTGACGAGTTACATAGGATCCGGTGGACATCCCCCTAGAGAATTGCCTACAGCTTTCTCCGATTTGCTCGCACGATCTTGCCTCCTTCCTGCGTTATCATCTTATCTTAGAAACGACTCGGTGCTGGACATGGCACGGCACGTTCCCTTGTACCGCGCTGTTCTGCAGCTACTGAGAGCTATGGCAGTTTCGAATCAACTGGCACCGCTTCTTCTGCCAAGAACTGGTAGACTGGGAGAATCGTCCGTGGTCTCTCTGTTGACCGGTATGAGGGTATGCGTGGACACTTACGTTCATAAGATAAATCGCACGAGAACGAGCAAGGCAAAGGCACTCTTCAAATATCCGGATGACACCGAGCAAGATGAAGGATTAGCGACGTTGATTCCTGATATTCAAGAGAGCGCTGCTATTGTTCAGAATGCCACCTCGAGATTGTCTGGAATCGGTGAAGAATTGCCTGGCCCGAGTCCCACGGCACCAGAGCTACCTTTACGTTCCATCGAGCAACGATATTTGGAAGTTATGAAGAACTTGCAGTTCGGTAAGGATTGCGTTTACAGAATCATAGAAGCTGTACCTGATTGGTGTCTGAATCTAACGCGAATTGTCGGTTACAGATACGTATGAAATGATCACCGAGACCCCGGAGGGAGGAGGGTACAAGTTTGCGGTGTCCTATCACTTTGAATCGAATATGAGAGCGGCGGGTGATAGAAGTCATCCGACGAGAGTCAAGAGGTTGGCGCAAGAGGCTGTCACACTTTCCACGGCATTGCCACTGTCGTACAGTAGCAGCGTTTTTGTACGTTGCGACGCAGATCGGTTGGACGTAATGAAGGTAATTTAGTTACTGGTAGCACAAACAAGAGTTACAATTTTCAAAATACAGGGAGTAATGAAATGCAATCCTTCGCAGGTACTAATAACGGGGCCAGCAGAAACACCGTACGCGAATGGATGCTTCGAATTCGACGTGTACTTCCCTCCCGATTATCCTAACAGCCCTATGCTGATAAACCTACAAACTACCGGACGGCATACTGTACGCTTTAACCCCAATTTATACAACGATGGCAAGGTTTGCTTGAGTGTGCTGAATACGTGGCACGGTCGTCCCGAAGAGAAGTGGAATGCACATACCAGTAGTTTCCTTCAGGTGAGGAACTCTGGTGAAAATTCATTTGATAAGAATCTTGTTGAGAACTCTTTGAAGTGGGATAGAGTGTGAAGTACTTTTCTTTGTTGCATGGGAAACAAAGGTGTTAGTATCGATACAGTCACTTATTCTGGTGCCGGAGCCTTACTTCAACGAGCCGGGATACGAACGGTCAAGAGGAACGTTGAACGCAGCTCAATCTAGTCAAGAGTACAACGCAAATATTTGTCAAGCTACCGCAAAATGGGCAATGCTTGACCAGATTCGTAACCCTTGCCCCTGTTTTAAGGAGGTAAATGGGAAGAATATTTTCAAATATCACTTAAAAGAGAGGAGGGTATTTGAATGTATGATTAATCCTTCAATTCGACAGGTTATACATACTCACTTTTGGATAAAGAGACACGAAATCGTTGCACAACTGGAAGGTTGGATAAAGGACATGGAATTATACGGATCCGATTGCAGATCTGTTCGCACTATTTCGCCGAATGTTTCAGCCTTGAGGGTAAGTCGTTTTGATGGAGGATACATTTGATTATATATCCTCCCTTTAAGTCAACAAACGAGACTCTCATTTTGCAGAGATATTACGGATTGTTGAGGGAAGAGTTGAAGAGACTGCCAACTCCAGAGGGCTTGGAGGACTTGGTAGAGCCTCTAGCATCCCCAGGATCACTGATCGAACTTTCCGGAACTCCTGGCACACCAAATACTCCACCAACTTCGACGGCACCAACGATCACCGCCCTGTCCACATCGCTGAGTAATTCTACCGATTCCATCAGCAACGCAAGTGCAAGCAATCACGTACACCACGACATCGACACGGACGTTGAGATGGAAAAGATGGTTTCGAAAGTATGTGAATAGGAAGAGGATTTTAATAGACATTGTTGGACATTTTGAAAAGTCTATTGTTTGTGTTATGACGGACAAAAATAACGAACTGACCCGAAGAGCCCGGAGGGAAGTCCTATTAAAAAGCGGTCGAAATGACGGATGGTTGACGAGTGATTATAACATGAGATAATAACGATGACGGTAACTTTTTGATTTTGTGGAGAACGTGACTATCACCGACGATCAAATGAGAGAAAGAGAGACGAGAGGAGCGATCGAAAAGATCGGAGAATGTATGTATGCGCGAAAGACAAGGAGAGAAAGTTCACGAGTGAGATTACGAAAGATAGAATCAAACGGTGAAGAAATTAGCGCGAATGTGAGAAAAAAATTGAGCGAAAGGTATAGAGAAAGGAAGGGAGAGAGAGAATGATCGAATGAATTACCTGACTTCAAATTGATATGTATGCGACAAACTCGTGCGTAGTAGATATTCTTCGTGGCTACTGCTATACGTGTACGCTGCAATTCTACTACTTCGTACTATTCTAGATAACAACTGTTATTCGATATTTATTATACGTGTTCCTCGTTTATGTAGCCTGTATCCCCTACGTACAGTGTGACCGAACTTAAAGGATGACACTGTACCAAGTAAAACGGAAACGATTTAGATACAGCTTAGCATCAGTGGTATGTTTCTTATCTAGCTATGGACATTCTAATAAAGGAAACGAGACACACCATGGAGAGAGACCATAACGACGAGGATCGTCCAGCGATACGGTTAATCTACCGCAAATCATCCGTACAAAACGAACGAATTAAGCCGCTTTGTTTGCAAATGGCTTCGCTCCTCGCTTCTACCTCGAACTTTACGTTTCGTTATTCCCCGTCTACTTCTCTTCCGAACTTAAAACCGTCTATCGGCCGTTTACATACCTCTGTGTTGCATTGTATTCGAGTACCGAGCGGTGAACGAAACCGACGACCTTTTGCGACGTGAAATCGATCGTATCGTTCAACGCAACGATACGCTTTAACGTTGACGAGTGTGCGCCGTGTGATTTTAATGTATCGCGGTTGGAATCGATCCCGAATTGTGTTGTATCTTTTACAAAAAGTACTGTCGGTACGACGGCGTTGTATCCGGCTCGAGATATTGATCGTGTCTCCGCGTTCACGATGTTTCTTCCCGATGGATCCGGACGAAGAGATCGATGGAACGCTTTAAAGAGAAAAGAGGAAACGAAATGGGGCGCGGTCTTTTGACGGTGTAACGAGAGATTGAATGAAGAGAGAAGAAAAAAGGAAGCGAGATATTTTGATTTTCGTTTGACAATGTCGTATCTTTTTGTTTTTTTCGAATCGTTCTCTCTTGCGCTTTCTCTATTCTGAGCAATTGTCGACGATTCACCTTCATCCAATCTTTCAAATATCAATAATGTGTCAAGAATCTGTTTTGACTTTTTATTTTATTTTGTATTAAAAGACAAGATGTTTCTTTAAATGTTCTTCGACAATTTCTCTCGATTTCGGTCAAATTTAATCCCGTTTTGGGTAAAGTAAGACCCTAGGGATAGATGAAGGTTAAAAAGAGTCGAAGAGGAACGAGGAGGAAGAGAATTTCCTTTCTTTCCTATTCTATCGTGAAAGAACGAACAGCGAAAGTTCGATCTACCTGAAGCATCGATGCATTTCATATATATTGATTAATCTAAACTTTATGATGGCATTATTGGAGATAACGCAGATAAATACGAGTCGAAGGAATTCACCGATCGTCAAATTAGATCCTGTTCCATTTTCTCTGTCGGCATACATAAACGATATTAGCTGGTAAAATTCTGTCGATCGCGTCAACGCCCATCGGTGAACGACGATCTTTTCTTTTCTGTAAATAATCGTCACACGAATAATCATACCGTATTACCACAAGTAAATGTTTGTAATTCCGAAAAGATTAAAAGTGAAAAAAAAAAACAACAAAAGTATGAAGTAAACTGGGACGAGAACGCTCCGATGTAAACGTATACTATTGCATGGATTCCTAAGCGAAACGAGCGAGGTGAAAACGCACGTAATGAATATATGTGGCTGGAGAACGTGTTAATAGGTATTCATAATAAACGATTATTACCACGCCATCACGAGAAAGAAGGAAAAAAAAAGAAAAAATTGATGAACGAAGTACGCGTTAATTTTACGTTTCCAGGCTGAGATTTTCGGTAATGCCGCTTGGCCGTTGGCATTTTAATATGATTGCAGATTTCGTTGCCCATGGGGACAAGTAGATTAGAATATTTTTTAAAACCTGAAAGTAATTACTTGTGAATGGTGCGAGAGCACGTTATCGTAGGAGCGATTATTACTTGAAGTCATTGTCTTTTGTTAAGAGTATAATTTATTATATTGATGTTGATTATATTCTTTCCT
Organism: Cerceris rybyensis; assembly: GCA_910591515.1. Classification (NCBI taxonomy): domain Eukaryota; kingdom Metazoa; phylum Arthropoda; class Insecta; order Hymenoptera; family Crabronidae; genus Cerceris; species Cerceris rybyensis. The sequence continues at coordinate 1,844,045 of OU342797.1, forward strand.
CTGTGCTGTGAAATTCCTTTGCTTTCCCATTCATAATTACGAAGATGTGAACAATGTGTTTTGACATTTCGAAACATTTAAAGATATTGGTCTAACAATAAGTTTAAATGAAGAAAAAGTAATGAAGTGCTCGAGCACAAGCGTAAAGTAGGAACAGCGAATCAACTGTGGTCGATTAAAAATTAAACCGAGAATTTTCCAACGTTAATTGCAACCCCGTAATTACACCATTTATCGTAGGAATATTTCTTTTTCTTTTTCCGCGATATTTTTGCAGGCTGAGAAACAACCTAAGCCAGGAAATATCCTTGCAGTTTATAGTACACCGAGAAAAATGTTCAACGATTTATCATCTTTCCGTTTCAACTCTATACGATATACCGTGGCAATTTTGTGAGATTTCCGGCGCTAACGTGACTATTAACTCTCGATTTATGTAGAAAATCCAGCGGGTGAAATTAGAAAAAGCCTCGGCGCTCCTATGGGGTCCGTTTCGCTTATCAATTTATTGCAGAAATACAACGACGTTCGTCTATGTCGAAGCAGGAAATAATTTTCCTACTGCACCTTCCGCACGACTTCGATATCCTTCCTTTTCCATTCTCCATTCTTTTCCATCTTCTTTCTCCTACGACGCTGAATATTAAACTCGCACGAGTTGTTGAAAAAGTAGGGAAGTCATATCCGGAGAATCGCGGAAGATTGAAACACATTCGGCGAGAGGAAGAAGTTTTACATTGATTTCATCCCCCTCCGATATCTACGTTCGTTCACGTAGGAAATTTACATTTCCTATTTCAAATTCCAAGCCGCTGAGTAATTTCGCCGTGTCTCAAGTTTAATCTCTCGGTGCACAATTACGTTGTAATTAAAGGGTACAGTCCGGGGCTATGGTGATGGGGTGGATAAAGTCACCGGGTGCGGAACAGTGGACCAACTTGGAATCCCTCCGTTGTCGCTTCCCGACGATTTATTTTGTGCTAAAGGTACACCTTGGGTTTAGGTACTATGTAATTGTGGAGAATTTTGAAATTGGGATATTTTTGAGGATGGGATTATTTTTTGGAGTTTTTGCGGACAGAGGGAAATTAATTTTGGTAAGCCCTCTTCAATTGTGGATCGTAATTCAATGTCAAATATTTAATTTTCCATCAGCTGAAATAAATTAATTAAGGGAAGGGTTCTTTAATTATATATTATAATTCGATGTTAATCTAAAGCTGGGTGGAGGTTTGCAGATTTCTTCTTTTGAATGTCCTTATTCAGTATATTTAAATATGATAGATTTAATTAGTACGTATTTGTTTAGTTTCTACAAATATATTTATTTATACAGTCATTTCAGGTAATGAAAAATATTTGGGCAAAGTTCTTTCAGCGGTTTTCATCGACGTCGACATGGAGTGCTTTAAAATGTAATTATTTCCCGAGAACAGAAGGGATTTGTTTGCGTTCCACCGCACGTCGATCGGAGTTGCCTTCCTCCTTAATAGTTCCCTCGCTTGCGTTGATTACGAGAGTTCCTAATTGTCGTCGACGTTGACATCGAATGCGATCTCATGGAGTACCGAAAACGCATCTGTGTCGTGGTTCGGTTCCTAATGATCCTGGCTCTTGTGTACAATTGCATTTGCACCGAGACGCGGGAAAGTATCTGCTGAATTTCAGTTTCAAAGGAGAAGAGGCTTTAAAGAGAAGGTTTCTATATTTTTTAACATTGTTACACTATTATTTTAAAATATTATTTTACTCATCGCTGCTATATATCATAGTAGACCGAAAAGTTTAAGGCTCATTAAATTCAATTAATGTACTGCAGAAATTACTCGACATTTATTTTCCTTCTTCTCCAGAACACAGATGTAACTTAAAGTTCGCCATTAAGAATTTCATTTTCATAATGCACCTATCGTCGTTTTCCACTCGAAGGAATTAAAATTCGCGATAGAGGGAATGAGGAAGCCGCGAATGATCTCACCGAGAGAAGATAAAATTCGCATCAAGAGTATATTTTCATCTCTTTTTTGTAGTTTTTATCAAAAGCATCTTTCGTACGGATTGCATCATATTTTTTTTCAGAGGACCGTGATAAAGCATCGCACATTTGATCTCGTGCTCGTGAGCGCGCAAAAAACGCAGGCGGGTTTGATTTATAACGTTTCTCGCCATATCGCGGCGTGAAATTTAATCCGCTTCCTAGAATGAGTACGGTACTTTATATTTTAAACGTCGGTGCACTGCGCACAGTACAACGTACATTTCCCGGTTGCATTTGCCCGAGTGCACAGGGCTTCGGTAGTTCCCTTGAAATTAAATCAGTGCCGCCAAGCACGCACTATCGCCCGGATATTCGTAATTGTTTTAGCATACTTCATTTTTCGCTATTCACTCAGACACGATATTTCCATTTCTCCCGTTTTTCCATTTTTTTTGGCGCCACTTTTCATTTAAACGAAAAAAATCTGCGCCTGCGCATACGAAAATAACCTGCGCGTGCGCATACGAAAATAGCCTGCGCACGCTCAGTTTTTTTGAATTTGCGCGCGCATTTTAAATTTAAACTTCGCGCCAAAATTCAAATTTGAAATGCGCGCGCAAATTCAAAAAAACCTGCGCGTGCGCAGGCTATTTTCGTATGCGCACGCGCAGGTTTTTTTTAGCTGCGCGTGCGCAGGTTTTTTTAAATTTGCGCGCGCATTTCAAATTTAAATTTCGCGCCAAAATTCAAATTTGAAATGCGCGCGCAAATTCAAAAAAACCTGCGCGTGCGCAGGCTATTTTCGTATGCGCGTGCGCAGGTTTTTTTCGTATGCGCACGCGCAGGTTTTTTTTGGCTGCGCGTGCGCAGGTTTTTTTTGCATGCGCGTGCGCAGGTTTTTTTCGTATGCGCAGGCGCAGGTTTTTTTAAATTTGCGCGCGCATTTCAAATTTAAATTTCGCGCCAAAATTCAAATTTGAAATGCGCGCGCAAATTCAAAAAAACCTGCGCGTGCGCAGGCTATTTTCGTATGCGCGTGCGCAGGTTTTTTTCGTATGCGCGTGCGCAGGTTTTTTTCGTATGCGCGTGCGCAGGATTTTTTCGTATGCGCACGCGCAGGTTTTTTTCGTATGCGCAGGCGCAGGTTTTTTTCGTATGCGCGTGCGCAGGTTTTTTTGAATTTGCGCGCGCAATTCAAATTTGAATTTTGGCGCGAAATTTAAATTTGAAATGCGCGCGCAAATTAAAAAAAACCTGCGCCTGCGCATACGAAAAAAACCTGCGCACGCGCATGCAAAAAAAACCTGCGCACGCGCAGCCAAAAAAAACCTGCGCGTGCGCATACGAAAAAAACCTGCGCCTGCGCATACGAAAATAGCCTGCGCACGCGCAGGTTTTTTTTAATTTGCGCGCGCATTTCAAATTTGAATTTTGGCGCGAAATTTAAATTTGAATTTTGGCGCGAAATTTAAATTTGAAATGCGCGCGCAAATTTAAAAAAACCTGCGCCTGCGCATACGAAAAAAACCTGCGCACGCGCATGCAAAAAAAACCTGCGCGTGCGCATACGAAAAAAACCTGCGCACGCGCATACGAAAAAAATCTGCGCACGCGCATACGAAAATAGCCTGCGCACGCGCAGGTTTTTTTTAATTTGCGCGCGCATTTCAAATTTGAATTTTGGCGCGAAATTTAAATTTGAAATGCGCGCGCAAATTTAAAAAAAACCTGCGCCTGCGCATACGAAAAAAACCTGCGCACGCGCATGCAAAAAAAACCTGCGCGTGCGCATACGAAAAAAACCTGCGCACGCGCATACGAAAAAAATCTGCGCACGCGCATACGAAAATAGCCTGCGCACGCGCAGGTTTTTTTGAATTTGCGCGCGCATTTCAAATTTGAATTTTGGCGCGAAATTTAAATTTGAAATGCGCGCGCAAATTTAAAAAAACCTGCGCACGCGCATGCAAAAAAACCTGCGCCTGCGCATACGAAAAAAACCTGCGCACGCGCATGCAAAAAAAACCTGCGCCTGCGCATACGAAAAAAACCTGCGCACGCGTATGCAAAAAAAACTGCGCACGCGCAGGTTTTTTTGAATTTGCGCGCGCATTTCAAATTTGAATTTTGGCGCGAAATTTAAATTTGAAATGCGCGCGCAAATTTAAAAAAACCTGCGCACGCGCATGCAAAAAAACCTGCGCCTGCGCATACGAAAAAAACCTGCGCACGCGCATGCAAAAAAAACCTGCGCCTGCGCATACGAAAAAAACCTGCGCACGCGCATGCAAAAAAAAACTGCGCCTGCGCATACGAAAAAAACCTGCGCACGCGCATGCAAAAAAACCTGCGCGTGCGCATACGAAAAAAACCTGCGCACGCGCATACGAAAATAGCCTGCGCACGCGCAGGTTTTTTTGAATTTGCGCGCGCATTTCAAATTTGAATTTTGGCGCGAAATTTAAATTTGAAATGCGCGCGCAAATTTAAAAAAACCTGCGCCTGCGCATACGAAAATAACCTGCGCACGCGCATACAAAGGTGGACTAAATAGAAGGAAAAAATTATTTTTTCTTCATTGTTTAGTTTCCTAATTAAAATATATTGGGCTGTAACCGTTCTCTAAAGGTGTGCACGGGTAGTAATTTGGGGTTATTCTGGCAATCGAAGTGGCAGGGAGGCAAAAAAGATCTCTTAGCTTGGCGTATTTTCTTGGAGAAATGAAAGTTTAAATTGACATTCTAAGGTCTGAAATTTTGGCTTTCTATGAAAACTGTAAGAAGTCACAGAAGCTTTATACATTTGAGACAGTACATGAAGTGAAGGAAAAGGAGAAGAGATAGATGCGGTTCTGGAAGAGCTAGTCTGGCAAGAACCGAGTAAATATGAATATACATATACAATTTGACAGCGAGTAAATACGGTACATTGTTTCGTTGTTTACTTTGCTTTCTCACCGAATCGTCATTCTCTCCACGGTCTCTAGTTTCAGTCTTTAGTCTCTCGATTCATGTTGTCTCCATGCTGAATTTACGCTGTCCTTACTCGCAGAACTCGCATTGTTCCTCTAGGTCGAGTGTCTGTATCTCTGTCCGCATTTCATTTTGCGCATTACTTTTTTCAGATTTAAAGTTCATCGTTAAAGAAGAACCTCGCTCTTTGTTAAATATGAAACTAATTCTAAGAAGACCAATACTGCAATATATACGTAATTATACAATTTCAGTCTATCGAATGTTTAAATCTCTTGGTCCAAAGCGTTTCATAGTGGTAAGAATTTCAACATCCACTCGTTCAACTATCATTTCCAACCGATTCGCCGTTTTGGTTCTCGCAAAATTCTCTGACGGTGCTGTTAAAACGTCAGAAGGATACAGGAAGTCAAGAGAATTTGAATGGAGAAAATTCATACGCGGAGAACAATGTGTTTCCGTACTCGGAACAGAGCGTATGTTTTGAAAACCCGTCACTATGGGGTGATCGAGTAGCATGAGCGAACCCGTCGGTGTCAACTACAGCTGCGTCGTTAATTGTCCTTCAGCTGTACTCTGTCCTTCCTCTCCTCGATGAAGGTTCATCAGCTTAAATCGATGCCCCGTGTTTCCAGGTAGAAAACGTCGTAAAAAACGAGATTACTTTAACATTTTTCTCCGTCCAGTTGAATTCCCGGTCGGGTTGCAATTTCAGCGAATTATCTGAATATTAATTCCTTTACCTATACTTTACCGAAAATCTTTCGCTTTGCAGATTCTCTGGAGGGCATTAATTGCAACAATGATACCATTCCTGACACTGCAATTGCGTTTAACCGTTCGAGTTCAGCGCACAGTGGCAGCATATCGACAAAAAGTGCCAAGCAGCGCGATTGCGCTTCGTCGTTCACGATGGTGGGACGCGATCGAATTACCCTATAGCATATGACTTCTTTGCTATAGCGTATGACATACTTGACACTAAACTTACAAGTACTCGTCGTTATTGTACGACAACATGCTAATCTCCTTCGAATAGCCATTACATTAGTCAAAAGAAGAGAGGATAAAAAGAGGAGACGTAATTACTTTTGTGACTCTTCCATCAATCTTGAAGTCTCCTCTTCAACATCTCTCATTTCATTCTCTCCCATAACCAGGCATACAACTTCTGCACATCCACCTGCCCCCGTCTCTCTAGATCTTTCTTCATTAAATTGAACACTAATTCGCACGATATTTCTCTTGCACGTGTAAAAGGGTTCTCAAAGCAGACGAGCCGGATGTTCGATTGGATTCGTGCTCAACGACGCGTTTGGATTTTTAACGGACGAGCGCCCCTCTGAAACTCCTAACGAAGCAATTCCGAGGCAAGAATGATCGTGTCAGCTTAAATCGACGTCCTCTGCCATGTTTTATGCTAAATCGTACTTCCATCCGGTCAAAAAGAAAGAATGATGGAGCGAAGGGACGTGTAAAAAAGAACGGCAAGTGAAAAAAGACGAAACGTTGCCTCGAATTCGAATCTTTGAATCGCGGAGGATGACGGTATCGTTTGTACGAAGCCCTTTCGTGAGTTCCGTGAATTTTAATTAATATTCCGATAACACGAGATCGAAAGCAATATTGTATTTAATAGACGACATCGAAGAAACGAGTTCAGTGGAATAAAACGACAGTTGTCAGACGACGAACGTAAACTCTTGGATGGCCTCCGGCTGCAATTAATGTCATTCTATACTTTCCCACTGTTTCTTGCTGCCTGAGCAAACATTTATCCCGTAAACATCTACTTGATATCGAGCAATACCCTGCCTTTTGAGAAATGTCAAAGGTTACAGCGCTTAATAACGTTAATGGAAATTAAGAAAAGGTATCGGAACGTTTCTCTAGAAGTAGAACGTTTCCTATGGTAATTTCACCTTTGAAACTTATATCTTCGCAAATTACAAGCTTCGATAGTATTGTGTATCATTTTTGTCGATACTTTGCAAATCAATTGTCACATGGAGGAGCGCAAAAGAAGCGTCGAGGGAGAAACATTCCTCCGACAGAGGCGAAAGTAAGGGAAACAACGCGAGAGGGACAAAGAGGTGCGCCGCATGGCAGAGAGGGACAGAGAGGTTCACCGAGAGGAAGAGAGGGTCAGAGAGGTACACAGGGGTACAGAGAGGGTTGCAGAGGAGGACGTTAAAGGGACGATGTATTATGGGGCAGCGAAGGTTCGCACACAGAGGCGAGAAGTCGTCTCGATGGGGTTGGTAGAAAAAGGAAGAGGGATGAAGACTCGCGAGAGACGCCACCGAGAGGAGAGTAGAATTGATCCTCTTCTTCTTTTTTGCCCAACTATAGTAGTAGTACACCTTCATTTTTCTCGTTCCATCGTATCCCCTCCTTCTCCCTGGGCTTTTTCTTCCTCCCTCGTTGGACAAGCTGCCTGCTCGTTCTGACCCCTCGGCTTTCACCCCCTCGTGCCTCCTCTCACCCCTTGCAATCTCACGACAGATCAGACTTATTGCTCGACTACCCACCTGACCCCTTCGCCGTTCTCTCGAAGGAAAGAGAGGATGAGGGCCGCTTTGAAATCTTCCTGTAGGAAGGAGAAATTCGCATAATATGCAAAGAAACTGCATTCGACGGGAAGGGGTTTCTTTATCTAGGAGAGAATCGTTCGGTCAATTAGCTTTTACGGAATTCAACCTGACGGACTGGAGGTGAAATCGTGGAATTATTCTTTCCAGACTCTTGGACAAACTGAGTGCTGTTTGTTACGATAATTCTTATGCTTATTTCATTATAAATTATAGCTATATTAGTTCTACTACTTAGGGCTTTTTAAACAGGGAGTGGAATAGGCGAGGTTACGTTATATTAACCATTTGGCCTACGATTTCTTTTCTAATTGGCCGTGCAACGACTCAAAATTAAATCCTAAAATCAAAAGTTCTCATTAACTATTGATATTTCATATAAGTGAACATAATATTAATAGTATGGAAATAATGAGACCGTTTCGCGACCTCCTGATATTATCAATTTAATAGTTTCTGAAAGATTTCAAAATTTCCTATTCCATTTCCCGCGCAATGAGTGTCGCAAGTTGTAGTCTAAGGGGTTAAATAGTAATTTAGGAAAAATCTTTCAGAAACAATGGAAATTTGAACCTAATCCATCAATTAGAAGGAATTAAAAGTTCAAATGCTTCTTCCAGCGTGTTAAAGCTTACAAAACTACAAATTTCTTCCCAAGTTGCACTTTTTTCGGAACAAATCTTCTCGTAAAGGTAGGATGTCCTTGTACAATCATTACATTCGATTATTCTATTTGTCGCGATCATTCAACCGCAACTTCCACACCGGGGATTCGGTAATCTCCGTATTCTCCAGGTTGCAGGCTTAATCGAGGATCGGAGGATTTGCCGACTACGTGGAAGATAGGAAGGGGTCCTCTGTTCGGAAGGAGGAAAAACAGAAGCGTGTAGAACGAACAGAGGTACCGTAATGGACTCTGTGGGTGTCGATGGGCGACGGTGTTAATTGCACAGCGCCTCGCCTAATGGCTCGAAACGTCCACAAACGCTCCGGAGACTCGTCTTCTCTCCGGGTATTTCCGTCTACCGCCGAATCCGACACGGGCACTGAATTGTTTTACGTCTCGAAACCCAATTGCCTCTTTCGTTTTTCCTATTTTTTTCTCTACGACTTTTGTATATTTTTTCTTTTTTCTTTCAATACACAAAATACACACAATTCCGAGGATACAGGTAGTGTAATGACGAATAAGACTATTTTCTCTTCTGGATTCACCGGAATAGGAATAAGATTTTAGTGTGTGATGTATTCAAACTTAGTCTTCTTCGAGCAGCGATACAGCGATGTTGATGAATATTAAGAGAGTAAGGGGAAAACTTGGCGTTGAAATGAGTATTGAACTTGCAAGATTTTGAATTAGAAATACCAATGGCTTGGAATTACATTGAACTGGAAATAGGAATGAGTTTTGAACTTATGAGCTAAGAGCTTGAAATGAGAATGAAGTTGCAATATGTGAGAATTGAACTGAACCTAAGCGCATTACACTATGCCGCAAAGGAACACAGGGTTTTTTAACCCCTTGCCGTACGATTTCTTTTGTGACTGCCTCCGTAATAATACAGAATTAAATGTGTAATATGAAAATTGATCAAATTGAAATAATTTTATCGTGCCGTATCTCACTGATATTTCCAATATTTCCAAATTTGATGGATTATGCAAAACTCGAAAATTCCCTATCCAATTTATTTCATCGCGAGCGTCACTGATTACTGTACGGCAAGGGGTTAAAGAATAATGAGCATCGAGGCCGGAAAATAGGATTTAGACTTGGGACGATGGTTGGTAATCAACGTGTGGTAACTGAAGCTCGAGTCACTTTGTTGATACACAAAATATTTTTCAAAATATTGCTAATCCTAGTCGGAGGATCGGTACACTACTAGAAACTCGCGCACCGAGTGGAAGCGCGGGAAACGCAAACACCGAAGAATTTAATTATCTCTCCCGTTCGTTCGACGTTTGTTTTGAAAAATCTACCAACGGGATTTAATATTGTTATGTATTTTTATATAAAGCTCAGCTTTGTTCAATAAATAAAGCTAGATGCATTGTTTACACCGACAGTTTCCACGGTGCAGGAGTACGAGCCGGTTTTCAATCAGACAGGAAGAACCTGTTGACTCTTCGCACTATTTTAATTAACACGTTTACTCGCGATATTCTTTTATATTTCCACCTGACTCCTATATCGTTCCAACCTAACCCGATCCGATTGATACAATTGACCGTGGATAATTAATATTCCCCGCGCAATACTGGAAATCGGAACGGTCAAAGTTCAATTCTCACCGTCGTCCTTTTTTCGTATCGTTGAGAAATTGAACGGCGATATCGGACCGACAATTTCATTAAGATTCCCGTGCGCCTCTGTCTTTCTATGCTTCTCGTTATCACCATCAGAGAAATTGCTAGTTGCACGGTACGAAGTGCGCCCGAGTAATTGCATCGTCGCTGGCATTGCAACAGACGTGCCGGTCCACTCTTTGAGGCACCCGAAGTTAGATGGGTCGTTAGTCGGAAGTGGAGTAACCGGAAGTTAGCCGACCTAGCAAGATGGCCCTGAGAGAACTTTGGAATACGAGCACCTTCTTCGTTATAGCTACCAAAGTCGTTTTCCTCTCTCTCTCTCTTATCTCTTCAATACTCTATCCATATCTCTCTTTCTTTGGGTCTCGTTTGCTCCATTTAACGCATCGGTGGCCCACGCAGCAGGAGCAAAGTGAGTCTGGATGCAATCTCTGCGTCTGCTGAGATACGTGTCTGTTCTAATTAAGCCAAAGCGTACACTCCCTTTCTTCCTCTCTCTCTCGAACGCATAGACACTCTTGCTCTCTCCCTTTCTCTTCCGATATCAGCAATAATTTCAGCGACATGAAACACTTGCAACGTCAAGATTCCTCTACGTAATCCTGCACCGTTGCAACGCGTCTCGTGGTGGCTGTTCACTGTAGCACTTAATCTCCTCGCTAATGGAGGTATTGACCGTAAGAAATTAATGGTCCAGGGTATCGCAATAATACTTTCATTGTGGTGTTTAATTACCGAGTAAAAATAAATAGCTTGCCGGGACAGAGTTCAGCTACTAAATATGCTCCATTCTTTTAACCCCTTGGCTTACAATAGCGTGTGGCACACGTGACGTGGTAAATGGAATAGAAGATTTTTAAGTTTGACAAAAATTGTTAAATAGAAGATATCAGTAGATCAGAGATCTTGAAATTAGTTTTGTGCTATTAATATTGCGTTAATTTATATTGGTATATTGAAAATGAGCAATAGATTATTATTCCAACAGTTAATTCTGATTTGTTGCAAGTTCGGTTATAGAAGAAATCGTGAGGAGTTAATCATCGGGGTCATTGACTTTTTGTTTATTATTTAGCGAATTTATATTATTTATTTAGCGAAGAAGCTTAGAGCAATTAGTACATTTTAATTAACGGTCTAAGAACATTCTAATCTTCGAGGATCACGAGACAAAAGAGGAACTCGATAGCAAACAGTGGAGGAAATGATTTCAAATAATTATTCCACAACTTACTCGCTCTGCTTTCGTCATAACTTGAGTTCAAAGTTCTCGGAAAGATTTTGATTTTATGTGCGCGAGTCGTTGAGTCTAACTATTTTTTTTTTCATTCTGCACGTCAAATTTGATTCTCGACGGGGAAGAAATTTAATTTGCATGCACAGAGAAGCGTCAATTAGGCGTGCTAATATTCCGACCGAACGAAGAATTGTTCGCGTTCGATGAAATTTTCAAAGTCCATTGAAAATCCGTCCTACGCATTGTGAGTCCTCGAATTTGGAACGAATCATTGGAAAAACGGAGAACGCGAGGAACAACGGGAAAACGGTGAACGGCCATACGCAGACGGAACTTTTCTATTTAGTTTGAAACTCTCTGCCGGAGGATGTTCCTTCCGGTTCCGTGGCTCCTTTGCATTTAATGAGGACCCTCTGAATATTCAGAAATACCGCGACGCGCACTTTCATACGTACGCTCGCAAAAACTGGGTCGTTTCGTCAATTCCTTAATTACCCCGGCGTGGCTTTTTGTCTCGAAGACAGCCGTTTCGAGTCTCTTCGTTTTCGACTTTCTGAAGTGCGCCACGCAAAATAATTAGGTGCTTCGTTCCACGCTCGTCGACAGAAAAATATCTAAGCTTAGGAGGATTGCGAAAGAGAACCGAAATGATTGCGACACCATTTTTACATTCGTTCCAGTTTCTTTTGTCTCATGTTACATTAACGAACCTGGGCTCTTTGAAAGGGAGAGATTTCCTAGGTGCATTTGAATCATTCATTCATTTGTTACTTATTCATGACGATTATTAATTCATTCATGCTGAAATTACAGTATTAAATGAGAGATTCTCTCAAGTACTTCCTCAATATTGATAGTATTAACGTCTAAGCACCTCGCTGAATCAGGAGTGTCCCTAATCCTTCGACTAATAACTCATCATCTTTTAGACACCATTGTTATAAATCTCGCAAAATAAAATACTTTTGTATTCTTCAAATTTTACGAGTGGAAAGTTTCCCTTTGGTACCACGCTAACTCTAAGTGCCCTCTAAACAGTAATTCAGTATAAAATGGAAATTATATTGGCAAATACTAACCGAAGGATGAACTCTATATTGCCGAAAATCTACAAGCTAAAGCAGCAAACCAAAATCTCAACCCCTAAGTGCACTAATTGTAAGCTTCTTTTCCTATCGTTCTGCGATTGGAATCCGATTTGATTTCACGCTGATTCAAAATCCTCACTAAGCAGTAATTCAATGTAAACTGGAAGTTACATTGACTATCGAAAACATTCAACACGTCATTTGATATATATACTAACCAAAGAGTCAATTCTATGTTACCAAATTCCCCAAGCAAAAGCAAGATTCCTTCGAGCAATCTGAACCCCTAAGTGCCTTAATTGTAAGCTTCTTTCGCTATTGTTTCGCAAATGGAAAGCTTCCCACTTGATTTCACGCTAGCTCAAGGAACTTACTAAGCAGTAGTTCAGTGTAAACTGGAAGTTACATGACGATCGAAAACGTTCAACACATCGTTTGATACATCTACTAACCAAAGAGTGAATTCTATATTGCTAAAATCTCCAAGCAAAAGCACCAAGCCACAATCTCAACCCCTAACTGTCTTAACACTAGAACTACCGGCGTTAAATCTATCATATTTCAATATATTAAATAAGTACTTTAAAAAAGGAAGAATCGAGTGGCGGAAAGAATGATCATTTCGGTGATTTATGTTTTTTGTGAGGGACGTAGAATTTTTGTTCCATGGGTCTTCTATGAACTTGGAGATTTTTTGGGAAAAATTGTGTACCAATCATTTTAACTGGTTTGGTAGTTCTAGTGTTAACCAGTTAAGTGTGTTTGACGACTATATCCGTCATGGAGAAATGACATATACTTCGTATCATGGCGACTTACCGTCTTCTATTTAACCAGTTAGCTGTGATTGACGTGTATACTCGCCATCGCCCGATCTTCCTGACTCACGTAAAATAAATAGATAGATGCTCACTCTCAAAAGAAGTCGCCACAGTTAATTGGTTAATTGTAATCTTCTTTCGCTATCGTCTCGCAAATGGAAGGCTTCCCACTTGATTTCACGCTGATTCAAAATACTCAATAAACAGTAGTTCAGCGTAAACTGGAAGTTACATGACGATCGAAAACGTTCAACACATCGTTCGATACATCTACTAACCAAAGAGTGAATTCTATATTGCCAAAATCTCCAAGCAAAAGCAAGAGTCAATAGGGCAAGCCACAATCTCAGCCCCTAACTGTCCTAATTGTAATCTTCTTTCGCTATCGTCTCGCTAGTGGAAAGCACACCACTTGATTTGCAGTCTGTTACTTCACCGGAGAGTATTCGTCCCTAAAGTGTAACGGCGAGCACGTTCCAAAAGTTGGACGGATCGTCCAGACGTAGGGTCGGAATAAGCCGGAAGTTGCGGATAGCAGAGGGTTGCCGCGATAGGAGAAGTTACGTAGCGGCGAAGTAACTTCGTCCTATTCCTGGCCACCTCGTTTAACACACGCCGTGTGTGCTGATGTATAATTAGTTTCGTCCTGGCTCGACCCCCCTTCTTCAACCTGTTCCGGGCTAAATACCTCGGAAACTCGGATTTCTCCGTGCTCGAGCTCATACGTATGTGCTCCCATTGGAGGTTTCAGGGTGAGACGCATTTGTGGACGTTTCTTTATGATGTACCGTGGTAAATTAATACGAAGAGGACGAATGCGCGAGGGAGGAACGTTTAAAAATATTTTAAGGAATACAGGGAGGGGTTGAAAGTCAGGGATTTGGGCTTTGGGTTGCGTGGTGGATTGAAACTCGAATCGAGATTTTTCGTAAATCACTGTTTGATAGATCGTAGCTTGGGTGACTTGGAATTTAGCCGAAGCTGTACAGGCAGAATGATTGGAGAAATTGAAGGTGAGCGGGTAATAATAACGACGAAGGATGGAGAGAGCTGTTACGAATATTAATTACGGGCGTAGACCTCCAATTAGTGAATCAGAGTACAAATTCCATTAATTTTGGGTTTTCTTTTCATAATAATAACTTTCGAGTTACAAATTCTGCGATAAATGAAATGAACGTTTAGAAAACATCTTCCAAAGATAGAACTTTGATCTCTGATCCAATTTAAAGTCCAATTTCAGCCAACAATCTTACTTTCCCCATTGTTTCTTAACACTTTATCAACCGGAAGCCTATTAATAGGCTTTTCGGACCCAACGCCTTTGAAATTTAGACTTATTGATTGGTTGCCACTCCAATTAATAAATTATCAATTATTCATTGCGGTTACCTGTGTTAAGGACTTAGTAACGAGAATTTGTAATTTTTGCATAGATATTTGTATCAATGAAGTATTTTTTGACGAAGTGATCGGTCAGAAAGGGGTAGGATGTTAAAAAAATACCGGTTGATAAAGTGTTAAAACTCTAAATTAACCCGTTAGCCTACGACAACGTGTGTCGCTCGCGGCACGGAAAATGCAATAGAAAATTTTAAGATCTATCAAAAACTATTAAATAGAAAATATCAGCCGGTCGCGAAACAGTCTCATTATTTTGATTCTATTAATATTACGTTCAGTTATACGAAATCTTTAATTTTGGATCATTGCACGGCCAGACGGAAAAGAAATCGTAGGTCAAAGGGTTAAACGATAATAACTAATAATAACTAATAATATTAAATAATAACTAATCACTATGAAACTTTTACCGTGATTAATATAGCCGAGAATCACGTTTAAGCGGTGAAATGGCAAATAGAGTCCGACAATAGTCAGACAGTAGTCGAGCTCGTCGAGCTATCAGACGAGGCTGTTGAACCAGCTTTCTATCCGAGTAGCACGATGAGCTCACGCTTGCTAATATACCAGCAAACGTTCTATTAATTAAATTATATTATCACATATCAGTGTAAAGCTTTAGAATGCGCTTATCAATGCATTCGATTACATGACCAGCATGATAATAATTGCCGTGGATGATAATTGCGAGCTGCTTTCGGTTTGCCGGTTATTCCGTGGCAAAGCATATATGCCATAACGTATTTAACGTAGGTATGGGTCTGCCATTATGCTAGTACTCTGGTAATCCGCGAATGGGTTTCATGAGTTTGGGATGCGGGGTGTTATCAGCTATTATTGAATAACGTTACGAATAATCTACGCGATTCGATGCAGCTTTGACGTTGGGCTCGATTCTCCATTTACGGCACAATAAGAAACCAAAGAAATTTCGAAATTCCACGAGCAATTGGATTTTAACTGATTTACGGTAAAGAAAAAATCGTACAACAAATGGCGTCGATTGATCGAGGCAACATGGAATTAATTGAACCGATTAAACGATTGCGGTGACAATAATGATCAAACGATGACGAGGATGAGATGAATTTCAATAAAATTCACCCAGAAATTTGTGGTCGAAACAATTATTACGCTAATGTAAACCAATCGAGTATAAATTCTATCCATTATTGTTCCGTTGCAGGTCTGCGTCGATGATTTGCGAGGTTGGAAAGGATCGTTGCAATAAAACAATTGTATTGGATAAGTAGGAGAGAGTGGGGTCATTGAGACATCTTTACGCTGTTATTTGTACTTGGTGTCTATTATTGTGTATTATGTAGCGAGAGCAAGGCCATAAAAGGAGTGGTTGCAAGGAATAACAAGCTCGAGATGGACCGGTGAAGATAAAGTAATGTTTACGTTGCACGTTTCGGCAGGTATTCGTTGCTGGGCGAATTACTGTGTAAACTTTTATTTTTCTATTTCATTTAAACGTTAAGGATCGCTCGAGATGGGCCGGTGAAGATAACTTCGCTAATGTTTACGTTGCACGCTTCGACTGATATTCGTTGCTGGGCGAATTACTGCGTTTTATTTTTCTACTTCCATTAAGGTTAGCTCGAGAATGTATGTTCTCAGTCTGTGCAACCTTAGAAATTATTCAAATACCTTCGATAAATATTGTTAGTTCTTTACGCGAGAGGTAGAGGGACAGAGGGAGAGAGAAGGAGTGAGAGAGAAGAGAGAGAGAGAGGGCGACAGGAAGCTGCGCATTAAAATTATTTATGAAACGGAGAACTAATAGATTATCTTTTACAGTAGTGGTTTTCAAAGAATAAGTACTTGGAGATCCTTTTAGAAGATTCGAGAGATAAAATATATTTTTGTAATACTGCTAAGACATTATTTACGTTCCATTGAGCACACAGTATGATTTCCTAGGGATTTTTAAAGTTTGCAATGCCTGATCTGCGTGCTTAATCTTTTTGAGAAACTCACGAGAGAAAAATATAG
Source organism: Cerceris rybyensis (assembly GCA_910591515.1). Taxonomy (NCBI): domain Eukaryota; kingdom Metazoa; phylum Arthropoda; class Insecta; order Hymenoptera; family Crabronidae; genus Cerceris; species Cerceris rybyensis. The sequence continues at coordinate 1,860,447 of OU342797.1, forward strand.
CGAAAGAAGAAGATTGAGAACCATAGATACTATTTGGCTTCTTTTAATTTGCTTCGGCATTTATTCCTCTTAGAAACGTTATGGCATATAAATTTGCTTGCCGTTTAAAGAAACAATAAATCAACGTTATTGCCGTTGCTTTTCGCAAGATATATTACGTTAGGAAACTATGTCTTACCTTTTCTTATTTCGTTGCAACGTATGAGCTACCTGTCTGTCTTCTTGTCGGTCGTTTCGCCATCATTTCGTTCCTCCATTCCGCTTTTCCTGTGCTTTTCCTCTGCTTTTCCTCTCCTTGGACTCGCCGAACACTGGTAGCTCTCCTCCTCGATATTAGTTCAGATTTCCGTTTCTTGTCGAATAGCCGGTATCAGTGTTACAATTTATGGTCAAAGTTTGCGTACAAGTGCCACGCCGAATTGGAATTTCCGTTCTATTATCCCACTACACTGTCATCTAACGTCTTCCAAACCTGTTACCATTGTCATCGATAAATTCTCCACGAAATTTAACCCACCGTGTCCAGTTTGCCGCACCACTTTCGCGTACCGAAGCTTCGCACCCCGCACTGCGAGCTGAACTTCCGAAATGTATCATAATCGGATACTAATTAACGAGATACCCGGAAATAGAATACTTTTTTAGCGTCACTTTCTTCCATTTTAACTTTAAATTCCCGTTTGATAAACAGCGCCACCGTTGGTTGAACGAAACGACGCAGTAGTAGTGGACGAATGAGGACGTCGGATAGAGCGAGACGGCGGACCGAGCCGAGCAACGACGGAAAGAGACGAAGAAGGTGAGAGAGAGGCAACGAAGTCGAGTCGCGACTCGGAGGAGTGGGGGGAACGCGGTGGGTGCACGCGTAGTATACGGAGACCTGTCAGTAAGCGCTCGACCGTTCACCCTTTCGTTCGCGTAACTATCGTTCGTCGGATTTCTAGTTTCTTGTGTGTCTCTTCCCGTGTTACATTTGTCCGGTTCACGTGTTCGCGAGTTCGTTCTTGCAGCTCGAGCAGTTCTCTACGGCATCATCGAAATGAAGTGATCGAATCCAGGCCTGCCACGCGGCTGCAATCTTCGAGCATGGATCAACGCGTCGTCTCCTTGCTGTGGCTTCTTCTCCTGATTGCCGGTGCTTTCGCCTCCGGTGAGTCATTCTTGCACGTTGCTTTCAAAAGTGCTTTCGTAACTGCGACAATTCGCGAGAAAAATGAGGGCGTTTTGTCCAATTTTTCTTGTTCTTCCCCGATCGCTGCAACAGTTGCGCGTGGGTCGATGGAACAGTCGATGCGTGTGTCGCTAGTCGCGTCAATTTAAGTAACTACTACTGCCTACCCTTGAGCGAACGAGAGTCGTCGTTGCGAGTCGTTTATCGTATTTATTCGAACGGTGAAGCTTTCGCGCCAGCGAGTACGGTTAAATGACGTGTCTTTACAACGATTGACAGTGCTGGCAAGGACGTTGGTAGTGTTTACAATGAAATTGGTAGAATGCGGAAACGACGTTTGACCTTTGAAGGCTCGCGGTTTGTTGACGTGACTCGGAGACACCGTGCGGCGCACCCTGTTGATAATCCTTTGTATTCACATTTCGACAACGTCCTGGGTACGAATTGTGTACAGGTTAGAAACGTAATATAATTGGCTCATATTTTGCTTCTTGCGTACTTTGACAATTCACCGCGGAGCTTATTAATGGGAATACAATTTTACGTTAAATATTATATAACAATGCCTTCGACAGTTTTAAATACATTATTATTATTTATTGTTATTATCACGATTTGGAGCGCGGTATTGGAGATACTGATTAATAGAGTTAGTATTAATTAACAGACCGACGACTCTCGTTAGTTAGTTATTTTTCAATATCCTTAAATATTGCTATTTACTTGTTAAACCGATTATGAATTTCGTCACGAATATTATTTTTCATTTGACAAAACTCCGTTTCGAAAATTCTGACTTTCGAGTCTGGATTATCATTTACTCCAATTCGTTTTTAATAAGTGAAAATCTAGATGGGTGATTTTCCGTTTTATGCACAATTTCGTAGGTATTATTCTGGAAATGTTGCATCGTGATATTTTCAACGTTATTTTTTGTAACAAATAAACAAAGCTGTAACCTTTAATAATCCAACTCCTATAGATTAAGTATAGAACATATTTCGTCCATAGTTTTAAGGCTACGTATATCATATTTTTTCTGAACTTTTCCTAGTTTTAATCACATTTATCGTCACTCTCGCAAGTGAGACGTAGAAAGAAGTTAGAAATTTAGTTAGCTCTACAGCAACACAGTTGGAGCAGAGGGAAAGGGTTGCCAAAACCCATGCACTACGTGGTCTGGTACCCTTTCTGCGTTCACCCTTTGTGATTCTAAGTCGAGAGACCCTTAACCTAGTTTTCTACGTCACCTACTTATCAATAGCTCGTCTTTGAACTCTGATAATAGCTTGCATTATTCATCAACAGGATTCTTCAACGTCTACAGTTATCTTTGTAAAATAAAGCCGAGTATCGATCGAATTTTTCTTCATTTATTATGTTTCTTTGGTTGTTATATGTTATGTTTACTTTCGCATAGGATCTACAATCTTCGATATAATTTTAATATATTGCTAAAGAATTTAAGAGAAACTTTCCAGAGGTAAGGAGTGCTCGAATATTGAGCAGAATTTCAGTTGCATAATATTAATGCGCTGAATGCCAACCGTATTTCGTTCACCTTGTAATTCGTATTGGAGCGAAGCTTTTTCATATGAAATCATATTCGGTGGAGGTTGAGATATTGGAATGAAAGTTGCGATATATTCGGTAATACTTCAGTCATTGCGGAGCAATGCTTCATTTCAATATCATTGGATATATGAGCAAATTTGTGAATATTGTCGTTTAAAAGTTACAATTGCATACATCGAATTCGACATTGGCTGTTACACTACTCCGTTTGTGTTTACTTTTTGCCTCGGGACTCCTTCGCGCTACGTGCATGAGCACTACATCGTTATAAATTTCGAGTTTTTGTCGTATCTTATGCCTTAGAATAGAAGGGAGGGGATGCAGCTAGTATTCTGGTATAGAGTCTCATTGGTTCATCACTGATTTCTCATTGATTTCACATTGAGTTGTCATTGATTTCTCACTGATTTTCCATTGATTCCTCATTAATTCCTTATTGATTTCTCGTTGATTTCTCATTGATTTCTCAGTGATTTCTCAGTGATTTCTCGTTGATTTCACATTTAGTTGTCATTGATTTCTCACTGATTTTCCATTGATTCCTCATTGATTCCTTATTGATTTCTCGTTGATTTCTCATTGATTTCTCATTGATTTCTCATTGATTTCTCATTGATTCCTCGTTGATTTGTCACTGATTTCTCATTGATTTGTCATTGATTCCTCGTTGATTTCTCAGTGATTTCTCGTTGATTCCTTACTGATTTCTCACTGATTCCTCATTGATTCCTTACTGATTTCTCACTGATTCCTCATTGATTCCTTATCGATTTCTCACTGATTTCTCATTGATTCCTTATTGATAACTCACTGATTTCTCATTGATTTTTCACCGAGTAAAAAGGATCAAACAACACAAATTTCATCGCCGATCATCAACTTCCCCTCTGTCCTTCATGAAACTCCCCCTCTCCAGTGTAATCGTCCTTTTCATCCCCACGAACGCTTATCGCTTAATAACGACCCCACCGACAGCCAGTCCCCGAGTTAAAACATTCATAGCCCCGTCGAGGTAGGAAAGTTGGCGCGCAGAGTCACATGTTTATTCGCCAAATAGAATAGAGAAGTATGAGTAACCGAGTCTCGAGGAGCCACCAGGGAGGAACGTTAGGGGTAGAAGAGTAACAGGAGCAGGAGGGATGAAAGGGGGATAGTGCCAGTAGAACGGCACTCGCCAACGCGCCTTCCCGAGCAAGAATTCCCTGAAAGCCCACTAGAGTTTGACCCGTTAACTCGTAATGTATGCACTCCGCTTTCCGCACGGTTTCTTTCATTGTCGACTCGTGCCCTCTCCGTAAACATGGAGACAGCTTCGTAGCTCGTAGCAGGTAATTCGCACGACAAACAGAAAACCTGCGGCCACTGTCTCGATGGAGCTGTGCGTGCAACTTTGGCTACGCTCCTGCAGGAATTCAGAATTGCTGCGTACTGTGCGAAAATAGAAAAAAATTCTATCGATATATTTCTGTATGTCTCGATACAGGAAATTTCCGGTACTTGACGACTGAGATGGCGTTGTATTAATTGAAGTTCTTTGTATTGTCGCCGGCTGTTAATTGATAGCAAACCTCTGATATTTCAGGGGACAAACAAGGAGAAAGCAATGAGAAAAAGTCAGTTAATTTTCATTCGTTTGAAATTAAAGCAGGGTCAACGTTTGTGCCGCACGAAGGGAACGATATTAATTTACTGCGTTTGAAGTTCCAAGCGTTTTAACTGTTTAACTTTTCCTCGCAATGGGCCGCGTACATTGTACGCCAACTTCTATGTCCACATTTTAATTAGTACGTTGTTCCATCGAATTTTAAAGATACACGTATCCGCAAAACAGAGACTTTTCTAAATATCAAATCTTAGCTGATACGAACGATAAACTTTAATTTTTTTAAATTTAATAAATTTTCCGGCTCGAAGATTTACATATTCCTTGTCGCTGGATTTTTCTTTCAAAAATTTTACTTAACCCCTTGCCGTGCCATTTACTTTGTGACTGCTTCTACAATAATTCAGAATTAACACTAGATTTACTGATGTTGATGTACCTATTTTTCTGAAGTAAGCCAGTTTGACTCATACAAGAAAATTGAAGTTTTTTGCAAAGAAAATAGTTCCAATTCAATTGAAATAGAAGAGTTATTATTAAAAAATTAACCAACCAATATATTATATACATATAGTAATGAAATTATTAATGAGTCAAATTGACTCCGTAAATCTAGTGTTAAATTGGTAAAATAAACATTGATCAGTGATTCTTGACATATAGTATAATTGAACACAATATTAATATTATAGAAATAATTTTATCGTGTCACATCTCACTGATGTTTCCAATTTAATAGGCTTTGTAAAACTTGAAAATTTCCTTTCTCCTTTACTCGTTATAGTGCGGCAAGGAGTTAACAAACAGAGTGACCCAAAGTTCATTAGACCACTTTCAATTATATTACACACGAATATTTAGTAGATAAACGATTTATTTTATTTCCAAATGGTTTCCTGACTTTTGGACCATCTTGTTTTTAAATTTAAGAAATTTAATACCGATAGTTTTACCATTAAAACCATCAAATACCTCGCCATTGCCGATCTACAATTCCACACAAAAGGAAATATCTACGTTCACCCTCTAATCCATTCAGGCTTTGAAAGAAATACAAAGATTACTTGGCACAGGTCTCCACGTATACTTTCTTCCACGAGGGAAAGATCCTCGTGTTTAAGTCGCGGAAAATTGGGATTACATTATATCCGATTTTCATGAGCTTTTCCTTGGACATCGTAGAAATTCCAGATTTAAGTAAGGCTGCTCGATTCGCCGCAGTAATAAATATCAGGTACGACAGACACGGAATGTCTGTGCAGGAAACCGTTCTCCATAGAGTATTCTCGAGAGGCACTTCCGGTACCGCTTAAGTTTCATGGAAGGCAAGGTCTGATTATCACTCTTGAAAGTCTGTTTCGAGGGAGAGAGTTTGTTAACGCAGCAAGAAAGTGATTCTAGATAAAGTGAGAAATTGTACCGGAAGAAACGGTTCTCCATCAACTATCCTCCAGAGTCACTTCCGGTATCGCTTAGCTCTTCGTTCTCGTAGGTGTTTTTTAGGGTGGAAAATCATTTAAATTAGATGTTTTTGAGAAAATATAAAATATACTTGAGTGTTGGAGTTATAGAGATTGGAAAGTTCATTTGGAAATGGAAATTTTCACAAGAAACTAAAGTGGCCTGGGGTACAAAGGGTTGAGTTTTATTGAACAACAGGTCTATTTATAGCTCTCTGAGGTCCTTCGAGGAGAAAGTCTTCGTTAACACCGTAAGAAACGGATCGAAGCGAAGGAGGGTGCTACTTTCGAAATAGATCTCTGTTGAGAGGCTCTCGAACACCGTTGTCTCGCGAAAGGGACGGAATAAATTTGCATTTTTAGACGACGTCCTCCTTACATCCTTACAGCGCTGCAATTTAACCCCTTTAGAGAGAAATCGCGAAAGTTTGCCGTCTTACGGAATCTGTTGCCTTTTGTAAGAGTTTCTAATTGATTGGGTTATCGACTCCGTTGTAATTCTCTTTAAGAAGAGGGTAGAATCTAAAACAATTCTTTCGTACTTTATAAATTGTTACAACTCCTAAGCAAAAACACTCAAATTATTCATAAGAATATTATAATCGTACAATTACTGTTATCAATTACTTTGAAGATTTCAAAATAATTAGAATTTTTAACCCCTTGCCGTACAATAACAAGTGCTACTCGTGACGCGATAAGTAGAATAGTCAATTTTCACGTGTTCCAAAAATTATTTTATCAATAATATCAGTGAGTCCTGATAAAATAAACTTAATTCTATGTTATTCAATACTACGTTAAGTCATTTACTTAGGAGTTAGATACTTAATTTAGTAATTAATTCAGAGTCATCGCACACTTAATCACAAAATTAATGTCACGGCAAGGGGTTAGATATAAAATTCTTTCCATAGAACTTTTCTCAAATGATCGACGAGTATTCATCGAATCGAGATTCTCCAATATTACTACCACTTTTGAAATCAAAGAACTTCACCTTTTACCTTTTAACGCTAACATGATTTTCGTAAGATCGCGAAGTAATTCATTAAGGACGAAGACATTATTCAAAGAGACGAGTAGAACCGATTGAATTTCGTCTTACAGTTGCTCCTAATTGGCCGATAATTGTCGACGTTCGTTGAATCGAGTGCACTTGCATTCTCGCGGAAACAGGGCTCACTTTCAGAAACTAGACGGGCTTAATGAGGCAATGCGGATCCACGCGGACGGTTAATTATCAATCTCACGCATTCCACGAGACGAACGAGAACATTCCGTGAGTCTTGAGACTCTCGAAGGAAACTACGTACAGTATTGATGTGAACGGGAAGGAGATAGAACGATGAGAAAATGTGAGAAGGAGAGAGAGACTCCACAGCTATTTCGGTCCGTTACACCTGCTCTCACCGGTGTAGATCAAAGCGAAGTACGTCGAAGCATTTCCGGCTTCATATAATCCGCATAGTTGCGCGACGTTGTTCCTCCTGCAATTTAATTACTTCGAAAACTGTGTAAATCACCGTCTCCAGGGAGTAACGCTTCGACCGAGCGCGTCGAAGCCTTTCGAAGCGTGCATGAATTTGCGCCACCCTGAAATTTCAATCGGGAAGTTTCATGAAAATTCGTTTTCCCAGTTTCACTTCACTTCCTTCGCTAAGAATAATAATTACGGTTGTACAAATTAAAGTTGGTACTTGGACTAGGTACTTAGATTTGTGTCTGATCTCAGAAACAACTCGCGATACTTGCTACATCATTTAAGGTAGTTCTAGGCACATATCATTTTTCGATAGATTTCCTTAAAATTTGGAAAATATATTCTTCATGATATTTTATAATTATAACCGGAATCTCAACGAGTTCGTCCATACGGTTTATGAATAAATCGTGTTTAAAAATAACATATTTAACATGGGCCTTATGGAAAAAAATTTTTGCTGAGTCCGTAAAATCTTTTTTTATTTTTCTAATGGAAAAACAAGTCGATGGATTCTAATAAAAAATTAGCGATGTATTATTTTATGCTTTTGGAATATTATTGAATTTTTTCATAAGTTTTTACTTCATAGTTATAGAGAAAGATGTTTTTTAATGTCTAAAAGTCAATGAAATGACCTCTGTGAAGTTAGCCCCTGAATTAATGCTTACGCAATCTTTTTCATTTCTAATGAAGAAAGAAACTTTTAGTTCTGAATCCAGCTAGAACTACCTTAACTCCTCCGGTAGGCCTGTCTCGCTGCACGTCTGATATCTGACGAACCTGCACTACTTAACACCTACAATTTCTTGTGTACCTGCGCATGCAATAATTCATAATTAATTCTCGAAAAAACTCCCATTAATTTTTGATATTTCGTATAACTGAACCCAACATTGATAGTGCAGACGTAATTTTTTTATCAATTTAATAGTTTTTGAAAGACTTAAAAATATTCTATTCCATTTGCCGGGTCACGAGTGTCACATGTTGTAGGCTAACGGGTTAAAATTACGTTCTGTGCTTATGATATGTACAATTATTATCGCTATTTAGCATACGATCTAGCTTTAGGTATGCACCACATCACCGTCGCAAAGAATAATAATTGTGACTGCAGAAATTAAAGTTTAAACTCATGCTAGATACTTAGATTTGTGTCTGATCTCAGAATCAACTCGCGATAATTGCTACATCATTTAATTCCTCCGGTAGGCCCGTCTGGTTGCACGTCTGACATCTGACGAACCTGTACTACTTAAAACTACGTTTTATGCTTGTGATACGATTATTATCGTTTTTTATCGTAGGAACGAGCTCAGCTATGCATTACATCATCGAAAATATCCTATATTAAATTACAATTTAGAGAAATTTTCTAAAAGTACCTGGTACTTGGGTACAGACTCGCTAAGGGTTAGTTCTAGCTGTTAACAGGTTCACTGTCAGAGAGGTCATCGGTGACTGGTGCTATTTAATTCAATCAAATTTCATGTGACTCCTCAATTGTAATGTTTACGAATTCTTTAACATATTCAGTATTTAAATATTAACGTTCAAAAGATAAAATTCTGCCGAATATGTATCTATTTACTTGTGTCTATAGACTTTCTGCTTCACAAAGACGGAACTTCAATAGGGAAAGTATCAAGTAGAAATGATGAAATGAGCGAAATATCAATGTGTTAACTTCTCAGCCACCAAAGCGTAGATTAATTAATCATTCAAGCTATAATTTCTCATTATCAAAGTACAACAAAATCCCTCTTCTCGATCATCTCCCTCCTCTTTTTTTACAAAATCTTCATCCACTGCATCCAAGTCTCCCTCTCCCTCAGACATCCACTTTGCTCTTCTTTTTGGCGCGCAACTTTAAAACTTGCGCTATTTCATAGTCGCTCTGTACAGATCATGGGAAATTGTCGTGGAAAAGCAGGTCGCTATGGTGGCGGGAGTTTTGCATAATGTGCGCTCAGGTACGACGTTACTTCGTTACAACTGTAATTGGATAATGAAGTGTGCGCGCACAGTTCATGGCCTTTTAATCGGATTATCGGATGGCTCGGTGATTTCGCTTGTCGGTAATTCCGTTAATTGACTTCGTCGGGGCAAAAATGACGTCAGCGTAGAAAACGTTTTCACGTTGTTGTACCTCTCCTTTTTGCTTTAACTCGTCGAACGTTTCTCCTCGCCATTTCGCGGCTGCGTTCCTTCGTAAAGTAAATCGATTCAAAAAGTTGGACGAGTCTGCCGGGCCGATTGCGAGGTCTGCCTCGACGGCCTCGCAAATATTTGCTAACGCGTCGAATTGAAAACCATTCTTCTGTATTTCTCTCCTCTCACCCTCCCGGCCAGCCGATCTGTTCTACCGAATTCTGTACCTTTATAGGCTTGAATATTTCGAGCCACTCTTTTTTTTTTTATTTCATCGTTCTCCAATGTAGGTAAAACTGTTTTGGTTATATCGAATGCTTTCACCTGCCAATGGCTCTGGCTTTCTTGTCAGTGTTTAGTTTTTTCAGTTTAATGTTTAACCTCTTAGGCACTACGCGCCACTATAATGGCTTTCGCGGATGTCATCCTTCTGAACAACGCTCCATTACACTGGCTTACTCGCTCAATTTGAATGAATATTAAAGTATGTGTATCGTATCTTTAATCATAATTTTATAATTATAGTATTATAATATATGTAATATTATAATTATATGTAGTATAATTAATGATAATTGGCGTCTGACTCTGCAGTACAGAGAGACAGCACCACATAAAATTCAGCCGTGCCTAAGAGGTTAAGGGTTTCTTGGATGAATTTTCTTCTGAAAGGCATTGGAGCTTGGGGAGGATATTTTTATTAAATTTTGCCTGCGAGACATTGTACGTGTGTTATTTTTTAATTTTTAGCTGTATATTGTAGTATATTTTATAAAGTTACTTATGCGGTCGTAGCGAGAGACGTCTCGATGTTAGGATGATTAGATTAGTGACGTCACGACGTGCAGCGAAGGGCCGCGGATGGGCCGAAGAGCAGAACGTGCTCTGCGACGATCGAGTGTGGACGTTTTACGGGTTTATGATTTTATTATTTCTTATGGTTTTATGTTCATTTATGTCATTTATGTTTGATTCGTTTTGTTAAGAGATATTAACACTAGATTTACGGATGTTGATATACCTATTTTTCTGAAGTGAGCCAATTTGAATCATACAAGAAAATTGAAATATTTTGCAAAGAAAGTAGTTCCATATCAATTGAAATGAAAGATTTATTATTAAAAAATGAACCAACCAATATATTATATATGTAACAATCAAATTTTGAGTGAGCCAAATTGGCTCCGTAAATCTAGTGTTAAGTTGATTAGTGATATTTTGATTATATATATACAATTTTTTAAATTTCTATTCTTTTACTTAATTTAATAAATATATCTTTAATTTTAATTCGCCTTCAATAATTAACGAACGGCCATCCTCCTGCTACAATATGAATTAAGAAGGATATTTTAATTTTTAAATTAAAGTTATCTTGACATTTTTCTTATCACAGCATCGAAAGGTAGCTAAAGATTGTTAGTCCCAGTAATTAGTCTCTCCCATTGACTAGATGAAATAAGTTACCAAATTCAGATCAATCGCTAAATAGTTTAACTTCGCATGCCTTAGAAATTAGCAATTTTCGATACTTGGTAGAATTGTTTTCGAACGTCGAAAAGTTTCAAACGAATAAACACGTCTTTGGAAAGGGTCCGAGAATAGTTGGTTGTCCGTAATGCGAGCTTCGTCCTCTCGTTTCCACCTTCGTTCGCATGGCATGGAGTAAGAACAATGGCGAAATTGTTCTCTCTCGCCATGACCGGAATCATTTACAAAAGCAGCCGGCACAAAGTAGATTTATCCATGCAATATTCCAGGAATGGTACAATCGATTCTGTCCCTTCGACGTCAACTGGTTACAATGGAGAGAGCGAGAGAGAGAGAGAAATAGGGGGAAACAGAAGTGGAGGATAGAAAAAGGAAAGAATGAGATAAAAAAAAGCAGAAAGGTAGATGGGCTCGTTCCTCGATTTGCAAACACGGAGCAGATTGAATTAGGGATGATCCATCGTCGATAACTCAGTGTTTCGAGCTTTAATTACGTTTCTATCCCCATTCAACCTCTTTTTTTCCCTCTTCGGTCCGCGAAACGGAAGTTCCGGGGCGAGGATAATTGGCACGGCTTTTGGAAAATCGAAGAACCGAGATGAAGGAGTTCTCGAGGCAGCTTGGTTTTTTAATCTCTTAGCTCGACGGCTGGGCTAACTCCAATGGAAATCCCCGCTGTCCTGGAAGGCCCTGAGCTTTTCCACGGATGCTCCGAAGTATTCCCAAGAAATAAACCTGCAAATTAAATTAGGTTTGCAAAGTAGCACATCGACGCGGCGCCTGAGAGAATCGATGGTACGAGGATGGCGTTTTGGGATTATATTCTTGGCTTTAACGTTAGGATGGATCGAATTCTATTTGAGCGATTTTTCCGACTGTTTTTGACTGTTTCTTCCATGGGTCGGGTTTAACCTTTTTAGTGGCGAGCGAAAAAATAAATGGAATTAATAACAAATGTAATTGCGAATAAAAAGAATTGTCGTTTGGCGATATTTGATTAGATTAAACTGTGTATTTACAATTATCTATCATAAAATTAGTATATCGTATTGGAAAGTGAATATTAACCCTTCGATATTCAGTGTTAGTACTATTGCTAACGACGATATATCGTCGTCCAGCACCAAAAGGGTTAATAATAGGATTGTCAAGTCAGTGGAAATATTTTCGAAAAATTTGCCAAGCTTATAGGAGGGCCAAAGAGTAGATATTTTATGTATATGTTGTTAAATTGTGTTTTAGCTTTAAATGATGTTTTATAGGTGAAAGTTGAATTAATTGTTGTGTTGATTAGGAGCTGTAGTTTTAAATGGATGAATGATCGATATATGATTAATTTGAAATCATGTTTATTAGTTGATCAATTAATAGGCAAACATTTGCTTCGTTGCAAAATAGAGGCTTAGTGGTTGACCTGATTAAAATATTTGGAATATTTTACTTTAGAGTTAATTTCTATGATTTAATTAACTCAATTTGAAATTTTGATTCTATAGAAAATTTGGAACAGTTGAATTTATCATATCAATTAAGGTAGTTGGTTGTGAATATCTCAATTATATCCAAGGAATTTTTATATGAACGGATATATTAATTTTATATAATAATTTTTGAATCACTTCAAAATTGACTATTCCATTTATCGCGTCACAAGTAGCACTCGTTATTTTACGTCAAAGGGTTAACACAGCAACTAACCGATTTTTACACATTGTCCATTATACACGGAGATGCCAGCATATTGTGATAATCTTTCACAAGAACCATAGAGAATACTCTTAGATTAATCGATATTAAATTCCTTGATCCCCTATGCATAGTCATTACAACATATCGTCTATAATAATCAATAATTACCCAACAGAGTGCAACACGTTTATCCCGCAAGTTCCCCTGGATTTTCGAGGGTCCAATTTATTATTATAGCGGAAAATTATACTGTAAATTGATCCCTGCAAAATTAACTTCGTTTAAACCGCGCTTGTGATTCCAAACACTCAGAATTATGCATCGCTATCGACGTGACTCTCTCCATCCCATCGTCCATTCCTTCTGTAAAGTCATTAAAAAGATCCAAGTACTTTCGACATTTTTGCAACCTGAATTCAAGCGCTGTCGGCAATAAATTACAATAATTATGCAAATATGGTAGAAATTTGACGAGGAACTTAGACCAGGTGGAAGCAAAGAGTGGAGAACCTCTCGTACTTCCGGTTTTGCAGCTTCTTCCTTCTAACCCTTAACTTACAACTTAAATTAACAGGAGGCTAGAAATATCCCAAAAAGAGCTAAACATTGCGTTACAATTGAAATATTTTCATTTTCAATAACAATTATTTAATTCGTCCAGATATCGTTCACTCTTTGTAAATTCTCTTTTTCCATTTCAAAGGTAACCGACAATTTTCCCGATCGTTGGAACTCGGGATGATTTTACGTTGCGAAAAAATTCAATTTACTTCGATTCACTTTATCATTTAGCCGTATCGTTGGGTATATTGCATTTGGAACAATTTGAAAGCTTCCAGCCGTTTGAACATCCGCCGCGGTTCAAGTTACCATTTTAATTCTATTCCAGTATTAACGGTTATTACGCGTTTCGTTTAGTCTCGCGATTCGTTGCCTTTTGTTCGACCTTTGCCCCACGAAATATCCTTCTGATTGAAACTACAATTAATAGATTCCGGAGATCTTGAAAATTTCCTATTCCAATTATCTCAGTGCCACTCGTCATCGTAGGACGAAGGGTTCACAATAGCCATACCACGAGAGGTCAATTTTCAAGTTAGATTCAAAGAAAAAAATAATAAAATTCTATTATTTTCAAATACTTCCAAGTACATACCTCTAAAGCAGTAATCTCGATAGCTCTGCAGTTAACATCCGAATAAAATTATCGTAATTTCCTTCCAAACGAGCAGAACGAAACAAAAAGGCGAGGTCGTACAAACGCACTTGTTATCGCTCGTCTCTCTTTGTTATCTATCCATTGTCAGAGTAACGTACGTAGACGTAATGCAATATCCATTGTCGAGGAGCACTCGCGCGGGGTGTATTTCCGCGGAATAATAGCCGAGAAAGCCGCTCGGAAAATTCGATATCTCCGTTTCTTTCTTCGCGCATTCCTCCGCGCTGTCTGACGGATAATTCTTTCTTTTTGTCGCTTCCTCGTCGGAGCTCTGTCGAGGTTTAAGTCTCCTTGCGTTCTGTCCGTTTGAATCCTTTGGAAAGTAATTTAATTTTATATTCTATAACGTCCGTGAAACTCATGGGGTAGGTCGTCATGGAGGAAGGTGAACGAGAGAGTCGGGCAATTAGGGAAGGAAAGCCTCTCCGGTTTCTACTTCGGAGTTGGGAGGGTAGGTGGAGAGGGTGGTTGGATATTTAAGGAGAGAGGAAGGTGAACATCTAGGAGAAGTAAACCAGTGGACGAGCATGGAAGAGGTTGTGTAGTTAAGTAGTTAGAGGCTGAAGTAGTCGACCTGTTAGGCAGTGGACCGAAAGGTGTAGAGGAACGATTTGGCTGAAAGTTGGATGAAGATTCAGGCAGAGAAGTTGTCGAGTGGACGCGCATTGAAGTTCTGCGTGGTCAAGTAGTTAGAGGGCGAAGTAGTCGGGCAAACGGGATCATTGAGAGATAATTAAGTATTTAAGAAGAGCACTGTCTGAATCTATGGTCGTCTAACCGAGTGTAGAGATCAAAACTGGATCTGCTGAGGCAGTTAGGGTGACTGGATCCTAATTATTTTGAAAAATTCTCAATATATTAGATTCCATACATTTTGCGGTTACCTCGATCGGTCAAAGACAGAAATACTAGTCAGCCTAGAAGGTGTAGAGAAACGATTTGGCTGAAAGTTGGATGAAGATTCAAACAGTGAAGTTGTAGACTCGACGCGCCTTGAAGTTCTGCGTGGTTAAGTAGTTAGAGGGTGAAGTAGTCGGACAGACAGGGTCATTGAGAGGTAATTAAGTATTTAAGAAGAACACTGTCTGAATCTATGGTCGTCTAACCGAGTGTAGAGATTAAAACTGGATCTACTGAGGCAGTCAGAGTGACTGGATCCTAATTATTTTGAAAAATTCTCAATATATTAGATTCCATACATTTCGCGGTTACCTCGATCGGTCAAAGACAGAGATACTAGTCAGCCTAGAAGGTGTAGAGGAACGATTTGGCTGAAAGTTGGATGAAGATTCAGACAGAGAAGTTGTCAAGTGAACGCACATTGCGTGGTTAAGTAGTTAGAAGGTGAAGTAGTCGGACAGACAGGGTCATTGAGAGGCAATTAAGTATTTAAGAACAGCACTGTCTGAATCTATGGTCGTCTAACAGAGTGTAGAGATTAAAAATGAATCTA
This sequence comes from Cerceris rybyensis, assembly GCA_910591515.1. Classification (NCBI taxonomy): domain Eukaryota; kingdom Metazoa; phylum Arthropoda; class Insecta; order Hymenoptera; family Crabronidae; genus Cerceris; species Cerceris rybyensis. The sequence goes on from OU342797.1 coordinate 1,875,745, forward strand.
CTGAGGCAGTCAGATTGACTTGATCCTAATTATTTAGAAAAATTCTCAATATGTTAAAATCAATACATATCTCGGTTTGTGACCTCGATCGGTCAAAGACAGACATACTAGTCAGCCTAGAAGGTGTAGAGGAACGATTTGGCTGAAAGTTGGATGAAGATTCAGACAGAGAAGTTGTAGACTCGACGTGCCTTGAAGTTCTGCGTGGTTAAGTAGTTAGAGGGCGATGTAGTCGGGCAAACGGGATCATTGAGGGGTAATTAAGTATTTAAGAAGAGCTACTGTCTGAATCTATGATCGTCTATTCGACAGAGAGATTAAAAGTGGATTTACTGAGGCAGTAAGATTTATTGGTTCCTAATTATTTTGAAAAATTCTTAATCTATATATATAAAGCTCAAATACCACTGACTGACTCACTCACTCATCACGAAATCTCAAAAACCACAGAACGGATTTCAATGAAATTTGGAACATACCTTCCCCTTCGATCTTAGGTGCTCACTAAGAAAGGGTTTTGAAAAATTCAAAATTTTAGGGGGGTTTTGGGGGGTTAAAGTATGGGCCAGACTCATCAACGAAGAGCCGAAACTACTTGTCTTAGAAACTTGAAATTTTGCATGAGCCTTCCTTTTAGGGTATAAGCACCCACTAAGAAAGTATTTTTCAAAATTCGAAATTTTCAGGTTTTTTTTTAGTTTCGATTAAACCGTAGCGAAGCACGGGAACTTTCAGCTAGTATAATTATATTCAATACATTTCGCGGTTTGTGACTTTGGTCAAAGTCAGAGAGCAATGTGAAAAGAAGCAGAGGCAGTTTCATGGAAAAACAACAAAGCAATTACGTAGGCCTAGATATTTACTTTTTTTCGAGAAGCAGTTCTCACAGGAGAGAACGAGGTAATTCTCGTTGCTGTCTCGGCTCGTTTGAGACTCGGAGGGCAGAGAACGTCTTTCTTCGTCGGGAAATTCACGGATGTCTCGACGAAATTGCATCTCCGCCGGTGCAGCAGCTTCGTGGACGAACGAACTCGACGCGTTTAGAGTTCCCGTGAAAGTAACTGCATTCGCGAATTTCCAGCGCGATATTCCAGCCCTCGTGAAAACTTGATGATTTGCCTCCCTTTGTACTTTAGCCGCCGATGAATCTGGCGATTATAATCGCTCATTTAGAGTAAATTGAATTTCCTTTACAACTTGTTTAGAATTTGAAGAGAGGAAGGATTGATGGGTGACTTAAATTTTATTAAAAATGTAAAGATAAATTAATGGGAGGAGTTATGGGGATAGAAATCGTTGCAGTCGAATGGTGAGCTCATGTTGAATTCTCTTTGGGAAGTTTGTTGCACGTGGAGTGTACATTACAGAGTGAAAGTAGAAAACAGCGTTCGATATACGCGAAATGATGAATTTGAGGGAAATAGAAAATTCGAAATTTCGTCGGTTTTCGATAGGATTTGATTCCTTTTCCATTCTTTGATTTCTGATGAGTAATATCCTCTCGGATTTTTTCAATAGGTGGAAAAACGGCGATGTAACATAATTTAAAAATTTGTGTGCAAATTGGAAAATCGTCGCGCAAAAAGAGAAAGATTTATTCTCAGTTTGGATAGCAGATTCGATCCGGAAATGAAACGGAAGCTGATGAAAACTCTCGGAAAACGTTTTTTCTTTTCAACGCGAGATTATTTTTGCTAAAAGTTAATTTCAATCTTTATTAAATGAAACAAAATAGAAAATTTTGAATTTAATAAGTAATTTAAAAGGGAATATCTTTGTAGGAGAGGGGAGTAGGGTTGGATAATGTTGAAACTCGTGCTTTTGCGGTTTATTTGGCTCGAAAACACCCTCGGAAGACGAAATTCTCAAGGCGTCTAGAGAAATTTGTCGAGAGAGTATAATTGTAGTTAGAAACAGTAGTAAACTTCATTGAGCGAACTCCTTCTTAGGTAAGTTGAAATGTAGTCTAAATATTAACTGTGAAACGTACCTACTTTGCTCTTTCCTTCTAGTTCATTTATTAATAACGTCAAGTCTCCGATAACACAGTATTTAACCGTAGAAACTTAAATTATATCGATTGAATTTTTGTTTCTAATCCAACATCTCACCTCGACCCATAAATTAATCTCCACAATCTTTTCTCTTCTCTTTTTGTCCTCAATTCTGCAATTTTCTAACAATAAGGTTCCAAACCGAAAAGTTTCATTCGGTGAGAAATTAGAAGCGCGGGAAATACTCTAGTAATCAAGGAGTTAACTCCGCATCTAAGACGTGCAGCTTGCAAGAATGGATTGCTAGGTGCTGCAAGATAGACTTACAATGAGCCACGACATTAGTAATCGTGTACTGCTCCGGCAATTTAGGTAGTCCGTGCAAAACTTCCTTCAATGGATAATATGTTAGGATAAATCAACCTCTAACGATTTGCATAATTCTAAACTGAATTCTCTACATTGAATAGAAACTTGATAGAAAAATAAATACGTCCCATCAGACACTTATTCAGTCTACAGTGTCCTAAAACTTAAAGGCTCGGATTTGCAATAACTGGTCTCAGTTTAAATCTTCTATCACCTTTGGAAAATTATTTCCAAATTACTATTTAATATGTAATACTGTCAGTAATTCAGTAGCCACTTAAAATATTGGCTCTTAGGTAAAATAGCCGTGGCAGTTAAATCCGGAAGATGCGTTTCAATCATTTATTAGAATTCTACGCTCAGAGTCCTTCCTTGAAGGATTAAGGGAACTTGGTAGAATAATAAATACGTCCCATCAGACACTTATTCAGGATACAGTGGCCAGAAACCTAAAGGCTCGTATTTGCAGTAACTAGTCTAAGTTTAAAAATTCAATTACCTCGGGAAAATTGTTTCCAAATTCCTATTTAGTATGTAATACTGTCAGTAATTCACTAGCCACTTAAAATATTGGCTCCTAGGTAAAATGGCCGCGGCAGTTAAATCCGGAAGATGCGTTTCAATCATTTATTAGAATTCTACGCTCAGAGCCCTTCCTTGAAGGATTAAGGGAACTTGGTAGAATAATAAATACGTCCCATCAGACACTTATTCAGTCTACAGTGCCCTAAAACTTAAAGGCTCGGATTTGCAATAACTGGTCTCAGTTTAAACTCCTCTTTCACCTTTGGAAAATAATTTCCAAATTACTATTTAGTATGTAATACTGCCAGTAATTCAGTAGCCACTTAAAATATTGGATCAGTCTACAGTGCCCAAAAACTTAAAAGCTTGGATTTCCAATAACTGGCCTCAGTTTAAATCTTCTATTACCTTTGGAAAATTATTTCCAAATTCCCATTTAGTATGTAATAGTCTCAGTGATTCAGTATCCACTTAAAATATTGGATCCTAGGCGAAATGGTTGCAGGAGTTAGATCCGGAAGATACGTTTCAATCATTTATTCGAAGCGTATATAGAGAGTAGTTCTTCCTCGAAGGGTTAAGGAAATTTCCGTGCACGTCTCTCAGGTAATTCGATCAAAAGGTTGAATCATAATGAACGTATCTCCACCGTTAGTTCGTATTCGAGTCTCGCTTCGCACAGTTCTCAGAGTTTAGGTGATATTTCGAGGGGGATGCGAGTGAAGTTTCGTCGACGTGGAGCGCGGCTAAGCTGTAAGTTAACTTTAAATTTCGGTAAGGTGCAGCATTGTAATATCGCGCGCAACAACGTTTTCGTTGGTTCAAAGGCGCATAATAAGGCTTCCCAGCTCAGCTGAAACGAGCTCCGGCTTTGACTCGCTTTCTACCAAGGTAGGACTTTGCTTGCTCGTACAAGTTCGAGATAATCCTCAAACCCTCTGAGCACTGGGTTCCTTTGTAATGGATCCGGACACAAACTTTCTGCTTATTTCTTACTATCGATCCTTCCTCGAGGCTCGGACGAGGGCTGAGAAATGGCAGGAGAGTCGGAGGATTACGCGAGCTTAGCAAGCTGAGAAACTCAGGTGAAGACTATGACAGAGGTGTCAGAAATTTCGAAGGTGACTGTGAAAATTATTTTAATAGCAGGTGAATTCTAGTCGAGGAAGCTACGATGTCAAAAATTGCTGGTGAAACTGTAAAAATAATTTTTGTAACTTTTAATAGCGATGTAAAACAGCATCGGTAATAGCTAGATATGAAAATTCAGGAGGGAAGAGTAATCTGTAAAAAAATCTGACTGAAATGTGAGGGCACAAGTGTGCTACACTTTGATAAAAAATTAATAGCAGCAGAAAGCTCCTTTTTTGTCAAATTTTATCTAAAACTTTCTACATTATCCTCAATAATCCGGGATCAAAGAAATTTTCGCCCTGTATTCCCAACTTGAAACATTTACCAAGAAACTTACCCTGAAGTTATTACTGCCTGTTAAACGAACCACTAGGTCTTTTTCTTTGAAGTTTCATCGGTCGATTATATAACGCGTATTCCCAATTGGGATACACAATATTATCAAACTTGTTCCTCCTCCGGTCAGCATATCAAACCCTCCACCCCCTGAACTCAGCCGCATTCCCTCCTACCCCTTCGCCGGCCCACTTCTTGAATTGTCTTCTTTAAAATACCTCGTTTAATTCATATTCATCGAATATCATAATTCGTAATCATCGAACTGATTCCACCTCCGGTCGGCATTTCAAACTTTCCACCCCCTGAACTCCGTTGAATTCCCTCCTACCCCTTCACCGGCCCACTTTACGCATTGTCTTCTTTACAATACCTCGTGCAATTATATTATACGTCTTATCAAATCAAACATACCGTAATCATTCAACTTCTTTCACCTCCGGTCGGCATTTCAAACTTTCCACCCCCTGAAATCCGACGAATCTTTTCTTACCCCTTGCACCGGCTCACTTCACTAATTGTCTTCTTTGCAATACCTCGTTTAATTATATATTGTGCGTCTCATCAACTCATACATACTGCAACATCGATCTTCTTCCACCTTTGGTCAGCATCTCAAACTTTTCACGCCCCGAACTCCCCTGAATTCCCTCCTACCCCTTCATCGGCCCACTTTACGAATTGCCTTCTTTACAATACCTCGTTTAATTATATGATGCATCCTATCAAATCAAACATACCGTAATCATTGAACTTCTTCCACCTCCGGTCGGCATTTCAAACTTTCCACCCCTTGAACTCCGCCGAATTCACTCCTACCCCTTCACCGGCCTACTTCTCGAATTGTCTTCTTTACAATACCTCGTTTAATTATATTATCCGTCTTATCAAATCAAACATACCGTAATCGTCGAACTTCTTCCACCTCCGATCCGCGTCTCAAATTATCCACCCCCTAAGCCTCCTCTAATTTCTCCTCCACCCATCTACCTCCCTTCCATCCTCGTCGCTCGAACGTTTACCCATTCGTCCTGCATTAATAAAACTGCCAAATTGAAAAACGCCTCGGCGAAAGCCCGTAAGAAATCCGTTTCCACCGAGCAAAGGCTCCGAGCCAAGGGAGAAGAAGCACGGCAAGAAACGACCTCGAAACAATCGCCCGCGGCGGCCTTTGTTCCGGCTGCCTTGGCCAAATGTCAAATTCAAGGGTTAGTCGGAGAGGGTGGAAAGGAAGGAGAGAGTTTCGCTGGCAGCGAAACGTACACAGGGTGCATCGGAGATAGGAGGGAAAAGGTGGAAGAAAGGAGAGATACGTTAGGGTTGAATAGGGTTGAGACAGAGAGGGACATTCTCCAAGGACTATGCGACGTCGACAACGCTACAAGGAGAGGAGGGAGGTCGAGGGATCGATATGTGGCACGAGCTGTAAATACACGGGCTCTTTACAAAAGCGGGCCAAACGACTGTTTTCTTCGTGTCGACGTTGACCCACTTCTAGTCTTTTTTAAAGGAGAGTCCCCTCAGCGAGAATTCCCTTCGATATCTCAGATCGGAAGTTGAGTTCGATCGACTCGATCGACTCGATCGGATCTTGATTAGGTGCGTTAACGAGCAACTTCTGGATTGTTGCTGATGGGAAGAGGAGAGGTAAAGATGAGTCTTGGAAGTTTTTAAGGGAGGATTTTGACGATGATTGAGAGAATTTTTTATGTAGAGGAGTTTGATTGTTGGAAATTTTTAGAAGAATTTTTGGGGGCAATGGTTTTAGAAAAATTGCGTGGAAATCGATGTCTAGTAGGAATAGAGTGCTGCTTCGAAAGTTCAGGGCGTTAAGATTGTTTTTGAGAAGTTTGATGTATGCTGAATCGAGTTTAATGTTTTGGAGGACACAGGACCGTTGAAAGTTAAAAGGCAATTCGATTTTGTAAGATAAATCGATTGCCTCTTTGAAACCTGACCACGTGTACACTCTTCCACGGTATTTTTCTTCTTGTCCTCATTCCTTCGGTACTTTGACGCTGACTTAGTTAGGACGTGCTGTCAATTTTACGATAGATAATCGATTTTTACATGATGCAATGCTGCGCTTGAAAAATCAGGTAGACTTTGTCGCAGGAATCTGGACATGATGCTCAAATAAAGCTAATCCGTCGACATTCTTCGATAACCGTAGAATAGTAATATATTGGACAATAAAGATATCATCGATTCAATTAATTAACACGTTGACAGCCATGGGGGGTTACCAGTACATTGAATTCAATGACATATCATATAATTTTACAATTTTAATATTTACGAATTTTCTAACACATTCACTATTTAAATACTGGTATTCTAATGATAAAATCCTGCTAAATACATATCAATCAACATTTTTTAAATTTCTGCTGCACAAAGACGGAATTTTTATAGGAAACGTATCTCTTCAGTAGAAATGATAAAACAATCGAAATATCAGTGGCATTCAACGTGTTAACACATTGCGTACGGCACTCTGCTGTTTCAATGTGCCCGCAGATTTTTAAGCGCTCCAGAGATTTGGTATATTTTATATATCCGATTATTTTGTACTCTTTTAGAAATTCAATATACATTTATTTCGCTAAGTATTTGTCATAAGAATATTTAAAGCTGCGTTGCCTTAGTAACGTAGCAAATAGTCTCGAGCAGTCGATTTGCCAAATACGAGATATCTCGTTACCCGTACGCAATGTGTTAAAAAAGACTCTTCACTTCTCTTTTTCCAAAATACTTACTTAACCCTCTACACTCCAAATTTTTCGCAGTATCCGAAGATCAGTTTCACAATAGCATAACTAGAAAATAATAAAAGTACAATTTTAAAGAATAAAATAAATCTGATTTTTAAACATTGAATTATAAAGAATTCCATAATACTGACGAGATAAATCACAATATTTGGCAAAGTTACAAATTTCACTTTGAAGAGTAGAATCTTAGACTTGTCTTCTGTTACTTCAAACTCACAGGTGTCCACAGAGGGTTAATAAATTTAATTACAATAGATAAAACGTCAGTAGCTTCAGTATTCAGGATACTGCACACTTTTCAATACATTCATCAACCCTTTCGAAACAAATTGCACAAATGTTCCCTTACAAACTGTAGCTACCTCTTTAAAAGCAAGAATTCAAGCAGCCTCGCATAATTAGTCTAGACTTAGGCCATACCTCTTGTACACGCTATTAATCGAGCAGACTGTGCGCAATATTAAAGCGCATTCGAGCGATCAACGATTGCAATGCATACGCGCGTTCAAACCGCACGGTTGCTCGCTGGTGGTTCACGTTTGATGTAAACATCACGAGAAAATGGTCAGTCACGTATGAACTGATCAAACTCCACCCTTCCTCTCGTCCTTCCTGCATTCATCCTGCGCCCTTCGCAATTTACTCTTTTACGCACGGAACGTAAACACTAGGAGTTCACTATGTTCTGTACGAGCCGCACGGAAATTTATAACACTGGCACGATGCACAGCAACGTTGTAATTGGAAAAGGAACTAACGAAAAACACCGGAAACTAATTCTCTCGATGTTGAGACTCCACAGAAATGGTAGCGCGGAATGTAATCTGCTTCTTTTGATCTTTGAGACTCGCGTAGAACGGGATATTGTAGCGAGAATATTTCTGGTTCATGATCTGACATTTTGTTTACACGTGGATTTATTTATTTGGATTGTAGCCTCGATGATTTGGAATCTTCTTGAAATTTGGGCTCTTTGGCGAAATAATTATGGCTGTCCTCGAATTTTGCACACAATTTGTCTATGAAAATGTGTGCAGATATAGGACAATTTTTATAATTGTATGTTAACCCTTTGCGCTCCTTTGTCGAGTTATAGTCGACATTTTTTCAAGTCCAAACCGATCGATGTTAACGTATGAAAGAAAACCGGGATTGCGTCCTAAAATTTTTTTCAAGAGATGTCATGCACTTACAAATTACAAGATACTTTTTTTTTTTTAAATTGTCCTATTTTTCAGATCAAGTAAAATTGAAACAAATTCTTAAAAGCGTTGGGAGCTACTGGCAAGGAAATTGAAATATAATTCGGAGTGCAAAGGGTTAATGTGGTCTCTTTGTGAATTTGAGATTCTCTAACACATAGGAGGTAATACTAGAAACGACATTATAATGTTAGATAACAATACGTATTGTTTGAGTGAATGTCAGCTAAAACACTCCGTGACAGTGACTGGAAGTAAATATTTTTCGAAACAGGGTAAAAAATCTTTAACCTTTTGGTATCCGAATTATTTCGTTAAGTTTGGCAGTGAGCTAAATAAAATTAATTTTCCAATATTTTCCATCGTTGGTTATTCATTTTTTGAAATGATATCAACTACAAATATTGACGGACATTTAGGTGATATTACAAAATCATCGTGAAATTGGAAAGGCGTTATTAAATTGTCAGAAAATAAAGTCAAGTGAAAATCTAAGGACAGCAGAGGGTTAAAAATTGAATTTTTACAGAAATCGCGAAATAGCGAATTGCGAAAAAGTATAATGTTTGAAAGTCGAAAAGGTAGAGACATTTGAGGTGAGGAGTTTGCTAGAAATTTAATTCTATTCTGTCCTCACTTTCACCTAATATGCCGATGACTTCCACGACATTAAACCATATAAAAAATATAAATCCAACATTAAAAGTCTACTCACACCAGTTTAATATTTCCCCAACATTCCACCCTTCAAATCATCCCCCAGATTTTTCCCTCTTTTCGACGAAAATTCGAAAACTCAAGTTCCAAAGGCGAAGCCAGGCTTTCATCCCCATTGCAACACACCCCATCGAAGTTCGCTTTGTCGCGGGTATCCCGTCGTCGACAGTATTTCTCTACAATAACCCGTTACCGAGAGAACTCCGTAAAGTTGTGCAAACACGATCTACACGGTGTACGCACACGCCATCCTATCGGATAGTTTGCGCAAGCGGCAAAGCGAAACTTGCCAGCTGTGAAAGCTTTGCGCCCTATTCGCGGCCCAGCTCCTTCTTCGTGCCCCCTTTTGTCCACGGGGTGCACGAATTTAACTAATTGCACTTCCAATCTCATTTGCGTTTCAAATAACCGACCGAGCCGTTCACCAGGCGAGCTTTCGTGCTTTGAGCATGGAAGAAACTCCCATCGTTTCCAACCCCTCTGTCACTCTCCCCTTTTTTCTCCTCTCTCCTCATACTTTTCACCCTTTCTCCATCTACCTGCACTCCACGATTGGAATGCACCTTTCGTCCCGGATACGACTTCCTTTCTTCGTCTTCCTCTCTCATCTTGCAAATTACGACAATCCGTTTGGTTGCACCCTTCTCGTCCATTTCTCTTCGCCGGTTAAAAGGGAGAAGTCTGACGATCGGACAAGAGAGGGTGAAAGAAGAGGATAAGGAGTGGGAGGATGAGAAGGAAGAGGTCGTAGGACGTGGTGATCTATCTTAGCCGGCAACTCGTTCCAATCGTGTCGAGCTTCGACGTCCTCCCTTATCGCACCTCCTTGGACCTTTTTCATCCCCTTTCGTAGATATAGATACGCCCCGTTAATCGCGATCCTCCTCTAGGAGACGTTTTGACAGGGAAGATCCACGGTTCTTCTCTCACACCTCTCTCTAACGATACTCCTTTCCACTCTTACAATACTCTTTCTTTCCCTCTCGTTTTCTCTGTGGTAAAGAATTTACCCCTGTTTTTTTCCCTCCAGGATCTTAAGAATCCCCTGGCGCGAGTTCACGTTTCTCATTGAGCACGGATACGTTTTAATCGAATCTCTTGGGGAGAAGTTGGTGATTAAGATTTTTCTCGCTTTTACTTGAGCTTCTGCGAGGGGTGAGAGGTGGGAGAGGGTAGTGGATGTAGAAAGACGTAGTCTATGATAGGAGGAAGTTTCTTTCGATCGAGAAGGGATGGTAAAAGTTGCTGAGATCGCTTCGATCTTCGAGCAGATATACCGAACGTAAGTTAAAATGGGGCGGTTTTATGCGAGACTTTTTGAAGGGTTGAAGTTCCCTCTCACTCCCTTCCGGTCTTCTTATACTTGCTGGAGGAAACGGGACGTTTTAAGCTTGATGCTCTAAGTACGTAACGAGTTTTAAGCGTGTTCCTCGTGATCCAGCGATATTCTTCGAAGTTGCCAAGTTTCTCGTAAAAAGGTACAAGTTGGTGGATGCGTTTTCGATCCGCTCGTTTGAATTTTTCTGCCGGCGTTGCAGGAAGGCCTGAACTTTGAAATTAAATCAGCGGGGGTGCTAGGAGGGTGATGCATTTTTTAAGACAAAAAGTCAGAGGTATAAGGAGCAGAGCTTTCAGAATTCTTTTTTTTTTCAAGGGGATGATCACCGATGAGAGCAGAGTTTTCGGATCAAAGTATAGAGTTTTTGCGATGTCGTTGAAATAGTGGGAGCAGGAAGTGCTTGAAAATGTAGGAAGCTATGGTGCTTAGGATAGGAAAGTTTTTGAATTCTAAAAAAGTAGGGTGGAAACTCGATTCTCTCGCGAGAATTTATATCAACCGATACTTGTATTGTAAATTATCCGATACTTGCAAAATAACTTCAATGATGCAAAAGCATCGAAGAATGTAAGTCAGGAAGGACACGAACTTAATTCGTTTCCACCTGAAAGGCGATAGGATCTTCTGTTTACAGCACCCAACTTTCTTCCGGCAAAATGCAATTAGCAGAGGGAAAGTCGAACACGATTTCCGAGTTTCTCTCGTCTACCTCGAATCTGTTACCGACTTCAGAGCGTTTCACGGTCAATTTGATCGTTAAATTGTTTCTTATACGGAGGAAATTTGGCTGCCTCAAAGAGGAGCAATTTATGTCCGAGTAATAGAAAGCGTCACCGTCAAAGCTTCTCACGATATATTAAATCTCCTTCCAAAGACACCCCCTAAAAGTCCTTTCAAAGATTCTCATTCTTGGCGCCTTAAACTACCATCGTTTTGCTCTTGATTATCTTTAATTTTATTTTAAACAATCGTATATTGCTCCTCTTTTATCAACACTAGATTTACGGCAACCATCAAACTGACGCATTCCTACTTTTCTAAAAAAAATTTTAAAATTTATATAGTTAAATTATTTAAATAATTTAATATGCAAATTTTTTTTACTGATTATGTTTCTTCCGCTTGAACAATCTTTCGTTAAATACATGTATCTAAATATGCTATATTTATCAGCCGTAGATCCAGTGGTAACGGTAGTAGCATAGCGCAAGGCCAAATGATCAATTTAGTGGAACGATTGTAATTTTTTATTAATTAATGAGGACAATAAGCTGCGTTTCCTTTGGAGGAATATAATCGTTATTTCATAATTAGTCGAGTGTTTGATTACGTTTAGAATATGAATTTCTGTGGTATAATAACGTATCGATTCTGCGACTCGATAGTGCACCAAAAGCTCTGCTTGCTCGCAAAACATGGAACCCTTTTAGCATAAGAGCGATAAGAATTTGCCAAAAAAGAAGAGGATACCGGTAGAACTTGATATTTTTTCATTTAGAGATCGTCCTAGTTGGTGCACGGACACGAAACGGAAACTGTTGGTTCGCGTAACGAAGAAAATTTGCATTATCCGTTGAAAATGGAGCAGGCGCGAGACGAACGAAAAACTGGGTCGCATTACGGTAAAACGGTGGAACGGACCTGCGAGTCTCGATATTGCATAAATTCTCGTTTACGCATTTCCCCGTAAATGCACCGTTTCGATGCACGAAATCGTCCCGCGACGGACTTACCCTGTAAATGCGAACGGTGGATGCACGAAAAAGCTATACGTTCTGCCGGCACGAAATGAAATTTTGCGGGGAATCGCAAATGTATGGCAAGTTCGTTGATTTCATACTTCTGTTGGAGAGTTTATAGATTTGCGGAGCTTTTTGTAGTAGCTTTCTGTTGTTGGGTTGGGCCTGAATATGGTCTCGACTATGTTCCGGCTAGGTCTCAGTTGGGCCTCAGATGGGTCCCTACTGGGCCTAAAGTCGTTGCGGGGGCTTCCAGTGGACAGAAATCCTCCACAATTCGCCACTTTTGCAATCTAGGGTCAGTTATTTTTTAAGCATCAGCTCCACCTTTAAAAAACGGTCTGGCTAGGTCTCAGTTGGGCCTCAGCTACGGCTAAGTTAGGTTCCAGGCCCGAGTTGGGTCTCACTAAGGTCTCAGCTACGACTCAGTTTGGTTCCAGGCCCGAGTTGGGTTTCACTTAGGTCTCAGCTACCTCTCAGTTAGGTTCCAGGCCCGAGTTGGGTCTCACTAAGGTTTCAGCTACGACTCAGTTAGGTTCCAGGCCTGAGTTGGGTCTCACTTAGGTCTCAGCTACCTCTCAGTTAGGCTCCAGACTTGAGTTGGGTCTCAGTTAGGCCTCAGTTACGTCTCAGTTAGGCTCCGGGCCCGAGTTGGTTCTCAGTTAGGCCTCAGGTATGTCTCAGTTAGGCTCGAGGCCCAAATTGGGTCACAATTAGGCCGCAGTTACGTCACAATTCAGTTCCAGACCTGAGTTCAGTGTCAGTTAGGTCTCAGATATGTCTCATTTAGGCTCCTGACCCTAGTTGGGTCTCAGTTAGGCCTCAGTTACGTGTCAGTTAGATTCTACGCCTGAGTCAGACCTCATTTGGGCCTCAGTTACGTCTCAGTCAGGCTTCAGACCTGAGCTAGGTCCCACTTAGCCCTCATTTAGATCTGCATCCGAGGAAAATAGTATTTCAGAGCCATAGAATATTCTATGCCTAATTTAACGTCCACCCTTCATTAGTTTTTCGATTTTACAATACTTTCTTCCGAATTGCCACGAAATTCGTCGATCAAAGCACAAATTACGCTCGAAGGCAGCCAAAACGCGGGTCGATCTTTGCCTGGAAAATGAGGGGTCACCCTATGGCACTCACCGGGTCGACGATTTTAGCCAGGCGGTCGAAGGGACACCCCGTTGGTACGCATTGGGACGACGAGGCTGTCCCGGATTACCGTGGAAGCTGCATCAGCGCTAAAAGCTAATGGACCAGCGTCCTTTGAAGATATTGTTGACGGTGTCGAGTCGTAGTCGCCCGTGTTCATCCTCTCGGGGGGCTCATTCTAACGGGTAGTAAGTGGAAAAGAGGACAAAAATTATCTCGTTGATCCGCCTGCAACGGCAACATTTTCAGACCGTGGAAATGTCCTGTGAAAATGCTCTAACGAGATTTCGAATGGCTAGCTAGACTCGATTCTTTTGCGGAGAACAACGAGAACGTTCTGCCCTTGAAGCTCGTAAAGAATTCAAAGTATAAATATCTGTGTACGAAGTATGTTAACGACAATTAATATTTTTATGATTGAATTAAAGTTTTCAAGGGCTAATAAGAAAAAATAAATTTTATTCTCCCCTCCAACGGAAGATTCCCAAGGAAATTGTGCGCTAAGAAATATTTTCGACGGAATTCCTCATTGTTTCTCGACCCCTCGTTATTTTATCAGGGTCCGCAATGTAAAATCATCTTCATAGAAACCGCCACCGCCAGAAACACATTCCGGGACCATAAATTTCCCCACAGAAGTCGCCAAGCGTCGTTTCTCCTCTTTGAGGAATGAATCATTTCGCGGTGAAGCAGTCTCACTGTTTCTGCAATGAGAAGGAAGAGAAAAGCGGCCTCGCAGGATTCCCATTCCAGCTTTTTGTCGTCTTCCTGAAACCGAGCTGGCCAAATTTTCCGCTTTATTATCGCAACTCACGGAAAATACGTTCTTCGTGTTTCTCTCCATTCTGTGGAGCGATATTTCCCATTGAGTTTCCAGTCGTTTTTGCGAGACGTTCGTCGGGACGATTCGTAATTTACGAGAGTGCAATTTTGTGGGATAAAGTTGATTATTGTGTGAGAAATTCAAGAGATTTTGGAGGATTTGGAGCTTGACGTTTAGCTGGTTAGTCTGGAAATGGGGAGGCATTTTTTGTTGGGGTGTTTCAACTAGAGTGGTCGTTTCGCTTAGGACCCAGTTTCAGGTGGCTTTCGAACTTATGGTACACATATCACTAGTTGGATGTTGGAGCCTTTAAATATGCGAGTAACCGCTGCTACCGGCATAATTTCCGGTGGAAGTGAAATTATCTGAATAGAAGTCGTTACGATTTTATTCAGGACAGGTTCATAGCTTCTGCGTTATCTGGATGATAAGATATTATTCGTATAACGATGTCATGAAAACAATTGTGCGTTAAAATTGCAAATCGTCGGGTTAAACGCACATGGAACCGGTTTGTTGCGAGGTATTTGTTGGTACGCTTTGTAAACACATAATTTGCGGTAAAAGCTCGAATTATGTGGATTCTGTAGTATTTAAACCTTGATATCCTCTTGATTATTCGCCACATAACCAGTTTTACATTAATATTGCAAATCTTCGGATTAACTACCTTTGGAATTGCTTTTTGCGAGGTATTTGTCGGTCTAATAATGAAACATTATCGAACGAATATAAACGATCAGAATTTTGTACGATTTTGAATGAAATTTCTGGTTCCGATTGCAAATCGACGGTTTACTTTGACCTTTGTGTACTTCAATTTGTAAAATTCATTTTGTTTAACAGATCGACGTGTACGTTTCTCAATTCAAATTATCACATGGATAGAACTTTGAAAAAAGAAGTACGATTCATTGAACGAATTCGTTTTCACTACTTTTGATGAAATTTCGAACAATGGGACGACGTAGCCACGGAGATAAAATTCAAGAGAGCGACCGACGTGAATTTATGTCAGCGCACAATTCACGAAGAGTAAAAAATTCGTATAGCGGCTATTTCTTGCCGGTTTGTCTTCTTCTTTTGCCATTTTTCGCCGGAGCCGCGGTTTTCCGTCTTTCTCCGCGGCGCCTCGAGCGAACAAACATCGCTCAGGGAGAACAACATTCAACCAGTGGTCGTCGCGCGCCATGGCGCATGTAGCTTTTGCCACCCTCCCTGCCTATAGGGGTTCTCAAACTTCTCCTATCCCTTTAATCGATATTGAATTTCACCTTTGAACTTTACCTTAATACCGGATCGATCTACGAGGGAGGTCAAACGGCTTGCGTCACATTTCGGGGAATTTTTTAAAGAATTTCTAACCGTTTCTTGCCACCACTTTAAGATCTCTCTTCCTCTCTCTCTCTCTCTCTCTCTCTCTATATATATATATATATATATATATATATATATATTGTTACGAATTATCATAACGAAATTGTCTCCCCTATATTTCATATCGATTACGAGAATGTTAACAACGAATTGCAAATGTTTCGATATTGATTTAATATTGAGAATAGAGTTGTCTTTGTGCAAGAAGTTTGAATTCATTAAATTAGAGACGTTATTTTATAATATCTGAGTTATATAATTATGAAGCGCCGTTACAATATATATGTATATTAGCTTGTTCAATTAGTTTTGTCGTTCGATAACGATATTCAATTTTTCCCATTGCAAAAAAATGCTATGACGTTAATTTTGAGCAGGTGTAAATATACGAATGAGTTGTAGGATCTACGTGGATTTTCACACGTGTTCTTTAACGCTAAAACTGCCGACGTTATATCTACTAAAATTTAGATTTATTGAAGAAATACTTTGAAAAAAAAAAAAATCAAGAAGTGAAGGGATTAGTAAATTAATTATTTTAGGCTTTATATGGTAGAAGTAGCATTTTTACTTCACCGCTCGCCTATCAATTTAGGTAGTTTTTTGAAAGCTTTGAGAACCGGTCATTTTAAACGGCTTGGTAGGTTTAGTGTTAAACAGTAGTGTTCTTTAAAAAAGAAAGTAAAACTTTTTTTAATTTCTGTGCCTCAATGAGTTAAATCACATACTCAAAGACAAAAAATTCTCTTTTATTCATCTATCCATGGAAAATAAATATGTAGGCATTCCATTTAACCAGTTAACAGCGTTCGACGTGTATACACGTCAATCCAAAGTTCTACTGCGACAGCCTTTTTAATGTTGAATTGTCAATTGCTTATGGATTAAAAATGTAATTTTCCTACATTTTGCTTCATTCATTTCATAAAATTTGTAACACAAACATTTACACTGTGCTCGACGAATATACACGTCATTGCTCCATTTTAATTCCGTATCCCGCAAGCGATTGGTAAAATTAAATTCCACAGTTAAACTGGTGAACAAAAAATGAAGGTGAATGGACTCGTGTCGTGGTGGTTATATTTTACAAATCATTAAGAATTACTAAGTTGCGTGAATTACCATGTACAGTAGTTATATTTAAGTGTTTTATCAGTAATAAGACTCGCACTTATCGTTTCAATGAAAGAGTTTCATTATTTGAGATTAATTTCGCGAGTGGTGTTCTCGACGTTCTCCAATTTCTCGGACGAAGTGCCTCCACTTTTCATGCCCGCTTAAAAATCCAAAGAAAACTGTGCCGAGCGCTCTCGCGATCTCGAGGACTCTCAAAGACGGGCCACCTTTAAAGTACCACCAAGTTTTGGCGACTTTCTGCCATTTTTGTTCGAAGTTCGAGGTTTTAACCGACCACCCAGCGTATCGTTGTCGTTCTTCGTAACTTTTTCGACGAACTCACGGGACCGTGAAACGCGACAGGTCGATAAATCAGAGACGAGAGAGAGAGAGAGAGAGAGGAAAGAGGGAGAAAATTGGCCAGCTCTTTGCTCTTTTCGTATAAATAGACCCGTTGGATTCGCCGCAACTGCGAAATATTCCAACGAATTTATCAACGAATAAGATCATCCTCTGTGGCTCTCTTCACCATTCTCGTATTTTCATCTTTCTCGCATTTGTCCCGGGATACATTGCCGTGATGGTTAATCTGATCCGTGGGAAGAGGCTTTTTGAGAAATAGCTCCGATAAATTTACGGGATTCCCGTATGGCACGCAACCGAGGAATTTCTGGTTTGAAATTCCCGCGGTAATCCGAGACTCGGAGCGCGCGACTTTTTGAAAATTTCATTCTTGATTTCCGAGGTAGATTTCTCCGGCTTCAGAGGTTTCTGGATTATGGTAATCGACGAAGGTTTTAGCTTTGTTTGATTGGATCACTCGCGAGGGGGTTGATTGGGGTGAATATTCCGAGAGATCTTAATTTGGTTGGAAACGAGATACACGAGCGGTTTGGACAACGAGGGGATGTTTTTGAGGTAGAATGATAATACGTTTTAGTTGACGCATATACCAGGGAAACAGGTTACCAAATAATTTTGGCATAATGCGGAGCGTGATTGGAGAACCGTAATTTACAATTTCGTCGATGAATTTTGGAGTAATATAATGCCATAAATATTACTTAAATATGTGTAATATTCACGCGATACATTTTACATCTATCATAATTATCAGTCTCTGCTATCCTTAAAATTGCAAAATTTCCTGCAGAGTTCAAAATAAATAGCTCCTCGTAATTTTCAATTTCCAAATTTCCAAAAATTCAGTATCATTTCCACTCCACTCTATAATATTTGCATGCAAATGACCGATTGGAAGTGGGCAGGATGTTAAAAAATAGCGGTCGGTAAAGTGTTAACACTCCAAGAATTTTCCAGAGCAAAATAAAACATTTTATATAAAAATGACGGCAGATATTTCCACAGGTACGATTTGTACTATAAGCTGGCTTTCAGCGAACTAAATGCAACAATCATAACATTGCAAAATTCTGGCAGTAACACTGCCGATTAGAGTAGAACGCTGTGCTAAATCTTGGCAGTATTTCTGCCGGTTGGAGTGAGAAGGTTTAACTTCACGCGAAGCGAAAGTTTCATTAAAAAAAAAAAATCATCTTCTCAACTTCATCCGGTTAGGAATTCCTTAACATCGAGCACCATCCTCGGGAAAATCGAACGCATCTCTGGAGGATGGCCTCGCACGTTTCTGTGGCGGATGTACTCAAAGGAGGAGGAAATTTCACGGGTCGACTGAAATCACTGGGGGGATCTCGTGGCTTCCGCTCTCTTGGAGGTCGGTTCAAGTGTCGTTCTTCTGACCGTTCGAGCTCGACATACCTGCCGTAGCTTCTTCTGGCTCGTTGATAACACACGGAAAAGCGAATTCCTTCTTATCACCGACACGATCATTAAGTTTGATTATCGCGGCTAAACGAGTGGAAAATCACGTCGCGTTCATCCACTCGAGCTGAGGAAAGAATTTGCTAGCGAAAAACAGATATTTATTAAAGAAATCTTAAATACTAATCGACAAATTAATTTCCATAATTTTCTAACACTTTTTGCCAGCGTAAAGGTAGTTGTTCGATTACCTTTTTAAAAAAGTCCTTCGATTTTTTTGTTGAAAAACGTTTCCACTTCTCCAATTTTGATTACTTTTCTGTACCTCTAATATAATAATGCAAGAAAAAAAGAAATTGGAAGGATACGAAAGATATATAGCGAATATAAAAAAAAATTTTCCTAAGTCTCATCTCCTCTCGCGTGAACCAAGTAATAGATTTTTCTGACCCTTGACCCCCAAAGTACATTTGTTCAAAAGTCCATAAATTGTTTCATAACGTATCACCATGAGAGTCTAACCATAGTAACGGCAAAGGTGTTGTATGATAGAGTAGAATCGCAGTAATAATAATAATTTGTTAAAATCTACGGACATCGTCCAACAGCAAATAATTTCCGCGACGTGAATGGCAAATAGTCGTTGATGGTGCAGCGATTAATTAAGGGCTGACATATTGCGCTGGAACGATTATAAATTTACATGAAATTATTGCCGTCCACCAGGAGACGATACGACGAAATGTACACTCAACGAATTTAAAGCGGGACGCGTATCGATCCTTTGTTCGCGCTTGGAGAACGGACGTGGGAAAAAAAGTGGATCGTGCTATGACCGTGTCGGAAAGAACTTTAAACGTTTACAAAGGAAATGCACGTGATTTGAGAAGTTTGTCGAGAATTCTAATCTAGGAAATGGCCAATTAGATTGATATCCGATATAACAAACTCACAAGAAATAATACTTGCATGAAACAACAGACTTTCTCTGGAAACAAATCGACACGAGATTGCATGTACGATATTTTTCTAAAATCTTTTCATTTAGAATTTCGCAATTTACTCGAAATAATTCTAGTTAAATATTTCCGACAAGTCTCGACCTCTGTTTGATATTTTCAACCTGAAATTGTACGCACGTGGAGAGAGAGAAAAAAAAGAGATCGATATATCAATGCAATTTCCCGGCAATTCATTTCATTCAAATTCCCTCCGTAATTTAAATTCTTTCAACGATCCCTCCCGAATCTCTATCGATCCATCGAAACGACATCGAAGATCCGCAAGAACGTCGATGGAATTCCGTTCCGGCGTACTTGCGATTACAGGCCGGAATTGCGATATTCCCGTCGCTTTAAAATTTCACCGTCTCCTCGTTCGTATGCATCTCTCATTCGTCTGTCTATCGAATGCAAGCCGCGTTTGAAATTGTACGACGCGTGTCGGCGTGCATGAACACGCGGAACTGTGTACGTATAAAATATCCATACCGCCTCGAGAAGGTATAACGCGAAAAGAAAGTAACGCGCGGGAAAGTGTATTATTTTCCGTGGGAAAATACGGCATGTTCCTCACTCTTTGCGTGGGCTACGGCTGTTTTTTTTCTAGCCGGCGAAAGTCTCTTATTAGCTGCGCGTGCCGCAGATGGCACGCGAGGCGGAAATATTCTTTATCTATTTTCCTTTTGACCGAATAATTATTTCTTTTTTGCGCGCATGATTTGAGATTTTACACTGTGTCGAAATCTCTTGCGGATTAAAATACACCCTTAAAACTCACAAATATATCTTAGAACTCGTCTTACATTAACACTTTGACTGCCATGGGGGTCACCGGTGACCGGCGCTACTGAATTCAGCGAAATTTCAGTTAATATTTAAATTGTAATATTTATGAATTTTTTGACATACTGAATATTGAAATTTTGGCGTTAAAAAGATAAAAGTCTATCGATTATCTATCTATCTGTATTTTTAAACTTTCTGCCTTGTGAAGATGTGAATTTAATAGAAAAAGTTTCACTTCAGTAGAAATAATGAAACTAGCGTAATACCGGTGGCGTTCAAAGTGTTAATTATCAACGCGTAGATGGTACCTTTGTTTAAATAGTAGTTGCATATTGTGCTTCATTTACGATTCCAATATAAATGCGTCGATAAACTGTAGTCGATAATTCTTAAGGAAAAGTCTTGTCCGCCAAGAAGCAATGGCTGAGGACTTCTTCCTCCACGTAAGCTGAGGTTTTCCGGTTCTTCCAAATGTTAAGGGAGGCTCTTGACAATGCTCTTGAGAATAATTGAGAAAAATCATTCTAACAACTCGAAATATTCTCCCCCAGTAGAAATACAACGATTTGTGCATTCAAAAAGTTCATCAAGTGACTTTTTTACGTCGCTGACTGAAATGATGCTGTGGTTGCTCGTCGTTTACCGTTGAAGGTCTTCGATAACTTCTTAAAAATGATTGTAACTGGAGATGAAACGTGGTGTTTCAAAAATCAATTTTTTTTGCCTCCCTGAGATTATTTATTGTTCTCAAAGCTGCATTTAGCCATGAAAGGAAATCGTTAGGCATCCATCAAAGACATTCAATCTCAGCATCGTTCCAGTCAGCGACATAAAAAGTCATTTGCTGCACTTTTTCAATGCGCACATAATTTATTTCTACTGACGAAGAATATTTCGAGTAAATAAAGTGATTTTTGTCAACTATTCTGAAGTACTTGTCTTTATTTAACCGTTTGCGTACCACGAGCCACTTTCGCGCTCTTCAGTTTTTGTGTCGAAAAACCCCAGGATATTTTTTCAATGTTGACAATTGAAGGAAGACATTGTTAAGATATTTTGTTAAGAATGCATCAGGTTTCTCTTTTAGAATATAAAGTAATTCCAAATTAGGATACAAGCACGGCAATATTGTTCTTGTTGTGCACTACATAAAATAAAACACCAACATTAACTTATTTTAAAATAAAATCTCAAGAGCGCGAAAGTGGCTTTTTTCGAAGTAATTTTTTAAAACCCTCCCGGTATTCAAACGGTTAAATCTATTCCGGTTACTTTTGGGACAGAGGGTGTATGTAGGAATGAGTGATACAGAGGTACGTGACGAAACGACACACTGATCTTATTCTACAATAAATAATTAATTAATTTAATCACATCTCGTTCACGCACACACCCCTACATACGAATCATCCACATTGCCATCAGCCACATAAAAAAACTAACATTAGAGTCAAATCGCCCCTGCGATCGCCCCTAAAAAATGCAAGCCAAACGATGCAATCTCCCCGATGCACCGGCGGTGCGCTGGAAAACGGAAGTTGGCAGGGGAATGGTGAAAAAAAGCGTAGAAATTAAAAGAGCAAGCTAACATCAAGAAAAAGATCAAGAGACAAAGAGTCCGACTTCAGGAAACACGCGAGAAACGGAGGAAGAGAGATCAGAGAAGGCGGAAAGAAAGAGAGGAAGAAGGAGGTTGAGAGTTTGCGTGGAAACTTTATCTCCTGGAAGTTCCGTGCCACTGGAAAAGTAATTCCATGGACGATACACAGCCGGTGGTGCAAGCTCGACGTTGCGAATCCCCTTCGTAGGAACGAAGACAATGGAGAGAAGGGATGGTAAGAAGGTGGAACCCTCGGTAGACCCAGGATGCACATAATGGCACCCCGTATTAAGTGGGTTTAAAACTCACCGTGGAAAAACTGGCCGGTCTCGCGCGATTTGTCCCCTTTTTAAAACTCCACTGAGAGATAAAACTCGATGTCGGAATGCCGTTGTTTTCCTTCGAGCGAGAACAACGGGGAGGACAGAAGCTTTTGTGTCGGTGGTTTTCATATTGCGAATTGAATTTATGGTGGTTTGTTACGCGAAGGTTATTAATTTGTTGGAGTTGGCTCGAGGGAGTTAATACCACTTTGTTTCGTTGGAATTTCTCGTTCGATTGTCGAGGGTTTGACGAAGAATCTTGAACTATTGGAATTAATTGATGAGGAAATTTGAATTTGATTGCTAAATTTAGATAGTATCACTCTGTTATCGGACGTTTCAGTAATTTTACTAGCTTCGAGCACTGATTTGAAAGTTTGAATTTTTGGAAAATTGCATATTTTATTCAATTCGATAATTGTATTAGAAATTGAAGCTCTGGCTGATAAATTATGTAGCATGTATCCGCAGATACTGATTTAGACGGATATATTTTCAGCTTTTCCGATTCCTTCAATCTATCAACCACTTTTCTTCTTTTAAAAAAAATCTGATGCAAATAGTACGTTGCACGTTTTGAAATTAATTTTAGGATGCTTTAGGGGGATTTGATTCATTTTTTTTTTATATCACGGTGGAATCGTCAGTGTTTTCTACGGTACTTGACGGCTCGTAGATCAGCGTGGAAATTTTCACCACCGATGAATAGCGTGCAAATTGAAGGAATATATAGCGTACACAGAGTCGACGTACGTCGACGCGGAAGAGAATTTTTTATTCGCAACTGAAATCGAAAAGGGCGGAAACGAAAGGGAGAACACACCTCCGGATTCGCGTGGAACGGGAATAAATTGTAATCCGATATTAAAAGGTCTCACGCGATATTTTTGCATCGCTGTCGAGCGAAAGCCGGAGTAAATGGGAAATAAGCATTCTGAAAATTCATTCGCGGGAATGAGAAAATGAATTTCCCGCGGAAAAATGAAATAGGAATATTGGGGTCGTGGTGCGAAAATATTCATTGCTATCAACGACGGCGTACGCGAATAAATAAGAGAACTTTTGCTCGGCAGTGCTGTAGAACATTTCTTCCTTCTCTTTCTTTCTCTCTTTCTCTCTCTCTCTCTGTTCCTCCACTCTTTTTTTTCTTTTTTTAATAGCTCTCCCCGTGCGCCACGAGTTCCTTCGTTATCCTGGCTCCAGCTCGCTCTGACTTTTTGCTTCGAAAATATTTATCTCGTCCAGTGATTTAACCTCGTTCGTCTCGATTCCCCGGTAGTCCTATAAATTCCTAAGTTCATCGTGCCCGCGATTAACCCTTTGCGGACTAACGCCGCATATACGCGTTCCTCCTAAGTCACAAATTTGACCGAGGAACTCACATACGCCTTGAAAGACTGACCTGAAATACTCGTTTATGTTTCTTGGAGTTGTTACGAATGAAAATCACCTTTAACTCTTTGATGGACGCATATATACGGCCTGAGAAAAAAATCTGATTAAAGTTTATCGATCCACGTACACACAGTTAAAGTAGAAAAATTAAAATATAATCGCTGAAATATTATTAGGCAAATAGTAATTTATAAGTTCTATCAATTAACATTATAACTTTCAGACAAACAAGTGGTTTTCGATGGCTAAATAAATGATTATTTCTCAACATTCAAAAAAGTCTCCGTCCGCAAAGGGTTAAGCAGAAATGTGTGCTGGAAATTTTAAATGAATATCATTTAAGTGTCAACTGCTGGACCCCACGGTTCTCTTCGTATCGTTTCCCCTGCAAAGGGTTAAAAACGTTCCCAGATATTGTAGAATGAGGACAACGTAAATCTTCGATACTCGTTGACATTCCCGCGTGAAAATTCCAAAGAGAAATTACTCCACGAGATCACCTTCCGTTCTTCACGAATCCGGAAAGTGGCGGGAGCTTTGAACAACGTGGAGACGATTAATAACGCGAACAATAAAACGACGAGAGCCATTTGTACGATGGAAGAGACAAAAGTGAGGTTGCCGCCGGTATGCCGTCTCTTCTTGCAGGATTCTCTATAGTTTCGTCGACATTAAAAATTACACATCAATCCCATTCACATTCCCCGTTCTCTCTCCCTTTGTTCTCTATCCTTTCACGCGAGAACCGGCGACACGGTTGTTCGATGAATATTTTTCGCGCGTACCGTTATGCGAGTTTTCCATTAGTCCGTGAATGGATGTAAAAGCCAAAAGGAAAATCCAACGTGCGCCTCCATTTCGTTCCGTGCTGTTTTCTGCATTAATCGAAGACCAGGGATGCTGGAAAAATGATTTTTCCTTTCCTCGATATACCGCCGTGTATTTTACCCCTTTTCTCTTTCCTTCTCTCTTCTCTCTCTCTCTGCCTCTCATTTTTATCTCTTGTTCTCTCTGTCCCCTTTCCCCTCGGCTACCCCTTTTTTTTCATCGCGCGGAACAACCCTCATCGAAGCCGGTCTCATTTTCAGCGGGCTCGTCGTAAACCGGAAATGACCGGGCTATGCACAGGCTGGATTATCCGCTCGTTCAATGCTTCATTAATACGGGCATTTTAATGACACCGAGCGACGCTTCCGTAATGTCTGCTCTTGTCAAAGTGCATCGAGCTAAATGGAAAAACGACGGGTTTTTCGAGTGACAATACAGCGGAGAACGAGGGGAGGACAGGGGGAGTTTTTTTTTGCGAGGCACAATTTGTTTGGAATAATTTCTTTTCACGAATGATTTCTCTTTGGGACTTCTTAACAGTTTACTGGCCGGAAGATTATTAATCCTTTGCGAAGTGGCGACGCATATGTGCGGTCTGAGGTAAAATGTAGTTATAGTTTATTTCCGTGTGTATACACGATTCAAATTGAACAATTGAAATAAAACCGGTAAGATATGATTAAAAGTGGAGCAATTTGTAATTAATATACGTTAACAGCCCGAATTTCTGATAAAAAGGTGGTTTTGGAATGTTGAAAAAATTATTATCTGTTAGTATTCAAAAATGTCCCTGTCCGCAAAGGGTTAATAGGCTTTTCGGACGCAATGTCTTTGAACTTTTAACTTATTAATTGATTGCCACTACAATTAATAAATTATCATTGTGGCGACCTGTGTTAAGGACTCAGTGACGAGAATTTGGAATTTTCGAATAGATATCTATACCAAAGAAATATTTGTGGCCAAGTGATCGGTCAGAAGGGGGTAGGATATTAAAAAAATACCAGTCGGTAAAGTGTTAATATCGTGAAAAAATGTAGGAATACTGTGGCAAAAATTGACACCTTTAGGAATTTCATATGATATTAAAATTGTAAAATTTACTAATTTTCTTGGGTATTAAATATTGAAATATTGGCATTGAAAGCGTAAAGTTCCACTGACTACGAGTGTACTTCTGTTTTTTGAGATTTCTGCTTTGTAAAAATGGAATTTTAATAGAAATACTTTTATTTCAGTAAAAAATATGAAACGAGCGAAATACCGGTGGCTTTCAACGTGTTAACGAGTCAAATTGATTAATTTAACTTTCTAATTTTCGAAAAAATGTAAGTGTCAATGCACTTGATTAAATGTAAACACTGCCCAAATATTTCTTTATTTTCTCGAAACACGAGCGAATTCAGCAAATCAGCAGGCCGGAAATTGGCCGTGAAAATTCCGGATTAACATCTTGACGATTTCTTTTCCGGCTAATACGATTCCGCCTTGCTTTCCATGGAAATTTCCCTGGAAAACAAAAGCAAACTCGTAAAAAGATTGGAGCACGAGGGTAGGAGAAAATAGAACTCCAACGGGTTTCAACCGAGGACGGAAGTTTTCCCGAGTAAACCCGGAAGCGGAGTTTCGTAACTAGCCAGCTCAAATTTCCTTTAGAAGCTTCGCAACGCCGTTTCGTCGCTCTTTGCTCGTGGAAATCGAGAAGCGAAGATTCTTATCGGAAAGAGCGACGGACAATGACGACGACATCGAAGTTTCGTCTTTTCCACGCTTTTCGCGGGCTTTCCCTCGCGACTGATAAAGATAAAGCAACGAAGATTCAAGTAATCATCCACTTGAAACGGACTTAGTGTCTTCGCACTGTTTCCTGCGGAAGAAGAAATTTCAATAATTTTTTTCTCACCGAGCATTTAATAATTAACAATCAGCTACTTAATTAGCACCCAACAGATTTTCGCAGTCAATGAAAATTCTCAATTTATTATCCATTACGATCGGTAGAGTTTCTATTTTTTTTTTTAACAATTCGCAAGAAGTCCCAAGGGTGACAGAGAAAGAGGGAGAAAGAGGAAAGGAAGGAAAGAAGAATTGAAAAGAAAGCAGCGAGGTCCAAGAACGAGGACAATAGGTCACGGCAGTGGAAGGAGAGGCAAATGGTTTTAGGTGGAAAGATAAAAGCAAAAGCTCTCCGGCTGTGAAGCTAGTTTGCAGGGTGAGAACGTATTCGTTTCGTGCGAATACCCCGGGGATTTTTTACGAGACCGTGTGGCCGTACGATTCGCATTTTGAAACGTTTATTTGGACACAATCTGTTTCGAGTTCTCGTTCGATGCCAGTTTCCACGTTTTTGTTGTTCTTTCTGGGACGATAGAGAGCCATTGAATCTCTTCGATCGCGGACAAATGAATGATATCTCTGGTCTCCAAAATTCAACACCTTTTTGTCACAAAGAACCGATCTTTACGTATTTCGTGTCTTTCTTCTAATTCTCTTCTCAAGATTATAGTCTTCACTGTTCTCAAATCAACTCTGTTCATAGCTCAACTCTGTCTATAAATTACCCTTTTTTTCCTCAGCGACAGTATTATTTAACCCTTTTAGTGCCGAGTGAAAAAATTGATTGAATTAATGACAAATGTAGTTGCGAATAAAAAGAACTCTCATCTGACAATAGTTTCATATAGAGCTTAAACTGTGTTTTTACAATTACCTGCCATAAAATTACTGATATCGTATTCGAAACTGAATATTAACCCTTCGATGTCCAGTGTCAGCTAGTGCTAACGAAGATATATCGTCGTCCGGCTCTAAAAGGGTTAAAATGAAATATGATATTCAATTTCTTCCACCAATATTTGGCCTATGAGGCGAATCTCTCAAGAAATCGTCGAGGCGTCTATTTATTTCCGTTCATCGTGCAACCTAGATACGCGGTGTCGTCTTGCCGTCGTATCTCGATATCTAAATCGCGATATTCCCGCGAGTTCTTATATTAAAGCCGTCAATTCCGCGGGCACGACGTGCGGGAACTCTCGCGACTACCTATAGGAAAAGGATGAAAAGCGCCAGGAAAATTAGAACGACCGCTGGAACCATTTTTCTTCGTTCCATCGGTTTCGCTGCGAAGAAACCTGGCCGAATGAAAAATACGTCGGGCCATATTGAGGAAAATTTGACTTTGATTTTTGGCGGCAGGAAGGATCGTTGTAAATTATGTGAAATATACGCTTAGGACCGCTCAAAAATTTGTAAAATCCACCCTAATCCTTTGGCCTACGATTACTTTCTTACGTGCAGTAACTCAGAATTAATTCCTGAAATCCAAAGTTCTTACTGACTTCTGATATTTCTTGTAATTGGATGTAACATTAACCCCTTGCCGTGCCATTTTTTTTGTGATTAAATGTGCAATGACTATGAATTAATTACTAAAATAACAATCTAATTTCGGATATAGCAAATGACTTAACGTGATATTGAATAGCGTAGAATTAATTTGATTTAATCAGGACCTACTGATGTTTGTAATCAAATAATTTTTGGAGCGCTTCAAAATTGACTATTCCATTTATCGCGCCACGAGTGTCACGTTGTTATAGGCTGAAAGCTTAAGGTGTTAATATTATATAATGTTAGGAGATTGTCTAGAAAAAATTATTTATCAATTGAAACGCTGCTTGTAAAAGAAGTACGATCGCGAAATCGATCGAAGTTAAACTTCGACGAAGAATAGCTTCGAGACAAGATCGTTTCCGAGGGATCTAGTTCGATCGGCGATTATAGGAGAATATAACGTTGGAATGGACGTCTTTGCGAGGCATTCATTCGAGGGACAATGGGAGAGGAACACATTCGTCCCGTGTTGTTTATGGTTTCACGGAACAGTTGCGAAATGGGACAACGGGAGAAACGGGCGGGTGTTTTCGGCATTGGCGTAAAATGTAAAATATGTGGGCGACGACGTCCCAATGCGAGCGATAACTCGTGCTTCCTATTAGCTCGCAAATTCACCGATATCTTTACTCTTCCGTATCTCTGTCGAGGAATATCGGCAAAAAAAAAACCTTCCGTCGAATAAAAACGACTAAAAATTAAATCTTCTACGCAATTAACTCGACCATAGCTCCACAAAGTGAAAAGATTTTTTGCCCTCCAAAATTCCGGACAAAGTTGGAAACATTGAAGCCAAAGGCTCCCTCATGGTCTACCATGTATATGTAATTAAACGTTCAGACTTTTGAAAATCTCCCATTACCCAGAGATTTTCCCTAAATGGACATTTAGCCCATTAACCCTTTCGCACCGGACGGGACATGTGCTGTCCCAGTCTGAAAAATTTTTTATACTACGGCTGGGACAACATATGTCCCAGTTACTGAAAAACATCTAGGGCAGAAAATAACGTCAAGTTGGGCCTCCAAACTGATTCTCAATCGTTCTGAGTCCATAAATTTCTCATCTCGATCGTCTCCGATCTAATCGAACAAGCGACAACTGTTATGGTTGCTCAGTTTTCGGCATAAACATTATTTTATCTAATAATCGCTTGGAGGAGAAATAACTGATCCCGGTAATGGGGCGCACTCGGACTGGATTTTTCACCGTATTGAAAGGGTTAAAGCTTCAGAGTCTCTGCGCTCGCTTAAACAGCGCAGCGTACAAAGTTCAAAAACAACACCCTCTCGTATCGATCAAGAGCCATAAAAATATCAAAGCTTCAAGTGGCTCAAGTCTAAAAAAAAATCAAGATAAAAAGCAGCTTTATCCAACGTCTAAATCCTTCGTCACCCCCGGCACAATGCTTCCCCGTGTTGCCAAGGCGAAATTCAGATTCGTATCTCTGTATTTTCGTGAGTTTTTCTCAACCCTCTGGAAAGGTGGAGGGTATAGGACTCTCCCGGATGATCCGTAGTACACGATAATAGTAATGGAAAGGTAATACCATGGAGGATATTCAGAATTCGCTGGGACGTTTATGCGAGAAATCTGCAGCAGTCCATGAAGGAGGGAATAGTGGAATTATCCTTCGAAGTGGCAGACGCCGGGCAATAGAGTCGGGTATTACGAGCCGATTCGCGTTCCTTCGACGAAGAAACATCGAGAGAAAATGCCACTTTGTTTGGCCCGATTCTCTCTGCTTCCTGTAGATTCCTCTTTCCAGCTGATCCATGTAAGGCGTTGCCTGGAAAAATGGGAAACGTTGCCGAAGGAAAATCGTGAGATGTTCGGTGCAACGAGGACGAGAGAGAGAGCCCGAGAAATATAAACTTCCTACGATGGATTTCGGTGGATTTTCCATGGCAATATGTATTCCCGATGGAAGGAGAAACGGCATGGAGTCGATGGAAGGCGATTCTACTCGATCGGACGGATCTTGACGTTGAGAATCAACATCGGTGATTCGATGGTGAAAAAAAATATCGATGGATTTCAGTAGCAGGTGAATTATTGTGGGATAGAAACCGATACGAAGGTTTCGTGTGAGAGGAACGTGGAGGAGATTGGGTATTTGGAAAAAGTGTCGAGGAATTTTCTTTTCACAATAGGAGTTTTTTCCGAGGGGTGAGGGCTAGTAGAGGAATTTTAATGGAGAGGAAAGTGAGGATGTTTCATGAACGATTTGAGGTGGAAGTATGATAGATTTGTGATGGAACAGGGAAAATTTCCGAGTGTTTGCAACAGGCTGCCAATTTTCGAGATTCCTTTCTCAATCGCACCTTCCACTCCATTTTCTCACGCGGTAGGAAGAAATCACTTTACAGAAGGTTCACTCTCTACCAGGGGTGGCCAACCCAAATGATCTTGCGGGCAACTTTGGAAATGCATCATAACTACGCGGGCCGCATATAAAATTACATATCCCTATATATTAGATTCAGACTCTCTATAGGCACTTTTTCACAGTGAAAAATTGAAATATAATGAGTTATTATTATTGTGTTTACTATTATTCTTACATGTAAACATAAATAATATAATAATAATGATACCAATGATAATTTCGCGGTACAGAAAAATATTGAAGGGGGGTCGCGGGTTGGCCACCCCTGATCTATACCATCTAATACGTCACAAGTGCGCCAAAAATTGAAAAATTCCTTCTCATGTGCCCAATTTTTCCCAACCACCCTTAACACGTTGAACGCCAACCGTATTTCGCTAATTTCACAGTTTCTACTGAAGCGAAATTTTTTCTATTAAATTCACATCTTTATAAAACAGAAACTTGAAAGATACAGATAGATAGGTATTCAGCAGACCTTTATCTTTTAAACACATATATTTAAATATATAGTATGTCTGAAAGTTCATAAATATTGCAATTTCAAAGTGACATAAATTTTCATTGAATACAATAGCACCGGTCACCGGTGACCCCCACGATAGTCAACGTGTTAAAGCTTGCTCCACAGAGGCGAGGAATCTCGTCACCGTGCGTCATTTGTGGCTCATTTTCTACTCCGTGCATTATCTACTTGGGCCCGTCCCATTCGGTGCTCGAGCGAACCAAGGAGTCCTCGATATTGCCTCGAAACGAGAAAGAAGGAATAGGAAGCCTTAGAAGCGCGGATAGTAGCACGATAGAGCGCGATAACAGTAACAGAAAAGCAGCACAGCGGAAGACAGTATATACGTAAACTCGGTGGCGTTTGTGTCAGCTCGTATAGCCAGAAAAAGGAAAAGAAAAAGGGGAAAGGAGCGAGAGAGGTCCCGTTACACACTGATAAAAGTACCTCCGGGCGTATTGAGAGGCAATATCGGCAAAGCTTTGCGCAAGGAACGACGCCACTTTGTAGCTGATTCGCCGGCTGCTCGCGCCAACATTTACGGCGAAATGGCCACGCCGTGGACGTGCTCTAAGGGAGCAAAGGTGAAGGAGGATGGTAGAAAAAGATCGATAAATGTCTACGACCGAATGCAGGAATCTCGAGAAGGTACGCGAGGACGATAAGCCTCTCGGTATCTCTGACCTCTGACCTATCGTCGAACCGGAGGAACGACCTCGATCAACTATTTTGAACGTTTACCTTCGAGGATTCGCTTGAAAATAGAGTAATTGAGGCCAATCTGTTTTTAAAACCTGCTGTTCTTCGTACCTGATCGTTCCAACATTTATTTCGTACAATAATAGGGCGTTATTTTCATTGTTGGTCGTATCGTTTAGCTATTCTACTCGGTGGATCGTGTGCAGATGGAAATATCGTTTACTGGTGTTACTTACGAGGGAACATACCGAACCCGTACACGCCGATTTTGATGAAAATTATGTGGTAGATAGATCTCGAAGAAATATTTGACACGTGTTTTTTTATATCTCCTGTCGTTCACATTGAAGTGGTGATAGTAGCCCTCAAAGTTTGGGGTTGAAAACAGTTCTTTTGAAATATCTCCGCAATTAAAGGGCGTAGGCAAAAAATTTTTTTTTCGAATTGTGCGTCTCAATATTACGAATCCATCGATATATATAACAATTGCAAAAAATTATTTGTTTAAGCAATATACTAAAATTTCGACATTTTTGTTAACTTTTCGTTAGTTTTTCGTACTAAATGTTGTTCTTTTCTCGTGTAAATTTATATGTGTAAAGTATAGACGAAATTAGTGAACATGTGTTTTTGGAACTTTTTGTTTTCTAACATTTAACGATAATTATATAATTGCCGTTAATTGTCACTATTTGTGTCGGCGTTTCTGACGCCACTTTTAGATAGAGATTTGTACTTTTGTTTTTTGTAAATAATTTCGGAATTACGATTCGTTGTTGAACATTTATCGAGGATAATTGTGACAGCTTATTTTGGCTTTCTGACCTTTCGACGACATATTTTAGCGTTGATCTGTGCGTCGTCTGACCACTTCGTTCGGTTGACTCGTTCTACTTAAGTCCGACTATTCATCACGTCCCGTGCTCGTTATTTCTAGATTCCCCGAGGATTTTCATGTCCGTCGTTGAAATTTTCGAGATTATGATAGTTTGTTGGTGAGTTGAATGTTCCGGATTGCCATGGGATTTTCTACAACTGAGATTTTCTTGTCGTACATTGACAAATTGAAATGCAAGTCGGTAGAAACATTATTAAAATTAAATACCTCAACGTCTATGCAGAGCAATAAGTAACACCGGATGTTATTAACTTAAAAGTATACATCATCACTGGATTTATTACATTTCATCTCAATTTTACATTACTTATTGAAAACACCTATTACCGAAGTACCTCGTCCATCATTTATTACCGTAGAATTTCATTCTAGAGTTCATTAATAAAACAGCAGTTATCCATCTTCCGTCCCTTCAACTTTCGGCTAACGGTTACTCACTTCTCGCCGTTATTTTCCGAAATATCCTGCAAATTCAAATGCATCGTGTTCAAAGTTTTCGAGCGGATTACACAACATCGTGGCACACCGTGGGGTTAAAATTCTATTCTACGGTTAATATCTCTCTACATCTTCCGGCCAGGCGGCCATCAAACTTCTCGCGTCAGGAAATTCGTTGGTGGAAATGATTTCTAGTGGTTACCGTAGCTAGCAACCCCTGTTTGCTCGGTCTCTCTTTATCTTTCTACAATTTCTATATACATTTCTCTCTGCTATTCCTCCCCTTTCTTTCTCTCTCTGCACTTCCTCCTCGTTCTGCAACCCTCTCCCTTGTAATCCTGGCCACGATGCTATTATTATGCGGTGCATGCGTGTCAAGCGGGAAGATTAAGGTCTCTCGTCTTTTACCTTCGAGTCGACAGAAACGAAAAGGATACCACGTGCAAAAGGTGCTACGTGATTAACGAGTGGTCAGCTTGTAAATTTAGGATGGTGTTTTACTTCCTTGCAAAATGACGGAAGCTTTTGTGGCAGTGTTTCATGTCTTGCCTCTAAGCGGCCGGTAATTGCTTCTGTCGACGGTTAATGTGGCTGGTGGACGGAGGCTTCCGAATTTGTTGGAAATAAATTGCATGGGAGTGTGCGCGGCATTTTTATTTATCGGGCGACGAAAGTTTTATTGAGCTGAGAACTTTTAATGTGAGACTGCGAAGGTAATTCCGATAGGTGGTCGACTGTTTTAACGAAAATTTCAGGATATTTGGGAAAATATTTGAGTTTGTTTAAATATTGTAATAATTGTGTCATTGTGCTCGAATTGTGAGAGAAATATTTATCAGTTTATGCTCGAATGTTTGAACTAATTAATCCTTTCCACTCGAGGATTCTTCCTGTGACAAACCAGCAACTATAGACGATTTTTACTGTATTAGACAAGTGTTTGTACTTTAAAATATTTTTGTACCAAGAACGCAGCCTAAACTCGGTCCAAGAAAAATTTGGGATAAGAATATCTTTATAGTAACGGAAAATATAAATCTCGAAAACTCGAGAAATACCAGGGTGCCATAGCGGCGTCGCTCGAGTGCTAAGGGTTAATAAATGTCTTGGTTTCACGAAAGCGAACAAACTGCGACTCTATCTTAACGGTAAAAAATACTACAAGATTCATTCACGGGTGTAGAGTGAAAACAATTGCAAAGTTCACTTGTCCTAGGATCCGAAAAATGCAAAAAAAGCCAGGCTGCATTGCGTAAATTCGAGTCAGCCGTGTCGCGTCCATTGGCCATCGATTTACGAGCCGTCCATTCTTCGAATTATTCGACGTCCCCGAATTTCCACGATGTTTCCGAGCTCACGGTAACGCCTACGTTCGCGGAGAGATTAAAAAACTTGCCATCCGTTCGGTGCATCGGGTCGAACTTCTCGCTGACCTATTTTAAGGTAATGTACAGCAGCCGTAAAAGAGTCCGGGTATATTGCACCTTGCTCCTGCGATTATTTTTATACCTTCTCCAGGTGTCGGTGCACGTATAAATGCCTCCGCACGTTACGCACAGGTTTTCTCTCACGTAGAAACTCGCGTTTCTTTTATTCCCCCATTTTTCTCTGTCTCTCTTTGTTGCTCTTTTTCTTTCGCACTTTTCCGCCTTCTCTCTTTCAGTCTCTCCCTATTTTTCCTTTCTCCTTTTTTTCTTCTAATTTTTCTTTCTCTGTCTGTTTCTCTCATTTTTAATTTTAATCTTTCTCGCTTTCAGAGTTTCTAGTATTCTCTCTTATACTCTTTTTTTATTTGTCTCTTTCAGTCTTTCCTTATTTGTCCTTTTCTCTCTTTCTCCGTTTTTCTCTTCTAACTTTTCTTTCTCTGTCTGTTTCTCTCATTTTTAATTTTAATCTTTCTCGCTCTTAGAGTTTCTAGTATTCTCTCTTATACCCTTTCGTCGTTTGTCTCGTTCAGTCTTTCCCTACTTTTCCTTTTCTCTCTTCCTCCGTTTTTTTTTCTTCTAACTTTTCTTTCTCTGTCTGTTTCTCTCATTTTTAATTTTAATCTTTCTCGCTCTCAGAGTTTCTAGTATTCTGTCTTATACTCTTTCGTTATTTCTCTCTTTCAGTCTTTCCTTATTTTTCCTTTTCTCTCTTCCTTCGTTTTTTTTTCTTCTAACTTTTCTTTCTCTATCTGTTTCTCTCATGTTTAATTTTGATCTTTCTCGCTCTTAGAGTTTCTAGTGTTCTCACTTATACTCTTTCGTTATTTCTCTCTTTCTGCTCTCTCTTTTTCCATTCCTCTCTTTCAACATTTTCCTCTCACTTTCTGCTTTCCCCTCCGTTGTTTTGTTCTTTTACACGTTTGCTCCGTTGCTTGTCTAACCAGACGTGATTTGGTGATTTACGCGCGAGGTAAAAACCGGCGAATTCTGCCTCGGCCATCAGCCTCGCCGAGAAAATGCGTTTCCCGCCGCTGATTTACGACGGTACTCGAGTAACCGCCGAGCCGGAAAATGGCCGGATAATTTCGAAGAAATCCCGTCGACCGACGTCATTTTACGTTGCTTCTCGTACGTGAAATCTCGGTTTACTTATGGCTTTTCGATTTGCCGGATGACCGTGGCGTGACCTTCGATACCATCTCTTCGCCCTTTTGGCGTTAGTTTCGTTTTAACCAATTTAGATGCTGATCTCCTGTGATTTATTCCAATGTAATGGTACTATTTTATAAAATAATGAAAATTTAAAGACGTACAGCAAATGGAACGCAAGGGACGACTAGAAGTACAGTTACTATAGTTCCAAAAGGACACGTTCCTCGGGGAATGTAAAAGACGGTAGGTAGAAGAAATATAAAATTTCACGACGAACGGGAGACTAAAATTTCTTTCCATAAATAACAAATAAGAAAGCGGTAAATTGTATTCGTGTGTTTGTAGAGTACACGATTTTACAGGTTGAGGTATAAAACTCGCGAAATCTCGAGCTACTCGAAAATCGTAAACCTCAGCTTGCCTAATAGATACCGGAATACGATTCTAAACTGTCCGCCATCAAACAAACAAAACACGGACATGGTTTACTGTTCTATTTTATTATTTCTTTTCCCATGTAATTTCCACCTGTGCTCCGGTGGTGAACACTTTGCACCAAGACTCACTGTTATTCCATTAACACTAGATTTACCAGCGTGAAATCTATTATATTTAAATATGTTAAATATGTACCTTAAAGCAAGGAAAATTAAGACGTGGAAAAGATGATAGATTTGGTAATTTATGTTTTATACGATGAACAAAGAATATCTATTCTACGGCTCTCTCATAAACCCGTAGAATTTTTTGAAAAAATTGTGTGCCAGTCATTTTGACTGGCTTGCTAAATCTAGTGTTAATGTACGACATATCGCCGACTTGATCTACTTAGAGGATCTCGCCCCTCTCGTAATATCGTTGACAAGAGCTAATAAATCAATCGAAGTTCAAAAAAGAAAAAAAGAACACCATGGTCGTTGCAATATCGTCTGCAATATCTTTGGCCAACGTGTTCTGTGCTGCCTGACTGCCATTGGCTGTTGCTACTTAAGTCCGAGCATTTTTGACGACTAGTTCTCGTTACTTTTGGATTATCCGGGGGATTTGATCGTTCGCAGCTTGTATTTTTGAGATTATGGAAGTTCGTTGTTGATCTTCGATGCAACCTATCTTCCCCCTTCGTTTGCTTTTCCTTTTTTTCCACCGTCTCGCTTCCAGCTTAACGCCACCATAAAAAATTATCCTCTAGTGGCAGTGAAAGGGTAAATTTTATCTTACTACAATTTTATTATTTAAAATTATCAAGTCATCGAATGATAAAAACAAGGTGTATTTTCGCAAGAGAAAGTACCGAGTCTGATAAACTGCTAGCACCCCAAAGGACAGGGGCGATAGGGCAAAGGGGACGGCTTATTTATGGATATGTTCTCGTCGATCGCGCGCACCGTTTAATTGGCATTAATTAAGTCGAGATCGTAAATCGTCCGGCTGTCGTAATGGCCAGGACAACCGGCTACGAGGACGTCCGATACTTTCTACGGAACTCCGTTCCATCCAATTCGCGAAACGAAGAGGAATGTCGAAGGCAATTGCCTCCTCCACCTTTCTCACCCTCGGACTGCTTTTCTTTCATTTTCTTTCGTTCTCTTTCTCTCACTTTTTCCCTCCTCGTTTCTCCGTTTGTGAGACAGTTTTCTTAACGCCTCGAAGATTCCTCTTTTGCACCCTGAAGAATCCTTCGACGATGCATCGTCGTGTTCGTTTTTTTTCTCTCGTTACAAAGTCTCTGAAGATAATTAAATAAGACTTCAGACGTCGTTTCCCAGGGGGATTCAGAAATTATATCTAGTTTGCGCATATTTGAGAGTGATATGCATCGATTATTTTATCCGGAAATCCTCTTGTGTTTTTAAACTTGGTTTTTTGAATATTTATAACAATTTTCACTATTATGTTAATGCGTAGGGTTCCAGGGAAATGTGATTGTTATTCTTTCCCTAAGACTGTCGAATTTGGGTCAGAGTAGACTCAGAGACCCGCGCTTAGGCCCTATTATCATAAAATATGGAACTTCTGTGTCATTTTCCCTTCTTTCCACTTCGTTTAAAACCTTTACTTAACGATTAACACCTCCTTTCACTTAAATAAAATTCGTCTAGTTAATTCTACAGTGTCGCAACAATATTGTGGTTTCTTCATCAGGGTGAAATTTATTCTCAAAGTCCTGACGATTTTAGGGGTGAATGTTGGACGATCTATGCGACAACTTAGCAATTAATTTGGGAAAAGCGACTTAGTATTTAGACGGTGAATGTAAGGGGTTGAAGATGGGCGGTGATTCACGGATAATGAGAATATCTTAAACGACATCGAGATACAAGATGTTCCACTATTCAAATTTGAATATTTTGAGGGAACATGAGACGATGTCATGAAACTTCTGACAAGTTCGCATGACGGCGTAAGGGATCGTTCTCTAGAGCGGAGAAATACAGTTGGACGAATTCCTAGAAGATTGGCAGGTGGAACGTTCGAATTCCCTGTTGCCTTGGTATCGTCTCGTTTTACAGAAAATTTTCGACATTTTCTACGTATTTTTCATCGTGAAGAGAAGCAACGGAAATATTTGCCCAATATAGAAACGTCGAGCGCAAATAAATGCCAGTCTGACAAGAATAAAATAAATATATGTGAGTTTCCCCGTTTTTTTTTATAATGTTATTTCAAACTTTGAAACCCCGTAATATTTTTATTGCGGGTATTTCTATGACCCTTTATTTGTGCTTCGACGAAAATAGCCGAAGGTTTTGCGATCCATCAGAGAGTGAGTTTCAGAGGACAATAAAAATCTAAAATATTCCTCGCAATGTTCAAAGTCGAAAGCACTAAATTTGCCAAAAGAAAGAATTCTAAAAAAAGGTACTCACCCCTTATAATCACATATACAACCCCAATGTAATCCGTATTTCGATATCCTTTGCAATTCCAACACCTCAAATCTCACCTTTGGAATCGTGGAGAGGTCAACGAAAGATACGCCGATCGGGGTAGTTTCGGACAGTGGCAAAGAACCGATGACGGAGGGTAAACTGTAGAGGCTCTACCCTCGTACCTCGTCTTCGGGTAATTTAATCGAGCCGGCGAAATTACCACGGCAGGAGAAACTTAGCGTGACAAAGTGTGTAACTCCTGACGTGCCAGCCGGCCGTCCTTAATGACTCCCGGCCACGACTAAGTGGGCCGTACGACGATAAATTATGCTCCGTGGGAGAGAAGGATTTCTATCTTACACCACCGCTCCTTTATCCTCGAGTGAAACGAGCTTGGCATTGTCACCTTCTTCCTCTCCTCTCAGGTGTCCTCTTCTCTCGCGTTCAGTTGGGTTCCTCTTTCAGGTGTCCACTCGTCTCAGCTGCTCTCTTCTGTCGTCTGAGCCTGCCTCTTCTCACTGTATATCTCTTCTCTCAGTTTACATGTTCACTTGGTTGTCTTCTCGCCTCAGTCTACCTTTTCACTTGATTCTCCTCTCGTCTCAGTCGTCCTCTCCGTTCAGCCGTACTTTTGTCTCTTTCTGGGCTTCCTCTCCTCTCAGTTCTATTCTTTCAGATGTGCTCTCGTCTCAGCTGCTCTATTCTGCCGTCTGAGCCTACCTCTTCATATTGTGTATCTCTTCTCTCAGTTTACATGTTCACTTGGTTGTCTTCTCGCCTCAGCCTACCTTTTCACTTGATTCTCCTCTCGTCTCAGTCGCCCTCTCCGTTCAGCCGTACTTTTGTCTCTTTCTGGGCTTCCTCTCCTCTCAGTTCTATTCTTTCAGATGTGCTCTCGTCTCAGCTGCTCTATTCTGCCGTCTGAGCCTACCTCTTCATATTGTGTATCTCTTCTCTCAGTTTACATTTTCACTTGGTTGTTTTCTCGTCTCAGCCTACCTTTTCACTTGATTTTCTTTTCGTCTCAGTCGTCCTTCCCTTTCAGCCGTACTTTTGTCTCTTTCCTCTCCTCTCAGTTCTATTCTTTCAGATGTCCTCTCGTCTCAGCTGCTCTATTCAGCAGTCTGAGCTTACCTCTTCATATTGTGTATCTTTTCTCTCAGTATACATTTTCACTTGGTTTTCTTCTCGCTCAGCCTACCTTTTCACTTGATTTTCTTTTCGTCTCAGCCACCCTCTCCTTTCAGTCGTACTCTTGTCTCATTCAGTCGCCCTCTTTCTTACTTATTCTCTCAGCCACTCTGCTCAAAAACCGCTGAAGCCTCTTTCTTCGGTCTTTTCTTCGTTTCCGGTGCTCGGAGGTTACGAGCTTGCCGAGATTGGTCAACCCGTCTCCTCTCTTTGCGAACTGGAACGCGACGATAAACGAGATCCCTGGGAGGATTTAACTACACCGAGAGAAAAGGAGGTCCTTGCGGCGCTCATCTTCTCGGACCGGCGGAAAATTAGATTTTAATTACAACCTTCTTTCTTGGGAATACCTTGGAACCGGCTGGGTGTAATAAATTGTGGTTTTATTAATTGAAACTAATCGAATTAACGGCTGGTTACCTTGCGTCGCGCGATGGAAGAACATATTAGATCAAAGAATATATTTCTCTTCGTAGAAAATGCTTGGAAACGCCTTGTTTTAAATCAAAACTATTCTACTTTTTTACATCTCGAAAGAGTAGATACATATTATTTAAATGGATGAATAGTCACTCATGGCTTTGAGATTTTCTCAGCAAAAATCTGCCCGGTTTTTTGGAAAAGAAAAAAACGACGACTAAAAAGATAGCGCAGGAAGATCAAAGTTTTATTCTCGCAGTGGATAAAGCAGCCAAATCACCGGCAAAACGGATACTTATTAATCGGCTCGCAGCGTAAGCAGTCTTTCCTTTATAATTTATCAGTGCCGTCGTGCAGCCACCGCTAAGTCGATAAAATCTCTTTTTATCCGACAAAATGGCGAGCCGGTAGATAATTCCGGGGATCGGGCCAACGGCAACATCGGATTATCGTGGCAGAGGGACGAAATTTATCGAAAATTGATTCCGGCCGATAAGAAAACCGGGCTTCTCGAATCGCAGATTTTTAACAACCTCGAGCTCCCTTCGACGCCGCTGATTCCGCGGTTCGTCGAAGATGAGGGAAAATTGCAAATCCAAGGACGATGCGAAATTCGAGGAGGTACACTTTCAAAAAAGAATATCGCAGGAATTTATGAGATGATAATAACAGCCATTTTGATAATTTTTTTTCGTGAAGATGAAGTAATAGAATTTGACGAACAATGTAGGATTCACATTTCAAATTTTGATCGTCGGAATTTATATTTACAATTTTCTACTTTAACCTATTAAGGACCAAGCATTGAAATGAAGAAAGAAATTTATAACTAGTTTTTGGATTACATAATGTTGCATTAACGTAACTTTGGGCTTACGTCGTATCTTATAGTGCATAAATTAAGCCTTTGCTATGATTTTGCACTATGGCATAGATTAAAATATAAATTAAATTAATCCGATTCCCCGAAAAAAATTAGAAGTGAAATATTGCGTTAATGCAACTTTGGGCCTCAACGGGTTAAGCTACGTTTATTCGTAATTAATTCTAGATTTCCTACAGATTGCAAGCGGACGTAAAGTTTTCACATCATTCTTTTTTCATTACTTCAAAGTTCAATCGTTAATGTTCAACCCTTAAGTGCATTTATCCGTTTTCAAGTGAAATATTTATCCACGCAGCAGGGTTTCCGCTGTACGTTATCTCCCACAACATGAAGTATAAAATTCGACGAGATCGATTTCGTCGAAGGAAATAATTCCCAGAAAATCTCACGTTCCCACGAGCTGAATCGCGAAGCAGAAACAATAATTGTTCTTCAAAGTGCTCGAATTTGTCACCCTTTCGCGACAGTTCTTATTGTCAACGTTGCAGAAGACCGAAGAAACTGAGAAGCAGAAGAAGAGCAGTGGATCTTCGTTGAAGTTGAAAGTAGAAAAACGTCAGAAGGGTGAAAGATATAGAAAGGAAAGGGGTCGAGATCGTAGAATCAGCAGGTTGTATCATTTGCGGAGAGCAGTGTACGCCGTTACATCGCTCGTAAATTACGTCGTAGCGAGAAAAGCTTTTGCGAAAAATAAGGGCGCGAGAACGACCTAGAACGATAATTCGGTGAGCAAAAATGTTTGCCGGCGTTTGTCGCGTCGAAGCTGATAAATATTTCTTTCTCTCTCCGGTGTGCACGTGCCCGTCACGAATCTCTCCTCGACCCAGGTAGAATTTTGAAAAAATCCACCTCGAATTTCCTCTGGCTGTTTATTCCGCGGGATTATTAATTTTTCAGAGCTCCTTTTAACGTCGAGTATCGCGTCGTAGCTCACGTAAAAGCATCTCCCTTCATTCTTTTTATAGAATTCTCTCTATTTTTTCCCTCTACATCATTCTCTCCCACAATTCTTTTTTCAATTTTTTCCCTCGGCGTTTTTAATATTTAGAATCAAAATTGTAACAGGAACGACGTAGAATACGTTTTCGCAGACAACTCGAGCCGCAATTCGACCGAGAGAATTGTCGTTGCCATTTAATTAACAGGGGACGAGTTATATTTGCAATTTGCACGAAATTCCGATCAATT
The DNA here is from genome assembly GCA_910591515.1 of Cerceris rybyensis. Taxonomy (NCBI): domain Eukaryota; kingdom Metazoa; phylum Arthropoda; class Insecta; order Hymenoptera; family Crabronidae; genus Cerceris; species Cerceris rybyensis. The sequence continues at coordinate 1,917,513 of OU342797.1, forward strand.
TCCGCGACCGCAATGCTCGGAAGATTTGAAGTGGAAAAAAGCACCTTCCACCTCTCTCTTTCCCTCTGAAAATTTTTTCTCGTTCTCCCTCCCCCAATTTTCACCCTGTCTCTCCTTCTCTCTGACAATTTTCTGTGATTTTCTCTCTCGTTTTTTTCTCTGTCGCTCTTCCTCTCTGACAATTTTCCCTCAATCTCTCTCCCTCCCTTTTCACCCTGTCTCTCCTTCTCTCTTACAATTTTCTCTCATTGTCACCCTCTGTTTTCACTCTGTCTCTCTTTCTCTTGGACAATTTTCTCTCATTCTCACCCTCTGTTTTCACTCTGTCTCTCCTTCTCTCTTACAATTTTCTCTCGGGGCTCTCTCCCTCAGTTTTCACCCTGTCTTTCTTTCTCTTTGACAATTTTCTCTGATATTCTCTCTCGTTTTTTTTCTCTGTCGCTCTTCCTCTCTGACAATTTTCTCTCGATCTCTCTCCCTCTCTTTTCACCCTGTCTCTCCTTCTCTCTTACAATTTTCTCTCATTGTCACCCTCTGTTTTCACTCTGTCTCTCTTTCTCTTTGACAATTTTCTCTCATTCTCTCCCTCAGTTTTCACCCTGTCTTTCTTTCTCTTTGTCAATTTTCCCTCGTTCTCTCTCCCTCTGTTTTCAACCTGTCTGTCTTCCTCTCGGATAATTTTCACTCGCTCTCTGTCCCTCGATTTTCACCCTGTCTCTGCGAGCATGTTACGCAACGATCGCAATGGCCGACATCGAGTTCTCCAATCGGTTTATGGTGTTCAATTACGGATGCATTTAGCATTTATAATCCGACGACCGATAAACCGCATTCCGCGAATTTCCCTCGGATCTCGACGATCCGTTTAATCCGACGTTCTGCTATCGCGCGCTCGCGTACTTTCTGATAACGTCTCGTTATATGTCGCAGACGAACGATCATTTTCCCGAGTATTTCGATATTTCGATTTTCACGAATGCTTTGAACGGAGGAAATATCGAGGAATTACGGAGTCACGGAAAATTCCTGGTACATGGTCGTTGGCTTGATGGTATTTGGTTAATTTCGATGTAAAGTTTGTGACATTCACGAGCGCAATTATAAATGCATTTCTACGAGAGAAGTGGAAGTTAAATTTAACGAAGGACGAAATACGAGGAGTTTCTTGCTACTTTTTCTCTCTCTCTGTTTTTCCCCCTTTTTTTTAAAGCTGAAGTTACCGCAAGGAGTCTGGAAAACGGTGGAAAAACAGCGGTATTCGTTCCGTCGAAAGTGGAAAATGCAAGGTGAAATTGAATCGAAAGAGGCGATGACGAAAATTATAGAGAAATATTTCCTTTTTTCGATATAATAATATCCGTTATAATGTTACAATTCCACCGTGAGAGAGTGCATGGAAATGGTAAATGTTAAAATTCATCTCGGTGAATTCACAATTGGAAATTTTCATTGTAGCAGCGTCAGGTTTTTAAGATACATAGGAAAACATTCAAAAATGTTGCGTCAATTTGGGCGTTATTTCCCTTTTCAGCATTCTTTAACACGTTCAACTTCGCTGACATTTCGCTCGTTTTATCATTTCTACTAAAGTGATACGTTTCCTATTAAAATCCCATGTTTGCAAAGCAGAAACTTTAAAGATAAAAATAGATATATATTCGGCTGGATTTTATATTTTGATCGCCTGTATTTAACACTAAAACGACCAAATAAGTCTAAATGACTTGTTCACATTTTTTTTCAAAAATTCCCTGAGTTTACAGGAGAGTCCTAGACTAAAAATTCTAAGTTTATCTTATAAAACACAGATTACCAAACCGATCATATTTTCCACCCCTTGATTCCTCTTCTTCCAAAGTTCTTATTTAATACATTTAAATATAGTGAATTTAATGTCGATCGTTTTAGTGTTAAATACCGATCGTGTTAGGACATTCGTAAATACTGCTATTAAAAAGTCATATTTGAAATTTCATTGAATCTACCAGCGCCGGTCACCCCCATGGCAGTCAATGTGATAAACATGCTTAAATGTTTATAATATTAAAGTAATATGCAATATTTAGTTATACGTATATAACATATACAATTATTTGTGAGAGTTTTTAGAAACAATGTGACAATAACTACATTAGTACATGCTACATTAAACAAATCACTATATTTGTAAACATATGTGTATATAAATTAACAATATTCTTCCCTATCATTTGTAATTGTAAGATTCGTAATTCTACGAGCAACGAGAGCAGTTATTTCCACTTGACTGAGCACGACGTACGGCGACCGCGGTTTGTTGTCATACACTCGGCGCAACTCGGCGACCATAACCTACAGTTATCTCTTCAACAAATCGTAACAATAAGACACTTCGACGCTCTCCTCGCCTCGCTATCAGTTCCCCCGCGACCTCCGACGGGTAAGCAGTGTGTGGCGGGCGTGTCATGTAGTTCAGAAAATCATAACAATTATTTTAATAATTATTAATCAATGTATTTAGTACAGTAAACTCACAGCCACGGATAATAAGCAAATGATGGATTTCATGACACGAGGTTCCTAATATAGACTACCTGCTTAGGGCCTTCCCCCCCCATTACCTCCTTGACCAATTGCAAGCGTCGAAGGGACTCGTCTAGCGAGACATAGGTAGACACCCCCCACTCCGACGCCCACAACCGAACCATATATATAATAAGGCAAATAAGTGTATCAACCAGTGTGTAATCAGAATTCAAGGAATAACTCTCGCAATTCAATAAACCTCGGTTCTGAACCACTCTCGCCTACACATTACTTCAAGTGCTCCGCGAACAGATCCGCGAGTTATCGCGTATTAGTGCGCGTATATTAATTTCGGAGACGAGTTTCATTATCACCGACGCCTCTCCTTTGGTGGACCGCTTCTCAATTCACCCTCCCAGAGGTACCAACCCCTATTTGGCGGTCGTACATCTACCCTCACCTTCCAATGTACTTTCACCGTTGCCATTGTACGTCCAGTCTTAGCCACCAGAGCAACACTTCAACACATTTTTGAGGTATTTACAATTATTATTAAGATTTTAATAGGCTTGTTTTAAGTGCGATTCCACACTTTGTTCTTAACCCTTACAATGTTATCTATGTCGATTACTCCAACGTGAACATCACGTATTATATAGAACATCTTAATAACTTTTTTTGGTTGCATTAATAATTTGTGCAAAATAGTATATATTTGTTGTTTGCTGATAAATTGTTTGTAACTTGTGAATTGATCAGTATGCGATCGATATTGCTCTTGATTAGGGCACAATCCATCATTGTAATTGAGATCGTAAGGCAAGGGGTTAATTTAACACGACCAGAAAGGGGTTAACACTAAACTTACCGACGTTATATCTACTAAAATTTAGATACTTAACACTAGATCTACGGTAGCCGTGAAATTGACGGGTTTCAACTTTTTTCAAATTTTTTCTCAAATCGTCAGAGAAGCAGTATAGTAAATATTTCACATGCATCTTATAATATATAATTTACGTAACTGACCGTATTTTTTGCCGTTTGATCCATCTTTTTTCAAAGTACTTATTTAGGATATTTACATATGCCAGATTTAGCGGCCGTAAATCTAGTGTTAATAATCATTGTAGAAAAAGAGAAATGAAGATATGGAGAAGATTCTTAATTATCTAATTTAGGTTTTATAAGATAGAAGTCGAATATTTACTTCACGGCTATCCTATCAATTGAGAGAATTTTCAGAAAACATTTGGTACAGTTTTTTTGACCAGCTTGGTAGGTTTAGTGTTAAATGTCCTAACCCATATTTGAGAAAGACAAATGCGACGAGCCAATAAATAAAATTGATACACATTTGCGAATTTTATGGTTTTTTTCTGAGGGTGTACAACAACCCCTAAATATTTTTAAACACCCTGTACGTTTCTCCGCCGCGTTAATCCTGTATCTGTAAAGTTTCGTCCGAAGAACTGTAGCAGACTTTCTCCTCGCCACTAGAAAAATATATTTTCGAGATATTTCCGTTCGCCTCATCGAGCACACAATACACGCTTCTACTGAATTATTCACAGCTGGAAACTGGAGAAGAGAGAGAAGAAGGACGTGATATTGATTCTGATAATTCCCAAGTTTCCAGGGAAAGGTGTACCTGAGCTCGTTACGTCTTAATTTTCGAGAAATGTCTCTCGTTCGGTTGTAATTTCAGCCGGCACGATGTACGGTCGAATAATTCCGTCCTCGGTTTTTATTAATAATTTCGTCGACTTTAGCAGCTGCTAAATTCCGAGGGAAAAAAATTCCGGTTGCGAGGTTTCTCGCTTTATTTCTATCCTGAACAGTTTTTACGAATTAAATATTTGCTCCACGTTTTTTCTTCACTGTTACGTGGCTAAATTCTTTATTAAAGTCCCGCCCTTCATTCGCGTATCTCGTAAGATTTTAATGTATTTACCGATGTCGTCTTTTTTTTCGACTGTTTCTCTCACTCGACATTCTCATTCCTCTTCTCTAATTCCGTTTTCCCATTATTATTTGCACTTGCCCTTTTTCGCGGTTGGTATCGCGCGCTTTTCCTTTTTCCTCGTTACTCGCAGTTCCTCCCACGATTGCATTTATTGCACGCTGTTTATTTACAATTCCTCGTATTCATTTAGTTGGTCCCATCGGAGATTGCCTCCCAGAACAATAATAAATCCCTTATCTCCCGCGGTTCGCGCGTGTTCCATTATCGCACCATCGTCCATTGTCCTATAGTCGGTCCTCCCAATACATTTTCTACTTCTATTTCCAAAACTATGCTTTTTCTCATCTCCAAAAAAATGAAAACTTAAAAATCCAAGAAACTAACTATAATATTGTCAAAAATTGCCACTCATTTAATCTACACCGTAACAGTTATAATTAATTAACAATTTTCCGCCACACCTTTGTTCCAACACCTTCGTCACACGCTTCTTCGTCACGGTTTCACGTTTCTCTACATCTATACCGCAAAAAAACCTCATCAATTAACCCCTTAACGTCGACACTCATTGCCAACTCCAATTTTTTTCCACCCCTCGTTTATATCTCGACCCTGGCCCCAAAAAAGACCACGAAAGGACGTTTTTTTTTACTGTTTGAGTCGTCGCCCTAAAAAAGGCTGCTCAAAACTTCCTCTCGGGTGGTTTTGCACGATTGTAATGCAGAGCACAGGGTCGGTCGTAGAGGCGAGGACACTTGAAAGCAGAACGACATTCTCGGGCGGAAGTACGGTCAGTGCCGAAGGGGTTGGTCGCCTTTCGACGGGGCTGCTCGAGGTTGCGAGGTTGGCACGTCGTCGCTTTGTAGCGGATGTGTTTGTTATTCAGTCACGGTGTCGCACTTTAGAACAGTTGAATTAAATGACCGTTGAACGCCGCTGATAGGACAAAGGGATTCTTGGTGGCTTTCGAGGGCCACCGTTAAAGATCTCGGTAGTACAATTAGAGAGAAAGTGATTCAAGAGAGAATTTGAATTTAAACATCTTTTTTCTATGGTCTATTCTTCCTTGAAAAGAATTTAAACTCTTTCTGGCAGACGCGGGTGAAGTGAGCACCGTGCCCTTTACCCTGCTGTTCTGTTTGGGTCTCTGTGACCACAAATAGAAATTATATTTTAACATATACTATGTTTCTAAGTATTTTTGATATTCAATGTGTTTCACATTTACGTCTACCTGTTTTTATATTTAATATTTCTTCAAATGTGAACCTTTGTTAGCCACTATGACAGGAAGGAGCACCAAACGAGAAATTCTCAACACTTTACCGACTGGTAGTCGATTAATCGACTTTTCGGACCCAACACTTTTGGGCTCTTAACTAATTAATTGGTCGCTACAAAAATTAATAAATTGTTATTTTTCATTGCGGTTAACTGTGCCAAGGACTCAGTGAAGAAATTTTGCAATTTTCGAAGAGATATCAGTATCAGGGAAATATTTGCGTGCAAGTGACCGATCAGAAGTGGGTACGATGTTAAAAAGTACCGGTCGGTAAAGTGTTAACACTCGGCTGTTTCAATGTGCCCCCAGATTTTTAAGCGCTCCAGAGATTTGGTATATTTTATATATCCAATTATTTTGTACTCCTTTGAAAATTCGATATACATTTATTTCGCTAAGTACTTGTCATAAGAATATTCGAAGCTACGTTGCTTTAGTAAAGTAGGAAGAAGTCTCGAGTAGTCGGATTGCCAAATATGAAATATCTCGTTACCCATACGTAATGTGTTAAAATCTCAGATATCGCTGAGAGTTCACGGCGAGAATTACGGAGAAGGTTTATAATTAGAATAATTAATAATTAAAACGAGAAAAATCGCGAGGATATGGAATCAAGAGAGGGACGAGCGGCGAGGTGATTATAATTTATATAATTAGAGAGTAGAAATCGATTCGAGACGAAATTATGCCGGAAAGTTGCCCCATTTTGCGTCTTGACTTTTCTGTCTCTCTTTAGATGGAAGGAGGTTGCTTTTCTAGGATGTTGGCCAATTGTTCCGACGCCAGAAGCTGTTCGATGAATTCGGCTATTCGGGACTGCATACCGATTCGGGATTGTTATCCGATCTACTTTTTCCTAAGATAAATCACTTGGCTTCTTCTACTTTTTTCTACCCTTTGTCCGTCTTGAAGCCTTTAGATTTTTCTCTGCAATAGGAAAATGAACGATGATATGCGTCATTGCGTTAATATTTTTCAGAGTCGATTGTAATTTGGATTTTGGTGTGGAATTTTTTGTCGGAACTTTATTGCCGGAATTTCGGCGGAACAATTTGGCTGAATTGCCCAAGGGTGCGTCGGGTATGCAAATAAGGTGGTTGGACGATCAAAAATACAAGTATTTTTATTCTTCTCTCTTTATTAGTTTATTTGTTGTTACGTAAGCTCGGTTGTAATTAGTCTGAGTGAATCATATACTCTGAAATATTGTAATTTCCAATTAGGCCTTACGATATTACATAAGTTTTCTTCTTTTCTCTGCACATATTTTATTCTTCATTTTTCATTTACATTTACTTGTCTTTTCTATCTTTTTATCATTTAATATTCCATCCTCGTAGGTGATCAGCGATTCGGAAAAGTTTATTCGAATAAATAAAAGCAAAATAAAATGAAAATAATCGCCACAGCATTTCCTAGAGGGAGAAAATTCTTGTTAATTTTTCAACATCCCATACGCGCACGGAAATCTACTCTTATCTTAATTTACCGCATTTTAATTTTTCATTATGCTCGATTACGAGCATGATTACGAGATGGAATTATACAGCTGGTAATACGGTCCGCGTTCCAGGCTTTACGGTAATTATGTCGCTCGCTGTATTATGCAATTGTACAGTTACGACCCCGTAGATATTTCCATGAGACAAAGAGCCACGGAAATACGATCTCGCCGAAGCGAATGGTATTTTTCATTCGTCGCCGGAATGTCGAAATAACTCTTGCGTCTTCCGTTCTATTCGAGGGGTTTATCCGATTTTTCGCGGAAAGGTTGCGAATCCAGGGGTTGCGATCTGTATCGGATCTCTGAGGTGGTTTTGTTTCACGTCGCAGTGGATTTTATACAATTTCTTCATTTTCCATATTTATAGAATTAATTATTCTACTCTTTGTATAATAGAAATAGAAAGTTTAATCGAATTTAAATTTCCTACCCTGTCTGGAAAATTGGCCCTAAATTATTATTTAATACATCATAGCCTCGGGGATTCTGGGAACTATGGAAAACTATGTTTAAGTTATTATTTAATATTCCATAGCCTACGTGGTTCGGAGACCACCTAAAACAGTAGGTCCAGAGAAGCTATGGAAAATTATTTCTAATTATTATCTAATTTTCCATAGCCTCGATGATTCGTAGCCCACCTAAAACAGTAGATCCAGAGGATCGATGGAACATTATTTCTAAATTATTTAATATTCTATGGCCTCGGTGGTTCGGAACCCACCTTAAACAGTAGGTCCAGAGGATCTATGGAACATTATTTCGAAATTATTTAATATTCCATGGCCTCGGTGGTTCGGAGCCCACCTTAAACAGTAGGTCCAGAGGATCTATGGAATATAATTTCTAATTATTATCTAATTTTCCATGGCCTCGGTGGTTCGGAGCCCACCTTAAACAGTAGGTCCAGAGGATCTATGGAACATTATTTCTAAATTATTTAATATTCCATAGCCTCGGTGGTTCGGAGCCCACCTAAAACAGTAGGTCCAGAGAAGCTATGGAAAATTATTCCTAATTATTATCTAATTTTCCATAGCCTCGGTGGTTCGGAGCCCACCTTAAACAGTAGGTCCCCGGCAAAATGTCCATGCCGGCAAGCATTGTTCTTTTCCGCCAACTCAGCTACTATTCCCAGAACAAAAACCAAAGTAGAAATTTTACCATACATACCTTTACGATCCTCTACTGAGCACAGCACGCCAGGGATGAATTTAAAAGTAGAATAATACGCAGCACCAAAGAGAGAAGATACACAAATGAAACAGAAGAAAAGTACAACAAAGAACTCTAATAAATTATACATCATAGAATACCATCGACATAAAATCCAAACCGATACAAGCCAATGTCTTCGAAGCTCGCCAACTGCGTACTCTCAACTCAGAAATAATAATACTGTCCTCTACCAAACTTGAAATTAAATCCTACCTCTTAGAAACCATCTCCGTCTGAACTTCCAACTCGGCAGTATTAAAAATCCAAACTTTCACCGTAAACTTGTCGTCCGTAGTATCAAGAACAATGGAATCCGCCCCTTTCACCCTTACATTTGTCTCGTCCTCGATTACATCTCACAAAGACGTCCGTAAGAAGATCCTACCCGCCCGATAAAATATAACGTTACCCCCTTGGAACGGATAGGGTCACGTTTCACCCTTCCAAAGGGCCGATACGCGTGAAACTTCATTTTTCCACGATACGTCGTACCATCTCCATCCTAGAAGAACGGATGAGGGAAAAACAGGGGATGAAAAAGAAAGAACGAAGAGGAGAGACTGCCAGAAAAGAATCTTCGTCGCAGGAGTCAACAAAGGGGGAGGAAAAGAGGAGGAAAATCGTAAAAGTAGGGAAGACGAAACACAAGAAATAGGAAAGAAGATGGCACGAAAAATGAGGAAGAAAGCAGAATAAATTGGAAAGAGGAAAACAGAGGGTGGAAGAAGACGAAGGGGGAGGAGGAAAGGAGGCCAGAAGACAACACGGGGGGATGTTTCCCCTCGACGTCGAACGTATCGCCGTTGGTGTATTCATATATATGATCGGCGACGATCTTCGCGAAGCGGCAGGAATAATTTTGAGATGATGTATCGTTCGTAGCCATCGGCAAAATAAGTTTGGTTCCGCGTCACCGAACTTATTCTTATTCCCGGCACGTAGACCGCATAGAAGGTGAAATAGTAGACAACCGAAATTCCTCTTTTCCTCTCGCACTCTTCATGTACTCTCCAATCGCCGGGGGTTGCTCACCCCCTTTACTGTCCACGACGAATTGAGAAGCGCGCAGATTTCTCCTCCTAAGTTTAAAACGTTGATTGAAGCCTGATTGAAGGGTAGGGAAAATTGCAATTAACTTGTCGCGGTTCCCTCGTTACATAATTGAAATTAATTTGATCCTCGAGACTTTCCTCGTTCGTTCGACTTTTTAAAACTCTCGGCGATTCGTCTTATCTTCCTTGATTGTCCTCGGTTAATTGGAATTAGTTCGAAGTTTGCCAGCGTTTCGGTTGAGCTTTATTTTAAAATAACGATAATAGAGAATGTCGGCTGGTACTATGATCAAGTAGGATTATATTTGCGGAGAGAAATGAAATTTGAACGTATAGAGTCGCAAAGGAGATTGGAAATAGGACGAAGGGTGGGAGGAAAGCTGGAGAAGAATATTTGAGAATTATGGCAAAGTGGCTGGTACACTTCGCAAGAATTATCCGACGTTGAGTTTAGCTAAGGAAGATACTCGGGCATCCGACTGCATCGTTAAAGCGTTTAAGATTACACCGATACGACAATTTGCCCCAGGCATTAAATATACCGCGGCGTAATCTGAATATGATAGCAACGCGCATTTGTATTCCGCGCGTTAGTTTGCTCTCCAGGTTATACGCGGTTTGGAACCCCTCTTTCTCTTTTCCTCGCAGCATTTCCTTCCCTCTTCGTTTTCCTTTTGCATCTTTCTCGACGTTTTCTGCAATATCCGTTACCTTGCTCTATCCTATCCAGCTATTTCAACTCTTTCACTTTCGTACCCTCTGTTTCTCTAGGATTTTTGCAACGTCTACTCTTCTGCTATTTTTTCCCATCTTCGATTCTTTCAGCTTGACTTCCTGTATTTTGAAATAAGCGAGAAGGTCTTAGCGAGATCCTTTGGTGATTAAGACTTTGATAGAAATACTGTATCTTTTAGAAAAGATACGTATTTAATATGTATTAACCCTAGATCACTAACCTTATTTTTCGACGCTTAACACTAACCTTCTTCGACTACGGTGTTTACAAAAGGGGTTAAAGGGTGTTATTTAAATAAAATTTAAACATGTTTTTTTCTACTATTAAAGATAGGTATTTATTTATTACGATAACGTTAACTAATATGGCATATTTATTAAATTCGTGTCGTCAAATCGAGGAAGGTTAGTGATCTAGGGTTAAATACATAAGTATTTATAATCTGACAAGGGAACATATCGAACTCGAACACACCGATTTTGATGAAATTTATGTCAGAGGTAGTCCTCGTAAGAATATTAGACACGTATTTTTTTTTATCGGCAACCATCCACTCTGAAGGGGTGAAAACACCCCTCAAAGTTGAGGGCAGAAAACACATTTTTAGGAATATCTCGGTAACCAGGGGTCAAAAAAATTTGAATTTTTTTTCAAATTGTTTGTTTTTCGACCAGGAATTTAACTGTGTAAGAAAAGTTGCGTAAAAGTTATTTGTTTAAAAAATATATTAAAAAATTAATTTATTTTGTTAATATTTCCCAGAAAACATTCGCAATAAATTAAATAAATTTATGTACACTAACTAATGTCCAAATTAGCGGATACGTGTTTTTGGATTTTTTCAATTTTTGACGATAAGAGTCACTATTTCGCGTTTAACTTTTCACGCTCCTTGCGGGACTGGCCGGTCGAAATGGACTTTTTTCATAACAAAGCTGATTTTATTGCAGACTTGTTTTCCATGTAGTTCTACATCGTAACAATCCGGAAGTATATAAATGAAATCATAAAAATTAGTCTACATAGTCCCCGTTACTGAAAAACTTATTTCGATATGCGTGGTTCAGTTGTGGCTATATAGATGAACGACCTGAAGCATTCGAACATCCTGTGGACTTTTCTTTCATGCAATTAGAAAATATGAAATGTTTCCAGTACAATTGTGTGATCACACTTAAATGTTCTTGGTGCAAAGTACATTAATGTTTAACACACTTCTTCGTACAATACCATTACTGTGAACGCTATACAGAATAAAGTTTTTTATTTTTTTTTTATACTTTTCCGATTTTTCCTTTTGTCATATACGTAAAATGTTAGTCCTTACAACTACATCAGTTTTGTTTCGAAAGGAGTACATTTTCGTTTAATTTCTCTGTGCAGAACTGCCCAGTCGAAGTGGACTTCTTTCAGGATACAGATGTTCTTATGGCAAAGACCAGAATTTTAATAATCTTGTTAAAACATCAAATAATAACGATTAGCGTCAAAACTCAAAAAATTAAAAAATCACGTATCCACTGATTCAGGTCATAGTTTTTGTACATGTTATACGATAGCAGAATAACACTTATCAGGGAAAATTAACGAAAAAATTCAAATTTAAATATATCATTTAAACAAATCGTGTATTAAAAAATTGAATTTTTGCGTTGATTTTATCTTATCAGATATCAGCCTTATTCCGCTATCGAATAGTAGGTATGTACGTTAACTATGATCTAAATCATAGTTCTAAATCATAATTTTTTGGTTTTATACACTAGCCGTTCTTATTTTATGTTTAACATTCTTTCACATAAATTATTAGAATACTAGTCTTGGCAATAAAATCAGCTTTGTTATGAAAAAAGTCCATTTCGACCGACTAGTCCCGCACGGAGCGTGAAAAGTTAAACGCGAAATAATGACCCTTATCGTCAAAAATTGAAAAAATCCAAAAACACGTATCCGCTAATTTGGACCATAGTTTGTGTACATAAATTTATTTAATTTATTGCGAATGTTTTCTGGGAGATATTAACAAAAAAAATTAATTTTTTAATATATTTTTTAAACAAATAACTTTTACGCAACTTTTCTTACACAGTTAAATTCCTGGTCGAAAAACAAACAATTTGAAAAAAATTCAAATTTTTTTGACCCCTGGTTACCGAGATATTCCCAAAAATGTGTTTCCTGCCCTCAACTTTGAGGGGTGTTTTCACCCCTTCAGAGTGGATGGTTGCCGATAAAAAAAAATACGTGTCTAATATTCTTACGAGGACTACCTCTGACATAAATTTCATCAAAATCGGTGTGTTCGAGTTCGATATGTTCCCTTGTGAGTATTTTTTGGGTAGAGTGAAGATATATTTGTAAATAGAAAATAGCCAGAATTTCAGAGACTCCGTTCAATTTTCGAGAAATTTGGCTTCAAGTGTTCCACAAAATCTACAGATTTCAGAATTTCTGGAGGACCAACGATGCGCGTTTCGTAAAAGTAGATTTTCTAGATTTTTTGACTATTCAGACGGTACTTTGATAGTTAATTGCTGGAAATATTTCAAAATACTGCATCTTCTAGAGGAGGCTAGTAGATTTTCCTGCGCCTTAAGAATTTATAATCTGATTATGAATATTTTCCGAGCAGAGTGAAGGTATATTAGTAAATAGAAAACTAGAAAATGCTCAGAATTTCAGAGACTCCGTTCAATTTTCGACAAATTTGGCTTCAAGTGTTCCACAAGATCTACAGACTTCAGAATTTCTGAAGGCCCAACGATGCGCGTTTCGTAAAAATAGATTTTCTATATTTTTTGACTATTCAGACGGTACTTCGATACTAATTGACCGAAAAATTTCAAAGTCCTCCTACAATATGCTCTCGATGGCGATCGACCGGATCCAAATGGATGTCCTCAAGGGTGCACCGTGTTTCCGGTTTTTATTCGCCATCCGAACATCCACCTACGAAGGGTGACATTGGTCATGCGAATGGATTCGAATCGAGCCCGAATGCATTTCCCGGATCTCCTATTTTTCTCCGTAATGTACATCGATTTACTCAGTTCTTAAGGTTTTCCCACCATCGAACCTTCCCTCCTTTCCCCGCTTGAAACCTTCGTCTCGAAATGTAAACCGATTTCGTACATTTCCCTCGTTCTCTTCCAGCGGAAAAATAGCCGGAAATATTTCTCGTACGTTCCAGTTGGCGGATAATAGCGCAAACCTTGCCTCCGATTCTGTAGAAACAAATTGAGAGAGAACAGTGAAAGAAAGATGGAGAAAGAAAGAGAAAAATGTTAACCTCGATGATCGATAACGACGAAGAGTTTCGAGTTTGACCCAGCGAAGCCGAGTGGATTGATTTAAGTTATTTCTACGTGAAAGGAAGACCGGATACCTTCGAACTACCGGAGATCGAGGTCCTTCGATTTATTAGAGACCCGGAAACTCGAGAGTCTTCACCCTTTCTCATTCGCGCACCAACATTCTACCCTCTTCCTTTTTAATCGCGTTGCTTCGACAATTCCAAAGGTATCGCGACATCGTTTTCAACTTTGATTCTTTCCAGAGAGTTCATTAGCAGAGATCAGATCTTTCTCGATGGATGTCAAAGGTACAGAGAAAAATCTCTTTCCTAAATTTCATCGTTGAAATACGTGCTTCGTGTTCATTGATGCTGGTATAAGTGTTAATGGATATTAACGATCGGTCGGGAAAAAAGCTGTCGGACGTGTCGACAGTTAATTGAGACAGAAGGGTCGAGGAAGAAGGAAGACAATGATCAAAAGTATCCTGCCATGTAGGTGGAAGATTGTGTTTTATCGTGGAACGTTTGTCATCCGTGTGGCCATCTTTTCTATCGCGGCCACCTTTTTTCGCAGAGAACTTGGTAATAATACCGCGGCACGTTGCCACTGAGAAATATTACGCGAGATAATATTTTTCTTGTCCCGAGTGGCCACCAGCACCTCTCTCTTTCTGGTGCCTTCAGAGAGAACACAAATAGACTTTCTCCTGCTTTTCATTTTCTTTTTTTTCAGCCGCCTATTTGATCCTAAAAAGTAATCAAATTTAATCAACCGTCATCGCCTAATTTTCTAGTTTCTTTTGTCTTCAGCCTCCTATTTTATTCTACAAGGTAGTAAAATTCAATGAAACGTTGGGGCGTAATTTTCTTGTTTTTTTTTCAGCCTCCTATATTATCCTAAAAAGTAGTCAAATTTAATCAATCGTCATCGCCTAATTTTCTTGTTTCTTTTTTCTTCAGCCTCGTATTTGATTCTAAAAGGTAGTAAAATTCAATGAAACGTTGGGGCGTAATTTTCTTGTTTTCTTCTTTTTCAGCCTCGTATTTGATTCTAAAAAGTAGTCAAATTTAATCTACCGCCATCGCCTAATTTTCTGGTTTCTTTTTTCTTCAGCCTCGTATTTGATTCTAAAAGGTAGTAAAATTCAATGAAACATAGGGGCGTAATTTTCTTGTTTTCTTTTTTCTTCAACCTCGTATTTGATCCTAAAAAGTAGTAAAATTCGATTAACCGTCGTCGCGTAAATTTCTTCAGTTGGAAAAATTTCCATTCGAAATATTTTGCGATACACGGAGTGCTCTCCAATTACGAAAACCAATTGGGATTCCTTGGTACCGTTCTATAGAGTCTCCTCGTGCATCAAGTAATTAAAGCACCGACCATTGTGTTTTCTCTGCATTGTTTGAATTTTTCGAAGCGTCGGGAGATACCTATCTCTACCTTAAATTTCTTCTTTTTACTTTGTTCCCCTTTTACTTTTGCTCCGAACGGAATCGTTTGGTCTGTTCGTCGTTGAAAGGACTTCCGCTTGGTAACTTTAAATGTCAAATCGCTTACCACCGGAAGATCCGCCCGAGGTTTTAATCTCAGAAGAATACGGAAACTGTGATGCTCGATTTTGTTGTTCTCTTTACGCCTGTCTTCGTTCTGTATTCATTACAGTATCTCGTCGCGAGAATAACATTATTCTTGCATTAATTATATTTCCTGTTTTACAATTCGCTGAATTCACGCGGCAAATTACGTTTGCGGATAACACAATTTTTTTTTGCGTTATACTATCGTTACACTTGAATTCCGACTGGAGATAATTATTTTTTAAATGAATCTCCGATACTCTCTTTGTGCATGGATGTTACTTGAATTTCGTTATCTTTAATGGCACGAGAGAAATTGAATTTCGAGGGAACTACAACAATGGACTATGATCGAAGGAACTTTGACGTATTGAAAATTCAGACAAGCTAGATTTCCCTTTGAATATTTCGAGGAGAATTTTCATTGAATCTCAACTCCCCGTGATATTTTAACTTTGACATTTTCTTCATACCTTACACATTTTAGAACTTAATTATCTTTATTAGCACACGAGCAATTAATTTTCAACGAAATGTCTTTAGCGAGGTTCAAAAAACTTTGAATATTTAGCTCATCCTCGAATTCATTTTCAAATAATTTTCCTTGTCGGTCCATGCCATTAATATTGCTATAAATATTTCATGAAAATTAATATTTCTCGGAGAAATATATCTCAATTACGATTCTCCGCAAAATTCCATCCAACGGCCGTTGAATCGACGTCTACTCGAACGTTTCCTTTTGCATCTACGACCATAAAAAATCTTTTCTCCTATCCCATGATTTTTCCGCCGTTAATTCTTATCCGGAAACCTGGACGCCTCTTTCTCTCGGTAGAATATGAATTTTTATGGAATTCAAGGCGACCGTTCGCGCAATGAAGTGCGAAGAACGTGCGATTTCTGGCGTTCGCCAGAAAACTGCTCGGCAATCTGGCATTCGGCCATCCAAGGGCGAATTATCTGATAATTCGGACCACCCCTTCGCTCCGGGGATGTCCCATAACATCTTATATAGGACTTTATCTCGTCTTTGTTGCTTACGTCTCCATTTTTCGCATCGACCCCCAGCGTGGACTTGATTCCTCTTTAATATCGGTATCTTTGCAACTATTGCATTGAAATATATTGAATAAATACGTTGGAAGAAGAGGAATCAAGAGGAAAAACAAATTAACCTCTCGCTCTACGATTTCTTTTGTGACTGTCTCTGATATAGTTCAGAATTTAATTGCTGACATAAAAATGCACGAATGATTTTTGATAAATCACATAATTTAATGTAACATTAATATTGTAGAAATAGCATTTTTACGTCGGGTTTCGTTGACGTTTTCAATTTTATAGTTTTTGCAACGTTTGAAATTTTCCTGTCCTGCTTACCTCATTAGGAGGGTCACTCGTTATTTTAGGGCAAGAGGTTAATTAAGTAGTTTAAATTTTATAGGATAGATGTAAAATATTAAGTGTCTCCTCTATGAATTTGGTAAATTTTTAACAAAAATTGGAAACCGGACATTTTGAGGGTCTCAAGAGTTGTAGTGTTTCACTGGTTGTGAAGTTTATTAGTTCCAGTAAGTTTCAGTATTTCTTTTGATATTATGAGAATATTTTTTGCCTCGATTTTGAGAAAATATATGGACATTGGTCTCGTAAATTTTGGTACCTTCTGTTGCGCTAATTCTCGTTAATACGGGCTATAACGACACCGATGTTGCAATTTTCTAATATATTTTCGCACCGCTATTATCAGTGGGAGTATTTTTTCAAAAATAAGTTAACTCTAATGGCTCAGTAGCGGATCTAAAATGCTAAAATACATCAAGGAGAAATAATTTTATTCTTTAAAATCGCCGGAAGGCGGAACAGCAAAAAGGAGGATAGAAATTGTCAGGTACATTTTCGCGATTTTTCCGCGCATTCTGAAAGAACGTTGAACATGTAAATTAGCTGAGAGAAAGATCTTTTGGTATTATAACGAGAATATGAAGAAAAAAAGGCGGCATTGTTCGCCAGGAATTTTTAGATGGCTGCGATAAAGAGAGAGATTTCGGTGCGATCTTCAACGTTGATGTTTGATGTCGTTGCATCTTCCTCCAACTTTTTCTTTCATCTCTTCTACTTTTTCTCCCATTTTTTTTTTCGCTTTCTTTTGCCCCCGGACTTCCACGGTCTATTTTGCGGATAAATAATGCATGAATGGCTCCTCTTATTTGCCTCTCTCTCTTCCCGCTTCTCCTCTCCGCCATGAAGAAGTAATCAAAAGAACGAAAACATTTTCAAAGAGGACCGAACGAGCCGTTCCATTAATATCAATCGTGTATTGAAAGTTTATTTATTCACCGGGTCATTGTTAGGAAATATCGGACCTCCGATCGAATCCTTTCTCCTGGCGGACTTTCATTTCTTTCGATTGTCTCGATTAACGTGAAATTCGAATTATTTAATTGCTACAGTCCCCGCAACCTCGAGATTTCACGAGAGGAAGAGAGAATTTGAATTATTTCATCGTCCTGATATTTGCGATATTCTCTTCCAATCGATGCCGATTTATCGAGAAACAAAAGGTCCATTTGGAGGGTTAGTCTATTGTCAAAGTCGCAGTTCACTTTTGAAACGGAAAATCGAGTGGTTTTCTGAGAGACGGAGGTGTTATTTAAATTGTAGTGGGGTGGAAATGAAGTCTTGGCATTTGCAGATATTTTTTTTACTTGAATTTTACTCGGCTGCAATTTTAAGGGGTAGCAACTTATCCGGGCTATGGTGTAGTCAACAAGTAGAAAAATTTTTACTTAATTTTACATCATAGTTGCTTTCGGAGAAATTTTGAAAATCGAAACTGTGCCGATAGAAATATTCCAAATTCTACAGCTGTAAAATTTTAATTAAACTTTAAATGAGAATACTCAAGTTAAGTTTAAATTAACGAAATGAGAATGAGTTCTCGATAGATCTTTGAAATCGTTAAGGCACTCGAGAGGAATGGAACGAATGGTGAAATCGATGTCACTGCTTTTTTACGAGCTCGACTTTTCTGTATCGTTTTCTCAGGAAGGTCGAAGACTCGAGGAATTACGGGAAAAAATGGGATCCTTTTCTCTCGTTTTACCGCGAATCAGAATTTCCTTCCACCTTAATTGCACGCTCTCAAGCTTCTTACTATCCTTCGGTTGCCGCTCGTTTCAAAGTTCCGGTCGAGTTTGAACTTCGGTCGTTATACGCGTGTTTTACAACGGAGTTAACATTTTTTCCCTCGCTGTTTCTGCGTAGATAAGGAAATTTATGGGGATAATTTTAAGTCTATTTAATCTTCTATTTTATCGATATTTCTTCCCTCTCGAAGTTACTATTTCCAATGCACCATTTTCTATTTATTTCTGCTTGCAATTTCAAAAGACTTTTTCCACCGTAAATAAAAGGAAAATTCCAATTTGCTGAAACATTCGTTGAATTTAAATGTCCAGTTAAAAGTATCTCTTTCGATAGAAACGCGAATGTCCATATTTTCTATGGTCATTGAGAGCTGTAAAATTCGCCGAAAATTTTTCATATCTGACATTCATTTTCAGTGTGCAAAAAGACAATGGGAAAATATCACGTGAAGTTGGAATACCGGGATGAATTTTCCCGTGCGAATTATGGTAGAAATGTGTCCGTTTTCTATGTATACAAACGTGGAAAAATTTGTTGGAAAATTTGTAAATAACTCTAAACAAAAATGTACCTGTTTATAATCAAACAGAAATATTCTGTACTCGTGTGTCTCTTTAAATAAAAATTCTATGAGGCGTAGAAGTTTTTCATTATCGTTATATAAAAGAATAAACATGAAGGAGGACAACAAAGTTTGGAAATAATTTAAGAGGAAGATATATACAATGATTTACAATCGAAAGCAAATATTCCTCGAGTTGAAACCATTTAGAAGTTTCTCCTTGTCCTTTGCAGTCCTCAATCGTTCCCCTTAAAGGTCGCCCAGTTTCTCGAATTACGTAGAATCATCGGAAATTCTTCCCCGGAAACGGCATTCCTTTCTCTCTTCCGACTCGATTCTTTCTTTCCCGCGAATCTTCCCTTTTCTTCGATTTCCGAGTGGGACTTAATTCGGTTCGTTAGTTTCCCTCTCGTCATTCGCCATGAAATATTGCCGATGGTGAATTCTCCATTGCAAAATCGCAATTTTCGCGCTTAATACATTCTCGACGGGCTGAACCACCGGTGATGCATTCATATTTCTTCAATCGAACGGGCTGAGACACACTGTAACACATTTAACCCGTTGCCGCACACTTTTAATTTGACGAAAGAGCTTAGAAACACACACGAAAATATTTCGAACTTTTAAAGTATGAAAAATCGCACAAAAAGAACAATTCATATGTTATCTGAAATGTTACATCTTTTTTCGGTGTATTACTGAGTAATTAACAAATAAATACATTAGTACAAAAATTTGCAAGACGGCTATAGCCGTCATTTGCGGCAACGTGTTAAATGACTCATTACCGTAATTGGTAAATTTACATTTTCATATAATTTAATAACATATTATATTTTAATATTTTTCTGCACCAATCACAATAAGATGACATTAATTTGGACAAAAATGTGTCAACGTGTATGTAATTTCACCTGGCGACTAAAGTCAAATTAAATCTGCATTAAAATATATTTTATCCCCCGGGAATTCTCTACATTTTCGAAATGGAATTGAAATTAGTTTCTGAGCCCATAGGTGGATATCGAATGTTGATTTCAACGGTACAATTAAAAGTCACTTTTACAATTGAAAAATATTTTTATGAAACATATAAAAGCGTTGCAGGATATCCAACAAATTTGATATCGATGCTTAATGAATGCCGTGCCGGAATCGTATAATGAATGGAAATATAACGTCAACGAGAAATTCTAAATGCACTTGTTGCAAACGTAACAGTAATTTATCGTTATTCACCCGGCAGGCAGACGCATCGATTATTACAAAAATTGGGGAAAAACATCGGCAATTGTATTATACCGAGACACAGAATTATTCGGTGCTTCAATAACAATATTTGTTATTAACTATCTACATAAAAGCATCCAACGTATCCGATTTATCGGCAAGAAATAGCAAAAAATATCCCAATAAATTTACTTTCAAATGTAATCAATTCAGTATTCATTCAAAAAAGAGGTAAAAAACAATGTTTAACAGCAAATAACTAACTTTCTCCAAATATAAAAAAAACATCCCCATATTTACCTCTTCAAATAATTCAAAAAGTAATTTCGACTAAAAGAACTTCCAAATTTGTGTTCTCCATTTTCTCAATTGATACAAACTTCAAAATCCGTCTTAAAAGGGGCGCGAAAAGGAGAAACATCTTGCTGGGATGTTTTATTGAAATTTCATCGGAGTTAGGTCTATTTGCAAAAGAGGGATGGAAAGCTCAGAGGCACGAAGGCTCAAAATCTTCTTAGGGAATCCGTTCACCCCCAGTCATCGGGCTTATCGCGATTTCCTTACGGGGTTTGTGCCTCGAATCGAACCTGTTTCGACAAGTTCGAGGCATGTAACGAGTTTTAAGCTCCGTTTCTCGCTTCTCCAGAGTTTCTCTTAACCCGTCAATCGCAGTGGTCGGCCGCGAACTTGTAAACGGCAGTTTATTTTCTTTCTCTCGGACTCCCGTCCGTTTGGTTGCACAGTTTTCTTACAGTTTTAAGATACAACTTCGTCCCTCTTTACCTCTACGTCCCTCGTTTACTTTGTGTCTTTGAGTTTTCTGTAAAATCTCAATTTCCCCGGCACTCCCTTTGCATTTCTTTCGTTGAAAATGATAGTTTTGTATCTTAATATCGTTCTTTACTTTTATCCATCTAGAGAGTTTTCTTCTCTGATTTGATTTCCTTAATTTGCAAAGTCTCTCCTCGTTTCGCGAAGTCTTGGATCTTCTTCTCCCTGTTTTTAATTTTCTACCTTAGATTCTTTTCTTCTTTCCCATTGTTTTCACACTTTGCCACTTGCTTTCCCGTTTTCCCTCCATTTCAACCCCCCTTCTCTCTCCCTCGTCGCAGTATTTATTTAATCCTATCCTCTACGTTTCTCATCGTTTCCAATTATCCACCCTCCCCCTTTCACCTTTTTAACGCACTCATCGACCAAACCCCATTCCTCGAATTCCAATTTTTTCCCAATTTTTAAAATTTACCTCCAGAATTTGTACCATCGTTTATTTATCGGTTTAGCCATTTCTCGTGAAAATCGCATTTCAATTTCACCGGTATTCAACAAAATCGTTAAGCCGCTTTCGAAATTCCCCGTTGCATCCATAGCTTCCTCTGTCATCATCGGCCTTTTTTTCCACCCCCCCCCATGAACGGCCAACGTCGATCGAAAAACTGATGCTCGCTTTGTATGGGAATTTTGTCATTAAGCATTCCCAGCCGCACTGCAGAAAGTGGATTAACGCGAATGGTGCACAGTGTACGACTGCAATTTACGTACAAATGCCGGACAGATTGAAACGCGAAACGCACCGCCAACCAATCATTTCATCATTCGAAGCCGACTTTATCTCTGAAGCTACGTCGACTGTGTTCCTTTTCAACTTTGGAGTTTTATACGAGCAAAGAAGAGCTCTTTGCGCTCGATAGAGCGAATCTAAGGGTTTCTTTGAGTCTTTCGTGTTGTTTGTGATCTCGAGGTTTGGGGAGATTCTGTTTCCTTTGAGATTACTCGTTCTTCATTTGCGCGGGGCAGACTTTTGTGTAGTGAAGGGGGAGAGAATCTTTTAAGAAGGTTCATGGGGTCTGTTTATCGTTTTTGATGGTAGAACTATCGTCAACGAATGGTTTAGGTCACTTACAAAATGGAGGGAAAATATTGTAGTGGTATTCGAGTCGAGTAATGAGTCATCAAGTCGATTTTAGGATATTGGTATCGAAATTTGACAATGTTGGAGAAACGTAGAAATGTGAGAGTATGGATGTGTGAATTTTTGTTTCTGCATTTTGTAAATCCTACTTTGTGGCGGTTCATTGAAATATGAAAATTAATTTAATGGAGAGGAACGAGAATTTCATCGATTCCACCGCTTGGATTTTGTAGAAGCAACGGTACATATACTTTTGTTAATTAATTATGAATTTACGTCGGTAACTAGAGGCCGAGGAATTTATCTTGAAATTTGTCGAGGGATAATTGTCTGTGGTAAAAGTTATTTTCGTCGGGCTCTCGTTACTTCATTAGAAACTGATCTCCGGTATTGAATGCTCACTTTTAATAAGTAGATTCTAACAATTACTGTTGGATTTTCTCTTCGTTAGGGAATATTCATTCGAACAAAGTGGCCGCAGACTTATGGCCATTGTTTGATCGCATTCTTCTCGGTTCCTGGACGATTCCGTCGGCTCCTTCTCGACGGATGTCGTCAATTTGCCTATCGTTCATTTTTTATAGTTTTTCTCTCCCCATTTTTCCCTCATCTTTTGTGCTTCCTCCGTGATCTTAGCCGTTACAGTGTGTGCTCGATTAATAAATAATTATCGCGAGAAATCCCAAGGTAGGACACTTGGAAGTCTCCAAATGATTCAGCATAACGTAGAACTATAAATAATTAATAAACAAAATCTTCCATGGTAGCTGAAAATAATAAAAAAATTTCAGTTACTTTTATGTTCTTTGATCTATTGACATTTTTGTTCGATAGACCATACAATCGATTAGATGTGTTAAATTGTAAAAGTTAGAATTAATTGCAGGTTAAAGAATTTTTAGAGAAACTAAGAAGAAGTGGAACTACGTTTTTCTTTCTTGTATCACTGCCATAGTATCCCTTAATTTACAAGCTACACAGTACCCAATTAATTAGAAACCACACGAAAAGAATTCAAATTTAAAAACGCAGGGAAATCTCGTTACGACTTGACTCAAAGCTGTAAATAATTCAAGCGCGAAACTCTGCATACAATCTCGAGATAAAAACTCCTTTTCTCCCGCTCTTTTCCCTTTCTACACGTCACCCTGAATTTATTCGCTACACTGTACCTAATTAATAAGAATTAAGCCAAAAAACAATGTCAGGCCAATTAATACACAATTACAATTTAAATCTACAGTTAATTAAAACCAATTTTTCCTTTCTCGCCTCCTTCGCCCCTGCTGGCAAGTTAATGATCAACGCCACGAGAAATCTCTACCAAAAATCCTCCGAATCTTCTCTCGCGTCTGCCTCAATCCAAAACAATTAAACCACAAAATCCCCTTGCAGCCACTTCAACAAAAACAAAAACCCTTCCCCGAATCTCCATCGTTAAAACACTCCCTCCTTCGAGGAGGACCTCCTACCTGTGCTTTCGCCATTTCAAGACAAACCTCAGCGTTGCTTGGCTCAGAAAAAATCTCTGGCGACACCACTCGCAAATGGGTTATCGAAACAGTTAGTTTAAACAGTCAAATAGGTGATAATAAACGTTTAGTTCCATAAATACAATTTTCACTACCAATAATCCAAATGTAAACAAAACGTAGCTACACCGGCGACGTGTGTAGATCAACCATCAGTGTAACAATAAAGAAGCAAAAATACAACGTGCAAAGAAACTGAATTGAATGAGAGTGAGAGGTTGTGACGATGGACACGTCCCTTTTATAAGCGTGGACCGTCAAAGAGAGGTAGTTCGCCCTTAGAGAAGGGGATGACGTCTTCCCGTACTCCAAAAATGTCTACTAGCACTTGTACCGAAACTTAACGTAATTTATTCGATAGCTTTGGCAAACTAATACAGCTAAGCGTGATATTTCCACGACAGAAAGTTAATACCATGGTGGTATTTTCGAGTACAAAGAGAGAGTCCGAGAGTCAGGCAAGAAGCAAGTGCATCGTGCAACGAAGTTGCTCGATATTATGGTAGTAAACGTGCACGAAAGATCACCTTTTACGAGCGCGGTATTTAGCCTGGCAATAACCCGCAGGCAGATTTTCACGAGCTACGGAAGTTTGTTATTGCCCGTTGGTGGTTATAGATAGTTGAAAAGGCAACGGTAAGGGTATGTGTCTACGAGTTGCTAAATCGAGCGTGGAAATCCAACGATATCCTCGTGTAACGCGCCGCGGAGCGGACCCTTTACGACCGAACCATCTCGTAAAAAAGATATACCCTCGTGCAGCCTCGAAGAAGAGGGTACTGTTTGCAATTAAGATCGAAACACGAGCTGAATCGCAAATGGATTAGCACCGGCCGAGAGTTAACGGTGGTTAGGGGATGGAGCTTTTTTTTAGGGAGCATTAGCGATTTTAAATGGAGTCTGGGACTCGAATTGCGAATTGCGGTGCTTCGAGGTGTTTGGATTTGGATGTTCTTCGTGGGGTGCTTTTAACGGGGGTACAAATTGACGGAGGTCAGTTACAGGGAAAGTAGGGTGCTAAGTTTTAATACATGCTTTCATGGAATTATAAAGTTTGTGTGTATTTGTTCATTCATTGCTGTATATTTATGTATTGATCGTTAATTATCTGGGATTTGAATAATTTCCAGTGTTTCATTAGTTAATTGAGTTCGTCAACAGTGTTCTCTACTAGTTGGTATTTACTTTTTGTGATGATAGGAGATACAGTCATTGGAGAGTACTTTGATTAAATATAATATAAAATGATTGTTGTATTCCAAATTGAAATTATTTTAGTAGGAAATTACTTTGATTATATGTCAATATAAAATAATATATATAACTCGACTTTCTTCCAGTTGCAGCCTACGTTGAGTAATGCGATAGCATCAACTTTATCCTCATAGTTTCTCTATGGGGCAAATCCATGGACATTATCGAACAGGATTGAGAGCGTTAGGCTGCATTGGGAAGAAAGTGGAGGAACGAATGCGATTGGTATTTAAATTTTACGCCAGATCGAGGGGTAAATTTTTACGAGCCATAACGGTGAACACTCGAAGATCCTTATTGGCCATTCTATGGCAAGTGGCTGTACCATTCGGCTCGTTGGACTGCATCCAATAGCGTCTTTAACCTTTCTCGTTGATTCCCCTCTTCTTTTTGTTTTTTTCCACATTTTCCTTAGCACCAAGGTGCAACAACGATGACAACGGCGAGGAGGATGGTATTGATAGTAGGATGGTAATAAGTTTATGAAGTGTTTCCCATGAATTTAACCCCTTAGTCTACAACAACGTAGCGCGGAAAATGGAATAGGAAATTTTGAAGTCGTCCAAGAACTACTAAATTGACAATATCAGCCGATCACGAAACGGTCTCAATATTTCTGTACTATTAATATCACGTTCAGTTATACGAATTATCAGAAATCAGTGGAATATTTTGATCTCAGGAATTAATTTTGAATCTTTGCACGCTCCGTCAGAAAAGTAATCGTAGGTTAATGGGAATGGATACTCTTTCTCACACCATGAATTCTCTACCCTCATTTTCTCCTTCTCTGCGAAGTAGACATTCACCATTTCTTTGGCATTCGTCGCCTTCCAAATCACGTATTGGAAATTATAACCGATTAATTATATTCTAAATTTTAGTATTTTAAATTAAAATCTAATTATAAAATATTTCCTAACAGTACAAAATTCTGATACTCCAGTAATTTCTACCTACTGATTCCTCTTTTTCCAAGGCACCTAGGAAGATAGGACCTGGATAAAACTATCAAAGCTTTACTGTACCATTTAGAAAATCGTAGATAGGAAATATTTGGTAGCAAAAAGTTTTCATTCTTCTACGAGCAAACGGAGGTAAACTTGGAACGATCCACTTTCCTGCTATCGCCCCGTGAATATCGTAACTCTAATCGTCCACCGTCAGCTGGAATTTAATTCATTGTCGTTCAATCCCCTCCGAGTGATTTCGCAATATCGTTTCGTTCTCCAGCTGGCGAATAAATCGCCAGAAGACCGCGAATCCTCGCAAAAGGTCCAAGCTTCCATCTCATTGTCTTGGCTCGAGATGAGAATCTCGAAAATGAAAATAGGAAGCCTCTCTTTTATCCGTTGTTGCATTTAGCAATTTTCCAGCAATATCCTCGTTGGGAATGGTGAGTTCTGGGGGCTGTGGAGGGAGGAATCGCAATCACAGACCAAATGATATTCTAGTTTTGTATCAACGCCGTTATTTCTCGCGCGCTTCTTATTCTAATATCCGGTCGTTACATTTAACGAGGACGAAACTTCGTAACTCTCGCATTCCCGGTCTTATGAATATGGAATTCGTGAATTTCTTATTCCCCCGTAGTCGCCTCTCGTCGCCTTTTTCCTCGGCTTTGTCGTCCGTTTTCGCATTTATTTCTCGATCCATTCTCCTCCCCTTGACACCCTCTCGACGGCTTCCTATCTTCCCAGATCGTTATTCTCGTTACTCGGTTGCCATTTCCGCGCTTTTCGTTAATTATTCGCGACAGTCTGAAAACGATCCTGTGGTTTTGGCTACTTTTAGCGACGCTCTCGAGGTGATGGAGGAAAGCAGTGCACTGAAAATACTGTTCGATTTTCTCCTTTCGAGGATAGAATATTTAAACATGCTTATTTATCTGTGAGCAGATTTTTAAACATTTCACGATCGTAATTAGGGACTAGCTTTAATTATTGAAATATCTACGTTCCACAAATTAGGTAGTGGACCGACTGCATCATCTGTTACCAGTATATAAGATAAGTTTAGCGAATATTTTGTAAATATAAATATTATCTACGGCAACTACATCGTCACTCATCATCATTCTTTCTCATCCCCGAATCATCGTTTCAAAATTCTTATTTATGTTCAATATCAGTTCATTTTATACTCCGTTCATTCATATTAAGTTCACAAGTCATTGCTAATCCTAATTCATTTCTAATTCTAAGTCATTTATAATTCTAATTCAAAACGTTACAAGTTCAATATTCATTTCAACGCCAATTTCCCATTATTCTCTTACTCTTTTAATATTCATCAACATTCCTGTCGATACACTTAAAAGAAAAAAGCTCTCTTATTCCGGTGGATCCAGAAGAACAACCTCATTCATCATTAACAGACTGCGGATTTTTATGCATTTATGACAAATTAAATACGGCTAAAATATTCAAAAAGAACATAATATAAAAATATATCTAAAATATCCAAAGTATGGTATTTATTGTAATATTTATTGAGTGCAATAAATCCCTAGATAGCTTCTCCTGTCTCACCTGCATTTGTGAAACTCGAAATTTGCATAAACATCCGCAGTCTAATCATTAATAATGACTAGACTTCGGATTTTTATACATTTATGACAAAATGAATACGGTTAACATATACAAAAAGAAAATGATATAAAAATATATCTAAAATATCCAAAGTATGCTATTCGTTGTAAAATTTATCGAGTGCAACAAATCCCTAAATAGGTTCGCCCGTTCTATATTTGTTAAACTTGAGATTTGCATAAATATCGGGAGTTTAGTCATTACATTTTTATAATTTAGTAGTCCACGAGTGTTCATTTGTTCCGCCCAAAAACCCTGTACAGATATTTCCCCGTGGAACGGCAAAGGAAAAGGCGAGAGTAGAGGACATGGGCCAAATCGATTGGCTTAACGACCTACCGATAACAGTTTCCGATCCGTTTATCGCAACCTCGTTCTCGTCAGGAAGTTACGTGCCTGAGGTAATTTCAAAACGTAATTAGAGTGCGTGGACCATGAGGGTGGACAGATCGGAACGCTGAGGATAGCCGATGTTCTCCACCCGTTGACCGAATGCAATTAGTTTCACGGTGATTGCTCGAAGACAGTCGAACCCAGGTTATCGAACTTCGTTGAAATTCCATAGGCGTATCTTCGCGAAATTAGCCACGAAGGAAAATTCCAAAGTAGAATGTCTCGTTTGGAAGAACGTGGAGATGAAACGAACAATTAAGACTCCAAGGCAATCTTTGTATTTTTCCACCGCCGAAATCGAGCAGGTACTTTTAAGTTTCTAATTGCATTTCGATCCAAGACAAACATCTGGCCCTGTCTCAATCGAGGTCAATCCAATCGGTATTCCAGGTGGGCAATTTTATCTTTGCTTTCAATTCTTTCGCTCTTTGCGAAGAAATAAGTTCAGTTGGAGGGAAAGAAAGTCGCGAAGAAATTGAACACGCGGGTGCGTCGAGAAGAAAGCAGAGTAGACGTAATTAATTGGGCGGCACGTGAGACCAGCAGCGAATGGAGAATCGTCGGATGGAAAATCTCATGGTTTAAGCAGAATTTATCGGCGGTCACGTGCTTAAATTATGCGCCACGTGTTTCGTATATTAAAATTCTTCTCCGGACTTTTCTCAAAAAGAAATTCACCGGTCTGCGACAATTCTAGGATGAGTTATCGATCATCTGAGGTTTCATTCGTTAAAATCTCTCTTTCTCTGTCTTATAATCGTAAGATATTAATTATCAATACCATGCTACTTGGGAATTTTTCTTCGTGAATTAATCATACGGAAGACACGAAGTCTCGATTAAGGGTTGATTCTAATTAACGTCTTTACAAGAATTACCCGAACCATCTGCGCGGGGTCGAAGTTTCAAGTTTAATTATCGATGGCACTAATTATCGAAGTATCTCAATGACAGCGGCTTCTGCTGTCTGGATAATTAATTTGCAATTAATAATCTCTCACTAAGGAAACTAGAACCTCCTAGAGTATCCTACCTTAATTGACATCTTCTTCTATTTTTCCCTCTGTCATTTTATCTACTTCCTATAATTTTAAAATCTCCTAAATGCAATGAATAAATCAACATAATTAATGCGTCAAGAGTAGAAAGCCATCTTTGGCGAGCCTCGGATGGAACTCATCCTCTCCTTCGCATCCGTTCTTCCTCCCTCTCGATGTTAATTCATCAGACGCTACTTTCCATCCTGCATTAATTCTTTATCCGCAATGCAGTCCAACCAGGAAGCATCTTTCGTCGTCGTGGACCGAAATGAGACGTCCGTAATCGGGACTTGTGCTGATAGTTTAGGAGCTTCGAGCTGGACGTCCCTTTTGCGAATAAGATATTAGGAGGATCGAAGAACTCTTTGCAGCACGCGAAAGCTGAAAAGAAGAATATATATCTCTTCGTTGAAGGTATAGTTTGGTTCTTTATGGACCGTTTAGAAATAATTGGTTGCCGAACACCGACAAACTGAACGACAGGGTGCAGGAGATTGCAATTGGTTCTCCACAACGTAGCAACAAAAATGAACCCTCTATGGGCTCCTGTAACTTTGAAGTAACGCAATTGTTCAGTCAAATAAGTAATTTTACCAAATATTACCAAATTAATATAAATTTGATAATTTTATTTTTATTTGATAATTAATTACAATTCAATGATGAACCCCTTAGCCTACAACTACGTGTGAGACTCGTAGCGCGGAAAATGGAATAGGAAATTTTGAAGTCCTCCGAAAACTATTAAATTGACAATATTAGCCGATCACGAAACGATTTATTTATTTCTGTATTATTAATATCACGTTCAGTTATACGAATTATTAGAAATCAGTGAAACCTTTTGATTTCAGGAGTTAATTTTGAGTCTTTGCACGCCTCGTTAGAAAAGAAATCGTAGCTTAAGGGGTTAAAAATCAGGTTTAATCCATCGTTTAAAGATGAATTTTTATCATTTTCTAATTGTACTGTCGTGAAACTGATCTTCAGATACTACAAAAAATTCGGACTATAGAGAGTTAAGAAATACGTGTAGCTCAGGCAGAAAAACTAATTTGATCGAGAGGCAACTAATCATTTCTGCCCAGTAGAAGACTTCAGGGAGGTACAACCGTCTTAATTGTTTCGCTACCATGATCCCTCGGCAAAGACCTTGCCGAAAATCCTTTCAATCGTTCAACAAAACCACCAAACCCCTCTCAAGACTCTTTCAAGATCCTCAGCAAGAATCCTCCTTCTTTTCAAACCCCTAAACCCATTTTCCCGGCAATTAATGTCTCAAGTGTTTCTCTTATCCTCCCCTTTCCAATTCAACCTCACCATTTCGCCTTCGAGGCACCATTTAACTCGAAACAAACCCACGCACGATCTTTCTCCTCTATTACTCCGACTTAACGAGGTTTCCGGGCAAAAGAATAGCCTCGAGGTGATCGAAGGTGAACAGGTAACACAGGATACCGTCAATTGAATCCATTTCCGAATCAACGAATGGCAATCTGTCGTTCGATGGAGTCAAATTGTCCATCGTGTATAACCGTAGAGGGGAAACTCGCAAAATCTAATACGCCGTTTGCTGCCAATCGTCCGAAACAATCGTTCCGTTAATCAGCGTTAGAGATTGCCTGTTAACGGCGTCGTTTCGCGCCATAAGTGAACCGTTAAACGGGAACGCGTATGGCCGCACAGAGTAACCCCATAAATTTGCACGGTGCTCTTCCTGCAAGTGTCCCGAAACGTTCGATTTACGTTAATCGGGAAACTCGAGAATATGCTTTCATTTGTGCTGTAGGGGAGGATCTTTTCCATAAGCTCCTGGAATTTATTTAGGAAGCTGGCAATGAGTTGCAAGTTGGGGTGCCATTTTGAGTGGATGATTACCGTGCGGGGGATGGTTTAACCCTTCTAGTGCCGACCGAAAAAAACTGATTGAATTATGACAAATATAGTTGCAAGTAAAAACCATTGTCATTTGGCAATAATTTCGTATAGAACACGCAATATAGAGTATAAACTGTCTATTTACAATTATTTGTTATAAAATTACTGATATCCTATTGGAAACTGAATATTAACCCTTCGTTGTCCAGTGTTAACACTATTCTTAACGACGATATATCGTCGTTCGGCACTAAAAGGGTTAATTAACACTAGAACTACTTGTGATAAATCTATTATATTCCAATATATTAAATAAGTACTTTGGAAAAAGAGGAATTGAAATGTGGAAAAGATGGTCGATTCGATAATTTGTGTTTTATAAGATCAATCTATAATATCTGTTACATAATTCTCCTATAACCTTTGAAAATTATTAGAAAAAAATGGAAACTAGTCATTTTGTCTTACTTGGTGGATCTCGTGTTAATAGATAGTAGAGAGGTGTAATCATAGGACTGCGAAAATTCAGTAATTCAAATTACCTTATTCATATTATTCATTAACACTAGAACTACTGGCGTCAAGTCTGTTATATTTTTATAGGAAAAGACAATAGATTCGTAGGTCATCTGCCCTACGGCTCTCGCATAAACTCGAGTGGAGCAATCTTTCAGTGTTCTCCACCTCTACAGTTATTCAAATTCTCTGAGAAATTTAGCAGGGAATGTATTAATGTTATTTTACAATTCCGCAACTCGCTCATTATCAGCGTTAACACGGTACAAAACCATTCATCCCTCGTAAATAATGACCAACCCCCTGTACCAGCGATGGCGATAAAATTTTCAAACCTTGATCATCCATCGCAAAGCTCGTGGTTCATATCTCCGACTGTCGTTCGTTATCAAGAACAATGAATGTATCCTGATAATGATTTTTCGATAATGTCACTAACGTATAGCTATGCTGTTCGGTGTTATTTAAATTTCCAGCGAGCCGTATAAAGCGAACATTGACAAGAAATCCAGGACAGAATCTTCTGTCTCACTTTTTCCTCTCTGGTAGGGCACCGAAATCGATTACGTCCTCGACGTTCGGCAATTTATTACGGCTAATATCGGGACGTGACTGAAAGTATTGCCTACAGTGGCTCGGCCGAGTAGCCATTTAATATCCTTAATAATGTTACGGCTCGAGTTATCAAGCCGGATGCATATCACGGTGCAGCATGGCTCTCAGATTTTTAATTAAAGCGATCATAAGTCTTCCCCGCGTCCGCGCTTAACATTTTTTCCCGTGGTAACGATCGAACCGGTAGCGTTTGAGGAGAGCTTGAAATTCCAACGAGAGAATTCCTGTGTTTCGTTTCTGCTTGTTATAAATTTTATTCCGTATCGTTTTCTTTTACGATGTGAAAGTTGCGATTTTTCAGTCGAAACTATTTACTTAAAAGTTTACGGTTGATCTTCAAACATAAAAGGCAAATTTTAATTACTGCTGAGGTAATTAAAATTTGTTCAATCTACCTCTGTGTTTAAGGCACATGTAGCAAAAGAGAATATAATACGAAGCTTTTCAATTAAATTAAGCTGCAAAATACTGTTTTTCGAAATGTCACCGTTCAAGCTCCCTCAAATTTCAAATCACTCATCTTTGAAAATTATCTCCGAAATTTCTACTCGAAACTTCCATCGAGATTGTACTTTGTTCTCTTCGTCCTCTGGAACTTAGTCGATAGATCGATCGAGCGGTCGATTTGGGGATGAAAGAGGACGCGGAGGATTGTTGGAGGTTCCGGTGGCGAAGCTCCTCGAAAATTGCGGCCGATTAGCGAGGTGAAATTGGATTCGCGGGAGAAGCAAGGGTCACCGGCTAATATCTTCCGGATAGATGCGATTTTGCGTATCTCTGGCAGCTCTCCACTAGCTCCGTTGATCCTTAAATAATTGCGACCCGATTGCTCGCCAGTTGCGCCGGCAGATCGATCAGGAAACATCGTTGTCTCCATGGTGTACCATAGCGTCGTCGACTTCCATCGAAGAAGAGGAAAAGGGATGCTCGTTTGACGCGCGAAAATGCTTTTTGATATTCCATTAGGGGATATTCGTCTTATGGGCATTACGAATTTTAATATTTCCTGGTGAACCGACCCCAATGAACGGTGGAGTGGACGGTGAATGCTAATGAGGGATAGAGCTGGTATTAAGAAAAATTGCGAGTTCTCTGTGTCTTTTAATCTCGGTGGAAATTGAACCTGATGGTGGCGATAGATGGAGAAATCTGCAGATGGTTAGGTACTTGCGATTAACCCTTTTAGGGGCGATTGGAAAAGTTGAATAAATTAATAGCAACAGTATAATTATAGTTGTTGAAAATTACTAGGTAAAATAGAACATTTTTTGGTTATTCGAATCTGAAAGAATGAAGATCGTGGACCATAACGGCGGAGGGTTGTAAATGCGTTGAAGAATTTATTTCAGGGCTGAAAGTTATTGCAAACGATTGGAAAAGTTGAGTAAATTAATAACGAGGGTATAATATTTGTTCAAAATTACTAGGTAAAGTAGAAAGTCTGTTGGTTATTCGAATCTGAAAGGATTAAGATCGCGAACCAAAATGGCGGAGGGTTGTAATTGCGTCGAAGAATTTATTTCAGGGCTGAAAGTTATTGCAAACGATTGGAAAGGTTGAGTAAATTAATAACGAGGGTATAGTATTTGTTCAAAATTACTAGGTAAAATAGAAAGTCTGTTGGTTATTCGAATCTGAAAGGATTAAGATCGTGGACCAAAATGGCGGAGGGTTGTAATTACGCTGAAGAAGTTACTTCAGGGCTGAAAGTTATTGCAAATGCAATAAATTTTCAGTGACGGAAATTGCTGAAGGTAAACCGAGAGAAGTTTTGCGCAGAAACAGGAAGTCTCGAGTGCATTCGGTGAAGGAAATCTCAATATTGATCGTGGAATTGAAAATCAATTTCTTCGAAAGCACCGAGTAAATTGACAAGCGATTCCATTGGAGTTACTCGGAGTTCCATTAAAAATTTCCATACAAATCACTCCCGGGGAGGAATCTCAATCGATTCTTCGTCTTCGAATCATCTCGATGTAAAGCATCGATCTCCTTCTAAGAACTTTCCTCGAGAATCTTCCATCGGGAGCATCTTCCAATTACAATCTGCCAACAGATCGTACTCCATCGCGAAACAACAAATTTCTGTTGTATGAATATCGAAAATTTCCTCTTCCAACCTTCAACCCTTTGCATTCCGAGTGATTTTTACTATGAGCTACCAGCTTCTCCAAAATTATTTGCAATTTTGTTAGTGTATACATGTGTGAAAAATTGAAAATCTTCCGTACTTATTAAAAAATTATTTCCATAATTTTTACATAAAAAATTCCGTTACAACGTCGCCGCTGCTGCGACAACGGATTGTTAACCCCTTGACTTACAATTTCCCTTCTGACGGTGCGCGCAAAGACTCGAAATTAATTTCTGGAATCAAAAGTTTTCCCTGATTTCTGACATTTCGTGTAAATGACCTAATGAGATCGTTTCGTGACCAGCTGATACTGTCAATTTAATAGCTTTTGGAAGACTTCAAAATTTCCTATTCCATTTTCCGCGCTATGACACACGTAATTGTAGACTAAGGGGTTGAATGAAGTTAAACAAAGGGTTAAATTTGCAAAGAGCTACTGACAATTAGTTTTACGGCTGGTCCAAAAGTCACTGCACCACTTAAAATTGTATTATTTCCGAGTGTACTTCATGGAAATTATTTTTAAATGGTGTTACAGATTATCCTCGTCCAGAAATGTAATAGAATCCTCTCTCATTTGTAAGGTTGTAGCATACTTCTTTTTTCCGTTGAACGAGAATGGAATTACTCGGCCATTGTTTCGTCAGATTGCAAAGGTGGCCCGTCTGTACTCCCTGTAATCAAATAATATCCGATAAACTGAATTTGCGGCCAGCAGGTGCAGTCGAACGTAGAAATTCCATTATAGCATTACATAACGCGCTTTTGTAATCGATTGCGGTCCGCCGGTACGTGAAGTTAATTGATAAGTCTTAATAGCCCGGCAAACCTGCTCTATCTCTTTCGGTTTATTCGATGGCGCTTCATTAATTCTCGCCGATTTTCTGATCCCCTTTCTTCCCACGTCGATTACAGTCAATTATCGAAAATCACTTTGTCCAATTTTCCATTAAAATCACGAACTTCTTCTATCTTTATTTCTTTATCATTCCTCTCCCTTTATCATTAACTATTTGCCTTGTAATTACATTTATAATTTCTTCTCGGGGTTACCTTTGATCCCTGCTGTAACCATCGTTCATTAATTAATCTGTCCAAATTAAATCGAAAATGTTAAAAATCAACTCAAAATCCATTCTCATTTCTCTCTCAAATTTCGAAATCCCCAATGATCGTGATAAGGACACATCTGACATTGACGTTACAACGACCTTTACACCGTCATATCAGTGGCGAAGCGATCGCAGATAAACTATCGTTGGATATTTGCCGAATTCCCAGCAGGACATCCAAACTCAATGTTGAAATTCAGTCGCGATGTGATCTCGTCCGTGTTCGATTCGCAAATTTTCAACGTCCCTTTGATTCCACCGGTCGATTTTAACGTTCGATGACTCTCCCTGCTTATCGGGCTACAACACCACCGAAATCATGCGTCGATGTTGGAATAATATCGTGCAAATCGAATTCGCGAGCTGCCAAATGCACTCGGTGAAACGATGGTCGAATCGGCCGCGTTGAAATCTACCTCTCGCAGGTTGCACTTATTTACATGCATTTCGCGCGATATCGATTGCGCGATTTATCTTATTCCACGATGCTCTTTGAATCGGCGACCTCGAAGGGGAATGGAGGAGAGACTTCTTGGGTATTGAAATGTACGAGCACGGAGGGGAAAATATTTTCCTCCTGGGTGCTTTAAGTGGTCGTAAAAAATCTAATATCCCGTGGAACCTTCGAGACGGGGTAGCGAGTGTCGCAGGGGGTGTCCGATAGGGTGGGTTATCAAGGTGAGAGGGTTGAGAGTCCAATTATAAATGTGATTTGTGAGTGGAGTTCTTTGATAGATGATTTGCCTCTTTTTTTTTTATTTTTCTGCTGTAACCGCTGTGGCCATTTCCCTTTTCATTTCTCCCTTGAGACCTACAGTTTTTTCATGGCTTTCGAACCATCGAGGCTGTAATAAACTCACGACATAGGTCGAATTAGAAAACACTGAGAAATAAATTTAAAGACACCAATAAAATGTAGCATATTCTTGATAATCGTTGAAAGTAAGTCGCAGATTGTTCACAATATTCACACGGATCATTCCAGAGTTTAATTTAAATTCCCTTACTCTAATCTCTATTACAGGTTAAATAGGTGTTGCGTCGTTCCTAATTATTAACACTAGACACAGGAACTCTCGAAAAGCAGCTACATTAATCCATGTTGAAACACTTGGAGCGAAACCCTCGACAAAGTTCGCATTAATCATCGGTGCTTTCGTCGCGGAACGAATAACTACGTCGTTCTTGCCGAGAACTAGAAAGTGTCGTCCTTTGATGCCAGCCTAATTAACGATTATCGATTCGTCCTTGCGAAAGTGCTTCTAATTAATTCCCTGGCCCGCCTTCGGCCGTTTACGCTTTCCATCGATCTTCCGGGAGAGGAAAATGAACCGTGATCGAGCGAAATCCTTCGTACACGTCCTTTGACTAAATCTAATTCCCGCTCTTCCTCTTCTTCCTCCCTTTGAGGGTGTCGTCTCGATTGCACCCTCCGATTTCGCATATTGCGAAGCCAACAAGAAAGATAACTTCCTGTTGCAAGTTAGAGATTTCATAGAGACAATAGTAACAATTTATTACACTTTGCTATTTTTTTCAAAGTATTATTATTATTTATAGTAACTTTGAAATTATTCAGGAGAAATGAATTTATGAGATTGATTTAGAGCCCGGTTATAGCGGAGTATCGAATATCACTTTACTCGAATTTCGTGATGACAAAGGATGCAAGACAAACGGGATTTTTCGCGATTCCACGTCGAACAATAGAAAAAGCATGCATCGATACCGTACACAAGGGTTTTGTTCTCTACGAATGGTCTTTTATGTACGAAACACGTCGTAATTTAGGGGGAACGAGAGTAACTCCGAGGATACCACGCAGAATACTTTGGATTTTTCATACGAGCGATAGAAACCTAGTACTTTATTGTTCCCTATAAACGTTACTCCGTCAGAAGTTACAAGACGTACGCAAAATGAGCGTAGCAGTTAAAGTCAAAAATTACAAAAGAAGGAGAAAGAAACGAAAGAAATGGTGGAAGAACTTTGCGGACATCCCTTTCCATGTAGTTTCAAACCTTGGTAATTTTTCATCCCCCAGGATATTAAACTGGTACCGTCGATGTATCGACGGAGAACGCGCGGCTGGAATTATTTTTTTTCTTCTAACAGTACAAGCATTTTCGCGATATCTCGCATCGTACACGCTCCAAATACGTAATGCGGCATTTCGCCGATCAATGTTGCGTGTATAGCCACGCTTCGATTCCTGGCATGCATAATTCATCGTCGCCGATTTCCGTCTCTTCTCTTCCGGCTACTGTCTCACAGGTTCTTCGTCTTTCTCTTTTCTTCGTTTCCTCGCCGTTTGTTCATCGCGAGTCTCCTTTTTTCGATCATTTCGACGAAAGAATATAAATTTTGTCCTCTCATAATAACCAATCGTTAGAGAGAAGAAACGGTGTGTTCTTTTGCACCATGGTGGAAGAATTATAACTCTTAGTTTTTAGAGGTAGTGGTTATTGCGGGGGATGATTTAGATTTTCGGCTTTGAAGATGGCGGGCGATTAAGGCGCTTACGACTTTGCTTCGGTTAATGTGCGAGTGCTTGGATACGGAATAATTAATGAAGATGGGACGCGTTTGCTTAATGGCGTTGTGGATGGGGATACATTTTAGATAGTGCCGTTAGTTAATGGGGTATTTAATTAACGAAATGTCTCATAAATTACGGTGATAGGTGTATTTAGGAATTTTTCTGTTGTCTCAGACTTTGTAAAAGAATATCAATATTGGGAAAAGTCAGGGCCACTTTATTATTAGTAATTCTAATTTATCGTTTTAAGATATCGTGTTATAACTTCGTTCACGTAGACAATTCTGTGCTACCTTGGCATTATTACACAAAGTAGATTAATTTATGTTGAAATTTCGACGATCTCGTGTGCTCGGTACTAATTGTTAACCCCTTAGTCTACAACAACGTGACACTCATGGGGTGGGAAATGGAATAGGAAATTTTGAAGTCTTTCAATCGAATGAAGTCGCATTATTTCCATGCTGTCAATATTACTTTCAATTATACGAAATATCATAAATCAGCGAGAACTTTTCACCTTAGGAATGCAACACTCGTGACGCGGTAAATTGCATAAGAAATTATCGATTTTTGCAAAACCTGTTAGATCACAAATATCAATGAAATGCGGTACGATAAAATTATTTCTATAATATTAATATTGCGTTAAATTCTACGATAAGTCAAGAATCACTGATCAATTTTTATTTTACTAATTTCATTCTGAATTATTGTGGGGCCAGTCACAAAGTAAATAGTACAGCAAGGGGCTAAACAATGTTAGAGAAAATTTATCGAATCCTTCGAATAATATGTGAAGCGAACCAATCAATGGATAACATCTTCCTGGAAAATCTCTCTTGCACAATCTCTCAAGACACAGTATGACCTTCAAAAATTACCCCCATTTGAAGAAATTCACAAATTCTCTCGAAATTATCCTAGCACCTGCAGACGAACGTGCAAAAAATATCTCTTTTCCAATAAAATCCTTAATCGTTAGAGCTATCGATAACAATTAACAGTCACCAGGTGGGATGCAGCTGTCTGGCGTAGCTCGATCGCATGATGTACGGATTCGTCGGCATGCTCGCGTGCCTGTTAACGAGCTCGAGATGATTAATGAATTAGGTGTACGTTGCGCGGATTCACCGATGAACCGTGACTCAAACGATGGCAAACCCAAATCGCACGATCCGTGTTAACGTCCACCGTGAATGATGACGAGCGAATCGGGTTAGCGATTTTTTTTTTCCTATCACGTAGAGAAGATCGATGCTTTTGTGCACGAGGAATAATTGTTCTTCGTGGTTAATGATACCGTGCGACGAGAGCACCTAAAAATCAACCCCTTCTATCTTTACAATCTTGAAAAATAACAGACTAAAATTAACTCTCTCGGTTGAGAGTAAATTAATCATCCTCTAATAAATAATTGCACTTTCTCGTGTCACAAAAAATATTTACACTTTTCTCGACTCTGAAGAACGATGTCTTTGTTTCTCGGTCCATTTTGATAAAATTGGTATCATCGTTTTCCTTGAAATCTCAATTTTTGTTTCTTTGACAGCTCAATGCGGAGAAAGAAGAAATATATTTTCATTTTATTTTATATCTTGCCCTCAGGTGGTGCGATCGTTTTGCATAGGATACGACATTTGACGTTACTTCCAAATGATTTCGAAGAGAACATCAAACCTGCGCAGTTACTCTCTCGATGGACGGGGTGTCGATGGGGATGGAGACTCGGATATCCAGATAGCGAACACAAGTTCTCGAATCCTCTCGCCGTCACCTCTGGGAAATTCGTGGCACGTGACGTGTATATCGGAGCATATCTCGGTGCTTTGGAACTCTCCTAAAACTGTAGATACTCCATGAAGAGAAGATTCGTCACACGAAATAATAAACTCAAAGAAGTCTCTCTATCCGACCTTCTGCAGATTGTCATTAAACACACAATGATCTCGATGGATTGAAATTCATCTAAAATTATCCTAGGTAAAATTGCTGCAGAAGTTAATATCAGAATTAAATTTTAAAACCAGTCTCACTAAAAATAAGTAGCTTTAACCCCTTGCCCTTCGATTTCTTTTGCATCCCTCCTCGCTATAATTCAGAATTTAATTGTTGAAATCCAAATTGATCAGTGATTCTTGATATTTCATATAATTCCGCGTAAATATTAACCCCTTGCCGTACAATAACGACTCCTACTCGTGATGCTTTAAATGGAATAGTCAATTTTGAAGTGCTCTAAAAATTATTTGATTGCAAATATCAGTGGGCCCTGATAAAATAAAATTAATTCTAAGCTATTCAATATTACGTTAAGTCATTTAATATATCCAAACTTTGGGGCCAGCTTGTTATTTTAGTAATAAATTCAGAGTCATTGGACATTTAATCACGAAAGAAATGGCACGGCAAGGGGTTAATATTATAGAAACAATATTATCGCGTTCCGATTCATTAACATTTTCAATTTGATAGGTCTTCCAACATTTGAAAATTTCCTATCCCATTTGTCTCATCACGAGTGTCTTTCGTTATCGTAAAGCAAGGGGTTAATGTCGGAACAGAAAAAGGAAATAATTAAAAGAAACTTCTCGTCATTTGCAAGATCCTTCGTCCTGAAACTCCTCTTCGTGGTTCCTCAAATAAACATGAGAGAAAAACCAGTCTTCTAGCTGAGAAAATCCCATCGACAAAAAGCCATTGCCTTTCCCTCTGAGCTCGGGCAAAACGTGCTCGAGATCGGCAGAGCGCGAGATAAACCCAATATAAAGTCCCACGAATCTAGTTCGGGTAATTCTCGCTGCTTTTATGCCCCTGTCATGGTATTGTTTATCCGTATACGTTGCTGTCAGTGAAAAACGACAGAGTGGCCGCAAAAGCTCGCGCGATAATTCCCTTCTCGCCTCTCTATAATTGATTTCGTCCCAGTACCGAGGGACACTCCATTCGGCCTTTAATCCATCATCATTTACCATTTCTCTTCTCTCGGGACTTTCTTCTTTCATCGACGACCGATCGAGTATCGAAACTCACCGATATCTCATGACAGTATACTGAACGAAAAACTGGAAAATTATTTTTCCTCTCGGCTAATTTCAGTCTCGATATCAATAAAGTCTCATCGATAATCTCGAAGGATGGTTGCTCATTCGTTAGGCTGTCAATTTGTTTTCTTATCACTGCTAGCTAATTCGGAGCTAATATTGGCACGTTGAAACTCAGAGGCAAGTTTACCACGATATAGATCCGTCTATAACTCCGGGCTAATTTCGAGCCAATATTGTTCGGGCAGAACTTTCGGCTAATTTGCACACCGATACCACTCTCGTAAACCTCCTGCTACTCATATTTCCATATTTTTCTTTCCCCTCTTCTTCTCATGTTTTTTTTGTATTTTTCAAAATTTAGAGGAAGCATAGCAAATTCATGAATAACGAAAGGAAATATTTCATTGGTATCGCAACGACAATTTTCCTCCTATACGTATTAACTGGCAATAAATACCGGCGAGAAATTATTTAATCGTCGCACCATAGAGATCGATCGTTTCGGGAAATAATTGAAATTTGCCAAAAACAGTTGTTTACCCCGCACGTTTATTAGTGGGGAAAAATCAAGCAGAATTCTACGATGTGTAGGTCGCATTTAAAAAAATACTACTCTCTGTTAATAAAAGCCAAAGCCTCCTATTTGTAGTCACAGAATAGCAGATGAAAAAAAAACGAATCTCGCTTTCTCTCTGACGGTTAATTCTATAGAAAATGAATATTCCGGAAAAGATTGCAATTTTTATTTCTATTTTTTCCCTCACTGATGTTTCGATTGAAAGATTCAAAAGGCGCGCATTTAACGGAAATCGACGAGCAGCGCAAGGAGATATCCTGGAGAGGGAATTTCCAGTTCCATGGGACGATTAATGTTTCATCGACATTCGTCCGTGTCTGCGAGTGATTGAAATTTGAAAATTTCATCCCTTCTGATGCGTTTTTTCCGCCCTCAGGTTTGTCAGTGTTTTTTCTTCCTCCTCCTCTCAAATCTCCTCGTCCTTTGGACGAGTTATCTCGTCCCATTTGATCGTCTATGTCGCGCTATCGCGAGACGCTTTAGTATCGTCTTTATTTCATGCATTATTTGGATTTTGGGATTCCGGATTAAAGCTCGTATTCCCTTCAAAGCACCAAGTGTACCGAAGAGATTCCGGTTTACGTTCCGACAACGGGGAGCTCGGTTTGCTCGTTACGTATGCGTTTGCATTGCTTCGTCAAGTATCTCCTGGTTCTGCGGTAAATTTCGAGGCATCCGACGAATTATGGTGCAATACTCGCTGCTGATGCGTGGCTTTGACGAGAAAGCTATGGGTGATTAGATTTCGGCAGGGATACTTACGGTGGTAGAAAAGGATTGAAACGCGTTACAGGGTGAGTGAAAGAAACTCGGAACTCTCTTAGATCGCCAGTGGAAACTCACTTGTTTACCAATGACACTCACTGGTTCCGTCAGTGACCACGCCGGTCATCAAAATTCACTGGTTTACCAGGGAATCTCACTCGTCAGCATATTCAAAAATAAAACACTGCGGCAGCGGACGCAAATTTCACTGGTTGGCCAGTGAGATTTGTATTCACTGGTTGAACCAGTAAAATCTCACTGGTTCGATCTAAGAGAGAAGTTATTTGGGTGAATTCTACGGAGAAAAAATGATCTCATAGAAATCGAGTTCTTATTTATATTCTCAACGGTGTCTTTACTTGAAAGAAACAGACAAACAATTCTTCCTCTGTGCTGTTTATAGCTCGAGTTTCAAAGAGTCCACTTCTCCCTATCCATTATTTTCAATTTCAAGAAGCTACTCGATTCCTCCTGTCAATACAAAATAAATTCTTCCCTCGTCCACCTACGCACAGTTCTAATGTTAATTTCAATAATTCCTCGTTAATAGAAATGAGGTTTTATTTCGCAACGAAATCTAATAATTAGACAGACAAGTAGCGGTATTTAGAACTGGCCCTTAAAATCACGATAAAGAGGGCAGTCTTGAGAATTTTTCCGTAGAATTAGGTACCTTTTCATCGTGGAATTTAGCCTGTATTCTATTTACTGTGCACTCAGAAGCAAGTAGGTACGTGGCTGGAGTTTTCTGGATGCAGGTCGTACGGAAAAAGCTTCCCGGCACTCGTGTCTACTACTTCTACCTCGTCTTTTCTCTTTAAACAGGTTTAATCTGCGGTAAGGTTTCTTCCCTTTCGTCGTATATTTCTTTTTTTCTACTTCTCTCCCATCTCGCCATCCTAATTCTATTCACTGCCGGTAGCTAGTTTTGAAAGCTACGCGAATCAGTTTCTTTTTTTTACCACACTGGTATTTCCTTTCCCTTCTCAAAGAGAGTTGGAGAACGTCCGAGAATACCGAAGGAAAAAGGGCGCACTCTTTGAGTCGTCAAATAGACTCGAGGCAAAAGTAACTCCGGACTTCAGGAAGCAATTAATTCATCCTCTTCCACTCGTCAATCTTGAATCACTTTGTGCTCCTTTTTTGAAGGATATCGAGAGGTTCTTATGATTTGAGAAAGAATTTTACTCTATTTAGAATTTCTCTAGAACTCTATTTAGAAATTCTACTCTATTTACTAGACGGATTGACACTGTGGATAATATATTTGGATTATTTTTGTGAGTTTAGGTTCATTTAGAGGTCACACTTCCAGCCCTATTTGCACCAAGAGGGTTCACCACTTCCACCTGACCCTAGTTGCCAAAGAAACTAGATTAAAATTCCTTGTAACGTCATCTTTGAAACTCCCACCCTTTTCTATCCAATCAGACTAACATTTTTAATAACCTCGATGCAATTCAAATTTTTATCCTGTTCTCCAGAGTCCCGAATTTTTTCCAAACAACCAATATTAACCCAGGGTCGTCGATCCGTCGTAGTAAACGAGCACCGAAAACGAATGGGCACATCAGCCGTCGCCAAAACGTTGCCAAAAAACTACCCCTCGATGGCTCTCGAACGCGCAAAAAATACGGGCAGCCTCGAAAATCCTATGGACGTCGAAATAATCCGCTTCGAAGGTCGAAATCGTCGGGGTGAAATTTTGCGCGACAGTGCACCAAATGCAATAGGAGAACCAACCGCGTATTTCTAGTCGACGACTCTTTTCGGTGAATTGTGTTTTAGAGTCTGAAGTTAATTAAACGACGAGAGTGCTCGGCGTACATTCATTCCTCTAAACGAATTCGACAAATGTGCTTGCACGGAATGTGCATCGAGTGCTCTAATGCAGGATAAATGCATCGAGTCGAAAGAGAAAATCGCGAATGGGGATGGAGAGGCGTGCGAGTGCGAAAACAACCGGGAAAATGTCCCTTGACGTGGAAAACGGGACGTCCGGAAAATGTTTAACTCGCAGCTGTCCACGAGGCTGATGCAGCTTTTTGCGTTTGATTCTCGCTGGAATTTCCTTTCGAAGGGAGCTTGTCTCGTTTGGTGTCCGTTGCTTTGGCCTTTGTTATTTTCTACTCTGTTGACAACCTTCCTTCCCTTTGGGATTGAATCGTAGAGTTTAGGGGAGCTAAGGGCGAAGAAATTTTTGAAACTTGGATGAACTTTGGATCCTCGATCAATTGTGGTCACAGGGGCTTCGAAGTTGAGAAAATTTAAAAGACTAGATAATTTAACCCTTAAATTCGCGATTTTATTTTCTTAATCAGAAAAAATGTTTTTGAAAGA
The DNA here is from genome assembly GCA_910591515.1 of Cerceris rybyensis. Classification (NCBI taxonomy): domain Eukaryota; kingdom Metazoa; phylum Arthropoda; class Insecta; order Hymenoptera; family Crabronidae; genus Cerceris; species Cerceris rybyensis. The sequence continues at coordinate 1,961,842 of OU342797.1, forward strand.
ATTCAGCTTCTAAATTACCTGAAAATCCTTTGTCGCATTTATGCACGCTGCGTGTTCCTAGGTAAGCAGATGTATGGGGAATTATAGACTCATGTAAATAGAATAAAAAAATATTTTAGTACTTAATTATAGTTCTATTTATTATGATAGTTATAAAAACAGTTATTTTCTCTATTATAACAAAGACCGAGGAAAGTTATTCCAATATCACTTTTTCCCGCGCCGATGAAAACCCGCTAAAACTGACAAATAATTAAAACATTTGAAAGTTGGTGCCACTGTATCTGTCAAAAATTTACAAAGTTCACTATAGTCTATGACAAATTTCGTTCAGAAACCGTAATCCGTTCAGATTTTTTATTATTCTCATAGAATTAGTATGTTGCAGAAATGCAACTCCGCGAATTTAAGGGTTAAGACCTACTGAAAGCTTCATTTCTTTTTTTCCAAACTACTTATTTGATATATTTAAATATAACAGGTATAACGTTGACATTTGTAGAGTTAATTACGGAAATATCATGGAAGAGCGTCTGAAATTCATCCCCTAATTCGCTAAGATCCTTTCAAGCGAAGTTTCTCGATTTCTCAGAAAACACCGTCCAAAGGGATTAAAAATTCCTTCCATTTTGTCAAACTTTCCTCTATTTAGCAGAAGCGATGCACGTCGGAATACAAACAACCGGAGGGGGAGAAAATAGCGGAAGGAAATAGCAGAGAAATCTTGAGTCTGAAAAGTTGCTGAATTCGGAGGGTCGTATAAAAGTTGGGAGTCTCTTAATCTCCCCTCTTCTCTCGATTGGTCCATGCATATTTAGTGCATCCCCTCTAAGCTGTTGCAACGATTGCCGTCTGCACGAGTGACTTCCACGTAGAATTCGACTTTGATATCGAAAAGAATTCCCATTTATTAAATTACCTCTTATCTGCCTGACTCTTCCAATTTGATATAACTGTAAAGTCTGGCAACATTAATTTCGTTGAAATTAGCAATTTTAATGTCGAAATTATTTAACATTTTAATTACATTCTTTTCCTGAATTTTAATAATAATTGACCGTAATTCGTTAAGATGTTAATATTGCTGCAAGACGTTAGAAAATATGGTCATTAAATATACGTAGCATTAAAGAGATGTAAAGTGCAAGATAACCTACACTCTGGTCCACGAGGCGTTTAAAATTACGGGTGGAAATTATCGCATTTAAATTAGCATCGTCGTTAAGAGGAAAATAATGCTTAAAGAAATTAGATACGACGAAACGAGGAGCTTTTAACGAAGCAAGTATTATAATATAAACAACGATGATATCCCATAGAGACGGTTATTATAATGTTTATTATTCCGTAATGAATATTCCTTAAAAAGCTCTTCCATCGTTGTACAATGGTTCTTTTTCGGTGTCGGAGCTTTTTTGTCGAAGAAAGAGCTTTATCTTCAGCCAAGAAATATCCAACCTTATCCCAGAGTACATTTCCGGTGGGAGCGACGCGGTGGTTCTCGCTGATGCAAACAACAATCAGATTTCACCGAATACATTATTCACGGGGGTTATCATCGTACACAAAAAACTTCTTATGCTACTTCGAAGCTCCTCGAGTTACTCTGGATGCAGTTCCTGTGGTAACTTTTCATTCCTGTAGAAGGAAGACGGCTCGATGATGTAATTTGATGGAATTTTAGACTCAACTATCAAATTGACAGTGAGCTGAAACTTAATTTTAACTTGATCAACATCCACTTACCTTACATTGTTATTTTTGTCAAAATTCTTTATCCAAAAACCTTTAACACGTTGACTGTCATGGGGGTCACCGGTGACCGGCGCTATTGAATTCATTAAATTTCGTGTAACTTTTAAATTGCAATATTTATGAATTTTCAGACATATTAAATATTTAAATATTGACGTTAGAAAGATAAAGGTCTGTTGAATATTTATCTCCCAGTATCTTTAAAGTTTTTGCTTTGCAAAGATGCGATTTCAATAGAAGTTTTGCTTCGGTAGAAATGACGAAACGAGCAAAATACCGGTGGCGTTCAAAGTGATAACAACCCCTTCAATTCTTAGCCTTAACCCCTTGTAACCCAGATCATAAATTCTAAAATAAATAAAAACCGAACTATCAGAATTAATTTGCAGTAATATACTAATTAGCGGCATCTCTGCGTAAGATGGTGTATTGTTTCGATAGTATGGTATGTAGCAGTGATGATACAATGAGTTAAAAGGGAATAGATATGGTCCGTATGGAATCTGTAGAATCTTTTTTAGTTTGTTACAGAAATGTCACAAGGGGCTACAAGGGGTTAAAGTTACTCAACAAATTTTTGGATATAGTAAATTTTATAATTAAACCAGAAATAATTTCATCCCCCCTAAAAAAGAAACAACCCGGTGACACAATTCCTCCGATGTTTAGCTTTAAAACTGTTCACCAAAAACTACTAATGACCAAGGGGAAAATTAGTTTTCGTAATAACCGCTCGGTAATTCGAGTCTCGAAAAACCACCCTCGCCGGTCATATTTATACGTCGGTCGTGTCATAACACCGGTTCTCATAGAAGATTCCGGCGGTATGGTGGTCAGGACAAACACGAAACCGAGGACGCGCGATGACGGTTAACAAAACCAACCAACGACGGGACTTGGAATAGGTAGAGTGGGTATGGTGGTTGTATGGTGTAGGTTGGAGGTGTGCATCGCCATATCGATCCCCTTGTTACGCGAGAAAGCCACCCCTTCGTCGACGGTGCGGTTCACTGAGCGAGCCCAAGTGCTATGTAATATTCAGTCTCGCAGGCCGAAGTATCAGGTGCACCCGGAGGGATGAAAAAGGGAGGAGATCGAGAGAGAGAGAGAGCAAAAGAAGGGTAACAGAGGGAAAATAGAAGGAGGAGAGAGTCAGAGGAGGAGGAAGAAGCATACGGCAGAGACAAGAAGAGGGAAGAATGAGACAGAGGGAAAAATCTATCTCTCTCTCTTCGAGAAAGTGGAACCTACCCCTTTCTCTCTGTCTACCTCCCTTAACACTAGATTTACCAAGCCAGTCAAAATGACTGGTACACAATTTTTTCCAAAAATTCTACGGGTTTATGAGAGAGCCGTAGAATAAATATTCTTTGTCCATCGTATAAAACATAAAGTACAGAATCTATCATCCTTTCCACGTCTTAATTTTCCTTGCTTTAAGGTACATATTTAACATATTTAAATATAATAGATTTCACGCTGGTAAATCTAGTGTTAATTTTCAGAAAGAGAAAGGAGGATCTATCTCTCCCTCTTTGCATAGACGAATATCGACACCTATCTTTTTCTCTTTGGACAGTGAAACCCCTCTCTTCTCCAGAGAAGGAGAGACGGATCTATCGCTGTCTCTCCTGAGGGAGAAAGAGGGAAAAGTAGGGAGGTTCGACGAGTAAAAACGATTGTCGTCCGGTCCATCCGAGCCGCGAGTTCTGGCGCATTGCCTCTGGGAAATCAGGTGGCGGTTACATTTATCGAATGGATACTCGAGGGAATTCCCTGACAATTCGTGGCCAACCACCTGCACGCGTACTACCGACCTCCGCTCTCCGAAAAGTGTTTTATGACACTTTTTTGGCTACTCGCGTTTCGGCTGATTTTCTTCCGGAAAGTGTGGATAGTTTCGCTCTGTTGGGGATTACGCTTTTAATTTCGGCGTAGTTGAAGCTAAACTTTGAACGTTTGCGAGGAGTTATTCGTGGATAACCGCGGGCGGTAGGATTAATAATCTATGGAGATTCATGTTTTGGAGTAGCGATGATTGGAATGTTTCTTTTTGCTTTGGAGAATTAATTGTTTCAGTCAGATGGGAGTTAGGTATGAATTTTGATCGAATTTTATTGAACCTTGAGAAATTACTTATTAATTGAACGATTTGCTATGTATTAGTTGGCTTTGCTTAGAGGACATTAATATTTAGAATTTTTAATATTTAGAGTTTTGCACCATGTTAAAAGATCCAGTCAGCAGAAATGAAAACGATGAATGTCAAAGCATCAATCTTTTTCCAAACATTGACGAATCTTTTCCAAAATTCCGTCATATAAACTTTGAATTCTTCGAAGAAGGGTAGTAACGTATTTCTCCCTAGAAATTTTCATTCACCCCGATTCTCCATCGAGAGAACTATCTCCAAGTAAACCACCCTGCTAGAAAATCTCAAAACTCCCCTTTTTCTAGAGCAATTCACGAAAGCCCGGCATCAAAGGTTCTTCAGACACATCACTGCCAAAATATCCCATCTAAATTCCAAGTCTTTGAATATTTCCACAAATCCTCCCTACAAGAATAAATCCCCCTCGAAAAGCTACCCCCATTTGCCTTCTCAGGATCGCCGCAAAAGTGCGAAACCCGTCTGCTCCGGGACTCCGGAGTCTCTTGAAATAAAAATATATAGAATAATAAATACTCACGAACAAACTTCGAGAGGGATAAACACGGGAGTGTGATGCACTGGAAAACCCCAAAGTGTTTGGTCGTCGACGGAAAAGCTGCAAGTATTTCCAGGAACCACGATGGTTTCATAGCTCGTTGAAAGTATCACGATTCATACGTGCAGCGTGATTCGTTGCACCCTGGTGCAGTCTGCAATTCAGGCTCACCCTGAGGCTGAATACGTGCAGTACTCTGTATCGGCTATGTATATTGTGAAACGATATTTGAGCCTACCCTTAACCGAGGCGCGTCGAACGTTGAAAATCGTCGGTAAATTAATTACCCGGTAGACGGGAACTACAGAATATTCGTAGATTATGCTAATAAAGGCTGTATCGTTGAATCATGTCAATGAGATTGCGCCAAAGTTGAGTCTCAGAGAATCAGAAGAGAATCGCAAACTTTAGGGGGTGTTTGAAGAAGCTTGGAGACAAATTTCATAGAAAATTTCATCCCCTTTGTTGGAACATACGTATTTTAGTAAATTTAGACTTTTATAAACCTTAATTGAAGTTAGAAGTGAACAGAGAATTAATTGATTGACTGAAAACTATCGCCATTGTTATGTTTTCGCCATTTACAAAAAAATCAAAGAATTCTGGAATCCAAAAACTTAGAAAGTCGTAAGATCTGTGGACCTAGAGCATCGAGAAATTCGAAAGAAAATCATCCCCCTTCTTTTCATCTGCTGGGTTGTCCAGCCAATGAATGGAAACGGTAGATTTATTCCTCTTGGGGGTAGCTTCTGGCGCGGATTCGGGGTTCCTTCTCTTCTCGGAGTATTTCAGATATATCATCCCAGCTCGTTGCACTTTATTATCGGTATTTCACGGCAATGAATCAACCGATAATAAAGGGGTTGCCAGTTGCGTCCAACGGGCCGCTCTTCGTTTCGATAACGTCGCACCTCGCGGGCAACCCCCGTCTCTTTCACCCCCTCGACTCTCCTCTACCTGCCAACAGAAATATCGCATTACCGTTGCATTACCGTGGTGCATAGTAATATCGAGATTGCATGATGATCGTATCGCGGTGGAATAACACCGAAATTCCACCCCCTGTTGCCCTCGTTTGAAAGCAACCACGAGAGAGATAGCCATTTCTCTCTTTAACCGAGAATCATGATGGTTTGATGGAGCTGGTGACTTTTTTTTTGTTCAATCATTGCTCGTTGGTGTGGAGTGAGCATTTTGAACATGGTCTTTGATGACTTTTTAATGGATCGTTCGAACCACCTTCATGCCATCAAAACTTCACGAATATGTTTCAGAACTCTTGGAGCATTTAAACTTTCCTTTAGCATTTATAATAGAAAAGAGGAGGGTTAATCGGATTACTTTGGATGGGAAATATTTGACCAATCTGCGAGAAATTTGGAGTTCTCCAAAGGAGGGTGGTTAATTCAAGGTACCAATTAACAGTAAAACCAGCGAAGTTAGATCACTTATATTCAAATATATCGAATTACTGCTTTGAAAGAAGTGAACTTAAGAGGTCAAAGGGATGATTACTTCACTAACTTACATTTGATGAGATAAATTTGAAGATAGAAGTGATATATTTAACGAAAAAATTCTTAACCGATCACTTTGACAGTTTTGGCGTTAATTTCATCATGTCCTTAAGTGACAGTTTTTTCCTAATTTCTCTGAAATTCTAATTTGCTAATGCAACCTCGCGCCACAGTGGTATAGAATAAACACGAAGAATTCTAGGGAATCACTCGAAGAGCTTCCCGAATCAAAGAGGAGTAGAACCTTTTTTTCAGGGTGAGTGAGACCAGATAGCCTCGTCCAGAGGGTGGAAAGGGTGTGATCGATAAAACGGGATATCGATTACACACGATTTGCAGACACGATGCACGTGGGATTAAATTACGGCTTTGAATATGATCGATCGACAGCGGGGCTAATCCCGATTAGAATGACAATGCTTTTACGATGACGGACATTTCGCGATGGCGGGCCCTCGGGGGAAACGATTAGGGTCCGATCGACGTTGCTGGACGCCCTCCTATCAAATGCTATCGCGTGTCGTCGGTATAGATTTCTTGTTGTTTCCTAGGGTCAAATGTCACGTGCTTGCGTGGAATGTCGTAATTCGGAGTTCTGTACCTTCCTGAATAATGGAGAAACTGGTTTTCAACGTGGACTTTACGTTATTACTGATATTTTTCAAAGGTAGAAATAATATTCTAAACGTTTCCTTTCTCCATTTCAGTTTGTTTGATTAGCAATTTCTGAAGTTTAGAATTATTTGAAATTTAGAAAATTTTCGGAATTCTATTGCTTCTTGAATAATGGAAGAACTAGTTTTCAACGTGGACTTTACGTTATTACTGAAATTTGTCAAAGGTAGAAATAATATATCAAGCGTTTTCTTTCCCTATTTCAGTTTTCTTCATTAGCAATTTCTGAAGTTTGGAATTATTTGAAATTTCGAAAATTTTCGGAATTCTATTGCTTTTTGAATAGTGGAAGAACTAGTTTCCGACGTGGACTTCACGTTATAACTGAAATTTTTCAAAGGTAAAAGTTATATTTTAAATGTTTCCTTCTCCCACTTCGGTTTTCTTGATTAGCAATTTCTGAAGTGTTTGGAATTGTTAGAAATTTAGAAAATTTTCTCCTATCCAAGTTTCTGAATGAGAATAAATGTGTAGAAAAATATTGACAAAGTATAGGGGTAGTTTAAGTGAACCGGAAGCTCCATTAAAAATGTTTAAATTTCCAAGCTTTAAACGCTTGCAAAAATTACACTTTACAAAGACATTTCACTCCATAGTTTAATGCAAATAAGCCTTGGACATGTCGCGATAAAATATTCCCTTACGATACTAAAATATTGGGGATGGAATAAAAAGAAGCAAAGTGTATCGAGAACGCGGTGGAATATCAGATCGCGTCGTACGTTGAGAATCGACCTTGATCCCATGAGAACCCGGCCATACCCCGTGTTACTCTTCTTTGTAACGTTTATGGTCTTCCACGTCGTAAAATGTCGATCGTAAAATTTCGACGTGCTCACGGGGATACGTTACTCGTTGTTCGTCAATGTGCGTCCTTTAAGACGTATTTCTGCGTCTCGTAAATGTACCCGAACAACATCCATCGATGAAGATGGATCGTGGGTTGCTTTCAAAGGGAAATACGCCACGACGAAATAGCGTGGGTGAAAATCATCATGGATTTCGTTGTGGTTCTATGAAAGGAAACAGGGTGGATTTTATTGGCGTTATTTCATGCGTTTAATGTTATATAAATTTTTTAGATTTTGTTTTACCTGATATGTTGGAAGAAAGGTAACAGGATTTAAAATAATGGAGGTATTAATTTCCATTTAATGTTAAGGTAGCTGGAATTTTTTGTTTGCAGATTCGATAAAAACAGATAGCATATTAACATTTTACTTGCAAAGTATAAAATCGATCTCTCATGAAATAAATTTAAATATCAGGACGTTAATAATTATTGTTTAATTTCTGCTAATTGATATTTTTCTTTTGCACATCCGGCAGAGAACTTGTAAATATTAACACATCTAGATGAATAAACCTCCGTTCTACAATTGCATAATGGCAACGAAGAAAAAGCACAATTTTGTAAATTAATTTGAAGTAATTCCTCTCGAAACTTTCGATATTCGAGGAAGAAAGTGATCTCCACGTATTCTCCTTCTATTATTGAAAAGTCTGCAAGGTGACAGCTGTCAGGGTGCGCATGCAGCTTTATGTACCGATATAAAGTTCCATTGTCGGAGTCACAATGGGCATAGGTTGTGTGTAGGTTTCGTTGCTCGTAACAATATAGAAGATATATGGAAATGGAATCCTTTTCGAGCGTGCCACTCCGCTACGGGGAATTTTCTTCGGCCTTATATTTAAGCTCCCGTATGTATCAGGAGGATCCACCCTCTGGCTTCGTCCTCTTTCCATCTTCTTCCGTTCTTCCTGTAAGGAAATTCCGCTTAAAAAGTAGAATCGTCGCTGAAAAATGCCAAAAGGTAGATCTTAAATTTCAGAGAAATTTTTCCTACTTTTTAAAACATCCCACAAACTCTTTTCTTTCGTCGTATTAAATTCTACGGTCAGATTAAACAGCACTTAAGTACCTTGCCGGCGTTGTCGTTAGAATCTCTCGCGCAAAAACGCAATATCGTAGCGTTAGTGACTTCAATTTTGTAAAAACTGTATTTCCTCTGCACAAGTGCAATATGAGGTACAGTAGAATATGCAAAACTAGCTGCATCAACCCTCTCCATTCTGAAATATAAAAAATCATCTAAATATCCCCATTATCGTTACCCCTTATGAATTATAGTATCCCAAATTCGTAATAACCAGACTGCGGATTTTTATGCATTCATGACAAATTAAATATGGCTAAAATATACAAAAAGGACATAATATAAAAATATATCTAAAATATCCAAAGTATGGTATTTGTTGTAATATTTATTGAATGCAATAAATCCCTAGATAGGTTTTCTTGCCTCACCTGCAGTTGTGAAACTCGAAATTTGCATAAACATCCGCAGTCTAGTAATAACGCAACTGTAACACCCATAATAATTCTCAGGGTAGAAAACCATAGTTTTCTAAGAAAAAGTAAACATATATCTCTCATAAGAAACACGAACACCGGCGGGTTATACTTTGATGTTCTCAGTTTTCGTGGAAACTTTGCTCCTCTAACTTCGTCCGCGAAACTTCGCGATTTTATTTCCACGATGCGGGAGAGCCGTTCATTGAAATTCACTGGTAATTGAAGGTGTTGGGTGTACTTTGTGCGTGACACATCGTCGTACTTTCACACAGTTACATAGACACACGCGAAATCATCTTAGACCGCGTATCTCAGCGGCGAACGTGACTCCGCGCGTTGGAAGCATCTTCCAGGAGTTTAAAAAGTTCCGGCGAGTTCCAGGTTGTAAATTTCAGTATATTCAGCCCCCAGCCTCGCTGACGCGGCAATTTTCCTTAAGAATTTCCCTCGATTGTGCGACACTGCGGAATTCCGTGGAAACTAATGCCCCAACCCGGTGAATATTAACCCCCGAGAATTTTTCACGAGAATTTCACTAGAGCGTACTGTGTTTCTGAATTTTTACACGCTCTTACACTCGTCCTTAATTCACTACGATGTTTTCCTCGTAAAAGCCGAGAAATTTAAGGTGACTTTGTAGTTCTCCGGGTTTTTTTTTCTCTTTTTTAATAATTCACTGTCTACCGTACTTTCGGAATTCAGGGCTCCACCGTTGTTTCGCAGTTGAAGCTATATGTACAAATTACTACGAGGATATTTTTCTTCGTTTTCTTTTGAAATTTAATCCACGCGGGATTTTTGGGGAATTTCGTGCAACGTGGAAGAAGAAAAAACGAGCTACGTGGGTGTAGAGTTAAAGGATTGAACTTCCAGTTGGCGAATGGCCTAGGAGATTTTCTTAAAATTATTATTTAATACACCGCAGCTCTGGTGGAATAATCAAAAAATTATTGATTATGGACAATAGAAGTTGAAGCTAAAAATAGAAAAATGTCCGAGGAGGAAGAACGACGTTCTTTGAATTAAGAAAGTGGGAAAATCGAAAGGCGCAGATTCAACGTAAGAGCTGAGACGGTTGTTAAAAAAGTGGATGGAATTAAGAGGCACCCTTTTGGAAGTTCCATTATTATATCCATCGACTTTGAATCGTTCGAGGATCGACCCTCTCCGGGATTTCTCGTCGGCGTAAAGCGATTTAAGAACTGCACCCCCTCCTTTCCGAGTACCGTCGAGTTCACTTTCTGCGAGGGATGCTCGAAGAAGTAGGAGGAAAACTCGGCACGATCAGCGGTGGCCAACTTTCTTCTTCTCATCCACTTTGTCTATTGAACCTATTGAAAATATGCCAAGAAAAATATTACTTAAATTAGAAACATTAAAAAACCTCGAAGACTTCTACAACAGCGCTAGATTAATAAATTAAAATCTCGTCAAATATGTAAACCAATTAAAACTAAACCGAACTCCAACTCGTTCTGAAAAACGAAGAAGAAGTATCAAAAATTTCTTCCAATAATTCAATAGCTGATCGAGCAACACAGAACAGCAACTTTTCCCTTTTTCTCCTGCAAGCTATAGCCTTTATAAAAGCTAAGTAGTATCGGTACAACAAGGTTCCTTAAATTCATAAAATATACTACCCGTACGAACTACGAGCACGTTGAAAATCGATTCCTCGATTTTAACCTCACCGTGGAGATAATAAAAGCACCATGAGGGAAAGATCGACGATGTGGAAGAAGAGAGAAAGGAGGCTTACGAGGAAGACTTAAGAAGGATCCACGTGGAAGAAGAGGAAGACATCGGACGAAAAAGAAGGGATGGAGAGAAGAAAAAGAGGGTCGACGAAGATGCCGTCTACTCGGTGCCCGAAGGGAGATGAAACTAATTTTAGGCGTCAGCTTATTGGACAAAGCTTCGTACAGCGGCTCGGTAATCCTGACCGCTTGATTGAATTCCTTTATAGCGAATCTTCCCTATTTTGTTCCGCTCCCGTGGTCTCTTTTTGTCGAAGCCACGACGACGAGGAACGACGACAAGAAAGACGAGGAAAACCACCCCTTGAGGCACGTTGCTTTCTTCCACCCGAAAATTTTCTTCCTCCACGTTTGGAGATCTTAACCGATTATCTTTCCGTTTCCGTTTCCATCTCCGTCTTTATCTTCCTTTCTACGAATCTAGCTGGGTAATCTGCGTCACGTTCACGCCGACGACGAATTTCGAATTGAATTTACGACCAACAACTTCGTCCTCTTATATTACCAAGAAATTTGGCAATGTTCTTCCCTGGAATTTCTTACGATTCTCTCCATCGATTTTGGCACTGTGTATCTTCCAAGTTTGGAGGTAAATTAAAGAATCTTCGTCGATAGGAATTTTAGGATGAATATCTACTCTGAATATTGCGATCGATATGTTAAGAGAGTGGCTTGTCGGTGAGAATTTTTTTGTAACCTCTGCAAAGACTGGATAAATATTTTTACACTGAAAGTTTTCTTTGGAGAAGATGGAGTACCGATCGAATGCGCTTTTGTTTCGATCAACAACGACGTCTTTTCGCCGGAGGTCGATAAAAGGGATACGTCCACGTTGCTGGTCGGACGAGAGACCCGTCGCCGAGAAAAAGCACCACGGGATCTTTGGATTTGTAGCCGCGAGCAGGAAAAGTTGGATGGGTTTCTTTCATTCTTCCTCTCTCTTTTTCCCCCCTAGCCTTTTATCCGCTTCCTTGCGCCCGAAGCTTTCTCTTTCTTCCATTCACTTCTTTTCTTTATTTTTCTCAAACTCTCTCTTTCTTTCCCCTTGACTTTCTTCCGCCACAGTTTCCATCTTTTCGCATCTCTTTTTATATCTTTTCTCTCTCTCCCTCACTCAATTTTTCCAAACTTTCTCCTTTCGTTCTCTCAACGAAAACTTTGATCCAAGATCGAAGACTTTTCCCATCTTCCACCGGCTTGATTTCCCTCCATTTCGTCTCAACGGAGAAAACCGAAGGGGAGGGAAAAGCAAACAGTTTGCAGAGAATTCAAGAAGATTCGCGATCACAGGAACGTGCTAACGACGAAAGTTGAAGCATAGAATCTAACCAGAGATGGGGGAAATTACCGTGGAAATATTGCCGCTAAATTGCACCTGCCCGCCAATTTCCTTCGACTAATAATCTCACGTCAGGTACGTCGAATCGCAAGGATCGTTAGCAAGAATCTACAGTCGATTTCCAAAAATCACCGTACAATCTCCGTCGATCGTTCGACCTTCCAATGTTCCTATTCGTTCACCTTTAACCTCGTCGGAGGTCCAGGAAAAAAAAAAGAAATCCTCGCAGTGGCAGGACGGAAGAAAAGTTGAATCGGATAATCCTTTTTTCGCGAACCTAGAACGATTGGACGATGGTTCGTCGTCGAGCTACCCCCTTTTTCTCTTTCGCTCCGTCATTTTCTGCGAAGTCAGCCGACGGCGATTCAAGGGTGAAAGGAGAGGGTGGCTTGAGTCACCGGACGACGAGGAAACGAAATCTAAAAAGGAAAAAGAACTTGGAGAAAATGGGTCCACGACTATCTGGCAGCTTGCCACGTTCTTTAATCGGAAACAAACGTTTCAGACTTCGAAGCAACCCCTCTTTTTCGAAGTCCGAATTCGGAGAATCTACTTGGCTTGTTCGCGCTATTTTTATCCTCCCCTTTGCTTAACTCGATTGTCTCGTAAATTGACTCCTTATTGCGTGCAATTACGTTCGAGGCGCGGAGAGAAACCTTGGAGATTACAAATAGGATTTCATTTTCCGCGGGAAAATACTTAGAGCTGCGGCAATTTCATGTGTTTTCGAGCGAAAATTTTGCGTGGGATGATTCCATGGAATTGGTTTTCTCTTTGGGAATTTTCGGGGACGTCGATTGAGGGTGGTTTTGGGAGAATTTGTGACTTGGATCGGAATCTTCTGCGGTTATTATTTGGAAGAGATAGTAATTTGTAAAATTGGATTGAATATTGTTTACAATTTTATATGTTGGAGCGAAGTTTCATTAATGTATAATATTCGTTATAGGTTGCATTAAATTCGAGTTGGGTGGTTTCTCTATCGGTTCAGGGAGCTTTATCACTACTCTTGTAACCCGCTGTTCATTAAATTACTATGGCCGGCTGATCGCGTAATTTATCAGACTCCCTTCGATCGCGAGAAAGTCCTCGTTAGAACTCTAAAATTAAACTGGCCTGAATTATCGTGAGTGGATAATTAATAAATGGCCAGTGAACTTCAGTTTTCCAATTTTCAACGTTTCCCCTCTTCATCTCTTTGCCCACAACAGCTATCTTCCACTATCATACTCAATCCCACCAAGAATCAACAGTTTTCTAAAATAATATATAGAAATTTTCTAAAATTTTATACTTTCTAAACACTTCTAAAACAACATATAGAAATTTTCTGAAATTTTATATTTTCTAAATATTTCTAAAACAACATATAGAAATTTTCTGAAATTTTATACTTTCTAAATATTTCTAAAACAACATATAGAAATTTTCTGAAATTTTATATCTTCTAAATATTTCTAAAGTAATATATAGAAATTTTCTAAAATTTTATACTTTCTAAACACTTCTAAAATAACATATAGAAATTTTCTGAAATTTTATATTTTCTAAATATTTCTAAAATAACATATAGAAGAATAGATGGATTTAGATTTCAACTCAACCCTCCTGAATGCAAATACGAACCTCTGTCTCCTTACTCAGCATAACCCCATAGTTTCTATACCAATAGAAACAATCGAGCCGATCAATCTCGTATTTCTACCTGCGACAGAAACTATCGTCTCGATTCATCTCGCGTTTCCGTCCGAAATAATCGCTGACACGCCGGTAGTAACTAAGCTCTCAATTAACCCCACAGGCGTTGATGGTGGACGTACATACTTAGCAGCGGACAAATCTCGTCGATTTAGTGTCCGCAACAGCTGCGCTCTCCATTAACACGCCAGGAGCCCGCGAATTTCACCTACAGCTGGGAAAATTCACGCGGAAATCATCCCTTCCGTTTTCCAACCCTCTCCCTCTTCAACCCTTCTCGTTCCACTCGTCGATGACATCGGTGAAAAAAAGCAGCACTCGACCGAAGCTAGACGGAAGATCGAACCGATCGTGGATCCGATTTAACGAGGACAATTTTCGTCGTTCTCGAAATGAGAGGGGGTTGAACCAAACGGTTGAAAAATCGACGTCGACGAGTTGGACTATGCAGGAATCGTGGATCCTCTAATTGCCATGAGAATCGAGCTGGTTTTTTTCACCCTCTAATTTTCATGGAGAACCGTGTCACTCGGAGGAGGAAAGTGTTTTTGGAATTTACGTTAGTTTGGAGTTTCCGTGAAAAACAATGTCGAACGTTGCTGCGCGAGATTCGTCTTCGTTTCTACCTTGCTGTGGAATGAAAAACGAGCGATTTAAATCAACTGGCGCGATTTTTCCTCTGTGAGACGTGGTCGTTTCGTTTTCCCAACGGGGTACCATTAAATTCGTGGATGATTAAAGTCCAGTTTAAGCGGGACAAAAAATTTCCGGGGTTTCTTCCGTTTGGTGGCTTCGCTTTAAATACCGTCCGTTGTGAATTCCTTCTTATCTTCGTACCTCGATGAATTCTTGGATGGAAAAAAGTTCTTTCTGTTTAAAAATCTTCCTTTGTTATTGCATAAATAACTTTACCGAGACTGGCTACCGTAATAAATCTCTTATTCTCTTGCAAATATGGAATATATTTCGAGGAACGTCGAGTGAATTTACGATTTCATCCCCTTTTTCGTTGGAACCGTTCGTTTTCTCTGGTTACGAGCAATGCTATTGAGAAACAGAGGGTTTTTTTTTGCATTCACGAGGACACTGGAAACTCAACAAATTTGTGACTCGATGCAGAGAACGGCGATCAATCGGGTTTTCGACGTCGCATTGTTTCATTCGGTGCTTTATTCCTCACGGTGAAATATTTTGAAAATGTACTTTCTTCTCCTCTATTGTATCTTAGTAAAAAAAAACGAAAATTCAGGTGTTTGAACAACGTTGAAGTTTCTCGGAGAATTTTCCAGGTAGAAGCGAAATGTTTGCAAAAATTGATCGAACACGCTCGAAGTCCAGTGAATTTGAAATTGTCACCGTCGATTTTATGGGTCTCTCTGTTTTTTTTTTATCCATCGCAAAAATTGGCTTCGTTAATCTGCACTGCAATCAATTCGATCAGTCGAGGTGTTCGACCTTTCAACTGCATCCATTGAAGCTTGTTCCCCGTTGCAATTTTAAAGAGGATAAAGAGGGCTATTATTTTACTCTATTAAATCTCCGTTGCAAATGAATTATTCGTGGAAAAATAAAAGAAACAATACGTGGAAAGTTATGCCAATCTGAGCAAGAATTTTCCCTATAATAAATAGTCTGATCCTCTCTGCACTTTAAGAGAAGAAGATGCTTACTTTGGAGAACAAAAGCGGGCAAAAAAACTCGACATTGCCAAATTAATTTGAAAATTATAAAAAATTGATAATTGTGATTGGTAACACTCCTTTTACACTTGCGTGCAAAGAGAAAACATGACGCTAATTTAAAATATTATCGTCCCTCGGAAAAACGTTGAGAGATAACCCTGCATCGTTGGAAAGGACGAAGAGGTCGGTTTATGCAAACGAAGAGGACGTAAAACAGAATTAAGTCGGCGATAAAAGTGAAATTGGTGGAGTAAGAAGAGAGTTTAAAGAGAAGGACAGTAAAAAATCCGTCTGTAATTGGTACAAGCATCCAACCCCAAAGGATAGCCCTCGAAGGGAGAGCTTAACAGCCGTATTTCCGAGCGTCGAGGAAGTGGCCCTTCAGGAGGAAAGAAAAAGTGTCGGATATCGCTTGGATATTAACGAAGAGAGATCATCCAGTCTTTGTAACTGAAACCGCAGAATTCACCTCGTTATTTTCATTTCTCTCCATCTTCGTAGGAAAAAAGGACTGAAAGACAAACGATATCTGACTTCACATTGGAATCGAAGAGGTTGTAACTTCGTTTCTTCATCATATCATTGTTACATGGCAGAAGAACGAAGACATAATTTTCATATTACAACAAAAGATCATATATCATTTGCGGCAGCTGAAATTGGAGAGTAGGTCTTCCTTACGTATTCTTCAATATTTCAATCAGCAAACATAAATTGGTCTCTTGAACATCGATAAACAATCCCGCTGCATTCGATGCAATTAAAAATGAAGACCATGCAAATCCCAGCTTCCACTAATTACAAATAAAATTAAAAAATATCTTCCATTGTTTCATCATCGATGAAGGAGATCGAGAAGTAATTTTCGATTCATCTGGAGCTTGATAATCATAGAATTCGCAGTTTTAATAACTCCAGGGGAAACGAAAGAAAGCAAACGCAGGCCTGAATTGTCGGAGGAGAATAAGCGAGGTTGAGAATACGATTCCACGGTAATCCTCGTTTCTGCAGTGCAATTTCTCCGAGAAACGGCCGGCAATTCGCCCACGAATTTCTCCGAGTATCTGTAATCGTACAATCCACGCGCCGAAAGTGCCCGAATTCGTAATTCTCTACGATAATAGCCCAACATTTTCCATCCTCAAAAATTCAAATTTTTACCATCCCACGGGATACTCAATCGCAACTTTGCAATGTTTTTTTTTTTCAACCTCAGAAAAAAATGCTGTATTTCCTCTATCGTGTAATTAAGCACAGCAATAGTGTTCATTAGCACGGCAAATATTTCGCCATGCCAAAATTCTCTCGTGTTTTACGTCAGCGTCGAAAATAATGCGCCATGTTTAAGCGAGAATTCTGAAAAATTCCCTCGAGGTTTCTACGCTCTTCTGCTCGTTGGATTCGAGACAATTAAGTGCTATAATGGCAAATACCCTTACCGCAAATACATCAGCGGAATGGAGATTTGTATCAACCCCTTTTGTACCGAGGACAGCCTACGATTCTCCAATGACTATTCGCGAAAGTCTTTTCGCACTTGGCACGAGTTTCCGGTCGTTTCAGCGAGCGTAATTAAACGCTGTAATGGTCAGTGTCGTTGGTACGTCGTCGAGTTAAAAATTGCAAAGTTTAAGTTATAAAATTGTCGAAAATTCCATCCCATGAAATTCCATTTGGTGCCGCAGTTATAAATATATTTCTAATACTAAAACTATCAAGACGGCCAACATAATCGATTCTAAATTTTTTCTAAAATGTCCCAAATTAATATTTGATGAATCAAATCCTCATTCTACGAAATTAATTTCAACGTCTCCCAAACCGTGCAACTTTCAATGCCATAAGCCACGCATCGATTTCACGTTTCATCCACCGAATCATAATTCATCGACGATCGTGCCATTTCTCGCTGGCGCATCAAAACGAAATTTATTAACTCTGCTAGAATCGAACGTAGCAGAGTGAAACGACGAAGACGGAGAAGCGTGGAAGAGAGTCGTGAACCGGATACTGCAATGGTTGCATTTCCGGCCCGTTTTCCATTGTTCTCCATGAGATTAAAGCGCTTCGTTATTAAGGCCATATCGGCAAGTAAATTTTAACGTTACAGAAACACCCTTAGAGGTACAGTGGAGGGTTTCAAAGACCTCGTTTCATCCCCGTAACCATAAGGTTTAACGGTAGCCATTGCACGAAGGGAGGCACGGTTACCGGAAGTTGCGAGATTTCGTCGAGTTACGTTAAAACGACGGGATTGCGCTTATATAAAATAATTTGCCATGTTTCGCAAGAGAGCCTCGGTGCTCTTGTGCACCAATATTAATTGTCTTTAACCCTTTCGCACCGGACGGAACATGTGCTGTCGCAGTCTGGAAAATTTTTGATATTAAGGCTGGGACAACATATGTCCCAATTACTGAAAAACATCTAGGACAGAAAATAACGCCAAGTTGGACCTCCAAACTGATTTTAATCGTTCTGAGTCCATAAATTTCTCATCTCGATCGTCCCCGATCTAATCAAGCAAGCGACAACTGTTAAGGTTGCTCAGTTTTGGGCATAAAAGTTATTTTATCTAATAATCGCTTGCAGGAGAAATAACTGATCGCGGCAATGGGGCGCACTCGGACTGGATTTTTCGCTGTATTGAAAGGGTTAATGACGTTCACTGGGTGTGTTCACAGGAACGATGAATATGTAGAGAGTCGAGATACCGAATTCATTTTGGCGCACGTGCCAAATGCGACGCTGACGTTGTCTAATTATCGGCATGGCGTCTTTCCGACGAGATACTCCGTTGCTTATAAATATGCCGGGGTCGTTAAGCCTCTGGATGGGGGTTGCACGCGGTTCTTTGTTGTTTAGGTTTCGGAGACGAGGAGAAGAGGGATTTTTGAGAGGTCGACGTTGATGACGTAGGATTTTTTGTGCTTTGAAGATGACTTCAAGGACTACTTGAGATTGTAGTGAATTTTTATTAAAATTTTGTGCTAGTTTAGGTCAGTCTCTTTTTTTTAAATTAGTTTTCCTTTGATATAGAAATTTAGCAGAGGGAGTGAAATTTGGGTTTCTATTCGGGCTACATTTACATTCGTTACAGATTAATTATAATAGATTGTTACAATAGATATACGTGCGTTAATTAATCATAATAGATCATGTTAATAATTAACGATACATAAGTAATAATGATTCTCATGTCAAGAGCTAATAATAATTCCCAGCTGATCAAAATGTATGCGAAGTTTCATCAAAATCCGAAGGTAGTAGTTCAAACTTCTCTGGTTAGTTCGAAGAAATCGAAACCAGAAAGCGAAAAATTTCAATGACACAAGTAACCGACTTACTCCGTAGATTTACGTTTCCGGGTAACACCGAAAGAAGGCTGTTTGTAGGGCGGAGAAATCAAGCGATTCAGGTTGGAACGATTTCCATCAAGTTGCCTCGATATCGGGTATAGAAGAAAATTACCCCGAGGAAGCTGTGGCAACGGTGCAAGGTCCATCGTTGGCCGTTCGTTAGCTCGAAAGATCGAACGGGTGCAAAAGCAATTTCTGGTTTCTCCCTGTACATTTGCACTTATCCGATAGGACCGGATGGTTTCTCCGGTAATGCACTTTGGGTAGATTGGAGCGTACGGTGGTCCTTGTTGCTGGAAAAACAACGGAGAGAAAAATAGTAACGAGATAGAAAGAGAGATGACGAGGGAGAAGTTGAACGCACGTATGAACGACGATGTGGTACAAAGTGGCAGACGCGAAAAAGCAGCAAGACGAAGAAGAGACAAGGTACCTGATTGTCTTCGGCTCATTTGTTGGATGTTTCTCTCTTGCTCCTTCCTTTCACGACGTTTCGCAGACGCCCTTTCGCTTTGAGCCTCCTAAGTACACTCTCTTCGATTGACTGACGGGGCAGAAAAAAAGAATGCCTCGCGACAAAAGCTTCCGCCTTTCTTCGATCAAGAGTCAGCTCCTACTTCTCCTCTTCTCGTTCTTCTCTTGTTCCGTCGTGCTTCACAGCCCTCTTATTTTGGATTTGGGTTATCGAGCGTGTCGTAGGGGATGAAAATCTTCAAGTTTGTGCCGTGTCGACTTTTATAATTCGCGCGACTACTTAAGCCGGCTTCCGGTTGTTTGCAAAATGATTCATCGTTATTTTTCTATTTTTCTTGAGTCTTCTCTACGTTGTTTCGACTTTCCTTGTATTTTTTAACTTACGTTTCCTTTCTCGAAGCTTCAGCTTCTTTTCTCTCTACGGCCACCGTTCTCCATTCGCCCAGTGTCATCTTCTCGATCTTATATTCTTATCATATGACATTTCTTTTACTCCCTCTTACTCTTTCTGCATTATTTCGTTTATCTTTGCATCTTTCAACCTATATTTCCTCTCGTGGGGCCTCCCTTTCTTCTTCCGTCTACATTCACCGTTCTCCAACCCTCCGCCCAACTCTCAATTTTTTTACTTCAAACCTATGAAAGTACGACGAAGTTTTCATCCCTCGGCACGATGAACTTTAACTACTGGTTTAATTGCACGCGGTTAATTTGACCCTTCACGATCCATTCGTGGCGGGATCTTCCTATTTGTTTTACGGGCTTTATCGCGATAAGTATCCCGTTTCCCTTTTCCGCGTTATAATTAACGACGAAAGTTCTTTATAGCCTGAAGAGGCTGGGCCGAGTTGGACAGGAAAAAAAGGGGAATGGTTCCCGTTTGTTTCGCAAACACACGCTCATCTCTCCGTGTAATTAACCGACATGAATCCCACGGAATCATAGTGTCCTTTCAACCGCTGGCAAACTAATTAACCTCGTTCTCCATCCAAACTCCATTCGTGATGCCATTTCGGTGGCAGGGATTTCCGATATTTCTCATCCGATTCGTTTCTCTACGATAATCGGAACGAACTGCTCTACAAAACGCTTAAAAATTCAGCTTTGCAATGATATACATAGCTCTTTGTCAACACGAGCAGAGAGATTTAGATGGAGATTGACTTTTCAAAGAGAAATCACCCTTAAATGGTAACTTGTTAATAGGTTTAGATCGATCGTGCTTGCGAGATATTTGTTGTACTCGTAGTTCTAGCTATTCTTCGCTGTGTGTGCCTTAATTTATAGTTTTTTATTTTGGGCATTGCCTCTCCAAGACTCTGATGAGCTGGGCCTTGTTTGTGGAATACGTCAACACCCCCGTGCAAGGGGTGGAAGAGACATTGACAACGTCGCTCGCCCTTTGTCGAGGACCTCAAGACATCGTTTCACATTTTCTCCAGCAACCCCTGTCTCTTCGTCTAAAAACCAGGGTTGAAGTGTGCCTACCTTCTAAAACTCGCAGTCAACTTTCATTTTTTAAGCCGTCATAATAATCACACCCTCTCCAATTTCGCAGAAATACCCCCAGGTAAAGTAAAAAAAAAAAAGAAATCTATCGGACAATTAACCACCATCGGAATTCTCGTGAAAGGACGAATCTCTTGGGCATTTTCACGTTAATTCAACGTGAAAGCCTGCGATGATTTTCGATCGCTATAATAGCCGCAGCGATCGCATTATCCGAAGCATTTCGCATGACGATCGTCAAATAGCAAGTGCAGTAAAAGCCGAAAGCCGAAAAGCCGATTACACGATTTCACGAATTACAACGGGCGAGCTATGCTTTGTCCGCGTTTCGGTCGAACGAATGGGATCCTCGTCTGCTATCCTCTCGTCTGGTTTCATCCTCTGTCGTGCAATTATGTTCGATGCTTGGAGCAACGATGTAGCTCCATGGCCATGGACGCCATGATTCACGGCACGTAATGCATCGTGTTAGCTGTCGCCTCGTGTCTCGCTTATTCAAACGCGTCTTGAGCTACGTTTCGACAGTGTCGAACTGAGGAGAGGGTTTAATAGGGGGTTGGAAGGGTTGAGAGGGTTGAACAGAAGGTTGGAAGGATTGATGAGAGAGTTTTCGTGGTAGGAGCAATGTTAGGAGCTTGGACTTGTAATTAGTGGACTTGAGTTCCAATTTCCATCCCTTCTAATCAATTTTTCTTTATTTATACTTAACACTAAACCTAACGACGTTATATCTACTAAAATCTAAATATACTCAATAACGACCTTACACAAAGAGAAGTGGAGAGATAAAGAAGATAATTAATTGACTCATTTTGCTTTTGCAAGATAGAAGTGGAATATTTACTTCATGGCTATTCTATTAATTTAGATCATTTTTAGAAAATATTTTGGTAGCAGTCTTTTGATCGCCTTGGTAGGTTTAGTGTTAATATTAGGTGTACAAATTAATTCTCGGCCTTTTTTGACTAACTTTGACATTTATTTATAACAATGTTGATATAAATTCAATATTAAACATAATCTTCTTCACTTTCTATACGTTTTTGCCATCTCTCAGGTAATTGTCGAATTCCAGATCGGAAAAATGATAGTGGTTCACATCAATGAAATCATTGAGGCATTTATAGACCTGCTCAACTTACTTGAATTGAGAATCAGTTAGGTGATGTTGTAGGGATCGAAATAGGTGGTTATTTCAAGGGGCTAAGTGTGGAGAATATTCGAAACTGTTGAAACCATTTTTTTGAAAAAATAGCGTTTCTTTTTTTTAGTTGAAACGCGAAAAGAAGACAGTGCCTTAAATGTTGCTTATCGAACGACATCGCTTCTACACATGATTTTTCACGTTATGTCTGGAGTAGAGTCACGCGATATATCTTATTTTAAAGCTAACAAATGGCGCTTTAGAATGTCTATCCAAATTTGGAAAAATTCTAATCTGAATAGGTTTTGTGGTCGATGAAATCTGGGGGCCGAGAATTAATTTGTACACCTAATACATTGTAGCCTGCATGATTTGAAAATCACCTAAAATAGCAGGTCAAATCGAAAGATACAAAAAAAGTGATAGAGAAGGGAGAGACGCGAGGTAGATAGGTTTTTGGGTGGATGAACATCGTTGGTTTGGTTGTGGAGTAGATTGCAGGCTCCAATTTGACGGTGGAGGAACTGTGATTGAAAGGCGGAATTTGTGTAGACGATCTATAGTGCGTGGACTGCCTGTAAAGCTCTTTAACCACTTTTAGATTGATCGTAAGTAGAAATACATTCTAGAATTTAGATTCCAATTCTGAGGTCTACGATCTGAAACTTTAGGAGAGAGGTGTTCGAATCATGTATTGTTAGGTGTTCCATGCTAAGTGAGATGTCCAAATGCATCTTAAGCTACATTTCACAGGGTCGATTGATACATATAGTCTAACAGGGTTACATGTACACAGAGACAAAGATAGTTCGCAGGTCGATGTACAACATCGGTATAGAAACCATAATCCGGAACCCTATTCCTGGCTACAGAATCTGGATTTATTTATAGCGGAGTTGCTTTCCAGTTACAATTGTTCGTAATTCTATCCCAGCTATTCTCAATTTATACTTTTGCAGTATTAATTCAAAGAGTTACCCTCTCGTTGTTACGTAAAAGCAAAGAGGGAAGAGGAAGACAATTGCAATGTGAATTGTACAGTATATCCTCTATTGCAAATGTCCAAAAAGTGTTTGAGGATAGAGAGAAATTTCGCAGTAATTCGCTGAAAATCACACAAATCATGTGGTTCATTATCTCGCCTGTCTGAACTATCCAAACGCGTCTTAAGTCGCATTTCCAGCGTATCGATCTGCAAACCCAGTCGTGCAATGTTGCGCGTAAGTGGACCTGAGAGCCAGAGATATCGTCTGAATCGATAAACATCATTGATTTGCTTATCCAATAGATTCTAGAGTACTGCGTGTAATCTTGGATTAATATTCAATGATTGCACGATCATCAAAGATCGATAATTCCATTAAACGGTACAAATTGTTTTCAGTTTCCCGAAGTTCAAACGCAATGAAACAAGTCATTGCTTTTCTTACTTATAATTCCATTAATTGATTTAATCTTCCGGAAATTCTTCCACGTGTATTATTACCGCCATAAAGTGATCCACGTTTGAGAAGTCTCGCTTCAAAGAAGAACGTTGCTCTCTCGCAATTTACATTTATAGCGAAACATTAAAATCCGTACGATATTAATTGTACGCTTAAATGGCACCGAAGAGCCCTTCATTTTCTCTCCATTGTGAAGCATATTCGCGCGTTATGATGCATGTTTATGAAAGTTCCGAATAATAAGCACGGCGAAGTACGTTAATAACATCGCAAATTACGAGCGTTATTCCATTAAAATTAACGTCGTAAATGCCAAACTGGTACTCGATTATTTTTAATTCTATTTACCGACGAAATCCAGCGACATTCTCGTCGCCGTAGGGCAAAATAATCGTCGAGGATGAAACAATTGTGGACGAAGCGAAATTACAATTGGAAATTCACCCCAAAACCTTGGGACCTTTATCACCATAAAGTAAACGTTTCACTGTTTTCGTAGATAGTGTAAATGCCCGATTAGAATTTCGCAAAACCATTTCGAACCCTCGACTTGCGATAGCTCGGAATCAATTTAGGGACAAGTGTCGATTCTCCCACGCTTTTGTTTCTCCTTTCGTGCGAATAATTCGCAACGGGGATGCTCGTCTGTATTTCGTACGAGGGAAACGCCGAATTTGAGATAAAACGAGAAAAATGGAGAGAGGGGGAGAGGAAAACTGACAAAAAAAGAACGAAGGCAGATGGAGGGATAGGGTAACGCGTATCTCGTTAATAAATGTCCAATTTCGTCGACAATTCGCGCATCGGCTGGCGCGTAATTGGCGGCGTTTGTCTCGCGAACATTGAAGGAGAGAGAACAAGAGAGACGGAGAGAGAGAGAGAGAAAAGGGAAAGGGGAAAAACTTAACGAGGAAAAACGTAATTTCCGCGATGGTCGAGCGAAACGGAGGAAGTCTACCAATTAACGAACAATCGGGAAAAAATGAAGAGGCAAAATATAATTCCGCCGTTATGGCTGCTTCTTGAAAAAAAAAGTTAGTTCCATTCTTCGTCCTTTTTCATTTCCCCCTTTTTTTTTCTTTCTTTCTTCCCTCTTGCGTTTTGCCCGTAAACTCCGATGCCTTTATTAAAACTTGGAATTATTTGAGCCGAAAGGCGCCGGAAATGGCTCCTCTCAGCGAATTAACGAGACTCCGGTGAAAATTGCGCGAAAATCGGCGAAGAATCCGCGAAACCGTTCCTCCTTGACTTATTATTAGACGCTATGGGAAGAATGCGAATGGAGAACACGACGGAGAGAATCGCAAAGGAGATTGTTCGACTAGTCCGACTTATTCTTTGTCTCGATTGTCATTGTTTTTGCTTGCTCCACGATTGTATTCTCGCCATTCTCTTCCTTCTTGTAATCGTCTTTGCGTGGTCGACGTAAGTTCGCGGGTAACGAGAGAAACGGGCTGATTGTATCCGTTGGTATCGATCCAGGCTCATTTGTTACCTGAGAGGAGTGCCGTTATTGATTTCCGGTAGAAAATAACCTAGAGCTTGAAAATACGCGTATTTATTTAGAAGGTTACGCCAAAATGGCTACCTGGGAGCATTGACGAAAAATATTTCATTTACAGTAATTTGGAGCCAGTCGAATTTAATTCTTAGGCTTGACAATTGTAGTGTTGATGTTAATTAGTAGAGTTAAATAGCTTATTAGTTATATAGTTATCAGTAGAGAGAAATATTTTATTAGTAGAGTCATTAAATAGATTTGAGTCGTAGACAGAGTTGAGCCATGGACAGAGTTGAGTTGAGAACAGCTGAGAATATAATCTTGAGAAGAGTGTTGTACCTTTAATAAAGTTCTTCATTGTTATCTTCATACGTTTAGTTTGGTGCTTAGGGCACAATGTCATTAGTTTAATACATAGAATAATTTAGGAGGAGCCATATATGAGAGAAATATAATAATGCAGAGAGAGAGAGAAACTCTACATAAATTTTAATCGTAGGTTCATTCGTCCTATAAACATTACGAGGACAAACAATAGCACTGTAAATTGTTATTATAAATAAGCTGTTTTTGTTTTGCCGTTGAATTCCAGCGAGTCTATGTTCGTTCGAACTGGAACAATTGCTCGATAGAAATTACACCTCGTTGTTACGATTGCCGTTACAGGGGCAATATTGATTCGGACCATCGTTTGGAACACTTTCCCCTAAACAATTCTAATTGCGTCGATCGGTAAAACAAGTCTCGTCTAATTGGCAAACCGGTCGATCCGTACGAGTCCAACTTCTCGACCCGGTGTCGCCGTTTCATTCGATTAAACCAATCGAAATCAATTGGTCCTCGCGGTTGGTTACTCGCTTTAATTGTTTATTCTCTCGCTTTTATTTTATCGGCTTATTTAATCGGCCGAGTGAGTTTTAATTCGCCGGATACCAGGACACGAACCGTGGAATTCGAAAGCCCCCGCGAGTATCGATTTGGCTGGCGCGACCCATCAAGATGATTAGCACGGAGCGAGATTTAATTGACCCAATCGATCGTTCGATTCGGGAAATGGATCGAGAAAGAAGGGAAAATGTGAACGGAGAAGTTGGATTGGAAAGAGAGAAGGCAGATTTGGAGATGAAAGAAAGGAGGCTAAGAAGAGAAAGTGTAAAAGAGATGCACAGAAGAAAATAAAGTCAAGAAGAGGAAAGAGAAGAAGGACAAAAAGAGAGACAAAATGGAAAAGGAGGAGACAGAAGGAAGAGACACAGAAAATCTAGAAGAAAAATGAGACAGAGCGAAGAGAAAGGTCGACAAACTTCAACCATTGGCCGGTCAAATTCTTTCGCGCGTGTTCCTCCAATCGAGAATGCTAAGCATCCCTGTTCGATCGTTTAATTAAATCCCCTTTGTGCCGCTCAATATTGTTAAATGACGTCGCGCGCGCAATCGCCCTACGTAATCGACGATCGGAATTGAAACAGCGAGCTAATCAATTTTAACGAAGGGTCGCATCTCTACGCTCGAGAATTTCAATCCCTTTTATACACCACGATCGAACGATTTCTAGTACGTGTTCTTCCATTGTTTATCAGAGTGCTTTATGTCTTTAATACACATCAATAACTTAGCCTTTAATCTGTCTCATACTCGCTTTACCCTTTCTGTCGCTCTTGGTGTCACCCTTTTCACTCCTCACTACTCCTCTTTGGAGATTTTTCATCCCTACTTCCGTTGTTCGCAAGTAGGTGACCGTTACCTTTTTTATCCTCGTCTATGTGTGTCCCAAAAAGTTGTTAACCTGTTAACCGGGCGTGACGAATAATTCCGTCATATCTGAAAGAAAACTCCAGTAAGCTTGTCGATCTTTTCTTCCTTAAAATTTTTAAACGTAATATGTTGAACGCATTACATTTTATGTCGTTCGTATCCGTTTAATCCTGACGTAGTACTTTAGATGTAATGATATTACTTCTCACTGTAAAAAAAAATATTCCAATTTGAAACAAGTTGAACAAAAATTAATTCCCCGGTTAACAGGTTAAACTTGCCTCGAGACGTTCGTACGGGGGTGTCCTTCGTATGGAAAATATAAATAAATTATGGTGTCCTTGATATTCGTTCGATTCGTCCTCAAGCGCGAACAAAAAGAATCCACGATTCTTCATTCCATCTTCGCGTTCAACCCCTAAAAATCTCTTGAAAAATATCTATAACTCAAAAGCGAGAAAAACGGCAAATTTTCCAACGCTGGAGGAAACGACTCGAGCGAATAATTCCCCTTACAAATTGCCGGACGATTTTACCCGACTCTTTGAGAGATCGCTTTCCATCTCGTCGGGCAGAGGGAGTATATTAATTACTGTAAGTAAAACGAGTTCTCTTTCGCGAGAACCAACCCTCTAACGCGAGTGCTGTTCTTTGTTGCAGAACCGGAGAGCTTCGGGGAGAACCGAGGTAAGAGGGAATCTCTTTGTCGCTGGAGTTCGCGTTTTCACCACCCCCGCGCATTTTTCCACCCCTTTTTGCGCTTCGAGGTAAGCTCGCACGTTTGCCATACGCGTAAGTAGTTTCGCTTTACGTAAACACAGCCCGACGATGGTGAAAAGAGGAAGAAGAGGCGGGAAAGAGGATGACGTGAAAGACAGTCGTCGATGGAGTCGTCGAAAATCTTCCTTGTGTTTTCAATTGTGGAAATATCGAAGTTTCTTTTGCGACGAGAATACATGGAAGTTGATTTTTTGATATTTCGGGTGAGATAGGATTTTTTCGGAGAATAATGGGGGTATTTTCGGGGAGAAATGTGGAGGGGTGGGTCAAAGAATTGCTGAGGAATAGAATTTGCTGAGAAAATTCTTTTGGAGAGGGAAATCGTAAAGTGGGAATTAACTTCCGAATTTTTCGTGGAACACTCGAGTATTTGAGATAAAGGGGGAAGTGATTAATTCAAGCAATTTTTAGATAAAATCGTTCGATAACTCGAGGAATTTTTGAGCACAACATTCGAAATTCTTCTCTTCTCGTTTAATGACGCGTATAATTTAGCTGATCACGTTTTATGCCAACTTAACGCACCATTAACAATACTTGAACGATTTGAGACCTCAATTATGATTTTCAAGTTCCCATAGGAATCCTTGACATTTTCCATCGCCTTAGAAAACTGTGTACCATCACAATCGACTCTGAAATCCTTTCAGAATCATTTCCATTCAAAACCCTCCACCTGAAGCGTCAAAAGAGTCCCCCACTCGAACCAACCCCCGATTCATCCACCCTCGAGCATTCTAAACACTTGGAGGTAAAGACGTGTGAAATTTACAACTCACATTTCACCAGCTTTCATCGTAGCTAAGGCAGTCACGATCTGAAAATCAGGGAAAACGGAAATTCACATTAAACTCCTCCATCCGGCATAGAGACGCAACGTCTGACAGAATTAACGGTGCATTCGTCGTATTTGCCAGCCGTCGTTTACCATGCGGATTAACAATTAAAGGAGAGATAGTTCCATGGCATTTCGGTGCTGTTTATTTTATAAACAGGAGAGCAGACAATTTCACCAACTGCGAGTGAATATTTAACGAGGACTCACCCCTACGGCGAGAACCACCCCCATCTTTCCTTCCACTCGTATTTCCCTGCCTCGATAAACATAATCCTCTACTTGCGCCTCAAAAAAATTTTTCATCCCTCGAATTAACCTTGTCAATGATTTTACTCTCGATCTTTGTTCGATTTCGAAATTTGCTCAAAAAATGTATCGAATGTTGAACATTTCGAGTGTCGGATCATTCAACGAGTGAAATTTCATTGTGGAGAGGTCAATTTGCAAACAGCCTGAGTATAAATTTGGCAGGTAATTTTGCATTAAACTATTTGCTCGATTGTAACAATTCGAAAACGTTGGATATTTGCTGAACAAATTTTCCCAGGGAAAAAATATTTGATTGATTTTCCCATGATGAAACTGTTTCATCGATGTTTCGCAAATGTTGCGAATCGACGGTGAAGATTGTCTGATAATCGATGTTAAAGCGGTGTTTCGATGTTTGACGAAATAATTAATCGCTGCGAGATAACGTTACTCGATAATCCGATTGGCATTTGTTTTATCCGACGTTGCGGAATTTTTGACGAATTTCCACGATTATAAACGTCGAGGTGAATTTAACAACGCGAGGGAAATTTCGCTTGCTGATGCCTCGACGGAGCGAGATTCGAAAAAATAACGAGGAAGTGCGAATTCAGAATATAATGAGATTTCAGTAATTGTAGAAGTTGCTAGGGTATTCATTTTTCTACCACTTGTTTTTTTACAAACGGATTCTCTGATTTCAGAGATTTTCCTGTGCTTTATTTTATAATTTAATACTGTGAAGTTTGCAGTCTGTATTTTTATTTATCGTATCCGCATTGTTGGAACGAGCTCTGTTTTTCCAACATCGTTTCAATTCATCGAAATATCGCATCTGTTCAGAACATGGTTTCTCTTTCTTTGTTAATACGTACCAGTAACATTTTATCCAACGGTATCAATTTCTCTATCGATAAATACTAACTACTTTTTCATCCACAATTTTTTAAAATATTCTTTAGAACAAATAATACGAAATTCTATCAATTTCGAAATAACAAGTTATTTCGTCACTCTTAAATTAACAATTAATTGCCAGCTTCAACACATTGTCTACTCCGATGTCCGGCGTTATAGAATTCAATGAAATTTTATATCGCAATATTTGTGAATTATCGAACGCATTGAACATTTCAATATTGGCATTCAAAAGATAAAAGTCTGCTAAAGATCTATCGATCAGTGCAGTGAAGGTGAAATCATTGGAATCAGGTGAATCAGTCAATGAATGATAAATACATCAATAGACTTAACAAATCTTTAAAGTATTTGCTTTATAAAGATGTGATTTTAATAGGAAAGTTTGCACCTCAGTAGAAATTATGAAACTAGCAAACTACCGGTGGCGTTCAACGTGCTAAAGTGCTAATTAATTCCTACAATTCTATATAGTTCGTCAATCTTACAACATATTTTGTTCATCTACTGCGCCCACATCCTCATAGAAACACGCAAACACAAACACAGGGGGCATAAAACGCGCGCTCCGATGAGAGACTCGCTGTCTGACTATTGATCGGCATGTTCTACTGCCGGGACAAACCCCATTAAAGCTACGCGTCAGGTTGCAGATTTTTTGCACCTAGCCATTACACCGATTACGGGACAGTTTCGTTGGATGTCAATTTTATGCCGCCACTAAATGGACTTTGATTCCTTCAATCAATGCTGACTTCGATTTTCTCGGAATACCCATATTTTCGCAGCTTCAACCCTCCTCGAGGGAAAGAAATTTAAGAGAGAATCTTCGAGAAATATTACGCCATACTGTAATCTCATAGATACTTTATAGTACTGGCAATTTATAGATGTTGATAAAACACTTGGTAAAAGTGTCAGCATGGATTTACGGTGGGCAAAGTGGCTAAACACTCGTCAAGGTTCAAATCTTCCATCACATCTGGAATAGTTTGCCTAAATTAATATTTAGCACGTCGAACACCACAGATATTTCGTTCGTTTTGTCATTTCTACCGAAGTCTCACAATACAATGGTGAAAGGATAAAGAAATTTCAATATTTCCAAAGGCCAAAGACACTTCAACCTCTGAACTCTCTCAATATATAATAAATATACAGTCTCAATTTAAAAAAATCGTTAAAAAGAAAGCCTTCCATCGAGATTTGAGACATTCCGTCATTCAAATTGTCCCAAGGCAAACAATTTTCAGGTAACGATCAAATCGCCTCTCGATTCAAACCACCCGATTAATTTCCCAGCACTTGCACCTCGGTCGGACAGTCGCCCGATCTAATCCACCGTTCCATTTACTTTCGTTTAATCCGATTAGGACATCCAGGTAACATTGTCAGACCCTCTTCATTGCCTCCAGCACTTGATCTCCATCCAAGAGGCGTCCAACTGGCAACGTCGTTTGATATACGTACGTTAACCTCGGTCCATGGTGTCCCGTGAATGAGATTAAATCGACGACCGTTGAAAGGACGTTGCTATGTTTTCATTTAGTTCGATTAGTCGTTCCGTTTTCGCAAAAGGACGAAGGTTGCGAGTAGGTGGATTGCAGAGCAAATATTAGAATCGATACGAGAAAAGTTCACTCGCTGCTGGCTCGGAAGTCGAGTCGATATTAATGGAAGTTCGGTAATTGGTCGACGGTGGAAGATTGCACGAGTCTTGCCTTCCACGGAGAACTTGTAGTTGGAGTCGGAACTGTTTAAATTAGACGATATAGCGTTACTGACTTGTCGATTGATGACGTCGGAGTTGAGGGAAATTATTATGCATGGGAGAGGAAAGTTTAATGCTTTTTCTTGGATGAGCTGGATGGATTATTGGTCGTAACATGTGAAATTCAAAAGCGGAGAAGAAGTTTGGAAGGATCACGCGTGGAAGGCCCCATACATTGGGCCTACAATAAGAAATTGAGCTAATAAAATAAGGTCAAATACAGAAGTAGTAAGGGTGCAAAATCCTGTCAAAAGCGGAGAAGAACTTTAGAAGCGTGACGCGTGGAAGGCCCCATACATTGGGCCTACAATGAAAAACTGAGCGAATTGAACAAAAAGATCAAATATAATGTGGTCCGACGCAGTAATTAAACGAAGGGTGGAGGTCGAGTTAAAAGCAGAGAAGAACTTTGGAAGGATGACGCGTGGAAGGCCCCATACATTGGGCCTACAATGAAAAACTGAGCGAATGGAACAAAAAGATCAAACATAAAGTGGTCCGACGCAGTAATTAAGCGAAGGGTGGAGGTCGAGTTAAAAGCAGAGAGCAAGGATCACAGACGTAATTAGCATTAATAAAATAGCACCTCTGAATTTCGCGGCAGACCTCTTGAAAATAAGTTAGCAGGTTAAATAACCGAGTTAATTATTACTCCGCGAGGTATTACATAACGTCTCTCCGTCTCTCTGCCACGTTTTAAGCCATCGGCCTCGCACCCTCGCCCTCCATCATCCCTTATTGCCAGTTTATCCTGCAGCGTTACTTCGCTAGACGTGGATCCTATGTTATTTCATTTATATCACAATATCCCGAGCTAACAGTCACCTCCACCCGCACCCCGGAAACGTAATGACTCCAGTTCTCGATTTATCTTCCCGCTTCTGCCGTTGATGCCTCGAGCTTGCGGTTCGTTCGTCTTTTTCTCTCTCGTTTCGTGAAAATCGAAGGGTAAAAGCGCTTCTTCGAGGCTGACAGACGTTCGTGTTGCTTTCTAGCGAGATTTTATCGTCGTCTTTTGTCCTCAGTTTTCTTTTCAAACTATGAGATACTAGGAGGTCCGATTCTGGGACCGTAGTTTAATCTTTTGAAGTGGGTATACTTTTACTTCCATTTGTTTTTCTAACTTGTGGATATAAATAAAATATGGGAGTAGTTAAGACTGCGCCAATGACTCAGTATTGAAGTGGATAGGATGTTAAAAAAATACCGGTCGGGAAAGTGTTAAAATTTAAGTCTTAGACTTGGAAAATAAATAGTGTTAATTAGAGAATTTTTATTTTTATAAAATCTGGGAAAATAAAAGTACAATGAAAGAAATGACGGTGCAACAATCAGTCAGAAGCACTCCAAAGGGGTTATTCTCAGTTTCGCAGTTTCTATCGGAGCCATTACGTCGAAGAGGGCCGTAAAAGTATCGCAAAATTTCGCACAATATTGCTCCGTTCCACGCCCCGTTCGAACACCGAGAGACGAGTAAATATTTCGACGATCGTTCCCAAGGCGACGATAGTTCATTGCCGAGAAACTTTCGACGTTAAACTCGCCGCCAGTTTTCGGCTTTTAAGTCTCCAGTTTCCGGCGGCTGCCTCGGCACTCTCTGCACTTTCAGTTAAAGAGAAACGATAGCTGTTTCCTATGGGGTGAGTGAATCCATCCCTACCTCCTATCTTACCTTAAATCGTCTTTGATCTTACCTCCTCTCACGTGATCTACCAAATTGTCAAAATAGCTGAAATCAAATCGACTTAAAAAATAATCGATCTGCAAAAGTGGCGGGAAATCTATAAATTTCCATCTGGAAGATTCCGATCTTCTTAAAGAGGGATGTAATTCCACTGGGACAATCAAGAAACGGTGCAAAGTTCCCCTCTTAATTGCAACTAGCCGGAATGCAACTACTCGACTCGCAGTTACCAGTCCGACAGTTAAATGAGCTCATCGAACGCCTGCGACTCGAACTTCCTAAGAAATATACATGCCAAGTAGCCGAAAGCTTCACGGCAATGCAGAAACTCCGGTTAAAATGTTCCTAGAGAAGTACACGAGAGCCACACGCCATGTAGTCAGTGTGCAAATCGCTTTTAGTTGAGAATTCCTGGCGAGTTTCGGTCGATTTTACGATAAATTACTTCAGGCCCTTTGGGACTAGGCGGTTGAGGACCTCTTTGACGAAAGTTGTCCTGTTGCTGGTTCTCGGAGTGAAATGGAATTGCTTAGGCGTAAAGGTGCCTCAAAAGTGAGTCGTTCAGATGATGGAGAGGACCAGCGGTGGAGGTTCGAAAGATCACTTAAATGGCGACACCTTTGGTCGTTTCTTGGATGATTTTGATAAAATTTACTCCGACATATTCCTTGAAGCTTTAACTTTCGATGGACATGCCTAAAATTACTGTCGCGCGAGAAGTTTCTGCGCTGTTCTCGGGAAGAAAAGACAGGACTAACTGCTAGTTAACACTGGAAGTCAACAAATTAACGGTCGCACTTTAAAGTAGAAGCACGTATTTGTACTCTCAAAATCTTAAAGGAGCAGGAAATGATACGTTAAAAAAATCAGGTTGCTTACTCGAATGGAAACCCAGGAATTTACTAGCATTATGTAACGTAGCAAATGTATCTGCTTTTGCCCACGCGCGAACTGCTCTGACGGTTAACAATTGAATTATAAAAATTTATATGAAATATTTAATAATGTATCATTTTATAATGGAAATATGAGCAGCATGAATACTGATTTCGGTGCGAATTAAATTCCATGGTTAACACGATAGTACAAGTAATAAATAAATTGCACAACAAAATCGAGATAACGGACGAGGTTATTAATTTATAAGGAGAAATATCAGCAAGTGAAAGATTCAACGATATTCGATAACAAACTGTCTCCATTTGTTTCTGAATTAAAATCTTGAATTAAAACAACGAAAAATGAAAATGATAAATCTACAAATCAAAAGAATCCATAAACTCGACGTTGAGATTCCTTTAAAATCGCCACTTCGAAGGGTGAAAAATTTCAAGCAGCACGTGAAATGCAGAAGAAGTCGCGATACGTCGGAAACATTTGAGAATCGTCGTGGAAAGAGCACCGAAATGATCGTACTAGCAATTCCAACGTTATTGGATTCTCCGGAGGCGTCGTTTCGTCCTCCGTTCAACCCCTTCGTCGAGGGTTGAGGAAGAGGGTTGGAAAGGGAGCGAAGAAGATCTAGAACAGAGAAGATCCAGAGAAGATCTAGTTGAAGACAGGGAAGAAAGTCACGAAAAGGAATTGCATGGACGAGGGATGATTGGTTGGCATTGGAACAGGGTAGGTTTGGGGTGGAAGGACGTTTTTCATGCTCGAGGACGTTCGCGAAAACAATAATTCCGCGGACGGTGGTCGAATCGAGTGGCAAAGGGGTGGAGTTCCTTTTCAATAGTCAGGGTCCTTGTGCGGTTCGAATAAATCGGTTTTCATGTTTGAAATATACTTTTTTATTTGATTGACCGATTGTACAGAGTGTTGATTGGAAGTATCAAGTTGTGGGTGGAAAATAGATTTTTAATTTTAGAGGATGTCGACTGACAGAATGAAATTAAAAATTGATGAAAATATCAACGAAACGTAAACTAAGTAAATAAACAAATATTTAAAATATCTTTATCAACTAACTTCCAAACTAGGCGGAGATCTGACGGTGAAAATTGAATTTGCCCAATCACTAAATATCAAAGTGCAGTTAGAAATCGAGAATAAACAACATATATGATCAAAGGCGAAGAAGTAAATATTGAAAGTGCAGAAACTTCAATTAAACCAAGCGACGTGTTTGACGTCAGCAATGGAGAGCAGAAATTTGAATTCTGAAGAACGTTGGAGGTCAAACTAAAATTAGAAATTAAAAGTAAATAACGTTAGCAATCGAAGGTAAAAAAATGAACGTAAGAGAGGAAGCTACGTCGATTAAAATTGCCAAGATGAATCGTCATTGGTATACCTAGCCACCGGGTGCACATTTCTCCGTCGTAACGGAAAAGTTGATTCTCTGGGGCTCCCCTTCGACATTTTTGTAGGTTTCTCTTTTTTATTGGATTTGTTGGTAGAGTAGAATAAACCCATATCAGAGGCATTTCGGGAGTATGTACGGAGTGCTGAAAACTTTCATACGTTTCCCCTACGTGGTAATATCGTAAAGCTAAAACTATGTATGGAGGCAAGAAAATAATAAAAGTACAGGGAAAAAGACATAGAGTTATATACGAAGGAAATGTGCTTATAAAAGCAAAAAGGAGAGAGAGAAAGAGGAAGAGAGTCAAGAGAAGATTGAGGAGACGAGGAATATGCACTATTGTACTCCTGTAATCGAAATACTCATCCTGTTTTCAAATGTTTATCTTTTCCCTCTCTCCAATTGCTTTTCTTTTGTCTCCTCGAAATGAGGGTTCGATCGAGATAAACGGAACTGCCTGTGTTCCACTCGGAATTGCATCTTCGTTGAGAAAAGATCGCGAAATCGTTGCCATTTCTCGAGCATCGAGAATACTCGATTAATTCGACGACAGCTGAGATTTCCGTCGAGCAATATTTTTTCGAGGGTCTTGCAATTTATCGAGGGTACTGCAAAGTTTGTTTGGCAGAGCTTTCAATGATAGCAGGATAAAATGTATTGCCATCATGTATCGCAGAAACATGGAATATTTCGTCACCACTAAATAAAAATTTCTCACCCCTTATTTCTACATTAATTTTTTAAATATTGCAAGTATCAGTAAATAAATTAGTTCTATAGCACAATTTTAAATTGTCAAATTTTCAAATAACATTAGACACCGAGATATGTTATTAGTCTACAACCACGTGCGAATAGGAAATTTTGAGGTCTTCCAAAAACTGTTAAATTCAAAATATCACCAATCGCGATCAGTGAAAACTTTAGATTTCAGGAATTAATTTCGAGTCTTTGTACGCCCCGTCAGAAAAGAAATCGTAGGCCAAGGGGTCAATTCTCAGCAAAGAGAGAAATACCAAACGGTCCAAAAACCTCGTGAATTTTCCAATGCAAACGTAGATAGGCAAACTTTTTCGCAATGCCAATTTGGCACAGTCTTCCACTCGAAGAGGTGAAGTAAGGAGTCCCTGCAAATAACCGCATTGGACAGAATTAATATTCTCATTCCTCTCCTCCACCGTTCTCCGATCTAATGCACACTTTCGCGAGGCAATTTAAGGACTGGAATCGCACACGGTGCAACGTACGTTTCCTTAATGCCGTTTAAATGTACGTTCTTTACGAGCCACTTAAAACTGACGCATTATTTTACGCGTGTCCCGCCATGGCAATTACGGCCACGTCATTTCCGGTTTCGCCTCGGCTATCTCGACGTTAACGGGGTACTCGTCGTCGTCTTGCATGGCTTTAAAAACTTAGGAAGTACCGAACCGAGAAACGTGCAATATTTCCTTCGAATTTTCACAATTTCGTGTTTCCTCAAGTGACACTATTTTTCCACTACCTTTCATTATTAACATTTTTTCTTCTCTTACCCATAATACAATTTTCTTTAGGCGGTACAATTTTAGATAAATTCTAAACTGTGATGGAAACATTCCATTGGGAAAATTTGACTTTGAAAATAATTTAAAAAGAAAAAAAAAGTATTATTTAGCAACTTTTACCAAGATTCTGCAACAAAGTTCCAAAAATTCCAAAAAGCACCTCTCAGACTTTGTACGTTCCACGATTACAATTTCCTCGGAGAACTTCCACCCTCAAAATAATGGAAAAAGGGGAGAATATTTACAATCGGTTACGTAAAAACACAAACCACCCCTGGGCGAATCTACAAGCTCTTTCTGCTCCATAACAACCCCGTTTCCAACGTCTCTTCGGTTCTCCAACCCCGTCGTATCGTCGCAGCCCGTTTCGTTGGTGTCGTTTCCGAAAAGCACATCTTCATTCTGTCGTAATTGCCTTTTCATCGGCGAAGACTCTGCGGAGGCAGTGGTATTACGGATTAATTACCGCGATTTCCCCAGGAATCGTTTCCAATTACGTCTGCACAACGGGCCTCCAATTTCCTGTGACCTCGAGCTTCAATTTTCCCTCGAGGTAAAAAAGAAGTAAAAAAAAAAGAACAAGAGCCATTGGAAGGAGAAGATGAAGAAAGGTGGAAGAAACGAGGTAAAAATTGAAGAAAGAGAAAGAAAAAGGGGTAGAACGAGGAAGATTCTTCCATTCGTCGAAAAGACAATGTCCGCTTTCCCTCCGCGTCGTCTCCGAAAGCGGATGTACACGTATCTATGCACGTGTGTGCAGATACATCGTTTATGGGACGACATAAAACCTCGCTTCTGCATTTTCTCCCGAACACGCTTTCGCCTGGTTGCACGGAGTAGCATTGTAATGTATGAAGCTGCTTCGCGTCGAGGGATGCATTAAAGCTGGGAAAAGAAGGTGAGAGAGGAGCTGCAGATAGTTACGAGGGGGTGAAAGAGGTTTTGGAGGGAATGGCGAGACCTTTTCGCGATTTTCCACGTTGTTAATGGCGTGGAAGATGGCTAACGATACGCTCGTTAATTTCGATTAATTTCTGGTTAGACGCGCGAAGAGAATTCACGATGTCGCAGAGAATTAGGGGAATGTTCGTCTTTTAACTGGAAAAAGAAGATTAATGGGATTTTTTTGTTGATGTTTGAAAAGGATAACGGATAGTGATTCGTTATGGCAATTTCTTTTGACGCGAATGATCGATAGGATTCGATTTTGAGAG
Organism: Cerceris rybyensis; assembly: GCA_910591515.1. NCBI lineage: Eukaryota > Metazoa > Arthropoda > Insecta > Hymenoptera > Crabronidae > Cerceris > Cerceris rybyensis. Next base: position 1,999,822 of record OU342797.1, read on the forward strand.
GAGTTTTCAATAACTGTCTCTTTTTTTTTTTTGTTAATTAATTTGCGGAGTAATTTTGATCAATGGACGTCCGAACAAAAACCGCAGATGTATGGCTTGTTGTTTGATATTTTCGCAGAGTTATGAAGCCGGTGGTTGATGGAAAAATTTCAAAAGTTTTTGATTTTGCGGTCGATTTGGTTAGGTGAAAGATTTATTTCGATGGGAGTGAACGAGGGTGAGATATATTTTTGATTAATTTAATCAGGATTAACTTTTCCATGTTTGCAGTGCGGGACAGAAACGACGAATAGTCACGTGCGGAATTATTTTTGAATGTGTACCAAATTTGTAACAATGTTTCAACTAACAAAACCACACTACGTACGTTGAAATTTCTGTCGAGTGAAAAATGTAAAGTAAACGTGACTGTGGATACGTGGTCGAATTTTCAAATAGTCATCCTGTTAGAAAAAACAGACGGGAATAGTCGCGTACGATGTTTAAAATTGGACACATGTTAAATTTGCAAACATATTTCGACAGATTTTATTCTGGTAGATTTCCATCATCCCCTAAAATACTTCGATCGTCATTTTATTTTATAAAGGGAAGAATAAAATGCGATGTACTTGATCCGTCCTCTAATTTTGGAAAAGTCATCCAGTTAAAAAAAGACCAGTCTAGTCTGAAATTTATATCCGAAAAACATCTGCCAAAATTGCAAACGTATTTCAGCAGTTTACTTTGATAGATTCGAATCATCCCCTGAAAAAGTTGGAGCGTTCACTGTATTATCTCGAAAGTAGGAAACTGAAAGGGAGTAGTGAATGTGTGCTCCATTTTCCACTTGCAAAAGCACTCGCTAAATTTTCAACATGTTACTACCAACTTCGCTTCCGTAGATTCCAATCATCCCCTAAAAACAACTTCTTCCATGCAGTGAATCATTTTAACCAGAAAAAAATGGAAAGGGTGCATTACATGTGCTCCAACTCTCACCAAAAAAATATCTACTTTTGAAAACACTTTGAAACTAATATTTTCGTAGAATTCTATGAAAACAGCCCTCAGTTAACGCTACAACTACCCGCATTAACTTGGAGAACTTTTGGAAAAAAATTGTTAATTTTCAAATTTCACATTCTCAATAATTAGAATCACGCCATAAAATGAGCTTTGTTACTCAAAATATTCCATGGATACAAGCCGCAAAACAAGGGAAGCCCGAGGAGAGTCAGAAAAGCATGCATCACCGTGACAATAATCGAAGCCGGAGAAAATCGTTCTAAAATTTGCTGGCCGGCATCGCTGCGTCAGTAGCGTTCGACCAACGTAATACGGAATTATGCAATTCGTGTAACCGCATTTCCATTATGCAGTATTTACTCGCGGCCATGTATTCCCTCCCGTGTGCAATGTGCAGTCGCACATGTAAAGGGATGATGTAGAAGCACGCGGGAAGAGGACTCGGTGCCGCGAAACGGATAGAGAGAACGAGGAGGGTATTGTACCGGAGGAACGTTTGCGCGCGCTTATAGTTGCACCTGTGCAACGCGGGTCAGAGATGCTACCAAGGTATCCCGGTATTGCGGGTCCACGAGAAGATGGCTATAGATATATTTGAGCCATAGACAGAGTTAATCCATAGACAGAGTTGAGCCATAGAAAGAGTTTGAGAAACAGACAGAGTTGAGCCATCGACAGAGTTGAGCCATAGATAGAGTTAAGTCACAGACAGAGTTACGACATAGACAGAGTTGAAAAATAGATAGAGTTGAGAAATAGACAGAGTTGAGCCATAGAGAAAGTTGAGAAATAAACAGAGTTGAGCCATCGACAGAGTTGAGTCACAGACAGAGTTGAAAAATAGATAGAGTTGAGAAATAGATAGAGTTGAGCCGTAGACAGAGTTGAGCTATAGATAGAGTTGAGCTATAGACAGAGTTAAGTCACAGACAGAGTTTAGCCATAGAGAGAGTTGAGAAATAGACAGAGTTGACCCATAGACAGGGTTGAGAAATAGACAGAGTTGAGCCATCGACAGAGTTGAACCATAGACAGAGTTGGGTCACAGACAGAGTTGAAAAATAGATAGAGTTGAGAAATAGATAGAGTTGAGCCGTAGACAGAGTTGAGCTATAGATAGAGTAGAGCTATAGACAGAGTTAAGTCACAGACACAGTTGAAAAATAGATAGAGTTGAGAAATAGACAGAGTTTAGCCATAGAGAGAGTTGAGAAATAGACAGAGTTGACCCATAGACAGTGTTGAGAAATAGACAGAGTTGACCCATAGACAGTGTTGAGAAATAGACAGAGTTGAGCCATCGACAGAGTTGAACCATAGACAGAGTTGAGTCACAGACAGCGTTAAGAAACAGGCAGAGTTGAGAAATAGTCAGAGTTGAGCTATAAAGAGAGTTGAGCCATAGACAGAGTTGAGAAATAGACAGAGTTGAGCCATAGACAGAGTTGAACAATAGACACAGTTGAACAATAGACACAGTTGTGCCATAGACTAAAGAAGACCGACTGATATTTTCAATTTAATAGTTTTTGAAAGACATAATTTCCTACTCCATTTTCCGCGCCACGAGTGTCACATACGTCAAGTGTCAAGGATGTGGATATTTGTAACCATTTTGAAAATCCCATTGATAAACGTCGAGTTCTTTGTAAAGCTTAATTACCGACCCGTTGGACGCGCTATTCTTCCACGGTTCCCTATTTTTTACGTATAATTTTGTGGCAGCCAATATTTTGCGAGCCATTAAATCAAATCAAAATAAATTCGGTGGAAAAGCATCGAACGGAGGGTTCGTATCGCGAGGTAAATCGTCGAGCCGATTCTTTTCACTCGCCGACGAGATCGACGTCAATGTTGAATAGTAAACAATGCGCTGCGAATAGAGGATATTAAAGTTTAACAGAGAGAGGAATAAGTGTGAAATCCGTTCGTTAAGCGCGAAGCGATGTACGCAACCGATTTTGATTATCGGGAATCGGTTGAGAGCGGACTTTCGCTACGGGAATTCGCGATAAAATATTCTTGCGCGTATGCGAGATTGAATAAAATTACAATGGAAATGCCCTTCAGTTGCCGGGACACCCAATTTGCTTGTTTAACGAGTGGATCGTTTAAATTCACCGGAAATTTATACGATTGACTCTAGAATTCGGCATAATTTTGGTCCATGCTGTCGACAATTCCGATAAGAAAATTCCTTCTCCATTGAATAAAAAAATTACTCAAACTCACCTCCGCCAAATAGACATTGAAAACAAAAATAAGATGAATTAACCTCCAAGAATATTAAATCCAATTAAAATGTTTTTGACCCAAAAAAGTATCGATTCCGCGTCAACTAACCATAACAAATAAAATTCTCCCAATACGATTTTCCGTATTGTACCATCAAGATCTAATAAATCCACACGTTCACCAAAGTTCATCCAGTCCATCCATCAACCACCAAAACCAAGCACACCAAGACTCTAATCCCTTTACCACCATCAAAGATTATTCAGTTCCTTCGTCGGATTTGCCAAGCCATGGCTAATAGTTACCCCGTCGAAACTGTCCTCGGAGACTTAAGACGTATCGCTGTCGATCACGTGCCCCCATGAACTCTACCCTCTCATTCACCCCGAGATTCACCGTGTCGAGGTGGATCGAGGGAATCCATCGATTCCACTCCCATCAGCCATTCGCCCTTTCGAAGCTCTCTTGTCAGACCGGATCCCATCTCCACCCAGTACATCGACTTAATTCCCCTTGGCCTGTTCGAACACGTTACGGTAGATCTATCCGATCGAGGAGAATCTGTTACGGCGTCCATGGAATCAAAGGGAAGAGGGTACACCTTGGAGAACGAGGAGTGATCGAACGATGGGGAAGATGTCTTGGAGAACGAGCTGATTTTTATTGCAACATTGTGGCGGGAGAGGTGGAAGAACTTGTTTCAGGGTGAATTTGAGGGGTGAGTTTGAAAGAGGTTGTTGTGGTGAACTGTAGCTTGTGGATTTGTTGACCGGGGGATGAATCGAGAAGGGTGGATATGTAGAAGGTTTTTGTTTTAGGGTTACAGGATAGTTTGATAGATTTAGAGTAACCTTGCTGTTGTATTTTACAAATTTGGAATTATTTTTTTAGATTTGTGGAATTAGAGGATCTTAGCAATTTGGAGGAAGTTGAAGGGTTGAATTTTTAGAGAGTTATTGGTAGACTGCGGATGTTTATGCAAATTTCGAGTTTCACAAATGCAGGTGAGACAGGAAAACCTATCTAGGGATTTATCACACTCAATAAATATTACAACAAATACCATACTTTGGATATTTTAGATATATTTTTATATTATGGTCTTTTTGTATATTTTAGCCGCATTTAATTTGTCATAAATGCATAAAAATCCGCAGTCTGGTTATTGGTAAACAGTACAGTTAAAATTTGTTTCCGATTGTTTGTTTTTGAAATTTGTTTCTTGTTGTCCAGGGGATGAATCGAGAAGGGTGGGTATATAGGTACATATCATATAAAGAAGGTTTTTGCTTTAGGGTTGTAGAGTAGAATGATTTTAGGTTTAGAGGAATTAGAGGATCTTGTCAATTTGGAGGAAGTTGATGGGTTGAATTCTTCGGGACTTATTGGCAAACAGTATGATTAAAGTTTGTATTGAAATTGCAAAAAAGTAGCAGTTTTGTGTACTGCTAATTTTCTTGAAATAAGACATTTCCAGGTAGATACTTCTTCGGGAAAAGTTTAATTGACAACGTTTCGCAGTGGAGGGACAACTTGTTTCGCGACTTCAAAGCTCGCAATTTCTCCTCTGGAAATAGACGATCTCTTCGCGAAAGATCGATGGCAAATACATTCCGTTCGACGATACAAAGTCGGCAGGGTGTCGAAGTGTCTCCTTGGAGTGGCGTTAACGTCGATGTTCAAATCGAGGGTGAAAGTTCGCCAGGAAGTTTCACGAGACAAATCTCGTGAAATCCACTTAAAACTTCCTTCTCTAACTGGATTTCCTTTAACTCGTCCTGGGTCACAGTTCGGATGAAATATTGACAGCTTATAACCATGGATAAAAAAATCAAATTTTAATCCGGAAGATGTCAATCCTCCTTTAAAACTTGTCGCGTTTTATCTCCTTGAGAGTTCGGAAAAATTAACAAATTTCCCTTACAGTACCCTTGACAGCTTAAAAATGACAATGACTTCTAAACAACAAGCTCCGTCTAAATAATCTCCATTTAAATAGAAAAAAAATATATAAGTACTATTAATTACATGTGTAAAAAGCTATACAAAATTAAAGACCCCTGCAATTTTTTTGCACCTCTGCTTCTCAACAATTCACGATGAATGAGTGACAGAAATCCTCAGAAAATAGCATTTTTAACACTACATTTACGGAGTCAATTTGGCTCATTCAAAATTTGATTACTACATCTATAATATATTGTTTGGTTAATTTTTTTAATAATAAATCTTTCATTTCAATTGATTTGGAACTATTTTCTTTGCAAAAATCTTCAATTTTCTTATATGATTCAAATTGGCTCACTTCAGAAAAATAGGCATATCAATATCCGTAAATCTACTGTTAAGTTTCCTCTTCATAGAATATCTGGGTTCCTATTACAAACAGGGACGATTCTTTTCTTTTTTTTTCTATTTAAATAGAGAAATACATCCAGTAACATTCAACTCCCATCTTCTTAGCTGTCTGCAGTACACCTCGCCAGAAATTCCTCCTCGTAGAGAAAAAAAAGAAAAGAAAGCACGCGAATAAAAGTGGAACGTCATATATCCAGGGAAAAATTGCAGAAAGACGCAAATTGCGAATAAACCGGCATGCATGGAGAGTCGTGGATGATAAGCTGGATGCACCTCCACCTCGTCTTTCCCATAATAGTCTCACGGTTCTCCATACCGCTTTCTTCCCCTTTCTTTTCTTCCCTCTTTCGAGTTAATTTCACGGCTCGTTGGGGACGAGGGTTTCGGTGTAATTTGACGCCCCAAGCTCGTAATTTACACCCCCGCGACCATGAAGAAACTCACCCCCCTTTTACGAATGGAAAGTTCAACCGTGCTTTTCGATTCGCGATTTCCGAATGGTCTCCAGGGAATTGACTAGTTTCTATGGGAAAAGAAGGTAGGAAACTGATCGAATGAAGTTCGACTGAGATTAATGTTTATGTGTTACGAAGTAACACTTAGAAGTTCGCATATTTTATGGAGTCTTTTCTTACTGAAAAGGAACAATCTTAACGGGTCTTTAACCCTTTCCACATTCTTTTGATTTTAACTTCCATGGGTATTTTTTCTATGGTCTGCGAAGAATTCCCTGTACAATGATGCATTAAATCATAATTTTTACAATGTATGCCGGAAGTAATGGGAATTAATCAATAAAGTGAACCAGTTATTAAAAGAAACCCTGAAACCTTACAGCTTGAATAATGAAAAAAAACAAACAAGTAAATTTAATCAACGACTGGATTAAAAGCTCGAAAAATTTCTCCAAAGATAAGAATTGTAACCGAGCTAAAAATGTACTAATTTTATTTTAAAAAAATACATATACGTATATGTTCTCCACCTCAACGGGCTTTCCACCGTTCTTTTATCAAGATGGAAAAATGTTTTAGGAATTGCCAGCATTCGCGTCGTATCTTTGATCAGCGTCACATTTGGAAATTAAAAAGGAAATTTGAAAAATGGTAGGAGATACGCGTAGAGGATTAAACTATCCGGAAATCTCATTTCATCCCGCAGTCGGAGAATGGACGAACGGAAGAGCACGAGGAAACTTGCCGTCTCTCTGTCCGTGTATACGTAAAACACCACCGGAAATGAAGGCACTATCCTCGAATTCTTTTTTCCATCCCCTTTCAACCGCCTCGTGCGACCATATATCCCTCGAATGCGTGAGAAACTGTTTTCCCCCCCTTTTTTTTCTTCTCTATTACCCTTTTTTCCCTTTTTTTCTCTTTTTATTTCTCGTCGACGTGGCGCATAGACGACGAAGGATTTATTTGTTTCGCCTTGTCGCGGCACGAGACGAACACGAGGACGAAATTCCATGGGCGATTTAAGACCGATTCGCATTACAGCGAACGAAACAACGAAATAGAGCCGTGTAGGTTGTCCATACACTTTGTTAGCGAATTGTTGTAATTGTAGGAGAATTTGGCTAAGAAGGAAGAGAAAAGGGTCTGAGAGAAATACAAATGACGCCTTGGATGCGTAGACGTGGATAAAGTTCACGATTAACACTAGAACTACCAGACCAGTCAAAATGACTGGTACCCAATTTTTTCCAAAAATTCTCCAAGGACATAGAAGAGCCATAGAATAAAAATTCTGCGTCCATCACAAAATACATAACTCACCGAATTGATTATCCTTTTTGCTACTCGATTCCTCCTTTTTCAAAGTTCTTATTTAATGTATTGAAATCTGATAGATTTTACGCCGGTAGTTCTAGTGTTAAATATCAGGATAAGATAAAATAAGAATAATACTCACTAAGATTATAATATAATAAGAAATAGAATATTCATTAAATAATAGTGAAAGCATAGAATACACTAAAAATATAATGTAACTAAAATTGACAAAAATATCTGAGGATTTACAAATGCGTTTCTAAGATCTCTCTCACTGTAAGGAAATCTCTAATGGTATCTAAATGCATCGCGAGACGAAACCACTTAAAATGGTCTCCGCACTTTTTTTTCTACGTCACTCCTCTTTATGGACGTCGCTCTAAGGGTTTCTATGACTCAATATTATACCACACAATGTTACTTGTATATTTCAATAACAATTTTATATTTCAAACCACAAAGTAGGATTTACTAAGTGAAGAAAAAAATTACTTCTACATAGTCTTCAGTCTCACCTTTCTGCGGTTCTCCAACACTGTCCAACTCGTACCGATACAAATATCCTTCCGAATCGACTCGATGAATCGCCGAGATTCCTTCGCTTTCTCGTGCCATGCAAATCGGTCGAAAATAGAATTCCTTCGCTGAGCTACATTCGCAAGAGAAGCCACAACACGGAAATCTTATCGATGATACCTCGAGGTATCTGGAAACGTTCCCTCAAAGTGATACGAGAGCGTGCGAATAATTTGCAGACCTTGTTACCGTGAAGCGCGATAGCAGAATCGCTTTTGACGCACGATTTCTCCCTCGGCTGTTGCATCCTCGAGGAACGAAAATCGCGACGGCGATGTTCGAATGAAATTGAAAAGAGTTTGGAGGGGAAAAAAAGGTAGAGGAAAGTCGATTGCTTTCAACGTTTAAGAGATACTTGACTGTACTTCGACGCTCTTCGCGGTGCTGTTTCTGTTATTCAAGGGTTGCGTGAGATTTGGTGAAAAAACGACGAGGAAGAGATCGTGGAGTTATTGACGGCTGTCAAGGTACAGTCCAACAACTGAAAGATGGCTAACGAGTGGCGCAATTTCTTGTTTTCAAGTGATTATTTCCGCCGTTTGTTTTTGTTATCGCCAAACTCATATCCTTTAACACTAGAACTACCAAACCAGTCAAAATGACTGGTACACAATTTTTTCACAAAATTTTCCAAGTTTATATAAGAGTCATAGAATAAATATTCTACGTCTATATCAATAACCATAAATGACCCAATCGATCAAATTTTCCGCCGCTTGATCCCCCCTTTTTCAAAGTATTTACTTAATTTATTAAAATATGTTGGATTTGACGCCGCTAGTTCTAGTGTTAAAGGTAACATTTCACAGAGTCCTTTGTTTTGAGAGGCTGGGTTTGGGAATTTGAAAAACGAAATTTGCAGGAATAGGCAGATGAAAATAAGAAACTCCACCGCTCGCAAGCCAAGTTAGAGTTGTCGGACTATACAATGAGGTGGGATGTGGATTTGTTGCTGGGAGTTCTTTGTTAGGAAACTCAGAGTAATTGAAATGACGATATTGTAGTAATTTTTTCAACTTAGGAGACACTTTATAATTAGTGAGAGTGAATGGATTTTGTATACACGAGGGTGGATGTTACAATAGGATTTGAGACGCGATAAATGCCAGAGCTATCGTAAATGTTCAGTCGGTGGATAGAGAGAAAATGAGGTAGTGCATTAAAGAATGCATGCTGTAGGAAAGAGTATTGAGGGTGGATGCGAGCGTGATTCTTTGGGAGAGTCAGTTGAACCATAGACAGAATTTTTTTGAAGGGGAATGAATGAAATTGTTAGGTATTTGGTCGTCCAAATTTATGGGATATACAGCGAAGAAAAATATGAATATTTATATTACAGAGTATCACTTAATAAGGTAGATTGACAGTGCTAATTGGCGGTAATGAAATAACGTTATGGAATAAATTGATCGGAAGCTCGTGTCTCAATAATTTAATAATCTTTGACAGACGTGTGCAGAAATAAATGTTCGATATTGAGTCAGTCGGACTTCCCGTATAAAAGATTTAAATATCCTAATCTTGTCTATTAATCCATTAGCTTAAAATAACGTATGACAGTGTTCCAAATAAAAAGACTTCAAAATCTAATCAGCCGCATTAAAGATCTAAGTCTCTTCAAGAAATTCTGCAAAAGAAAGAATAAAAAAGGCGCCAAGCCGATAAAAATTACGGTAAACGAGTCAATGATCAAAATTCTTCGCGCTGCCGTTCAATTTCAATCTGGCATCGTGCATCGATTAATTATTCCAACCTGGGTAGATATTAAATCTATATAAATTTACATTGCAATCACGTGTATCGCTGTCGTCGTGCTTTATTTCGTCGGTGCAATAATTAACAGTGGCGAATGCAACATCCTCTCTTCTCGGTTTGTCGATAACGCACGAAACCGATTCCATTTCGAGGATTCCGAGTAAAGCCGTGGCTTTTGATCGTCCAATTAGCAATCTGCAAAATTACCCACGCCTACCATTCCCCGTACGGACAAACGTCAAAGGGCTAAGTAGAGGTTCAGAGGGATTTGCCAACAAAGTCATTAATACGAGAGGATAGACGAGGACGATCTGGAGAGAGGGAGAATTTTCAGTGGATTTTCTCGAGATGAGAGCAAAGGTGTCGAATTATTTAACATCCTTGACTTTGAATACTCTTCCCTGTGATTTTTCTAACTTTTCGTGATAATTCATCCCTTAACTTACGATTTCTTTTCTGATGGGACGTGTAAAGATTCAAAATTAATTCCTGAAATCAAAAGGTTTCACTGATTTCGAATATTTTCGATAACTAAACGTGATATTAATAGTATAGAAATAATGAAACCGTTTCGTTCATTTCATTTCATTTCGTTCATTTTCCACGCTACGAATTTCCCACGTAGCTGGAGGCTAAGGGGTAACACTAAATCTAGAGTTCGAATTGACGGGTACCAACTTTCTTGACATTTTTTTCAAATCGTCAGAGAAGCAGTACTGTAAATATTTCACACTTATCCTATAATATGAAATTTACCTAACTGATCATATTTTTTGTCGTTTGATCCATCTTTTTTTAAAGTACTTATTTAACACTTTATCGACCGGAAGCCTATTAATAGGCTTTTCAGATCCAACGCCTTTGAACTTTTAACTTATTAATTGCTTGCCACTCCAACTAATAAATTATCATTTATCATTGCGGTTACCTGTGTTAAGGACTCAGTGACGAGAATTTTTAATTTCGAATAGATATCTGTATCATGGAAGTATTTGTTGCCAAGTGATAGGTCAGAAGGGGGTAGGATGTTAAAAAAATACCGGTCGGTAAAGTGTTAATATATTTAAATTTGGTGGATTTAGCCGCCGTAAATCTAGTATTAATTATACTACGATTCTTTCTCATATAATGTGACGTGCCTTGAATAGAATTTGAAGATATTTGAATTGACAATTTCAATAATTTTACCTGAAAACTATTGCACTGTACCAGATAATAAATAATTAGCGTAATTATTCGAGCGTAATTCTCGAACAACGTTAAAGCAACTCGATACAATTCTTCCTCCTCGTTTGAACCACCAGTGTCTACCTTCCAAAGTGAAATTCATCGAGTCTCTTCGCAAAAGTGATACGTACACTTATACTACAAACTATACGACTACTAATTGCAAGGTGTACTTTCCTCTTAAAACAGTCCAGCTCTTTCAAAAGTGTCGATCTAATAGACAGACCTCTCTCAACGATAGCGACTCGAAGAAAGTAGACGTAATACGATCGTTTTCTCTTTCCTAAACGAAAAGGCTCTGCTCGTTTCCTCCAAAGACAAAAATGAGAAGCTACTGTTAAAAGGGCAACCGTGTAAAACACAAGGAAATGGAATAAAGCGAGAAAAGAGTGGAAGAAATGAAGAGGGGGAAAAAAAGGTTTCGAAGAAGCGGTGGCTTGTAAAATCTGTTACGAAAAGGTCGAAGGAATTATAGCGAGGGACGAAGAACGACTGGCGTGGAAAGTCGGTGGTAGAAGGTAATAGAATTACGTAAGGTTTTCACGGAGAGACAAAATGCCAAGTTGCTGGAAAACGGAAGAATTGCGAGGGGACAAAGTTACGAGACAATTAAAAAATACGAGATGTTGGGAGATTGCGAATCGGGCGAAACTCACGTCGGTCTGTCTACGATGGAAAATGGAAAAGCTCGAGGAGTCTGACGAGAAATGCAGATTCTACGAAGATCCGAAGGAATTGCAAGGATCTTGAGAGGAAGAAGAAAATTAAAGGGACACGGTATGATGGAAAAGTCACGGTGAAGAAGGAGAAACAATTGGTAACTTTTTATTCGTGATGAAAATTGTAGAGGGTGTTTAATAGAAATTCATTTCCATATTGCAATCGTATGGAAAGCCCTATGAACTGTAGTTTCCGCGAATTGCCAATAAAGTTTGACTTCCGGAGCTATCAGTTCTGGAAACAAATCCTCTCACTGTATTCCCAGCCTTAATCCGTCGATTAGTTTGGCCAACGTTCGTGGAAAACAAAAGAGCCGACGAGGCTCTTGCGATTCGCAATTTTGGCGAATCAACCCTCCGCTAGCTACGCTCAACATCGTTCTGGAGAACCCTTGAAATTTCGGTCTCGTTAAACATGCAGTATTTCGTTTTATTTTCAAGCACATTCGACTGTAATATGAAATCACTGTGCGAATGGAATATTTTACAACAATTTTGATATGGAATGCATTATGTAGTCGACAAAATATTAACTTGTTATTCAAATTGTTTTAGTACTTTCGATGTCGATTGATTATTTTATACATTTGGTATTTTATGATTCTAATATTTCATAAGGAAAATACCGATAGCGATAAACTGCATCGAATTTATTGAATAATTAGCATCGCTTTATTATTTATTCCGTTTATATTTAAACACTTTGCAATTCCGGTTGCTTGCTAGATTTTAATCAAACTCTCGCTTAATGGAAATTAATTTTGCAATATTCAATAGAATTAAATACTTTTTCTTCTCAAAAGCAGGCCATAGAAAATTGTTGTAAAGCTGAAATTGTTAAATGAGAAAGTTACATCGACTGTACTTGAACTTAAAACCGCAGAAAGTTAATACAGTTTAAAAAGAACCACCTTGAGGCAAAAAGGAAGAAAGTTCCGCTAATCCTTCGGTCCTCTCGCAGTATTATCGAGACGATCAGATTCAATGAAATCGATTCCATGGAGTCTCACGAATGAATTACATCGAGATTCGACAGTCGACCAAGATTGATCCAATCGGTCTCTCCAAAATTCGATCGAGTTCATTGCAAATCGAAGAAGTTGCTGTCGGAACACCCAACTTCTCATTAGCCGAATGGTCCTCTTGATCGAATCGCCGTTTAAGCAGGACATTAAGCTGGTCGTCGACGAAACGTTATCTTAGATCAAAAGACGAATTAGTTGGAAGATTCGACATAGAAGATTCTGCAGCATTGAAATGCACCGCTACTGATCGCCACACAGAGAATAGAATTAAATCGTTTTAGATATCTAAGACGATTTTAATCCTATTACGAATAGTAGGCGACAGATACAAATATACCAACAAGAGTACCTCTCGACGTGCCGATTACCGATTTTTATAAACTTTTAATATGATATAATCCTCGTGAAAATGTTTGATACTTTTTTATCGTCAATCGTCCACGTAAAAAGGGTGAAAACTGTCCTTAATACTAAAGCTACAACAGAGGGGCCCTTTTCAACTTAAGTTTGCGGTCCGAATTATATTAGGTATTAATTTTACAGCGAACTAAATCAAATTAATTTCACACTTTCCATCATTAACCCCTTGACCTACGATTTCTTTTCCGACGGGGCGTGCAAAGACTCATAAATTAATTCCTGACATCAAAAGTTTTCACCGATTTCTAATATTTCGTGCAACTAAATGTAACATTAATAGTATAGAAATAATGAGATAGTTTCGTGACCGGTTGATATTGTCAATTTAATAGTTTTTGGAAGACTTCAGAATTTGTTATTACTTTTTCCGCGCTACGAGTCCCACACGTAGTTGTAGGTCAAGGGGTTAATTATTAATTTTTTGAATGATATCATTAACTACAAGTACTGACGGATATTTAGGTGACATTACAAAATTGTTACAAAATTGGAAAGTTGATAGTAAACTGTTAGAAAGGAAAATCAATTGAAAATCTATGTCGAGTATCGCTCGACATAGGACTGCAAAGGGTTAAGAAAAACTGTCGGTGCGTTTAGTGTTAAACTTTGGCTTTCGAAACTTATTAGTCGATTGTTCGTACTTTAATCGTTGCAAAATTGCATCTTGGTGTACTAAATGCAGTTGGGCCGACATAGCAATAGAGGATGGCCAGTCTGACATAGTCCGATTAGAGTGATCGATATCTGCTCGTGAATCCAGCGTCAAGGGGACGCACGCTTGTTGCGATTCAAGTGGTTTCGCTATTAATCCTCTATCAAGGATTACAACCAGGGATTATAAATGATTCACCAAGTTACAAGGCTACAATTAACTGTAATTGAGTTGCAATTACCAGAATATATCATTTCTAAGGGTTCTTTTTCCACAACGATAGTTCTAGCCAACGTTGTCGCTCTCTAAACGATCTATTTCTGGGGATTTTTTTCAGCTACGTCGCAGATTGCACGGTAGCATGAAAAGCGAGAGGGAAAGAGGGCTATCCGGGGCTCGAGAAGACGGGGTTTGCTGGGATTATGGGAGGAAGTATCGGAAAACCGCGGTCAGGATACATGGCGGCCAATATTCGGGCCGATAAGTCTTTTACCGGCCTTGTCATGGCTTCTCTGCGGCCTGGCTTTCGACCTATGTATTTATTTATATCTCCACGTTGTTCCAGCTTTAAAGCTGCTGTTTGCTTTACCTCGTCCACGGATTTCACATCTTTGCGGATTTGTCGCGATTTTTCGATCGTGAGAAAAATTCTGCGAGTGAAGAATTTAGGTATTTAATGGAAATAATTCGGAGATTGGAATGGAAAGGGATAAGATTAAATAATTAGACAGTTGTTTAACATAGAGTTTCTTTATTTTCAGTAAGATAGCATTCAACAGAACGTAGAAGTTACTTGACAAGTAGTTTGCTCCGATTCATCGAGAGAATCATCCCTTGTTCTAACGTCATTTGCGACGTTACTTCACTTACGATTTTTTCTGTGATTATGAACGCAATGTTCAAAGTACACATTTAACACTAGAACTACCAAACCAGTCAAAATGACTGGTACACAATTTTTTCCAAAAATTCTCCAAGTTTATATAAGAGTCATAGAATAAATATTCTACGTCTATATCAATAAACATAAATCATCCAATCGATCAAATTTTCCGCCGCTTGATTCACCCTTTTTCAAACTACTTATTTAATTTATGACAATATGTTAGATGTGACGCCGGTAATTCTAGTGTTAATCAGTCCTACATTCCCTAAATTCCCAAGCACCGTCGTTTCAAGACTCGTTTCGATTTCACCCCTAGAGGGTTAATCTACTAGAATCGTTTTACTAAAGATCTCTCTTCAGCTTTCTCTTCCAACGTAAACTACTTTCCTTAAATATTTCATGACCCTCTCGCTTTTCCCTCTCAGTGTCTTCTTTTCCATCAAAGAACACAGCAAAGAGATCCGAGCAAATTTCCGCAACGTCGTTAACGTCCATTGCTCGGTTTTAGCGGCAGGCCGGAAGACCGATATGCTCGGCGAACCACGTAAAAAAAAGCAGAAGGAAGAAAGAGAATAAAGAATGCTTCTCTGTTTTTTATACCTCTCTCTCTCTCTCTCTCTCTCTCCCTTCTTTCATCCAGGGATGGAAAGTCATAAACGAGCTGGCAGGTAGAAAATAACCGCTGATAGAAATATCGACGTTCCGAGCGAAATGACGATGATAGTATTACGTCGTCGGGGTGAGAATGCGGCTCGTAATGTTCCCCTCGTTGAAAAATTGCCACGCTACACGGCCGATGCTCTGTAAATTGCCTATAAATGCGAATTCTCACGGATCATAGAGATCGGTTAAACGTCATAATACCAACGAACTCCTGTTAACCCGTTGCCTTACGATTTGTTTTGTCACTGCCTCCGCTATAGTTCAGAATTTAATTATTAAAAAAAGAATTGATCAGTGGTTCTTGATATATCGTATAGTTTAACGTGATATTAATGTTAGAAACGTTATATTATCCCGTCGCGTTTCATTAATATTTCCAATTTAGTCGATTTTCGAAAACTTGAAAATTTCCTATCTTATTTAGCTGATGACGAGTGTCGCTCGTCATTGTATGGCAAGGGGTTAACGTTAACTTGCTGTTTTAACGTTTTACCGATTTCTTCACGCCAGTTGTTCCACTATCTGCTAGTGTATCTGCTTGTTCTATTTATCTGATACTTCGTCTTTGTATTCTTCTATCTACCTGGTGGTTTATCTATCGGTTCATCTGTCTGTTCTTCTATCCACCTCTTCATCCATTGGTCTATTCAGCCGGCTATCTGTCCATGTTTGTATCTAGGCGTCTATCCATTCGTTTATCCACCTATCCTATCATGGAACTATCTATTTACTTCTCTACCTGTCTATTTGCTTCTACCAGGTTCTATCTATCCGTTTGTTTTCATCTTTCTCTAGCCCTACCTCTCTATCATTCTGTTCACCCACCTATTCTTCTCCCACATACTCCACTCTGTCTCTGTACTCAATAAAATAATTTCATCTCAATCTCTTCCCACTCGTTCGACCTCTCGATTCGCGAGCAACAAGTTCCGAGACCTTTCAGTAAGCGAGTTAACAAATAATCCATAACCATCTCTACTATCTCGTGTACTCGAAGCTTCAAAAGTACTGGTCACAAAAAGTTGATTTTTTTTCAATCAAGAAAATAGTTGATTCGATGAGATACATGGAGAAATACCGATCAGGCAACGATCGAGCTTTAATGTATGGCGATTCCATCGGCTTTAAAGCTCTCAATTATTAACGAGCACCGCCGGAGCTGCGAGTTCAAGGAGTTCGGTGAGAAACCGACCGACCAAGGAGCGAAAATTTTATTGGACGTTAAATTATTTAAGGACGTTTTTACCGCTGAAATTTCTTCCCTCTTTTCGCGGTCTCGTTTGCCAGCCGAGCCGGTAAATATTTATTACTAGCGGCTCGTTCGCCGGACGGTTGATTTATTGCGTTTTATACGCTTTCGTGGACACGACCGTGATTCATAGACCGAGCTGAGAATTTATCTGGATTTCGTAACAGTGCTGGGGGATCTACAGAGTCTTCTCCTTTCAACAAGTGGATTATTCGGGAATTTTTGTGAGGAAGATGTCTGTATGTTTGCTGCGACGTGCAGGAAGGCGATGAAAGTCATGAATTCTCAGCAGGTTAAAGCTAGCTAAATCTAAAAGTTCTGAAGATCTTCAATATTGCATGTATTCTCAGCGACGTGGAATCCACTAAAATTCACTAATTCTCAGCGATTCGTTGACTTCTATAACCCCTGGATTCTCAGTGACTGAGAGGCTACAGAAGCTATGGATTCTCAGCGACGTGGAATCCACTAAAATTCACTAATTCTCAGCGATTCGTAGACTTCTATAACCCCTGGATTCTCAGTGACTGAGAGGCTACCGAAGCTGTGGATTCTCAGCGACGTGGAATCCACTAAAATTCACTAGCTCTCAGTGATTCGTAGACTTCTACAACCGCTGGAATCTCAGTGACTGAAATACTACCAAATCTATAGACTCTCAGCAACGTAGAATCTACTAAACTCCGTTAATTCTCAGCGATTGGCAAACTCCTATAACTCCTGAATTCTCAATGATTGAAACGCTACTAAACCTATAGACTCTCAGCAAAGTAGGAACTACTGAACTCCATAAATTCTCAGCAACTTTAATACCATGAAAATTCACAGTCCTTTGACGTGATCAGAACCAAATTCTCAGCACTTCTTCGTCATCAGGGCCCACAAATTTAATTCTCAACAGCTCCAAAACGTAAACACCACTGGCCTTTAACTCGATCGTCGCAAAGACAACAAGGTAGAAAAAAAAATCCACGACTGTTCCCATCGATTCCATCAGATCGTCAGTGGCAACGTGACGTTCGACAATTCCATTCCGTTTTCCCGTGACTCTGCAATTAAAATGTTTAATCGACGCGGTTCCCAGCGGGAGTCGTCATTACCCTGCTGCAGGCAATTACACCCTTAACTGACTGCCACCTCTGTCGCCTCCCTTGTCAACCCCTCAAACCCTCTTGCGTCCTTCGTCCTCCGTTTGTAACTGTACAATTACCAGGACTTTGATTATCCAGGATTGACATCGGCAAACTAAATCGAGAAGGATCCTCGTACACTGGAGCCGTGCGAATCGCCAAGGAGGAAATCGATTCGCGGATTATTCGCGAGCGGCGAAGCGAAAAATTTGAATTTTATCGTTCCATCGAAGCGAGATTATTCGTTCGCTTCGCGTTTCCACGGGATTTCTATGTTTCTTTCGCGGGGATTCTTCGGATTGAGAGGACTGTAATTCTCCATTGGAATTTCAACGGAAGAAGAGAAATGAATGTTTAAGTTTTATGGAAAAAAAATTCAGCTGCGATTATATTCTACTTACGATACAATCCATCGAAGGAACAACGTATAAAATATTCTTTAAAAATATCCCACAAAATTATTTAACAAGAAGGATGTGATTTGAATATCAGTAAAAAATTCCAGACACTTTGAAATATCCTTGTACTATCGATTCGAAGGTTCCCATGAAAATGTAGATTTGCTGGAATTCGTTGCTTCTCGTATTATTTCCTGCATTTGAGAGAAACTACGCTTAAATATTTATTGCACGAAGTTAAAAAAGAAAAGATAGTACAATGCCGGAGGTATGCTCAACAGAAAAAAGAAACCCTCGAACCCAGAGGGCGAATATTCGCGGGAAGGAAGTCAATTTCCTTCCAGTAAATCCAATAACACGTTTCTCGAGTTTCCCATAAAATGTTGCCGCTTGATTCGCCTCAAATTTCTCATCGATTTAATTTTCCCTCGCGGTGACAAAAATGCGCGGGAAAAACGTCGTTTCTTCTCCACCCCTTTTTTTTTCTTGTTGATCGAAAGAATTGAGAATTTAACGTTCAATTTTTCGTTGCAGTTGCCGGAAGGAACGAGGAGGATGGGAGTTTACGAACTGCACCGGTAAGTGGAATCTTAATCGTTATTGCACGACGGTGAGATAAGCAAAGACCTGATACGAAGAACCCCAACAAATACGTTCCATCGATGGGAAAATTCGTGCGGGATACGTGCTCGGAATATACCATACAAATCTCTCCAACCGATCGCCTTTTTTCCACGTTGAACTTTTTTCCTTTAAGCGGTAATTGGAATTAAATATTGACAGTTCACATCAGGTTTGCCGACTAAACATACCGATGGAATTGAATCGCTTTTCAGATCGATGGAGAATATCTACTCTATGTCTTTCCTATAAACTTGGGAATTTTTTTTGAATACTTTGGAAGTCAGCCATTTTAACTGGAGGTCAAAAAGGAATTTATCAATTCTGACGAATAAAAATTGCACCCTTGACGCGAGGTGCCTCCCTATTTGTTTAGAATTACCCGGTATTATTTTTTACAAGAATCATTACTTGACCTCAAGAAAATATAATTTTCTCAGAATATTTTTCAAATACTCCGTCATTAAAGTAACATTTCCGTCCCTATTTGTTTAAAATTACCCGCTATTATTTTTTACAAGAATCATCGTTGGACCTGGAGAAAATATGATTTTCTCAGAATAATTTTCATATATTCCGGTATTAAAATAACAGCTTCCTTCCTGTCTGTCTAGAATTATTCCATTGTATATCATTTTTTACAAAAATCATGGTATGACCTGGAGTAAATATAATTTTCTCAGAATATTTTTCAAATACTCCAGCATTAAAATAACAACTCCCTCTCCGTTTGTCTAGAATTATCCTATATTTTTTTTACAAGAATCATTATATCACCTAGCGAAAATATAATTGTCTCAGAATATTTTTAAAATACTTCAATATTACCCAAATAACAGTTCCCTATTTGTCTAGAATTACTCTGTATTATATTTTCCAACAATCATTACATCACCTGAGAAAAATATAACTTTCCGAGGATATTTGTCAAATTCTCCGGTATTGCAAATTATTTAAAAAACTCTTTGCCCAGAACCAACGGAACAGGCAGGTCCCTTAATCCCTTTCGATATTAACTGGACCATAATTTAATATCCTCGGCAAATAGCGTTCCCATTTATTTATAATCTTCGGCGATTCTTTGAACATCGGAGATAACAGTAAAATTTAATAACCTCTCCCCAATGGAGCTCACGGAGCCCCGTTATTTTCCCTCTCGGCTAATATTTATTCACCGTCCCGACCAGCTTATTTATAACAGTCCGAGGATTTTCTTCCCAGCGATCTCATTACCCGTTCATTCAGTTATCCCTTCGTTTCCCCGTTATTCCCATTGTTTGTCAAACAAACAGGGAACGACGTGTCGCACCGTTCGCGTTCGTAACGGCTTAAAATTACTGCATCGCAGAGGCTTAATTTGTTTATCCATTTAATTGCACCTGCATGTTATTAACGTTTCGACGCACACGCGCATCCAATTTGCATTCATCGGAAGAAATTGAACGTTACGTGAAAGTAGAAAAAAGAAGGAAGACTAAAAAAAGACTGAAGTGAAAAAAAAAAATGGTAGAAACAGAAGAGACGTCCCGTGTAATCGAGCGTGATCTATGGGGTCGTCCCTGTGACAGGGTTTTCATCGATCACGTTCTCGCAAGAGTGACGGCAATTCTCTCTCGAGATATTGCGATCGTTTGACGCTTTTATGCAGCCAGCTACCCTGCAACCGGAAGACTTTTATGGACCTTCCATCTTTTACGAGGCTTGTCACCTTATGGGAAACGAGTGACTGATTTACGATCCATTTTACGCGTATTTTGCAACGTTACGGGGTAGTTTCTCCTTCTTCCTACGTGTCATGTAGAATCAACGACGTTCGTACGTCGAGAATCGTTTTAACACGTCTACGTGGCTCTGTAATTGTCCAGTTATACGTTCCGCGAATTTTATTACATTTATGGTTTCTCCATATGCCACTGCAGTCTTTTACGGCACTCGAAATTCTACTCCCATCAGAATTTCTTCCTAAATTGAAACTTAGCTCTTTGCACCGAGAGAATTTTGCCTATTGCAAAGAATTAGGTCGGTATTCAACAATACATTGTAGAATCGTGAACAAAAAATCGCGGTAACCCATTCAAAGCAGCGTACTCGGCCTGAGTAGCTCAACGTCGAGATCTCCTGGGTCAACGCAGACCCACGGGACCTCTTCTTAGAGACCCTTCTTTCTCACGTCCTATTCTTTTAAATTCTTTTTAGAAGAGTGCCATCCCAATCCCACAATATCTACAGAAAGATCTTGCACATATTTTATTATGTTTCTGAACAATTAACTTAAAGATGGTTCACAATCTTTGAATCCAGATTTTGACCACGTCGGACACCAATGCGACAACTACAATGAACGTCTTCGCGGACGTGGACGTCCAAGAGAGTCCTCCGTCTTCAGAGGAACGGAAGCAACAGGACGAAGACGAGGACGAAATGGACGCCGAAGAGGACGAAGAGGACGAAGGTGAGGAGGAGGACGACGAGTACGAGGACGAGCTGAAAGCCGTAGCAGAGTCACACGAGGCGATGTCGAAGGATGACACTAGGAACTCGAATATTTCCTCCTCGATCGTCCTCCCACTTCCGGTCGTTGAAAAGTTACCGGTTCAAAGCTTCGACTCTCAGGAGGTGATCGTGACGGATCACTCCGACGAGGACGTGGCTTCCAACGAGGCCATCACCGACGAGGTCGTCGACAAGTACGATGAGGAGGTTTGTTGATTGGATTTTTCATTTTCAATTGTTTTGCATTTGCACGAATGCAAAATACTTGAACGTGCATTCATTTCTGGTTTGGAATTCCGTGAGTAGATTGTACATTTAATGAAATATCGAATGATGAAGAATATTTGATTTGTATTATATTAATTAACGTTGACTAATATTAATTTGTGCATTTATTTCATTAATGACGATGATAATGTCGATAAATTCTAGGGTAAAATTGTTTTCTTGAGAAACTTAACTAATTTAAAATTCAAACTCACTTTAAACTTAAAAATTTAAATTTAAATTTGTTGGAGTTAAAAAATTTAAGTATTACCGTTTCAATATAATAACAGAAGTAATAATTTATCAATTTAATACAGTAGTACTTTGGCTTCCTAAAAAAAAGGATGACTTTAATCCCTCAAAGCTCAATATTTAAAAAGTCTCCACCCGCAGAACGTTAATAAAGAGTCGTTAAGGGAGTTGTTATTGGGGCGTAGCAGCCTCTAAAGTACTTGCATTAATTTATCTAATATTAACTTGTCAGAGTATCAATTTAATTAACGATACCAATGTCGAACTACTGAACGAGCTAATGGAAACGTAAAGAGAGGCATTTTCTCGATGAATCGAATAATGCTTCAAAGAGGTAGCCATAATTCTTGCAGCCTTTGCAAACCGTTGGCGTGCATTAACCTCCAAAGTAGAAGCGTTACAACGGCAAAGGGATAATTGAATGTAGCAACGTGCCGTTACATTACTTTCTTGCAATCTATTAACCTAAGAGAATACCGCGTAATGCAATCCCAATGGAGCACTTAGCTGCAGGGTGTAGCCCCAACGACCTAATGTGCACTGCGGTCGCACGAAATTTCTCTTTGCGATTCATACGATAATTGCATCATCCGGAAGAGATACTTCGTTAAAATAATTCTCTACTGCTACTTTACACTTGTTTCAATAGAATACAAACTTCCCTTGAAACCTTAAAATCCCTCTCAAATTGATATTTATTATATCAGACAGAATGTTTCAGAATCCATTTAAAAAAGTAGTTCCAAATTGAAATACTAGTAGCATTCAAATCTAAAAAATATATTTCAACGTGATCCATATATGTATAACAGCCTCGGTAATTTGAAACTTGCGAAAAACAATAGCTACCGGGTTAAATAACAGTATGAATTGAATTTCGATAATTATTAACAAAAATATTTTTAACTTTACGATGGAAAAATATAATTGAATCAACCGCCCTCTTTCTTTTGCCTATTCTACCATAAGAGGGTTCACTGTGCAATTTCTATTTTTATTCCTGACCGAGTTGCCTCAGGAAATCAAGTTTCTCAGGGAAGATCAAGACGTTGCGTAACATGAAAGATTAAAACATCGCTGAGAGGGTGGCTTTCTTTGTCGATATTTATTTCCCATACTAGTGCGGTCCGAAAGTAAATCCTGATAGGAAAGATCGAGTCACGAGGATACTATTACGCTGGGGTGAACGTTTATTACGTGAAAGCATTATTCGAAGGGATAGAGCGAGTTGTGAGTTGCTTAACGAGTAGTATCGCATTACTGTTTCACCATACAGTCCCCATTTGGGCGAGGGATTGAGATAGGGTACCAGTTTCACCCTTAGTGTTCACCCTTAATGCTACTGCCAATATTCTTTGGACAACAGGCAGACTTTGATAACCGTGGGTGCGTAAAAGACATACCTCTCTACTTTAGGGTGGTTTTTTAGCTATAGGGGAAAATTTTCTAAGTAAAATAATTTTCTTTTTCAAATTTTAACTTCATAAGAAAACAATCGGAAGTTGAAAAATGGGGATCAACCTACTGTCCACCCAGCACGGACAGGTGTCTTTGAAGGGTCAAAGGGGTAGAAAGGAAGAAAGGTCAAAGAGGGAAATGCTGTAAAAGCAGAGACGTAAAGCGATTATTTATGACGCAAGAAAATACTTGCCTCGTCATGGTATAAATAAAAGTTTATTTCATCGCAGCAGGGAGAAAGGAAGACCGGGAATAAAGGGGTGGGTCTTGGGGATGGAATTTTTCTTCGGAACGAAATAAAATTATTCAATTCCACGCGTGTCACGGGGGCGTAAAAATTCTTCAAAAAGGACCGACGAAATTGTGCAATCCCGTCGATGGTCCTTACAAATGGCTTTTCGATGGTTGCCTCGTACAAAGTAGTTTCCGATAGTTCAACGACAACCGAATCCGTGCGTTCGAATAAACATTGGAGTTTCGGCCACCCCTTTGGAGGCACGGATCCTGAAAGTTTGCATTTTTCATTTTATTGAAAAGACGAGCAACGGAGGAAGTTTGAGGCGATGCAAGTTTCGGATGTGCCTCGATTTTTAATGGAGTCAATTTGCAGAAAATGATTAATTGTTAGAATTCTATTATTCTTGAGAAGAACTCAAAAGATTTGGGCATATACTGACAAACTGTGGATATATTTAATCTTTTATTGAGAAACATTATTTTTACATTTTTAGAGTGATCTGATTTCCGAATGAATAACTAATTTTCTCGACAAATTAACTTCCACTAATTGCTTTCATTTTATTCCTTGCATCAAATAACATGGCCGATCGAAACTCAATTTGGGACAAAGTGTCAAATTGTTATTGCACTGGCAGAGATCCAAGCGTAAGCGTAAACAGCTCGCGGAAACAAAGTAAAGGATCCGAGGGGGTGAATTGTCGCAGCGGGTCAGGGTTGCTCCCGTAAATCAGCCAAATAAAGGTCAGGGTTGCGGGGAACGCAAACAGTCGCAATCGGGTCAGCCTTGATTTCAAATCGAATTACCATCAAGGTTTCACTACCGATCTGTTGTCGACAGGGGATCATCCGTGAAAATCCTTTGATGGGGTTGTTCCCACCATAATTTGTAAGAATAATATTTGCTCATCAAATTTATCCCTGTCTTCCAGAAGACGATACTCTGTTCGTTACATTCCTCAATACATTTATAGATCCTAGTCGAAAGAAAATGCGTAAAGTTCAGCTAAAGGGTTAAAAATGATCTTTTAACCCTTTGCACTCGGATGGCCCCCTCTGAGTGGACCTTCCAATTTATTAGTGATTGAAAAGGATGCATTTATTGCACCGCAACATTTTAAGAAATTTATGTTTTTCCCAATTTTTCTATTGACATGGCACAAAATAATAAGTAACAAAGTGCTGCCAAGTTGATAACAGATAATGTCAGAGTTGGCACCGAGCGCAAAGGGTTAAGGTTTCCCAGCTAAAATATCTGGAATAATCAAAGTCAAAAAATAGGGACATATAAATTGAGAATCTACTTTACAATTATCTTAAAAATAATACTACCTTTTAAGATGTCCTAAATGAAATATCCGGAACAATTAAAGTCAAAATATAGAAAGACATAAATTAAAAGTCCCCTTTACAATTTTATTAAAAATAATACTGCCTTTTAAGATGTCCCAGGTGAAATATTCGGAACGATCAAAGTCAAAATATAGAAAGACAAATTAAAAGCCCCCTTTACAATTTTATTAAAAATAATACTACAGTTCAAGATGTCCTAGTTGAAATATCCGAAACAATTAAAGTCAAAATATAGAAAGACATAAATTGAAAGACCCCTTTACAATTTTATTAAAAATAATACTGCCTTTCAAGATGTCCTAGTTGAAATATCCGAAACAATTAAAGTCAAAATATAGAAAGACATAAATTGAGAGTCCCCTTTACAATTCTATTAAAAATAATACTATCTTGTAAGATGTCCTAACAGATACCACCCCATAATTGTCTGTCGCAGGTCGTCGAGCTGCTAAAGTACAAAAAGGAGAAGAACTTGAATTTCCACGTAGCTGACAAGTCGAAAATAAAGCGAGTGCCAACAGTAAAGAAGGAATTGAGTACGCAAAAGGAGATCCTTGTAGGTAGCAACGAAACTCAGCTGCCGAAGAGTCTTCTGCCCTCGGAGGACACCCTGAATCGACTGAACGACGAAATCGAAACCGTGAGGAGAAGAAACGCCGATGGAAATCGGGTGAGAGGGCAACGGTGATTTTTCACCAGGAAATAACAGAGGCATCGATCGTTAGACCAAAAACGTTCTCCTATCGCTACTTATCTTCTCTTCGACGCGAATCGCGGATAAATCGTTTGCCGGCAGATCGAACGTTTTCGTGGCTGTTCTCCATGTTTTATCGTCGGATGATAGAACGAGATTTTTCGAGAGATGACTAACGACGATGCCAGTCGACAAATAAAAGAATTTTTCGAGATGTTGGGAAGTTTTTGGAGCGGCGGAAGCAATAGCGTTGATAGTTTCCTCGCAGAAGTCGAATCGTTTCTTGGATACTCCGATGAAATGTGATTGGACTTTTTTCTTAAGAAGATTTAGTTGGAATTGTTACAATTTTATGAAATTTCAAAGAATTTATGGGAGAGTTTCCGAGCTATTTCCGACCGGAAAGATAATAACTTGGGCAATAGTACCGTGCTTTTATGTATCTTCTATATCCACTGTAAGAAAAGAGGAAAAAAAAAGAAAACTATATCTTCTTGGACAATAGATCGTCCTCCTCCGTCGTTCGATTTTTGCCCAAACCTATTGCAACTAGAAAAATAAAAATTCAAGGGAGATCAATCAACTAAAAATTTCTTCCAAGTATTATACAATGTAAAACTTTAAAAATTCTTTTTAAAAATTGTAATTCATGATTTCCTCACGTGATCATCAATTTACAACCAAATAGTACTTCTCATTTGCTCATAAAATACTGAAATATTATTGCCAATGTTATTTATAATCGATAGAATTCCAAAATTAGAAATAGCAGGGATGCTAGAGTAAACACGTTCTTTCTAGTCCACAAAAATGTCGAAAGATTGGCAAGAACATCCCGAAAGATCATCCAGCGAGGGTGAAATTATCGATAACGGATACACAGAGCCTCAGAACCGGAAGAAGCTGGACAAGAGGCAAGAAACGGTCCTGAACGATCTGAGATCGTATTTGCTCGCGGAATACGCGACCGAGGAAGAGCAACGGCAAAAACTTCACGAGCTGGGGGTGAGTTTAATGGCCGAAAGTTTGCCTTTCAATAATTAATGTCGTTTCGGGAGACACTCGGCCGACGATACTACCCTTCCTCCTTTCTTTCCGCTTTGTGCTTTTGCCTTTTTGTTTTCCGCCGATCCCACGTCGACTATTTCTGCACGATCGATTCTTTTATTTATGAGAATAATTTAACGATTTCTCAAAAACTCGTTTAATTTCATCGTGCAAGTACTCAATACAATACAGACTATAGACCAACTTTAATCGACTCCAAATTAATATAGAGAGTCAAATAAAATTCGAAAATATCTACCCTCTACCCCTCGCAAAGTACACTGCTTTAATATAAATCAAAGTAATAACCAAATTTCAAAATTGAAATGAATTCTCATGGAAAATTTTATTGTTCAGTTCTCCCCAAAACATTGTGTTCAATTAAATTAAAAATCTCGATAAATTAATAGAAAACAATTCGAAGGAAATTACTATCAATTACACACGAAATATTGCAGTACAGGAAATTCAATCTTCCATAAAAAGGACACGCCTGGTAGAATTCAAGGGGCGGAAATATTCGTCGTGTAGATCTCATGAATCACTTATATATACATCTCTATATGTATACATATATATGTGCGTATATATATATGGCAGACATAAAATATAGCACCACCAAAAGCATTCCAGAAGCGAATGAATTCTCGTCGATGCGCGAAGGAATTCTTGTCGAGTACGAGAGGGTGAGCGCAAAGTGAGAAGAACAATGAAGAGGAAATATTCATCGACTCCTCTTCCGCGTCGTCGAGCTCAAAGGCCCGCAATTCTACGATCGATATACCACCCTTGAAGGCCCTTGGCTATCGCAAGGGCCAATAACCCTTCGGCACCAACCCCTTTTGTTCGAAATCGGAACGCCTTGCAAGTCGTCTCTACGGGCCGGCACTTTAATTCTTGCTAAATTGCTGGAAATTTCATCTTAACATTATCCTGTGTGCTATTGATTTTTAATATTGCTATTTTAACGGTTAGTAATTAAAGAATTTAATTTTTCGTTTAATTTGAAAAAATAAAGATTGATATAGTTGAATCTTTTTCGGATTTAGAGCTTTTAAATTGTATTATATTTGCATTCTGGTTCGGTTTTATAACTTTTTGAATTATTGATCGTGCGAGTTGAGGCTTTGATCCGCTGGAATTATTTAAACTTTTAACTTTTGACATCCCTCCGTGGGTTACCGATTTAAACTGTGCTTTTTAACAGCCTCGCGGAGAGTATTTCATATTTTATCTTGTCGATAAAGGTGTTATAAATAAAATAAGTGTGCAAAGTGGTTACATTTCCAGACGGACATCCCAATGAATTATAATTTCGTTGGATTGCATTCCATCATGAACTGACGCCGGCCCACTTAACGTCAAATTGAGTAACATCCTACTAAAATAACTGGAAGTCTTCCATTTCTCCATTTACTTCATTATTAATCCCACAGATTAAGACTTTCCATCCTCAAGAATCATTTTAATCTTCGTCCAAGCTACTTTGCAACTCTTCATCGATTGGAAATGTTCCTCCAACCCTCTTCAACTTCCGTAGCCATTAAAATTTCATATTTCGCATCTCTCATTATTACCAGCATGGTCCGAGCCTTTGTCGAAAAGTTGGAGCAACTTATAACCAGGCAAATTGGTAAAGGCGCCCTCATAATTATAGAGAGAAAATAGTTTTACAATTTAATTGATCCGTAAACTTTCAAAACCCAATTTTCCCCCGGTCTTTTCATCCCATTAATAATCTACCATACCGAAAAATTAAAAGACAAGGTTCCTCTTCGCTGATAACAAATTGATAAATTCCATTCACTTAGGAAAAGTATGTAAGACGAGGAGAAATCACTGGAAATCCCAGAAAGAAGAGTATTCTCTAGTCTCTTGTGTAACGATAAAAGAAAACTTTCAGGCGTTTAAACGTCCTGAAAATGCACCTCGGCATTTATCATCCAACTCGCAGTTCTTTTCGCCCGATCATTCCGCGATAACATTCTCATTTGTAACCAACGAAGCTTCTATCCACTTCGTTTTTCTTCCCTGTCTCTGGAACAAAAGATTGCAATAAAGTATTTGCACGCGAATTTTCACGGTAAACAGATATTTCTCTTTGTCGAGTCCATCGATTTTTGAGTTTAAAAATGGCGGGAGTTTCAAGATTTAATAATATTTCAGAATACACCTAAAGTAGTTGCTTCTTGACAAAATCACCATAGAAATTAACCCTTTGCGGACGACGGGCGAATATATCCGCCCTGAGAAAAAAATTGGTTATAGTTTGTCGGTGCATACATAAACGGTTAGAGTTGAAAAATTAAAATATAATCGTTGAAATATTATTTTACAAAGAGTAAATTTCAATTTGTATACATTAACAGACTGTCTTTCCGATGAAAAAGTGTTTTTTCATCGCTAAATAATTGATAGTTTCTCGATATTCAAAAATGCCTCCGTCCGCAAAGGGTTAAGGCAGAAACGTTGAAAAGAAAATAATTTTGAAGCCACTTGAAGATTGAGATTAACAATGGTAGTTGTATTTTGGGGAAATTTAAGGTGCGAAGTGTTCTTAAGCTTAGTAATGTAATTTAGATTATTTTTCTGGACGTTTTTCCGTGTAAAACTGGCGAAAACGAAAGGAAAGGTAATCCTTGCAGGATTATCCCATGGTTTCCTCTACAAAAAGAAGAGAATCTCGTTTGATACCAGCCGATACCTTTCTCTCACTATCTAACTCCGAATCCTGGCTAAAAATCCTTAACACATTTTTGCTAACTTTAAAATTCGAGTAAATACCTTGATTCCATTATGCAATGAAATGAAACCATTATTAAATGAAAAGTCATTTTATAAATAAAGTTAACTTTTGCAAGTAAAATTAATGGAATTAATAAAAATATAGAATTTCTGGTTTCTCGTTAATAACAATATTGCCTTTGAGCGTGACGTGTCGGATGAACAATGTATTAAAATATATTATGTACTTCCAACCACTTGTTGGTTCATCCAAATCCGATGAAACGTAGTAGACATAACTGAAAAGAGACTTGAAATTTTCGACGCTCCGCAGTATCCAGTGACTTTAAATAAAAAAATAATTCGTTCACATTTGTACTTTTCCTGGCGAAAATTGTACATATTAAAATAGACTTTTATTATCTACCATTGACTCTTTAACATTAAACCTACCAAACGGGCCAAAATGCCGAAACCAAATTTTTTCCAAATATTAATTAAATTGATAGAGTAGCCATGAAGTAAATATTACACTTCTATCTTATAAAATCCAAATTAAGTATCAAATAAATATAATTTAAGTAGATACCTAAATTTACTATTAAAGTAACCGTTTTGCTGACCCTATCGCGAGTGGTGTCGCCAGAAACCAAACTTTTTCCAAAAATTAATTAAATTGATAGAGTAGCTTTTACCTTAAAAAACCCAAATTAATCAATTAATCATCTTTTCCACCTCTTCATTCCACTTTTCTACAGTACTTATTAAATATCTAAATTTCAATACCTATAATTTAGATAGATACCTAGATTTACTATTAAAGTAACCGTTTTGCTAACCCTTTGGCGAGTGGTGTCGCCAGAAATTTTTCTTTGACCCGTTCGACAATACTCACAAAACCGTCTATCTAAAATTCTATCACATTTGTAATTCCCAACCCCACAAAAATCCACCCCGGAAACCAACACCACTACGATACACTCAAATCGTCTACCATATCTCTCCTTATTCAATGCGCAATTAAACTCGCAGTTACATTTCCACAAAAAAAAACAAATACATTGTACAGCTACACTCCACCATTAATTAAACCACCCCCGTAATTACTGCGCGCACTATCCACGAAACTCAGCCGGAACAAGATTACCGTTCTCCTAATACTTATCAGCGCTTTCAGCGGGGGGGTTGGGGAGCGTTTATCGCGCTTAAAAGCTCGGCTTTCCTGGTCCGTGGTAAAATGGAATATCTTCTTTCTTGGCGTCTCTCGGTGGGAAGACGGTTTCTGGTTACGGTTAGCTACCTGACGTCGCTTATCGCGCGAGGGTGGAGCACCTACAAAGGGATGCATTCTCACGGCTAATTCAATATCCTTCGCCAACCATCCCCCGTATGCAGTTGCTCTCGCTCCCGATTGCCGTGGCAATTGAATCAGGCTGCGAGGGAGACGAGAAGAGGGAAGTCAAAGGCAAGAAGCGAAAAGAAAGAGGAAAATAGAAAAGGAAGACGATCCGAAAGCTAGCAGGAGAAGAAAGAAAGAGAGGACACGAGTAGAGTAAAAGAAGAGACAAGATGAAAGAAAGAGGAGACACGGAATTTCTATCGGATCTTTATTAGAGAGACAAAGGGAAGAGGGTAGGAAGAGAGAGATCGTTTAAAGGAAACTAAAGGAGAGAAGAAGATGCTCTGAAAAGCGCTTAGTTACTCGGTTGAACTTCGAAGGGGGTTGCGATTCAAGGAAGTTAAGCGTGAGAAAAAGGGGACAAGCTGTTAATCTTAATTCGGCGGATTTGCGATTACCGCGCGAAGAGGTGGACCGATTGGCGTGGAGAACGGAAATTACGAGGGATGACTTCCGTAAGGGTGGTACGTAGTGGCAAGACAAATTTACGAAGTACTACACTTCGATTTTGATGATATTTGACACAAATATTTGGTAGGACAGACTTTTAATCTGGACAGGATAAAGACGACAAGCAGCCTATCCTGTCCAATCTGATTCACAATTTTTATTAACCCCCAAAAAAATCTCGTAATATCTTAAATTTAAAACCTATTAGCGACATGTGAACATCAAAGCAAGGAAGAACTTGGAGAACAGTAAATTCGGCAAATCCACCTAACGAGTATTTAAACCACCCCCTTTGACGACAAATTCAATCGAGTCGAAACACTCTGGCAACATTTTCGCAATCGAATCGAGCGTGAATCCTACCAAAATTGTAAAAGGGCCCGTAACGAGGGCGAAGAAGTCCCGAACGGAAATTGCAAGGGATGTAAGCCGGAAAGTGAGCTCGTTCCATTCGCGAATCAGTGGTTCTCAGACTTTATCCGACCTTGATCAGGACATTCTCATGTCGACGATATAATTACGAAGGGATTCCTGATATCTCATTTATCGCTGCTCAAGTTTGCCCTTGTAGATCCATTTCTGGAACCTCGATTTGTTCCGGTACTTCGAAGTAATCTTTGAGGAACCTTGAAACTTTCAATTTGAACAGCGAGCACTTAACCTATTTAACGATATTAATTTAGGGTGCGATGAATTTAATTAACGAATCGAATTAACAAGTATTGTTCACACAGGGTTAATTTTAGAGATGGTAGAAATTAGAAAGTACATTTTATCATACTAAAGAAAAATTCTAGAAGTTATAGGCAATAGGAGAATGCTTTTTCAGAAACCATTAGAGAACCGGAGGAGAGAGATATTTTCCCGCGCGTGCCGTAACTTCCCATCCTCGTCTTCCGCAACCCCCATGCTTAAGAGGCAACGTTGCGTGCCTCTTCTACGTGACTCTGTCTAATTCTCCTCGCCGTGCATGCAAACGACGCATGAATGCGAAATTTCCGTCACCTTCTATCGCGACATACCACGAAACGCGTATTAAGAAGGAGGGTTAAAAAGTCTACCACGAATGTGAGATTTAATAACGGCATTTATATTCCGTCTATCGGATTTGAAGGGGATGGAAATAAAAATGTCCCACGGTGATTCGATAACCACCTAAAACGGTAATTCTCATGTGAAATAATCGTAACAATTGAAAGAGAAAAATTATTTAAATTATCACCGTTGCAGCTACTCTTTGCACCTTTTACGTTTTTTTGTTTTAGTTTTGCGCAAAGATCTGCACCCCTTAGCGAGAATCCTCTCTCCCGAAGCAGGCAAATAGCACGGTAGATGTGTGAATGTTCCAGTGTACTTGAAGTCGATGGTGAAATTAATTATTAGTGCCCGTTCTTGGCTTAGGCTCAGGAGGACGCCTTGGCGGAGAACTTGCTGAAACTTTTAGTGAAGCTAGCGGAGAATCCTAGCAGATGGGAGCGCGTGCACAAACTTCTTGGTAAGTAACCCCATCGATGTCTTGGGAAAATTTCGATGGGAAGAGGAGAATCCGAGGGTGCGATGAAATAACTCGTAATTGAGGTTCGATAAACAGTTTAAACTATCGTTGTTGTCTTCTCCGAGGATGATCGGCTCAATAATATCACAATTCTCGACTGCATGCTTTGCATTTTTATCTACTAACTTCCACTTCTTTTTTATAATTTTGCAGGCTTGGTAAATTGCCAAGCAGATGAGAAATTAAATTATTCTTTTGTTTTGTTCGAAGTATCGCAACCCTATTAACTCGTTGAGCAAGGGGGTGAGAGGTGACCGGCGCTATTGAATTTCAATAAAGTTTCATATGACTTTTCAATCGTATAACTTACAAATTTTCCACTATATTCAATATTTAATTATTAGTTTTCATTTTGATTAATTTCCAAATGATAAAATCCTGCTAAATATATATCTAATTATCTCTTTAAAGTTTCTGCTTTACAAAAATGGGATTTTAGTACAAAACGTATCATTTCCACTGTAGTGACAATTTTTAATATTTCAATATTTAAATATAGAATGCGTTAAAAAACTTGTAAATATTGCAATTGAGAAGTCACTTGAAATTTTATTAAATTCAATACCGCTGGTCACAGATGACCGCCATGGCAATGTGTTGAAATAAAATTGTCGAAACAACAAAGGAAAGCACGTCGCTGCAATAAAATCCAAACAAAGTACATAAAAAAAACAACAGTGACGAATTGTCGTCCATTTCCAAAGGAACAAAAGAGAAAAAAAGAGAGGACGATCGTTTTCCTATGAATCTTCTCTACAGTCGTTCTTGATAGAAAGGAAACTACCCGATAAATTCCAATCGAACGTCTCCGGGGTAAAGAGTCGGACCATTAAAGGATAGAGAGAAGAATGTGAAAAAAAGGAAAGGTTTCGCAGCAAGTGCGAAAAGGAGAAGAGGCCACGGAAGTAACCGAATGCTCGGCAGTCAGCTCGGGAATCCAATAAAGCTTCACAATCGCTCGATTAGCCGGATAGTGTCTGCATTATTGCACGGTGTAATTGCCTTCTGACAATTAACCCCTCCGTGTTACCTGAAAATCAATGTAATTCGCTCCCAGGAAACTCTCCGATGGAGAAATTCCTGGATGCGTTCGAAGGCTCCTTTTTTGCTCTTTTTAAACGTTCGAGATGAATGGACGAAGGTTCAGCAAGATTTTAGGATTGGTAGAGAATTTTCTAAGCTGAGGAAAAATTTTTGGAATCAGTTTTTTACTTAATTGTAGGAGATTTTTTCATTTGATGGCTAATTAATAGGGACACTTGGCAAACGATGAACGAAGTTTCCGAGTGTACTTCGGTATACTAAATGTCGAAGAAGAAACATCGTTTTCCCCAACTTACCGTAAACGAGACCGCTTAATTCGCAGGAACGGATGTCATTTGATTAAATTCCGGGCAACAAGTTCAACAAGCGAAACCGCAATTTCATTTCCATTTCTCTCTATCTCGCTCTCTCCCTTTCTCCAGATATTGAATTCTCGCTTCCCGCGGAAATTCATTTTTCACTTACCCGATTCACACCAAAGTGCACAAATTAATATTTAGAATTATTAATTATCAATCCTCAATCTTACAAACAGCAACAAAGAACCGTGCAAGGGTTGTGTCTTCAGCAATTAAATTCAGAAACAAAATTTTCCAAATTAATTCTGGACAATCCCCTGTTTAGAAATAACACTTAACAAAATGTTGTAAATTTCTGAAACATCTTCCTTCAAAAATTCCATTCAGCTCTCCCAACAGATAACATTGAAAGCCATAAATAAAAAATTGAAACAAGACGATTCGAAATTCTCAAGGAAGGAGTGAAAGAACAATTCCAAATGTACCACGAAACCCAGCCAAAACATGTTTGGCGCACGATGTTACAATAAAATTAAACATTGATTTCACAATTCAGCACCGTACCAGAATTGCGTTAAGATCCATCCCATGCACGACGAACAGAAACGATGAATAATCCAACAACAAGAGAACAAGCCTGACCCTCTGGTATTCGAGTATTTCTGCATAGAGTACATAAAACGTTTTGCACGCGAACTCATCTTAATCTCCATTAGGCGGAACAATGCTGGTTTAATAATGGCCATTTGCTGGCTCTGATGAATGAACGCTTCTCGTGAGTAACACGAGAACCTACTTCGACTGAACGTTGCCATAACCAGAATGCCATGGATAGACGATAAACCAAGATCGACGAGGTTTCCAAAGACCGACAAATACGTTTCGTTTCCTGCATGATGGAATTTTTAATTGCCATTGTTACAAAGCACTGAATCTGTTCCGGTATATACGATCAACTTAGCTGCAAAATTGTTGAAAGTTTCAAACATGTTTGACTTTATACCAATTATCCGCTGAGCGCTTCAGTCGCGAAAGAATCAATGAACCTGTCGAGGAGCAATTTTTTTTAAAAGTAAGACACGGATTTTTCTCTGTATAGAAATATTTTATTATGATGG
This sequence comes from Cerceris rybyensis, assembly GCA_910591515.1. Classification (NCBI taxonomy): domain Eukaryota; kingdom Metazoa; phylum Arthropoda; class Insecta; order Hymenoptera; family Crabronidae; genus Cerceris; species Cerceris rybyensis. The sequence goes on from OU342797.1 coordinate 2,034,909, forward strand.
CCGTACATAAATATGTGTTGTTAAATATAAAATACAATAATCTCATTCGGAGTCGATAATACAAATAGTAATAATTCTTCTTCGCGATGTTACTCTATTAACCCTTTGCACTCCTATGTCGAGCTGCACTGGACACAGCTTTTTCTGACACTTAATGTTTCATATACTAATTATCGACTTTTCGAAATCAACAATAATGTTGCATTTTAACAGGAATACACCGCAGTATCTACAATTGTTCCTAGTATAAATAAAAACGAATAATCAACAGTAGACAATTTTCCGAGATTATATTTGCTTATCTGACAAAAAGTTATTAAATTAATTCGGAGCGCAAAGGGTTAAGGGTCTTTCCTCGACGAGTGCAAGACTCTGCTATTGCTCGGGGACTTACAAACGTATACGTCGAATCCTCTTTGCTGTAAAATAAAAATTAATTACAAGACGTTTGAGAAAACGAGACTAATAACTAGTGATCCCTATCAATTTTTATCACACTGTACATGACTCTGATTATTGCACTACACTTACAACCCTTAATTAATCTCCAGACTACTCTGTATCGATTGAAACAGTAGGCTTTCCCAAACCCAGGAATACTCTGTACTTAAAAATAAAAAGAAACAAAATCCAAATCTCACGCAGTAAACGCCGAGAACGATCTAAATCCAGGGGACCCCAGCCTGGATCCAGCAAAACGTGGTTATCAAACAACATCACCCTTTTTCTCCGTAACAACCCGGAGTTCCACGGACTCGCGAAAATCACGGAAAAAGCTAAAGAAGAAGAAGAAAAAGAAGCCGAAGAATCGTTTCTCAACGACGACCACGATGACGCCAGCACCGATAACACCACCCCTTCTGACGACCACGGAGACATCGTGGCAAACCACCCCCGTTCAGTGGCGTCTAGTTGCGGAGAAACTCTTCGGACCACCCTGGCAGAGGGACATCGAGGAGGACGCTGAAAATGGAGGGAAAGTTCGATATTCTGCGGTCTCGAAACCACGCACTTTGCCCTCGATTCGAGAATTGATCGAGCAGAACAAATCGAGAAGCGGATCGAAAACGTTCGGGGCTGAAAGGAAATCTATGGTGTCGGAGGGTGGGAGAGAAGGGGGTGAGAGGATCGTTCGGTTTGGAAAGGTAAACACTCATCAACCCTCGCATCTTCAGGGACACCGGGAGTTTGGAAGTGTTTATGAGAGACCAGCAGGTAAGTTTTTGACATTGTTTGACTTTGTTTGACATTTGACGAGTCAATGGCTTTTGTTTCGAGTGTTCTTGGTAATTCGGGGATGTAGATTCTGATTATTTTGGTGGAGTGACTTTAATCTTTTTAGTGCCGACCGAAAATTTAATTGCATATAGAGCATAAGCTGTGTATTTACAATTATCTGTCATAAAATTACTGATATCGTATTGGAAACTGAATAGTAGCCCTTCGATGGTCAGCGTTAGCACTATTTCTAACGACAATATATCATCGTCCTGCACTAAAAGGGTTAGATTGTACATTGTTTGATGACTTTCCTTCATCCGGTATTCTTTGACCTTCAATTTTGTCTAGTCTGTTGTTCAAAATGTACAAACACATTAAATTACTCCCTACATGATACTTTATTCAGCCACACCTTCATACCCTTCGCCCCATAATCTCCAGGATTATCCCTTCGCTGGAACAACATCGAAACAATTAAAAAGTACAACCCAAGCTCCTTAGAAGTTTAATAAACTGTAACTTCTCAAACCTCTTGAATGTGCCCTTAAATTAATCGAAAACCACTACAAAAAAATCCCTCTTCCTCTTCCAGAGCCGGATCGTCTGCCTAATTACGACATGGCCGATTCCTATCAACGTTTTCGTTACAACGACCTCTCGCCATCCTCTCGAGATTACCTTCGAAGAAGCGAGGAGGACTATCAAAACGATTACAGCCTACAATCGAACAGTTTTCCCCGAAATCACGACTACGATCGTGAATATCCCATGAGCAAAAGTTGGCCAGACGTTCCATATCAATACAATCGTCCTTGGAAGGACAAATGGTCCTGGAGACAGTCTCAAACAGATCTCAATTATTGGCCACAACGTAACAAATATTTAAACGATAGAAACTACTGGAATCCCTTGAACAGCGAAGAGAACATTGACGATTCGGAGAATGAAAAGATCTGGCAGCACGAGCAACGTCTACCCTCTCGACCTTGGGAGAGAGAGAGGTTAAATACTTGGCCTATCGATAAACCCATGAAAATTCCACATACATGGCCACAGACAGAGAGATCGATGAAACAGTACGATCAATCAAACGGTGTCTGGGAGAAGAATAAGAATCGTTCAGAGTTCAACAAGTCAAAGGACGAGAAGGAAAAGATCGTCCTACCACAGATCACCATGAAGACGTGGAATAGTCTCACGTCAGATCCTGCAACTTGGCCATACAAATTGCCTGGGGCTAAGCCATGGCCTAAGGATGAAAATGGGAAGTCGTACAACCCCAATGCAGATCTGGTTAAGAAATTGGGACTCGATAAGGCTAACTCCTGGTCGAAGGAGGAGACGGAGGATGATCCAGGGAGGAAGTCAAAGATTGAGAAACAGAATAGATTGTCAACATCGAATGAGTCCTCCAAGGAGGAGGAATCGTTCAGGGATGTTGGGAAGTATAGATCAAACGAGAGGAGCAACTTGAGCGACTATAAACTTAGATCCAGTGAAAACGTGAAACCATGGATGATGCTACAGGAGAAGGGTGCAAAGACGTGGACGAAGAGTCGAGAATCTGACGGTTTACAGAACGACGAGGATAATTCTTGGAGAAAGAAGTACGAGGGGATGAAGAAGAGCTGGTCGAACGAGGATTCCTTGCCGAAGATTCAATCTGTGGGTGCTTGGGTGATGTCTGCGGATCAGTCAACGTGGAAGCCGTACAAGATAAAGGCGATGGATTCGATCGAGGATAATTCGAGTCCTAGACGATGGTCCAGCGGAAGAACCAGTCCTGGAGAGATAAAATGGCCGAAAGAGAGCTCTTGGTCGGAGAAGACGAAGGACTCTTGGATGGAAAGAAAGGGTTGGACAGGAAAGAGTGGAAAGTCTAATTCCTGGTACTCGAAAACAAAGGAAGGACAGGGTTGGCCGTCGAAGTCCAACGAAATGGATACTTGGAAGACAAAAGGAGATTCATCTTGGTTGACCAAACCAAACGATTCGACTTCCTGGTCTTCTAGAGTACTAGATAAAAATTCTTGGTCGACGAAAGAAAATCGTTCGCCCTGGCCAATGAAATCCAACGAGTCCTGGACTTCAAAGGGCCACGACGACGTTGCAAAGTACACAGCTGATTCCTGGCAAGTGAAGGTAAAAAATGATGATGCCTGGTCATCGAAATCCAGCGATTCCTCTTGGAAAAACAGCGAGGCTAACACCTGGCCGAGGAAATCAGGCGAACAGAGTACCTGGAACTCCAAAAGCAATGACCTTGGCAACTGGCAGCAAAAGATGAACGACGAGTGGAATTATGGAAAATCCAGTAGTTCCAGTGGCACTTGGCCATCGAGATGGAAACAATTCGCGTATCATCGCGTAACAGCGATACCAATTTCGAAACCTGGAACAACGGCGGATGCGACGTCCTCAAAGTCGAAAAACAATGCTTTCGTTGCGGTCTCCGCGGTTTCTTCTCCAAAATACACTGGCAACGATTGGCGGAAGAACGAGGAAGAAGGTCGTAACGATAACGGAAGACCCGAAGAACAGGAACGTGGGAACAATCAGGAGATCGGATTGGAACGGCCGATTTACGCGTGGAAAAAAGATCCTGCTTTGGGGATGAACCCACCGACAAAAGCTACCAACTCTACTGACCTGCTGGAGAACCAGCTGGAGGCACTCAGGCAAATTGACTTCTGGCCTGACAAAGAGAACGAGGCTGAGGTGAGCTCGATTACGTTTTATTAAATTCCTGGAGTACTGGAATAGTAGTTTGAGATAATAAGATATAGGAGGAGGTTGAGGAAGGATGAGGGAGAAAGGAGGATAAAGGTTTACGATAGAATTACCGGTAGATATTTAATTACATCTACGACGAATCGTAGTATTCCATTCCATAGGAATGAAAGTGTCGAGTGAAAGATGGTTTATGGTATTTTTATCGTCACGAACAACCAGACGGGCTGAAGGGGTGGATGGGGTTGATTAAATATCAAGGAAAGTACCATTAGGAATAGAGCCGCAAATTGGATCGAGTTATTAATGGATTCGTTTCGATCGGTAGTATTTTTTCTTCAACAGTTCGCTAAGTTCATTAGGGCGAAGTCTGGAAAGTTTCGTGGAACTCATCTATTCCTCCCTAATGTCCCAATGTTCTCTGAGATCTAATCGAAGTAATAGAATTACTATGGAAATGAATTTTTCCAAGTACAATGGATTTATTACGGAAATGAATTTTTCCTTAACTTGGACTACGATTTTTTCCCTGACAGGACGTACAATAACTCTAAATTAATCCTTGAAATCAAAAGTTCTTACTGATTTCTGATATCTCGTACAACTAAATGTAATATTTATGGCATAGAAATAATAAGACAGTTTCTTGATCGGTTGATATTTTCAAGTTAATAAATTTTGAAAGAATTTGAAATCTGTAAAGGATTAATTATTCCTATGGTGAAAACCAGATCTCATCGTTGACGTAATAAATCTTGAAGGGAGTATTAACGAGACAGCCAAAGGGCTAATAGGATAGTCGAAGGGTTAGAAGGAAGGACGAAGGGACTTGAAGACGTCGACGATGCTTTTGGAATTGAGTCGATTGCGTTACTTCCGGCGAGTGATCGAGTTACGGCCGTTACCTTGGACTTACCGCTGAGAAACTTTTTCTCAGGATTGGATCCACCCCCATGGATTGTATATAAAACTTCTTCCGCGACTATCCGCGTGGAACCTACAAGTAAATCACGACCGATCGTACTTTCGTCCTTGTATGAAAGAAACACCGCCGGAAGTTTCTTGCAGCCGATACGGCAAACTCGTTACGAGTGTTGGTCCCTTGCAGTTTTCTGTCGTGGAGATGGAAAAACATGAATAATTGAGCTCGTTTTCTCGCTTACCTTTTCTCCTGGAAGAATCGCTGCTCGTTTTTTTCAACGGCATAAAGTTTTGTTTGAGTGGATCTGTTTCTTTGAATTTCTGCAAGGAGAAGAATCATAGGAGGTATCATAGTTTGGAGTTGAAATTGGATTGTATATTTTATCTGAAGTCTCCAATCTTTAGTTTGTTCAGAATCATCTAAAGTATGTTCTAACACTAGAACTATCAAAATGGTCAAAATTCCTTGCACACAATTTTTCGCAAAAATTTTCTAAGTTAATACAAGAGTTATAGAATCGATATTCTATGTCCGTCTGAAAAAATACAAATTACCGAATCTATCATCTTCTCTGTCACTTAATTCCTATTTTTTTAAGTGTGCTTATGATGGATTTAACGCCGATAGTTCTAATGTTGAATTATAATTGCAGAAAAATCTGTCAGAGATATCGTGTCCATTAACATAGTATTCAAACCTCTAATTACATGGGTACCATAGCTTCTGTATGGTACTTGAAATTAAATATTTTTCTACCCTATTTCAGTCTTCGCAAATGTCCTAATTTTTATCTCAATAGAATTACTAGACCCTCGATATAATTCTAGATGTACCGTGACCTGTAACCTTTCCAAATCCAGCTACCATCCATCACGAGATGAAAAATAATTTATAGAGCAGAATTCGTTATAAAAGAGATCCACGAATACCATAGAAAAGTCCGTAATGTCCGCGGAAGAAAAGCATCGTACGTGATGGTATCTCGTCGTCGACCATCGCAAATAAAAGCTTCCCGAAATAATTCCTCGGCGAACCTCGAGGACAAACGAGCGGTCGACCAGAGTTCCTCGTTTTCTCGCTGTCGAGACCTCGTCGGGTAGACCTCGTTAATTAAACCTCAAGAAAGAGACGGCGGAAAAAATTGTCGAGATCGTTTCCTCGAGAGCTGACGAGGACGAATTTAAAAAACACGTCTACAGCTTCCTCCTCCCCGTCTCCTCTCTCCTTTCTCTCTCCTATCGTGTTCTCCGCGTTCTTTAATCACCCTCCGGTTATATTTATACGTGCAAGAACGTCTAAGTGTGTTTTATTTCTCCGATTAAATAAACGAAATGCAGTAAACTCATCTTCCATCCGCATTTTTATAATTGTCATCGAATAATGGTACTGTAGATTTATTCTTTCGCATTTCTTTTCGATTTCGATAAGTTCTTGAGACACATGAGGAAGGAATGCAGCTTTTCTCGCATTTTTAGAGTAATATTTTGTAAAAGTAACCACATAGACTGTCTAGGAACATTCGTTTGGGGAGAAGCATCGAAACGGAGCTTCGCCCGAGTGACTTTGCCCGAATTCCAGCTGTAATCCTCCCCGTTACGATGGTTTTACGTGCCACAATTTCCGGGTTCCGTTGACGAGAACGTGCCGGGATTCTTTGCTGGACGAACTCGCGAGCCGGCCGGAAGTGAGCGACGCTTCCCTTCCGGTCTGAATCTCAACGTGATCCTTCGTCTGATTGCGAAACTTCGAGGCGTGCTAGACATAAAATTCGGGGGTGTAGGAATTCTACGAGCAGCGCTGAGAAACTCGAAAATACTAGCAAAAATGTACCATCAAATAACTAGAAAAATTTAAAAAAGATTAGTATCACTATTACTTAAAAAACTCTGCTTAACCGTCATCAATTAAAAATCGAGATTTTAAATTCAAATTGTAACTATCATCTTAACCCCTTGCAGTACTGTAATGGTGACACTCGTAGAATTTATTAAATTGGAAATATCAGTAAGACAAGAAACGATAATTATTTCTGTAATATTAATATTACATTAAATTATACGACATGTCAAGATGATGAATTTTATTTTACTAATTTAATTCTGATTTATTGCGGAGGCAGTTACGAAATAAAATGGTAAGGGGTTAATTGCAGTTATCATTTATTTCTGACCAAGTCAGTGCCAAGTTCTTCATTCGAAAATTTTTTAAATGTCGAGTCAAAGTCAATGCAGACAAGATTAACGATAATGCAACAAGAAATTTTCTTTGTTCGCAGAAAATCCCAAGCACGACGATGCAAACGACAACAGTCGCGGTGTCAAACGCCACGACAGCCACGTATCACCGGAACTCGATTCCATCTAAGAAGACCAACCGGCTGCTCGAAACCAACGATCGGCAGACGATCTCGATGAAATAGCACGAAGATTAATCGTAGATCCGCGAACCTGTCCGACGAGTACAGTTCTCTGTTCCATCGACAATAGTCTGCGAAGACTTCGAGCAATTTCCAACGACCTTTTTGGTCGATTGCCAGAACGAAACCACTCGACTCTCGAGGACTGGATGCACCTCTTCTCAGGAGCGCAATTTAGTTTATAATTTCATCGTCCTCGACTCGGCACCATTTTCTGTTTCTTTCCTTTTGCCTCGTCGTTACCAGAAGAATCGATTCGAATTGAAATTCAGTTCAATATCAATTTCTCAAGTTCAATTTCTTGATTAATAAAATAACGAGGAGTAAACGACTGTCGTTGAACGAAGGATATTTAGGTTTCATCGAGGAAAGTTTACCTACTCGATATCCAAGATCAATATTCACTTTCATTAAGGATAAACCTCGTTGTAAAGCCCAGATAAGTCTCCATCGTTGAAAATAAATTCTTCAAACGACAAGTTAATCGACTTTGCTGTGAGAAACGTAGGACGGACCTCCGGGAACTTTGTGGAACAAGGGGCTTAAGAGATCTCGAGGATTTGGCCTCAAAAGCAGCGGAAACTCGCTCTTTAAGTCACCCACGATATACATCTCCAAAAGTTTACCCTCTGTCAGAGATCTGAAAATACGAAACGGACAGGATTAAAAAGAAATAGTCCTTGCTTTCACGCATCCTTCGCGGTTAACAGGCTTAACGTCCTACCTTCGGTATCCTCGAAGTGGAGGGTGGTTTTCTCCGTGGTTTTTGTTCCTTTTGCTCTTGTTTAAACGAGAGAGTATAACCCTCTCGTTGTGATAAATTGTAGGAAATGAACTCGAGACTCCTTTTCCTGCATTCGAACAATTAAACGCGTTTTCTTTTCGTCCCGCTTAAACCGGATGAATTACAAGGGGGTGCAACCCTTGGTGAACGGACGTTGTTTTTTGGACAAAGGAACTCTTTTTGTTTATTTCTCCAGACGAATGAAGACTCGTGAGGTTCCTGAATTAAAGGATTAGTTCGAATTTAACACTAAAACTACCTAGGTGGTAAAAATTATAGGTTCTTAATTTTTTTTTAATTTGTCAAATCGATAGGGGAGTTTTGCAGCAATTATTCCACCTGCTTGCACGTTCCTTTTTAATTTAAATATTAAATGGTACAGTAAAATGTCTGTTTATAATAATAGTAGTGATTGGAAGGCGTAATAGTTAAGAGTTTTGAAAGAGGATTAAAGAGGAAGAAAGTACTGACAGTGACAATAGGCTACAAGAGGCATTAAAGAGAGAACCTTATTCTGCAAGAATTAATTAACAGAACAGTATATTTGGACCAGAAACTCGTTGGATCTTGCTCGAAAACGTCGTAAGATCGAAGTTCACTGTTTCGTGGTGCCCTTTCACCCTCCATGGACCACACCCTCTCGAAGAGCCCCGTAAAAAAAAACGTCATCGCGTCTTCGAAGGATCGTCTTCTTTAAATCGCGAAAGTATCTTTAACAAAGGGGAGAATGGAAGTGCGAAGATTTATGAAAGAAAATGTTTGACGACTGGGAAGTTGGTCGATCGCCTCGTTAAAATTGCGATGATTAAAGTTACAATTGTTAGAATTAATTACTATTGCAATGTGAATGAAATGATGGTAAAAAGGTTTTGAGGGTTGACCTTCAACTCCATTCGCAACGAGAAGATTTTTTCCTAAAGGAATTCTTCGAATTATAAAAGTGTTTCCATAATTTAAATAAAAAAAAATACCCTGCTCGATACTTGGAGCCCTGAAAACATCCCTTTTCGTTGCAAAGGGGGTTGAAGTTCCAGTCGGAACCGGAAGAGACTGAGCCCATGGCATATCAGCTGAAGTAATAATTTTCCCATCGTCGCAGGACCAAAGATTTCTTAGTCCAGCGACATAGTTGTGTAAATAAAACGAGCTACTAGCTCCACAATTGTTTCCGTTTTTCTCGTTAAATCCCTGTCGATGCCTTGGACTTAGCTACATGGAAAAAAAAGAGAAAAAAGTAAATGGAAAGAATAAAAAAAACAAACCACCTGCCTATCGATCAGCTCTTTTCAATAAATCGAGTCGATCCGCTGCACGAAATCGAAACGATCGAATGCTTCCGAGTCTCGAAAGTTTTGTATTCGCACGAAGGACTATGATATGTACTGTAAATATTGCGTTTCGATCCAGAAGACATTCGAGCGTCGACGCGCATCCGCTTTTCTACCCTGATTCGTATGTATTTCGGAATTAATGCGTTTCCCACTCAAAGGTCTCTTCGCAGAATGGAAGAAAAATTATTGAGAATGATAGATATATGTATAAAGTATATTTCTAAGAGATTAAATTTCATGGAAAATCGTCGAGTCTTGAAATAATAATGAGATTCTTCGTTGATGCGCCTTCGAGGTTGAACTCTTCTCGAGGGAAGGAAATATGTCTTTTTTTTCTGATTCTTTCTTTTTCGTTTCGTCTCGTTTGGAAATGTGGGAAGAATTATGTATTATGGAAGAACATCGGAACGTGTGTTTGAAAGGTAAAGGGTGATGTTTTGATGAAGGGATAAATAAAGAATGAAACGTTCTAGATACGCACATTAAGCGCATACACACGGTTGTATGTACACCGAAGGGGTGAAAAGACAAAAGGGATGCAAGAATACGCGGGTATATCTCTTCGAATTTGGCGAAGTGTTTTGGGAATTCGCGTGTACCTTTTGTAGGATATCCTCTGTATCTATTCATACGTAGGGATATGCGATTTATGGGTTAACGAGAGAATAAATGTCGTACGTTGTATATGTCCCTCTTCGTGTTTTCTTCATTCAACCCAAATTGTTATTTTAAATCCAAACATTTTAATTTTAACATTAAAACCATATTTTTTATCCTCTGCACGAGAGAAATGAATATTTGAAATTCGAAAGCGCATGGAAATTTCCAAGAGCCCTTTCCCCACTTCATCTGATGTGCTGCTTAATATATTTCTTCCTATCTCTTTGAATTTTATCTTTTAAAATTAGTAAATTTCTATCAAAAATAATAATTACAAACTTCGAAAATTTATTAAGCTCTTTCACTTTTAAAAGACGTTTAAAAATAATTGTTTTGAATGTAAAATGCTAAAGTTTTCGGTCGAATTGTCGTTGATTTTAATTCCAACGGAAATTGCGAAAAAAGAAACAAAATTGAAGCTCTGTATTGTTGTGAATCTGTCGAAGATACTCGACCGTACATTTTTATCGTCTTGCGATTCGCAATGGCGTGTTAAATCGACGTACGATATTTTCGATCGTAAATTTAGAATTAAACACACTCGAAGCACGTAAGACGAGGAATCTTTAATTACATTTTTTGTGTCAACCAATTCGCTATTATTCTCGTCAAATATTATGATTTCGAATTGTCGAACAGATGTCGAACACACTCGATCGCTTGATCATCGATTCGTATAGCGGCCAACTCTTCTTTTGTCCTCGCGAAAACACTTTCGACAAACAGACGTTAATCTACCGTGAAAAAATTCCTCCCACTTAATTTCCGCTCGTTTATTTCGTACTCTCGGGAAGATTCCTACGCTTGATTCTACTTTTGAAAAATAAAGGCGACGGAATTTAATATTAACACGTCATGGAAGTAGCAGAAATTTGGAAATAAATACAAAAAGACAAGATCCTTTAATTTTCAACCAGAAATTCATCTTTTTACAGGCTGGAAAGATAATTACTCAAAATTAAAGAAAATACAGCGTAAGAATTTTCTAAACCCATAGAACTCCTATTATCCTAGTACATCTTCTATTAGATACACCAAATATTTAGCAAACTCGTCTAAATATAATTATCTGATGTAAGTATTAATGCAAGATACAGCGTTAGAATTTTCCAAAGTCATAGAACTTCTATCAACCCGGTAGATCTTCTATTAAATACGCCAAATATTTATTATTAAAAAAGATCCACCTTATAAAATAATGAAAGACTTTTCCATACCTTCACGAAAATTCCCTGGCTAACCGAGAAAAAGAAAATACCTCACGGTTCACGGTGTACACCGAAATTTCCCATAAAACTTCTCACCGACAAAGAAATAAAACACGAGGGTTAATTCACCACGAGATACGATCCAACCCCTTGGAAACTTGTAATCGAACTCTAAGCATCGCCACGAAACTTCGCTCGTCTTCGAACTGGGAATACCTTGGACACGAAAATCGAATCGTACTTTACGAGAATTACGAAGGCACGTGTTCCGCGATAAACGAAGCGTAAAAGGACACGCGTTTCCACAATAATCGTTATCATTGATACATCCAACACGATAATGGATGAGAATTAAAATGAAAGAAACAGTTGGATGTTTGTTAACGAGAAACAAAGGTACGTTAAATTGGGGAGAGGCAGGGACTTATAAATACCAGTGAACCTTAAACAGACATCATTATCAGACTCGTCGTCAATCGTGAATATTGTTTTCTATTTTCGTCAAGTTCTTTTCGAAACGATCGGAAAGATGCGCGTTGCTTTGGCAATGACCTTCGCCCTTGTGGCAATTTACTTCGATGGCACCGAAGGGCATGGTATGCTGATGGAGCCGGTTAACAGAGGTAGTGCATGGAGAAAGGGTTTCGATACACCGGTGAATTACGACGATAATGGCAATTACTGCGGTGGCATGCACGTAAGTTTCTTTTCTTTTCACTTAATTAGTATCAATTGACCTCTAGTTTTTGTTTCTAATTTTTCCAATTAGTTGCAACCGATTTCTAGCTTTTTCTAAGTTTCAATAATGGCTGAGATAGCTTAGGTACTTTAGTTACGAAACAATTTTGAATTGTTCAATTAAGTAATTTTGCAGTAGCTTGTAAATTGTTGATTAATTACATCGACGAAGGATGGATATATAATTCTTAGTTTGATGGGCACAGGTACAAATCAAGAACGGTGGAAAGTGCGGTCTCTGCGGTGACGACTACGCCAGCCCTCGTCCACGAAAGAACGAGAACACTGGAAAATATGGAGTGGGACAAATTGTTAGAACGTAGGGAAAAAGAAATTTAATATTTTATAATCAAATTTCAAAATGAATTTTTCTAATCCTAATTAGTTTAACCCCTTGCCGTATAACGAGTGACACTCGTGATAAATGGAATAATGAATTTTGAAATGTTCCAATAATTCTTAATTTAATAATATCAGTGGATAACGATGAGGTAAAATTAATTCTATGCTATTTAATATTGCCTTTTAGCAATTAATTCAGAATTATTGCGCATTCAGTCACGAAAGAAATGTTACGACAAGGGGATAAAAACTCCGCCAAATTAACCAAGCTAATTTTACAACCCCCACGATTCATCCGACACCTCTCTTTCGATTCTCCAGCTACACATCCGGTCAGCTGATCGACGTGGTAGCCCGCATCCACGCCAACCACGGAGGTTACTTCCGGTTCGCCGTTTGCCCCTTGAACCACAGCAAAGAACTCGAAAGCGAGGAGTGCTTTAACAAATATCCCGTAAAGCTGGAAGACGGCAGCTACAAATTCATGCTTGGTGGTCGCCGAGGAGACGTTGAAATGAAGGCCTATCTTCCGGCTGGACTTAGGTGCAAACACTGCGTCTTCCGGTGGGAATACGTCGCTGGCAACAACTGGGGACGTTGTCCAGATGGTTCGCAAAAACAAGGCTGTGGACCTCAAGAAACTTACAGAACTTGCTCCGACATTACCATCAATTAATATCATCCTTTCATGATTCTTCTCTTTTCCCTTCCTTTCTTTCATTGACATCGTTTTCTATCGATCATTCGTATTATTCTTCTACGCGTTAAAGAAACATTTCACCTTTCAACTGCTGTGCTATTTTGAGGAATACATTTGATTTTGAAATTCTAATATTTAGATTGAGTGGACATTCTCTTCTAAAAAGCTGACATTTAAATTCAAAGCTCTGCTCCAAAAGTCTATCATTCTATTTAAGATGTCCTACTTCAAGATTCTAATATTTTAGAGTGACAAAATTATCTTCCGAAAATTCATTGTAAATAATAGATAGTAATTATCCTTCTGGCACGGTGATGATCCTCATCGTTCACAAGTTAGGGTGTAATGAGGGACGATTAAGCCAAAGTTGGATCGTTCGTGAAGATCCGTGTTCGATGAATATAACAAAGGGTGAATACGTCGGGTGGAGGTGTCGATTGCTTTGTAATCGAGGAGATATCGACGAAAGGGTGATTCTGTTACTAAAGCGTTTGAGTCCTACGGATAAACGAGAGAATGATTAGATGATACGGTTAGGTGAAATTGTAGAGATGAGGAAGATTGAGAAGGGGGTAGTTTTAACGATTTACTCAGACACGAAGGTCTTTGAGAATCTTGAACACGAAGATCTCTGAGTCTACTTTAAATCGATGTATTTCAATAATGCGATTAAATCGTTAATTATATACCTCAAAGATGAGAGAAAATAAAGATACCATTTAAAAAAAAGTAAACGTGCAAGTATTTCCCCCACGTCGCGAGTTTTTGCGAGGAAGTCAGTTATGGAAGTTTTTGTAATTAAGGAAACAAATATTTTGAGTTGTATTTTTGAAAAAAAAACTTGCGAAGAATTCAGATATACAATAATTATGACGTAATGAGACTTAGTTTGACGATGCGAGTGAGTCATAAATCAAGAAAAAAAACCCTCGACATTTCCAGCGAGAGAAATAAATAATTCGGTTCCTTTTATCTTTTTTTGTGCTGTCGTATCCGCTGCAACTCCCAATAATCAGAAACATCGGTAATAAATTCGACGGAATTAAATCTGATTTAAATTACAAATTTCTCTCTGCATTTTCAATCGAAAAAAAAAGAGAAAAAAATTCACACTGAAGAATCTGCATCGCTAATCTTTTTGATCTTTATCCCGAAATAGAAGCGTTTCCTCGAAATCACACGTGCGAGAATCATTTTGATATCGTTCAGGAGTTTAATTAAAAGAAAAAAAAAATCGAATGGTTGCGCAACAGACAAAGTTTGCCCGTGAATTAAGAGGGTCTATTGGGAATTAATTACGAGAGAAAATCCAAACGAACAAGATACATACGAAGATGTGGCAGATTCGTGTGTGACTTTAATGAGACCGAATCGAAGTATCGAAGTATATCGATAACGATGATAATTATACACTTTGCTTTAAAACGAGCTACAACACGTCCCGAAACATTTAAACGGTTCTATTGGTTTCATTATGGACATTGGACTTCAATTTGCAACTTTTTATCGTATCCCGTGCTGCGCATTTTTCAAAATGAGGACTTTCAATGAAGTCAAGTGTAATGGAACATTCGAGAGACATTTGGGATTGAAATTATAATAAATTGTTGTATTAAAGATGTAAAATATATGGACCGTTTACTTTGATAGTGATATAAATCCATTTTGAGACAAGACTGACAATGTTTCTACCAATTTATCAATATGTAATTTGATTATGTAAATTTCTTTTGACTAAAATGATATATATTTATGTGCAACAAATGGACTTACACCACTTTCATAATTAATGGCTGTACAATTTCTTGTAACTGCCAGGTTTAAATTGTGCAAAGCATTATTACGTTTTAAGATATTAAATAGAAACTAATTACAAATAAAATGTTTACACTAAGTTAAGCATAAGTTGCTTGCTACTTTATTGCAAGATTCATTTACCATTGATCGAATAAAGTCACAGGCAAAAAGCTATTCAAGAAATTCCAAATTTGATTTAAAGTCCAGGATGAATTTTCGAATTCAAAGCTGTTATCTCCACATCGTGACAACGTGCATTAAAAGTAGAATCTTTAATTCGATTGCGTGAGTTAATGCCGTCGTAACTATCTTGCGCACGATTTCGATTGACAATTTACGTTGTGTTTGCATAGCTGACATTGAATAAAAGAATCAAAACGTAAACGTCAAACGAAGAAAACACAGGTGAAGAATCTATTTACAGATTGATCGTTGCGCTTCGTTTCACATCGGCAGGTATAGAGTCGAGCAAATAGATTACAAATGCAAATAGGAAGTAATTAAAAAATACTGGACCCTTTTAACATCGAGTCTCTCTAACGTGTTTCCACGGTGTTACACTTTTTTCAAATTATCAAACGAATCATTTAAACTCTTTCGATTTCTCTAACGCGATGTTTATCGTGCAAATACGAAGAAATTAAAACGTTTGATCGTTTGTCAAGTTGTTTACACTTCTAACAATAAGACGAGTTGCCTTTGACGAAATTTATGATATATTGAGGCCAATTTCTTGATGAAAACATGAAAAAAAACGCAATAACTCCGCATCCTCGGAATATTTATAGAGGCAGAACAGTAGCGACTGAGGACTTAAAGAAGCGGACTCGTTGCTGACGGAGTTAAAACCTGACTTTTCGTAATCTCTGGAAGATTTCCTTCAGCCAGAGATATATCGATCTCTGAGACTCAAAGACATTTAAAGTTAAACGTTTTGAACTAAATACGAATTATAAGTAGCTAAGTAGATAAAACTATAAAGTAGTTAAGTAGCGAAAACTATTCGAAACGACTTGTAATTAAAAACAACTTAAGTCCATCGTGATATCGGAGCAAGCGAAACTTTGACCCCCTACGGTTTTAGTTTTTCGTTAAATATGATAAACGAAATTCTCCAAATCAAAATTAACCATTAATTTATCATTTAGAAGGAAGATCGAAATGCTCCACTTTCATAATAAAACAGTTTGAATACAGAACGAATAATAGGTAGAAAAAAACATTCGATTTATATCGATACCTTGCGACAGTGTTTGTTCAACAGCTCCAGAATCTGAGCAGAGAGATATCGTTAAAGATAAAGTAATTAAAAATGCAAATATCTCCAACGATTATGACGTTACTGTTGCTTCTGAAAGTTGTGATGTAAGTATTGATTTCACGCTGATATCAAGTAAAACTTTATCGTATTACTGAAAGAATGAAAAGTGGAAAATAAATAATTCTTGGAGTTTATATACAAAAGTAACAATAGCTCCGGAAACAATAGCGATTGCATTTCCAGTATCGATAAGAGAAACACTTCTATCTGCAGTGCTCGGGAAGAAAGAAGATTCTCCAGTTCATCGATGTTGATTCTACTCTCTCGAGGGCGAGAGTTATAATCGTATATACCAACAAGGAAGAATCAATAAATAAACTAAATAAGTACTTTGAAAAATAAAAAATAGAGGGATAAAAGGATTATCAATTAAATAATTTACATTTAATAAAACAGAAGTGGAATATTTACTGCACTGGAAATTGTGAATTGTCTCGCTGATAAACCTCAAACTTGGAATACTCTTCATAAAACACCTAAAAATAAGGATTTATAATTTATACAAACACTTAAATCGACTACCTTCCTTCCCTTTTTCCTCTGTCTTCTAAGAACCATATTTTTTCCATCAAACAAACCATGAGCGATTCCATCACAGTTTCTATCTTCTCATTGCACGGTCGTGATTGAAACTCGAAGTCCCAAAATCGCTCATTACCGAGAAACCTGGTGTATCCACCATTCGCAAATATCTGACGCGATTCGTAAGGATCCGATAAGATAATCGTCGATTAATCGTTAATTCAATATCAAGCATATGGCTTTGATTACGTTCGAACGTGTTTTCTTATCAAAATTCCACCCTATATAAAGTTCATCGTCGCGGCACCTTCTTAGTTCACTTTGAAAGCGGAAGAAGCTTGTCAAAGAGAAAAAAATGGCTGTCGCGAAGCTGTTGCTGCTTGCTGCGATGATGGCAATCGCCATCGAGGAGATCTATGGTCACGGAATGATGATGGACCCCGTGAGCCGTAGCAGCGCATGGAGGAAGGGATTCAAGACCCCACCGAATTATACCGATAACGAAGTTTTCTGTGGTGGATTGGGAGTAAGTCGAGGATTTATTTTCTATTTCTATGGCGTGAGAACGAACATGGATACACTGGGAATTTAGGAAGAAGTCACTTGATTAGTGGTTTGCTCTGATTCGTTTCACTTGACTTTCAACCCTTTCACTGCTACTGCCGCCGATTGGCAGCGGCCACAAAACCTTCTTTTCAAAACTATCACTCGAAGCTACACTATTAATTTTCTAATTTATTTTAATTTTGTGATATTGAAACATATTACTTATATCAGTGCCATTTACTTTAATTAATATACTGCGGTAAAATTGATACGAATTTAAAACGTTAAGCGCCAAACCAGTTACGAATATCGCAAAACATGCTCTTGTGAAAAACTTTCTTGTACCACAAATGTATAGTCGTGGCCAGCTCTTCCGTGCCGAAAGGGTTAATGCGTGGCCGAAAAAGCACTTAACGAAGAGATAAGAGTTTAGTCTTCCCTCGTCATTCGCTGAGGTCAGGTTTCAAAGGTCGATAGGGAATGAGGTGGTGCGAGGACAGTTTCATCTTGCCTCGTACCTCATACCGAGTGATTTCTTTGGGTATCCAGTCTATATAAAGTTGAAGAATTGTAAGAGTTAAAAAAATAATGGAACAGAATATTTGATATGACGCGCGATTAAGAAAATGACGGCTATTCGCCCCCGAAACGAGTCGGAGTTACTTGTTTTACCCCTTGCTGAAAATTACGGTCTGCGATTTCTGATTAAACGAAGATTGGATATGGAAATGCAGAGGAAGAAAGGAATTTTCGTGGATAGGAATTCTACTGAAGTTTAGAATTCGGGATTAGCATTGCTCCCTCTCGATGTAGCTTTGAAATCTCTGTTTCAAGATCGAAGGAATTCTATGGCGCAGGAATGGAAGCGATCCTTGGAACGCTAGCAATTCGAAAAGAATATCAAACTTTCAAAGTTTGTTGATTCTA
The DNA here is from genome assembly GCA_910591515.1 of Cerceris rybyensis. NCBI lineage: Eukaryota > Metazoa > Arthropoda > Insecta > Hymenoptera > Crabronidae > Cerceris > Cerceris rybyensis. The sequence continues at coordinate 2,053,074 of OU342797.1, forward strand.
TACACTAACCATTCTTCCTTTTTTTTTAGATTCACCATGGCGTCAACGGAGGCAGGTGCGGTGAATGCGGTGACAACTTCTCCCACGTTCGTCCCAGGGACAACGAAAACGGTGGAACCTACGGAACTGGCACCATCGTCAAGACGTACGTTGATATTTCATTTAATTTCTATACCACATTTATTAAAACATAGTTACCGAGACGATTACTAGTTCTTTCAATTTCTAAACTTTTTTCCCTTTCAGAATAAGTAACTTTATCTTTAACCCCTTGCACTATCGGTAAACTCGCAAGAATCCATGCCTAAACCGATCGTCCGATATACGATATCTTGCAACTGACAAAGATTACAGCGCTAATATTTACTTCACGCAATGGAACTTCTGTGAAACTCAAATGAATTTGAATCAAAGTCTAAATTTAATAATCCTGCACGGGGATATACGATCTTATACGAGATATGAATACTTTGCCCGACATTAACCCTTTGCACTCCGAGCCATCTCTAACGTTATTTATTAGCAACTTGTCGACACTTTACTATTTGCTATTTTGTGCTATTTCAATAGAAAAATTGAGGTAAACATATATTTCTTAAAACCTTGCGACGCAATAAGTTTATCCTCTGTAATTACTAATAAATTCGAAGGTCCCTTTAGAAGGTGCAACCGAGCGATATGGTAAACTTACAATGTCCCCTCAGGTGGGACATTGGAGTGGAAAGGGTTAATACCACGAATCAGACTCGTGATATTCAAGTTTGGCCTAAAATTTTCATCGCAAGTCAGACTCGTGGAAATAGTGCAAGGGGTTAATTAATTTCACTTCAGCTCTAAAATTAATATTCCCAGTAGAAGATTTAGCTACTTGACTTAGCAACTGGTCCAATTTCTGTCACAATATGTACACCTGACCGATAAAAAAATCAATCTAACACAATTTCTCTTTCTCCACCAGCTACAAACGTGGCCAAACCGCCACCGTTGAAATCAAACTGAGCGCTAACCACTACGGAACCTTCAAATTCTGGGTCTGCCCCCTTCAGCACTCCAAGGAACTCGAAACTGAGCCCTGCTTCAACAGATACCCCCTGAAACTTGCCGATGGTAGCGACGCATACAAAATCCAATCCTCCAGCCAACGTGACTTCAAGATCCCCGTTGTTCTTCCTGCTGGTCTCAGCTGCAAGCACTGTGTCTTCAGATGGGAATACCGTGGTGGAAACAACTGGGGAAACTGCCCCGATGGCACTTCCGGACTTGGCTGTGGTCCCCAAGAAACCTTCAGAAACTGCGCTGACGTTACCATCAACTAATTTCGATATTAGCGATTTAAAAAAAAAGTTTTTCAACGATGTGGAATGTTCCTTTGGAAATGAGCCTCGAACGAATGTAAATCTCACCGTGGAAGATCCATGTGATTTGAAACGTTTCTTTATATTATCTTTTTGGTGGAGTATCTCTTTCTTGGCGATGAAACGACCCACTTCGAACGGATTTTAGACGGTGATCGTGTGAGACGATGAGATTATTATGTTTTTAATAAATTGTTGCTGTTTGTACGATGACACGGAGTAGATGACTGTTTTTTTTTGAGTTTGTTTTTTGTTCTTTTTCGGTGGAATGTTGTTTAGGATCGTGACCTGTTGCTTCGACGTCGATTCGCATTTGTTTGCTATGGAAATTTGAAATATTGCGAGAGTTTTGGGAGTGAGGATGAAGCACGAGGGGAATTGAACTCGATTTCGTTGGGATTGCGATGTTTTGTTGCTTGTTTCTTTTGGAATATCGCATTGTGTTTGCAAAGGGGTAGCTCAATTTTTACGAAAAAAGAAAAACAAATATCAAATACTTTTGTAGCCACAAAAATTCTTTACGATGGTTGTACAGTGGACAAAGATGGAAACGAAGGATTAACAGTTAATGGTCATTTGTAAAATGAATCGACAATCGATGAAAGAAATTTGCAAGAGTTTCCGAGGAATTGCAATCCGGGCTGTATAGTGTCAAGCGACGATAGCTATGCCGTTAAATAAATTACATATAATTTCGGAGCGGTAATTGCACCATTAACGGCGGCAACGCGCGAAACTCACGGGCGTAAATTTGCGCGTAACAATAATTGCAACGGCAACGTCCAGCAATAAATTCGAGCGTGATATAATTACCGTCTCGCCCTAATTGGATGCGGACGCGTTGCCTGTTCTCAGATTAATCGCAACGATGTTTATTTAATTTTAATTCGATGGCACATTTACAATAGCTTGGACGAAACGCGGTCAAGGGACGAATCGTTGGATGAATTATGCAAAAAGAATCTCCAGTTTCAACTTCACAGATGATAAATTGAGGGTAAATTGAAACCATTATGTTGCAAATATTAAAGATTGACTTGAGATTTATGATTTTACATATCTTTGACTTAGAACTGACGAATTAACTGAATTATAATATATAGTCTGTGATACGGAACGTTTATTTTGAAAGTGGTGTATGAAATTAATATTTTTGAATTGACAGATATGCTAATTTTTAATTTTACCGAAACAACAGAAAATTGACTTGTACCACTTTCAAAATAATTCGATATGTTAACACTAAGCTACCGACGTTGTATTTACTAAAATATAGATATATTTAATAGGTACTATGGAAAAAGAGAAATCAGGAGGTGAAAAGGATGATTGATTGATTAATTTAGGTTTTAAGTGGTACAATTTTTGCTTCATGCCTCCCCTATTTAGATTCAAAATAATTGAGAACCGGTCATTACGACCGGCTTGGTAAGTTTAGAATTAAAAATGATAAAATAAAACATTGAAATAACTGAGAAAATGCAGCGTAGACCGTGTAGAAATATGGGACCAAGAATTCAGGCTGAATTTCTGCACGACAATACGGTATAACACCATAAATGAATGGCAAGTGTATATGCAGATGATTCGGCACACTTTCACCGAACCCCACGTGCTCCCTTCGAGCAGCAATCTCGTTCTTTCCTGTCCCAATGAAGTTATACTCTCAATTCTCATTTTTCTCCCAATTCTACATCCCCCATAACGTAGATTTACGTGATAATACCAAATCTCATAATACGTAGAGACTTCACGTATTTTCAAATCCTAGGAAAATGAAATTTCACTGGTAAAAGATGTAGAAATTTCTTCTACAAAATGAACTCTACCAGTAGAATATATAATTGAAATTTAATATGTAAAATTCAAGTAGGAAAATGTAAGTAGTTTTTATTAATTTAATTTAATCCAACGCCCGGAGGAAATTCAGTGGGAAAGTGTCTTTACAAAAATTTCCCCGAGGTATTTCATTCTTATTTATTCCGGCACAGCCAAGGCACCAATAACTCTACGCGAGAATTTTGAATATTTCACGCCCAAAAACCCCAACTCCATGAAAAGTTCAACTCCAGGAATTACTCAAACTTATTGCCGACAGTTTTATCCAAGAATTTATCGTCTACGACGAATAACGTGATACACGCGAAGGTTTTAATTTCAGTTTTATGTTGAGCATCGACGGAGATATTCTTTTTACCTTAGCTCCCATTGTTTAATGATGGTTAGAGAGGGGAACAATCGAAATTCAGGGACTGTTCGCCCGAAGAATAGACGGGGGTCATTGTGATGCAAGTAGCAATGTATATGCAACGATCCCAGAGTACGATACGAGTCATGGAAAACCCCAAAGGTGTAACTATGACTAAGAGGTGAGTTTATTTCGTAAACTTACAGTGATTCCATTTATATCAAGCCGGAGATGAGTGTGATCAACTTTGAAGTGGGTATTTTGAAAATTTCAGGAGACTTGCTGATGAAAATTTTGATTGCAGGGGGAAATTATGGAAATTAAGGGACATAGGAGTGAAGGGGTGGTATTTCAGCACCACTAGTAATTCTCTTTTAATAGTGAAGTATAAATTAGCAGGTTATTAATTATTATTAATTATGTATTACTGCACAATTGCCAACGTAATACGAAATTTCTATAAAAAATGTAATCAGAAGAGAGATGTAGAATTTGAGAACAGGTAGACACTCTAGACCAAGCGATCGATAATCAATCAATGATCCCATGTTCACCAGATGATCTACAGCATCAGTGTACTCCCCAATAATCTATCAAAATTTCCACCACTCCTCACCTCCACCCCACACCTCCCCTAAAATGGTCACATTGCACCCTTAAAACTTCCAAAACCACCCTGCCTCTCCAACTCTCTCCAACCTCTCTAGGTCTCTCCAACCGCTGAAACCATTAAATCCTCATCCAGGAGGAAGAGTGAAATTTCAATCGTGCTTCCATAATTGCACGTAAGATTCGCGGCAAAGTGCCGCTTTTATCGGGCAAGGTACACAACCGAGATAATCGCCCTCGTGCAAGGCAATTTTCTAGCATTACCAATCTCAAATCCAGTTCACCGGCTCCATGACATAAGCCACGAAACAAGCGCGAGGAATCATTACGCGATGACTATGTGGTGTCCGTATGTACACACGTGTGGATACTCTACACATATGGGTTGGACGTGCGAGCATGGCTAGAACCCACTCGCCTTTTTCCCCGTGAAAGATTTCTCCGTCCAAAGTTAGTCGAGGACGGCCGGCCTCGAGTTCCTCTAACGGGTGTCCTGTTGCGAATAGACTTTGCGATTTTACTTGGAATAAACAAATGTAAATTTATTTGAAAATTGTTTTACAATTTTCATTTGTAGTAGTGTCATCTAAGATCTACGTCACTTGGAAATAGTTTTGCGATTTTACTATATATTAATGTAGATGTACTTTCAAATTGTTATGTGCAATTACGTGGACGTTGAATGTACAATTAATTACTTTGACGAAGAACTCGAGGATATAAAAATTGCACTATTTCCCTACGTAGATGTTTATAAAAGTTCCATGGATTTCCACAGAATTTTCGAATTTTTAATAGGGGTGATTTTAGAAGAAGAGGAGGATTTTTGGAGGAAAATGGGACGAGTGGAAATAATGTTAATAAGAAATATCGTTATGCAAAGAATCTCGTTAGAGCAGGTCAATCTTGTGTGGTCCATGAGGACCAGATCAAGTTGGAAAATCCAGCTCACAATCAGTGGAACGTTGATTACGCCAACGGTCGATTAACCCAGCCACCTTTTCTTCCGCGTTCATACCAATATACTATATATGATATGTAAAATGAAATGAAATTCCCTAATGCAAAATTACTATCTAATTCTTAATTATTTCTACATCTATTCCAAACTATTTAGAAAAATAAATCTTTAACAAAAAATCACATTTCTTACACCTATTCAACCTTGTAACAAACAATTCACTATAGTATTCTTCATTGAGGTAGCAATGTTTAATGATTATAGGAATTTGGAAAAAATATCTTATAAATCGAGGATAGATAGAATGAGAAATAGTTGGAATTGTTTCGTGAGAACCGACGGAATTCTGGCAAATCGAGGCGCAAACCTGCGGCGATCTTATTGTTCTTACTTCAGGTCCGTGTCGAGGTATGTCGTCACCCTGACCCACTAACAATTCGGTCTTTCCGACACCTACGCGCTATCGCGTCAGGAAAGTCGGAAGAATAAATTTAACGAGGATCTTATCGTCCTAACTGACGGCATTGAATTTTTGATTAAATGTTAACGCATTTCCTCTGTAGAATAATTTGTATTCCATGAGTAACTAAGTCTGACAATGAGTAAATATACATAGTAGCATTTAAAAAAAATAAAAGGATCCTTTTATAATTGAATTAATTTCGTTCTTAATTATTAATTAGTATTATAATTATTTATAATTTCTTTCTTTGTTAAACACTTTACCAACCGATAGCCTATGAATTGACCCTTCGTGCCCAATACTTGGAATTTTAATTTATTAATTGGTTACCACGGCAATTAATTAATTGCTATTTATCATTGCAGTTTATTATGTCAAGGACTCACAATCAGTAACGACAATTTATCATTTTTAAAGAGATATCAGTATCAAGGAAGTATTTGCGACCAAGCGACCGGTCGGAAGTGAGTATAATGTTTAAAAAAATTACTAAAAAATAAATATAAATATACTTTGTTAAAGATATCTAAAGGAAGATAAAGACTTCTGTATAATTTCATCGTCATTCCTGACCAGTCAGCCCTTGAAATACTTCTTTGAGGATCTACCTGTTCAAGGTAGACATTAGACTGCCGTCAGATTCTACGAAAAATGATTTCATCGTGGTACCTCCAAAAAATCCTGAAAGCAGACGTCATAGATTTTCTGTCGAAATCGTTGGAACTTTCGTAAACAACTGAGCGCGAAAATTGTGCAATTTTTAAATCCGCAAGTTTGCTCGTCAAAGCGATTAAGTGTATGTTCAGTGTCCACGTAATTGCACATAGCTTCAAAGCGGTTCGTTTCGCGTGTCAGATAAAACTACGAGCCAATTAGCAAAACAACATGAAACGATCTTATTAAACTCAATTAGTCGTACGATTTGTCATTCGTTAATGGATGCTCCTTGGAAATACCTCGACAAGAAGGATCAAAAGGATCCATCATGAAAGAGAATTTCGAAGAGGATTTAAAAATTAATTTTTACAACGTGAAATTAAAAAGTAGACGATAATTCATCAACTAGACTAACACAAAGAAACGTATTAATGATCATGTACCTTCGATTTCACCACTTTCGCCGGCAACTTCGAACACGTTCGTCCGACTTCGATTTGAATTCGAGATTACAGCATTTCCGTGTAGCCTTTTGGAATTCGGCCAGAGATGAATCACCTTACCTGGCGCCCAACCATCGAATCGATATACTTCGATTCTATTTGAAATCCAAATGGCGGTATTTTCAAACGAGCAACAACATCTAACTCATCAAGGCATCAGACTTTGAAGTTACCTGTAGCTAAAACGCTTTCATCGCACACCAAGATACTTCCTCTAAAACAATTCTCTTCCTTAAACCTACACCACCTACAAACTACAATATACTCCTCACTGATTTTAAACCCACCTAAGTCTACCTCCTAAGCAAACTTATCACCATTAAATCCAAAATACAAAAACACCAACAAATTCCACCCCCTTCAAGTCCCCTCCATCGAATCATCCAGATTAGATCTCGAAATTGAACCTTCCTAAAGCCAATGCGCTACGAACCTAAAAGAACATTCTCAAGAGGCCATTCCGAAGTCATTCTTCGCACTTCCATGCATACTTTCGACACCAAGAAGCTTCTTCTAAAACAATTCCCTTTATTAAACCTACACCACCTACAAACTACAATACACATCCCCCTCAATAATTTCAAACCTAAACCTACGTCCAAAGGTAACTACCAGTTATCGAATCCAAAATACAAAAACACCAACATATTCCACCCCCTTCGAGTCACCGCCATTGAATCATCCAGATTAGATCTCGAAATTGAACCTTCTTAAAGCCAATACGCTACGAATCTAACCGAACGTTCTCAAGAGGCCAATTCAAAGTCATCGTTCGCACTTCCATGCATACTCTCCTGCGCTGAACACATAGGAGTCGTGCAAAGCCCCGTAGCAAGGTAAGCGTAGAGAATTCTTCGGCTGGCCGAAGAGGAGGAATGAAAGGCACCGAGGTAGCAGCACTAGCACACCGGCAAGGTAGAGAAAGAGACGTAGGAGGAGGAAGAGGAGGTAAATCCCGCTCACCGGTGCACTTCACCACCGGCCTCGGCGCGGATCGTGAGCGAAACGTCGGACGAACCGAACGTATCGAACGTACAAAACTTACCAAACGAATCGAACAAACCAAGTGAACCAATCTGACCTCAGCTTTCGTTCTCCAGCGTGCAATTCGATTCGATTCATCCATTAATCATAGTGTCAACGGAAGAAAAACGCGCGTTTCTTGAGCGGCGATTTTTTGAAACTATTTCAAGAGAGTTCATCGGAACGATTCGTGCTGGAATAAACAAAGAGGAGAAACAACAAGTTGCCCACGAACACTTGTACGTTGTTTGAAGTTTCATCGCGTGTTTTCGCTACGCTAAACTGGCTTTCCGCCGTTTAGAGAGTGGTGTAAAAGTGTGCTCGTAAAAACTGTGCAGAAGAATGCGGTAGGATGCGCATCCAGGAAAAATGTCTACTGTGCGCTGTCGCAGGACTCTGTCTCCTAGGCGGGGTCACTCTCTTATCCTCCGCGGCTGATGTCGATTCGCGGATAACAACGACACCCGGTAAGTTCATTGGATTTCTTTTCCTTCGCTGGAGTGTTTTTTTCATTGCCAGCTTCATTCCACTGGACATGGAGGATCGTTCAGTGTTTTCTCCTGATACCCCGTTGGCAATTTTCTCGGTTACCGTTATACGCGCTTCGTATCAAACGGTTTAATGACACTTGCTCTACGGATTTTCTGGTGTCTTTCTTTCTCCAATGTTGTTTTGCAAACTTTCCAAGAGATTTCTTTGTGAATTTCGAGAAGCTAAGAAATGGAGGAAGGAATAATGAGAGAAGTGTGGAGGAAATTGCGCGCGGTTTTCGCGTGGACGTTGCGAAACAGATTTCTTGTTGGTGAACGTCTTCCATTGGATTGTTCTCGGGTCTCTTTGGATTTGGAAGGAGAAGGAATTGTTTGAATTATAATATTATATGTGGAATATAATGAGGATAATATTGTGGTAATATTCAACGTGATTTTCTATTAAAATGGTTCTTATTTTCAATTACTGCGAATGAGAACTGATATACGGCGCCATTAAACTTTTCCGAGTGAAAAGAAGAATCGTAAAATTGAGGATTTTTGGTTCGTGAATTCTTGAAAGATTCTTTTACGTTCTCGAAACGCGAATGACGTCATACGGACGAATAAGGTTAACACCTCGTTTAAGAAGTTAGCTCTCAGCCGGATTCGCGCAGATTTTCGCGGGAAACCGGTATCCCGAAGAATTCTCGAGCCAGAGAGACGACCTGTTCCGTCGCTTTTCCTTCGTGTAGGTTTTCTCGCTCGCGGAGAGAGATTTTTCCGAAAAAGGAAAGAAAGATTTCGCCACTGGAGAAAGAGACGCTCCTCGAGGCTTCTGTCGCGAGAAATCTTTAGATACTTTTTGCAGATTTTCTCCCTCATTTATCAAATAACAGCACTCAATGGAAGCGATAAATTGGAGTCTAATTTTCTCTTTAAATCGTCATTTATGCTACAAGTATATTTTATCCTTGAAAAATTTCAAATTACAATGGTTGCAAATATTCCAAGGTAATTTTAGCAGCTGATAAATCAAAATGTACATCTTATACTATTTGAAGTAAACGTGATTCAAACAAATCATTCGATGACTTACAAAAGTTGTCGAGGATTCACAGGAAAATGATTTAACGACGTTGCTAATTATAAAAACACTCGAAACTAATGCGAATATACGCAAAGGAACGTGAATCACTCATGAATTCACGTTTTACCGCATGGAAAGCCCGCAAGATTTATCAGACGGAAAGACTCCATGGGAAAAATCGAGTCTGCGGTGATTCTTGTGATATACATGCAACTCTGGGAAATCACTAATTTTTCCTTGCGATATGAATATCATAATCGAACTTAACCTAGACCTTGTCTTACATTTCGGCCTCGACAGCTGCGATCTGTTGGCCTAAGATCTTCTATTTTACGTGGGTGACGGAGTTTGGTATCACCTTGATTAGAATATATTAAATAATAATTTAGAAAAAATTGATTGATCACACTAATTGCAAGTTCACCTTGCCAGTTTCCCGCCATAGCTCTCAGAGCTTACCCTGGCTGTTCTCTCCTCTGTGGGAACCTATATTAAAAACTAATCAAACTTTTCCACATATAAAATCTTCGATAGTCCAAAACTCTCATAAAACTTGCATTAGCTGTTTAGGTTTTACCACATCAAAAACATTACTAAAATATATAATATATATATATATATAAACAAAGTTTCATTGAAACTCATTATATTTAAGTATAGTATACCGAAGTTTATTTAGATTCTTTCAATTGCATGCACAATTACGGAAAAAATAATCTATGACACGAATTAATTTCTATGTAAAATAGCCAATCAACAATGTAAAACCCCATAAGTAATTCTCCTGATATCAACATCAAATTTTCCCTCCATCCTCTTCTATCAAAGCCTTCAAATGTCTCCGATATTTCACTCTATCCAATCGAATTCACTCAAAACCATCGATTAACTCCATTCGCCATAGCATTCTCGTATTTCTTACCGATCGTTTCGCCTATCTTGCATTTATTAATCGGTCAAAAAGCACGGAACAATGGAGAAATCGGAGACCACGACTATATCCCCCAGTGAAACGTAAAACAGAGGGGAGAATGAGAGTGGAGGTTAAAAAGAAGGGTGTACCATAGATCGATCTCTTGGAAGTTGCAGCAAGTTATCGATCTCCATGGTGCACGTGTCCCTCGATCGTCCGATGCGGCAAATGGTGGAGGTAAACAGACGAGGGGAATCGAAGCGTTATTGTGAGAGGCTGAAGTGTGGGGCATGTTAACGGTAGCGTTGGATCCAGTTGGCAAACTGGTCGACACGCATTCGCTCCTATGAACGACCTTGGAAAAAAAATAAAGCCACGTCGACTAGAACCACATAAGGAAAACATCCTTTTCTGCGTATGTCATTTTATTATTGCTGATGATACCAGATATAGAGCGGGAAACGATGGAAAAGCATCGACTAATTGTGGCTTACTTTGCTCTCCTTTGAACATTTTTAATATATAAATTCCTTGCCCTACTGTTAGTAGGATAGAAATAATTTGGTGGTCTTGCTAGCCAATTGTTGTTTGAAAATTTGGAAATTTTTTATTCCATTTCCTAAGCCAGGAGTGCCGTTATTGTAAGGCTAAAGGTCAAATAAGTAGTTTGGAAGAAGAGGAATGAAGATGTTTAATTCAGTAATACATATTTTATGGGAGAAACATGGAGTATTTACTGTGCGGAGAATATTTGGAAAAAATTGAGAGCCTGTTATTTTGACAGGCTTGGCAATTCTGGCGTTAAAACGGTGATGTAATATTTTTTCAATTTTGTTACGTTTTAATATTGCATCGTTAATGGGTAATGGAAATTCTCGTTTTTATGCCACGCTGGATTACAGAATGAGAATTATTGTTTTGCGAGTGCATGGAAATTGGTAATATTTTACGTATCGAATTTCTCAAACGCACTTTTTGACAAAATATTCAGAATTACACGATTTTCATCAGCCATTAGTCCCTTTTTATTTCTCATCGTAACGAATCAAATTTCGCAAATGGATTTACCTCACGGAATACCATAACAAAAATTAAAATTCCTCTTTGAAATCATGAAAAATGAGAATAAAAGATATTAATTGCAACAAGAATTATTGCAATTTGAAATAATTTATATCTACAACTTAATACTTAATCCTAAAGCAAAGTTTTAGTCGTCGTATTTCATCGGCAATGTGTTAATATCATTTCCGCAGTTGATTAAATCTTTGAAATATATGGAGAATTATTCAGAAACATTTACAGTTAAGTATATATTTTCGTTTATCGCTCGGATTAATTCGCATCCCGTTGCAAATCAGCTTTAAGCTTGCCCCGTGAAACGGATATTCGCTCAGGCGTTCCCTCTCGTCGCTCGAAGCTGTTGATTTTACGAATTATCGTTTTCTCGATCGCTACCGAAAAGAGTTTACCTGTGCACGCAACGACTCGATGTTTATGGTGTGGGAAGATAAACGTGATTCAGTCTAAACCTGCCTGGCACGACGGTGAAATGTTTTGTCAATAACGAATAGAGGGTCACCGCTGAATGTCGAGCCGGAAGACTTGCTCACTTTTGGTCATTTCATATTTCATCTACAAAACTCATCGAGTTGATGGATTTCTCCTATTTTTTTTTTAACATTTCTCCAGTTTATAAAGAAACTTAATTCACCTTCACTCTGAGCACTTAAATAATATATTTAATTATAATAAACTTACAATTAGTGACCGTCAAGTTGATTGGTTTCTACTATTTCTTTTTACAGTTCTGAAATTTATATACGAAAAGGACGATGGATATTTCACGCGTATTTTATAATACACGAATTACTTAACCGATCATTTTCCTTGTCGCTTGGTCCATCTTCACCTTAAGTACGTAAATAATATGTTTAATTATTACAGAGTTAATAAAATATGAACTATGATGATCAATAAATAATTTTCGACCGATACAACGGACACAAAGTTTGACTAGTAACTCTCACTGAAATGGTACCGAGTAATTTCCGATAATTGTTCTCCAAGAAGTCATATTGATCTCGAACGAAATACGTTTTCTCAGCCACGATGATGAATCGCAGTAGAAGCGTGCGCCGTGGTCTTTCCTCGAAATTCTTGCCTTTTTTTACCTTTCTGTACCCTCGAGGCTGTCGGATCTTACCTGAGGGTATCCAAATGGAATTTCGTGTGCCTACCTTTCTCCTCGAGACCTCTTTCTTCCTTCTCACTCTGCTTCTCCCTCTCCCTTCCTATTTCTCATTCTCTCTGCTTTTCTTTTTCCTCTCTCTCTCTTGTTCTCTCTGTCGGTCGTTCCTCTTCTGTGCACTCGAATGCAGACATCGTCGAAGCATTCTGCTCGTCTTTTTTCACGCTGTGATCGCGCGGTGTAACGGGCGTGATCATTAACAAAACAATGGAATGAATTCCATGGCAGAATATGGGTTACCGTCTCTCCGAGAGTTTAATGATACCGATAATGACATTAATTAAATACCCGCTCTTCCGAGCTCTCGTTGCAATCGTTGCGAAATTCTATGGATGTTGTTATAATTTTGTGTCTTCAATGAAAATATTGTTTTCACGTTGCAAGTTGACGTGAGAGAGTTTCTCTAATGTGAAACTGTAAGTTTCAATCTTAACACTTTACCGACTGGTATTTTTTTAACATCCTATCCACTTCTGATCGGTCACTTGCTCGCAAATATTTCCCTGATACTGATATCTCTTCGAAAATTGCAAAGTTTCTTCACTGAGTCCTTGGCACAGTTAAACGCAATGATAAATAATAATTTATTAATTGCAGTAGCAACCAATTAATAAGTTAAAAGTCCAAAAATGTTAGGCCCGAAAAGTCGATTAATCGGCTACCGGTCGATAAAGTGTTAATTGCAAGTTTGATTAGAAAAGTTTGATTAAAATAACATCAATTATACATAATAAAATATTTTTTTAATTCCTTAACACATACTGACAAGTAAAAATTAATTTGACGATGTTGATTAGAAGTCCAGATAGTCTACAATTTTGCAATAAAATGCCAGACGTGACTCTATTTACCAACAACAATGAGAGTGACTCGTTAGGTGTACCGAGAAGACGAGACATTTTTAATTACGTCCTGACGTAATTGCGGAATCTCTACCAACGTCCTTCGGTTCACTTGGAAAGGTACGCTTGCATCCTCTCGAGCTGCAGATGCGCTCCATTATGCAGTTCCACAATTTTTCCTTCTGCTCGCTATTAAACGTCTTCTCGACTCGATCAACCCGAATTTCCAACTTCGAACTTCTACTTTTTATTTCAAATTTCCAGCCTTCAAATTTGCTCAAGGCGAATCTAGGAAAAAGATTTATAATTGAAACGATATCGTTCTGGTAAATGATAGGCGAGTATCCATTTCATCAGGGACATTGATATTTTCCTTTCGCCGACTGGCGAACTAGACTCGAGCCATACATCAGACTTATTTCTTCGAGAGAAGAAATACCGCGATCTTGTCGTGTTTAAGGCAATCGTGAAACGCTACTTTGCCGGAGGAGAAATTAATACATATATATACCATTAAAATTCAGTGTTTCTACAATTCCACGATTCGATCAGAAAATGAACGAGCGAACGTATTCCATCTTTTGTATCCCCGACATATTTAGTAACACCCTTGATGTCTTTGTTACAACATCGTTCGATCTGCATAACCTGTTTGTCGATCTCGAAACAACGGCTTTCAACTTCTCCGAGACGTTTATTAGTAATGATCTCCTTGTAATGTATAATTATTTATGCCGAATGCTAAAAACAGCACGGAGGTAATTTTTGAGGGACAACAACCAGCATAAAATATTGGTTCAATCTTCCCTCTAATGGTTGAAACGATTATATTACGGAAATTGGATGAAATAATTCCACAGTCAATTATTACGTCTCTCCCATACTCCTATTCGTCTCTTTAACTTCGGTATCAGTTACAGAAACCCCAACAGCCTCGCACTTTTTTATTTTATTGTTCTCCATTCAACCGACGCGTCACTTTCACTTAATCGACGTTAAGTGTCCTACACGGAACAATAATTGACTTATCGAACGCATTGCTTCGTTTGGAGAACGCACTCGTTCTCCAAACGGACCGCGATACTTTCCCTCGTACGGGCGAAATTTCTTTCTCGTCTCTCGCAGGACAAAGATGGAGAATGGAGAACAATAGAATGAGGCGTGCCGAAGGAGAAGAGCCGATGGAAATCGTTGCTTCTAGACGGACAACGACGATAAGTATTATTGCGAGAGTCGTTGCGACACGCGTGTAAAAGAGAGCCGATGATATCTAAAAGATTGTATCGACGTTGGTCCAAAATTAGACGACTCAAGAGAACGAAAGTTACTTTAAAATTATGTACTAATAAAAATCTATTGTTTAAGCTAAATCTTGTAAAAACTACTTAACATAGTACATCCAAATTCTAATGATTTCCTTAGAAATAGTAACTTATTTTCAATATTTCAAACCCAGAGGAAGAATGCGATGTTGATCTCAGTGAAATATTTCTTTTGCGCGACACGAAACAGTTAATTTCTCTTTCTACTCAGGCACACGTTCACCAGATATACGGTTACCTAGACTCGACACGTGAGTACGTAAGCACGCATTACATGCTTCGCGCGTAGAACACGAAGATCGGCATAGAAGAGAGGGCAGAGAACTCTTCGTGGCCTCGTCTTAAAGTCTTGACTTGCCTTCGTATCGAGCTGCCACGATTCCATCGTAAATACATCGCTGGTTTTCCACTCTTTCGCCACATCTACGATTACAATTGTAAATTCAAACTTGGAGAACGATCTGTAAACTGATTCCTCGGAAATTCCTTTCGTACTTTCAGTAATACCTTGTTAATTGTGTCTTGGGTAATTTATTGATAAGAATATTTTGATAAACGGAAGTGCAAGTAATTGCCAATTGAATTTCTAGACCCTTTTTTAATTGGTTTGAGTTATAGTTGAGTATTTGCTTAGATTCCTTTGTCTTTGCGTCTTTGTATTACATTTTATCCTGCAAATTTGATTTATTGTCTCATCTCCTCTTTGTCTAACTATTTTTAACATCAGTAATAAAATTCTATTCAATTTTCCATTACAAGTTTATATTTTATCACGCAATTGGTCCAAAGAAAACTATAAACTCGATGAAGTGCCCTTATTTTCTCTCAGCATGTTTAATATCTTTAAACAATATATGCAAATATGTCGAGAAACAGTAGCAACGTTAACAAAAAGAACCCAGATAATTGCGCGTCTCATAAAAGTGTTTCTGTCTCAGGAATAATAGAAACTTACTTCGCAAAGGTGATATTAGTAGGCGAAACTCGGAGACTTCGACGCCCGCATAAGAGCGATCGTGCGCATTTTCTCTCTGTAATTTTCTCCCAAGGGCTGTAATTACGATCCCATATAAGTAGCGGTTTACAAAAATTCTAGAAGCAAGGTGTAACAGTAAAATACTAGTTTTCGGACTGCTTAAAGCAAATTGTATCAATAATGTCACTTTACGTAATAACTGCAAAGTACTTAGTTCGAAAACTTGATCGAGGTACGAAAAGAAACTTGATAAAATAAATTTCTGCGATTGGTTCGTTTTTTATTTTTGAATTTATTTAAGGCAGAATTTGAGATCAATTTTGTTAATGATTAGAGAATATTAATGAGGAAAGGAGGACGAAAGTTGATTCGTGTTAACGTTGTTCTCTGACGTCTTTGAGCTCGCTGTGAAGTATATAGGTGAGAGCAGTCTGTTGCATAATCGAATATTTGTACTCTTGTGTGCTCGATCTCCATTGTCTAACCTTTGTGTCTAAGCCTGGTGTTAACAGGAAGGGTGGGGCCTGTCAAAGCCACCAAGTGAAAGCATAACGATGCAAAGAGTATACAGAGAGATACTTACAATTAGATATATCCGAAGAATTAGAAATTTTTACGGAGACCCAATTAGCAGAACGTATCTATTAACATTCACTTTTGACGTAAACGTATGTTATTAGCTCAGTATTTTAACTTTCCATCATACTTAAACATCTGTAGCTTAATATGGAGAACAGCAATAGTAACAAATTCTTATTTGCTACAATGAAAAATCTGTGGAATTAATTTTTCACATCTAAACAAAAAATCCTGAATGGACGTTCAAGAATTTGCAATATGGCAGAAAAATGTTCGATTACGGTACAGCAGAGAAACATGACCACGTAGAGCTTATAAAATAGAAATTTCCTGATAGCTCTATCCATGCAAAACCTTGAAATTGCAGTGAAAAACTATGAGCAACAGTTTCACTCGATCGTCGATTTGCGTGCGTGTAATCGATTTAATTCCATCGCCGTTGACAAGAACCGCCCTTGACCCCGTTATAAAACGATCTCTGCGCAGTCTACCGAGGAGCAACATACTCCCATTATGTGCACTGACTTTCTCCCGTGTGAATCCTGACGGAAAGCGTCAATGAAATGCGTCAGAAATTGTGAATCGACTAGGAGAGATCGGGAAAGTGGAATTCTTTCGTGGTATCGCACTTAACACAAAGAATGACTGCACTATGCGGGATTCAACGAGAGAACTACCAAAGCAGCCAACATAGGTAATTAATTTCTAATTGTTTAGGCTTTGAATATGCATTTAAACTTACTGTGTTTAATGTAAATTATTATCGCACTAATTAATAGTTATTAATATTTGTTTGGAGGATTGGGAATCGACCTATGAACCTTTGCCTGATATAAGCTTGAGCTCAGAAGTGGAGGAAACCAATGATAAAGGACAGGCAGTAGAGGCGCAGGCGCAGACAGGCAGTGTTAGCAGTATAAGAGCAGGACAAGCAGTATAAACGCAACAGGAGCAGTGCAACAGCAGGCCAAGCAGTACAGGAGCACAACAAGCAGTGCGAGAACAGGACTAGTAGTACGAGAGCAGACTAAGTAGTACAAACGCAGGACAGGCACAGTACAACCAGGAATGGCACAAGCCAGGCAGGACAACAGAACACATTTAATGAATTAATAACTCGTAGTCTTAGATACACAATTTTATTTCATGAAATGTAATACAAATAATGATGTACAACGCAAATAATGAATAAAGAATTTGTTGAATCTGAAACATTGTTAAAACTTTCTTAACCTTGTTCCATTTGCACAATTCCATATCCCGTACAAACCAATACTATCTTAGTCGAATTTTTGCTTTGTCTGACTTATCACCGACTCGTACTACTTGTCAACTTGTAAAACTTTGTCGATACATCTTCAATCCGGCAAGTGGAATAATTGAAAATGACTCAGGAAAATTTTTCGCTCTGTCTGACTTATCATCGATTTTACTACTTGCTCACTTTGCGAATTTGTTCGAAAAATGCTAAAAGTGAAGAATCAGTAGTATAACCCGAAATTTCTCAGACCGACCTTTAGCTCCGTCTGACTTATCGTCGATTTTACTACTTGCTCACTTTGCGAATTTCTCCGAAAAGTGCCAAAAGTGAAATCAGTAGTATAACCCGAAATTTCTCAGACCGACCTTTAGCTCCGTCTGACTTATCGTCGATTTTACTACTTGCTCACTTTGAAATTTTTCCGAAAAATTTGCGAACTTTGCAAGTAGTATAACCTAGGATAAGTCAGCCCTACTTTCGCGTTTGACTTATCCTAGGTTATACTACTTGCTCACTTTGGAATTTTTCCGAAAAATTTGCAAACTTTGCAAGTAGTATAACCTAGGATAAGTCAGCCCTACTTTCTCGTTTGACTTATCCTAGGTTATACTACTTGCTCACTTTGGAATTTTTCCGAAAAATTTTGCAAACTTTGCAAGTAGTATAACCCAAAATTTCTCAGACCGACTTTTAGCTCCGTCTGACTTATCACTGACTCGTACTACTTGCTCACTTTGCGAATTTTTCCGAAAAATTTGCAAACTTTGCAAGTAGTATAACCTAGGATAAGTCAAACGCAAAAGTAGGGCTGACTTATCCTAGGTTATACTACTTGCTCACTTTGGAATTTTTCCGAAAAATTTGCAAACTTTGTAAGTAGTATAACCCGAAATTTCTCAGACCGAATTTTAGCTCGGTCTGACTTATCACTGACTCGTACTACTTGCTCACATTGCGAATTTTCACGAAAAAGTTGCAAACCCAGCAAGTAGTATAAAGCAAAATATCTCCGACCAAGTTTTACGTCTGACTTTTCGTCGACTTTACTACTTGCTAACTTGTAATATTTTGCCGAAAAATCATATAATGAATTCAGTAGTATAAAGCGAAATTTCTCAGACAGACTTTTAGCTCGGTCCGACTTCTCACTTACCTGTACAACTTACCAACTTGTCAAATTTATCGAGAAACTAGGTCAAGGTCACAAGTGGAATAAACCAAAATATCTCGGACGAATTTCCACTTACAATTAGTTTGGTATTAACCACTTTCGAGAACTTATAACTAGGTTACGCTCGCTAGGCATTTTGGGAGAGTATGGACCTTTCGGAATGGAATAAGGGTAGCGCTTAAAGAAATGTAACAATGTTTTCGATTTAACAAGTTCTTTATTCATCATTCATGTTGCTCAATATAAACATATGTAATACAATATTCATTAAATACAATTGTGTTGTACAAATACATGTGTACAATAAATTGTGTGTTTCTAATTGTAAGACGACAAAGTATTTAATTAATAAATGCTGCACTGGCTATCTTGTGCCTGTCCTGGCTGTGCTGTGCTTGTCCTTGTGACTGTCCTTACTATTCTGTATCAGTCCTAGCTGTCCTGTGCCTGTTTCGGCTATCATATGCTTGTCCTGGCTGTCCTGTGCTTGTCTTTCGACTCTCCACTCTGTTCTGTCTGTCGCCTATCAGTCCTGTCGCTCTGCTGTCAGGCACCTGACTGTCCTGTATTCTCAGTCTCTCTCCTGCCTATTTTGACAAAAAACAAACATTACAACTTTATATTCTCTCTGCAGTGTCATGAAACATACGTACATATACTTTATCTTTAGAACGGATAATTTTCAATTTATTATTTATTAACTGGAGTTTCCGATTGAACAAATTCTTTATTCATTATTAGTATTACAGAGCATAAATGAATAGGATATAATTTTTTTAAAGTGCGTGTTTCTAAGGCTCCAAATTCTAAGGCTCTAAATTATTTATTTAATAAATTTCGTTCTGACTGACCTGTGCCTATCCTGGTTGTCCTGCGGTTGTTCTGCCTCTCTCCTGCCTCTCTCCTGTTGTTCTGCGAGACTCCTGCCACTTCAGCCTATCTCTTATATGTCCTGGGCCGATTATCATCTTCGGAAATCTATTAGCAATGAATTCAATAGTGAAATCTTTAGCCAAATAGAATTTAATGTCAAAATATAACTCTAACCAAAAATGACTCTTGAGTTGTTTGTCACTTTAAGAGAAATAATCCAAACAGACACTATGATAAATTAAAAAAGCAATTTGCTGGATTCACTTCTACAATTCAGCTGTTGCATTTCCATACAGAATATCGATTTTACGAGATATCAAGAAATAAAATCACTCAACGACTATCATTAATCAGTTTCTTATAGCTCTCGGACTTGCACAATTTCTTTGCCACTTTTCGCAGCACTCATGGACGTTTCTCTCGCATTGGAAACCGTTAGTTTCACGCTGTCCATGGAAAAAAGAGGAGAAGAAAAGGGAAGTCGGAGACAATGAGAGTAATTAGACAGAAGTCGAGTGGAATTGGCACGAGCGACGACTATTTTAATTCTAATTCTAATTCTCCTAACGTGTTCTGTATCATGAATTTTATTCTACAATCCGGAAAAGTATTTTCCTGTCATTGGACAATCAAAAGAGTTAAATTATACGTGTGATAATCGCTAATTCGATAATCGAAAAGTAGTTGGCTTAAAAAAGTAAAATAGTTAACAATTATATCATTATTAAATTGGAAACCTATTATTATTTCTAATTGTTAATTAAAACAAGGGAAAATTCTATTTGTCAAGCTTAGCTATAGTTTTGTGTATTTATTACAGCAAGCAACCTAACTTATGCTTATGTCTGTCCGATCAAAATCATTTCCCCTCGGGGCGCGGTTCGCATTTAAAATGCCACCATTCCGGACCCCTCACTTTTCATCTTTCTCCGCCGTGGATACGTTATAGTTCGTTCAGTTTCAGTATTATTATGGAACGCGGTTTACGAATAAAAGAAACACCATTTTTTATCTTCCCCGCGGCGGGACTGGTTCTCGTGAATTTTGCCAGACACCTTTGTCATTTCCGGCGATCGAATAAGTAAAAAAACATTCTAAAGAAAAAATTTTAAAGGAAGCAAACAGAACCCGGTAGCTGATACAAAATAAATACTATTTTACGGGATAATTGCAATGCAATAAAACAGTGAAAAACGTATCGTTGGACGTTCGATTTGCGAAAGTAACGATAAAGCTGGACATCGGAATTTAATGTAGAAAAGTAGTAATAAAACTTTACAGTCGAAATTAATTACGACGTAAAATTAATTACAACGGAAAGCCTGCTGGACTATAGCCAATTTCTCGCACGGACTTTCCGCGAGTTTCACGGTGTGCACCCGCGCAAATTCCAGATCGATCGCTTTCCATCGGTTTTCCACGGGGGCAGCATGGTGCGAACTGTCGTTGTCGCGAGTCACGTGCAGAATGTAAAAGTCACTTGGAAAAGGCCGACGGGTTAGCCAGTGAAATGTAGCGTGCAAACTAAAATCATTGGCGATAAGTTGCGCGATAAATAGCGCGTGCAATTAGATCACCGATCGAACTTTATGAAATCCATTCGATATTAACAGTTATATGTGAAATTGCGCGAAAGATTTGACGTTCTTCGTTCTCCTCTTCGTGAATTCAATAAAAAATGGGGACACTTGAATTTTAATACACTTACTGTAAATATGAGTCTTTACCTATTTGATCGGACAGACATAGAATGAATATTAACTGCACAACTTTAGATTAAAACTTTACATTTACTAATGAAATGCCGTCGATTTTAACATTGGGCGCAAGAACACCGAGACATTCTGAATTTGTGTTACTCAACGCTGATATTACGGTAGAAATATAGAGTAGTACATGTGAGAGAAAAAAGTCCTAATCGCATGCTTGGTCATCGAGAAAAAAGATGGCTGTTTCGATGGACGAAACGTGACGTATGGAATAAAATGAAGATCGTTGGGAATCTAGCAAGTAGGATAGAATACCGTATACCAAGAGGCACGTTCGCTGGATGACCGACTATTTTATTCTCCTTCGACATCTGTCCATTTTGCTACCTGGTCGTACTTTTCAAGGACAATGGATAATTCTTATTCGAATGCCATCGAAAGTTTGTCTTCGAAGAATCACATTAAAAAAGGAAAAAATATTCCACAATATATACCATATATTTAGAAATTCGATCGACTTCCATGTTCTCCATTTTGAGTGGTTCCTTGTGGCACTGTCTTTCAAAAATTCTGCTTCTTAGAAATCTCATTAGAAATTCCATCATTCAAAAATGAGAATGATGACAATTAGATCATGAAATATCGTCTTTCAAGGCACTCCGCATGAAACGAGGAAAGAAAAGAGACGATTACGCGAAAGCACGTTAATCGCCGCGACCTTTAGGAGTATCAGGTTCAATTGCGTCATCGTAATTACGCGAAAAGGTTTGCAAACTGTTTGCACACGGTTGCGTGGGTACTTTACAACAACGTGTGCGATTCGATGCGCTCGAATGTCTTCCTCCAGCGAGTTCATGGACAACGCACGACTTCCGGCGACGAGGAAGCCGAGTGAAGTTCCTTTTAATGCACGATGAGTAATTCCGCGTTCCCCGGCTGCCTTTCTTCGTTCAACGTAGACGAAAGAGAATTTACATTCGGAGAGATGAAAGTATGGATTAATTAAAGGCAATGCTAACGTTTATTCTCTGAGTTTTATGGTAAATTAAATTTCGAATCATTTTATGGCATTCTGAGAATTGTTGGCATTTTTTCTGTATTTTTGCAAGTGTGACTTTAGTTATCTGGTTATCTATTTGAAAAATTGGAGATAGGGGGGTTGTTGATATGTTATTTTTTAAACAGTTGGCTACTTTTGGCTCAGGTACCCCGGGTTCGCCAAGCCCGTACCTGCCCAGCAAAATGGGCAGGTCCCTGGGGAAGCTTATAGATTTTTAGAGATTTTAGAAATTATAAATATTTTTAAATAAATATATTGAATGGAGAATTGTAATTGGAAAGACACTGAAGATGATTGTCATTGACAATGAATTTGCCAATTGATTGAAAAAATTGATGCAGTGTAAAAGGTGAATTAATAGGTGAAAGGAATGGTCCATCAAGTAATGGGGACTTTATAAAATAGAAATGAAATATTTACCTCATGGGTTAATTTAGGAAATTGTACGAAAAAGATATAAAATAAATGCTTTAGGCGAAAAGAAACGAGGAAGGCAAAAATTCAATCGCTCGAAGCTTATACGATTGAAGTAGAAAGTTGAAAAAGAAAGAGCGTTGGAAATTTCAGGAACGTTAACAAAAAGTTTGGAACAATTTGATTGGATCGACTTAATAGACCTAGTGTTACAACTAGAGTAATTAATTTCAAAATAACAACGCTGCATAAATTAGTTTAGTGCCTGAATATTTGATTAACCCTCTGTGCTAATTTATAAAACTTTATTACATTTTCTAATTAGTATTACATGGCAGACGTTGTTTCTATTGCAGAAAAAAAAAACTACAATAAGTACCAAAAAGCTCAACAAAGCAAATGCAAATAAACGTTAAAAAGGCAAATTCCCTTCGGCGTTTCTCTTTCCCGTGAAAAAATCGGCAACCCGATGACGGTGGTTTTAATTAAATTCCTCACTTTTCATCGCTCTTTTTTACGCTCCTTATAATTAGATCCCATGTTGAAAGCGTCAGATGCATCGGATGCATCGTGGAAAAGAACTCGACGAGATAAAAAAAAGGAGGAAACCCCATTGGAATACCGTTCGCTGGATCGGTAGGGAAAATGACCGAACATTATGGCAGATATACCGTAACTTATTTCCAACGATTTCAGTGCGGGAATGCAATATGCAATCGGGTAAATAAAACGCACGCGGTTGCAGAATATCGTTGCACCGGATGACCTTCGATGCGGAGGATACTTTTCTTCGTGGAATTATTGAACGTATGAGACGATTCTTTCCTTAGATGATTTTATGATCGATTATTTCTATTCCGCGATACTTGTTATTAGAGCTCGATTGATTGACTTACGATAAAAGGCTTTTAAATCCTTGTTAATATTCACGAACTTAGAGTGACACGTCTCGGTTTTATGGGGAGTAAAAAATAGTGGCTATTGGTAATCGATGTTAGAAATATCAATTAGGAATATTTTAAAATAGTAGATAAATAACTTGAAATGAAATGAAAGGTCTAACAATCAGGTCACTATTATAGTCAAGGACAAATGTAAGGTCTACGACCGGAGTAATTAACACTAAAACTGCTAATGCACTCAAAGTGACTGATTCCTCTGGTAAACTGGTAAACTCTGTTTCCAAACTACTTCCACATACTTCAAAGTAGTTCTACCACTAAAACCGAAGTACAAAGCAACATCAACAAATTTATTTCTATTCCACTCTTTTAATAAGTCAACCTTCTGATCTCTTTTACTCAACATCCCTACAACTTACCTAACAAGCACAATAAGTGAGCAAAACCAAATACCATCATGGACAACAATCTAATTAACGCCTCGTACGAATGAAACAAACAATTTCTGCCGCATTCTCATTAGACGAAAGAAAGAGGGCAAGCACTGTTTTTTTTTCGGTTCACCGTTTATACATATGTATGAGCCAGATTAATTTATATTTAAAATAGTAGATAAATAACTTGAAATGAAATGAAAGGTCTAACAATCAGGTCACTATTATAGTCAAGGACAAATGTAAGGTCTACGACCGGAGTAATTAACACTAAAACTGCTAATGCACTCAAAGTGACTGATTCCTCTGGTAAACTGGTAAACTCTGTTTCCAAACTACTTCCACATACTTCAAAGTAGTTCTACCACTAAAACCGAAGTACAAAGCAACATCAACAAATTTATTTCTATTCCACTCTTTTAATAAGTCAACCTTCTGATCTCTTTTACTCAACATCCCTACAACTTACCTAACAAGCACAATAAGTGAGCAAAACCAAATACCATCATGGACAACAATCTAATTAACGCCTCGTACGAATGAAACAAACAATTTCTGCCGCATTCTCATTAGACGAAAGAAAGAGGGCAAGCACTGTTTTTTTTTCGGTTCACCGTTTATACATATGTATGAGCCAGATGGAAAGGAGACCGTCGCCTACTTTCCTGCAAAATCATTACATAGTATCTTCCGTCGGCCACGTCAGGTGTATCCTGATGACGAACATCGGCCTCGTGTGAACCGGTCGCACCGTTATGGTTCCCCATTCATGCCGTAATAACACAGTCACGGCCGATTCGACGGGGCAAAACGAGATTTTCTCCTTTCGAGTTTGCGCCTGGAGGTGCTCGTTGTGAAAGACACGTTGAAATTGTTAATATTTGTCGCATGACGATTAACTTCGTAATTTGTGACTTGCGATTTGACCGGAGCGCAAAATCTTCGGGGTTTTGTCGAAGGAGCGGTTTCTGTTAAAGGGTTCGGATGTTTAGGATGATCGATGTTGAATTGAAGAAATTGTAAGGGTGAAAGATAGTTCGGTTAACAATGAATTGTAGAAGAATCATATTGCACAACAAGAGCGGAAGAAAAACGAAAGGAAATCATCGACCGCTGGAAAAGTCTTGCAACGAGATAATTGCTACTAATTTCCACGCTCATTTAATAAACGTGCACGAAGTGAACGAACTAGCACGTGAATTAATCTCACGTGCAATCGGGGAATTTTATGGTGTCCATCAGGATTCTATTTTTTATGTTTTAATTTCACGCAACATCCATGGCAAGAGGATCGTTATTTTCGGTATCAGAGATCCGAGAGGAAAAAGAGAAAAATTTGTTTACGCCACGTTATTTACGTATTCCCAACTCGATCGGAATGGAATTCGATTAAATTGTAATCCGTTTGAATTCATTGTACGTAAGCGATTAAAATTAATTTTCATAAAGTGAAAATCGCGCTGTAAAATCTCCCATCTCTACGATTCGTTTCGCAATGGATATGCGATCGTGAATTTATAATAAATAAACGATTTATTGCTTTATCGTAAAGTATTTATATTCGATCACTGAATTTTCAAGCTTCCGTACGCTTATGTGCATATTTTCAATTATGAATTACATTGCGTGACGGCGAACGAAATATATGAATTATATAAAAGAATTTTCCACAAGGATGCTTTTACTGCTGAAATAGAATTTTGGAATTGTCTTTAAAAATATCTTCAAAATTACTTCACTATTTTCACGAGATGTTTTACATTCAAAGAAGTATATTTATTACAGGAATTAATTAAAGAGCAAACCTGCGACTCAGAATTTTTGAACAATATTCTTTCGAAAAATTATTCTCAACGCTGCATCAGTAATTTCGCGCGATCCCTTACATCGTAATTTAATGCGGGAATTAATCTCCATTGCAGAAAGTAATTAATATTTAATGTAGAAATTAATTTGCACTATGCGGAAGAATTAGAATCTCTAAATTGTATTCTTTTCAGAGATATTCTGATAATCACAACAGTAATTTTCCATAATTCCTCAGCCTCATGTAGATATATGTTTCTACTGCAAATTTTAATTAGAATTGCAAGGATCTTGATCGTTACACCAATGAAAGAAATAAAGGCAAAGGATAGAAGAAAAAAGAAGTTGAAAGATTCGAAAAAGGCGGGTCAGTTGACGTAACATAGGTGTGCATCCGTGACTCGAATGATCCGACTGCAATTTCATCGGGTCATCCGTTACGTCGGAATAGAAACTTTCTAGCCCATCATTCTATCGCGAATCTGTATCCAGGAAGATTCCAGTCACGGCTATTCGTTAAATAATCGCCGAGGAAATTGCGAAACGAATCGGCGATCTTTCTTAAAAGGCAGTCCGCGAGGACGAGAGATTTCTCGAGAAAATGAAGCGACATTTACTTGGAAGCAAATATCATCCCAGTTGAATTACAAATGCTAAAATTTATGCACAAATGTAAAACAATTGAAAGACAAACTAGCTAACATCCTGTCTATTTTATTGTAATATTTTTGTTCTCAATAAAAAAAAATTATTGGCAATTTTTCTACTATTTTATTCTCCCTCAATGACCAATTAATTAAAATGACAAATAACAATTTCTTCATCGTAAGAGCCAATGCAAAAATCTTCCAGAGAAATTTCTACAGCGTTAATTAATATTTCCCACCTGATGTAATCGAATACTGTTAACATCCGCCACGACATCCTATCATTTGCGCAAAGTCCATCCGATTTCCTCGTTTTATCATCCTCTCTCCACTTCCTTCAGGAAGTCCCCAGTAATTTATTTCCCTAGAGATTAAACGGTCGATAAATAATCGCGAATTACCATATACACACTTAAACTTTGCTAATTCAAGTTCCATTGTGTCCTCTACGTAATCTGCGTCACAAATACAGTGACTCCAGAATCGCAGAAACTTTGGTATCATAATTTGACAACAATATACGATACATTTTCCATGTAGGAATCCAATAATTCGATGCACAGTCTCTAAAGTTAGTTTCTCGTTAAATGAAACAATTAGTTGAACGTTAACGAGGTCGATTTCATCGAACCTTTGAAGTTCACGAGCCGAACATACGGTGTAGACGATGTGTCAATGGTTTTACCGTTACGTGAACCTCTTCCGGTGACATTGTTTTAGCGATGCATCATCGATAATAATTACGGAAGATGGTCCCCTCGAATACGCTTCGAAATTCCTCCAAGGTGCAATGTCCTCCGTTGGCTTTGGTCGAGAAAGCGAGACTCGCTGCTCGGAAATGAATTTCTTTGTGCAATGTTTCCTGTTTTGTGGGATAATCTTACTTGCAAATTGTCCGTTGATAAGATTTCTATTGTATTTCGTCGAGAACAATCCAATATTTTTCACCGCGGAACTATCACCTTTATATCAATTATATTTAACATTAGATTTGCGGGCGTTGAAGTGGATAATAATTAATGTAGATAATTTTCTCACGATTTTCCAGGCTTCCTCAACGACGATGTGCCAGGTGTTCAGCCTCTCCGTGACCCAAAAACTAACGACACTGCTGATCGCAAATCCGACTATCCTCTCAAAGAAGTAGACGCAAAGGCTATAACGGAAACGAAGAAGAAACCCTTAGATTTCAAGGTCAAAGGTGATCAAAAGTACCAAAAACCTTTCAAGGACGATGACTCGAAACGTGCTGAATCGGAGGACACGGCGACGACGATGTCTTCGTCGAAGTTCATCGACAATATGGACACAACTATACCCATTCTTCTTCACGGTGAACCTATCATCACAAAAATGTCAATCACAACGGAATCAACGATGGGGTCAACCACGGAACAACCTAGTAGCACCGTAGAAATGCACATCACCGAAGAAACAACTGCATTTCGAGGAAGGGCTTTAAACATCTCGGCGCCGGAGCCGACGAACTCGTTGCACGCAAACTTGACCGACCTGAGCGATGTTAGCATGGACGAGGACGATAAGGAGGTCGAAGGTGAACCTCGGTGAATTATTGCACGCTAACGAACCGTGTTCAACCTTTCGCTACGACAATATTTAATTAAGTAGTAGTAGCGCTCAATGAACATCAGTGGGATGTTCAATGAGCATTGAAAGTGGTCGAGCAATAACATAAAGAGAAAAGTTTATTTAGCGAGTGAAAGAATTTTTTGTCTTACAATTAGCTGGGTTTATTAATATTGAAATTAACATAAACGTAAAACGCCGTTGACTTTTTAATGGATTTGGCTTCCGGGTTGGAGCCGCGTTCGAGTTTTGAGTCAAACTAACAGCATTGCAGCTGGCTTCTTGATGGTTTCGAGGAAAGTCTGATACTGAGGAAAGTATCAGAGAGGATCCTTATTTATACCTTCGCCCAGTGTTACGAATCGGTGCACCGTCCAATGGTTTATAACTGTTAAATTAAAAACGTGAAGTTAATCCTTTGCATTCGAGGACTCTTTAGTTTGAGTGAACTAGCAACTTGAGATGGTTTTGACTAAATTAGGGAAATGTTTTACAGATAGTTTCAAACGATTTTATACTAAGAATGCAGTCCAAGCCAAGTACGTGAAGAGAATTGGAATAAAAACACCTTATCCTGTTGAAAACAAATATAGAATTCAAGAAACGCAAGGGTGTCTCTCGAGTGCAAAGGGTTACAGCTGTCGAATGTTGGTTTGACTCAAAAATCGTTAAAAATCATTCTAGCCGCCAAAGTCTCAAAACCATTACGCCACTGACTCGCTGATAAATAATTTCCAGGATAAATTCGAATACAAAGGGTTAAAGGTCAATTCTATTTGAAGAATTAGCAATATTGTCGTCAAACGTAATCCCTCTTTGTACCAGGCGTTTATTCAATCTATAGTCACCGTGGTAGCGAAAGGACAAGGGTCGTAAATGATCTAAAGTTAATGCTAATCCGACGTTTGCTAAATAGGCGGAGAATACGTGGCGACTCACAACGAGACCAACATAAATATCTCCTCGACTTTGCTGCCTACCGTTGCGGTCTGCGTCGAAGGGAATCGCACTTACTTCGTGGGTGAAAAGATCATTCGGGCATGCGAAGAAAAGTGTACATGTGGCGAGGATGGAATAGCGACCGATTGTAAGCCGCTCTGCATTTCCCCCTATGTCAGAGCTAACAGAGGAATCGAGGATCCTCTTTGTCAGGAGAAATTAATTGCCGAGGAGCCCTGTTGTGCAATATTGGTCTGCGCTGCCGACTCGGGTAAGATCTTCGTGGAATTTGCATTGGATATGGTGAAAAAGTAGAATCGAAGGTCTTTTGATACTTTTACCGAGCTCAAATGGCTATGGAGTTGGCTAGAACTACCATGGCAGTTAAAATGGCTGTTTTATTTTGCCGTAGAGGCACCTAATAGGGTAATCTCTGATATGTACACGAAGATTTAATTACATTCGTGTAACAATTTCAGCACCTGAACCGGAAGAAACATGCGTCTTTGGCAACAAAACGTTGACGCGGGGTCAACGAGTCGAAGATGGCTGCTCGAGGATCTGCGTTTGCGATGCAGGAGGCAGTCTCAAGTGTCAACCTAGGTGTCCACCCAACGAAACGACTTCAGTGGCGAGTCAACACGATCGTTGTGTGGCTCTGACAGATCCCAAGTAATTATTATACTTTATAGTACATGGAGATAATCAGAGAAATACTTGCGACGCTTCAAACCCCCGCAAACTTTGGCCTTTCTCCATTCTTCCTGTCTATTAGATCCTTCACCACTTGACTCTATCACCTTATGAATTTCCATCGTAATCCTTGACGAATTATTCATTCTTTTTGCGAAGTACACGCTCAAAATTCTTTCAGAGACTCCTGCTGCACCATCACCCTCTGCGACGTCACCTTGGGCGACCATGAAATCAAGCCGGAGACGTCGACCGATCTGAGTGTTAATCTTACAGATGCTAAAGTGTTAAACTCTACAACAATAAAGTTGAAACTCTCAGCTAAAAATCCGCAAGAAGTCACGGTAGAAATATCCGACAATAATCACGTATGGAGACAGCAAAAGCCTGACAAAGGTAATTGTCATCGTCTCGTGAAAACACTTGGAAACATGGAAACGAGGAATATAAATTGTTTCAGATGGAATCATATCAAACTTGGAGCCAGCACATAGTTACTACGTGCGTGTCGCCGAAGGAGGTAGAACCGGTCCTGCTTTGCAAGTCTTTCTACCGGCTGAAGTGATAAAGACAAACATCTCCGAGAAGATCTCCGACAAGAATTCCTGCAGCCATGGAGGAAAGCTGTACAAAGTTGGCGCAGAATGGTACGACGAGTGTATCTCCTTCTGTGTTTGCGCAGAAGCTGGAAAACCAGAATGTGTCACCATAGAATGTCCTACGGATTTCGGCCTGGACGTTCTTGATCCTCATTGTTTGGATTGGGAAACCGTCCCAGCGAATTTCGCTCCAAAAGCACCCCAGTGTTGTCCTCAGGTAACGAAATTCGGAGTAATTTTCTAATTTGATTGGTTTGCACTATTTTTATAGAAAGTTTGATTATCAATTATCTTTACGACGTTTAGGAAGTACGTTGTAGAAACAATGGATCTTGTAATTACGAGGGCAAGACTTACGACAACTGGAGCGAACTTCCAACAAATGTAACCGGTTGCGAGAAGAGATGTTACTGTGAAATGGGAAAAGTCTCTTGTCAAGCTGCTTGTCCACCTGTGCCTGCATTGCCTCCTGCAAATCTACCATGTCCATCTTATCAGGCTGCCCTGATGCATCTACCTGGCGACGAGTGTTGCCTGCAATGGATGTGCAATCACTCGATCACTCAGGTGCCAGGTAAAGATTGTAAATAGACGATAAAAAGAGACAACGAAAGACTTAAGCACATCACCGATTCTTGTTGAATGACTGATGCTATATCTCTCCAAAGGAATGTACAAAGTAAAAATAGTATGATGAAAAAGTAACCCAAGTTCCCTTTTCGCTTATCTGCGAAACTTTAAGTTACATTTGTTGTGAGAATTGTTAAAGAGAATGAGATTCACTGGTTGTATTCCCTTCCCTTGGATTTTCATTGAGTTTTAATACCTGTGTTTGATTCTATGGTGACGGTATCCTCGATAAATACATACAGTGCGACAACTAAAAGATGTCTGGCGAGGTGGAACTTCTCGTATTCAAACACCTATTCCTGCCATTTTGTTTTTGAAATGCTCAAACCCTCTTAAATCAAACACTCCGCATAATCGTTTACTTTAGGAGGCTAGTTTTGGGAATTCCAGAAACCAAATTGTTAGAATAGGTGCTTGAAAAGAAGAGGCCATTCTCGAGCCATCTTTCAGTTGCCAGACTGTACTTGTTCTCCATTGTACTCTGTTAACGACTGCTACTACGATGAGAATTCGTTAGATCTCTTGGTAATGGGGTAATAATTCGGTGATGCTTACTGCCATGCGGACCTGACTGGAATGTTCCAGTGGAAATGTGAAATGTTTATTTATACTCATCTACCTTCCCAAGTTTTTGCACTTCGATAACGTCATCGTCGTTTCATCCTCCATTGAAAACATTCGATCGACGACATCGACTCCGACCCCTGTTAGATCTATGACCTTCATCCTTGGTTCAACCTTTGTAACAAAGCTACGATATCAACGATCTTGCGCGTGTCCTCGTCTAGGTTGTTCCGTGTTCCCAATTATCTTTCTCTCTGTATTCTGGATTGTATATACGTACTTTACAGTTAGCCGACTTAAGAGAAAAAGAGCTGTAAATGCATGCTTCGTACGGCTACCAGCTGCGCTTGTACATATACTTGGATCTCTCGCTGTAAATATGCATGGACATATTCGGGACAACTCGTGACCGTTTAACACCGAACCATCTCTGTGACAATGGACTTTAATTATTGCAGGAACGAACGTGACGCCCGCGTTCCCCGGCCCTTTAGCCACGTTCAATCAACAATCGATAGACGATATCAAAAGACCGAATAACGACTCGGGAATGCTCAGGCCCAGCCAGGAACCGGAACTTGGAACTTCCTCGTTACGGGAAGATTCGAGAAACGTTAACGACCTCCCTGACACAACTACTCACGGACTTTTCCATTATCCTATGGATCCAGGACATCCTACGGTCCCATACAATGGACCTTACAGTCCCGATTACAAACCTACTCATCCTCCTGTCGAGGATGTCTTTCATTTGTCATCCTACACGGAAAAGCCCGTGCCACATGCAAAGGAGAAACCAAAGTCTAAGTCCGATTCGAAAAAACCTGTCGAACCGACGAAACCACACAAAGACACCGAGCAATATTTCCCTGGTCCTCTAGCACCTGATAGATTCTTAGAAAAGACGACCTCGTTACCTGGGCACGAGAATCCACATATTTCTGCCCCCGTTAATCCAAACAAACTACCACCACCCCAGAAAGTCAATCATGCGGTCGATCAGCCTCAATTTATTCCCCTCAATCCACATCAGGATGTTGGCACCGGATTTGGTTTTACACCGAGCAATGGGGAGAATATTCCTCAAAGTAGTTTCGATGGACACTTTGATAATCCTGCAGTTGGTCCACCATACCGTGGACCAGGTTCTCTTCGACCAGACTCGGTCGATCCTAATGTTATAATTCCCATAGCTCCAAAAAAGAAGATACCTCCCAATGAT
This sequence comes from Cerceris rybyensis, assembly GCA_910591515.1. NCBI lineage: Eukaryota > Metazoa > Arthropoda > Insecta > Hymenoptera > Crabronidae > Cerceris > Cerceris rybyensis. Next base: position 2,085,787 of record OU342797.1, read on the forward strand.
TCCTTCGAGTTGGAGAAGACCAAGTCTCCACCCCCATTGCCTGGCCGTCCAAAACAAGGCCAACGTAATCCCGATCAAGAGATTCTACCTGAGGAACTCTATCATCTCATTAACATGCAACATCCCGGCCTGGTCCAACTGGATCACGGTCCGCCCCAAGGTCATCCGGGTCTGTATGACATTCACCAACAGATCTCGAATCAGAAGCACACGCCAAACAATCAAATTCAACCCGGATACTTTGGAACATCGGCCTCGGTGCCGAAGAAGGTCGTCAAGCCTCATATTTACACTCAAAAGAATGAGAATGGGCAAACGACTTATCATATTCACACCCCCGACATTCCAAATTCGCCGCAGCAGATTGAAGAGCTGCTGGCTCATATTAGCCAACATGATTCCAATCCTGGACCTTTCCAACACTATCCTGGACAATCAGCAGTACCCCATAACCCTCCGAGTGGTCCACCACCTACTCTACCGCTTCACATTGACGCTCATATACCACATTCAGGACTCACGCACTTGAACCATCCGTTCGCAGCACAAACGCCCAACCAGTCAGGTTCGTCCCTGAAAAAGGAACAATACTTTTTGGTAGAGTTGTCCAACGTGGTGGAAAGTGAGGGTGATAGTTGGAGATTCTGTAATTGCGTTGGCGTCTGATCTTTTCTTGATTGATACTCGTTTCCTAAGCGGAATGACGGCGATAAGAGGTATCAGCGAGGAACGAAGAGAGAAAGTGTTAGACGGTGGTTGAAAAGGGTAGATTTTACGATGGGATCTTCCACTTGGACAACTCTGCCCTGCGATTAGAACGAGCGTCCATTTTGATTAGTCCTTTAAGACTATTTTTAGCTTCGTTTATTGTATTTTCTTTTTGAGATTTGCTCAAGGAAGTATTCCACATAGCTGAGAGTACGAAGGACAAGATTTTGCGAGTTGCAATTGTTCAGTTATTCCGTAGATAGTATGAGTGTAATTCTTTAAAGCTATTTGGAGTTCGTTCTGTGGATGCAAAGTAATCAGAAGTACTTGTTGAGAATTCAGAAGTTTCTGTCAGACCTCTGATTGAGACATGCATTTTTTAGGTCTCATCAATGCTATATCACGGGTAGTTTTAACGTTCATTTGACTTCCTCAATTTCAGGAATGGACCACAATATTCCACCTGGTTTCCCATTGCCTGGAAATATTCCTGGATTCCCCGTTGCATCCTCCTCGGACGAGGTAACCGTACAGATTCTAGAGGCTCTCAATGAAAACACTGTACGACTTGTCTTCAGCGTGCCCCAAGTTCTTGTTGGCCTTCATGGAAGAGTGGAACTACGATACACCAGTGACAAAACGTACTTTCTACTTTTTTCGAAATGTTTGAACTGCTAGAATCCTGAAGAAATTATTATTTAAACTCTAGAAATATCTATTTCACAAACTCTCATAGTACTTAAAATCAATAAAATAAGGTCAAACTGTTTCGTTTGCAGAAACTTCGACGTGTCTACCTGGAAGTCGCAAGTTTTCGCACCCCCTAATGACCTGATAGCAACCCCACAACTGGAGTTCGAATTAGGAGACTTAAAACCTCTGACAGAGTACAAAGTGAAGATCACGATAAAACTGAAAGACCTAACGAACAGCCCTACGAGTAAAATCTACAGTGTTCGAACGTTAGAAAAGAGAGCGGAAGTGACGACGCTACCTCCTCAAATACCGATCGACGCTGAACTCCGTGCAACGGAAACTAATTCTACCTGGATCAACGTAATGTGGAAAAAGCTCACTGATTACGAGTTGCAATTCATTGACGGTGTCCAATTAAGATACAAAGAGCACGATGGCAAAGTTTACGCTGGCACACCCTTGATTCATCGAGCTGTTAGGAATTACGTCATTGAGAATCTTAAACCATCGACCATTTATGAAATTGGAATTTTCTTTGTACCTTTCCCTGGTCAATTGACAGAATTAATTAGCGAGAAGACTGTAAGTTTCTACATTATTCCATCAGTTTAAAACATGACTGAACTTCGTCGTAACTTTATTTCTATTTTGTTCTTCAGATTCAAGTAACCACGTCGATGGAACCCGATCCATATTCGTTCGACGTCAAGGTCGAAATAAAAACCATCAAATCCACGGACGTTGAAGTAACGTGGAGTGGTGTCCCCTATCCGGAGGATAAATATGTGAATATTTACAGAGCAATTTATCAAAGCGACAGCGGAAAGGAAGACACTAGCACGTTTAAAATAGCTAAAAGAGATTCTCATGCGAAAACAATTATCGGTGACCTTAAACCGGGTACCAGGTATCGCCTGTGGCTTGAAGTTTATTTAACAAACGGTAGAATAAAGAAGAGCAACGTGCAGGACTTCGTTACCAAACCCGGTGTCCTTTTACCGGCCACTGTGTCCCAGCAAGGTACTTTGTTAATGTCGTTAATTGAAATTTATACCAACAATTGTGTTAATTCCGGTGATTGTGATTTCTATCGATAAGTATATGAATGTTAATTGAGATTAATGTCTTTCCAGCGGGCAAATTGGCGTCTCTTCCGCTTCACGAGGGCGATTACTACGGCCCTTTGGTGGTTGTAGCAATTGTCGCGTCTCTCGCGATTCTATCGACTCTAATTCTTCTGATGATGCTCATGAAAAGACGAACAAGTAGTAAAGCCGACATTTCACCCCGTAAAACTACGTCGGCATACGACAATCCCTCCTACAAGGTAGAATTACAACAAGAGACTATGGGTAAATTCACTCTTATTGTTATAATGACATAGATTTATCTCCGTAGAAGACCTTCATATTTCTTGTATTACTTATTTAATACTATTAATTCTGGTAAATTATATGATAAATTAATATGTCCCTAATGGTATATAATAAGGTGGTGTTTTCAATGCTTTTCAGACTTGTGAGGACCCAGTGACAGTACCGAATGGAAGGAACAAAAATACAGAGCACGAGATGGCAACTATCAATTCAAATGCCAAGGAGACCGCGTGAAAAGTTCTGTAATTTATTAAATTATATATTTATTTATAAGAGTGAATCATTATCGGAACGTATTCAAGTCCGTCCAGTACGCGTAACTGTGTATATTTTACGTTATACGTAAACCTATTTGAGAAAGGGGTACTTGTAATTATTTCTATTACAAGTTGGAGCAACAATTTTCGCGTACTCTTTTTATGGAAAAGCGACGGAGATTCTTTTCTTGGGAAATTTCAAACCAAAAGTGCCTGATATAGTTCGACGAGAAACTTTAATCTCCGATCGAACGAGGATTGCAATATCATTTGAAGCCGTGCAACTTTAACATCAATTTGAATTTATAATTAAAGTACGTTGTATTAAAACTTGTACATAGTGCTGTTGATGCGAGATTTAAGATCGTATTAGAAGATAGGATAACGATACGAGTAACGAAGTTTACGAATGAGATATTATTCTGCGCAAATAATCACATCTTGGACGAAGAATTGCGTTAGGAGAATTGCGATTATAATTCTAACATCAAAACGTATCCCAGGATCGTGTACCTACTTAAAATCTGTAACATTTTACTTTTTAATGTTTACTTATACGTACGTTATTAATTAACGTGTCTATTTCATGTATTTAATGTTAAAAAGTTAAGTTAACTGATAATCCTTCTGTGGCCACTACGGCACAGAGACATTTTGTACAGTTCACATTTATATATTGTTAAAGATCTATGGAATAAATAAATTTATTAAGGTCGTATCGAAGCGGAGAATTAATTCAATCTATCCGTTCAAACATTTATTATCGATATCTATCGATACATAAGACGAATAAAAGTATATTTAAAGTAGATATAAAATAGGAAGAATATAGATCGCTTATTTCTACAGGACGTTGGCGCATGTATATGGGAGATAAAATTTTTAGTACGGAACAGTCTTAAAACTTTGATAATTGAATTGTACAATATAGCATGGTGTACGAATAACAGTTGTTTCGATCAGTGCAAGATCAGTTGCAAGGTACACGAGTTTCAGTGAATGTGAGAGCAAAAGTACAATATGAGTATTGCACATCCATTGGAAACAAAGATCTGTAGTATAACATCGAGTATAATTATGACTTTGTTCTAAAAGCTAAATTTGAGTATATGGCAACATAAACTTCTTAAAGATATGTGTTTAATTCGGATTCCATTTGGAGAGGATTGGTAGTAGGTGCATATCTAGACACCACTTTGCCTTCTTTGTCGATAATAAACTTGGTGAAATTCCACTTAATTTCATCGTTCAAGAAACCAGTTGCTTCGACCTTCAGCCATTTCCACAGAGGATGTGCATTTTCTCCATTAACATCGATCTTTTCAAACATGTCAAAGGTGACATTGTATTTCTTTACAAAGTCCAAGATTTGTTCAGAAGTTCCTGGCTCTTGACCGCCAAATTGATTGGATGGGAATGCCAGAATTCTCAAGCCCTTGCTACTGTACTTTTCATACAACTGAACGAGCTCTTTGTAATTTGTATCTGTTAATCCACAATTGCTGGCAACATTTACAATTACACAAACATGGCCACGATACTTGTCCAATGATACGTCATTGCCATGGATATCTTTTGCATGAAAATCATAAATCGAGGTGGCCTTGTTCCAATCTTTGTCCTGATTAAATGGAGCAGGAGTACTGCTTGCAGGACATTGCTCCTCTTCGCTGTCTTCGCACTTCTGTGCTCCAATCCCGAAGGAGAATATAATGAGCACACTGAAAATTGCAAATCCTAGGAACAAACAATACATAAAATGTAGAAATACAGAAACACCAAAGCCACTGTAGAATTTTCGAATTACTCATCTTCTAAGATAGATTTAATAAATTCATAATTCTGAAAAACAAATTTTAAGATTTTCTATATTTTAAATAAAAGCTAATATTCTTCAAGTGTCTTGAACGAAAACATCTCGATTTCATAATTTGTAAATGTATTCAATTATCAGCTGTTAGATGCAAAATAAATACTTCATATGTTAAAAGAGAAATAATGTTTTCTCGAAGTTATTTGTTCCATAGTATAATCGCTAATTAATTTCTCAAAATCTTAAATATTTCTAAATCTTTACTCACTTTGCATCTTGCCGTCTCTATAGTGTGCCACCGGTATTGCGTAAATCACAATTGACGTCGGTCGCGTTCGATTGATTAATTGGACCCGGCAAACGATTTGAACTACTGTCCTAGATAAGAATATTAAAAAATATTCAACGCCAAACTAAAATTTCCTGGCTCGATTCCCTCGTAGTCTCACGTTCGAATTCTCTGAATAACTCAACTGATCAAACGGATCGAGTTAATGCGTCTCCTTTGTGGCTGAATTTTTAAGGAATCTCGATATGCACTGACCTCTGTCCACCTGTGACCTTGAGTTAACCCTCTGCCCCTCGAACTCTTATCCTATCCCCTCTCGTTTTCTCGCCATTTCTTGAATGTGCGAAAAAAGACGCAATAAAGCATTCGGAGACGTTATTTTCAGCAAACCTCAGAGAAACTTCTACTATCTTTAAGAATTACCATTGCTATATTATTAATTACGCATCCTATTTCTTTGTGAAGTGCAAGCATGGTGTAACACATTTGCAGAATGATAAAATGATTAATACATTGCGGGAATACAATATTAGAGATCATTATCTTTTCACATTTAGACAAAATAAAAAATTGAATAATTTATTATTTATTTAGTAGGTCATCGTAATAAGATTCTATATTTTCTTTAACCATTAATGAAGTGATAGGAATTCTGGTATTATTCCAGTTAGTAATTCAAGTTTATTTATAAAATTAATTCTAAAAATTCCAAATCACCAATTATAAAACGTATAATCGCAGTGACGTAAGTCTGTAGTGGCGAACCTAGAGCACAAGTGGCAAGAATGGTGTGATAATCTATCTAATACGTGAACGACTTATGGATTCAATTTTTTCCTAATAGATAACTCGGTTGGAATTGTCTGAATAATTTCAATTAGAGTCATGAATTATTCGTTTATATCACGGGCACATATTCAAGGTTAAACAGTTTTGAGAATGTTTCATTTTACTATTCATAGGAGGCGGTAGTATCACAGAATTTCGTGTGTGTAGGAGACAGCAGACGGCGGTAGTGTCTCCGAATTTTATAAAAAATTTAAACCATGGCGCGTTTAACTTTCGTGTTTTGTTTAAATACTATCGTAAGACACCTACCATGATTCCATCAAAGTATTAAAAAAATTGAAAACAGAAAGAATGAACGAAATATTATTCTTAAGTCGAGAGATTTCAACGTAACGCAAAGTACGGTCACGAACCTGCCCGTATGAAAATTGTGAAGGTTTGTAAGAAAATTTAAAAATTCGAGGATGGCCGAGAGACACGTAAAAACTTCTAAATTTCTTTTATTTCCTTCTGGTTCTTTAAATAGGGAGTAATAATGCAATTCATTATTAAATAAATGAAATTGAACGATGACTGGAACTCTGATAAATCTCTATTAGCGATTTTGCGCGCCATCTTTAACTACATCTGTTGCATGCAATATGTACACATACATACGCAGCATGCGCTTCAAAACATAACCTAAAATTTGATAAATCCCGATGCCTTTTTATAACCTCAAAATCCTGTTATTTAACCGCTAAATGTATGTGAATAACAGTTTGCAACTCCTATAATTTATTGTACAAGGATAATAAAAGATGAATGAGCGCAAATCTTATTCGTCAATGTACTACATTTAAATCTCTCATAGTTAAGTGAAGAATAACACTCGGTGTTTTGTTTACTCATCGAACAGTGGCATTCGAATAAACATTAAAGAAAAATTATCAAATAAAAATGGCAAGTATAAAAAATAACATTAAAATATTATGGTTCTTGTATACTTCACATGATTAATAAATATTTTTTGTTTTAGGCGCGAAACGCAGAGAAGGCTATGTAAGTACTTCTGTACTATAAATTTTAGAAGTTTTTTGTACTAATTAACTTTATTGTTTAATAGGACTACCCTCGCTCGATGGCGAGCAGCTCAAAATAATGAGGGAGCCAGGAAGGAACAAGAAAGGAGACCGTATTTAGCTTCAGAATGTAGAGACCTACGAAAAGCAGAAAAATGGAGAATGCAAATTATCCGAGAAATAGCTAAGAAAGTAGCTCAGATACAGAACGCCGGTCTTGGGGAGTTTCGGATAAGAGATCTAAACGATGAAATTAACAAATTACTGAGAGAAAAGAGACACTGGGAGGCACAGATAAAGGATCTGGGTGGACCGGATTATTCCAGAGTCGGTCCTCGCATGTTGGACCACGAAGGTCGCGAAGTAAGGATCACTTTAAACAGCAATCGTCCTTTTACAATTATCCTTTAATTCTCATCTCGTCTGTGTTAGAAATAATTACTGAAATAGATACAAAAGTTAATATTTTAAAATTTAATTAAACGTTTAGGTACCCGGAAATCGCGGTTACAAATACTTTGGGGCAGCGAAGGAATTACCGGGCGTCAGAGAATTGTTTGAGCAGGAACCGCCGCCGCCTCCTCGTAAAACGCGGGCCGAGCTTATGAAGGACATAGACGCCGACTATTACGGCTACAGAGACGACGACGACGGGATTCTACTCCCGCTGGAACAAAAAGCCGAACAAGAAGCAAGAGAAAGAGCCGTTCAAGAATGGATGGCGCAAAATGAAAAGGAGCCCGAGCGGGTCGAAGAAGAAATCGAGACGACTGCACAAAAAGCGATACCTTCTCAGCAAGACATACAGGAAGCGTTGCTTGCAAGAAAAAAGCGAGAATTATTAGAGAAATACGTACTTTGACAGTTTTTATTCCTTTATACGCTCGATAACAACTATCTCGTAAGGTTTATTCCGTTTAATCGTATTAGAGTACACTTTTATAAAACGCGACAGACATAGTAATAATAATTATTATTGTTTTTTTTTGTTTTGTTAATATTATCATTATTATTAATTTGTAATAACATTGATTAAGGTAATTATTTTGTGCAGTAGACGTTCAAACTTCAATTAATACTTATCGAGAAAGGGTGCTGTAGATAAAATATAGATCAAAATCCAACAGTAGTCTGTTTATAATCCTCGCGATCCTTAGTTCACTTATCGACAATCGAAATTATCCGAATAACCGTGAGAATAAACTCCCGCAGATAAATTACAGATACGTCCAAACGAAACGATATTACCGTCGCTTTGCGAAGATCACTGCTCAATGATAATGTAAAACTTTATAACTCCATATATAGATGTATATATATGTATATAAACAAACGTTTACCATTTCCACGGCAAACATATTCTGTATGAAGCCAGCTTCTTGTTTCCATATAAATTACAATTACACCGTAACAAATTTCAAACGCTCAAAGGCATAGAAATTACCCTGAAAAAGCACTACCGGTTTAATTAAGTACACAAAGTACGCACGTATAATTCGGAAAGATTCTCGTCCTCTTTCTTGTATCACATTAATAAGAAACACGTACGATACTCGTTCGAAACGAAACCGTTTCCGTTCTCCACCCACTATCGACTCATCTCCAATCCTGCGCTTTATCAGCATCGTGTTGCTTATAAACAGACTTTACAATATACAATTACGTTACCAGGACTCAGAAGTCGAGTGTAGCCTAACGATAACGCTATCTCTAACACGCTAATCATTTATCCTTACAGTTTCTTAATATGTTTCTGTATCTTCTTCTCCCTTCGCCTCTTAAACGGACATACCGAGGACTGTAAAAGTCGCTACAGCATTTAACAGTGTCAGCGATACTCTATAAATCGAGGGCACGCTAACCGTTGCTTCTGCATTGCACTTTAGAGCAAGGATCAGCAAACTTTTTTGCACTTTTTTTTTTTAATATAAATGTTTCAGAGTCCTAAAATAATCTTAGGCAGTGAAGCTGCCGCGTTGCATTGAATGTTGCTTTTATATCTTTCTTCTCACTTACTACGGTCATTTCGTGATGATTCTAAAATTTCTCAAGTTCTATCTTCGTCGCTAAATTCATCTCGAACGATTCGACAATCATTTTAACCTCGCGGACAGTTTGCCGTTCTCTTGCTTTAAAATAAATCCTAAAAAAAACCTTTCTTGCTTGAAAATTCATGTACATACGAGAACAACGAAAAGAAAATGGTATCCTTCTGAGTCCTGTGCAATCACGCGCGATATTATTACCTAAAGACGAAAATGAGAGAGAATAGTTCGAGCATGGATTAATCGTCGTTAATACCTAAGTAACGCTAAAGCTTGAAAAAGTCAAGCACTTAAATGTTTCACAGCATCTGTTTTGTCCGTTTTCTTTTTTTTTTAATTCAGTCGCCTGCTTCGCCCTTTAACCAATTCCCTCTAATATAAACGCATAGATTATTAGTAACGTTTCTAGCACGTCTATCATATCTCACGGTCGTGAATACTCTGCGCTAACAACTTTTTTCGTTTTCATGTTTTCTATTTTTTTGTTCTTTTAGTAGTAATATCAACTCTACAATCACATCTGCGTTTACGGGGTGCGTTTTGCGAGTTTATTGTGCGTCATTGATTTGTAAATCTCTCTTCGTATACTATTCCCCAGCTTCTCATATGTTTAAGTCCATTTCCTTTCTTGATTCGTCCCCGTCGACTTTTTGGCTTTCATTGGAAATACTTTAATATTCTGTCGTATGTTCGCGTTCTTGAGAATTCTAGATCTCTGAAGTACTTTGAACTTAGGATACCTTTATTCGACGTCCAACGGAACGTAAATCCCTGAAGGATCAATTAGTTTTTTCGTTCACGTCAATCCATTCTCGAACCATATTTCTTGTAACATCAAGATTCATACCCACTCGAATGAACAAGCGTTGCAAATTGAATATTTTATCGAATAATTCCGCGGAGTCGAGAGAAAGAGAAAGTTAAAGTGATAGAACGAGCGAGACAGAGAAGAGCGCGTCTCGTTCGTTCAGCGAACATCGACCCAAAGAAGAACGACTCGAAGGGCAGGGCATTTTTGCAATGGCCTCTCGACTCGGCTAAGTTTCGCGCGATGGAATTGTCGCCTTAAAAAGGATGAAAGGCACAAAGTAAAAAATAAACGACTGGCTCAGGCACATATCGAGTTGGATAGTTTCATGCCACGAGTTTCAAACGCGACTCTCGGCTCAACAGAGCGAATTTTTCATTTCCTTCCCCCTTTGCTCTACATTCTTTCCCTTCTACGATGCATATCGGAAACATCCTCGACTCGCGTCGTGTCAAAATGGAATGTACTTGGTACACGTCGACAGAGTTTTAAACTCGAATTTGACCACTCGGTGATAAAGCTTACGGTGGCTCTGAATCGCAGGATCGACAGATCGACAATTATTGACTTCCGCGCTTCCGTTCAGGCAGTTAGACGGCATTCGAGATCAACGTATCTCGAATATTTCGTTATTTCTTTTTACACGGCGTGCACGTGTTTTTGTATAATGTATGTATACGATCAGTCGTTTCATCGGTGCCGATTAGCGACCGTTTGCCTGCAGATTAAGTGATATACCGTTATGTCATTAACTCGAAATGTTTATCTCTGCAACAGGAACTCGATTTTGCGATACTTCAAGGACGTAGGAGCGTATGCCAACGTTGAATCTGTGTTGGCTGTCTTGCAGCACGCATATCGTTCCAATGCTGAAGTTCCTCCGCGCCGGAGCTATTTAAGCCCAAGCAAAGACAACCGATTAGTTCTTTTCCTTTCTTCCCTATTCCACCTCTTCGACGATTGTAAATCGAGAGAAAGAGCGTCACGTTCTCCAATTGGAACAGAGCAACCTGCAAGGAAAACTTTCTAAGCGGGAAGAAACAAAAAAGGGAGAGACCAAGGTCTTGAAGCTTGAGATTGAATCGATATTATCCAACGGAAACCACACAAGTTTGATATGCACGATAATTTTCAAAGCCACAAATGTTTGATAACAGGATATATCTCGTAAACCATATTCAGTGGCTCTCCAAAAATGTCGAAGAGAAAGCAATGTTTTGCATAGTCTCTGTCAAAGTTTTACCTGAAATATAAACGTTTCCTTGTAGAGAGGATTTGGCTGAGCACGTTTCAAAGCAGTCTTCGAACGTTCCATCTCGTATCCGTTGCTATCGGCAAGAACGAGCTTGACGTAGGTATCAGGCGGCTTGGTGTCGTTTCCACCGCCACCGCGGAAGTGAGAACCCTTGATTATTTCCACCGATAAGCGTCCCGTTGTTCCGTTGTATGCCAAGCCTATCAGAATCTCCGCTACGCTTCCACCCTTCATACTGCTGCCATAAGGAGGTACGGTTGGCAATGCGTATGACTGAACGGATTGCTGAGATCCTGTGGAGTCGCTGCGAATAAGATTGCTCGTTGTTCCCCAATCCTGTACCTGAGAGGCATTGCTTCGTTATTGATTTGTATTTCCGAGTTTAATTTCTACAATCTGATCGCTTAGAAGCACAATTCTAAGTGGATTCCGAGCTGCCAAGGCATTTAGGAAAAATGTGAATCATGATCCATTGACTGAGAACCCAAATTTTTGCCTCCATAACTGCTATAACCATTTCGCACAAGACCTGTTATTTTTTTGGGTTTTGAATCACCGAGGATGAAGTATATTAGAGAGCAATTTAGGAAGAATACTCCAAAGACGGGGACTTAAACTCGGGCCCACGATTTTGAGAATCCGAGCCTTTTTTGTTAGCTATAGCTGCTACCAGAGAAAAATAACTTACTGATGAAGACGGAGGTGGTTGCAGAGTTAACCAGAGAGTCGTTTCCAGCTGAAGATTGATCTGATCGAAGGAGACTCTGGCTTCGCCGAGTAATCTCTCTCGACGCATTCTTCCACCGCAAAGATAAACTCTCAATCGCACCCCCATTGCATTAACATCTTCCGGATTTACGCGATCGAGCAAAAAACTTTCCATGTACTGAGGAGACGTGCCTTGTCGTACTCGAGTTCTGCGACGTTGTTTCTTCGACGGGAGTAGTACCAGTCGCACCTGACTACCGCTGATTCCCTCAGGATAATTTTTTCCTTGCAACACTTGAACCTAGATACGTGTGTTGCATAGGATTATTCTTGGATCTAGACAATTTTTCATCTTTGAAATATAGAGAGAATAATTGATTATTTACCGTCATCTCGCGCATCGGTGCGTCGTACAAGAAAGCGACCTCCAGGCTGCCCACTTCCTCGGCGACGGTGCCCATCGTCGCGACGACGTCGTTCGACGAAGGTCCATTTTGCTCGACTTCTACCTCTTCTTCGCGAGATTCGAGTAAAATACTGGAGGCACCGACTTCTACAACGCACTATGGACAAGGAAAATGGAATTAGATAAATTTTGTTAAAATGTGGAACATAAAATATACATCCAATTCCGGAATTCATTACCTGCTGTTGATCCGCAGTAGAATGTTCCTCGGTACAGCTGCTGGAAGTAGTCCCAGCATCTGAAAATTCATACATGTTTGATGTAATTAAAAAATGCAGAAAGAATCGTTAATTGAAGTATAATAAAAAGAAACTGACCAACAACAGTTGGACCATCCTCAGCTTGGATGGTCAGGGTGTCCGGTGGTGGATGAGGACGTGAATTTAATCGACGGAGGGCGTCTTCTTCCGAATCGGAACTAGTCTCTGGATCCGAAAAGGAAAATACCTTCCCACCTAAATTTATCAAATTTCATTATCCACATTACACAATATCCGCCTTGAAATTTCAAAATAGTGCATCTCTATAGCTACTACGTGTAAATTTGCGCGCTCTAACTTGAACCATTCAATGCGCATGCGCGTGCGTTCACGTTTTGGGCCTTACTTCCTCTTAATTGTATTTCTCATCGATACTCGATAAATTCTTGAAAGAGCAAATAAAAAATATGTAATTTATGGCAAGCAAGAGCTGATAGACACTGCAAGAAAAATAAATGACGTGACACTCGCGCATTATCGTTCTCTTTCAGCTCTCCCTTTAAGGTCCAAGCTAGAGCGGTATCTTTTTCATCGTGCTTGCAAAGGAAAAAGTGAAAGGACTCATATCGTGAATAAGTTAAGCGTAGTACCTATATTTTTCGTTATCTGCGACGCGGAGCTGTTGTTGGACTCACAGAGAGGCACGCAAACTCCACCAAAAAGCGTTGTGGTTGATGGCGGGGTGAAGCACCACTTCCGGGAGAGATAGAGAAAAAGAGCCAACAAAAGAACCACGAAACCGGCAACGGCACCCAGAAATGCAGTCGCTTCCACAGGTACTGAAATCGATCGTGCGAATTATCGTTAAATAGAACGATCGAATCTAACAGATTGAGTATCGTTGGAAAAATGCTCGAAAAGTCTCACAGTGAACGCCTTGAATAACAAATATGACCTTCATCGGTTGTACGAAATTTAAATTCGGCGGGTATCGTTTCAACTCGAACTTCGAATTCGGTAGAAATCGAATCGATATCGATCGTCTCGATAAATCGCAATCGATCTTATCGAAGTGGGAAGGTTCACAGAGGGTGCATCGATCGAGGGAATTCCCGATGCGAAGGAACGACAGGAAATATTCTAGTAAAGGGCATATCGCTTGGTCTCCGGGTATAAATTATTTATTGGCTTTTCAAGGAAGGCGTTCACCCGTGTACCGATAAAAATCTCGGATGCCGGTTGCACGTGCCGTTGCTATATCGAACGTGTTAAAACGCCAGCGACACGTTACACCGTAATGACCTGGAATAATTAACCGTCGCTCCAGTTACCACGCAAACCGTTCCTCTGCGTTATTGCGCACCCGTTGACACGCACGTTTTCGTTCATTCTGCGATCATCGAGGCTTCCGGTGATTCGTCAAAAACTGACCAGGAGAATAAAAAAAAAACTTCGCAATCTTTAATTGCAGGAGAACATGCACACACTTACATCAATACCAACGTATCCAACTACCTTCTCGCAATCTAAAGTACTCGCCCGCCGTACTTCGTAAACTCGTAGCACCCGATAATTATATTATCCTACCCCTTTTAGCCTTTGACAATAGAACCGTGCATTATCCCGGCACAGTGTATTTGAAAAATTCCTGTCTTTGCGCAATGCAGAGGAAAGCATACAGGCTAGCGTGTGCGTCGAAGGACGATGCCGATGAAAATTCTCGACTATTCGAATAACGGGACATTGCGAGGTTTATTTCAATGAAAAATTAACACGACCGTAAAGCCACGTCTCTTGAGCGAAGAATCGATATGAAACAAGGTACACAAGGATGTCGAATCGACGACAGAGAAAAAAATTCCTGAATGCGTCGAGCGAACGAACGAAAGTTGCACGAGGGTGTGCACGTCCGATGTTACTTTTAACTTAATTCCTTTGAAGATCTCTTAAAGTGATAATTACTTGTCCCTTTATCATTGAGACACTTCTCGTACAATGTCAACGAACAGAATAACATTGACAATACGTAGACCTACTAGCTGTAGGTTTGAGTATGTCGTATAAAATAGTGGACTTACCCGCCAGAAAATGGTCTGATCCAGCCAGAATCATGCTCGTCCGTGTATCACATTAAAGCTTCCTTTTACGTGTCTCTCGCGATCGGCCGCGGTAAGTTCTCCGCGGATAATGATGAATTCATTATCCGTTCGTTAAAGGGGATTTTCGTCCGTCACTCGAGACACTCGTGGCAGTTCGTAATCGCTGCGAAAGCGTGGTTACCACAGCTAGCCGAATAATAATACGTGGGCGGGGGTATACACACAGCACTCTGTTGCTCGTCGCGAGAGAGACAGACGTGCGCCTGCAATACCTCGACCGTCTCTGCGCTTGCGTTTTCTGATAGCAGCTTCAACGGATTTCGCCAGGCAGTGGTGCTCATTCGAGATCATATTTGCAATATTATTCTACGCAGCTTAGACGTCGAGCTTTTACATTTTTCTTCTTCGCTGTTTTTTTTTTGCGGCGCGATAACGCGTCGATAGATATCACGTGAAGTCGGATCACGCGACGAGTCTTTGGACTGTATCGTAAGGCGGGTTTTTTGGTCGTTATTTTCGACGAAATATATTTTATGCTTGGAATCGTTGTTATGGAATTTTTATTAATTGTTTTGTCAATTTTATGAATTCTTTTAACTATTAGGTATGTCGAATTGAACTTCGGATTGGTACCGATTGTTTGGAGTAACGAAACGATTGGGGGTCGAACTGACATTGAATTTTTGGGTATGAGAGGGAATAGTAATTATTTTGTTTAGAATGATTAGATAGCTTAATTATTGTTGATGGTAATTGAAGAAATATTTAAATTACAAGAATAGGTGGAAGCGATTTAATATATTGTTCTGTAAGACCGAATTTGGGGTAGCAATATAGCAGTTTGGCGGGGATTGTTCTCAAATTATCTGTGATAACTAAGCAACTTTGAAAAATTATAATTGAACATTGAAAAAAGAAGCATTAAATATCGTAAAACGAAGGTTCTTATGGATAATCGATAATTTATAAACACTCTTAATGCTTGTTGTATTAAAAGAAGTAAGGACGTTTTTCAATGGCGAAGATAAAACTAGATGAAAATCGATCGTTTTATATATCACTATATTTGAAAATATAAATCTGAAATTGTACAAATTAAATGTGAAAGATGTTATTTCAATTATTACCTTTCACAATGCGTAAAATATATATTTAAATCTGCTGCCATATTTTTTTTGGCTCAATTTGATTATGCTCACAATCGGACGATGCAGCTTAACTCCGGCGCACATCATGTCTCAAAAAACGATAAAATTAATTGCGTGATCGAATATACTGCTTGTAGAAATAGTAATTATAATAATCTTTCATTACATATGGCTATATAAATTTCGCAACTTGTCCCGGGGTAAGCACGAAACGTGATTATTTGTTATTGATCAATATAACCTCCAAGAATTTTTTTTTTGTATTTGAATCCCGCAAACTACACGAATATTTTGAAAATAAAAATTTCTTCGAATCCTCGACACTGTATGAATATTTTAACTGAAATAATGTACATTCTCTATTTTGAATTCTTTAGAGATAAATTATTAAATTTGTTGGGTATATATCGGTGAAATTTCTCTTCTAAATTATAACCTAGAACGGTATTATTTTGTATGAATTGTCTTCTTATATTGTTCCAAAAATAGGAATAAATAAATATGAGTTACTTTACGGTACTGCGTTTCAAACAATCCACGTTAAATAGATATTTATTAGAAAGATATCTATGGGGATATTTAACGTGTCATCCCAGATATTATCCGACGAGAGTCAACAATCATCAGAAGTATCACATTGACAAGAAAGACCATAATACTAAGAAAAAGGCATTAAGGTTTCGCATACTTCAAGATATTCGTCAAACTAGACAAAAAGTAGAAAGAATCATCGAAAAAGAGAATATCTGGACCGTACCAAATTTTCTCTGTATGGGACGTATCGTAACATCACCATTCTTAAGTTACTTGATTTTAGCGCAAAACTATCAGGTAAGTCGAATTGAAATGTACACTTTGTATCTTGTATTAAATACGATATTAATTTGGGAAATTTTTAGGTAGCACTGTGTCTCTTGGCAGTCGCAGGATTTAGCGATTTAATTGACGGGTGGATCGCTCGCACGTGGACATCTCAAGCATCGAAACTTGGTAGTTTTTTAGATCCTGCAGCGGATAAACTTCTCGTAGGTACTTTATTTTTGTCCTTGGCATGGACAGGAATGGTTCCTGTACCTCTTACGTGTCTCGTTGTCGCGCGCGACGTCGGTTTGGTTTCTGCCGCATCATATATTAGATATCGTTCTTTACCTCCACCGGTATGTATCGTTAAAATTGTTACTTAACTAACTATTGATTTCTAAACATCATGTAACATAATTTTTATATTTTAGAAAACTCTAGCGAGGTATTTCGATCCTACGCACGCGACGGTACAGTTAGCACCAACGCTTATTAGTAAGATTAACACCGGTGTACAGTTATCCTTCGTTGCTGGAACATTAGCCGCGCCTGTGTTTCATTTTGTAAATCATCCAGTTTTACAATATTTATGTTACATAACAGCGGTAACAACGCTAGCAGGGGGTTTAAGTTACTTGTTGTCAGGAAAAACATACAAATTATTAAGCACGAAAAAACCACCGACGAAGTCATTGCGCTGAATATTTCGAAAGTTTTTAATAATTACAGCATCATCGTTAGAAATATAGTATCGGTACTGTGTATAATTTAGGTGTAAATTTATTACTTATTTTGTACAGCACATTCACATTATATGTACGATTAAAGTATCAAATAATGTGATGAAATAATAAGACCTACAACGAGTATATTACTATGACACAATACTTTCTACTGTTTAATATCGCGAACATCGTACGACTCGTACGCGCTTTCTTCGAAATGATGATGTTCATAGACTACCCCGATATAATCAATTTCCAATTTGAAATGTCCTGTAATATTATCAGCGATGGTTATACCAAAATTTGAAACCTCCTCAAAATCTGGAACATATTGTTTATCTTGAATTCCTCCTTTAGTTCCAAAGAGAAATCGAGAAAATGGTATTTTGACGTGCTGCCAATATGGACCGCCTCTGGTATGCAATGGATAATGATACATGTCATTCCACGTCATATCGTAGATGTCTTTTGTTAGAATGTTTAACATATAACACCGACCATCCCCTCTGACCCGCAATACAATATGATTAAACATGCTCCAATCTAACTTATCCAGTCTCATGAAAGACTTCCTTTTCGGTGCTGTTGTAATGTTACAATAGCCGGTACGTCTAATCCTACCATCTTTTGGTGCAGTAGTGATTAGCTCTCCAGAAAATATGCCAGTACCTCGTGGAGAGATCTCTAATCTAAATGAATGTTGATGCTTTACTCCAATTGTAAAAACGACAAGGAAACAAACATTCTCCTCAAGTGGAACATCAACATGGAATGCATGTACTTACGAAGCAGTTGAAAAGCCTTCATTGTTATCACTGTCGCACGTTAAGATCCATTCATCGCGACGTTTCGGTTCTCCATCAAATTTCCAAAAAATGTACTCCTTGCTTGGTATATATATCATGCGTTCTTTGCTAAAGTCTATCTTAGTTTCTTCAATGTATTTTTTAATTTCGGTCTTGATCACAGAACATCCCTGGTTAAATCTTTCAATGATTCCATTTGGTGGCTCCGGTGGTCTATCTAAGCGTGGCGTATAACCCGATTTTCTCGATTCATAGAAATATGATGAATTGCTGGTAGTGTGAATATTTCTTCTCGCAATTGCCGTTTCCAAGGAACATAATCGCAGGACACGATTCATTTTTATTATTTCAATCTTTAAACTCTATGTAATGCAGTAGCAGTACTAATTGTCATTCTAGACATCGAGATTGAATACGTAGTATGAAGAATTTGGTTATAATTAAGAAATATTCTTGTTTTTATCCTGGGCTGTTTTATCAAACACCTCACATAGTCTTAATGGTATCGAGGAAGTCTAAGTTAAAATTGGAACGGTGTTAGCAATTATTTGTGAAATATCTTATTTGTAATTGCAGTAACGATAAATAAAGAATTCATTAAAATTCATAGAGGCTAAAAACTGTAGGGGTTTTTGATTGAATGAATTCTTTATATATCATTTAGATTATACAACGTAAACATTTTACATTTAATGAGCCAATTGTGGTTATGATGAGACTCTTTGACATCGCAATTATAGCTCAACAAATGAATACTTTCTTTTTGAAGTTCTGTCTTACAGCTAATATAGCTCGATCGATTATGTGCTGCTTATAGTTTTATTTGTCTTGCGATATAAATAAACCAAGTTCAACATGTTCTCATAATCGTCTAATTTTACTTTTACCAGTTAAAAACTTTAATTAATTCACTTACAGTTGATATTTTCAATGACAAATGCCTCTTTACCGGCAGATCTTAAATAAGACAAAAATGTTTGGAACCACGTGTAACTCTCAACAGTTTAAAGCAGTTTAATGCTTATGAAAAACATTGCCTACTTTTTTAAAAGTTATACTTATAAATAATTCAGTACTATTGTTATAGGATTTTTCTTACAATAACAAATAATGGTGATCATAGCTACTGAAGTTAATGGATAGTCTGATACACCGCAAAAATGTCATTTTTTATGAGTAGTAGGTTATCAAAGTATACTAAATTAATATCATTAAAATCCAAAAATAATTGTAAAAGCAGCAATGCAATTTGGATTAAAATACAGAGGTCACAGAGTACAAATTGCGGTACAGAACAAGTGAAATTATCTAATGGGTAAGGTTATTAATGTATATTATTTAACCTAAAGGCGACAGCGCATATTACATCTTTTACTAATGATTTTGAATCTTTTTATTATATGACTTCTTTTCGAAATCTTTCTTTTGAAATGTTTTCAGACAAATAATTTCAATAACCACCGGAAAGTATGCAAGATTTGCGGATGGAAGTGTCGTTGCAAATATCGACGATACGTCGGTTATGGCCACCGTAGTTGGTAAAGATTGTGCTGCTAATGCTGGTATGGTGCCTTTAACTGTAAATTATAGACAAAAAGCTTCCGCAGCAGGACGTATCCCAACCAATTTCTTTAGAAGAGAAGTAGGAACATCGGAGAATGAAATCCTCGTCAGCAGAGTAATAGACAGATCTTTACGCCCATTGTTTACAGTGGGGCATCCTATAGAAACTCAAGTAATATGTAATTTGTTGGCTGTTGATAGTATTAATGATCCTGACATTGTATCTATCAATGCTGCATCCGCTGCTTTAAGCGTATCTGATATTCCATGGAATGGACCTATAGGAGCCGTTAGAATGGGAATGATTGATAATGAATTCATAGTTAATCCTACTAGGAAAGAGATGCAACAAAGTTTGTTGAATCTTATCGTAACCAGCACAGCGGATGATCTTGTAGTTATGTTAGAAGGTTCTGCGCAAAATGTATCTGAGGATGATATACGAAAAGCGATAAAATTGGGGGTCGCGGAATGTCAAACGGTCATACAATCGATCGTAAATTTGCAGCAGAAGTATGGGAAACCAAAGAAGACGAATGTGTTGAATACTGAAAGTATGGACAGCATGGTGGAACTTGTAAAACGATCAGCAGAAGCTGGATTGCGTGAAATTTTCACGCAGTACGATCACGATAAGATTTCACGCGACAATGCCGTCGAAAATTTGAGGAATAGCGTAATTAAGAGCTTGCAGGAGGAAGATCCAGAAATTAAGAATGAGGCTGTTAAAGTTGCATTTACACACGTTACCAAAGAAATTTTTAGGGAACTGATATTCGAAAATAACAAACGGTATTTTGACACACAAATTCTAAGGGATTCTTTTGATCAGTTATCACTCCAAATACAATATTTATCTCATCGATGCATTGCAGATGCGATGGTCGCAAATTAACAGATTTCAGGGACATAAATTGTCAGGTAAAGGTATTCAATCCACTTCATGGATCGGCAGTCTTTCAAAGAGGTCAAACGCAAGTTCTTTGCACAGTAACTCTTGATTCTTTGGACAGTGCGCTTAAAATGGACACAGTTACGATGTTAACAAGGTATTACTTATGCTAATTACATTATTTGTATCTTAACTGAAAACTCAACATGTCTTTTCACGATGTTACAGTGGCATGAAGGAAAAGAATTTCTTTCTACATTACGAATTTCCCCCCTATGCAACCAACGAAACCGGAAGAGTCGGTGGCTTTGGGCGCCGAGAGATCGGACATGGAGCATTAGCGGAAAAAGGATTAAGACCAATTATTCCAAAAGATTATCCATTTGCAATTAGACTGACGAGCGAAGTACTCGAATCGAATGGTAATGCGATACCTTTTTCTTTAAATTATAAGAGAATTGATTGTGTAACTGTTATTTAAAGGTTCCTCCTCGATGGCCTCCGTATGTGGAGGAAGTCTAGCACTCATGGATGCGGGCATACCGGTCTCTTGTGCAGCTGCGGGTGTAGCCATAGGATTGATAACAAAGTACGATGATCTCTCTGCAAAACGTATAAAAGACTACAGAATATTAACGGATATATTAGTAAGAATTTTCATTCATCAAGCAGATATTCATTTCCACAACATTTCAAAAATATTCAGTCATCATTCACGCCGGTAATCTATAGGGTATAGAGGATTATTTTGGAGACATGGATTTCAAGATAGCCGGCACAAAAACCGGAATCACTGCTTTACAGTGCGATATGAAACTACCCGGTATTCCTCTGAAAATCGTATTGGAGTGTATCAGGCAAGCGACGTCAGCTAAATCGAGAATCATCAAAATCATGAACACCACGATATCAAGTCCGCGGACTACGCCAAAGAACAATATGCCGGTGATCGAAACGATCGAAGTTCTTGGTCATCAGAGAGGAAAGTTTCTTGGAGTAGGATCGGTTAATTTGAAGAAGATCTTCGTCGAGACTGGAGTTCACGTGCGTTCTTTTAAAACTGTATTCGATCAATGAAGAAATATCATCATCAACGTTCATGGTTCATGCGTATTTTCTTTGATCTATGTTTACAGATATATCCAAATGACGAGATAAGCTTTTCTATATTCGCACCTAACCAGGAAGCGTTGACGGAAGCCAAAGAAATGATAAATCAACTTTTGAAGAAGGAAACTGAACCGACACTGGAGTTTGGCAATATTTACTCCGCAAAGATAGTCGAAATTCGTAACTCCGGTGTTATGGTAACGTTGTATCCAAACATGATGCCAACACTTTTACCGAATTCGCAATTGGATCAACGCAAAGTACTTCATGCCAGTGCTCTAAATCTCGAGGTCGGTCAAGAGATACAAGTGAAATACTTCGGACGTGATCCGGTATCTGGACAAATAAGAATATCGCGGAAAGCGTTGCAAGAGCCGGTGTCACATGTACGAAGTTTTGTATCGTCAGATTAGGAATGGCAATGGAAACGATATAAACCTTTTCCAATTTGTACAATTATGATCTATTCAAAGTCTAACGACGTAAGCTGTGTATAATATCTTTCTTTTCTACTTAATATAGACGCCTTCCTGAGATATCTATAAATATTCACCTGACAAGGAAGAATGTCCTAAATCAGAGATGACGAATGTTCTCAATTGATTGGGACACTTTTGATACCTCAATTAGAAATAATAGAAGTGGGCTCCGGTTAATTCCGGCAAGTCTAGCAATCAATTTTGCAACACTTTGTGACCTGCGAGTGAGAGATTCGTCGTCTCTGTTCTAAACGATGTGGAATGTATAATTCGTTAAGTTTTATTTTACTGTATATTATCATTGCATCGGCATATGTTAATAATAATACTTTCATACGTTTCTCAAACATATTCTTCATTTTATCTACCCATGATTTATATTCTACTGATAATTTTATAATAAATCTTAACTTTATTGACAAGGGCAATGCCTCTGCATCTAAAGGATAAGAAATTCAACGATTCAAATTCCCTTTCGATAAGATTCCGCCAAGGGTCAATCTTCAGCATGGTTTAATTTACAGCGATACTGCAAATTCAAAGACCCTCTGTCTCGAAATTAAATTCATTTACTTAATCTCAGTAACTTAACAAACTGCTTTCTTCTCTTAACGAATCATTTTATCAGTAACCGCAACGTCTATTTGAAAGAAGATACCTGTGAATGCAAATTAAGATTCAATTCAGTTCAAATAACGATTCTCTTCTATTGATAACACTGATCGAAATTAATCATTGAAATAATATACTCAGACATTCTCCAGGAATTTTTCCCGAAAATAAAAACAGCGTCAGACAATGTAACGGAAGAAAGTAAACAATCTGTGCTTTCGAAACTGGAAATCGATAAAATGGAAAATGAGAAATCTAAATTTACATCGGACTTGGAGCACTGCGAAAACATACGAAGCAATGTATGTGTATTTGCACAAAAATTCGAATTCAGTGGTTTAATAAAGGGGGAGTACGTTTTATATTTATTGTATTTAAATTTATGTAAAATCTGAGGGCAATGGGGCGATGGGATTCTACTGGACTACCCCATACTCGTATCGCGAATTTTATTCTTCCTCCTTATCGGACAATCCGCCGTTTTGCATATTTCCTTCTTCGGTTTCTCGACTCACGAATTTTTTCGCATATCACTTCTTCCTTTACATTGTCCTCATATTCTTTTTTTTCCACAAAATAAAAAAATATATATTAAAAATTCTTCTACCTCGGAGTATCAAGAACACAATTCACCCCCGATCAATTTATGTTAAATAAATAAAAAAAAGAGAAAGACAACAAAGATTCACTTCTCAGTTATCCAACTGCTGCTAATTTCGTATTATTTATCGTAAGAAAAATCAGTGAAAACTTGGAGGCCAAAGAAACAGCAATCAGAAATGGTGGCACATTTGATTTATCGTTATATCTTCAAACGCACATCGACTTTCGTGTTAACCACGTTGGTTACCACGGTTTTTTTCGAGCAGGCTTACGACCGCGCCTGTGAGGCTATATTCTGTAAAATAAACGAAGGGGTAAGATCGTTTATCTCGAATATGTAGCGTTTTTGAACCGATACCGTTCGACCGATGAATCATACATCTCTCTAAATATTATATAACAGCTAATATTACGTAACATCGTAGAAATATATAATATTACTCGAAGTTTCATCCTCGAAATAATCTATCTTGCTAAACCATACGATTCGAATTGTAATATGTCCATTTTCATTGGTCCAACCGACGAATAAAGGCGAAAGGACCGCCGCCATATTGGAGAACGTTGGTCCCGGTTATCCAAATTGCTTGGTTTATCCACGATGGAAAAATATTTGTTTGCTCTTATTTAGCTCGATATTATTTCCACATTCTCCTCGTAGAAACTGTGGATCCACATAAAGGACAGATACGAGAATCCGATTGATCCAGTGAAATACAATGGCGATTCGCGAGACGATAGAGACGAGAAGAATGGAAAGAATGGGGGTTCAAGAGCATCCGATAATCTATAATTTATCCAAGATTCGATTTCAAAGACAATAGGACTAATCGACAGTGAAGATCCGATTTCTACTTTTATGTTAATTGCTCGATTTGTAATATTCTTATCAATAATAAACCGCACTGGTCTTACCATTCTCAATGGTGTTAAACATTTCTTTAGATTGTTCGTCGTTTAATAGAATCTTAAACGAGATATTCGAAGATTTTTCGGATAAATTCAATCATTTTGTTAATCCTTTTATTGTAAATAGTTGAATAAAAGTTTCCATTAAATTCGCGGCCGTTTTATGCGAGCGAAATTCTTGAATTATCATTCTGCTTCAAGAAAGAGATATCCGATATGTTGCACATGGAAATACGATATTCTCTGTATACAGATAGTAGGTATGCAATTTCTGATAAGCGTTCACCACTTACAATTAGCAAATATTCGTTGACCTGGTGCGACGTATCGTGGATAGTCCTATCTAAATAGTTCGGTGTTGAAAAACTGGACATCTCTTTTTCAAATCTGCATTTACTTAACGTTATTTGCTTATTTTCGTTTACGGGAGTAAATTCAGCGGCAGTCGCAGACTCGACAGTTGCTCGTTCATCGCCAAAGGTTCAGAGAATTATCTCGTTTGCGAGAATTCAATAAAGTCGTCGTGATTTCCTCGGAAGACGTCTCCTATATAAACGGACGCACGACTGTCGAATCGTCATAAATCGACGATCGTTTGAAGCGGGACACTGTAAGTACTGCACCATAGTAAGTTCTTTTTTTTTGGTAAGAAATCCCTCCAATTTTCAAAGTTTACCTACGATACATTAAATGGACAGTTTATTTTGAAAGCGGTGTAAGTCAATTTTTAAAAAAATGAGATATCATACAATTTAATTGGCCGCTAAAAGAAATTGCGTAGCGATTGATTATGAAAGTGGTGAAAGTTCATTTGCTGCCCGTAAATATACATTATTTTAGTTAAATTAGCTAAAAGGAATTTATATCATCAAATTACATATTAATAAATTAATAGATAGTATTATAAGATAGATAGATAGATAGTATTAGTAATATAAATTAGTAAATTAGTATTGTCAGACTTGACATAATTAAACAATAATTTTTAATTTTCTCGAAACGACAGAAAATAGACTTGCACCATTTGCAAAATAAACGGTTGAAATAACAGTTTAGAAAAACTTTTCACTAATTGGTAGTTTGAACCTTTGACTGCATTCCCACTATAGTTAGTAGTCAGTAAAATTACTTCCCGCAAAATTAATGTCGAAATTCACGCAACAATTCCTTTGTAAGGTCCTGCCTAGTTGTAAACGAATTTGGTGCGCTCTTTTTCAGAAATCCGTCGACATGAAGCTTCTAGTTGTCTTTGCGGTAGTATACCTTTCGCCGTATCCTAATCAGTTTGCTCTTGGCAATGCCGTGTTGATGGATGACTTTATAACAATCGATGGCAGTGTCGAAACAACCGTGGAAAGCATTGACACAACAACCGAGGAAATCAACGTGAGAACAACCGAGGAAACCGGCGACACAACAACCGAGGACGATATCTCAATAACTGCGGAGATTGCGGACGAACCATTCATTTGTACAAATGAAAATTTAACGTTAAGTTTCTCAAATTTCCAGATATCTACGTTCGGTTCTGGTTTCATCGATTCTCCACTGATATCGTGTTTAAATATCGAGAATTTGGGACTTACTTCTATAGGGCTAGGGGCCTTTAATAAGATGCCCAATTTGAGATACCTCAATCTCGCTAATAATAAAATACAGCCGCCGCATCTCTTCGATTTCGGCAGTCATCCGAAGCTTGAACGATTAATACTGAACAATCAAGAAGTATATAACTCGTACGACGAGATAGTAGTGAAAAACGTGTACCCTGCTCTTCGGTACTTAGATTTATCGAGAACCAAGATCCGCCGATTGAAAGGCTTGACTTCCTCCGCTATAGGAAATATCGTGGATAACTTTCCGGCACTGACTTATCTCGATCTGTCGTACAATAATATCGAAAATATTGATAACTTCGTCGGAGTTTCGATATACGAAAAATTAACTCATCTCCACCTACGGGGTAACTCAATTTCTTTTTTCTGGAACAACAATTTGAATAACCTCCGAGTACTATCGTTGGATGATAATCGTATTGAACGTATAAGTTACAAATCGGACGCATATGCGATGCAACAAAGATATTATTATGGCAATAAGGTTCAGTATTTGTATCTCTACGGTTTGGAGAACTTACAGAGATTAACATTAACGCGAAACCAAATAGAGCGGATAGACTTCGAAGCATTTAGTCAAATGACGAAACTCAAGTATCTCGATCTTTCTGAGAACAAAATCAGAAGAGTCGAAAACTTGGTAAATGCCGAATCCCTACGAACTCTCCTTATTAACAATAATTCTTTAACCGATATCCCCGCCGGAGCAGTTCCTTCGAAACTGACGATTCTTTCGATAAGTTGCAACCAGATTGAATATCTCGATCCCGATACTCTGAGTCAATATCCGCATTTGAAAGAATTGTATTTAGCAGGCAACAAAATCAAGAGTCTCGATTCCTCCACGTTCCAAAGTCAGACTGCATTGGAAAAATTGAATTTAGCACATAACAAGTTGACCTACTTGCCGGAAGGATTGATCACGCCCCTCAAAAATCTTCGGCACCTCGATGTTTTGGGTAACCAATTTTTAAATCTCAAGTCTCTCTCTTTAAGGAGATCCTCTCCGCTGCGGGAACTCTACATGCAGAATGTGATAAAAGAAATCAGAGTATCGACGATCGAAGCATTGCCAGAAAATGTCACCGTTTACTTCTACGCGGATGACAAGTACGCCCCTGTACAATGTAAGCGAGATAATCCTAATAATAGAAACTACTATTAGTTACTACTACTGAGAGTGCGATAAACTAAATGTGATCAATTAAATATTATTGCAATGTAACAATTGGACTATGCTGCCTTTGGAATTGGAGGCTCGAATTGTAGAATCAGAAATCTTTTTTACGCTATAATATATGATATATTATAATTTGTAAAGCTGAAAACTGCAGAAGAATATTGTAATATCATAGAGTATGAAATAAACTATATATGATAACTACAAATACTTCTTATGATTTTTTTCCCTTAATATATTTCTTACGTCTCCTCCTTCCTTCATTTTTTAATACCTGGACTTTAATCCCTATGACATTGGAAATATTAGAGATATGAGGCACGATATATATTCTATAATATTAACATTACGTTCAATTATACGATATATCAAAAATTACTAATTAACATTTATTTTATCAATTTAATTCTGAAATATTGCGGAGTCAGTCACAAAAGGAATCGTACGACAAGAGATTAATGTCTCTTGCGCGCAAATCCTCGTTAAGTTTTGCAACTTTATAAAACTTGCAATTTTTTTACTACGTTCTAAGTATTAGAAGTAATTATAACAATTAACATCCGAATACGCGAACACCGACACTGCAGTGAGTCGTTTGAAATTGTAGATACAATTGGAAAAGGGAATGGTAATTAAATATTCTTGACTAAAATTGCATTTAGCCGACAGAAATTGAAATTATCATTTATTTTGTGCTGCATCAACGTATTAATGTAGTGAAGCAACACTGCAGAAACGATAAAAAACCGAAACGAAGCTGCAAGTTATCTCGGTTCACGGGATTCAAAGTGCAGATATCTATGAATTAAAAGTAGTTCAATTACCACGATAATACTGGAATTAATACATCAATACTCAAATTAAAGAATTGCAATCTGCTTTGGATTTTTGTACAGTCGATCCTTTTTTTCACGAAAATGAAGAGGGAACAGGACGTATCATTCACTTCCGGTTAACGTTACACGCAGATGCAGAATAACGAAAGTACTGTGCTTATTGTATAACATTTTGCGATAAGGGATATTTCTCTGCTTTATCGTTTTTGCGTCGAACAGCTAATAAAACAGCACGCAGGACGTCCGGTTGACAAAAATTAGAAACGATAAGAGTTATCTTGCAACTCTGTATTTAAATGTTAAAAGGGGATAGTGCATTGGAAGTCATCGTGCATCTACCAGTTTCATTGCGATATTCTTCATGCGATCATCGTCAACGGCGAGAAGAAAGATTGAAATTTATTCAAAACTTGTTTATTCTGCAAGATACATTTTCGTTTGATTTTTTTAAAATTGTTGTGGAGTTTGATCATCGATAATATTCTTTAACAAGGTAAGAAAAAATATATTGGTGTCGTTCCGCAAAAAGTGTGTTTACCCAAAGTTTTCTCTGTTCTACTTTCCTTTTTTGGTTTTAATCGATAAAGTAATTTCGTGCAGGTGATATTGGTGGAATATTTGGAAAATTCACGAGTTCCATTGCAAATTAACAATTTAAACGTTGCTTTACCGCGCCTTTGGAGATTATTTTATATCTATCATCAGAGGCAGTTAAATATCGTCGAAAATTAAAACGTAAGTATTATAGAAACATTTATATCTAAGAAATAATTATGCAAAAACATTGTCAAGTAATATGTTTACCCACTTTACTTTCACGCTTCGATTAGTGCAATTTGTAATCTATTATACCACCCTTTCTCAAACTTTATCGATTATTTGTAAAAATTTTACACGGTTCCTTTCTAGTAAAGAAACGTATGTAATGTTATTTAAATTGTTCATTAGAATTTCGCAAAGAATTGAAGATTTACTAATGTTTCTGTTCTTTCAGATGATGATCAATATTGTTATACTATTCTCTCTGCTAATTTCCGGTACATTAGGAACAACGATATCCTTCGATCCGACGAAACTGATAAACGATCATAAATCAACCTTCATAGAATATCAAAAAATCGACTGCGACGAAAAAGAGAGTGTAAATCTCTCGAATCTTGAACTAAAGAAACTCCCAAAAAATGTGATCAAGAGTCAAACAATCCAAAATTTAATCCTCGCCAATAATTCCATCACCGACATCCCATGGAATATTATCAACGACATTACGAGTCTTGAGTGTTTCAATCTTGCCAATAATTTGATCCCTTTTGAAAAATTGTTCACATATAGCCACGATCGTCTTAAGACTCTGATACTTCGAGATCAGGTGCAGAGGGAAGAAACTTTAGAGTTAACAAATACCATTGTACCTGCATTCATGGAACTTGACACAAGATCGTTGAAATTCCCAAATGTCTTGAATCTTGATCTAAGCGGAGTGAATTTCGCTACATTTAGAAACGACTTCAACGTCTCGTTTCCGCGACTTGAAAATCTTTACTTGAACGATCGTCCGGTGATGGAGGTCATGGAGAACGTTTTTGACGTTTTACCATCCTCTTTGAAAACTTTCCACTTGCGGTATAATAATCTGAAACGTCTAAATTTCCCGTATCTTAACAATATTCAGGAACTTTATCTCGACGGGAATCCGCTAAAAAGCATCTCCGAGCACGTTCTGTACAGTAATACCTTACACACACTATCATTGTCAAATTGTAATCTATGGACAATTGATTCACGTATATTCAGTCACATTCCGAACTTGCAAAGACTCGACTTGACTTCGAACATTATCGACGAAATTCCACAAATGGTGTTCCGGAACACACCATCACTGGAGATTCTCATCCTTAGTAAGAATCGTCTTTCGGAATTTCCAAATTTTGATTATCTACCGCAGCTCCAAGATTTGATCTTAAATTACAACAGAATAGAATTTATTCGTTGGCCGATTCGTCCAAGCTCTTTGCGAAAGGTTTTCCTCAGGGGAAATAGAATTAAGACCATCAGCAATGTGGCATTTAGTCATATTAGTCATCTTTACTTACTTGATCTTTCTGAGAATGAGTTAACGACGTTACCTTATGAATGGAGTTTGGAACCGACTACGAAACTGACTTTGAAGAGTCTTGAGTATCTTTACTTGAATGACAATCGGTTCACAACGATAGCGGACATGTCTCTTCAATCGTTTCCCAATATGCAACACTTGTTCATCAAGGGGAACATTGTTAAGAGTATCGATGATAAAGAATTAGTAGCCTTCCCTGAAATGTGCACCGTTTATGTGGTTTAAGAGACGCAACTTTATGGGATTTCGCAAACTATGATATTAATTGTATTTGTTATTTTTTTTTTGAGACAAATATAATCTCTTTCGAATTTTCTATTTTTGGTTATTCTCTTACATTGTCTATGAGTAACGAAACACATTTAGAAAATGTGAAAATTAGCTGGTAGGAAATTAATTACGGTGAAAAGATCTGCAAAGTACTTTGCAATTGCGCTAAATTACTACGAAATTGGTGGGTGGTATGGAAATTTAACTGACAAAAAAGATACAAAAGTGAGTGGGTAGTTTGAAAATTTTTGGTGGTCCTTGGAACTGTCAGACTTTCAAATTTTGCCAATTGTGTAAATAATGTTATATAAATACTCTAGAGTAGTTTTAACTTAAAACTATCACAGGACCACGGTGGTGTACTCCAATTCTCGCGATCATTTTTTGAATCTAATCTTCTTACCTTTCTCGGATATATTTTCCGACTTTTAGAAAATGTGAAAATTACCTGGTAGGAAATTAATTACGGTGGAAAGGTTTGCAAAGTACTTTTCAATTGCGCCAAATTACTCCAAAATCTGTGGGTGGTATGGAAATTTAACAGACAAAAAAGATACAAAAGTGAGTGGGTGGTTTGAAAATTTTTGATGGTCCTCGGAACTCTCAGGCTTGCAAATTTTGCCAATTGTGAAAATAACGTTATAAAAATTCGCTAGAGTACTTTTCTTGAGAATTAATCATCATGGGATACTTAAAACTATCACAGGACCACGGTGGTGTGCTCCAGTTCGTGCGATAACCTTTCGAATCTTATCTTCTTGGCTTTCTCGGATATATTTCCTGGGATTCACTCAACGATAAGAATTTGCGATCGTCAGAACTGCGTGACATCTAATGCGTCCGTTAAAAAAATTGATGACACTATCATTTTGCATTATTTAATGCAGATTCGTCGCTGGTGCGATTATCAAATGAAACATTGTCTTTTGTTTTCTCAATGATTCGCTTCTTCTCCGAAATAAATACAATAAACGATGGATAAAATGCTTGAATTAAATTCTTGAAATATTAACCCACAGTATCATTTATTTACAAGCAGAGTAATAATATTTACTAATCGTCGACAGAAGAACATTGCAATTGCAATCGTGACGGTTTACAATAGGAAATTGATGACTAGAGAGCTAATGGCTACGACTCTCAATTAATTCCTCGCTTGGGTTCATACCATTGGATTTTTTCGAAGATTTCTCCCAAGTTATTATTTAATATAACATTAACATCGCGTAATTTTGAAACGTAAAGTCTCTCCTGCTTCGAAACGACGCATATTTGAGTATTATGCCGACATCAGCCATGCTGACACGAGAAACCGGATCGCAAAGAGATCCAAGTCTTTCCGGAACGATCCACAACTTCATTTCATTGTCAGCGCTTATTTGAAAGCACTGCCGAGCTTCAAAACAGCGTCGCCCTGCTTCAATTTTAATATTAATTCATTAATTGTCGCGCTATTTTAGACGTTCCAAAAAAAATCTTAATTTACCCATCCATTTATCTGATTAACACCTGATCTACTAAAATAGTCGACGTAGTTGTTCTGAATTTTTTGTAAATATTTCTGAAGCTTCTAAAGCTGCGACTTTTTCAATATCGTACGTTTATCTAGTGGTAGAAGTTTTAATAGTACATGAATAAAAAAAGAATAGAAAGGGGTGAAATATTTTGTATGTACTTTAAAATTGATTGTTATCATAGTATTTTAAGAAACTCTCTTAATATTCGCTGATCGATATTCAAAAATGATTCTTCATATATTTATGATACTCTTAGATGAATCATTATTGTCACTTTCACTAATAAAACTATTTTGCTCTCACAGTTAACAAAATATTTAATTTCCGTGTTTAAAAAATGAATTATTATCAATTTTAAGTAAATTACCTTTTTAGAATACAGTATTTGTTACTTTTTTCTGATTTCGAGCTTAAAATAAAAAGTATAAGAGTGAAGAAACTAGAGGAAATATTAAGTTCCTCCTTAAGATTTGCCTGGCGTTCGCGGCCGATTAATTACGGCCCTGTAATTAGCGGGGGAAGAGTTCTCCCGAGTGTTATCGCTACTTTATAAGGAGATAAATTAAGGTACTCGGGACAGAAGGTGTTCCATCGTCCAAAGACACTCATTCGAGGTGACGAACGCAAACGATTACCTACGTGATTTTCAACCGTAAGTAATTTCACATCGATAATATCAAATATTTCTAATTAATATCCCAAAATTTGCATTCATTCCGATAGAATATTAAATTTAAACTTCAAATACAAGCAAGAAAATTAATTGCTTTCGATCAATCGAACGCAGGATTCAATATATGAAACCCTGCCAGGAAAATAACTTCGAGTTTTCTACCCTTGCATTTTCACGGATCGTTAGTAAACATCGTCCTTAAAACGCATCATTTGTTTCATCTTGCTCTTTTTTAATTACTAATGTTAAAAATGTCGCTATGGCAAGACTATACAAATTTAAAAAAAACATCAAATTTACAAATCTACGATAAATATACCATTGAATCTCAATAAATTTTCTCTTCCAGATGATCGAACAACGCTTCTGCAGGATCATTATGATCCTCCTCCTCCCTATCGTCATCAAAGCTCAGAGGCAACCTCATTTCGTCTACAATTCTACATCGGCGCCATATGTTCGCAACTATCCAGTTCCAAAGGATTACAATTCCATCGAAGAGCGTCCAAAGCCTCCGTTAACTCCTCCATCAACGCCATGTCCAAATACTCCCAAGAACATTGCTCTAAAATTCTCAAACTTGGGATTAAAAAGAATTGGCGACTATTTCGTTAGCAGTTCTGACGTGACGTCTCTCTACCTGGATGACAACCACATCGATCATATCACTGGTGCTGCCTTTCAATCTCTACCGCGACTGATGACTCTTGATCTCTCGAGGAACAAACTTCCAAGAAAGAATCTTCTCCGATTTGCCAACTGTGTCAATCTAAGAACATTGAAAATCAACGACAACAAGATCAAATCAAACAACACGGATGTTCCTAACGACATCATCGAGCGTCTACCAAACCTGGAGGTCCTAGAGCTACAAGGACACAGTATAGTCAAGTTTGACGTGTCTCTAAGAGATTTTTCACCAAGATTGACAAAGTTGGATCTTTCAAGGAACAATCTCACCTCGCCGACATTCCTAAGGAATTTACCTGATACCTTGACCCATCTTTATCTTCAGGAGAACAAGATTCAGACGGTGGAGGAACTTGTGGTAAAGAATCTCGAGGAGCTTCTTCTGGATGGAAATAAAATCCAACAACTTTGCAGCGACAACTGTGGCAGCTCTTCGTTGTCTCTAGAAGCTGCCACGAGGCTGAAGAAGCTTCAGATTTCTCGCAATAAGATTAGCGAGATCAATGAAAATGCTTTCCAGCATACCGGCAGTTTAGTGTACCTTGATCTTTCACAGAACCAGATCCAACATTTGGAAAACGGAACTTTGAACAGATTAATGAATCTGGAGGTATTCAACATCAGTGGTAATTCTTTGACGTTGATACCTCATCTTTGCGGGTTAAAATACCTGACTACCTTAGATTTGAGTGCAAACTTTATTGGTGGAGTTCACAGTAATTCTCTGTGCAGCCTTTCCTATCTGAAGACGTTGAAGTTGAGTAACAATCATATAACCAGCATCGAGAGTTATTCTTTTTATCGGACAGAGAGATTGGAGCATCTTGATCTCTCGAATAATTTACTGATCACTTTGAAGTCTTTGTGGATCACACCAGCGAATTCTTTGCGCGTTCTTCTGCTGAAGAACAACAAGATCTCAAAGTTGGACAAGCTCTCGATCGAGGAAGTGAAATTGTTGGAGGACTTGCACTTGGAAGGGAATCCTCTGTCGAATTTTGAGGTGCAGATGGTGTTCAATTTTCCGAGGCGCCTTTTGGTGCATTTGAAAGAAGCGGTTCCAAGTTTGGATGAGGAGGAGCAGGTGGAGGAGGAAAATTTCAGTGACAAGAAAGACGAGAATGACGAGGAGGCTGACGAGGAGGACAAGGAGGATGACGAGGATGACAAGGATGATGATAATAGCATTGACAAGAAGGACAACTCGTTCAGATGGTTGTAATGGTACCATGGTTGATTTAACCCTTTAGATATATTTTCTTCAGCCCTTTTTGGTCCTACGTTGAACTACGCTTGCAATAATTCATAGATCTTTTGTGCTCTTGGATTTTATGCATTTGCATTTCTGTTATTATACTTTTATTATATTATGCATGCCGGAAAATTCGAAACTGTTGCAACACGGTGAAAGAATGTAATATAAAAAGGTATATAAAATATTCAAAGGCATCCGTGGTAATTTTTAGCAAGTGCAACAAATCTCTCCTTGGATCTTTTTTTATTTAGGAAATTAAAATTTGCAAACTGCAAACGTTTGCAGTCCAGCGATGAATATTATTTTCACTTTTGTTTTTTTTTTATCTAAATTTTTCTTAGTAATTATAATTATTATTATCGTGGATACAGGACCGTAAAGGGTTAACGATCGGGTCGTTTTTCCAGGGCTCTTTATCGCTTTTGCTTTTTGTAGCTGCTTGTATTTCTTCGTTTTGCATTTCATTAGTGATTAGTCACGCGTTTGTCATTGTAGACTTAATATTTTGACGCCGGTGTATTGTTTTAACTTGCGAAAGCTTTTTTTCTTCATTTTTATAGCGGAAAAAAATGTATTTTATATCGTACCTCTAACCCGTGCTGTAAGATTACGTCTTAGGTTTCACGTTTTGCGTGTAAAGAAACATGTAGAGATTAGAATTCCGATTGTAAGAATCAATAAAGAATATGTTTCTTAAAATATATACCACTGCAACTTATCCCAACCAGCGACTTTCGAAGGAAACTTTAATTATTTGATTAGTTTTGTCTCGAATCGAAACAAATTGAATACACTCAATATAATATTAGCTTCAATGAAATTATTGTGAAGAGAACATAAAAAAATTATTTTTATTTATGGTGAAAATAACTTGAAAGAAACCTTAGAGACGTGAGAATTTTTTTGACACCAGATTTACGGACGTTGAATCGGGTATACTTTAATAAATAAAATTCTCTGTCTATTCAACAATAAATTAAATTCTCTACTCTGTCCCGACTCTGTGAATTTCAAAGCCGTTTTTAAAAAAATTAAAACCCGCCAATTTGACGGCTTCCCGTAGATCGAATGTTAAAATGCAAAACAAGATTAATCTCCTTTCAATTTCATTTCTTGTCCTATTAGCAACACCTATTCTCTACCGATAAATTCCTGTCCAATAAAAATCCTTCCAACCCCTACTAAACTTCTCCCCCTAAAAATTGGTGAAAGCTTTCCCCATTGAAGCCACCCCTTTCACCATCGTCAGACGTCAAAGCTCGTTTTCACGTTGTCCTACAACCATAATATTTCTAAAACGAAGTAGAACTTTCAAAAAAAAAAACGGTTCTCCATTTCTATCAGACGCTTCTTCGCGATATCAGTCATTGTTCCTGCGAGTGGCCTTTGTCAGCAGGCCAAAAGATACGGCAGAAAGTGCGAAGAAACGTTCCATAAGGTTCTGAATAGGCGAAGGGTCAGCAAAAACGAAAGGAATGTTTTCCACTTAGGTGCCATCCGTTTGATGGGATCAACGTCCTCCGGCCTTTCGCGCCGAGGGTTGCGAACGACCGTCGAAAAGGGTGAGAACGTTTACTTTTGAAAGCGGCAACCCCCTCCCACGTCCCTCGAGTCTTTCCTTCGCGCGAGAAAATACAAATTCTTTACATAAGTGAGAACGAGACTTTGAGAGAAATTGCGTTGTATCTTTTTGGGGGTTTCTTCGGTACGTGGGTGGTGGCGGTGGAAAATGAAGGATAGTTTGATGATGGAAATTGCGAGGAGAAATCGTCGATGAATAATTCGGTTGGGTAGAGGGATGTTTTTTTTACGATGCGAGGATGGAGGGGGTGGAAATGATAGGTTCAAGTTTAAAAGTCTCTCGGGGGATATTGTACGAAGTAAAGGTCTGGATTTGCAATTAGTAGCTCAGAGTTCAGATCTCCGTTACTCTTGGAGGTTTTTCCTGCGTGATATGAGAGCCATTCGTTCGCCAAGTCGATTAACTCTATAAAACCTCGAGTGGAGAAATCTGATGAAATGGTATACCCGCTTTTCAAAATTCTCTTCATCATAGAAATACTAGCAAATATTGCAGAATGTATAATTGCATGTTTTTCATCCAACGTAGTGTAAAGTGAATAAGGTGGAATAGCCTTGGGATTAATTAGATTTACTTCCAAACAAAATCATCTATCATTCTATAGCCAAACAAATAACACTATTTTCCCCATTTAATCATTCCACCCGGTGCAAGTTACTGTAAACACAAAAATTTACGTTTCACGCCCTAAATTTCAATATTCGAAAATTCAAAGAATCCAGTTAATCGATGAGACCCAAGGTTAATTAAGGGTTCTTTCAAATTGACCGTGAAGAAAAAAAGAAACAATCTATTCTTTTCTACCCAAATATTCGAAAATCCCCAAAATCTGCCCCAAAAGGCGCGAAACATCGAGAGAAAACGAATGCACGGATCTATTCGGATCTAGCCTAGGCTGACCGCGAGGGTAGAGGTGAGACACAAGGGTGGGAGAGTCCCTCCGTGCTATATGGGGTGTCAGTTAGGGTGGAGGAAGAGGGTGGACGAATAGGTAGAAACGCATGCGCCCACTTTGGCCGGTAGGTTAGCAGGGATGCTCGTAGAGGGAGACAGAGGGTTGAACGCGGTACCAGGGGGTTGAAGAGGGTTAGACCGAGAAGCAAGAGAGACAAAGACCACCGCGGTTACCGGAACACGACATAGATTAAAGAAGGACAGTGGTACAGAGGTGCGACAAAGTTGGCGGAGCAACGACGAAACGCAAAAGAGAGGGTGGTTGATGAAAAGAGAAGGAAATGGATAGTAATAGAGGAAACGAGAGAGGAAAAAGCAAGAGGGAAAAAGACAACGTCGGTCGGAAGGAGAAAGAGGCGGCGAGGTCCGGCGCGTCTGGCTAGCTCGAGACGCTGCTACTCCCACCAGCTCTCCTCTTCCTTCCTCGTTTTCTCTCTCTCCTCTTTCAGTGTTCGTTCGAACACGGCCCGGTACGGTTCTGTCGCTCCGTGCTCGAAGGATCCTCTTCGTGATGGGAGCTCACTGCCGCGGTGGTGTCGGCGAGTTCCCTCGGTAGCCGGTTGTCGCGTATCACCGATGTCAGACTCCTCCGGGTGACAGACTCGTGCTCGCGGTATACAACGGGTCGTTTGCCGGTGAAAAAGTAGGGGAAGAAGAAGAGAAAACGAAAGGGAGATAGATCGAGAGGGTGCAAGAGGGATAAGGAGGGCGAAAAGAGTGGTGCGTGACTGTGAAATCAGAGGTAAGAGAGTGAGTGCACGGAGGGAGGACAGGACGAAGAGGGACGGAGAAACGATCCTTCGAGAGGCGCGGATGAAGAGATCAACTCTTGAACGAAACACGGGGTTGATTGTAGCGAGGTGTCGTTGAAGAGGTCGCGAGGGAACTCGTATCGTCTGGAAATCCAGAGACAAATCGTTTACTCTTTTTCTCCTCTGGAAGGAATCTCCTGGTCGATTTTATCGTCGAGTGTCCTGTCACCGGATCGTTCGAGGTGATCTGTTCTCTCTGACCGGGCAAGGAGACTCGTCAGGAAGAAATTGGATCTGTGAAACGCAACCGGATCGAGAAGCCGCACATAGTTGCCCGTAGTCGGGAAAAGGAGGAAAAATGTCAGGCAACTATTCCGTTCGTTGCGAGCCAGGTCTGGTGGTGCCAATGTGGGGACCAGACGAGAATCTTTATCTCACCGATATCATCATCCGTGGCATAGTGTATTTCCTCTTCCTTCTCTATCTGTTCATCGGTGTCTCCATTATCAGTGACCGATTTATGGCAGCGATCGAGGTGATCACCTCGAAGGAGAAGGAGCTCGTGGTTCGTAGACAGGGCAAAGAACCTCAGATCGTCATCGTAAGGGTTTGGAACGAAACCGTGGCTAACTTGACCCTGATGGCACTTGGTAGCAGCGCACCGGAGATTCTCCTCTCGATCATCGAAATCTGGGCGAAGAATTTCCAAGCCGGTGAACTTGGACCAGGAACGATCGTTGGATCTGCCGCGTACAATCTCTTCGTCATCATTTCTCTCTGCGTGTTCGTCATCCCGAGCGGAGAGACTAGAAAGATCAAACATCTCAGAGTCTTCTTCGTAACCGCCACGTGGAGTATCTTCGCCTACGTTTGGCTCTACGTCGTCCTTGCCGTTTCGAGTCCTGGTGTCCTCGAAGTCTGGGAAGGTATCCTGACCTTCTCGTTCTTCCCTGCAACGGTACTTACAGCCTACGTGGCCGATCGTCGTCTTCTGATCTACAAGTACCTCCACAAGGGCTACCGAATGAACAAGAGAGGCGTGATCGTCCAGGCCGAGGCCGGGGATTCGGACGGTGGGGTGGAGCTCGAGATCAAGCCGCAGGACGGTTTTCAGGGCATGGTGGATGCTGACACGCCCGAGGCCAAGGAATTCGAGCAAACCAGACGAGATTACATCAACACTCTCAGAGAACTTCGAAAGAAACATCCAACCTTGCCTCTCGAGCAGCTGGAGGTCCTCGCTCACGAGGAAGTCCTTGGTAAAGGTCCCAAGAGTAGAGCCTTCTACAGGGTTCAAGCGACCAGGAAAATGGTCGGGGCTGGAAATCTTAGCAAGAAGATCAGCGAAAGGGCGCAGAGTGACCTCAGTGAGGTCAAGGCCGAGCTTCAGAGAGCGGAAGCCGAGAGCATCGACATCGACAACGTTAACGCCACGAGGGTCTTCTTCGAGCCTGGCCATTATACTGTGATGGAGAACGTTGGTACCTTCGAGGTTGGAGTTACCAGAGCTGGTGGCGATCTATCGAGACCGTGTTCCGTCGATTACTGTACCGAGGACGGCTCTGCCGAAGCTGGCTCCGATTACGTCAGTGCGAAAGGCACTCTGACCTTCGATCCGGGCGAGACTAGGAAGACCATTAAGCTCTCGGTTATCGACGACGAGCTCTTCGAGGAGGATGAGCATTTTTACGTCAGGTGGGTCGATCGTCTCCCTTTCTTTTCTTCTTTGCGTTTCTTTCTTTTTTTTCCCCTCTTCTACCTCTTTCTCTCCCTTGCTGTTTTCTCTTTCTTTCTTTTGTCGCAACCTCGCTTCCCGTTTCATCCCTTGTGTCTTCTATGCGCCGAGAATTACGAGGCGACGTTAATTTCAAAGTTCTTCGGCTGGAAGTTATTTACGCGCAAGGAAAACCTCTCTGCGGTTTCGTTTAAATTTAGCACGCTGGTCAACTCGCTGGATTTCCATCGTAGTCATAGACTATCGTTCGTTGTTATTCATCTTGCTGTACTTTTACGGTGCACTTCGTTGCGCGAGTCATGGTATTAGTCATCGACACACCTTGGATCGTAATTGATAAGTATGCTTTCAATGTTTCACCGTTGCCTTGGTTTTTACATAATGAAATACTTGTTGGAAAATCACATCACAGGCCGAAATAGAGACACGTCGAGAAGTGATCTCAAGTTCGCGACATCCGAGAGAGGCGTGGCTCGCGAGATTACGTTAAATGCGACCCACGATCTTTGGATAATTGATCCACGCTGTGAAAGGCCAATCATCCAATTCGACAAAGTGGCCGTCCACGATTCCGTGGACGAGAAATTCTCAGGGACGTTAAACTTCGTCGACGATGACTCGACTTGATCATCGACATACACTTTCTGTCTTTGAATTCTTTTTTTCCGATGGAATATCAGTGGAAATCGCGAAGCGAAAGAAATTCGATCTCTGATCCAACGACTTGGAGCTATTGATGTCGATAATCTTTGGAGAACTTGGAAAAATGGGAAAAAATAGTAGATGCAAGTTTGAGTACCGTCCGTTGGAGAGTATTTTCAAAAGTATTTGGCAGGATACAGAAAATGTAGGAAATTCTATAAAAGTGCAACAGCAACATCAAATAGTCTAAGCACTGACCGTGCCTATTGTTTCATCTCGCGCAAGAATCCATCTCGAATTCGACGTACGAAAACAGGAAGCGTAATTGAGAGCGTCGATTCCAGATATTCCTAGGGGTTCTAGCGCATCGTTTACGGCTTAACGAGCAGCGGGCTGCCATAATAAATTGATAATCGTCGAGGATGTCGGCGTATCTTTCAATTAACAAACGAGGGAACGCCGCACGCAATTTCATATCCGAATGACTGCACGAGTCACAGAAGGACTCACTTCTTCTCTCTTTTTCTCTAATGCTCTTTTCTTTTTTCAAAGTCCATCAAGCTTTTCATATCGACGCGACGTGCAGACCTTTAATCGCTTTTCCTGATTACGTCGAGTGTACTCGCTAATGGGCCAACGTTTCCTATTATTTCCGAGGGTACTCTGCGAACAACGATCTTCTCGCATTTTCCGCGGTCTCCGTTCACATTTTTTGCACGCTTAAAAGCTCGCGATAATTGTTTGCACATTTTTTTACCTTATTATTGCAACTTTCGAGTGGTATTTCGTTGAGTGAAATTTAAAATTTTCATACTTTGTGCTTCATTGAGACCAAGGTAGAATTTGGAGCAGTGGAGATTTCCTGAAGTCTGAAGTTCTTCTAAAATTCTAAACTTTTGTAACGTTACTTCCTTTTGTACCTATAATTCTTCTATTTATACCGGAAGATTAGAGACTTGCTCGTTATTCAAGGTCGATCCTAATTGATTAAGTTTCCTCAAAGTATAATCAGTATTTCATAGCTTCATGAATTCTTAAATCAATCACACTTCCTTTAAAGATCTGCATCTTCGATTTTTTAAAGTTCCTTTAAGCCTTCGAAAATATCGTTCCTTTCATCCACGATGGGTTGCCTTCGAATTTCTCCAAGCGAAGCTAAATTAGCCGCACAAGTTCCGCCATCCAAACGACCGCGCAACTGATACGAAACGGTGGTTTAATCGCGGCAAAGTATCTTCTCCTTCTCCCTCTCTCTCTCTCTTGACTTGGTGGTCTCAAGATTAGAGTAACCCCGGTGCTTTTCTTGGCCCGAAAGTCGTCTCTTATCTAAGCAAGGAGTTGGGAACCGTCGCTCAAAAGAGGAAAGATAGGGGATGGAATATGCTGCCGGTACTCTCGAGCACTCGAGACAAGTAGCTGCTACTTGGATTAAGAGCGACCGAATTGCTCCTTTCTCTGTCCCGTCTTTTTCTGTATTGCCAAGGTGCAGTCGTCGATGTTGAAACCGATTAAACACCGGCTGATTTTTGAAGTTTCGATCAACGAATATTGCGCTAGAGAGGTCGCTTTGGATTAAAAGTATTTGGGCGAAGAGGAATATTGTAGTTAGAACTTTGTGGGGTGATTTGGGTATTGCTTATTAATACTAGATCTTCGGCAGGCGTCAAATTGACGGGTTGTTACTTTTTTAAAATGTTTTCTGAAATTGACAGAGAAGTAGTACAGTAAATATGTTACGTGTGTCTTATAATATACGAATTACTTGACCGATCGTATTTTTTCCCGTGTAATCCATCTTTTTTCAAAGTACTTATTTAACTCCCTTTAGCCCGAATTTTTGATGGTATCCGAAGATAAAAATGATATTTGAAATGATGGATTAAATTTGCATTTTATATATTGAATTGCAAAGAATTTCACGATTATTACGAGCTAAATTATAATACTTGACAAAGTTGAAAATGGAACTTTGAAGAATAGAAACTTAGTTGTGTGTTGCGTTACCTCAAAGTTACAGGGGTCCATAGAGGGTTAATATATTTGAATAAACTAGATTTAGAGGCCGTAGTATTAATTGCAGTGGGTTGAGATTGGAGAAATTTATTTACTTGGAGGAAAAGTTGAGATAGCTATTGACTAGCTAATTTTGGAAAGATTTTCACACTTAATTTGTCTTCTGACGCTTATCGCAAGTCCCCCGTGCAACGTCGAAACGTCACGATGAACGTAACGCGATAAAGGAATATAAATAATTCCGTGGATGCTTGATTCGAGAGACTTTCCTTTTACCACGATGATTACGGCGCAATCAAGAATCTCACGGGGGC
The DNA here is from genome assembly GCA_910591515.1 of Cerceris rybyensis. NCBI lineage: Eukaryota > Metazoa > Arthropoda > Insecta > Hymenoptera > Crabronidae > Cerceris > Cerceris rybyensis. The sequence continues at coordinate 2,128,150 of OU342797.1, forward strand.
GGCAAGCACTCCAACTGGGTCGAGGTGAAATTTATCACGGCCTCCTGAAATATTTTCTTCCGCGCGTGACGCTGCGAATTAAGCGGTTTACTTCGGCCAAATCATCGGCTCTCGATCAACGATACGATCTGGGACATTTTACCGTCATTGAGAAATTTAAATCTTCGTGATTTCTTTAATACTTTAAGTTACAAATGAAATATTTTTAACGAGAAGAAATTCTTTAATTACATGGTACTATAGAAACTTAGAGTGGTTTTAATTGTATTCGATCTTGCTCGCTAAATTTTGTGATTTTGTTTGTAGTTTGTAATATTTGTAAAATTGCTCTGATCGTCAATTAATTATACTGCAAAGTATGTTACGATATTGCTTCGTGTAATGGCCGAAATATTAATTTATGGACTGCGATTTACAGTGAGAAACACGATAACGTACAGTGTATTCGATAAATTGCGCGACGAGTCGAATTACGTGAATAAAATTCAAAACGTGATATTGTTGTTTTCACATTTTCTTCTTCGATTATGTTAATTTTCAAAATTATTTCTATAAATATTTCTTTCGAATTATCCCTACGGAAAAAAAATTATTTAGATTCAATGGCAGAAGATTCAATCTTGAATTTACGTTGTGATTTTCAAGCCCTTTGCTCGCTGTTATCACGGCTTCTTGTAAAGCAATTTGAAAAGCCTTGTATAAATTAAACTTGAGTTTCAATCTCTTGTCACTGATAACACAAAATTTTAAATTAAACTTGAACTAAGTAATATTCTATTCCTTTTAGAAGTGAAAGTTCATTAAGACGCCATTTATCGAGCACACAGTACACATCTCCACGGAATACTCATCGCAAAGGTTACTTTAATTTAGTCTCAGGTTCAAAGGTTCCTCCGGGTTCAGTTTTTCCATCCATAATCCAATACCATAACGATTTTCAGTCCGCATTCGTTTGGTGATTTCCCGAGTAATTCGGGGCTCAAGGAATCACCAATGCCGACGAATTCTTCCCTCTAATTTCAAAGTTAGCTCGAGGTAGTCGAAAAATGTTCACCATGGAAGGGAGTTTTAATCAGGTTTCTCGGAGTCTACAATTTCTCGAGTAAGTTCACGGCAAATAATCGCCCATTGAAAGACCACTCGAAGTTCCTCCGGGATGAAATTTATTTTTACACCTCTACCTCCCTCCGGATTGTCCGATGTTAGTTGGCTCGCGTTGCAAACAACGGTTGGATGCTTTCGCGAACAAACGGGCCAACGTTCTTCGAATATCGACGATTCGAGATACAACGATCCATGGATATTTCTCGTCGTTGTTCGCGTGAAACTTGCACCGTGAAACTTTTTCAATTTCTCTCTCCCTCGAGGGAGAAAGAAAGAGACAACGGGAGAAGATGTAGTATTATTATTTTCTCAAAGGAAAGGAAAAGTAACAGATCTGAAACTGTGAATAAATGCTTCTTCGTTATCCCTCTAAATGAGAGAAAGTCTAGTAACTTGTCAAATTTAATTTTCCACCCCTTGCCCTGCGACTTCCTTTGTGTCTCTGCATATCTTTGAGATAATTAGCGGAGACAAAAAAATTTGTTTAGGCTGAGCAACGTCACGCAGCCAGCGATGCTGGTTTCTCCGAGTTTGGCAACGGTGATGATCCTCGACGACGACCACAGCGGGATCTTCGGCTTCCCGGAGAGAGACATCGAGCTGGTGGAGAGTGTTGGACAGTATCCTCTACGAGTGGTGAGGTATAGCGGTGCCAGAGGACGAGTTGTCATCCCTTATCGCACCATAGAGGGCACGGCGAAACCAGGAAAGCAATACTTGCACACCGATGGCTCTCTCACCTTCGAGGACAATCAGACGGAGTGAGTTCTCCTCTTTGTGATTCTATATTTATCATATTTTGTGACTCTTTGATTTTGTCAGCCTCCTGTCTTGTGATTCTTTGATTTTGTCAGCCCCCTATTTTGTGATCCTTCCATTTTGACAGCCTCCTGTCTTGTGATTCTTCCATTCTGTCAGCCTCCTGTCTTGTGATTTTCCTATTTTGTCAGCCTCCTATCTTGTGATTTTCCTATTTTTTCAGCCTCCTATCTTGTGATTTTCCTAATTTGTCAACCTCCTATTTTGTGATCCTCCCATTTTGTCATTGTATTATCTTGTGATTGTCCGATTTTGCATAATTTCTATCACCCCTTTGAAGGGCTTTTTTGATAATGGAATATGTGTTTAGAGAGAGGGGTTCGATTGCAACGCGCTCCTCGAGCAGATTTTGTTATATTCCGTTGTTAACGTAGGGCAAAATTGCGAAGCACGTTTAATCCCTTAAGACTGCTCGAATTCCGTGAAGCGTTAAAGAATACGCTACGCTTACTCGCCGAGAGAAGCGTAGTTAGTATTCAGTACCGTCTACAGAGTTCACCGCATTAATCGACGATCCGTGGAACATCTCGTTAACGATTGTTCTCTGCTAGTTTAGAGACTTGTGTAGAATACCCGCATTAATTAACAGTGCTCGAAATATTAAGTAGGGAGGTTCAACATCTATCGATAAACCATGACAAACTTATTTCTCCAAACGTATAAATGCGTCTATGTTATTTAGATACTTTAAAACTACCAGGGCAGTGAAAATTATCAGCCTCAAATTTTTCTACAAATTACCCTAATTGGTTGGAAAATTCTTTTTTCAAATTACTTACTTATTAGTATACTTAAATATAAGGTACTTTAATACTAAAATTATCAGGGAAGTGAAAGTGTTCGATTTTCAATTTTTCTACAAATTACCTTAATTGATTGGAAAATTCTTTTTTCAAAGTACTTAATTATTAGTATATTTAAATAATAGGGATGTAACAGAGGCTTACTGTTAATGAACAATACGTCAAACACAGAATTACCACTGACTGAGGGGCACCAGAAGCACCACCCTCTTAATTGCCACCCTCTCAATAAAAAACTCAAGGACAGTGGTGCACCAAAGGGATGTTTTGAAATCAACGAGCGCAAGCCATGGGTTAAAAGGAGCTCGAAAGCTGGTGCAAATTTATCGCCAAGTCTAATTGGATTTTTAGCGACTACCATGGTACTATAGCTCTTTAAATTGGGTAATTTAGAATCCAGATTGCCCGACGTTTGGGGCACCGTGCGTTGTGTTTTTCATCCGAGATCTCAAAAGTACCAGCTCTAATTTGAGGAGCAACAACCACAACCCTCATGATACAACCTGGGCAGCCGTGGATTTATTACTGACCTCTAATAGGATTTTTACCGTTTCCTCGCGAAGTAATTTCACCGGGAATTACTTTCCGCGGCAATTTCCGATTACTTACGCAATATTAACGCATCTCGGGTGAGAAGAAATATCTTCTTCTTCCGCTTCACCCAATTTCACTCCGTTCCTCTGGATCTTCAATTTACCTTATCAAAGAATTTTACATTTTCAGATTACCATTTTTCCAATTTTTCATCTGGCCATTGAAAGGGATTTTTTAAATAATTTTAATTAAAGATATTCATCTGGTAACGACTGATTATTTATAGGGAGGAATATTTAGACAATTGATGTCAATTGTTAGTATAATTAAATCGATAGAAAATTAATTACGTATAGAAAGTTCTGACGTAGAATTGCAAAAGACTGTCGCAATAAAACTTGCGAAAATCCTTCATCAGCCTCGGAACAACTTCTGAAGAATCTTTTATGAAAACGGTTACAAATATCATCGAGGGCTTCCTCTAAAGTCGTTATTAATCGTTTAATTAGTAAAAGCGCTTTCGAAATTTCTGTTAGAAAAAGATTCCAAAGAGGTCTTTCATTTTTCCCTCCCTCGAAAAGAAAAATTGTTGGACGATCAGCCATCGAGGGGCCTATAGAATCGAACTCTCAGAGTTCTTAACTTTCATCGAAGAAAGCCGATGCTATCGGCAGCCAAGTGAAATTATTAGGTCACCCGGTTCACGATAATTGACGTGATCAGGACAAATTATTCATCGAGTAGGTCACGATAATTCTTGAGGGTGCTCTCACAGCTCTGACCGAAAATCTTGAGAAAGAATCGCCCAGAGAGGGATGATTTCCATAATTACAATTCCCCATGGCTGCACTTCACTCGATCGGACGTCTCATAATCGTTGATTACATTGTTCCTTCAAACGTCACTAATTAAAGTTGATATCAATGAAATCTCTCTCAATTCTCAAATAACTCTCTTATCACCGTACTATGGTGTACATACCGCAATAAAAAAAAATAACCAGAGCTTTATTTTCTAACGTAAAAGCTATAAACTCCCTCAGTAAATTGCTTCTCAATTAAAATCCTTTATTACAGAACCTCCTGTTATTTCTCAGCATTTTATCACATAATTCACCATCAGACGTCGGAAAAAAACATTCAGGTCACGGAAGGGTTAACGAGAAACGTCGGGCGAACGACACGGAAAGACGTGGAAATCGTGGAGAACGATCTATCATGTGGCCAACTGGTACACCATGCTCGTCTTAGTGCGCGTCTTAATTGATGATTGCGGTAAATTGCCGGAATATTACGTTTAGGTGTATTGCGTTAACGGTGCATAATTTAACCGAGTAATGGTAAACTAGGAACAACCAGTTACGACCACGCAAACCACGGGCCATCGGCCCTAATCGATTAATCGTTCTCCATGACGGCTGGAGAACGTCCATGAGAACCGACGTCCTCGATCTTTCCATCGTGCGATATCGAGAGGGTGAGATTTTCCTCCGAGAAACGCAAAGAAAAAACGGTGGTTCTTTGTGCCAAAAGAAACTCCTTCAACGGAAGTCGTGGAGAAATTCTGATAGCCGTTGCAGGAGTATTTTTTATTATATTTATACTTTAGAAATATTTGATATATTAATTAAGTTAAAGTTTTATATTATTGTGCGTTGATTACTGTATTTTTTAAAATTTACCGCAAGGCGATCTTTATATCGCAATTCCAAAAATCCCTCGTACCTTCAATCGCACACCCTATCTCTTAACGCACCCCCATGAAAGCGAAATCAACGAACCGGCAATTAATTACATCGAACCACGCCAAGAATCGCTTCGTTACACATCTTTCCATTATCGTGTCGTTATATTCTTCCTCTTACGTCAATTCCACCCCGATTCTACGATTGACCGACCAACACCTCCCCTTTCTCGACCTCGAACTTCAACCCCATAGCGGAAGAAGGAGCAACTATCGCCTCGAAATCGGTAATTACTCCCTCGAATTGGATACTTCCATGGAATAGCAATCGTTCTATCGTTTCTTCGCGTTCAAGGAATCTCGACGTGCGTTTCCACAAAATGGTAATCGGTCACGCGACGTCGAAATCACTGCTGGTCGTTTGCAGCCACTCGTTCTTCCTTCTTCTCGCTTTGTAATTTTTCTGTTTTAACTGTTATGATTATTTTGCCTGAAACTTGCTGCTTTAGGCGGACATTGAAACACTATGACATATTAAATAATAAATTGTCCTTTACTTCTCTTTACCCACCGTAGACAGCTCTTTTTAGTTTTTCCTTCGTTCCTCTTTTTTTTCGCACGGAAAAGAAATTCGAGCAGAGCAGCTGACGCGAAGTTTCGACGGCTAGAAAACCGTAGGATTGTCACCTCAATGCGGAAATTTAACAAATGGTCCGCGAAAGAGAGAGATAAGAGCAACGATGAGAATGTGGGGTGGTTTTTTTTGAATTGGAGAACCGTTGATAAGAGAGTCGTTTGGGGGATGTTGATGGAAGGTAGTATTTTCTGGATGTACTATTTTGTATTAAATTGCCGAGTCGTTCTAGAATCTCCATGAAATAGAGCATCGCTGATGATTTAAGAAAGAGTGATAAGATTCGTGTACACAATTACCCTCTGGACAATTTCTTTCACAAAAATAGACTTCGATCTCCATTTTAGTTTCTTTGACAGATAAATTCCAAAGTTCGTAAAAGAGGACAAGCTGAATCCTCGCACAAAACCAAACAAAATTATCCCAGCCACCCTTCTAATCCTAATCTCATAGAGTAAAGTTAAGGGTGGTCGGTTTAACGTACCCTCAAACTTCCGCAAAGCCATCTCGTTCGGTAAAGCGTATTTGTTCGCATTAAGCGGCGTCGTGGTTTGCAGAAAACGAGGCTAGAAGAGCCGAAAAAGGTCGAGGCTGAGAGTACCAGCCTTTAATATCGTCGGGTTTACCTGCATGTCTCGCGTAAACGTAGAAAAAGGAGTTGGCGCATTCGAGAAGTCGACCAGAGGGAGAATTATGCGAGAAAAACGCGACCGTATCGAGGTCAGTAAGCAACGATAATGGAGATCGCGTTCGCGAAATCGCTCTCACGTCCGGTACGTGCGATTTTACCTTTACGGCCCCATTAGCCGGAAACTCCTTCTCCTCCTGGTTCTCGATAGGGGCTACTTCCTTCTTTCTCCTTCTCCAGTCGATCCTTCGATGGAGAACGAAAGAATGGATGGGGAAAAACCGAGCGCCCGAGTACTGAGAACGAATTTCTTCCGTCTGAGAAAGTTCAATTTAAGGAATTTCCGAGTCAGGGACGGAAATTGATTCGCCGCGAAGATGGAACAGTTAACACGAAGCTTCGTTACGGCTGTCGTTGGTGAACGATGCTGATGGAAATATAGTCGGGGAATGTTTAGGTAGGCGGGTAATTTTAAAACGGAGGAAATTGCGAGGTGGCTGTTTCACTCGAAGGGTTCTAATTGCATTTTTTGGGGGATGATTTTATCGAGGGGAGGTTCGAGTTTTATAGAAATTTCTCAAAAACTGTTGAGTTAAAATATGGTGAGCCATAGACAGAGTTGAGAAATAGATGAAGTTGAGCCATAGACAGAGCTGAGCCACGGACAGAGTTGAGCCATAGACACAGTTAAGCCACAGACAGAGCTGAGCCATAGACAGTGTTGAGCCATAGACAGAGCTATGCCGTAGACAGAGCTGAGCCATAGACAGAGCTGAGCCATAGGCAGAGCTGAGCCATAGATAGAGCTGAGCCATAGGCAGTGTTGAGCCATAGACCGAGCTGAGCCATAGACAGAGTTGAGCCATAGACAGAGTTGAGAAATAGACGAAGTTGAGCCATAGACAGAGCTGAGCCACAGACAGAGCTGAGCCATAGACAGAGCTAAGCCATAGGCAGAGCTGAGCCATAGACAGAGCTAAGTCATAGACAGAGTTGAGCCATAGACAGAGCTGAGCCATAGACAAAATTGAGAACTTGTGAGAGTGTGAGTTACAGTAGTCAGAGTTTCTATTGTTTAATGCTTTGTTAATTTGTATACTACCCTATTAATTCTGAATTATTATTTAATTCAGCGGAGCACTTATTCAGCATGTCTAAATGATGAAATAGATATAGCGCCGATAATTCTAGTGCTAATACAAACATCATCGACTGTTACCCCTCATAAAAGCAACTTCCCAACGAATTAATTTCACTGAATAATAAACGAACCTTGGAAGAGCTTAATGCAACGACTCAGGAATATTTCCCCGCTCGATTTCCCCAGTCGTTGCATTCTACCCGACAAAAACCTTGGAGGGGGTGTAGCAGGAAGCTCGGAAGATACATGATCGCACAAGGGGGATGGAATTTTCGTCGTTCTTTCCATTCCTGACAAATGGCCTTCGTTTCTTGGTGTCTGAGGGAAACGTAGAAGTCGTCGGGAAGTCGAGGAGAGGAGGAAGAAGACGGCGCAAGTGGAATTCTCTCGTTAATACGTGTCCTCCCTCGGCTCATCGAGAACGGGAGAAAGAGGACAGGGTCAGGGGGTTGCTGAAGAAGAGAAAGGACAAAGGAGACTATCTTTCCATCCGCGAAAGAGGGACTCCTTCGGTTAATCTACACCGCGTTTCGATGAATTTTCGTCAGATATTGGCTCAATAGAACTTCCATAAATTCCACTTCCTCAAAAGATAGAAAATACTGCAGTCTCATATAACGCGACAAAGATATTAACAACTATTATTTGCCAAATTGCAAAAAATTGAATAACTTTACTTCAAGCCGAATTTTTAAAGAACGAAATAACGTGGGATCGGGGCGGTGCCCTCCTAAAAGGTCACCAGGGGGTCCGCGCCGACCCAGAAGATCTTCACGTTAAGCTACTCAATTCAAGTACTCTACTCGGATGGGTTGCCGCCTCTCTTTTTTTTCACGATCTTACAATACTTCTATTTAATTATACACGGTCTTTTTAATCGCCACAGAATGAATTCTTTCAAAGAATAATACCTCCAAGACTTCACCTCAAAAGGAATTATTCGATTCCGTCGATTAATACGTTCTCCTTTCGCGCAAAGACGTCTCAGCGTGCCCGCGAGGTTTCGTTTATTGGAGAATAAAAAAAAAGGGGGAAAGAAAAGAGGGAAGCAAACACAGATAGAGGAAGCATCGAGAGGCGTCGAACGAAGAAAAGCACGAGCTTGTAAATGGGCCAATACGGGGGTGGGAAGCCCGTAGAATGCAGCGTGTTACGCCCCTGCAGCCCCTGTAGCCTCTCCAACCCTCACGGTGAGCCGGGCAACCCCGTTTACTTCTCAAGTACTAAACACCCTCGGCATCGCGCTCACTCTCTTCCTCTTCTACCCTTTCCCTCCACTTTTCCGCTTGAAATATGAAAACGCAGAAGGGTCTGTTTGGTCGGTTTCAAATTCTTTTGCTTTCTCTGTTTTTTTGTCATTTTTGCCAGCAACAACTTTGGCCATTTCGTCGAGGGTTTGCAATTTTAGCCGGGTTTCCATTAAAGTTGGGCTGTATGTTGTATATTTGCTTGGGAGAATGCACGTAGTGTCTTCTTTTTTTATCGTGTGCTTTGGGTTTTAATTGCTGCGGTTATTTTGCTTAGAAGTTAGAATCCTTCACTCAGAAGTTAGACGAAGGACTTTGATCGTAGAATTTACAATTCCGTAGATATTATTAAGTATTCTTCAGCATATCTGAGGAAGAAAATACAGCGTTTCAGAGTAGCTCTAATATCTGTCGAAAAAGTTTTTATAAATGCTACCGGATCGTTCTATTTTCCATTCTTCAATTCAGCATCCTCTATGAGAAATTGATCGAAGATCGAGACAACCCAAGCCATTAAATCGCTGACGCAGCTATTGAACAGTCGAGATTTCTTCTTCTTCTTCTTCATCGTCTTCTTTTTCCTCCTTCAAGCTCGATTCGACCAGAGAAATCCTCTCACCGGCAGAAAAGCATCGAGATTCCAGGATCGTCCCGGCGTAATAAGCATAATCTCCGTCCTCCTCTTCGGCCTCTGCACTTGGCAAATGCATATCTACGTCATTTCCGGGTAGATTGCCGAGCTCAGCGATGTACGAGCTAGCTCGCGATTATACGACGGGAGAACAGTAAGGAAAATCCGAGGAAAAACAGTCGTACGAATGTCGCCTTATAATTCCTGACATCTTGATATTTCTGGCGAGTCGCCGGACGAAAAAGAACACGATGGGGGATGCTTCATCCCCGATAACCTCGAGATCGCCATTGATACGTCGAAAAATCGTCCACGAGCTTCGACGATTTTTCTCAAATTTCCCAAGCTTCTTCATCGAGGAAAGGATTGCAGAAAACGTCGAAACTCTTGCAATTGGAAACGCCGCGGTGATTCCGGTGCACAGGATCGGCGATAAATTTCAAATTTCGCGAGCTTCCTGAGGGCGGACGTTTGGGAGCGCAAACAGACGTATTTTTCTAAAGATAAACTCAAAAATGAAGTGCCTGAGAATAAAATTTCAATAAAATTCGTTGCTCTAGAGAAACCGACGTCTCTTCTTTGGTGTTGATTGCGTGGTTATGGATCATTAATTTATTTTTAAGGTTCTCTGTTAATTAGTTTATCCTTGAAGACTTGAAGAGACACAAATTGTCATCAGCAAGTAGGGTGACATTCTTTGTTGCCAATTAAAACAACATTTTGAGAGTTAATGGAGTTTTTACGACGACATTGTACCCTGCCCAAGTTACTTCTAAGTTAAACCACGCCACGGTTAAAGGGTTAAAGAGGGTTGAACGTTGCATATTTTATTTTTCACTCCATTACAGCACCGTCGCCCTTTAAAATGATAATTGTCGCACTTGCCATCCCCTAAGGCAGCTATTTTTAACAAAAACTTGAAACCACACGATCCCCGGAACTCACGAGTTAGAAAAAAATTAAAATAAGTTCAACCTCTCTCCAACTCCTCGAAATTTACACTTTTCAAATCTAAATAAAACGTTACAGATATTCAAATAAATAAATATTCTTGAAAAAAATGGAAGGTAGAATCGACGGACGATAAAATTGTTTTACAAAATCCCACGCAAAAGAGAAACAAAATACCAGCGGACATCGATTACTCCACTTTGATCCGACATCGTCGAAAGCCTCGATGATTTCCGATGGACGACATCACGGTAATTCACACCGCTCACGTCTACGGGGTAATTGCAAATTCCACCGCGGCAAACCTCATTTTAAAGTCGAATCTACGAGCAGCAGCCCGGGAAAATTGGAATTCGTCTTTGACCGAGAACGAAGAAGTCTCGTATTTTCCCTCGTAGACTTCAAATTCCCCTCGCAAGGAGCCGACGTCGTTTCGCGAGGATTTACCGCATCGAAAGCTGCATCGGTGCTATTTTTTTTTCTTTTTTTTTTCTGTGTGTACTTGGAGAGATGCAATGCCTGCGGTGTTTGCGCTTGCGGTTCCGAAGAAGGAATGGATGATAGTCGTCTGAGAGGATTTCTGCGGTTTCCTAGAATTTAACGTCTCGATGTGCGACTGCAGATTATTCCTTTTTTTATGGTTGGCTGTTAGGGGCATTTTCCGATTTTTTTTACGGATTTAGATGGGAGAGATTCAGTTATAATATTTGTGTAATGCTAGTAAAATTCTTTAAAAGTAGAATGAGGGTGGAACAGTAACGAAAAGAATTCCCTCGTTTTTTGTATGTAATATTGTTTAACCCTTTTAGTGCCGACCGAAAAAATTGATTGAATTAATGACAAATGTAATTGCGAATAAAAAGAATTGTCATTTGGCAATAGTGTAGATAGAACACGCAATATACAGCATAAACAGTGCATTTACAATTATCTATGATAAAATTACTGATATCGTATTAGAAACTAAACATTAACCCTTCGATTCCCAGTATTAGCACATCTGCTAACGACGATATATCGTTGTCCGGCACTAAAAGGGTTAAATTTTCATCACTGGTTGGTTTTTCTAAGCGATACAATAATGGTTAGCCTAGTGGTAAATCTCAAACTCTCAATTAGCGAAGCGGACCTCAAATCCGCACAATCTCTGGATGGTTTTTCCAGAGATATCGTTTAATACATGTCAAACGGCTAAACGAAATTTCAATTTCATTCTCCATTACAGCCAGGCACTCTGATTCTCTGTATTTCCCTTTAGTTTTGGTAAATCTTGGACAGCGGCCAATACAATAAGTGGTCAAACCTAACGTTATTTTCGCAACAGCGTACTTCAACCTCTCGAATGGAGAACGTCCGAAACTCGTTTCCCTCTCTATGATAAAGCACGATTTATCATGTTCATTTGGTTTATCGCCGTGAGGCAACAGTGACGGTAAAAACCGTAGAAATTAATGCGAACAAGTTTCGACCCGGTGAATTTCAGTCGTTGCATTTCTCGCCGGTGCGAATTTTTTTGTTGCTCTCACGCGGATATCGCTTCGGCTAGAAAACAATCGACCGGACAGGAAAAAGGTTATTTGTCTTTATTCGAACGAGCTGTCAAAGGTTTTTTTTTGGGTCATTTTGTTTTTTCTTTTCCTTCATCTTTTTATTATTTTTTTCATTCGACGCGAGATTTTTCCTGGATCTAGCCACCGCGTAAAGGAAAACTCTAACAAAAGCTTTATCTACCACCCTGCCAGGCATTTCGTGCTTTGCATTTTATTTGGTTTGTTTGTTGTTTTTTCCCACTATCACGGATAAGGGAGAAAAATGTGACTCGTTTTGCCTCGATGCGAAAGTTTACTTTCGGTGACGTTAAATTCACCGGCGGGCGTAAAAGGGTGGATTTAGTGCTTGCAAGTATTACGCCGAAGTTTGAGGGAATTTATTTACTTGCAAGTGGTTACAAATAGCGGACAAGACGATTGAGCAGGATAACTAAATTAGAGAACGGTAGATTTAACAATGGGGCTGTCAGTCGAAATGACTGTTCTCAATTTTTAACGCTACAACTAGTGGTGTTAAATCTATTACATTTTAATATATTAAATAAATAGTATGGGAAAAGTGGAATCAAGAGATGGAATAGATGATAGATTTGCTAATCTATGTTTTATAAGATCAACGTAAAATATCTGCTCTACGGCTGTCCTGCAAACTTTAAGAATTTTTTGAAAAATTTGAAAAGTTCGTAGGATAACTGTGAATTATCATCTTATAAAATATTAATTACCGGATCGACACCAACACTTGCAAGTTAATAATTACAAATTTCTATAAAATCCAAAGTAGCCGGCACCATCAGTACAAAACCTTTATTAAAAATTTTCTAATAATTCCGATAAAGGTCAAACATCTTCTATAACGTTTCTTCGGTCTTACGTAATACCCAATCTATAAATTTTAATCTACAAATGGAAAAATAAGAACGTTCACGATAAACGGGCTAATGCGCTTCTCCCAAGGGCCCAGAGTTTTCAAGGGATGTCCCGTAATGACAATCGTGCACGCTGACGCTCGTCTAGAGACTTCTCTCGTTCTCCTCAAATCGGAAAACTTCGACCCCTGTGAAATCGTCAGGAGGAAAACTTGGGCGAAAGCTCAAAGCCCACCGAAGTCGAAAGTTCACCCGCAGGATGAGGGAATTCCGTTCGGCGAGAACAACTTTGCGAAGAAGCAACTGCCGTTGCTCCAGCTCGCTAAATTCCTACCCGAGACTCTCATTGCACACCTTTCACCGGGTTGCTAATTCACCTAATTTACATGCGACTCGCGACTTCGCCGAGTAAGAGCAGGACTTAACTCCAGGAGACCTGAGAATCGTCTGCATCCTGATTCTTCTAATGATTTCGTAATGAAGATAGAATTGGTGGAGATGTCACTTCAACTCTTTATGAAATATAGAGGACATGTCGATCGGTAATATGGTTTTAGTCTATGTTGTGGTTAACAGTTGGCAGTGTCTAGACAGATTACTGTGTTGTGGTAGCGAGAGTTGAGTTACAGACAGAGCTGAACCATAGACAGAGCTGAGTCATAGACAGAGCTGAGTCATAGATAGAGCTGAACCATAGACAGAATTAAGTCATAGACAGATCTAAGCCATAGAGCTGAACCATGGACAGAGCTGAGTCATAGATAGAGCTGAGCGATAGACAGAATTAAGTCATAGACAGAGTTAAGAAATAGACAGATCTAAGCCATAGGCAGAGCTGAGCCATAGACAAAATTGAGAAATAGACAGAGCTAAGCCATAGACAGAGCTGAGCCATAGGCAGAGTTGAGCCATAGACAGAGCTGAGTGATAGATAGAGCTGAGCCATAGACAGAATTAAGTCATAGACAGAGTTAAGAAATAGACAGATCTAAGCCATAGGCAGAGCTGAGCCATAGACAAAATTAAAAAATAGACAGAGCTAAGCCATAGACAGAGCTGAGCCATAGGCAGAGTCGAGCCATAGACAGAGTTGAGCCATAGACAGAGCTGAGTCATAGATAGAGCTGAGCCATAGACAGAGCTGAGCCATAGGCAGAGTTGAGTCATAGACAGAGTTGAGTCATAGATAGAGCTGAGCCATAGACAGAGTTGAGTCATAGACAGAGTTGAGAAATAGACAGATCTAAGCCATAGGCAGAGCTGAGTCATAGACAAAATTGAAAAATAGACAGAGCTGAGCCATAGGCAGAGTTGAGCCATAGACAGAGCTGAGCCATAGGCAGAGTTGAGTCATAGACAGAGTTGAGTCATAGATAGAGCTGAGCCATAGACAGAGTTGAGTCATAGACAGAGTTGAGAAATAGACATAGCTAAGCCATAGGCAGAGCTGAACTACAGGCAAAGATAAGCCATAGAGAGGGCTAAGAAATAGACGGAGTTGTGCCATAAATAGAGTTGAGCTTTAGATAAAATTGAGCCATAGACACAATCAAGCCAAAATATGTTATTTTTCATTGTCTTTTCACTTGAAATCGATGGAACGGCTTGATTGCGTAAGTCGACGACTTACAATTAAATCTATGAATATTGACCCTACAGAGAAAATCCACCCCGAAGAGACGAGAGAAGAATAAAGAAGGATTGCTCTCAAATTTCAAGCTCAACTTGCTCGCAAATCCCTGGACGTGTCCTCCACGTGCAATCCTACCATACAATTTTATCCCCCGAGGATTAAATCTTCCCCGTTCAACCCTTTGCCATCGTTTCACTCACAAATCGGACCGAGTGCCTTCGTCCATCGTTTGTCCATTTTTCACGCGCCAGTAAGTCTTCCATTTGCACGCGAATCACCGGAGAATAAAGAATCTCTTCCCAGGGAGAAAATAGTGCCACCGAGTGATCCTCGATTTCTCGTATCGGCGATCGAAAAAAAAAGAAACCTTGCAAAAGAGCAGAGATTACGCCAAGCAATTCGCCGACTCTCTGAGGATTAATCGATGAACACCCTGGCCTCATACCTTTGCTTCTTCATCCTCGACCCCTCGTCGATTTACTCACACCCTCTTCTGAATTCACCCTCTTGTTCGTTCGATCTTCCCACCCTCTGATTGCACTTGCCAAATTTACGACCAGGACTTTCAACGGGCTCATAATTTTCCACGGTTCTCGGGAATGAATTCGAACAACGTCAATGGGGCGGTTACCAAGTTGACGGTGGTGAGAATGAATCCTTCATGCTCATCTTGATGAATCTCAAGAGTCTATGGGGGAATTTGGACTATCGAGGAAATTGTCTTTGTTTGAGTTGGGTAATTTGTGGAAACTTGCTGTTCTATGGACAATTTTGGTTGAAGAATGGGGTGAATGGGGGTTACATTTGAGGAGAAAAGTATTTAGGTTACTGTTTAGTCGTATATTTTCGATTTGCAGCATCTATGGAATTTTGCATTTCGTGTATTCTCCCTGCAAAGTTCTTTTGTTTGCGTGAATTCAGGATGACTTCTCTCTCGCCTTGGAATTCAACGTTTCCTGTTAATTCCGCGAGAAAATGAAGTGTCAGAGGACCGAAAGGGATGCTATCGATTCCTACGAACTTCGCAAACGAAGTCGGTTGATATCACCCTTCGCATAATTAATCAACAGAGATAAACATCGTACAATCACCATCAAAAGCGACAAACGAAACGCCATTAAACGGGTTTTCTTGAAAGACGTCCTTAAAATG
This sequence comes from Cerceris rybyensis, assembly GCA_910591515.1. Taxonomy (NCBI): domain Eukaryota; kingdom Metazoa; phylum Arthropoda; class Insecta; order Hymenoptera; family Crabronidae; genus Cerceris; species Cerceris rybyensis. Next base: position 2,143,529 of record OU342797.1, read on the forward strand.
TTCTCCACCTCGAATCACCTAGACTTCCCGTATAAAATCAACCTTTTCGCCGTTGAAACCATCTATATTTCTCGAACGATCCGCGAACTGCAGTCTTTCTCCTCAAACAATACTATTTGCAATGTAAATTCATTTTCTTCTTTGTACCGGAAACGCTCGAAGCTCCTTCAGCCTTCCTAAACTTCATCCCTGACAAACTTTCCGGAATGAATTTCACTCGGATAGACATATTAAATTCGTACGGCTTTCTAGAAACGTTGTGACTTCTCTAAGAAACGTGTTCCTTCCAACCGTGAAAGAAAATTACTTTCAACCCCATAAATGTGGTTGAAATTTCTCAAATAATACTTGAACTTTGTTGCGGAGTAAAAATACACCCCTGAAGTTCACAAATGTAATTTAATGGCAAACGTAATATCGTGTGTAGGATATCTATGGGATTATCCTTCGATCCACAGGGTACATACTTATCGCGATCGTTCATGGGGAAAGGAGATATATATAGGTCGGGGATGAAGAAAAGATCTCGCACCTTTTCTCAGAAAGAAACGGGGGAATCGACGAGATACGAGGGTATCTATCTTTGAACAAAAAAGAAGACCTGATTTGAGAATAATTCCTGCGATTGACATCCATCAATCTGTCGACTGGATAAAACAAACGGAAAGCGCAGAGTTGGAAGAATTCGTGGGTACACGCGGAAATAAATACATAAATATTTGAACGTCGGTTTCGTTCCCAAATTTTTGATCAAACGCGACCGTTCGACGTGTTTTTTTTTCTCGGGTGCTAGAGATTAAATCGGTGAATCGAGTGAACACGATTTAACGGTGGATCTTGTGAAGGTGATCGAAGCGAGTGGTTCTGAATTTTTTGACAATGTTATTTCCAGCGTCCCTCTTTCTTGGATTTTCTGAGTTTATTTTTTTTTAAATTGAAATATATTTATTACAAACAAATCTATCACCATAGCCGATCTGTTGAGTCCTCGGAATCATAGAAAGATATTTATGAAACATTAGCAAATATGAATAAAACGACAAGAAAGTAAAACGAGTGACGAAAGAAAACCATAAAAAGAAACATACATCTTGTTTGAGAGGAAAAGCGAAATAAAAGTTTTCTTTTTGTGCGAAGTCAAGGAAGAGAATCCGGTGGTAGTATTTTTGGCTTCGTTAGGGTCTTTCATCCCCTTGGAAGTCATTCGATTGATCAATGAGAGAAAAAGATACAGAAGAAGCGCCGGAATTAGCAGAGACGTCCCTTGTTATTTTCTCGTCTGTTCCTCGTGGTTTGCTATTGCTGTTTCTGCATTAACGGAACGATTTCTCGTTTATATAGGATTACAAGTAGAATCAGTCTTCTCTCACTTCTGTATTCTTCGATTTTAAATCCTACATTCCATAACCTTGCTATTTTTTGAGTCTCGTAATTACAGATTTCACGAGCACTAATTGACAGAGTGGTAGATCTCCAGTTTTCTTTATAGAAAAATGGCAGTTGTGATTTGTTTCGATGATTTTTAAATGTTATATCGCGTATTCGATTTGGTCTATGGTTTATTCGGAAAATTAATGGGGGCGGTTTGGGTAATACGAGATGTGGAAGGTTTGGGGTGAATTATTTGGGAGATTCGGGTAAATTTATCGACGTAGCATGGGTTGAAATGTACTTTATGATTGGGTGTTAATACAGCTTTGGACTTAAGGTATGGGGTAGATAAATTTATTTTACGTTTGGATGTTAATTCAGCTTTTCGAATTAAGATGCGAGATTGTACCGAAAAACGACGTGGATAAAGCCGAAGAGACGTTATCTATGGTTTTAAAGAAACTTTGTTAAAATTACAGATGTAATCTGAATATAAATTTGCTTCACGACGAGTTATTAATCGTATTTCGAAATGAAAATGTACAATGTTTTAAATTTACAAGACACCTGCTCCGTGTTAAATAAATTTGTTCTACAATTAAGTATTAATTTGCCTTTTAATTAAAGCCCGGTTTGAGTCTAGGTTACGCAAATTTATTTAACAATTCTATATTAATTTCCTCTGCGAAATGAAACAAATTGAAATCCATAATTAAAATAACAAATATAATATCCATACGATATTTCTTTTAGGACGACATTTTGAACTACTTTGACCTAAATAATTTGCCGAAAATTTCGAAAGTTACGCAATGAACAAACTCCATGGGACGTAAGCGGCATTTTCCGTAGAATTTCAGTACGTTTATGGGTGAAACGGGGATACAAATCTGTTTCACGGAGTGGCGTTGATTTTGTTTCGAAATAAAAATGAGCATGATATCCTGAGTGCACGGTGAAATCGGGTTAAAAAGGACCGAGTTATCTTTATTTCAGAAATTTCGTTAAGCTCGCGGATATAATCTCCGTATAAATTTCTGGCGCGTTGCAATGTTAATTTGCCTTTGGGAGAAAAAATGTTACGGGATAAACTACCGAGGATTTTTCCCGCGCGAAAGCTCGAAGAAATTAAACCCGTTCTTTTTGACGAAATTTCCATTGAAATAATTACGATACGGATATTCATCTCACGTTTCAACGATTAATTTCAAATAAAAACAAGCTTGGAATTAATCGCGTCAATTATGATAATACAATTTCATTCCCCCTTTGAAGTGTACTCGATATTTAATAGCGGATCAATCAAAACAATCCAAATAAATGCCATAACTAAATAATTTCATTATTGAATTATAATTAACGATATTAATAAAAGAGTAATCCGTCATGATATACTTTAGTGATTGCTTTCTCTCCCGATTAAAATGTCTTTGACAAATGGACCGTTTATTTTAAAAGTGATGGAACTTCATTCCTTCTAAATTAATTTAGTCTAAACTTTTTACTTATATCTAGTTAGTATTTAATATCATAAAAAATACTAATGCCTTGTTCAATTAAAAATTGACCGATAAAAGAAATCCTGTAGCCATTGTAAATATATATTATTTTAGTTAAATTCACCTAAGCGAAATTTACATAATTAAATTACATATTGATAGATTAACAGAAACATCGTCAGACTTGGCACAATTATCCAATATTATTTAATTAAAAGATATGCTAATCTATAATTTTCTTGAAGCAACAGAAAATGGACTGTCGCTACTTTTAAAATAAACGGTCCAAATGTCTTTTGCTTTCCGCGCAAGTAGAGGGGTATAAAACAAAGAACGTGATATTGCAGAGGTTAAAATCAACGTGGAGGTTAGCCTCGTACGTAGGAAGATGGAAAAAAACGAATTTGTTGCTCAACATTCTGCGTAGGAGGGTATCGCTTGTATGGATTGATAAATCCATACTGTGAAGAGCGTCTGTTCGGACAGGCAGACCTTTTTCCACTTGCCCGATAGCCCTGGATATTCCATGCCCACCGGATCCGTCAATGAATCGTCATTAACCATGTCATAAGAGCTGGTGTTGCGTCAACGATGCAATCACCGTTGTCACGCTTATTTTTTGCTAATTTTCGCGCGTCATTTGACCTCGGACTTGCTGACGGTGACAGTGAATCATTGCTGACGAGATTGTGGGAGTGCAATGATTTTCTTTAGAGCTGGTGAACGTTATAGCTGCTGACTTTACATCTATTATATTCAACACTCATTAAAGTACTTCGAAGAAACGAATTCAAGAGGAAATGGATGATTTATTAGATCATTTTTAACCCTTTGCACTCCAATGTCGAGGTACACTCGACACAGGTTTGTGTGACACTTAACTTGTTACTTATTAACAGACTGCGGATTTTTATGCATTTATGACAAATTAAATACGGCTAAAATATACAAACAGGACGTAATATAAAAATGTATCTAAAATATCGAAAGTATGGTATTTGTTGTAATATTTATTGAGTGCAATAAATCCCTAGATAGGTTTTCCTATCTCACCTGCATTTGTGAAACTCGAAATTTGCATAAACATCCGCAGTCTACTTATTAATTATCGACTTTTCGAAATCAACAATAATTTTGCATCTTAATATAAATATCCAGCGGTACTGACAATTTTATTATGTATTAAATAAAAATGGATAATCAACGGTAGAGAATTTTTCCGAGATTGTGTTTGCTTATTTGACGAAAAGTTAGTAAAATAATTCGGAGTGCAAAGGGTTAATGTGTAAGACGTGGAATATTTACTGCATGGTTCCTTTAGCAGTCTGGTAAAGTTTTAGACAAATTTGAGGACCGGAATTGATAGGTTTAGTGTTAAAATATTGTTATTTGATGTTTAAAAATAGGTGATTAAATAATTTGGCGATAATTTTAAAAGCCTAATAATGTAATGTAATAAAAAAATAATATAACGTTATGGCAGCAGATGTGGAAGTTCTACCACTGATAATTTACATAAATTGTCATAATAATTTGTAAAATAGATAGCAGTATTTTTCATGGAAAAACATAGTTACCTCTAAGAAGAAATATCGTCCAATTATGGATTCACAGTAAACCATCGCCCTGATTTTAAAAACTTCTTTACGCCCACGTCTTTCCTCCGCCACCATTTCCATCTTTGCTTCTTTTAAAGCTCCAGCATCGAAGAACGTAGATAGTAAACACCGTGTCTCTCGTATCTCCGATGCGATTTATTTGCGACAAAAAAAGCTCCCTCCCGACAAGCATCGTCGTGCCATCGATATTCCATCTCTGGCAGAACGACGTATCCTCTTCCTCCCTTCCAATTTCCTCCGCCACGAGTCTAACTTCCGGAAGAACAGAAATTTCTCGAATAAAAACTTTTCGACCTTCGAGAAAATACAAACCTTACGTCGTGCAGGGAGATGCCGTTTGATTCCATTCGAAAACGAGGATCTCCTTGTCTCGCAAAAATCCAAGATAAAGTGAAAATAATAGCAACAATGGCTGAAGAACGCGATGCGAGTTTTCTCGCTGGAAAAACCCTGGCGAGAGAAGAAAAGAAAGGAGGAAGAAAAGTAAAAATTGTAAAGAGGGTGAGCAAAGAAGAAGAAGAGGGGAAGTTAAAGAAAAAGAGTGAGATGAGGATAAGAATGAGAGAGGGAAAGAAAAAAATGTGAGATAGAGAAATCAGAGAGGAAGAGAAGAGAAGAAGAGTGCGAGAAAAGTGGAAAAAAGGATGAAGAAGGGAGACAACGGAGGCATAGAGGGGTCTGTTGTACTTTCGTAGGACAAAGTGCTTTTATAAATGGCGTAACAAGCCCCGAGGACCTCTCTCGGTTCGCCAGAGGGTGAGCCGCCGTATGTAGGTGTACTTTAAAGGGCGGCCTCACTCTTACCCCTCTTTGGTTTCTACTCGTCGGCGTGCAAGAGCAAAAATAAAAGCTCGTTACTGCCAATTTACGTCCGTACACGTGTTACGTTCAATCGTCGTGATTCGGTAATGACATTGAACGATTCACGAGTCACGCGCGATCGCATTTTAATCGGAAATCGGCGCTCGGGGGAATCCTTCTCCATTTTTCAATTTTCTAAGCTTGCTGAACGATTCTACAATCTCTGTCTCTATATATATCTTTGTTACATAGCTTCTCCTAAATTATAATATATATTAAACTAACGGTATCACAGGCTAAACAACGAACTAAACGTATGATAATAATAACGAATAAAAATTCTAAATATTCTAACTTGTAGTGTCACAAATTTCCTAACTCTCCTCTCAAGATTATATTCTTCACTGTTCTCAACTCGACTTTGTTAAAACTTTACCTTTATCTATGGCTCAACTCTGTCTATGGCTAAACTGCTTCCAAACTCTAAAAAATTCCGGACACTGTGAAGATTGTTGTCGAACTCAAAGTCAAAATTACTTCGCCAGAAAATTAGCCCCCGCAGAGACTTACATTTATTATCTATCTTTTTCTTTCCACCCCTTGCTGTCGAGGGTCGATGGAAAGCGGCAGAAATTTCCCGATTTTTTCAAAGGGAGTAAAAGATCCTAGGGAAAAACCATATAGTAGGTTGTTGTCGAGGATTTTCGACGCGGATGATCGCCGGCGAGAAGGTCTACCCTATAAATAGCATTAGAACATCCATTTACGTTTGTACGCACGTTACAATCGATCGAGTTCCGTCGCCTCGTTGTCGGGAGGACGCTTCCGATAGTTTTCACCCCCGAGAGGGTGACGGGTAAAGCGGAGAGGGTGGTCGGAGTGAAGCAGAGAGGGTGGTCGAGGTGGACCACGCGTGAACGAGCCGGCAACCTCGATGGGGGTGCAAAAATCCTGGTACCCTGCGCGAAGCTATCTCCTGTTACCCCTGCCTTCTGGGATTTTGAATATTTCTCGTGGTTTTTGAAACAACAATATTAATTGGACATTGTTCGAGGGTTTGCCAATAGTTTTCGCACTTGGAAATATTTTTTGATGGGAAAGGGCATGTTGGAAGAATATAAAACAACATTAGAATTTTTAGAAACTAGCTGAGGTACCCGGCTACGCTCAGGGAGTGGATATGAGATTGTATAGTTGTCGGGATAAAAGGATAAACTTTAAAATATAAGAAGTATATTTATATAATATTAAGTGGAATATAAAATAATGTTCCACAATGATCTGGGATGTTCCCGAACATTCCACAATATTCCACTATATTCTGTAATGTTGTGGAATGCTCTCAAATACTCTCGAATGTTTCGGACAGTTCTAGAAATTTCTAGAGGGAGAAAATTCCAGCCCTTATATCTTCAAAATCAAGCCCTTAAGGTAAAAACAGGAACCTTCTTCATGGACAGTAGATAGATGGTTACCACACCATATAACTCCCTTGATCGTACCGAGACTCATTTCTGAGTTTTAGCAGCACGCACATAACGTTGACTTTGCTTTATAATATCCTATTGATTAGAATTTTGAGAGACTTTGGAAAATATGGGGGCGATAAAATTGCGATGAAGAAGTGAGATGCATAAGAATAAATTTCTTTAGAATTTTTCCAGCTGTTCTGTCTAGTTTTAAATCATGTAAAGATGTCGTCTTCGAAGACTGCTCAATTATTATCACCCACGATGACGTAAAGTACGTCAAAAAGAGTAAAGAGCTACGGATAGTGTCGCAGAGACGATCGAACCGAGGGAATAACCGGAGAACTCACGGAGAAATTCAAAATCCCAAGCCGATCGTGGCTGCAGTATTTTCTCTCGTTCAAACGTGCCATCGGGAGGAATGGTGTTCCTCCCTGAATAATTCGCGCGCGGTATGCTTTCTCAAACCATAAGCGCGATCTCCGTGGCAGTTGGCTTTAAAATTTCAAAATTCCCGACCTCCAGCAGTCGGAATAGCGGTGCTCGAATTTACGCGATATTTGGAAAACGAGAAAGAGGAAATTTCGTGGCCGTTGGAGTTTCGTCTGTTTCCTCGTCGAAGGTCCTATGGGAATCTAATTTTCAAAAGCTCTTTTTCTCACTGTTCGACCAACAACCTGAACGTTTTCTCTCTGTGATTATGTCGTCGAGGAAAAACGAAACTCTGATTATACAAAAAAACGGAATAATCTTACTTATTTTTATTTCCACAAACAGTAACTATCCAAGTAATCCAAATTTATCCGTTACTGTTAAAAAGCTAGATCAATTATCTACAATAGCTAATTTTATCATTTTCTAATTCTTCAACTAATCGCCGCACACCATAAAATTCACACTGCTAAGGCTTAATACTTCAAATCTAAATAACGTTTCTACGGTTGAAAATGAGAAGCAGGTTCTCCAATTATTCCCAGAGATACTCTGAGCTTGGAGCCTTCGTTACTTTGGAAGACCAAAGGGGATCAGCAGTAACCGCAAAGTGACCTCGTCCTGACCTCTTCGCCCCAAACTCAATCAAGCCTCTCCTGTTTCTCTCGCAACCACCATTGGACTAATTCGAGAAGCAAATCGCGACGGAAACGCATCGACGATTATTCCAACAATGGCTAATTCAGGAAACGGATCGCGAAGTGCATCAACGACGTCGAGTTCGTTAGGTTCGTCGTAGGAAGCCTGATTAATTGGGACGGTCGCGTCGCGCGGGCTTATTTAAACGGGAAATTAATGATCGTTGTAGATAGAGAAGCGAGCGAGACTTCCAGGGGATAAATATTAATAGGGCTCCTCTAGGTGGAACACAATGTTCGGCTAATCATCGCGCACAACGCTACAATGCACCCTATCAGGATGCACTCGTTATCGCGACGAGGAAACCCGTCAAACGAACGAACGCTTCATCTTCCCACCTTGGTGATAATAATTCACTGCGCGTCGAAATTAAGTTTCCCCATTGTTTCGAGCACGCCGTCGCGACGAAATTTCACGCCCTAATATCTACTTTCTTTTTGCGCTTGGAAAAATCCAAGGAGGGTGAGAAATTGTATTATATTTGAGATATTTTTTAACGTTGAACCAAAGTGGAAAATAATTTATCAACTAAATTTTCTTCTCTGGATAGATCGAGTAATTTCATAGTTTGAGAACTTTGACAATTTGAACCACCTTGATAGATCCATTGTTAAACAATTGATCATTTTGCATCACTAAATTACAATTTAAATTCACAGCGGCACAAAATACCAGGGATATTTCTTATCCACGTTCGTTTAAATTTGAAAAACAGCCCAGTCGTCCATCGGAGGGTTAAATCGGTCTGCACAGTGGCGCCTGCTCGCGGTTTTCACGCTATCGTAAACTCCCATCTGGATAAACAAACGACCGGATAATTTACAGAGTCGCGGATAATTCGCGAAGAATGAAAACGACGCATCGAGAACGCTCGACGCGCGGCAAGCCGCAAATGAGACCAACCGTAAACGCCGGACACGCGCGTTTGTTAATGTACGTCCTATCGTTTATTTGCGTTCCTAGCGAATGGAACACGCCCAGAGAAGAAGAACGGGGGATGTTCTTTTGGTCCGGACTATTATCTGCTTTTTGGAAGTCCTCTCGTTGCAGTGGAAGCCGTGTGTATCGTTGTGCGCTGAGAAGATGGCACGTAAAACTTTGAAAATTTGGAGCAGAGGTTGTCGACGGAATTTTTACAATATCTATGATCCCAAGAGTAGTGAAGAGAACTAAAAAAGAAGCTAACTACAATTTGGACTTCTGAAAGTTTTAAAGTTGCTCTTTTGAATTTGAATTTGAATGGAAATCTATAATTCTATGTGTGTAAGATTTATTAGACACTGAAATGTAGAACGTAGATTTTAAAGGGCAGTGGTATTGGCTCATGGAGAAAATTTTAATATCATTTTTTTATAACGTTATTATTTGCCAGAATATTACCCCATTTGCCCTTAGGTTCCTCACTATTCACCAGAGGGCCATTTTGGTGAAGGAGGAGGGGTCCAAGAGAGATTTAATATTGTGACAGATAGTAATATTTGAATAGAATAATTTTGGTAATTTTCTTTCACTTTCAAACATAGATATATAAAAGATACGTAGTTTATCTAGTAGGTTGTAGACTGAAAAAAGTTTGGGAGCCTACAGTAGAGGTTTTAGTTTTCGCTCGCCATCTTTCAAGCGCCGTACACTACTTGCCACTTCGAGCCATTGAGAGAAGCCGAGTATTCGCGATTCACGACCACTCTTTCTCATTACGCTTGCGTGCCACGTGTGTCTGTACGGAAAGAGAGATATATTTATCGTGTCTGCTCGATAAGAAGGTGGCTGTAGTACGGTTTCGTGAACAACGAAACACAGAACCGAGAAACGAGCTTCACGGGTTTTATCGGACTTTCAGGGAAGGTCACCAACATTTATTTAACTACAAAATTTCAAAATCTATTTTTATAAGCATTAAGGGGTTAAAATGTCTCTCTCTCTCTCTTCTTACATTTATTGTTCTCAAAACATTTGAAGTTAAATGGAATAGGAAATTTTTAATTTTTCCACAATTAATATCAATAGGTCATAGGTCCTATGCCATTGATATTGCGTTAAATTCTACGGTGTATCGGAAATTACATGGGCTCAGGTACCCCGGGTTCGCCAAACCCGTACCTGGGATATTCCCAGGCCCCTGGGGGGACTAGAGGGTGATATAAATGAGCTACAAATATTTCTTATTAATTGTATAAATGAGAACAACAGTCTTCATTTAATCAGAGTCATAGATTCATTCTATATTTATTTATACATAATTGATTTGCCGAAGAAGTAACAAAGACTCTCGCCATTATTTAAATTCTCACTATATATTCTTTCTTCTTTCCCTCCATCATCGAGGTTATCAAACTCTGTATTCCCCCTTTGAATGAATCCAAAAAGAGAGAAGTTTAAAGCCATAAGAAGTAATCGTCCCTCGGTTATGCAAGTTTACGTGAGCATGAGTGCTCCCCTTGCAATATATAATTTATACTTATAAAACGTACATGTCGCAGACGCGTGTGCAGGTACTTCGGAAACAGTAAAGGCCCGTGTGCAAGCACAATGTGACGGACAAACTGCACATGCACACACGCCCGAGGCGACGGAGCTTGCAAGTGTGACAATGAATGCATACAGGGTGGGAAACTTTACGTAACACCGAGTCTCTCGACGAATTCCTCGACAGAGTCGATTGCTCTTCGCTCGGTGCCATGGTTGAAAAAGTATTTGCAAAATTAACGCGCGGAGTGACTCAAGAGAAAGTTACCAGACGTAAACTTGCTGCGGAATAAACTTGCGTCGTTTTGAAAATTTTATATGTTGCAAAATATCGTCTTCTTATTGAAAATTGTATTAAAAAATGTATTGCCCTAATCGAAGTTGGGATATAAAAATTAATATTAAATTTGTACTACAATAGCTAGTATTTGAGGGTGTGTATCTTCGCACAGACAGTTTTCGCGATTATATACGCACACTCGTCTGCTCGAAACCTGAAATATGTCAAGTGCAGACTTACGTAAACCTGCTCGCGCATTATCGAGTCTCATTCTGACCCTGGAGAGATTAGAACTTTCACCTCATCGACAATGGCTAGATTCAAATTACAAATCATATTTAAAAGCTGAAAAACTTCAACTGTGAATAATAAATTAAATTGAATAAGAAATAAAAATAAATTATCTCAAATTTCCCATATTGAGAATTTCCACTGATTGCGAGCTCAATCTTTTATCTTCTCGCCACAGCTTCCTTCAACCCTTATCACCATTTCGCCCAGAATCTGACTTGGCTACATTCTCAATCACTAAATCTAAAAGAAATGAGCTAAACCCAGTTTAAATATCTTCCAAAGAAGTTCCAGAAGAAGAGCTCAAATTCTCTGCTGAATTTAAGTAAAACTCTCTCCCGTCGCGTTACACCGGAGGCAATTTCTTTGAGACACGCGAGAAAATCGAGCCACTTTGGGGACATTCTTCAGTCTGCCGCAAAATGGAGGTGTGAGGCCTCGAGATCGTAGTTCTAAGAGACTTGGCTGTTGCGTAACACCGTAAACACATGTGTGCATAGATTCTACCTCGTTCTGTTTATGTGCTTTACCAAAAAGCTCCGTTTTCCTGGAGGCTGATGTAATCGCGGGCATTGGAGAAATAATTCACGCGGGAATAAAAAGCAACCTTTATTCCAACGCCTCTGAGGCTCGTAAAAAATTCGCGGCTTCTCGTTGCCCCTATTTGCAACCCCGTAGAGTCCACGAGTAAATACAAACATCCGGTGTATCGTTCCGGTAATTTCGTGAAATTGCAAAGGAATTTACTTCGCGGAGGAGACTGATTTAATAAGCTGCGGTAAGAATTTACCAGATAGAAACTTCTGAGAGTTGAAGTTTCGGATGTATTTATATCAGAATAAAATAATATGTTTATATTTGAAACTAATGCAAGTGACTTATTAGAATAATATATGGACCATCTATTTTGAAAGTGGTGCAAGTCTATTTTTTGTTGTTTTGAGAAAATTAAAGTTTAGCATATTTGTTGAGTCAAAAATATAAGTTAATTATGTAAAGTCTGACAATGTTTCTATTAATTTGTCAATATGCAATTTGATTATATATCTCCTTTTAGGAGAGTTTCTTTCCTTTTAAGAGAGATACACTATTTCTTTTCGTTGGCCAATTTTGAACAAATTGTTAGCATTTGTTAAGATATTACATATCAAGTACTGATCTCATTTTCTTTTAAATGGACTTACACTACTTTCAAAATAAACGGTCCATGTTGTGTGCATTTGATCTGGCTGGCTAATTACTTTATCACAGAAACCATAGTTTTCCTCCATTATTTGGCATACGGTGAAGGTATTTTCAACGGATTTGATTGATTGACAACTTTCTATCTCTGCAAAGTAGATCATTCATCTTCCATTTGTATCGAGAAGCCGAGGGACTTTGAATGTTTAATATTTAACGCGCCTGTTTCGCACTCGGAACGATCACGTGCAACTGAATTATTCTGCACGATATCATCTACTCTGACGGTCGGTTTGTCGATAAAAAGGAGGAATTTGCAATAACGATATTGCCGATAAATGTCGATCCTACGAGGTCTTCTTACGATGACGTGAAAGATAGACCCCTCTGATGCTCTCGAAGAACGTGTACTAATAAATATTTGATATACATACGTGCCCATAATTATAAATAATTTAACATATGAAATTTAATAAATAAATGAAAAATGAATAATTTAGTCTTCGTTGCACTTTCTACAGTTTGTAAAATTGTGTTATAAAATGATACTTAACGAAGAGTGAATCAGCAGGCTTTGGAAAGTGATTGTACAATTCGAACTTTTCGACAACAAAAGGCACCCGGGTTTCGCGTTTCCATCGGCAAGAGATCGTGCAGCTAAACGAGTTCAGGATAAAATAGTATCATCCTCGGTACGAAGCGTATCAGAAATTGAAGATATCGCGAGCATCTTCCACCCTTTTCTCCTCCACCCCTCGGTACTACCCTTCAGCCGCCACCCCGAGTCTTTTGATCCTCCCCAAAACCGGAGAGATAAGTTTCGCAAGAGGCATTTTAAAATCGGCTTTCGGGCGAGCCGTGGCATATCGATTTCTCATTACGTCCGTAGCACGTGCTCCGAGCTTTAAGTTAGGTCTGATCGTTTCACCGTAGATACAGGAAAAAGGGTGGTAGACTTTTCCAGAAGCGCGAGAACGGAGAAGCATGAAAAGAACTGCAAAAAGACACTAGAAACAACAAATTAAAAAAAGTGGAAACGACAACTGCCAGCAACTTTCCAGGTTTCCACTTGGAAATACATCCACCAGAGCGTATTGCTTTAGGCAGACGCGACAATATAATACAACATAAGATAATTTAATACAATATAATACAATAAATTATAGAGAATTCTTCAGTGGCGATGGGGGATTTAACATTAGATTTAAGGCAACCTTCAAATTGACGAGTTCCTACATTAAAAAATTTGCAGAGAAGCAATAGATATTTGCCGGCTATCTTGTAGTAAAAAAATTACTTAACTGATAATATTTTTTACCACTTTTAAGTACTTATTTAATATATTTAAATATGCTAGATTTGGAAGCCATAAATGTAGTGTTAAACTCGAGTCCACTGATTGCGACCTTCACCTCCGCACTCACCATAACTTCCTTTAACTGCTATGGTCAATTCGCCTACTGTTTAACTAGGTTCTATTGTTTTACATTGACTTGAAAACTAAAGAAACAAAAGAATCGGAGGAACGATCCTCCCTTCGATTCGTCAACCTTCCTGCAGTTTCTGGTTTTCAGACATAAATCTTTGAACGTCAGCCACACTGGCGTTAAATATTTCTCCACGGTGACTTTGTTCCAACGTTCTCCAACAAACATGACAGTTATTCCTCCCTGAGAACTCCTAGCTCTTATAAACCGCGAATCGAATCACATTTCCCAGAGAAATCCTCTCCTCCGAGATTTTCCCTCTTATCTTCGAATATCTGTAGAACTTCGAAAGCGCCCACCGGAGGGGATTTTCAAATCGTAAAGATATCCACCGTACGAAAACATCCAGTGATGTTATTTCTCTCTTTTCTTTTTTCTGCACGGAAGGATGAGAATCGAAGAATCGAGTTGGTACGTACGACCAGCATTTTTACGCGGTGACTGGAATCGCGGAAATGAAACGTGAAAAGGGTTTTACAGGGGTGACGGTACACAGAGGGTGAAAATAGAGAAGCTCTGTCAAATCTATTAACTCAACTTTTTGATTCTTGAGAAATTTAAGTGTCACTGCAATATTTATTTTTATTGATACTTTTAACCCTTAAATTCGCGGAGTTGCATTTCTGCAACATACTAATTCTATGAGAATAAAAAAGAATCTGAACGAATTACGGTTTCTCAACGAACTTTGTCATAGACTATAGTGTACTTTGTAAATTTTTGACAGGTGCAGTGGCACCAACTTTCAAATGTTTTAATTATTTGTCAGTTTTAGCGGGTTTTCATCGGCGCGGAAAAAAGTGATATTGGAATAACTTTCCTCGGTCTTTGTTATAATAGAGAAAATAACTGTTTTTATAACTATCATAATAAATAGAACTATAATTAAGTACTAAAATATTTTTTTATTCTATTTACATGAGTCAATAATTCCCCATACATCTGCTTACCTAGGAACGCGCAGTGTTGCATAAATGCAACAAAGGATTTTCAGGTAATTTAGAAGCTGAATTCTTTCAAAAGAATTTTTTCAATATTTTTGGATATTAAATGGATATTAAAAACAATTTTTCTGATTAAAAAAATAAAATCGCAAATTTAAAGGTTAAGAGGAAATTTGAAAAAAAAGTGTATACTATCTCGTCACATTTTTTCACTTTAGATCTACCGAAGTTAATCGATTTGGAAAGTAAGGGTCTCGATTAATATCTTCTTGATTTTTCGTTCGAGCGATTCGACAAACATTCGAGAATACTTTTCTCAAGGGGTTTTCCACGAGTCGTATAATCTCGTTCTTAGCATGGAGGATAATCTTAAATTTCTGATACGTACTTAAGAAGGGATCTATTCTGTCGGATTTGTACTTACTCGGAGTAGATATACGTTCTGGATCTCAGGAACGAGAGGATTCTCGGGAGTGTGGCCGGGGTGATGCGGAGAAACGAGGATTTCGACGCGCTTCGAGGATTCCTTCGGGCGTGGCTCCTGCACTGGACGATGTTGAAATTCTGCGGCAGATTGTGCAGATGCTGCTTTAAATTTTTTTTTGGAAAATTGAAAGCATTTAAAGACCTGTTGGAGATTTTAGATTATTTATTTAGCGTTATACAGTTGCAATGCCAATTTCTGGATATTAAATGGCAAGAAAAAAACTGGTTTTGTAAAAGGGAGCAAAGTTTTTGTGAAAATTAGTGGTGGAGGAATTTTTTCAAATTGTTCTCATTTTTGCTGTCCTATCGTTGTACCGTAGAGTGATAAAATATTTCTATAGGAATATTGGAAACGTGAATAGCAGCGATAATTTCGGCCGTGACCTCTAAGTAATAAATCGACACGAACTTTCAAATTACCCTGGAGTTTCTAAATTCGAGAGGACCGTTTGACACAGTCCAGCTCGATGATATTCAATTCCGCACTTTAGAAATTACATCCGCAGAATATTCACTGCGAAAATCGGTGCCACTCAATTTTGCAATTTCCAAAATTACGTCCATCAGATTCCACGACTTCCAAAATGGCATCGCATCGTTTATAACTCATGGAATTAACTATATTCGTTTCAGCACTCTCGAAATTAACACTTCGTTTCTCGTGCTTTTGAAAATTAAATATATCGAATCCTTCAATCGTCCAAATTGCCAAAGGAACTACCATAAATTCAGCATCCAACCTTTCATCCTCCCTTAGACCTCTCTTTTTAAGAGGAGACTTCATAGAGACTTCCAGGGCGAAATAATCGGCCCAATTTGCTTCACCCTGTGACCTTTATTCGGCGGCATATCTTTACCCTATACCTCCTCCTTCTCAGTATCGATAAATTAATTAGTTTTTAACATTCTTTTTTACTTACTTTGGCTATGACTGCCATAATTGAACTCTAAACCACTTTAACCCCTTGCCTTACAACGCCGTGTGGCACACGTGACGCAGTAAATAAAATAGAAAAATTTGTAAGTTTCCCAAAAACTGTTAAATTGAAAATATCAGTAGGTTAGGAGATCTTGAAATTACTTCAGTGGTATTAATATTACGCTAACTTATACCCATATGTTGATAGATTATTATTTCAACAATTAATTCTGAGTTACCAGAATATATATAGTTAATTTTTCTATTCTCCTCAATAATCCACGATCATGAATAAACAACAATCGTCCAATATCAGAGCTAACGAATCTTCTCAATTTCAAATACAATAATAAAATTTCTAAATTGCTACCACCGCCACAATTTTATTATCTCGGAGGACAAATACGAAAAAGAAAAGTGGATCAGTAAAATCCATGTCACTCTGTGACCCGAAGGTCTCCGGTTCTCCGTCCTTGTCCCGACAAAAGAAATTAATTTCCACATACCTCTCCACACGCCCCACAAATATGCAAATATTTCTCCCACACATTGATACCTCTAAAATAATCCTCTCAATCTCCTTCACCATTATCCTTCGCTTTGTCCTTCCTCTCCAGCATACCATCTCCATCCTGTACATCCTTTTTCTCCTCGCCAGTCGTTTAATCAGACCTCCTTTTGCGAATTCACGATCGAACGGTCGAAGAGGACACGTCCCACAAGCTTCTCTATTTATTCCCGCCCGTTCCCGTCGGTTTCGCGAGCGAAAAATTGAATCGCCGGTAGATTGAATTGGTTGGCTCGATCCTGGTGAAACGTACGAGAAAAGAAGACTAGCCGTGGATTGATCGGTCGCTGCACAGTTCTAGAGGACGAGGAATAAAGGGGAAGAAGCTGAAGGAGAGGAAGTAACGAGCCACCGGCGTTTCCTCGACGGACCTCTGTTTGCCACTGAAAAGTTCCTTGAGAATGTGGGTCAGGCTTCGTCGTAGACGAGCTGGGCGAAATAGAAGAAAACAGGATCGTCTTTCTTTCGCACGTCGAGTTGGACTTCTTCTTGATACTGAGAACGATGCGAGAAGAGACGATGAGAGGGTTGGTTTCTTCTTTGTTGAAGGCCGAAGGACATTTTTCTGAGATGAGGAGTTGCGAGTGATAGGGGGAGTCTTTCGTAGATCGTCAAGAGGGTGGATCGTTGTTGTGTTTATTTTGGGATGGATGTTGGTGGAGATTTCGATGTTAGAGAAACTTGTGGGGTTGATTTGACAATATATTTAGGGGTGGTTTGTTGCAGAGTTCATAATGTTCGAGTTATTGCATCATTATTTAGAAATTGCTTTCTGCTTTCTTTGCTAATTAATGCTTTGTTGATATTAATGCTCTAAGGGGTTTGAAATGTAAAAACTTTCAAATCATCGTGTTGCAGTTTTCGCAAATTGCGGTAGCTAAATCATGAATAGCTTTCACCACCCTCGGTTTACCAATTATTGCACCTTCTTTTCACCCCATATCCGCTATCGACGTTTCGCATAATTCTGATAGATGATCTAGCTAAATGTACCGTATACCTGACAGTGATTGGTGAGCGAGACAGGGTAGCTCTATGGAAACCCATAGCTTCTAACCTATGACCCGTAGCATCCATGGGTTACCGACTCTGCTGAAAGTGCTCCAGTACATCTTCGAGAACGATGGCAAAATAAAGTGGTAATTCCACAATAAAGAAAATAATGTGTTTCATTGCAAAAGAAGAATTTATGGGGTTACTTGGATATAAAGATAAACTTAGCATTACACTTTCGAAAGGATGTGAGTTGGATACTTTTATTACTTTATTGCTCGAAAAAAAAAATCGGAAAAAATGATGGTTAATAAAGAATGTCTCCAGAGAGAGTAAGAAATTTACTCTATCGTTAATGCAAAAAATAATTGCCTACACAAGGTGTATTCAGAGAGGAAATGGAGAGGGTAGAAAGAACGAGAGGCAGAAAAAGGGATGAAACCTTGACCAGAAACGAGTAGAGAGGAAAATTGAATTCTCTACCGAAACCGATCGGAGGATTTTCGCGAACGAGATCTCGTCCAACCTGCTCGTAAACCGTGGCGTTACTTTTTTGCAAGCCGCACGAAAAGAGTCGAGGGAGAAAAATTTGTTGGACCGACGAGCTCGAGAACGACTCTAGGAAACAGTGGAGGACGATTGTTTCGAGTGCCAGTAAATTTCCTCCTTCGTTCAATCTGTCGCCTCGAACCTGTGAACCAAAGTCCTGCTGGAGAAGTTCCTTTCCAACCGTTTCTCTTCTATCCTAAATTAAAAAAGATCAGCTACAAATTTTCTAACTTCAATTATTTTATATTCTGGCCCTAACTGTTGACTTTTCCATATAATCTACAGTTTTAAGTGCATTGACGGTATTTTAGAGAACAATTTAAGAATATTTAAGGGGAGGATGAAGCGAGAGGCTCCTGTTGTCCTTCTACCGCCCTGCTGGACTTCTCTGCATTTCCTCACAGTATATACGTTGCTTCTGTGCGAGCTGCACGACACGAATGACCGAATATCGATTCGCGATGTTATGCTTCGCCAACGAATAACCAAAGTCAGCGGGATATCGCCACGACGTGGCTTCAAGTCTAAGGTCAGAGTTATTTTGGAATGGCTTTGCCTTCCAAGATCCCGGAAATCAAAACGGAGGACACGGTCGATGATCGTGAGCTTTTGGAATTACGGTTTTCGAGGATATTTTTCTGGCTAAGTGACATTTGAGATGGAAAAGATAAGGTTGAAGGTATGGAGGATTTGGGTTTTAATGGAGATTGAGACAAAAAAGGTTTGGAGCCGCAAGTTCTGCTATTAAATTCAAGGATGTGATCTTGAGAGTTGTGAAATTTGGAGAAGTATCGTTGGATTAAAGAAATATTGCGAAATAAATATAGGATATTAAGTAGAGAGAGTATATATTAAATATATTTAATCTATGCCAAAAGGCATGCCTGGTTTATCAACCGATTAACCCCTTGTGGGACTCGCAGCCAGGAAAATAGAATAAGCAATTTTTGAGTCTTTCAAAAATTATTAAATTGACAATATCAACCGGTTACGAAACGGTTTCATTATTTTTATATTATAAATATTATATTCAGTTGTACGAAATATCAAAAATCAGTGAGAACTTTTGATTTCAGGAATTAATTCTAATTTTTTGCACGCCCTGACAAAAATGAAATCGTAGGTCAAAGGGTTAAAAGGAAATGCAAAAAAAGAGATCCATTTCGACAGGTGTATACCTTGGGAAATATTTGCAGATACAGATACAGGATCGAAGTAGATGGGCGATCGCTTACGTCGAAGTGCTTTTCCGAAATTAGACGGTGACATTTGAATTTCAAATCGATCCGTACTATCTGGCAAAATCAATTTAACCAGCCATCCGACTGTGACAATGGTATACTCTAGGATCGCAGGATTGCATCGGGCCGATGCATTCTAAGCGGTTACCCTCGCATCTCCGTATATCCATGGTAGCGTATAAACACCGTGGGATGTCGGTTGGCCGATAAACATCGCCCGTTGGCTCCGACGAATGTTAATTTCAGCATGTAATTACTCTGTATGTTAATGCATCGCCGTTTCTAGCATTACGGCGTTCCATAAAACGCTATTTGCTCAGCCTACAATTATCACGACTATTATCGTTGCCATGTAAATCACCGTTTCAACGAGAGACATAGAGACAGACCCTCAAAGAGACAAAAATTCCAAGTATCATGGTTATTGAAAAAGTAAGAGAATTTAAGTTTACTCAAAGAAGGTACCTATCGTGACAACTGAATGACTTTGACTGACTGCAAGCAATCTCCGATGAAATATAAAATCAAAACAATAACCTTGCGATACTATCACCCTATCGCCTTATTCGAGGCATCATAACAGAATACAAATACAGATTTTAACGTACGATCTTAAAACTCAACGCAGACGGACAAAAAGAGAAAAACAGACAGAGACACAGACACAGACAAAAAGATAAAAAAACAAAAACATTAGTTTAAATATTCTAACCGTGTGTATGTGTGTGCTGATGTCTTTGAATGCGATGTATGAACGTGTATGACCGTTGGAAGTGTTCCTCTAGTCGTATTTAGTCATTGTAGTCGGTTGCTACTGTTGGGAGATGAAGTGTTGCCGCAGTATTTACAAACAGAGGTGGCAGGATGGAAGGGGAACTGTCCGTTCTGCGCGCCTCACTGGCAGTGACTGACTGTAGCGAGGCAGCGGCGGCTCAACCGAGACGATGCGATTGGTCGAGCCGGTCACGCTTCGTTGCGTGGTGGGGGGAATCAAGGATCTATAGCTAGAATTTCACCGTGCAGCTATAGCTTCGAGGTTTAATACCCACGTCTTATCTACTTGTCACAGAGTATACCCTCGGAGGTATTGTAATTAGTGTAATTCTTGGAGGACAGGTAATTGAAAGCTGTTACTTGTATGTCTTTGGAGGATTGTGCAACATTTATTTGCACTATGTGTCGAGATTTGTGCGGTAGAAGATAATACTTTTCCTCGGATAAATTATGATGAACATGCCTGCACTTGAGGATATATGAAATATCCTTGAAATTTTATGAAATTACTATATATGAATTTATGAAATTACTCTTTCTATTTAAGGTTGTAGGTAACTTGGACGATTGCCTGCCCTTCAAAGAAAGTATAAATAAAATCCGTGAAATGAAGTTTAATCGATGCTAATACTTCGAAACAAACGTTCCATTGTCTACGAAATGCTGCACTTAAGCGCTCAATAGAAGAGCCACTTCATTATTTCACCCGAAAGTAAAAACAATTGACGCAAAGTGTCTGCCTTTCGTTCCAGCCTCGTGAAATCTCTCATTGTCTCTATTAAAAGTCTGTCCCAAATATCGAAAAATGAGAAACGCGAATTATAAAACATTAATTCCCTTCAATTCGCCGTTAATTACACGATGAATCGTGAATCTCCTTCCTTGATTGCCATCCTCGTCGATGTAACAGCGTCGATTAACGAGCCATCAATGATTTTCACGGTTAATCGCCGTTAATGCGTGATCGGCCCGTGCAATAAATACATTATTCGCAGATTAGTGCATCAAAAGTGCAAAATGTGTCGTGGACGATAAGAGTGATATTTAATTATCCTTCCGTCGGATCATTGCTGTCGACGGAAGTGTAAAATCATTAGAAACGATATTTCATACGTAACGATACGATGTCATCGCGTTAGCGTGATACGTCTCGATTATCCGTCGACGGCCGTGTCACGCTACGAGGCGTCGCGACGCTTCGCTCGATTCGACGTCGGCGCAGAGGTTCGCGGATAACCGCATTCTCGTGATAACAGTAGCCGATCTTATTACGATGGATTACCGCGTAACGATCGATATCGAAAAAAATCACCGAAGTATTCCTTGCAGCGTATCGGTTTCTCGCGATATCGCTCTTCTGATAGATTTAACAGTCGTTTGCTTGAAAACAATTTTTTGTAGTTGAAATATTTATGTAGAAATGGAATAGCGTAGAGGTATGTGCTGAAACGACACACTGATCATATTCTATAATATATAATTAATTAACACTGAATTTACCGAGCTGGTTAAATGACCGGTCGTAAATATTTTCCAAAAATTATATAAATTGGTACGGTAGCCGTGAAGTGAATATTCCACTTCTATCTCATAAGGGTTAAATTAATTAATTAATCATCTTTCCCGCCTCTTCATTTCTTTTTCTACAGTAGTTATTAAGAATCTAAATTTTAGTAGCTATAACGTTTCGTGTTAAAATAATAAAGGGAGGGAATTACAATACAAAAATTATCTATTAGGCGGTGACCTTCTGATCGTTTCAAATGTTCTTTTCCGATTGTCTCCCTCATTCGTTCTTAACTTTAAATCTATGGCTGCTAAATCTAATAGGTTTAAATATGTTAAATAAGTATCTTGCAGAAAGATTTATCAAGTGGTAAAAAATATGATTCGTTAATAATGTGTATATTATAAAAGATACATGAAATATTTATCAAATTACTTCTGTATCGATTTGAAAAGAATTTTAAAAAAATATAAGAACTCGTCGATGTGACGTCTGTCGTGGATCTAGTCTTAAACACATTCTTAAATATGACATGTAATTCTTCAAACAGTTTCTATTTATTACGTTCATTTCACCGTCGCAATCCATATCGACATTCACTCATCATTTATAAAAATTTATACAAAGTAAGAGCCCCTAAATCTGGAGTTAAGGTCTAAAATCTGCAAGATCATCACCTGTTCTTCACCTGGCACTCATTAATGCAATGAAGAATTAACGAAAGCTATCTACGTTCCAATTTTCCAATATTCTTTCTGATATCGAAACGTTCGAAAGCTTTATGATGTTAAAATTACAATTTTTTACAAATACAGCCCCGCAAGTAGACATCGAGTTTCATTCGTCGTTCAATACATCCACTGCAAAGTTAATCACCGAAGAAAGACGTTCATAGCCACAATTAAACTCTGAAGAACTTGTGGATACTTAATATTTAACCTCTCCTTTCTCTCCTTTCAGAAAGACGATCAATATGTCGATAATCGAGGAGGACTCGTATGAAAAAGACGCTCTTTTCTATGTGGAGCTTGGAGAACCGCAATTACAAGGAGGTGAGCAATGACCTTTGGAACTTCACTCTATTATACAACCCTTCAATCGACATCAAACGATTCTTCGATAAAAGAATATATATTTCATATTCAAGAAATTTTAAAAAAGTCACGAAACTCGATCGCACAAAGTCGCTCGATTTCCCAATTTTTCTTCGACGAATTTGATTTCCGAGAAAGAACTATCGTCGAGGCACGTTCAAGGGTGCTGTGATTGGAAAATGGAAAATGGAATGAAATTTAATTTACGAAGATCGAAGGTCTTTTTGATTTGGAGCAGCTTTCTCGTGAGAATCGATGATATAACGAGATTTCGATGGTGTTTTTCCGACGATTTTCCAATCGTCTGATCGAGCTAATTTCGAAAAAAGGGAAATACTCGAGGATAATCCCGGAAACGTTTGAATTTCCGGATGAAGAAAATGATTGGTTCGCTTCTTTATGCCGGGCAATTTTCGCGATCAAAGGAAGCCGGGCTCACGGATTATCTTCTTCTGCAAATAACTATAGAAAGTGACATCTGCTTTTTTTCAATATTTCCAACGATATCGATCTTTCTGTATGCAATATCAAATTTGGAGTCAACAGAAATATTCAAAATTATATACTTTTTTACAAAATAGCAATCTAGGGAATAGCAACAGGAAGATGTCAATTTTGCCTCGGTTTTTCGCAAAATGGTGGATGTTTTGTGTTCGATAAATTGCAAATTTTCTTCTCTTTCTACGTCTTTGTGTGTTTTTTTTGCTGCCCTATTCGGAATTGCGAATAAAAAGCGATGGGAAATTCAGAGCCTGATACAGAGAGCTCAAGCGGTAAAATTCCAAAGCTAACCGACGCCAACTCGAATTTAACGTTCACGAAAATTCGATACTGCCACCTCGATCTCTTGACGTATCGATTCGTGGACGTTAACGTTTCGAACGTTTCTAGTTAGTTCAAAAAACCTCTCTGATCTGGCAAATAGCTTCGATTTTGAACCTTTGCCTTGTGATATTTGTTAGTTCTGAGATTCTCGCGATTTTTGATCATTAATTGTGACTAATGACGATGAATTCCGTCTCTTAAATGCTCGTGACGTCAATAAATCACACCAGGATAGAAAATTTTTGTTAAAACGTGACGATGATTGTTCGCTAAGAGGGTACCAAGTCGTGGATGAAGAAAATTACATTTCTTGGGTTTACTTTGACTAAATTATTTAAAAGATGCTGTATAAAAATAGTGTGACATTTGCAACGCATTTTGAATATTCCTGGTAGAAAAAAAATAAAGAAACGAACATGAAAGTAGAAAAATGGCGGTCGAAGCGTTCGCCACTGCAACTGGAGAACAAAGTGGCGCTCGCGTGATTCCCGTCCTTCTAATTATTCAAATTATTTTCACACTGTATTATTAGTATATTGCTACTTAATAAATAATCAAATTTTGCTAGCCATTATATTTGCTAATTATCAATATATCTTAATTTCTCCATCCACAATATCTTTCGCTCTAAAAATCAGTCAGTTTCTCAAAGTACACAATGCAAATAATACGAATAATTAAGTTTCTTCGTCAACCCAAGAAATTCGTCTCTCAACTGCGACGCAAACGATGAAAGAAAGAAAGTTACAAGGCAAAGGGTTAATGAGCACAATGAGAACCCTTCGATCTTCTCTCAGACTGAAATTGGCAACCTTTCCTCAAGAATTCTTTGTTCGTCCGACGAACTTCGTCATTGGACGACTCGAAGCTTTTCACGGCGAACGGAATCGTCGTGAAATCAGGGACAATCGAATGGAAATTCGTTTGTTCTCTCGGAAAACGCGGCTGATCTTTCATCGAGAATTACCCGCGATATGCTCGAGATTCTTCATTTTTCGTGAGCACTTTTCGCTCAATGCAAATCCATAAATTATGAATACCATTTGCGAAAAAAAAATCGAAAAGGAGATGAAAGAATGAAAGATATAGAAGTAATTACGAATGACCAAACGTTTGCGTTGATCGTCGAAGAAAAATGGGAAAACGGCTGGCCGTTGACATTGTCACGAAAAAAAAATGATTGATCGTCGACAATGGGAAAACGTGGCGCGCAATGTTTTCTCGATCAAGTTGCACTCGTTGCAATCGATTGAAACTGATTCTTATTACTTGTCTTTCCTTACGCATTTATCGCAACGGAATCTGATCAAACTGGACGTAAGTTTTCATGGAGAATAATTCTCTTTGTGTCCCTTTAAAGCTGTGCTAAAATGTACCCCATTTTTCCCAATGTTGTTAATTTATTTACATAAATTCCCTGGAGTATAATCCATAAAAAAAAAATGAAGAAAAGAGCGTAAGTTGTGCTTAGTCGCTAGTAATTTTGAATCCTAGTGGGAAACAGAAACGATTAGAATTTTGGCAAAGAACGCATTCAAAGCTTTCTATGCAAACGGAGCAGTCTTTGCGTTTATGCTAATTTATGCACGACAAGCAGCAATTAAAGTTCGATACTCGAAGCGGAGCGATTTTACCGGAACTCACGGGGAATAGAGAAGTTTAAAGTGGAAGTTCGAGCGAGGAAGAATTACGGGATGTTAGATCGACGGAAATTTCGCATTTGTTGTGCTCTCGCTAGTGCCAATTGTACAATAAACCAGGACGAAATGACGATCATTTAAGTCTCGCATTAACGTCGCATCCCTGAGCTCCTTAAAACTAGGAAACTTCATAAATATGCAGAAATCTCGCGAAGACACGGGACCTCGTTGAGAAGACAACGTTACGAAACTAAGATCGTTATTATATCGCTGAATAGGATCGATTCGCACGTTTCTTCCCATCAGATGCGAAATTCTGCGGACGTAGGATGTGCAAGGGTTGCGATTTTCATTCTATCGACTTTGGAATGATAGAATGTTTTGTATTCATTTAGTGATAACTAGACTCCGGATTTTTATGCATTTATGACAAAATGGATACGGCTAAAATATATAAAAAGAGCATAATATAAAAACATATCTAAAATATCCAAAGTATGGTATTCGCTGTAATATTTAACGAGTGCAACAAATCCCTAAATAGGTTTTCCTAACTTAGGTGTATTTGTTAAAATTGAAATTTACATAAACATCCGGAGTCTAGTGATAACAATTTCAATGTACACTGTTCTCGAGAAAAATCACTGTACTATAATCTATCGTCTATGGATCCTTTAAATCAGCCTCCATGAAGAAATATCCGGCAATCGATAGAATTTCGAGTGACCGTTTCTTTTACTGGGCAGTGGAGCGCGCTACCGAGGATTTGCATATTACGAGGTTTCGCAACACGTGCACCGGCTATGCCACGAGGCTCATGCATATGCATTAGCATACATTTTCCCGCATAATCTCTCCTCCTTTTATATACATTTATACACGTCTGCCTCGCAGTCCTATGCGGAGCTACTTCGAAAATGTATTTATTTTCGAGGGACTCCACATCGCGCTGTACCTCGTGGCTGCTGGAAACGAGAATCCCTGTTTGTCGAGCTCTCACTGTCCTGGAGAAAACTCTTCTTTACGACCTCGAGGACTTCTCGGAGTATTAGCTACGCTCGTTGGAACCTAAAGGGCTCTTTATGCTTACCATTTCAATGCGATTACTTCTATTTATAGGTTTGTTTTCGTAATTCTTTTGCGGTACGATTGGTCAAGTAGAAGGGAGAAGCGGTATGGGAATTTGCTGGAAAGTGGGGAAAAAATTGTGGGAGGGACTTGTAACTTGATGGGGGCTGGGCAGATTCAATTTCCTGGACTGTACATTTGGAACGAGAGGTTGGCTGGATGATATTGCAACTTGGAAGTATCTTTGGTACTGAAGACTAGTTGATCGAGAAGAGAATTTTGGTCTTGCAAAGGAACTATTTGCTGAAAAAAGTGCAAGAATGTAAGTATTGAGACATGAGACTCAGGTTGTGCAACAATATTGCAATTGTGAAGTACCTTTTGTCTCGGAAATTCTACCTAGTCCACTGAGAAGAGAATGCTAGTCCTCCAAAGGGACTATTTTTTGGGGGAAGTGCAAGAATGTGGGTATTTAGCAACGAGAGTAAGATTGTGCAACAATATTGCAGTCTGGAGGTACTTTGGAGCCTGAAAACTTTATCTAGTTGATCCAGAAGAGAATTTTGGTTTTGCAGAGGAACTATTTTCTGAGAGAAGTGGAAGAACGTAGGTATTTGGCAATGAGACTAAGATTGTGCAACAATATTGGTATTATTAAGTACCTTTGGTCCTGGAAACTCAAACTAGTCGACTGAGAAGAGAATGCTAGTCCTCCAAAGGGACTATTTTCTGAGGGAAGTTCAAGAACGTAGGTATTTGGCAATGAGACTAAGATTGTACAACAATATTACAATCTGGAGGTACTTTGGTGCCTGAAAACTTTATCTAGTTGATCGAGAAGAGAACTTTGGTCTTGCAAAGGAACTATTTGCTGAAAAAGTGCAAGAATGTGAGTATTGACAATTGAGACTCTGGTTGTGCAATAATATTGCAATTGTGAAGTACTTTTTGTCTTGAAAATTCTACCTGGTCGACCGAGAAGGGGATGCTGGTCCACAAAAGGGACCATTTTCTGACAGAAGGACGAGCTGAGTTTAATGTCAGACAAAAGTGGAATTATTCCCGTGAAATAATCACTGGCAGACTTACGCGATCTTAACTCTCGTGCCTTCACCTACTCGTAATTCGAACGATCTTCTAAATGAACGTCTTCCTCCAACGCGGCTTGACGGAGGTGCACTCGAAGGAGCACCTTTCGACCCGAACGTCGTCGGAGAACTTTGCTCTCAACTTCGACCATTTCGTCTGCGATAAATAGCCGAAGTTGGACGATTTCACGGCACTTCAAATTTTCTGTCTTCACCGAGCCGTACTAGAATCGAAGGAAAAATCTACCGAGAAAGTAATAGAAGAGCATGGAACCGTTTGCTAGCCAGGGCATCCAATTTATCGTGTCGTTCGATGAGAAACTACCATGAAGATATTAATTGCCACGTTTTGTTTCAAACTTTACAATCGATACTTTCTACGAGTCACTTCCGAGTGTTCTAGATAAATGTAGACCCATCGAGTATGTGACATATTAAATAGTAATTTAGAATTTTCTAGTCATTAAGTCTTTAACACAAACTGTACCAAAAAATAAAGAAAGAATTTGAAGCTTCCAGAATTTCTCAAAGAAACTAAGAATCAGCCCTTCTAACTTCCTCGACAGTTCTAGTTTTAATTAATATGATCATTTCACCTATCCATCGACACTACCTACGATGACTTTAACAAAATCTTCCAAAGATAAAGATGGCTATCAATTAAAATCCTTAAACGTCATATCATCATAGCCCTCTCAAACGTTTATCAGAGTTATCAAATTCATAGTCAAAAAGTTTCAAGGAGGAAGATTATCGAATAGACCCTCGAGGGGCCAACGTACAGTCGCCGTTGAAATTGGGCTTGCTCTATTATTAGACATGTACCTACGCGCCTAAACTTATTTCTGTTCGCGGTTCAAGGATCCTAAGTCGAGACTACACGTGTTACTAATTATCACTTTAATAGTTCCCTTAATTAGACACATGTAATCACAAGAATCAACGAGGATTAACTTTCTTCGTTTAATCGACCGTTAAGAGCGATCGTTCTACTCTGATCCACTCGAATCTGGGCAGCCATAGGGCCGGTGGTGGCTAAACTTTGAATTTACCGAGCTTCCTATTTTCCAATGCACAATTTCAAGCTTTTGCCAACGATAATCACCGATTAATCAACAATGTGGTCACTGGGTGCATTCTGCACCTAGGACAGCTCTCGACGAGGCGCCTAGAATTCACAATTATCGCGTGGCTCGTTCTCGGACAACTGTAAATACAGTCCCGCGCCAATTATAAACCAGACCGACGAACTTCGTTGGCCGCCGTCGGTTGTTTCTGATACTCGGAAACTCGTCGGAGCAACGTCGAAACTGAACCTCCACTTTATGATAAATTTTGGCACTGTACGAAAAGTCAACCGACGATAAAATTGTCATCTTCAAAACCCAATAGTTCCTACTATCTTAATAGCAACATATCGCTCAGAGGAGTATTCTAACAAAAAGTTTCTCGAAATCCTTTCAAATGTTTAACCCTTTGCTAGGTTCTAGTTATACTATTAGTTTGTATCTCGGAAACTCCTTTGTCGAGTCATACTCGACATTTTTTCAAGTCCAAACCAATAGATGTTAACGTACGAAAGAAAACCGTGATTGCATCCTAAAAATTTTCTCAAAAGATATCATGCACTTGTAAATTACAAGATACTTTATTTTTTTAAATTACCCTATTTTTCAGATCAAGTAAAATTGAAACAAAATACTTAAAAGCGTTGGGAGCTACTGGTAAGAAAATTGAAATATAATTCGGAGTGCAAAGGGTTAACACTAGATGTACCAGGGTGGTTTAGTCTGCTTCTCTCATTCGAGTAGATGTATTTGACAATTTGAAATAAATTGAATTATTCATGGGTCAATCTGGTGTTAAACTGGTCGAAAAGACAATAGCACAAGGGATAAAATCTCGACATTATAATCAGTCGGTTAAAATTTAAAACACCCTTCTCATTTGGGCAACGTTTCCCACTTCATTATTTAACACTAGATTTACGGAGCCAATTTGGCTCGCTCAAAATTTGATTACTATATGCATAATACATTGATTGGTTAACTTTTTAATAATAAATCTTACATTTAAATTGATTTAGAACTATTTTCTTTACAAAAGACTTCAATTTTCTTGTATGAGTCAAGTTGACTCACTTCAGAAAAATGACCGTAAATCTAGTGTTAATATTTTATATTATTTAACATTTCATAGCCTCGGTGGTCCAGAGGTCACCTGGTATCATTCTAAGTGACTTCGTAGCAGTTGAAATAAATACCTTTCCTAAATAACAATTTAATATACCATAACTTCAGTACTTCAGAGACCACCTAAATAACAATACCTAACCGAACTGGCCGTGCCAGTAAAAGTAAAAAAAAAAAATGCAAAACAAAGCAACGAGGGTTGAAGATTCCCTCGAGCAAGGTTTGCCATGTCATGTTTGCCGGCATTAACAAAATTCCTGAATATGACGCGTGGCATGTGATCCGTGTTTCGTAGCTGCGACGAGAGAGAAATAGACGTTGGTAAATATAGTCCGACGCCAATTATAAACTAGCCGCTGACGAAGTTGGGACGTACGCGGCTGCATTTATATCTATGGACGCGTAGATGTGCATTTACCTGTGTCTCTGCAAATGCGAGTAGTCGGGCATACCCGCGGGGTTCCGATGAATTAACTAACTGGCCAGTAACGAACGGTGGAAATCAGGTGATCGTAAGCGGACTTCGTGCTAATAAGATTATCTAATTAATGTCGGAGAGGTTAACGAATTTCTGGGCAAGGGTGCATATTGGGGTGATCGACGATGAGGACGACTTTAGGGAGAAACTTCTCAATTAAATTATTTTAGGCAGCTAGATTTGAAAAATGCACAGTACAAAGTGCGACACGAAATTTCCTCTGCTCTTAATTTCACTTTTTCCAAAGTACTTATTCAATATACTTAAATATCAGTACTATTAAGTAATTATTCAATACACTTAGATTTAATGCCGATAATTTTACTGTTAAGTACTTAAAACAGAAGTGGGCCTCTGAATTGCAAGTGCCAAGTCATTTTGAGAGTTACCCACCCTTAATTTATAGTATAGAATAATTAACACTAAAACCACCGGCGTTTTATCTATTGAAATTCAGATATGCTAAATAAGTACTTTGGAACAAGAGAAATGAAGAGATAAAACAGATAGTTAATTAATCAATTTGT
This sequence comes from Cerceris rybyensis, assembly GCA_910591515.1. Lineage (NCBI taxonomy): Eukaryota > Metazoa > Arthropoda > Insecta > Hymenoptera > Crabronidae > Cerceris > Cerceris rybyensis. Next base: position 2,174,018 of record OU342797.1, read on the forward strand.
GTTTTATAAAGAAACGAAGTTAAAGAAAAGGTTCAAGATACAACCTGGCCGAAAATTTTCGTTCACTACCTACGGGCAAGATGTAAAATGCAATTTCGTATCAACGCTAACAATGCAAGCCACAAAGGAACACATGAGTTCAACCCTACTTCCGAGGAATACTTGGAAATACTTGAAACGGCAATTGTAACAATTCTCCCTGTTATCAATAGCTATTATCTAAAGCTGGGTGCACCTACGTTGAATTTTATAGGGTACGTTATCAAAATGAGAACCCTCAAGATTACCGAACCGTAATTAAGATTGTTTACCTCCAAATAAATTTAACCCCAACGTACCTCTTATTTTCATAGCTTCACATTGCTGCACACCCCTTCGAAATCATTTTCATCCAAGTACTCGCTAGTCACCACCTAAAAATCAAAAGAAATCCACATTTATTCTTCCATCTTCATTCAACCTACAATATTCTTTCTCTCTGAGCGATTTAAACGCTCCCGTCGCTCTTATTTCCTCCGAGAAAATTCTTTAAAACAACACAGCGAGGAGAAAAATTAAAGTTGATTTAACGTCACTCACGAGCCAATTTTCCGCGGAACGTCTCTCAACGACACAAGATATAGCAAAGAGTCGCGAAGATAATGGCAACTCGAAGCGCATCGTTCGCAAAGTGGAGCGCAGATAACGATGCACATAATCGAGTAGAAATTATATAACGTCCTGGTATATTTGTCCCGCGTTATCGTCGATCCGTGAGAAACGTCTATCAGCTCTTCCGTTGTGGTCTCGTCGACGGTTTACGTCGGTGATCCGTTTGTGGCGTGGGATGAGAGATAAAGCGAGAGGGGAAGGTTTTCGTAGAGATAACGCGTCGTCATTGAGCGAAAAGGTCCTTGATAACGAGAACGCGTAATCGCCTGTCGGCGCAGAGTTGGAAATAATTAAGAGCATCGCGATTGTCCGGGTCGATGATCCGACATAGGGCAAAGGTGGAGATGATAATTAATTTGTAGAGATAATTTTATTCTTGAGAATGTGCTAGCAGAAAATTCAATTATATTAAATTAATGAGGTCTTTAGAAATATTTTGTTTATCGACAACGTGACTCGATCAACTGTCACCTCTTCCTGATTTACTGTTTTCTAATTTACTATTTTCCGTCCTCGTCAGCTCCGAATCACTGTTCGAATTTCAAAAATCCTTACTTTCCTACTTTGACCTTTCAACTCCAAAACACCGTTATTCTGGTCTCACTCCTTTTCTCAAAGTCTTTAAACACCCTGTGTCCTTTTATGCGCAGCTACATATCAGTTCAGATCATTCTCAAATCGAGTTCTTAAACTCATTGTTGGTTCATTGCTAATTCTAACTGAAAATGTTACAAGTTCAATGTTCATTTCAACGCCAAGTTCCCATTATTCTCTTACTCTCCTAATATTTATCAACATCACCGTACAGTTGTTCAAAGAAGACGACGTTTAAATATATCACACCCTCGAAAGTAAAAAGTTCTATTCCGGTGGATCCAGAAGATCGAATATCTTTACTCGACATTACAATATTATGCGAAATGCGGCAGAATTAATCAGCAAGAAAGGTAAAACAAACCCAATTATCCTCGAGCCGTTAAAATCGACGTGAAAACACGAAAATCCAGCGGCATTCAAAGTCCTCCCTCCGCCCTCCCGAAATTCTAACGAGACAGAAATTGCTGGTGCAATCTGCTCGCGGATTATTCCTGTAAAATGAACTTGGTCCACTGTACCGTCCGGTGGAACAATGGCCTCGTTCCCGCGACATTAATACCCGACGTCATCGTCAGATAAAACGCTCGCAAACACGGAAGCGTAATGATTACGCGAAGAAAGGTCAGCCGTTGATACGGAACTATGCCAGAGGTTTAGGTTTACGAAGCTTCTCGGTTGAATTTACACTCGCGATAAGATTCGCGGTCGTCCGAATGCCGCGTGCCGAGCTGGAGTACCGATAAGGAGAATGAATCACGAGGAGAGTTCATTCATCGAGGTCTAATCCGAGAGTAGGCTGTCTATAGGGTGAGAAAAATGTCGAGGTCCAGCTTTGAGGGTGAAATTGTTCCAAAACCAGCGATAGCGGGGAGAAATATTAATTTTAACACTAGAACTACCAAACCAGTCAAAATGACTGGTACACAATTTTTTCCAAAAATTCTCCAAGTTTACATAAGAGTCATAGAATAAATATTCTACGTCAATATCAATAAACATAAATCACCCAATCGATCAAATTTTCCACCGCTTGATTTTCCCTTTTTCAAAGTACTTATTTAATTTATTAAAATATGATAAATTTGAGGCCGGTAGTTCTAGTGTTAAGTAATGGCGAAGAGGCAGAGGGTAGTTTGAAAACGTGGAAGAAGTAGGGTGTCCACTTTGCTCCACCTTGGAGCTAGTTTCACTGTCAAAAGGGTGAATGAAGGAGAAATCTAAATGTCTCTACAATTGTTTTCTGCAGGAGGGTGAGTTTGACTATGATTCCAAAGGTAATATCTTTCTACATCCCATAGTACCGCTTCTATGGGGTTGGCCCTGCCCTGGGGTCACGCGTGACACCCGGCAGGTCCCCTTTTAGTCGCCTCTTACGACAGGCAGGGGTTACCGTGGGCCCATTCTCGCAAATTCTCCCGGCACCACAGGGAGGAAATAGTTTAAATTTTACTATGCAAAAGATTGATCGTTATTACGTACCAGTAAATTTTAATTGGTGTTTCTTTCAATCATTGAAAGCTTTGCAACAATTTAATTACCACAAAACGTGCTCAAAATCGCGCACTTGCAATTGAAACAACCGCTCTCCAGTCTTCGCCCTTCTGCCATTTGTAAATCTGACTATACGTCGTACTTTAACACTAAAATTACAGGCGTTATATCTACTCATATTTAGATACACCGAATAAGTGCTTTGGGAAAAGAGGAATCAAGAAGTGAAGCGATGATTAATTAACTAATATATGTTTTATAAGATAGAAGTGGAATTTTTGCTTCATGGCTCTCCTATTAACCCTTTTAGTGCCGACCGGAAATGTTGATTGAATTAATGAAAAATATAGTTGCGAATAAAAAGAATTATCATTTGGCGATAGTTTCCTATAAAATACGCAATATAGAGCATGAACCCTGTATTTACAAATATCTGTCGTAAAATTACTAATATCGTATTGGATACTGAATATTAATCCTTCGATGCCCAGTGTTAACACTATTGTTAACGACGATGTATCGTCGTCCGTCACTAAAAGGGTTAATTTAGGGAATTTAAAAAAAAAATTGGAAACCGGCCATTTTGACCGGCTTGGTAGGTTTAGTGTTAAACTTCATTCGAACATTTTGCTTACCCTGTGTATAGTATCCAAGCATGAATGAGCGTGCAGAGTGAAAAGACTGCAAGATAAAGCGTCTGGTGCTGATAAGGTGGAGCAAGGTCGTTGATATCGAGCGAAGGTTTGTTTTCTTCCTATCCGGAAGTGTCGGATGCCGAGAAAGTGTCAATGAATCGAGAGTCGCGTGCGGGAGGAGCGATAACGACGTGCCTATCTCTCATTCATTTTTAAAGAGTACTCGTAACCGTGTCTAATCTCTGCGATAACACCGGGTTAATTGACTCATATTTTAATTCACAATCTATGCTGAATGTGAATAATTCTGCTTCTATGAAGTCATTTCTAAAGTCAACGATCTCAGAGGAGCATCGACGTCTCCGATTTCGTAGTTTCGACAAAAGTCATCCTCAGGTGGGAAAAACGATGCTGCCAAGTGGATGAAAAATACATGAGATTACGGAAACAAGAAACAATTTTTCCTAGGTGATATTTTATTTACAAAACACCTCTACTCCAATGGCCGAGAGACGTGAAACAGAAGCATGACTAGGTCGACTGTCTCATTCAGGATTTTTCAACGCGTGGGCGTGAATTATTCGCTCCACGGCACGAATGTGTAACGTAAAATTCCCAGGATGAAGGAACAACGGAAGATTATTAATAGATGCGTTCATTCTAGCAAAGAGAGAGAGAGAGAGAGAGAGACACAGAGAGAGATTTACGATGACGCCCATCGAACGATCACAATTCATCGGGATTCTCGATCAATATTATTAGCGTGCTGAAGAATGACGCGATCGGGCGCGTCATTAACGTCCCACACGGAAGACCTTTGTAAGAATCATCGTCTCGGGGATTATTAATAACGTTCCAGCCAACTTGTGAAAGTGAAAACTTCCCGTTGACATTATAAGCCTGTTTCAATGTACCTTCCAACCTCTCCTTTCTTGCCGTGCCATTTCTCCTCTCATGTCTCATCCAAATTGTTATTATACAATTGAATTATAAATTTAAATGAAGATTAATTTTCAGACAAATTATGTGTTAAGGAGTCATGAAACTTAGGGTCCGGTAGAGCGGTCAATTATAATAAAGCCTGAAGGTACGATTAGGGCACGCTTTGTGTATTCTTTGCAAAAAGTCGACAAAATAGGGTAGATAAGAAGAGAAGGTTAAATGAAATTCATGGTCGCATTTAAACGAGGTTTCCGCGGAAATGAAGTAACGAACGAGCGGCGAGTAAACCAACAAGGTATTAACGAAATCACTGTCGCTTTAATTATAAACCCGGGCGATAAATTATCGAATGACCGACGGAAAACAGAGTAATCCATCTGCATCCACGTGGTTAAACAACAGAGTTTTGGGATTGATCCTTATTAATGCGATACCACAATATTAGTTGGTGTTCAACGGTTTCTAAAAGACCCTGCATCCAATGAATTCTGATAAAAGAGGAGACGGTGGATCATAGAAAAAAGAATGAGATATATTTTACATGCACCATAGACTCTAACACTTTACCGACCTGTATTTTTTTAACATCCTGTCCACTTCTGACCGGTCACTTGGTCGAAAATATTTCCCTGATACCGATATCTCTTCGAAAATGACAAATTCTCGTCACTAAGTCTTTGGCACAGTGAACCGTAATGATGAGTAACAATTTATTAATTACAGTGACAACTGATTAACACGTTAAGCGCCACGCTCGTTCTTAAAGCACTTTTCGTTTAGGCCTTTTATTAGAAAAGATATCTTTCTATTTGTTTTAACATACTACATTCATTTTTGATAAAATGTTCTATTTTATACTTAACTCCACTAATTGTGGCTTGGTTAAGCGCGACAACGTAGCTTAGGTAAAAAACTAATTGTACATTTTCATTGATCAGCGTCAGCATAAACGAAAACTCAACGCCCGGTCCCTATGGACCGGTGTGGCGCTTAACGTATTAATAATTTAAAAGTCTAAAAGAGTTGCGTCCGAAAAGCCTATTAATAGGTTACGGATTGGTAAAGTGTTAAGTTGTATTCCAAACCACCACGAGGCCATCTTTGCAACACCGAGCAATACTTCTCTGTCCTCGACAGCAGTTCCACCACGACGGGGAATTTCTCGCGGAACGCATCGCAGAAACTTTTCCTCGCTCAGAATTTTCCTTCCAGCCACAGCGAGCACTTTAATTGGATTCGGGAAAAAAATTCAACGAGAAAAACTTTCGCGGATAGAGAAGAGTGTCGGAGAACGATCGGGGGAAATAAATCGGCAGGATAATCGAGTTCGAGGTGCATTATGCGTACGAATAAATTCCGTCCCGAATGAAAAATCGTAATTATGTTTCAGAAGCCCGTCTGGTGGCTATAATGGAGATTAAAATTTCCTTGCACCCCTCTCGGTTCCTCTTCCAACGACTTTTTTTTCTCCCTCGTTACATCGTTTCCATTAAAACCGTCTGCTATTAATCTTTGTCGGCGTGTCAGCAGCTTTAATATTCGCTTCGGTCGAAGCTTTCTCTTCTTCGTGTCGCGTCCTTGCTCCCCATTTCGCAAAGGGGGCCACTTTGCCCAGGAAACCCGTTTCGACGAGCGATTCGATGCCGAACGTCGAATCCTGCCTTTATCCTTTGCAAACTGCCAGCAAGGACGAGAATATTGGGAAAGTGGAGCGGCTTTTCTACTTGGAAAGGGGAAGGTCGTGGTTTTGTCGATGGAACTGTGAAAATAACGGTGCTCGTCTTTCAACATTGTCGTTGAGGGTCTATCTGAATATATTTATTTGTTTTTTTCTTCTTTTTATGAGCCAATAATATCAGAATGTCTTCGAAATGACGTCTTCCAGACAGTAGCCTTTCTCTTTATCTGTGTTCACGCTTTTTTCTTCTCATCGACCTACATTTTAGAGATGCACGGTTTCTACCTCGTGAATTCATTCGTTTCTGATACCACGGGAGGAACGCAATTTTGTGACAAGGTCGTGAACGATGAGAAAGACGCTTTTAATGCCAGAATTCTTTCCGTGCATGCCGCATTTCGCGTTCATCGTTTTGTATCTCGCATTTGTCCTTGTATCTCTCGATTTTCCGGCGAAATCTGAAAACCGTCGAATGAATGGGGCGAAATTCGAGATTGTCTTTCACTTTTCTCGTGTTGCTTGGAGAGAAGTAGGGAGGAATTTGACATTGAGTATTATCAATGCTTTATTGTAGTTCAGATTTGATGGTTTTGTTAAGGAGTCTGTAGAAATTTGGATAAATTGGATTTTAACATGCTTGATGTTCAGTGGAGCAACACTTTTGCTGATAGGAGAGACTATAGACAATGTCTGAGCTTTATTTGCAAACAGTGGAATAGAACAGTGAGTATAGTTGATCGTTGTTTGCACAAAGGAGCTATAGTCATCCGTGGAAGTGTTTTTCTTAAGTTTTTCTTTACGTTGAAACAATGCTCTGTCTTGGAATTTCAATACAAACTTTAAATTTCTCTCAGGAACTGAGAAATTTAAATTCATCCACTGAATGTCTGCTAAAATGAAACTTCCTCAGTTTTTAACGGTCATATGTCACTTATTTCTGGAACCATCTCGAGAAAATTTGTTTCAGCATCTAACTTGGAGTCTTAACTTTCGATATACTACTGGAGAAAAAAGATTTTCATGCCATTAATTTTCCTGCGACCACTAGAAGCCGCGAAACAAGAAGACAAACTTGGAAAGAGACGGTGTCCCGCCATCTCTCTAACAGAAAATCGATTATTCTATTAAAAACCCAAATTAACAAGCTTAAAATTAAATCCCCTCGCAGCTTAACAGCAGAATCAAAATTAAAATGCCTGTCACAAGTCTCAAATTGATCCCAACAATGCAGCAATCGCGCAAGCAACAACGAAACAATGTTCCCTGGTCGCTTTATTGCGATGCTTTCAGAATAATGGAACAGCTCGCCCGATTTTTCACCATTTTCGTCGACCCACATTTTATATCTGTCCTTCGTTGTCTTCTATCTCGTTTTTTTTTCACCGAGCGATCATTAAGCACGCGCTTTTCATCTCTGGTTCTTCCTCAAGGTCATCTGTACTCGACCATTCGACCGACTTCCGGCGGTATCGAGTGTGCCTCGTTGGGAAAAAAAGCTGGGGAAAAAAGAGTGGAAAGAAGAGAAGAGAGAAAAAACCGACGGCCTTATTTTCCCCGTGGAAAGAGACGAGTACCTTGGCAATGAACTCTTGTCGAGGAAATGTCACGATTTAGTGCGTCGAGGGAGAGGGAAGATGAAAAGAGTATGTCTGAAAGGGAAAAAAATACCGAAAGATTGAAATAAGAGGGAGAAAAAATAAAAATACAATTGTTGAATAATCAACGATAAATCGGAGATGGCGGGAGTTGTCAGTTTTTGAAAGATTAAAAAAAAGTAACGAAATGCTAAAGGATGTAGGACGAAGAGGGAAACTTTTAGGGGTTAAAATTACTATTGAGGCATCGTCAGACGACTTTAATAATCAGGAGGAGCTATAAGTTATACAGTCAAAGCAATTAACGATAGAACTGTCAAGACAGTCAATTAATTAAGGGTAGAATTGCCATGACAATCAAAATGACTGATATCTAATTTAAAAAAAAAATTTTTCGCGCAGTAAATATTCGACGTCTACTTTATAAAATCTAAATTATTTAATTGATCATCTTTTTCGCCTCTTGCAATTGAATTTTTTAGAGGGAGATCGCGTATTTTATTAAAGACTTATTTAATGGACTCAAATATAATTAATTCAACGCCGGCACTTCTAGCGTTAATGGATCAACTGTCGACTCGTAGGAACGTCATTTTTCGTGAGGATTGCGCTAGGAGATGCGAAAGGAAGAAATGAAAAAGATTCTTAGGTTGTTTCCGGAGTGACGTGCTGTTTGCGAGACGCATTAAGGAGCTTAAAGCTTGCGGACGTCGAAGAGGAGGGATAAAAGTGTACAATGGTAGGTTGAAAGTTCACGGTGCCATGGACAATTACGTGCACGTTCTGCTTGGTATAATTCGTTGTTTTATCGCGGTGCGCGATTTTCCAACGATGAGAAACTCGGAATTCTCTGTGAAAGGGGTTATACTATTTTTATGGGCAGCTTAGATTCTCTAATTCGGTGAAAAAACTTTCCAATTAACGCTTTTACCGGTTCTAATTGGAGAGTTGGTTTAGTTTCTGTGAAAATAAAACAAAGAGACTCAGGAAATATTTTTAATATGTTTGAAATTAATTGGAAATAATTGAAGGGACAGAAGGACGGAAATTTTGAAATTTTTACGTGGCTTACGCGAGAAACGCTGTAAATGTAATTTTCGTTCGAAAAGTACGTCAAAGTCATTCGAACGAGACGGGAGTTCGATAATGTTCCGAAGGAACGTTTGGAATTAATCGGAAATAATTCGGAAGAGTGATCGGATTAATGGCGGGAAATTGGAGATTCTTCGGTGGGTTACAGCGAAGCGCTGTAATTAAGTTCTCATCGAACTACTCGATGAGAAGTCTCTTGGTCGAAATCCGCTGCTACTTCCGAAACTGTCGGAATAACGAGCAACCATGATTAAAGGAACTTCTTCCACCTTGTAGAATATTTACTTTGTGGCTCTTCTTATAAACTTGGAGAAATTTTTAGAGAGGATGATGGTACAGGTCGTTTCAGTTGCCGTGGCAGTTCAGAAAAATCGGTGAAAGATAAACAGGAAAATCGAGGAGTTAATGCATTCTGTCTACGTGATTTGTAGTTCACTATTAATCTGTTGACTCGTATCAACGCCTACAGGTGCTCGACAAAGGCACCATTTGTATTGTATCTGTCCCTTTGGTCAGTTCAGAGAATAGTTGAATGTATACAGTCGTGGAAATTGAATGTGACAGTATGACCATCGTATCCAATAATTGTACAGTCAATGAAATTGAAATCGACCTTGTAGAAATTAAATTCGTAATTAGTTTACCGGGTTCTATCATCCAAATGGATTTTTTCTTGCGTGAAGAAGAAAATGAATGAAGTAAATTAACGAAGTTTATAGAATTGAAAGTGTGCGAGGGAATCTCAATGGTTGGGATTTCCAAGGAAGAAACACTTTTTGTTCCTCAGCGCGAAAAGGGTGTAGAAGAAATCGACTCGACGTATTTGGACGAGCGTGAAAACGAATATCCAAATAGCCGTTCTTACCGAGTCTTTCAGACTTTTTTCTCCACCTTCTCTGCTCGGGCTTTGATATTTATTTTTCCCATTCGCAGTTGATTTTTGTAGAAGGAAAACGTTAAAAGCCGGGCGATGCGACTGGACGAGCGTGAAAAGGAATAATCGAACTCGGAAGCCGCTTTTGCCGAGACTCTTTCTACTCGAATTTTTCCTTGGATTTTCTCTCACTAATTTTTCTTCTCTTATATTCGCAGCTTACGTTTCTCCCTTCGCTATCTAACATTTCATGGTAAAACTTTCAATAAACCATTCCTCAAGCGAAATTAATTAAAAAATAATTCTTACTTATCTTCTACATTTTCCATTATTAAATTCCAAGTAAGACAGAAATGCACAAGCGTGCGTTAAAAACAAAAAAAAATGTAACAACTTGAAAAATAGAGCTGCAAGTGCAAAATTAACGAACTGGACCAAACATGCTATGGTGAACGTTGCAGCAGAGGATAGAAAACACCGTAAGAAGCTCCCTGGCCTTATTAAAATAGGAAGAAATGGGAAACCATTTAAATAATTCAATTTCCAAATAGGAAATTAATTCAAAAATAATTAAAATTATATAAATTATTATATAAAAAAAATTAAATAAAAATTAAATTCCAAGTAAGACAGAAATGCACAAGCGTGCATTAAAAACAAAAAAAAGTGTAACAACTTGAAAAATAGAGCTGTAAGTGCAAAATTAACGAACTGGACCAAACATGCTATGGTGAACGTTGCAGCAGAGGATAGAAAGCACCGTAAGAAGTTCCCTGGTCGTGTTAAAATAGGAAGAAACAGGAAACCACGGGGACCGAACGTTTAATCGCGGTGGCATCGTATTTATAACTATCCAATTGGGTCAGGTCAAGAGCTGCTCGTTCCAATAACTTTTTTTATAACTTTCCCCGAGTGCCGGTGGAGAAGGATCTCCCTCAAGCATTACTGAAACACAACACGAGACCTGGAGAACGTCTGGGAGGAAGAATTGAGTCCTACAAAATACGAGCACCCGTTTGTTTTCATCCGTGAAGTAAAATCATTGAAAACTACCCAAATAATGTCTTCACCCCGTCCCGGAGGAGTCTTTAAATTTTCATTCGATGTGTGGCATATGGATTACTGTTGTATCGAACGGTTCAATCGCTAAGAATGCACAGAGAGGGTGGGAAATACTCGATTAATCTATAAATTAATAAACAGGAGACGATAAAAAAATATATAATTAACTGGATACACTGTGATCAATATTAATATTTTGCACAGTCAAATAAAAATAATTAACGTTAAAGTCAGTGATATTTACGGTTCCAGAGAAATAAATCATCCCTCTCGTTGACAGGATGGAAGATAAATTATAAAATGAGTAAGAGTAGTGTATCGTTAAATTAGCTTGCAAATTAAAAGTACAATATTTGGAGCACAAATAGAAAAATATTCTACCCGATTCTCCAATTGTCAAAGGGTTGAATCATCCCTTTTATCAACGAAAGAATAGTTTCTCGTTTCTACCGTTCTTGGAGTCGTCTCGTAGTACTTTCGAGGGCAAATATACCCGTTGTATTTGAGACTTTGAAATATAGGATGCTCGGGTACTCGAACGAGCCCTTAAGAGTCGATATTCCATCGAGAAAAGAAGGCAAACGAGGACGATAGTGGAGGGTACTGGAAATCCGCTTGGTTTGTTTCCAAGCGCATTCCATAGACGAAGTAATTAGCCAGTGGTTGTTTATTTTTCATTAAGGGATTAATTGATTGCCGCGGCATATCATCAGAGGGAGAGAGGGAGACAAAGAGAGAGTAAAGTTATCCCGTGAGATCTTCATTTCAATTGCTCTCCGCTTTGAGTTCGAGCTAACGACCCAGACGTGCAATCCCGGACGTTTAATGCGGGCTTTTTAGTTTGCAAATAGATCATAGTCTACAATTCGCATAAAATGATCGACGAAACTGTTTGCAAGCCAATGAATATTTTTTTGATTCAAATTGCTTGCAAAATTCGCTCCGATTATTTGTCAGAATCAAAGAAACACACGAACAAATATCCACTATGTTTAACACTAGAACTACCGGCGCCAAATCTAACATATTTTAATAAATTAAATAAATACTTTGAAAAAGGGGGTATCAAGCGGCAGAAAATTTGATCGACTGCGTGATTTATGTTTATTGATAGAGACATAGAATATTTATTCCATGACTATTATATAAACTTGGAGAATTTTTTGAAAAAATTGTATACCAGTCATTTTGACTGGTTTGGTAGTTCTAGTGTTAATAGACAGCACAGAAGTACACAGACGAGAATGATTTTGCAAAATCAGACAGATAGAATTCTAATTGGTAAAACTATTTGCAAACCCTTTGAGTTTCTTTATTCACATTGATTCCACCTCGACGATTTGTCCCAATTGTTTATCAATGTGAAAAGAACCCTCACGTTTTACACTTTGTACAGTTCACATTCAGCAATCGTTCTTAAAAAAAAATTGCAAAAGTATTCTATGATCACATTTTATAATAAAAATCCCAGACACACGCAACTCACTAAAGAATCAGATTTTACAATTTCCTTATCACATCAAAGCGTGATGAAAGAGGGGAAAAAAGGTAGAGGAATCTTTCAGAAAAATTCTACCTTGGCCAGTGGAGAATCCCAATGCGAAAGTACTACGTATACAGGAGAAATTCGCAAAGAATAGTTCCCTCGTGGATGAATGAAAACCGCGTTTCTGAGTGTGCAAATAGCCATTGAGGCGAAGGCAGATCTCAAAGTACGAAGTTATTCAAGTTGCCGCGGAAACCTACTTACGCGATTACAAGCGGAATACACTGTTGGCAAACTGACCTCGAAAGAGAACTTACAACCAGCCCCTGCTACTTTATGACGCAGAAATGTATCGCAAAGTTCATATACCAGGGAGCTCTATCACGCCTGGTAAAATTCGAAGACCGTCTCACCGACAAAGGGGTGACTTTCTTCGAAATAGAGAACTTCGGCTACGCGGCGAAACTTCACGAGAGACGGAGAATAATTCAGGATTCGGTGGTTCGATGGGAGCATCGAAAGGGACGTCTAAATGGGGCTATTAATAATTTATACGTCGTGGGAAGCTAGTCTGAAAAGTTTGACTATCGTTGCAAAGTAAAGGCATTTCATCCTTTCCTGTCTCGATTTAACCACTTGCGCTACGATTTAACTTTCAGTAGCCGCGCTCTACAATATAACATGCGGTAAACACCTAAGGAAATGGAACTGTAGCTCGAATAATGAACTATTTAATTGTTAACCGATCTAATTGTTAGTCGATTTTGTTTCTGCGACAAATGGCTATCGTTGTGGTATTGGTACACGTCGCTGGCGGTGTTGTAACAAAAGTATCTCGACGTGCGTGGCACGTCTTTATAGCGCAAGTGGTTAAAATCGTTGACATTTCTATGTGCTTTATGTCAGAGGCGATTGAATTGTTAGCGTTAATTTAACGACTGCAGAGTACATTATAAAAAAACACGTAACTTTTAATTTTGATTGCTTTATCATTTAAAAAAAGTTTGGTTAAAATCGGCAAACTTTAAATATATAACGGGAAACTTATCTTTTAATAAAATATTAATAAACAATCGTTAAACAAAATGTTAAATTCTGTAGGGGTTTAGTACACAAAAAAGGGAATGTTTCGTACATTTATTGTAAATCTCTATCGTTAATCGTTTTGAAGTTGGAAGCGAAAGGAGAGAAAATACGGATAGTTTAAAGGGTGGTTTCACCCTTTAAACGTCCCACTTAGTTGATATAAAAAAAATACGTATCGATTATTTTCACGTGTTTAACAAATTTACGAAGTTTCATTAAAATGCTGTACATTGTCTGGCCTCAAGAATTACAGGGTAAAAGTTAAACTCGAGGGGTACAAAATGTACAGTGCGCTCGATAAATGGCGAGTCATACAGGGGAGAAGATGGTTCTCCTCGCCATTTATTAAACTCTCTGTACAATTCACAGTGTACCAAATAAATAATATCTTATTTATTAATTTTTCCTACAATTTACCCTATTACTTTTCATTTCAAAAGCCGAGTCTCCAATCCTACATCCTCCCATAGCCTCAAAATCGGACTTCCACCCTCTGCACACATAATCTTCAATATCTTCAGCAACTATTTACCCATCTTGGCAAATACCACGTATAATTACCCTCCAATTGCAAATTCCTCTCGTCACTCATCCCAGTTAAATTCAATTCAAAGTAGCAAACGATAGCCGGAAGTTTAAACGATTCTATCATCTCCCTAAAATCATCAGCGAGTTTTCCATTGGCATAATCCACCTACGTTCTTTCCTTTCAAACGTGTTTCACGCATAGTCGTGAAAATTCCTCGGAACAACGTAATTTCGAAGTTGGCCGTCGAAAGCACGTAGAGGAAGTATACGAGGATGCAGTAGATTGCTCCTCTGACTTTTCGCGCGGGCTGAGTTTACACGAAGGGATGGATGGCCAAGTAGAAGGTTCACGATGGTGAACTCCAGCTATCGTACGGATCGCTATACTGCTCGCTGGAGAAAATGAGATCGTAACTCCGCGAGCTTTAAAGGCCGATTCTCGAAAGTTCATCAGTTACCGTGAACACGTTTCCTGGAGAACGTCTCGTGTTTCGTTAACTATACCCGCCTCCTGGCTGTCTTTCCAGGATGACGTCTGACTTTTTTACTTCCTTTTTCCTCGTCTTTCTTGTATTGCGAGAGACTCATTTCTTATCTGCGTCGAGCGAGAGAGGAAAACAATTTACGTCTTTGCGAGGGAAAACAGGGCTTGATGAAAACTAAGGGGTTGTATTTTAAATTTAATATTTTGTGGATCAAGTAGACATCTCTTTTTTTTGATGGATCAGTTCTATTTGATTGGAAATTCTATTCAATGATTTTTAGATCTTGCTCACTCTTTTGAAAATAACTGGATATGAATGTTTCAAGTTTATCTACATTGAAACTTCGCCACTTCAATTTAATCTTTCGATTCATCGACAGAAGATCAAAAGAAATACTCGTGACACCTAACGAACGTCCCACTTTCCTCGATTCCCGCGTCAATGTGAATTTTCACGTCGAAAGGTTCGATTCTTCGACTGAAAAATGTAATCTCCTGGAATATCGACGGGAATATCGATAGCTACGACACGGAGAGGGTGAGTTCTTATAGACAGAGCCAAAGAGACTCGGTTCTCTGCTCTCCCTTCCATCGAATTGTCTTTATTACTATTTTATTGAATATTTCTTTGACGAGTTTCGGGGTCCGGGCTAAGAGAGAGGGTCGTTTGGACGATCGAGCAGAGAAATGAATTTGACGGGGTGGTTTAGGAGTTCCGAGGCAGCCACCGTGTCTCCCTTTGATTCTGACACGACAGACATGGACTTGAGTCGTAAAAAAAAGCAAATGAAGCGAATCCATCCTCGTTCGTCATCGTTCTTCCGGTTTAGGCTGTCCGTTATCCCCTGGAAGTCGGGGGTGGCTATGGTTACTGTTTGGGGTGCAGATTGAGGGTGGTTACGAGCGATTGGAAGTTTTTTTTGCACGGATGGAATTGTACTTTTGGTCGAATCTGTCCTATCTATCTTGGTTCGAGTGACTTTGAAATGTCAGTCGACTTGTAACCGTTTAAGGTACATGATGTCCGAAAAGAAAATTAATCCTTTGAGGACGACGGGCGAATATATGCGCCCTGAGAAAAAAATTGATTATAGTTTGTCGGTGCATATATAAATGGTTAGTGTTGAAAGATTAAAATATAATCGTTGAAATATTATTTTACATAGAGTAAATTTCAACTTTTATACATTAACAGACTGTCCGATGAAAAAGTGTTTTTTCATCGCTAAATAATTGATTGTTTCTCGATATTAAAAAATGCCTCCGTCCGCAAAGGCTTAATAGATCAAATTTTACGATACAATTGTTAAAGTGCTATTAAAAAATGAGTAGAGTGTGATAAGTATAGTAGACTGTCTCTAAAATTCCAACCGGTACGATTGAAATCCTCGACTGAAGGCCAAACATCCAAAACTCCTCGAAGAACATCCACCAACGCGTTCTTCTCCATCTCGAATCTCCTCGACTCGTACGTTTCCGGTGCACTAGAACTTCCAAAATCGTCTTCGCGTGTCGAAAGTTTTAACAAGCCGACGTGCAATTTCGTCCGCCCTTAATTGCACCGTTTCGCGTCGCGGTGCAAGTTTTAAAAGGCTCGATCCCGTTTTCGTCTCGAGGATTCCACCCTGTCGAGGGAGGGTTGCAACTTGGTCCCGATGGAAGTTAAATTCAAACATCCTGTCCCAGTTCGCAGCCTCGATATATCTTTCGAGCGCCATCGATAAATATTCCACGACCGGGGTAAGTTAAAGAGAGGCGAAGGGGGGTGGCGAAGAGGGTGGAGAACGTGCGAGTACGGTTTTACGATATTGCGAAACATTTCGAGGACAGAAAAATGAACCAGTCGGAACTCCTTTGCGTTACCTACCACGGATTTATCGATCTTGCCTGTCCATAATGTATAATTCAACGAGCTTGAGTCTCGTCGAAAACGACGATGCAACTTGGACGATCGTTAAGGACGTCGACGAGCGTCCGAGAATTCTTTATCGAAGGACACTGAGATGGCTGAGATACTGATCGTAGCTTTGGATTATCATGGATTAACTTGGAATTGTTTGTTATGGAATTACCAGTGAATATATCTGAAAGACTTGATAAAGGGTCTAGCCGGATAAGCATATGAAAGATACCCCAACGTGAAATTGACTTTGAAAAGTCTGGGAAGATTTAAAAGTGAGATTTTTTTCATAATTTTCTACGAAGAGAAGCAAGAGAAATCGGAGCTCAAGCTGTAAAAGGAGTTTCACCCTGCAACTACCACAGTAGGAGGGGTTGCGGTTTAATGCGGTGTAAAAATGGTTTTCTTTTAAAATCTTACTTGTTTCGGAACATTTTTCTTTCGCTTATCGACCTAAATCTTTGGCTCAAAATTAAAATATAATTAACACTAGATCTAGGCCGCTAAATCTGGTGCATTCAAATAAGTTATAAGTGCTTTAAAAGAAGAAGAAACAAGCCGTAAAAAATACGACCACTAAAGTAATTTGTATTTTCTAAGATTTTTACTGTAGTGCTTCTCTATCAACTTGTGAAAAGTTTTTAAAAATTAGGAGCCCCTCAATTTGACATTTGCTGTAGATCTAGTGTCAATAATATATTATATCAAAACAGTTAATTAATATCTTCACCGTCCAAACGATATTTCATATAAAATCAAAGTCTGCAAGAACTCTCAACTGGAATAGAAGAAATTCTCTCTATAGATCTCAAGAGACCGTCCAAAAATTCGTCGAAGTCTCTAACGGTGTTCCGGCCGCGCTAATTCGAACTTCCGAGAGAATGGATAATTAATAAGCACGTACGGTAATTAATCAGTGGAAAATTGTCTTCCGTGGTTTAACGCGTGCACCGTAGACGATGTATAATTGAAAGGAGGCGCGGTGCGCGCAAATATTCGCGCACTCGGCCTCTCGGTGCTTGCACCGGTGCAATTAATTAGGCAGCCTAACGGCGAGCTTTCACGATGCATCTAATGCGTTTACGAGGGCGCCCTGAGAGACAACGTGCTTCGGGAATTGGCTTGCGGGCTTCGTTCGAACCCGTGGAGACGCGTTTAATTATAAACATTGACGGGGGGATGAAGAGAACCAAGAAAATGAAGGATGGGAGCAATATTGCGAATGGATGCAAAATATATCAGTTATTGGAAATATTCTGGAAGCAATATAAAGGTAGTTTACTTAAAATTCTTGTCGTTGTGCTTCCCTGTTTCAGCTTTGAAACGCTGAATGAATCCGAAACGGGGTTGAGAGGTTCTGATAAATTCAGTGAATTCTTGTATGACTTGGAAGAGATGATACTGACAAGCTTGATAACGTATTTGATATTAACACTAGAACTACCACACCAGTCAAAATGACTGGTACACAATTTTTTCCAAAAATTTTCCACGTTCATAGAAGAGCCATAGAACGAAAATTCTGCGACCATCACAAAAGACATAAATCACTGAATTGATCATGATTTCTGCTACTCGATTCCTTCTTTTTCAAAGTATTTATTTAATATATTGAAATATGATAGATTTAACTTCGGTAGTTCTAGTGTTAAAGTAGTAGAGTAAAATATGGAAAGTAGAAGATGTAATTCTGATAGAAAAAGTTTCAGTTCGATAGAAATTATGAAATACGCCCATCGTGGAGTGTCAACGTGCACCTCGTCCTGGGATATTTTCTTGCGAAACAATAACTGCCAGTTTCTCTTGACAAGTTCTTAAGTTCTTAAGTTCCTTGGAAATATTCACTTCTCAGGACTCTAGATCCACTTTACTCGACAGAGTTGCGAGATAGTATCGAATCTTATATAATCTTCCCTTAGCAGTTTCAAGCATATCTAAAGCTTAGTGAAATTGCTATGAATATTTAATGTTAATATTGCTAATATATTAAAAGAAATTAAATACAATTGAAATATCGTAGGTTCTACTCGAAGAAAACATAGAGGGATGCTATGGTGGCTGAGCAGGTAAAAGATCCGACTGGCGATAAATGATTCCCCGTTCAAATCATCCCCTATCACTTAATTTACCCACGACAAATTTATCCTAAATTAATAAAAATTAAAAACAGCCCCAATTTTTCCCACTACAACTAACAAGTTCCAGATAAAATTACCGTAGGAATTAAAAACTGAAAAGTTAAAAAAATAATTTCTGTCCTATTTCTGTGAAGTGAAACAGTAGCTCAAGCGAACTGGATTTTAATTACATTTTCACTTTTTCGTACCAACACTCCAATTCATCTCAGGAGCGCCATAAAAATTCTCACCCCCCGCATCATCCCTTCTAGTCCTCCTAAGCGCAGCACATTTCTCCCCGACAATGACAAGAGCTTCAATTTCCATCGTAAAAAAAAGTTACACGAATCTCGTTCATCGTCGTTCGATCGAAGGAACGAGAGAAAGTTCGCGGAGGGGTTGTTTTATGGGAAGATCGATAGAAATTCGTAATCCCATGGGTTCCCTCACCAGGATAATTCCTGCGGCGAGAATTGACGTTGCGTTTTCCGGTAATGGAACTTCTCGGACCGTGACTCACTACTTTCCACGATTCCTCTTCGTGTCACCACCCTCTCACTCACCCTTGACTTTGTCTACGGGGGTCGTCTCGAGTTTCCCGTTGCTTCGTTTCAACGTGCCTTCCCAAATACTCGAAGTTACGGGATAAAATCGTCGACGGGTTTCATCTTCCTTGGATTAATATCTCGGAAGGCTCTTTTTATTATCTCATCGGTGTTATACCACCTTGACACCTGTCAAGGTGTGCCGTTATTTCAGGATGATCGATTTACTGTCACCTTCGAGCCTACTTTTCCGCGAATCGCAGCTGCATTTCGATCGTGACACGATACTTCCGGTGGGAGGGTTGCTCGTTCTTTCCTCACTGTGCGATGAGTTGAGGGTTGAACTTGAGGTGAATTATTAAATAGTGGTAATTTATTATTTAATAATCACCTCAGCGCGTTGAAATTTTCTGATTTTACATTCTAAAAAAATCTAGTAACCAGAGAATTTGCAATTGTTCTAACTTTGTCAATAACAGATTATAGGAGCACGATCTTTCTAATTAAAATACACCTCTTCTGCAAGATTCTATTTATCGCCCTGCTGTACATGTTCTATCTAATTTTTAAATTCAAGTTGAAATTTAAAAAAATTGAAAATCCCCTTAATTCAATTAACGTCTCTAATTATATTCAGTGGTAACCCACGAAGCACAGTGGCAGTTTATTATTTAAAAATTACTATAGCGGTTTCAAATTTTCTAATTATAAATTCCATAAAAATTAGGAGTCTAAAGTATTTACAGTAATTCAAAGTTTATCGATAACATGTTCTTCCTTTTCAATTTTTCATCCAAATACAATTTTCGTAATTAAAATACCTCTCTTCCACAAAATTCTATTTATCACCCTGCAATGTTCTATCTAAATTTCAAATTCAGGTTGAAATTCAAAAAAATTGCAAATCCCTTTAATGCAATTAACGCCTCTAATTATATCCAGTTGTAACCCACGCAATTACCTCGACCTCAACGTTAAAAAATTCTCCATGATCATTTTCCTATAGTTTTATCTTACCCACGTGAAGTATTTCCGTCAAACAACGAATTCTAAAAATAGTAAAACTTAAAACCTCTTTCAAGCAACGCGTTAAATGTAACCGACTCGAAAAGTTCTCAACGATTGACTCCTTCCTCGAGCGTTACACAGTGTTAATGTCAAGGCCATACGAATAGAATCCACTGACGCAAACGAGTTGAACATCGACGTGCAAAGTCGCTAGAAATCGGGCTTCCTATAACCGTAGACTTTTACGATGGCATTGTCGACCTTTCGCGCAAAAATGGTGCAGAGTTTCAAAATGAGGCTTTGTTTGCCTCGCCTTTTAGTCCGCTCTCGCATTACCCTCGTGAACGGGCCACGAAAGCTTCTTATCCCACGGAAAGCCTCATCGGAGTATCATCGGAGAAAGCCTGCCGGCAGAAAACTCGATATATATCGTAGGTTTTCCTCTCTGCCGTTGAGTTTTCCCTTCGATTCAATTTCCTCCTATCTTCCGGGATTCCGAGTGAACTCTACCCTCTCCCTTTTTCCTGCTCTCTGTGACTCCGGGTTGATCCTATTTCTCTCTCTGGATGCCTGACTGATTCGTTCTGGAGGTGTCTCATCAGCTTTTTGTTTCTGATTCTTTTTGCGTCCGTATCTTTTGCTCTGGAAGTCCTTCTATCTTCCAGTTTCGCTGTATTTCCGTCAATCAATCTTCTAATCTTCTAATCTTCTTATTTCTTCGCCGTACAGTTACTCTAATTCTTTTCTTTACTCTGATTTTTGTCTCTCTCTTTAATTCTTCGCTTTATGAGCCTTATGGTCAGCTTGGTTTTGGAATTTATTATTATTTCAGCATTAGATCAGTATGAGGTCGTAGGGCGTTTCACCCTCAACTTCGTCCTTTGCCATGCGTTTCTTTGTGGCAGGGAAAGAATCGACGAGTTCGGTGACTTTGAATATTTTCAGAAAGGACACAACGCGGTTTTCTCGAGGCTCGTCAAAGATGACCCGTTTACTGCGGGTTCGTTACTTTGCACGACGAGAAAGATACATTATAAGATTCCCCGTTGGAACATATGAATAGACGTTGACGTGGGTGTACGATGGGTTTGAGAAATAGGCGAAATGGCAGACATCCAATGTCGTGAGTTGTTGCAAATCTCGGGGAAGCTGTTAACCCTTAAATTCGCGATTTTATTTTTTTAATTGGAAAAAATGTTTTTAATATCCATATGTAGTTTAGATTATAGGAAAAATATTAAAGAAATTCTTTTGAAAGAATTCAGCTTCTAAATTACCTGAAATTCTTTGTTGCACTTATGCAACACTGCGCGTGCCTAGGTAAGCAGATGTATGGGGAATCGAAATGTTGATATGCATTTTACCTTGAGCAATAAATATGTTCCCAAGTAATAAAAAAACAATCATCACTTAACTTCATAAATATTTATATTTCACCGAGGAAAGTTATTCCAATATCAGTTTTTTCCGCGCCGATGAAAAGCCGATAAAACTGACAAATAATTAAAACATTTGAAAGTTGGTGCCACTGCACCTGTCAAAAATTTACAAAGTACACTATAGTCTATGACAAAGTTCATTCAGAAACCGTAATCCGTTCAGATTTTTTTTTTATTCTCATAGAATTAGTATGTTGCAGAAATGCAACTTCGCGAATTTAAGGGTTAAACCGGAGAAATGACCTGTTTGCATTCTTATTTGGTTACTTTTGAGAAAATTCATCTTGGAATGAGAACCTGAGGATTTCTCACATTATTATAGTCTAGAGAGTCAAAGTCTCAGTCTCCTAATTAGTTCTCCGAAGTCCGAATCCCCGTAAATCCTGGTTGATTCTTCAATCCCCGATAATGAGGTCGCAATTTTTTTTTATTTGTAATTACCCAACGAATTCCCAAATGGCCCGGTATCAGGGTGATATCGTATCGTTGGTTCGATCTCCGCTTTAATTAATTCGGGAAATTAGTACCGTTTTTCAGTGTCACACGTTCGAGCACCGATCGAATCCCGCGACAGTGGAAAACCGGGTCGCAACATAGGTAATTGCATTTCAGGCTCGTCGTTGTAAACGTTATTTATCGGTCTGTACATCCTCCACTTCCTTTCTCTCATTTTTCCTCCCCTTTTGCAATTTACTCGTACGTTTTTCAGAGTCGAAAATCGACCGGAGTCACTTGATTCACGTTTCAGCCTTTTTCTCTCGCGTTTCGTTTAATGAACCGCGGGAAAGGCGCGGCCGAAAAACACGATTAAGCATTCGGTGGTTTTGCATGCACACATTTATCCGAGAGGAAGCACGCTCGCTTGGGAAGATATAATTTTAATTGAAATTTAAAGCTGTCCCGTAGGAGCAGAGAATTTATCTTGGTTCACCGCGATGCTCGGTTCGAGGCGGTCGAGAAATTACTGTAAATTTCTCTCCCCCTCCCTCCTCTGTGTGCTCTTTCTGTCATTTCTTCCTTTGTTTTTTTTCAAAATGGAGTGGTTATAATCTCACCTTATTCGCTCGCAATTCGAATTTCTTGAAGAAAGTGTCTTTCAACTGTAACTAAATTATTTGCACTTAATCAATTTAGTACCGGACGTTAGCAATAGTCCAAATGCGGGGTATCGTAGGATTATTATTTAGTTTCCTCATACGGTATCAGTAATTATATGATAGATAATTGAAAAGATACAATTTATGCTCTATATTTCGTTTTCTGTATGAAACTATATGACCATATGATGATTATTTTTATCCGCAATTGCATTTGTTATTAATTCAATCGAATTATGCTCTAATCGGCACTAAAACGGTTAGTAATCCTTTTAAAAAACTAAAGGATATTATCCGAGTTCTGTCCCTACATTGAATCATTCCCTGTCAAATTTTTCTTTGGTCTTTTTGTTTCTCGAGAAAGTAATATTGTGGTGTAAGGACAAAACTAATTCGTGGGATTAGTGGGAACAATGGAAGATTACCAGATTGAAGAGAAGTGAGAAGAGGGACTTGAGATCCGCAAGGAAAGCCAGAGCTTAGAGATTCCAAGATAAAGATGAGAAAGAAAGAAACAGGTAGGGCAAAGTCTCGAGAAAAGGGAAGGAGGTTGAGGAAGTTTGGAGAGTCGAAAGGAAGAAACAAAGAGTACAAAGTTTAACAAAGTCTAGAGACGTCTAGACTATGAAGTAGAAGAAGATGCAAGAAGATGAAGAAATCGAGAGTCACAAAGTCTAAATTCTATGGGAGAAAATCAGTTAAGTTCAAAAGGGGCAAATAGAAATTGCCAATTCTAGAGAAAAATAAAAACTGCATCATCTAGAAATCAACGTCTAAGCCCCTTAACCCCTTGCCGTGCCATTTCTTTTGTGATTAAATGTGCAATGACTCTGAATTAATTACTAAAATAGCAATCTAACACTTAATTTTGGATATAGTAAATGCCTTAATGTAATATTGAATAGCGTAGAATTAATTTTATATTATCAGGACCTACTGATATTTGTAATTAAATAAATTTTAGAGCACTTCAAAATTGAGTATCGCATTTATCGCGTCACGAGTAACACTCGTTATTGTACGGCAAGGGGTTAAGTTCCAGAGATTATAAAACAGAATTAGAAACATCAAAATAATACGTTGAAAATACAGATAACCCTTCGAGATCTTCCCATCATCTTTGAAACAGCGTAAAATGGAGAAAATCGTAAAGACGTAATCGAGAAGACGATTTATCGTCAGAAGCGAGAGACGATATTAATAATGGAGCTTGCAAGAGTTGAGCAAAGAGGAAAACGATTAACGATCATCGAAGGAGAAACCTTATGACGTAGTCGTACCGCGTCTACCATAGGATTTATCGCCTTTGAAATTCACCTTTCGTCTTCGAACCTCCATAGGGAAACTCTCCGGGAAAATTTCTCATCCCTTTACACTTTCCTCCGTGTTTGTGAGATGCGCTTGCGCTTTTCTCATCTTTGGAGACGCTCAACCAGCCATGATGCACTTATCCGGCTGATATTCAGACTCGTGGTACGGCATTTTAAGTAGACTACGAGGTCTGACGTGAAAAGGGGTACAATGTTAAGTACCTCGCCTCGAGCACGGTTTTCTTTTGAGTTTCAGAGGAATTTGAGAGATTCTAAGTTTATTTTGACAGTTGAACAAGCTTCTGAATATTTCAGAGCTTCTTTTACATGCAATTTTATTGTCTAGTAGTATAACAATTCTGGAAATTTCTAATGTAAAATTTTAAAAGTATTATTCCGTAAGGTGAGAAAAATATTTTTCTACAACTGAGAGGTACAGTTGCAGCTCTATATAAAATTCTGAATTTTTTCAATTTCAAAATTCAATATTTCCAATAACTCAGAGGAAATCCGTGAAACGAGGATCTGAGATTCTAAACCGGAAACGCTCGTTCACCAGCGCCGTCCTCGAGGTTCTTTCATCGCGCTGCTGGATTTCCTTTCCAACTGTTTACCAGGTAAACAAGGTACCATCGATTTATCCTTGGACTAGCGTGGATCGGTGCACTTAAATCCCAGTAATTCAAAGGGAATTCCGTAAACCACCCCTCGCAACCCCCGTTCCTCGTTCGAGAAGGAAACGTGCGTCTGCAAGCGTTCTTCCCCGTTCAATATTGATCCAGAAAATTCTAAGTTTTCCACGAAACGTGTCGAATTTTTCGCAAAATGTCGAAGAACATGCTATGCAGTCTATTTCCACCAAATAAATTCTCTTACAACCTTCCACCTAACAAATATTCTCCTCCCACGATCAAATTTATAACAACATGCAAACAGAACTCAATAATTTATTACCTGGCAATAAATAAATCAAGCTAAACCCATCAGGTGATTTCACAGCATAAAAGATCAACAAAAATCTCCTCGTTTTCCATAAATCCAAAAAATCCCTCGACATACGTGTATAATGACAAGCCCCAACACGAATCTCCCCTTTTCACGAGTCTAAACGCGAATATCAATGAACCCTCCACCCCCATTCACCCCTGGAAACCCGTCCTACAAATTACACCATCCCCCGAGCGAATTTCTCCTCCGTGTCTGTGAAATTACAGCGAAAAAACAACCCCTAAAAGAAGCATGAAAAATGTCCGCATACCTGACGTCGCGAATCAACGACGATTCGAATTCATGGACGTTTCAACCCTCCGTTCGATGATAAACGATCTTTCTACGATATCAGAGGGATGTAAAGCTTTGAAAAAAAAGGCGGGAAACTTGATGCACGCACAAGTAACACACGAATCGCATCAACTAATCGAAGAAGGGGTCAGAGAAAGGAAAACTATGGGTGTTCGATAACCGCGGAGATTTTTTTTTATATCGAAGAATCCTCGGGGGATATTTACAGCGGTCATAAAAGTTCCACGAGGCCGGGGGAGAAGTGTGCGGTTGTGTCTTAATTTACGATAAGTAAAGACGTGCACATGTGCACACACGCGACATGCTGAATCGATAGCCACCTGGATTTTCATTGGACATTAAAAGCGGAACGGGGAAAATTACGGCGAGGATGAAAGAGAGGGTATTTTTAGAGGGTAGGTTGATGTCGAAGATGAGGCTGGTCGGAAATGTTGATTCGGAGTTCCTTTCGAAGGATGATTTAGAACAGTTTCCAACAGATTACAATTTATTGCTATTAACAAATAGGGATTCAATCTGTTATCTGCGATGCTGAACTTAATGGAAATTGCTGGAAGATAGGAATAATAGCTTTGACGAACTTTGCGATACGTTTGAGTTTAAAGCATTCGGGTATATTTAGAATGGCTGCTAAAATTAAATAAATTACAGTTAAACACATTTCACTGCGAGGAAAGTTTCGAACTTTTCAGATTAGGTAAGAACTATTCATGAAGTTAAAAAGGTTATATCGAAGAATAGAAATTCAGATTTAAATTAAAGGTATAACTATGTATAGAAGGTTAGTGATTAATCTTATAGTTCGATCTTATCACGCACGTTATCAGTAATCGAAGCTCTACAAGCTGTAAGCTAATTGTAACATTTTCTTCTTTCATTCATTACACCTAATCCTCATCTAATTCACAGATAATTCACACCTACAATTTTAGCTCTTTTAAATTACACAATCTGTACTATATTAAACAATAATTTATCTTTAACATCTTAAATATCTCACTGTATTTCCAGCTGCACCTAAACTTAAGTAATTTGACGTACCTACGCAAAAATCCGAGCAAATTTAACAAACCATCCACTTTTCCCGCCTTAGACAAAAGTAGCGACCCATCAATTCTTAAGAGGGCAACTTCGATCAAGCCAGTAGGAAGCAAAGGTGTATAGAATCAGCCTTAAACTTAGCGAGACATTGAAATTCGAATATACCCCCAGGTATTCGCAGCCTCTAACTTCCCTCCTATAACGTGCACGTAAACCAGCACGGAATTTCATTTCACCCAAGACCAAGTAGTCGACTGAAATATGTTTCCCAGTATTGTTGTAAAAAGAAAAGAAAAGCAGGAAGAAATGAGGGAACAAAGAATAAGTCGATGCTAGAAAGAGAGCTTAAAAGTACTGTGAGGTGTTGGAAAGAAAGCTAGAGGAACCAGTGGTACAACCCTTTTGTTAACACTAGAACGACCGACGTTAAATTTATTACATTTAACACTAGAACAACCGGCCCCAAATCTATCATATTTTAATAAATTCAATAAATACTTTGAAAAAGGGAGAATCAAGTGGAGGAAAATTTGATCGATTGGGTGATTTATGTTTATTGATATAGACGTAGAATATTTATTCTATGACTCTTATGTAAACTTGGAGAATTTTTTGAAAATTTGAGTATCAGTCATTTTGACTGGTTTGGTAGTTCTAGTGTT
Source organism: Cerceris rybyensis (assembly GCA_910591515.1). Taxonomy (NCBI): domain Eukaryota; kingdom Metazoa; phylum Arthropoda; class Insecta; order Hymenoptera; family Crabronidae; genus Cerceris; species Cerceris rybyensis. The sequence goes on from OU342797.1 coordinate 2,200,640, forward strand.
AAATATATTGAATAAGAACTTTGGAAGAAGAGGAATCAAGGGGTGGAAAATATGATAGGTTTGGTAATCTGTGTTTTATAAGATCAACTTAGAATTTCTAGTCTAGGACTCTCCTGTAAATTTAGGGAACTTTTGGAAAGAAATATGAACAAATCATTTTGACTTGCTTGGTCGTTCTAGTGTTAATTAACTTCGACTTGACTCATTCGCTCATTCCATCATTCTGTCCTATCTGAATGTGCAAATGAGAGTTAAATTCCTTTGGCTAGTTTTTTTTCCTAACACTTTACGGTAGAAAAGTGGTGCTAGTTGACCGTAAACTGTGGTCAGTAGAGAAAATGATGGGATTTGTGTCAGAAACGAAATGCCTGGCAAGTGATAATACACGGTGTGTGGTCAGACGTCGATGCAGAGAATCGTCCTCGGCGAGTGCTGGATTTTACACGGATATAATTTATGAATGCAATCGATTCGCCCCTTGCTATTCATGCGATCGGGCTTTCGCGTATTCGATTGTATATCCCGGACGATTAAAGTCGTCCTCTGTAATTGGAGATTTACTGAATGGACAATTTGCGCTTTACGATGCGAAAGTTGAAAACTTTTAATACTTTACCGCCTGGTATTTTTTTAACAACTTCTGATCGGTTACTTGGCAGTAAATAATTCCTTGATGCATATATCTCTTCGAAAATTGCAAATTCTCGTCACTAGATACTTGGCACAGTAAACCGCGATGATAAATAATAATTTATTAATTTTTATGGTGACCAATTAATTAGTTAAAAGTTCGAAAGTCGATCAATAGGCTACCAGGTGGTAAAGTGTTAATGAAATAAGCGAAGGTATTATTAAATATATAATTATTGATTCTTTAATGACTCTACGAAATGGGATTTTAACAGAAACAATGGTACTTTGATAGAAAGTACGAGACAGACTGAATACAAACGACACTCAGCGCGTTAATTGTTATGGCTGGTATCATAAAATCAGTATACATCTAAATTTCAAAGGTTGCCACCTCGAGTTAATTAAATATAACCAACTCCAGTGTAATCAACGTTTCAACGTCTCGAGCATACGACTTCCCGATTACCTAATCGACAGTCGAGGCATCCCCCTATTTACATAATCGAGGATTCGAATAATCTCTGTCCGGATAATCACACTTCCACCGGATAATGGAATAATTCTCAGCAACCTCGCGCATATCGTAGTTGCAAATTCATCTGTATAACTGCTCACAATTTCACCCCGTAACATGAAATCTCTACTTTATCTAGACCAAGCACTTTAACAGAATAATCAGTGTATTATTATTTAGACTGAAAATTACTTCTCTCGTACTTGCACGTAGTTTCTGTTAAAATCTCATCTTGATGAAACAAAGACGTTAAAGATAAAATTAATTGATGGAATTCAACCAATAGATCGACTATTAACACGTTTAACGCCAACTGTATTTCGCCAGTTTCACTGTTTCTACTGAAGCGAAGTTTTTTCTATTAAATTCACATCTTTATAAAACAGAAACTTTAAAGATACACATAGATAGGTATTCGGCAGACCTTTATCTTTTAAACGCCAATATTTAAATATACAGTTTGTCTGAAAATTCATAAATATTGCAACTTCAAAGTGACATAAAATTTCATTGAATTCAATAGCGCCGGTCACCGGTGACCCCCACGACAGTCAACGTGTTAAAAAAAAGTCTTTCACCGTCCGCAGCAGCACTTCCGGTACGAAAAGACATTGTAAATATCGACGATATTTGTTATCACATTGACCACACACCGTGAAATGGTGAAAGCCACGAAAGAACGTTAAAGACTCTACTGAAACAGCAAGGCGTGATTCTCTCGTTTCAGCGGAGGCAGGAATCGCAGTTGCAGCCGAAATGAAACAACCGGAAGATAGGTCGGCGGAGGAGAAAATGGCGCTCCTTGGAAAGCCGAAATTGGGCGAAGTGTTCAGGGCACAGATAAGAATCAAGGAATCCAAGGAATTCAAGAACACCGTCGACAAGCTCGTACAAAGGGCCAACGCTTCTATACTTCTCGGTGAGTAGTAATTCCTCCTTTTTCTCAGACCACACCCTCTTAATCTCTCGTCCTAAGATTTCTTTTAACGTTCTACGACACAGTTGAGGATAAAGGGTCTAGCCGAATAAAAATTTCGTATTAAAATCGATGTTTAAAAATTTTTTTTTTGGTTTTTCATTTCTCGTGAGTGGAACTTGCAAAGGAAAAATCTGAAAAAAATCCCTGACGTGTACATACATGTTTAGAATGTGTCAGAATTTTTGCACTAAATTAATTGGGGAAAATGAGGCAAAAACTGATTTTTCGATTTTACCCTATAACTACCCTCCCGTTGAAGTTATCGGATTAAAAATTTGTGTGCAATGGTTGTTCATGATCACCTATCGAATGACCCATCGTCGAATAAAATCGGCTCAAGGGCACTTTTGACCCCTTTATTCGGCTAGACCCTTTACAAGAATAACAATTTTCCTGTGCTTTCTCCTATATCAAATATGAAATATGAACAAATATTTTTAGATTTCTCGCTTTGCATCAAAGACTAGATAAATAAAATGAAACATAATGGAGTTATAAAATGGTAGTTTCTCGAATGAACGAAGTCTCGTCGATGCGGATAAAAAGATCAAACGGCGGTTCGTTGACGTTAACGGATCGCCGATTCTGGAGGCTGTTATTCGGAGAAGCAAAGCGAAACCGTGACACTCGAGTCTCGAGATTCATCGCGCGTATAATTCTCCCATTCCTCGTATAACTTGCTATCCGAAAGCATCGTTTACCCGCGCGATTCCTTTCCTTCCCTTTACTCTGCATCCTGCTGGTACTCGTTGTTTTATGCTTTCAGTATTCTCAGCATTTCTCTACTCCTCTTTCTCTATTTCTCTTCCATGGCGTATTTTACATATCCCGTATTATCCTACAGCGTGTCCTTAAATCCGTCTTATTGCAGCGTTCAAGCATAAATTCCACTCTCGAAGGACCTTGATTAAAACGCGACACATTAAGCTACCTCTCGTTCCTAATGCTACTTGTTCACGAATATTTAATAAATAAATCTCAACGGAAGGAATATTCATATTTTTGACATATGCAATTCATTTGAACGGTAAGTCTCTGTTCGTTAATTAAAACTGACGACAGATATTAGTAGCTTTCTTCAAGAATATTAACCCATTAAGGTCCAAAGTTGCGTTAACGCAACATTTCACTTCTAATTTTTTTCGGGGAATCGGATTAATTTAATTTATAATTTAACCTATGTCATAGTAAAAGAACATACCAAAGGCTTAATTTATGCACTATAAGGTACCACGTTAGCCCAAAGTTGCGTTAACGCAACATTATGTAACCCAAAAACTAATTATAAATTTCTTTCTGTATTTCAATGCTTGGTCCTTAATGGGTTAAGAAACTTCTAAGAAATTAAATAATCAATTGATCCTTCGCGATGCTCGACAAGTAGCAGACACGTCAAAGCGGAAGAGAGTTAAAAACCAACGAAAAGGCAAACTCGGCAAAAGGAATAAACTTCCACCGACTACCGATTTCATCGTTAGATCCAACCGTGAATTCTGGAACGTTCTCTGCGAGAAACTTCAAACTTCTAGTAGACCAGAGTCGATAAACAAAGTTTGTGAAATCCGTCGAGCGTCGAAAGTCTATGAGCACGGTTTCGCGCGTTTCTGGCTCCATTTTCTCTCAGTAAATCGGCGTCATTCCAGAAGAGACACGGCATTGCTCGATTAAACCGGCGGCATCTTTTGTTCGATGGCTCCTTTTGCATTTCACGGTATTCTCTCTTCGCCTGTATCTTCATCTCTTTTCCTCTGTCTTTGTAAAATCGCTTCCACGGCTACCGTTCTCCTCGTCATCGTTCTAAAACCACACCCCTGCCATTTCGTTCAACCTTTTGGTTCTGTCGTTGATAAAACGTCCCGACTATCGGCACGCCACCTGATCCTTCGTTGAGGGATTTTCTTCGCGGATTCGAATGCTCGTTCTCTCTTAAATTCACCCGACAGAGACATCGGGAAGAATGAACAGACGAAGGAAGTATTGGTGAAAGGAAGAAGTGAGAGGAAAGGAGAGAATGGCGTGACTCTTGAAATTAATGGATCTTCAGGAAGCTGCGAGCTCCAGTCCTCGCGAAGATGACGAATCGTTCTCTCTTGAAAGTCACAGACGAAGTAATAACATCTTTGGTTGATCCTTTTATGCTTGCGCGTCTGAGAGGATTGGTTTATAGACCTATGAACGAAGGGTGATGATGTCTTCGTTGGTTCGACTTTGTTGGATGATGTGTTGCATCGAGACGTCAAGGAAACGTTACTTTTATTGCTTCGGGGTCAGAGTTATTTTTAACGGGTTTGCTTTGACGTCATGTGTCAATTATCGAGCTCTGCTAATTCATATGCGATCGTTTTCCGATGTTCTAGATTTCTAATGCTGGGATGTTTGAGCTTTATGACGTTTGGATGTTCCAACTTCCTGATGTTTGGATGCTTCGGTTTTCTGACATTTGGATATTCCATTTTTCTGACATCTGCATATTCCATATTGTTCCATTTTTGATTGTGTACTTGTTGGAGATTTTATTCCGTCGAATGTAGGAGATGAAATTGCAAGCAGAGAACTTGCAAATATCAAGGTAGAAAAACGAACCTTCCTTTTGGCGATTTCGATCCGCGGCACAATCATGAGAATCGCTGCAATCACAATACCACCGTGGATTAGAATATTACTAGCAATTCTCATTTCCATGCTGGAATTATTCTCCTCCTACCCTGCTCTCCTCCACTGCTAAAAATCCACCTAATCGTCCAAAAATTCCAGAACAAATTCGACCAAACGATCATCCTCTCCTGATTGCAAATATCAAAAAATCCAGCACATTTTCCACCACTAAAATGAGTCTCGTAACATCAAACAATTTTCACTTGTTTTGAAATTTCCTCAATAATTCGCTTATTCAGGAAAGACCAGAAAAACCGGTAGTTTGCAGACATTTACAAGAGTTTCTCTGAAATTGACCTCGGCTAATTTTCATGACAAAAATCGCCCATGCAGAACACTCAGCTTGTTCCTTGGAGAATAATATCGTGATAATGCATCGTGGTGCAACGGTGCAGTTTCCAGAAAAGTGTCGTTCGGGGACATCGATGCCACGAAGCTGCATTCAACGACGATGAAACTTATTCTGTCGTTTCTTTGACAAAGTTTCCCCCGTCTCTCTCATTCAACGGCAGGAAGTGCGGCTTTGTGGATGCAAAGAGAAGATTTTTGTTCCATCGAGCCAATTCACTGTCCTCGATGAAAAAGGTTCGCCGTGAAACTCGTAGATCTATTCCAGCTCTTTGTGCGTTTTCTTCCAGCTGTCTTCGAGGAATTGCTCCTCGTTAATTTTAAACTCCCCAGCGCGAAACCACGAGACAGGGAGGAACTATCTTGACTCGCTTTTTCCCAGAGACGGCCGTTTTGCTCTTCGAAAGGTTTTCCAGATAGAGACAGGATTATCCGCGACGAAGCGCTTGTTTCGCAAGCTAGAATTTCTTGTTTCGGTGAGAGAAGCAGAAAAAGATTAATATGTTCCACCGACACACGTTAGCCTTTCCATTTAGTTTCCATTTTCGTGCTTCAAAGTCTCTACATTGTGCTGCATTTATCGAGAGAGTGCATTTAACCCTCTATGGGCCCGTGTGACGTTAAAGTAACACAAAACGAATCTAAGGTTTTATTTTTTAATATCGATTTTTTAACTTTCTCAAATATTACAAGTTTTCTTTTCAAAACCATGGAATTCTTCACAATCCAACGTTTTAAAATCAAGTAAAATTTGTTATTTATAATACTACACTTATTATTTTCTACTGTGCTATCGTGCAACTAATCATCAGATATTACACAAAATTCGGCCCATAGAGGGTTAAACCATAGGATGCGTTACAGCTAAACGTGCTATGAAATTAAAATTTTCCCACTTTCCTTGAGTAAACCTCTTTTCTTTCTTCCTTTGTGTTGTTTTGTTCTATTGCGATTATTTCGCCAGGATCTATAGAATTTGAAGTGGATTCCGAACCATTGGAGCTACGATAAGACTGCTATTTCCACTGCTACCATTCCACGATCATAATATCCAATCCACTGAAACCCGACTCGAAGCACCGGAGCTACCAATACGCATCGTGATTCCCATTACAGCGGCTCATTTTCAACCAATAATGCCGCAACCAACGACCACTTCTCAGTCAAACCTCTTCGAAGCTAGAGCGTTAATTCCAATTCACCCACTCGAACAAAACCATTCAGCGATTCTAGCAAACATCGACTATTAACACCGTCGAATACTCCTATCCAAGATTCTATTCTTCCCTTAATTTCCCTCATCGGGATACCTTGATTTACGGCTTCCACCAACGACCTCTCCACTCCAATTGTTCTCCAGCAAAAAGTGTCCAATCTTCATCAATGATTTCTCGTAACTCCAATCTGAGATTCTTCTCCTTTGGAGGACGTTGGAGAACGTTAGAAAACATTGGAGAACGTTGGAGAACATTGGAGAACATTGGAAAACGTTTTAAAATATTGCGAAACGTCGCACCAGCAAAATTGTCTTTCACATAACCGGAAGTGGTAATGATTGCAGGCACGAGCTCATGGAAAGAGCAATTCACGGAGGCACTGACCGTCAGCAGCGGGGACGAGGACGATGAAGGTGGCGGAAGTGGACAACCAGCTTCACCCTCGCCAATGGACTACCTTATGCACTCCCTCACGATATTCTGGAAGGTCCTCTTCGCCTTTGTTCCGCCAACCGGTAAGAGAGTTTCTAACTAAACTATCTTCGTTCCTCCCTCTTCCTTTTTTTAATCGAAAAAGTGAAAAGACCGAGAAGAATAGAGACAGAAAATTCAAAGTTCCCGGATGGTTCTGACGGGCGTGAATTACGCTGTCGTGGCTGCAGAAAATTCCGATTACCGTGTCCTTTAAACGTGCTCTTTTCACGTCACGGAAATTGATTCAGCCTTCGTGGAGAACAATGCACGTGGACTGTATTTAACGACATGGATTTTATCTAGTTTTCTAGTCCAACGAAATTTTTAATAATTTAATAAATCACATGTTTCGTGGAATACCCTGTCCGATCGTTACACGTCCAGATATTAAGTTATTTTACCAAGAACCATTTATATAAAATTTATAATCTCGTGAAGAGAAAATATGTCGGGGAAAAACGGTGAGAGAATGAAATAAGAAATTCTAAGCCAGACAAAATTCGATCCTCGTTATTTACACCTATGATTCGCTCCTTCTCACCCTCTTAAAGGGTTAATCGAGTAAGAAGCTATCTGCCGAAAACGAGGCAACCTTTCCTCCACTTATTTATCCCAACATCTCGAATAATCTCGGACGATTTTTCACCGTCTGAGAGAAAAGGCTCTCCGGTTTCGTTCCATCTACCAGTAAGTACCGACACACATTCTTCTCACGGAAAGATCTTCTTCCCGCGGGTTTTACGGCGGACAGAGAGTGAGTTAGTGGGACGTGCAGAGTGCCCGGCACGTTTAAACGTACCAGGCTGAAGCTCGAGACTTTTATTGCGCGCTAAGTTCCCACAGGAAAATGGAAATTCACGATTCCCTCTGGACGATTCTCGTCCTTCGACTATGAATGGGTTTCCAATATAATTTTTTTATCCTCTTCAAAACGTGGAGGTCTTCGTCTCATTAATTAGCCAATTTGCATTTAGAAGTCTTACAGGACTTTGACATGACAAAAATTTTGAATTTTTGTGAACTGAGATTGGATCATTTGCACTGATTAATTTTTTGGAAATATCGAGAGGGTCTTTTTCCAATCGGTTGTCATTTAATACTAAAACTACCGACGTTATATCTACTAAAATTTAAATATACTCAATAACGACTTTATACAAAGAGAAGTGGAGGAATAAAGAAGATAATTAATTAACCAATTTTTGTTTTGTAAGATAGAAGTGGAATATTTACTCCATGGCTACTCTATTAATTTAGATAATTTTTAGAAAATATTTTGGTAGCGGTCTTTTGACCGCCTTGGTAGGTTTAGTGTTAAGAACCTTGGGGGATTTTTAGTGGATCATTTGCAATGATTGGGAACTGCTCTTGATTTTTTTCGAAGCGCAAAGATAGTATTTTTTTTATTAATTAGGGAGTTTGCGTTTAGGAGTGAATTCCTGGATTAAAAACGAGATGATCTTGCGGAAGTTCTGAATTCTAGCTGATCAAACAAATACCTCTTTAAGCTAATTAGAGGAAACTGGAGCTTCCGGTAATTTCCTTTCTATCTTCCATGGTTTCTCTTTATTCGCAGAATCCAAAGAACTCGACCAATAATTGCACCTTCAATATCTGCCGATTCTCGCTTTAAAGAAACTACCGATAACTTTTTGCACGTGCAACATAAACGAACAAGTTGGAGAACGCGTGCAAAGTTTAATTTCCCCCGTTACTTGTTGTACAAGACTCGAGATAAAAATCTGAAGCAGAATGTTTTAACCGGTAGTTAATACCAACTATGGAAAATAAAATAGCACGTGAGACTTCAATTTCGTGACTGCCATCGGGTAATTTTTTATTTAAAAACTACGCCATTAATTGTACCTGCAATTACGCAACAATGTTCTCGATTCTCCGACGACCTCTCGATAGAAACTCTCCATATATCGATGGTACAAAAAGATTACAATTCAGTGGCTATAAAATTATGAAACTGAAAAATTACCGATAGGCGTTGAAGAAAAATTTGAAATTTAGATTTACTGACTATGGGTCCATAGGCACCTCTTCTCTTTTCTTAACTCTTTGAGGCCCAGGAATTCAGAAAATAAAATGTCCCACCATGCATCTTCACGCATCAAAGAGGGGGGACACTTTTCATCCCTCTGTGGCTTAAGGTAGTTCTAGGCACTTATCATTTTTCGATAGATTTCCTTAAAATTTGGAAAATATATTCTTCATGATATTTTATAATTATAACCGGAATCTCAACGAGTTCGTCCACACGGTTTATGAATAAATCGTGTTTAAAAATAACATATTTAACATGGGCCTTATGGAAAAAAATGTTTGCTCAGTCCGTAAAATCTTTTTTTATTTTTCTAATGAAAAAACGAGTCGATCGATTCTAATAAAAAGTTAGCAATGTATTATTTTATGCTTTTGGAATATTATTGAATTTTTTCATAAGTTTTTACTTCATAGTTATAGAGAAAGATGTTTTTCAATGTCTAAAAAGTGAATGAAATGACCTCTGCGAAGTTAGCCCCTTGCATTAATTCTTACGCAATTTTCTTCATTTCTAATGGAAAAAGAAACTTTTAGTTCTGAATCCAGCTAGAACTACCTTAAAGAGTTGAAAAGAGATAGATGAAAGTCATCCATAGACACCTCAATTTTCCATTCGTACAAACGCCACGTGTCATCGTGTAGCGAGATGCGGAAAATCGAACTCGTCGAGCATGAAAGCTTTACGGTCGAGCAGCTGCAACTGCTGTGTGAAACCGCGACAGAATCGCTGTTGCAATTGCAACTCCACCGAGCTATTATTACAAGCGTACAACCGGGGTGCAACTCTGTTCCAGGGTCATAAGGACGAGTCGTGCGATTATTTTACATCCGACGTCCCGGCAGACAATTATTCCATAACCGCCATGCAGTGGTTATTTTATGAGCAATGAGTTTTACATTGTTCACGAAATGTCAGTGGAAACATTCGATATTTTCCATTTTTCCCCATGCCATCAAGTGTTTATCGATGAGAAAACGAGAGAGTTTTATTCTTTCTGATGGATATGTGTTTAATAGTTGTGTTTCTTTTTAACGCGAAGTTATTAGAAATATAATAGCGGAGATAAAGTTAAATGAAAGGTATAAATGTTGAGATGTATGCGAAAATGGATTCTACAGTGGATTATGGAGAAGGATGAGTAAACGATGGTTTAGAATCAAGAGGTTTCGATCCCAACGTGTCGATGGACACTCGATAAAAGTTCGAGTGAGAAGCGAGAGTGTTGCTGACACACCCTCGAGGTAATAATTTGCAAGTGTGAGCTCGTCTCCGTGCAAACTTATGTATACCTATTTACACGTGTTTACAGACACTCAATATGCACGTACTTCGAAACACTTACGTACGCCTTGACGTATATACACGTGCCAACAGTTACATAATCTTCGATTCATGTACACTTACAGATACTTGCAAGTATGTGCACTTATAGATCTTTGCATGTTCTTGAAATTATATGCACTTGAATATTTGCAAGTATATACTCTCATAGATACTTGCAAGGTTCTTGAAACTACTTGCATGTACAGATTTGTGAAGATTTATATAGAAAAGTGTGCTAGCAACATATGAGAGCAATCATAAATAATTAATAATACATCTATCAAGGTGGTCGAGGATTTTGATTTTTTCTAAGTGTCTCTGAGTTTTAATCTTTTAATATTTTTGCTAAATTATTATTTAAAATGTAGCTACGGTGGTTTGGAAGATAGCACACGTTTTCATGAGTGTATATGTAGGTAGAGGTGCATTTCTGGAGCCATGGATGCAAATTTGCTAGCAGCTTTGATGCACGACATCGTAAAGGCAATTTCCTATCTGCATCTCGTCAGCTTATCGAGGTGCAATCCGTTAACGGAGATACGACACCAGAAACCTTACGTGAAGTCATTATTGCAATTTATCTGTAACATCAGTGCACCCTACTCTACTAAATGAAATTCATTGAAACTGCAAAACCCTGCTAAGATTTCTATTTCGTTTTACTGGTATACTTAAGTAAAAATTGAATGAAAAATAATTCAAAATCACAAGTCTATCGGATACAGCAGAGGTCTCAGATTCATTAAAACAACTCGACTAAAGAATAAAAATAAAACAGAGATATTAATACCACCGACATGCAATAGCTCCATAACCGTACAAAAATTACAGGTACAACCGTAATCCGTTCTTTCCCCAATCTAAAATCGCGCTTTGGAACAGACCATGTAGATTCGATCTCTCTAAACGACCATTAACAATAAAACTCCCCCAATGAAGATCGCTTAAACGAGCACTCTTGTTACAATAAGTTCGTGACGTCAGCCAAAGATTTCATCGTTTACAACGATAAAACCGTAGAAAGAAGTTCGTTTCTGCACGTGCATTTCCCATAGATGCATTTCTCAACGATAACGGAAAAGGGGGTTACTTGCGTGTAGAATGAGTCATTAGTTTAATACATATAGTAATTTAAAAGAAACTATATGGAAAGGAAATATATTTAATTGGGGACCACGAATTTCACCGAGTCTACACCTCAATTAATCTGCTCTAAATTGTTACACGAAGATTTATTAATAATCTTTCCAGGATCTTCATTCTTTAACTTTATTGAATAAAATAAAGTGGACAGAAACGTGAAATAAACGTGTTAGTATTAGGGGGAGCGAAAATTAACATTGTTTCTTTAGATATTTTACTCAAAAACCAATTGATTTCTATTAATGCAATATTGAAAATTTGCACTCTAGATGCAAAAACGCTGTTTACAACGAGGATAATTATGTCACTTATTACATATAAAAACCTGTTACAAATTAATTCCTTCGAATGTAATGTAAAGAAACGATATTACTTTCCAGTCCCCCTAATATTATAATTGGTAAGAAAACTTGAAAGCGAACGTGAACGATGTGAATTTCTTTTCCATTTTCTAAATATACCATTTTAAACCAAAAGTCTCTATCCTTCTTCCTGAATTTTCTACATGTAAATAGAGATCTTACACCATTTTTCCTAAAAAATATGTTCCTCCTTGCGGCCAAGTTCTATTTCCATCCGTTAACGCTGGAAGATGACGTAGAGGCGGAACCGGAAGTCGATGCAGAAAGGGTACAACGTGGCGCGATTACGTCGACAGGTTGTCTTTCAGGAATGAAATCAATCTTAGGAGAATCGTAGGAATACGTAATGCAATCAAGTCGCGCAGTGCACTGCGGAGACGATAAATCAAAAGAAGATGGAGAGGACAGCAGAGAAGAGATTTCGGAGTGAATATAGCGGAGATAGAGTTAAAAGTTTCTATTCTCAATTAATAAATCCTATCTGAAATTCTGGGTATTAGTATTATTCGAAAAGTATTAAAAGTCCGACGGAAGAGTGTCGCATCGTCGGAAATCTAAATTAATTCAAAGTATCTCCTAACTAGCGAAACATGGGATTCCTGGCGGAGAGAACTAGGATCTGGTAGCTCGAATGGAGAAACTCGAGGATATTATCTCGTAGGAGAGAACGCGACTCAGAAGGGATTTGTGGCTCTCATTGTCTGCTCTGCAGCTCCTTTGGGCTCCCTTTTCGAGCCACGGAATTACTCTCGAATCCTTCTCTCCTAGTGCACGTTTACAAACCAGACACGTCTGCCGGACGACTCCTTCGTTTTCGCAATTATCCTACCTTCTTTCGCGGGGATACGTTCCCGTATGCTGGATAAAATTACACGATTAATCTCGACACGTTTTACATTCAACACTATTTGCATATTTCATTCTACACGTTGTCAAATACAATTTTACTATTGTTACAATGTCAGCTATACTATTCTTGCAACAAGAGGTTCCCAGAAATGTTCAAAAGATGTTCAACTTGAAATTGGGGGTTGTGTAAAAATACAGTAAAACCTGTTTTTGTGCGGTAGATAGGGACCGCATAAAAGAAACCGCACAGAAAAAGAAATATTCAGAAATTTCATAAACACTTATAACAAATAATTTTTTACAATATATTAGAAACACATTTTTTATACGGTAGATAGGCACCGCATAAAAAAAGTCGCGCTTGAAAAATATGTCAAAGATTTATGAAACACTGAGAAAGTGCTTTCAAACAAAAATAATAATTAAATTATACATGGAAACCTTTAAAAAAAAATTAATTTGTTATTTTACACGTGGAGAAATTTTCAAGATATACATAATTTACTGCTGCTCGTGTTGTCCAAAACGCACATCTTCTTGTGATGCGTATTCTGCTGATAACAAATAAACATAGCGTCTGGAGCCGAACAGTGTTTTGTAGTGTATATGTACACACTGATAGAAAACTTTGCAACACTATATAATACCAATACCAATGGAATCCATATACCGCACAAAACAAATCGCACAAAAATAAAATCGCATAAAATAGGACCGCACAAAAACAGGTTTTACTGTATACGTAACACTATGGAATTTATGGAAAGAGATAAAAGAAAGTTCGATAGAAATGCATCTAATAGATTCTACAATATTCATACTAATGCCGTAATATGATTATATAGAATTTGAAGAGGGTCTAAGCTCGATACATGGTTGAACGCTAATGGTACTCTAAGGGAGATTGAATGCGACACCCTAGAGAATTTCTGGCGACAGTTTTCCCCACCCTTCTCTGCTGAGCGCACAGCACGTCTTACGCTAGTGTCACACTCAATTTCACCGAGTGTACATCTCAATTAATCTGCTTCAAATTGTAACAAGACAATCTATTAATAATCCTTCCAACTATTTTCATTCATTAAATAGAAAAAACTTGATGTTTCTCTCACCATTGTAATTAAACGGAAAGAAAATTAAAAGATTGCAAGTTTTCTCGATCGGTCTGATCTGACTTGGTTCGGGGAGAAACTTTTATTGGAAATAAATGCGGTGCGTTGAGAAGATCACGGAATAAAGGAGAAAGTTGCGATGGAATTGGACAGTTTATTAGTCTATAAAATCAATTCTAATGTAAGACGAATAATTTGAGAGACTGATTCCACTTGGAGGATGAGTTTAACTGTTTCAAATTTCAGTTCTATTGTAGTCGTGAATTTGACGATAATTATTGCTCGTAGACAATGAATAAATGGCGCTCGTCGCGCGAAATCCGTCCAATTCAAACAGTAGTGTTTCGAGGATTGCAATTCGGCTTCGTTTATCACTCTGGTTGCAATTAATCATCCGGTTAAACTGACGCACGGAATACCGTCTGATTAAAATGCATAGTATTAATAAGGGAATTCTATTTCACGCGGGAAAATTAAAATTATTGCAAGACGACCTATGCCAATTGCAGCTTCATCCATCGTAAGAGCAGAGAAGGAATATTTTGCGCTCATAGAAATTTGTTTGCAAAGAACATTGATTTATTTATTTATCGTGTCACTTTGAGGGTGAGAAGAAATCGCCGTAAATTCAACCCTGCAAACAAACCTCCCGGCTTCTTACAGGGTGGAGAACCAGACGCGAAAGAAATACGATGGAAAAAGTTGCAATAAATAAAAATAACGAGCGGCGGTATCGTGAAAATTAGAAGTAGGTACAACGAGGACAAAAACTTTCCCGACGTGTCGTGGAATTACGAGCGACAGCCTCCGCACGTGCGCGCTCGATTAAACTTTTTCATGGAAAACTGTATTAAATTCACGTCCACGGGAAAAATCTCTCTCAACGTGAGGAAACTTGTACGTACGACCTTCGAACTCTGGAATGTGGATCTTTTCGAAATTAATGTCACCTTCAGCCAATTGGGATTATTGGAAGTAATGGGACACTGTTGGTCTTATTTTTTGAAAGCAGCGTGGAGAAGTTTTGTCACAGATTTTTTGAATATAATTCTTTCACTTTCCTTCTTTCTGCCAAATGAAAAAAATAGGATCTTCGGTTGGGAAAAGGTCCTTTCGTAAATTCAAATCGATCACGCTCCTGGGAGCAGTGGAACGAGGCACATATACTAGGACCTACAGGGTGTGCTAAAATTGATGACACCAACTTTAACAGAGAGATCTGTCCACCATTTATCCAATATATTTAGAAGTTTCAAGTAACTACATCAGAAGAAAAAAAATTAAGCAAAAACTCGACAGTAGGCGTTGAAAATTAGAAGAGAAACAGCACTAGAAGTTTCTAGAATATTTATCAGAAATTGAGAACAAGGTAGCTTGACTATCTTGATAAATCTATTACAATTTCTCACTTTAAATTTCTTATAAAAATTTAGTAAACCAATTTACCATATACACTGTGTCTTTATCACTTTTTGAGGTGAAGTTTGAAGTAAGCATATCAGAAGAAAAAAAATTGAGCAAAAACGCGACAGTAGACGGTGAAAATTAGAAGAGAAACAGCGCTAGAAATTTCTAGAATATTTATCAGAGATTGAGAACAAGGTATCTTGACTATCTTGATAAATCTATTACAATTTCTCACTTTAAATTTATTATAAAAATTTAGTAAACCAATTTACAATCTTCACTGTGTCTTCATCACTTTTGAGGGTCTGGCAACGAGTAGCTAAACAGGTTGAAAACACTTTGCAGAACGATGTGTCCCCTGCTCGTTGTTTGCAAGGCAAGTACTAATTTCAAAGTGGAAACTGTTAACTTTAGGACACCCTGTGTATCCGCACCTAACCGAGAGCCGAGTTACTGTACTTGGAATATGCATGAGGAGTTAAACGAATGAATATTAACCGGCATAAAAATGTTCGTTTCGTTGAGCGTAAAAGTCCCTGCGAATATTTACGAGCCCAGCATCGAAAGGGCATCTGTTCGGCTTGAAGAGAGAAAGAAAAGGAAGAAGAGTGAGAAAAAGTGAGGCAAAGGTTGAACGAACGAAATGCAGGAAGATAGAAAGTAACAAATGAAAAGAGAGGCTGGAAAATGATCATTACAATTATTATCACCTTAATCGAAGCCGATCGAAATGCACGTGGGAGGATACTTTGAACGGCAAGGCCGCAAATTCGTGCCCCGACGAGTAGCAAATTGCGAGACACCTAACTGCTCGTTACATGCCACCCACGCTGGACTTCATTAGCCATTCTGGCCCGGCTTATGATAAACCGGGTGGATCGTAAACTCCGTTAGAAAGGACGGAGGGAGGGCCCGCCAGATAACCCGTGTCTCTGATTAAATTCGCCCTCGAGGGCACACGGACCGCATAGTCCTATTACGTAATAAGAATATCCTCAACGTGTGACCGCCTGCCATTACGAACTTTCGGAATTTCGAAAATCCACGTGCCAACAATTCCCCTATTCACGGCTCGAGCGAAATCAAATTTTAGAGATACCAAACATTTTCGAAATTCCAGAAACTGTAGAAATTGTCCCGAAGAATTTCAACAAATAAATATTACGAATTTATAAAGATTAGTGAGTCCTTGGAAAAATTAAATATCCTCGAGTATCCTTAACCCTTTAGCCTACGATTTCTTCTCTGACTCAGCGTGCAATGATTCAAAATGAATTTCTGCAATCAAAAGTTCTCAACGATTTCGGATATTTCGTATAAATGAATTTCTAATATTACAGAAACAACGAGACAATTTTCCAATCAGCTGATTATTTCAATTTAATAGTCTTCGAAAGAGTTCAAAATTTCCTATTCCATTTTCCTCGCAACGAGTGCCACACATTGTTGTAGGCCAAGGTGTTAAGTAACTTTTCCATATTACCTGAACATTCCCGAGAAATCTCAAAAGTATTTTCAACTCACCATACCAGGCTGGCACCCCGTCCTAATTTTTCAAATTGTGTTTGAAATGCCAGCATCATATTACCATGGAACTCCAGTATTCGACAGATCCATAGCCACTAAGTGGAAAGAAGCTCAACCCTCGTCAAACCGAAGCCAGCCAGACATCGCGGTTGTCTTAGGTCTGCCGGAAGCTTCGCTCCTGTGGACTTTAATAATAAACCCCCCCAATGTAACCGAAAAGCCAACGTTGAGAAACGTGCAACAGACGCTTCCTTTTAAACAAGATTAAAACCCCATTGGAGAATCGAGCTCGCGAGAAATACCAGACGAACGTCGAAGGGATGGAAAACAACGATTATCGATGAACGAAGACACGAAAGTACGGCGGGGGATGATCGACAATTCTCGTTTAACAGTCGGAGTGAATGCATGCTATACCGCGCAAACTATAAGTAGTAATAATCCGATGAGTATGTCTACCGTATCTTCCCATTACGATCT
This sequence comes from Cerceris rybyensis, assembly GCA_910591515.1. Taxonomy (NCBI): domain Eukaryota; kingdom Metazoa; phylum Arthropoda; class Insecta; order Hymenoptera; family Crabronidae; genus Cerceris; species Cerceris rybyensis. The sequence goes on from OU342797.1 coordinate 2,217,716, forward strand.
CGTATACCAGCAATACCTCTCGACCGGTATTAGAGAGCCTAACCCGGCGAAATGAAATTTCCGCAGGTAATTTCCGCATGCTCCGCAATCCCAGCAGTCGGCCGGATATCGCTCGATATTGCTCTGCGACGCTCACTTTTGTCGACAAATTTCTTCGACGTGGAATCGAGATGTTGAGATAGAAGAAGGGAGACAGGGGTGTTTGATTATATTGCGAGCGATTGGAGATATTGTTTACGGAATTTTTAGGGGTGGTTCGATCGAAAGTTGATTACTAGAGGACTTATTTGATCGTCTATGGACCCTTGTGATTTTGACACAGTACTAAATATCGACTCCTTGCCGTGACATTTATTTTATGATTAAATGTGCAATGATTCTGAATTAATTACTAAAATAACAATCTACCCCTAATTTTGGATATAGTAAATGACTTAACGTAATGTTGAATAGCGTAAAATTACTTTTATTGTATCAGGACCCACTAATATTTGTAGTCAAATAATTTTTAGAGCACTTCAAAATTAACTATCCCATTTATCGCGTCACGAGTAGCACTCGTTATTGTACGGCAAGGGCTTAGATGTATTTTGCAAGGATTGTTTAAAGTAAGAGATATATCACTTAGGATAAGGCAAATTGGGCCTTTTCTTTTATCCTTCTAACAATAAGATACAAGACCTCCGTGTGTGGCTCAAGTCAGGTGAACATGTTTTAAATCTTTGCACTCGAGGACCCTTTTGCTCTGGCAAACTAGAAACTCAAGACGATTTTGACTATATTAGGCAAGTGTTTTGCAGATACTTAAAAATATTTTTATACTAAGATGGCAGGTCAAACCCGGTCCACGAAAAAAATTGCGATAAGAATATCTCATAGTAACGAAAACGTATAGATCTGGAGAACTCAGGAATTAATTATTGAAAATTGTACTTTTATTATCTCCTGTTTTGGAATAATGATGTGGTTAATTTGTTGGAAATGTGATTTTAACCTGTCGCCGTCACACAATCCCCTCCTTTAATTCCATCGGTCGAATTCATTCCATTCGCAATTGAATCTACTTTCATGGCGATGCCGGTAATTATTCTCGCTGGATATTCGCAGCTAATTAAAACTCATTGATGCCGTCATAAACAAGAACATCGTCGCTATTTTATCGTCTCGATCAAACCTCCATTAATGGCGAACGGTTCTTTTTTTTTTACGATTCCGAAACGTTTCAACGAGCCGGAATTACGATTGAAGATTCATTTCGTTTTAACGATCGAATTTGCATATCGAATATATTCACCGGGTGTTCGGTCCGTTTTAATAGCGAGGGTGGAAGACCGTTCTCACTTTGAAAGGATGAGGAACGACCGAGCACTTTTAGTGGCTATCAATCGCATTATCGGGGCTGCACCTCGGAATCGTTAGCGAGGAAAAACAGCCGATTCGTTTTGATAAGCAAACAGAGGGGAAAACGTTTATTTTACTTTACGAGCATCGTAGAACAAACGAACGATTCGAATACGAGGAAATTATGCTTCCATTTGCAAATTTCATGCAATATTTTTCAATTATATTTCTCATTCACGCTACAACTACCAAGGCTAAATGGACGGTTCAAATTTTACCAAAATTTTCAATTTATAGAGGAACATTAACGTAGATATTTCACGTCTCTCTTTTTACAAAACACACATATTTAATTTGTTTCAATATAAAAAATTTAACGCCAGTAGATTTAACACTAGAACTACCGGCGTCAAATCCAATATATTTTAATAAATTAAATAAGTACTTTAAAAAAAGGGGGAATCAAGCGGCGGAAAATTTGATCGATTGGGTGATTTATGTGTATTGATATAGACATAAAATATTTATTCAATGACTCTTATATAAACTTGGAGAATTTTTTGAAAAAATTCTGTACCAGTCATTTTGACTGGTCTGGTGGTTCTAGTGTTAATGTTAAACGCAACACGAAACATTCGTTTCTTTTTAGTGTCTGCTGAGCGGAATTTTTCACCAATTATTCCGAGAAAAAATTCAGGTGTAATTGTTTCAAATTTTAAGCCACTTTGAAAATTACATTTCCGTTTAAACAACGCAGATGCGAAATAATATTATACTCCGCGAACGGAGACACGATGCAGCGCAAAGATGCGTCTGGAATGCATTTCGAGACTTTAAAACTGCAGACTATTTGCGAGACAGTGTTTTACATAGGGCAGAAGTGTAATGCTGTTTTTCCGAATGAACAGTGTTAAGTAGGATGTTCCCTGGATAATACCAGAGTCTTAAAGCTTTATCCCAGCTTTTCGAGCTTCGTCTTCTATCTGAATATCGGTGACAGACTTTGAAATACTCCTAGAAAGTTAGAGAAACAACTTCAGCTATTTCTGTCACTGCAGTTACCCTCACAAATTCATATTGTCGATTATACGAGAAACTTTGACCGCGACTCTTTAAAGGTGAAATAAAATCATCCCTTATTCGTTCACGGCTGGTAACTTTGAAGAATCTCCTTGAAAAATATTTAACTTTTTATTTTATCATATTTCTGCTCGCAATTTGGACCGGCCACGGTAACCACAGCTACCATGGCAAACATCGATCCGCATCTTCAAACGTTATTACCCTCTTGCACGATAACACAACCCCAAGAACAAATTCAATTTCATCCCGTTCTCCAAGGAAGACGTTGCTGAGGATAACCTGACGCGTTCGTTGTGACAGAAAATTCATCTTTTTCCGTGAATTTTTTGGAAATGCAAAGTTTGTTGGGAAGTTATCAGGGGTGAGTTTCTAGATGGAGAACAACACCGTTGGGTCGCAGTTGGAGTGAGATAGGGTGGGCATGTTTTATCGTGAATCTCTCGACTATCTGTCGTCGAGAGGAGAGGAGAATCTGATAGGATTCGTTTTCGTAGTGGATGAAAAAATAGGACGGAAGCATATGGAAATGAGGTCATACTCGATGCGAGATTTCTCAATGATTCTATGGCTTTTTTTTTACTTTTCTGTATTTCCTGCATCAAAGTATCTTTCTATTTATTTCATCTTCTTCTATCTTCACATTTCTCTTATTTATCTCTCAGTTATCCTATTCATCCTATTCAGCCCTTTTATCCTGTCCTTCAGTATCTCGCCTGTTTTTCCATCCCCCTAAACTTCCTCGTCCTCATCTTCTTTCACATTCTTCAATCTTCACGCCTCTCGAGCTTCTCCAGCTAACAGCACTCAAAAGAAGAAACCAAAAACTACCTCAACAAGCCACAAACCCCCATCAATCTCGTTCCAACGCAACCAACCACCTATCCAAGCTTCACGAGAACGTTGAAGAGCAGTTCCCATCGAACAGAGGTACACACACATTTCATTTGCAACGTAACACGCGGAAAAACGTGCGAGCAAACAGCGAAGGTTACTCCGGGGGAAAAGAGAAAGTGTCAATAGAGCCAAGGGGTGAAAAAAAAGCGAGAAAAATCGAAGGCTCCAAGGGCTGACTGGGTGGCATTGTGCGCACCGTGGATGGATTTAATAAACCGATGGGATTTCACTACGGATCGTTAATCTCTCTTATCTTCGCCTCTGTTTATTCCTCCCCGACCCCATACACCGGATGAACGGCCGTAGAGTCGACTTTTATTAATTTCTGCCGACTTTGAAGAATATTAATTTCACACTTTTAACTAAAGCTCAACGCTTTTGGAATTTTAACTTGTTAATTGGTTACCTAAGGCTATTAATTAATTGTTATTTATCATTGCAATTTACTGTGCCAAGGACTCGCTGATGAGAATTTATAATTTTCGAAGAGATATCGCTATGAGGGAAATAGTTGCGATAAAGTGAACGGTTAACCTATTCACTGCCAGAGAAACTAAGCAAATATTAGCTTACGTGATAAAATTTGAGAAGATGACAGTAAGTTTTTAAAACAGTAATTTAATTGTTCAAAAATATAATCTCAACACTTGTAGTGATACTAAGAAAATTTTTGTTCCAAAAATGCTACACACGTTCGGCTGTTATTGCCAACTTATTAATTCCAACTTATAGTGCAAACACGAGATATCTCGTAGTTGGCAGCGAATGGGTTAAAAGGGGGTGGGATGTTAAAAAAATATCAGTATGTAAAGTGTTAACATTCACGTGACAAAATTCTGCAAACTTGTGGTTCATTAGAGGAATACGCCAATTTATGAGAGATTGGGAGACGCAGAGAGACTCTCCCTTTGATTGGAGAGAGATTGAGGGAAAGAAACTGAAAGAGGAAAATTGAGAGAGATTGCAGAGACGAAGAGAACCTGGGAGAAATAGATAGAGATTGAAGTGAGACACGAGAGAACCTGAGAGAAACAAAAAGATTAAGGAGAGAACCTGGGAGAACAAGAGAGATTGGGGACACGAGAATCTGAGACCACCAGAGAGGGTGAGAGAGGGTGAGAGAGGAGGAGAGACAGATGAAGGGAGAGACGGAGAGGAAGTTCCATTGTGTATCGTGCAATTAGCCTGCCATTTACGTCCCAGCATTTGGGATCCCGAACAATCTCGGTACACGGGGTTCCATCTTCTGACCGATGGTCTGACATATGCCACCCCTATTCTACTGCCTCGGCATCTCCGTCGACAGTGGTATAGCTTCACGTTATCCTCCTCCTGCGGATGTTTACGTGCGTATCCTTTGGAAATATAAACCCCTACTACGAGTATCCTGTATCGGGAATGTTGTTGAGCAAATGGAATAATCGCGTATACTAGCTGCATCCTGTAACGGATACTCGATTAAAGGCATTTGAACATTTAATTGAAATACCGTTTGCAATTGTTCTTAACACGTTGACTGTCACGGAGATCACTGGTGACCTATTTACTTCTATGTAATTTTCAAATTGCAATATTCATGAATTTTCTACTGTATCGAATATTTACATATTGACGTTAAAAAGACAACGATCTGTTGAATATCTATGTGGCAGTGTCTTTAAACTAAGTAGTATTAACACTAGTATTACCACTATTAACACTTTACCGACCGGTAGCCGATTAATCGGCTTTTCGGGCTCAACACTTTTGGACTTTTAACTTATTAATTGGTTGCTGTGGCAATTAATAAATTATTATTTATCACTACGGTTAACTTTGTCAAGGACTCAGTGAAGAAACATTGCAATTTTCGAAGAGATATCAGTATCAGGGAATTATTTGCGGGCAAGTGACCGATCACCGTGGGTAAAATGTTTAAAAAATACCGGTCGCTAAAGTGTTAAGTGTACGATATCGAAATATATCAAGCAGACACTTTGAAGGAGGAAAAATCAAGAGCTACAAGAAATAGTTAATTGAGAAATTTGATAAATTTTTCGAACAAGAAATTTCTAAAAAATTTTAAATTAATCATTTCGACTGCCTGAGTATTTATACTGCTAACTTAATGTAGAGAAAAGTATTTTTTAAACTTCCAAATAGTAAGTTGTCTAACACAGAACATACACTGACCTATTCAAATTTCTCGCCTCATTTGTTCTTTAAAGTTTCTACTTTATAAAGCTGTGATTTTAGTAGAAAAAGTTACACTTCGGCACAAGTAAAGTAGCGAAATACCGATGGCGTTCGACGTGTTAATTGATAGACGGCGACGTACAAATATTCCTCTTTCTCCAAGTACTTATTCACAGTCTTACTGTACACTCGAAAAGATCAAAAAACCCTTCGGATTCACGATATAAAAGTGCATCTGCGAGAAACAGCTCGCAGCATCCGCAAAAGCGAAACGTCCAGCGATCCGGCGGATATTGCGACGAAACTGCAACAAGATCCGGTAGTTCCTTTGTTTCTCTTTTAGATTTAGTCCCCGAGGTCGAACGTACCGAGATAAAATTGCCCTGCGCGAGCCCCGAAACTTTTGGAATTGCCCGGATACATGGATGCAGGTGCACCAGCTCTTTCCACAGACCGGTGTAGTCCAAAGGAAGTTTGAAAATGGCCATCCAAGTGTCGGCCGTCTACGTGCACGCGATTCTTCGTGGTGGTGCATTATGAAATTTTCGTTATCGACCCTGGAGAGAAGGCAGCGACAAAGTAAACGGTCGACGTGTGTGCATCCTCGCGAAATTGCTGGATGCAGATTCTATTACGTTTTGCATACATTTTGCCATTGTTATATTACTCGTTCCGTGGCAATTTCAACCTCGTTAGAAGACATTTCGAGAGATGGATGGGGATGGAAAATTGAGAATGAGGTTTTAAAAAGCGAGGTGGTAGGAATTTTTGCCCTTAGCTGGCAGATTTTTTGTGCCAGCGTTGATACCTTTATGGTATCTTGACTCGGTCGTATGGGAAGTATTAACGCTAGTATTACCACCGTTAAATGTATCATAGTCAAATATATCAAGCAGACACTTTGTAAAAAGAAGAATCAAGAGCTACAAGAACTAATCCAGAATGATAAATTTTTCTAAAAAAGGAAAATAAATTTCTAAAAAATGTCAACCAATCATTTCGACTCCCTGAGTATTCATACTATAATACTAACTTAACTACTAACTTTTGTGTCGAAAAACCCCAAGAAATTTTTTCAATGTTGACAATTGAAGGAAGACTTTATTAAGTTATTTTATTAAGAATGCATCAGGTTTCTTTTTTATAATATAAAGTAATTCCAAATTAGCATACAAACACGAGAAGATTGTTCTTGTTGTACACTACATAAAATAAAACACCAACTTTAGCTCGTTTTGAAATAAAATCTCAAAAGCGCGAAAGTGGCTTTTGGCTTTTTTCGAAGTAATTTTTTAAAACCCTCCCGGTATTCAAACACTTAATTAGTGAAAAATACTTTCTGAACTCCCAATTAGTAAGTTATCCGACATAGCACATCCTAAACTGACCCATTCCAATTTCTCTCCCCAATTCCAAGCCAGTTACTCAACCAGCGCAACTTCCAAGGAAACTTCAAGGGAAGAAAATGTCCCTTCAACGTTCTAAAAAAATTTTTCATCCCTGCGACATCCACAGAGAAGATATCTCCACGGAGAAAAACGAAGAAACATCAAACGCCGACGAAGCGTTGCGCAGGAGTCCACCGGGACTTATCGAAGGACGAAGAGCAAAGGGCGAAGGTACAGGAGAAAGAGAGAGCCACACGGAAGAGTCAACGGTGAAGAAAAGGATCGAGAGAATGCTGGCTTTATTTTCCAGGAGCACAATTGGACAACAACGCGGAAGCCTGCTGAACTGGCAAAAGCTCTCGAAAGTACTGTATCAAGCCCCGTAGTTTTACCCTGTTTATTCCCTTCCATACCGTTGCACTCGCGCGCATACGTACCGATGCAGTCGCGTTGCATGGAAATGCATACAGACGCATAGAAAACGCATACAAACGCGTGCCAGCGGCGTTCTCCACTTGGTCTATAAATCAACGTCCCCGTGAATGCTCCGCTGCACGATGCAGAGGGCCAGAGTTTTCCCTGGGGGAACGAGCGAAATCAAAAATCGCAACGCAGAACGAGACGTCAAAGAGGAGTGAGTGTCTTTGGAAGATCAATGGCGATTTACGAGCGGAAGCGGCGTTAAGGTTAACGCTTCCTCCGCGATGGAATTCATGGGGGTGGAAGAGATTGGTGAATTGGAGAACGGCTGTTTGGAAGTGGGGGTTGTGGTTGAAAGATTTCAGGGTGGTGGGAATTTTGATGGATTTTGGGAATTTTAGCTTTAGGGCGAGCTTAATGATGGGTTCATGATTCTGTGCGTTAATTGAAATTAATCTTATTCCTTAATTGATAGGGGAGCCGTACAATAAATATTTGATTTCTATTTTATAAAATTTGGATTAGTTAATTTATTATCTCGGTCGTCTCTTGTTGTCTAATGAAGTTGATATAACACCGGTAATTGTAGTGTTAATTTCGCATCCCTCTAGTGTAGGGGAGCTATACAATAAATATTTAATTTCTATCTTATAAAATCTAAATTAGTTAATTTATCATCAGTTTCGACACTTGTCTAATAAAGTTGATACAACACTGGTAACTGTAATGTTTATTTTTGCATTTTTCTATAATATTTTTCTGCATCTACAATGTCGTGGAATGAAACCACCCTTGAATTGGAAAGCGAAAGAAAATTTAGAAGATTTCCAAAAGTTCCGGCAGCTCCAGACGCGTTTCTCCATCGCGATTTCTCGTGAAATTTTCTCAAGATTTATTGCTATATCCAGTCGCGGTGTCTTGTAAGGATAATTTTCTCGTGACAGATTTACGAGGTTGGTTTTCGCGCGGTGGTCGAGTTCTTTGGTCGAAAGTTCGCGCAACATGCAAATCCGATCTCTGCCGGAAGTTGAAAAATAATCAACGTTGCATTGCCGAAATGAAAATTAATTTCGTGCAAAGTAACAACGATGGATACGTTAATAAATCGTGGAGATCTGACCGGTAGAGCTTTACTGCCGGCGGGCATTGGATGATAACGATAAACTTTATCGTTTGTCCGCGTTTTCAGCTGTAATTTACTTTCACGCTGACAGAAATGGTGCCGCGAAGCGACGTAAATAATAATATAACTCTCTCTCTGGCGCTCGTGAAAAGGCAAGGCAGGGATGTTTGTTGTAATAATGTCGAAACAACACAATAACGTTGGACAGTGGATGTAGAGATTTTTCTTGCTGGCTTCAACTAAGCTTGTAACACTACAAACTGCCTGGTTCCTAATTTTTTGTAAGAATTTTGCAAGATTTTAGTAAAACCACGTAGTAAATAATTTACATCTGATAAAATCTAAATTACTGTACCAACAACTTTTCGCGGTGGCTTAAACGAAGCTTTTAACGCTACAAAGTATCTTATTCCTAATTATGTTATAAGAATTATTCAAATTTCTACAAGTACCACATAATAAATATTCCACATCTCATAAAATCTAAATTACCGTATCAACAATTATACCACCCATTAATTCCGCTTCTTCCGATGCACTCATTTAATACATTCTAATATAAAAGAATGAACACTGATACTTCTACCCCTAAAGTCAATTTACATTTTGCAAAAATGCCGTGCAAAATATTTTTGTGGTAGTTAGGAATAATTCTTAAGTTAAAATTCTCCAGGATATCCGTTGATAACGCGAAGCAAGATTCTAAAACCGTTTGTTCTTTTTTTAAATCGATAAAAACCAACGTAGAATGGAGGAGGAGCAGATAGGAGAGAATTCGAAGGAAGAAAGGGAAGAAAAAGCAGGAGATGCGGCGAGGGTGCGGTTGAAGGGATGCACGATATCGGTGGTGGACCGTGTCCCATGCATCAGGATGTGTGTCACGTGTGAGGCCATAATTTATACGATGGAATCGGGTCACGTTCCATGGACAAAACGGAGCAGACTGCTGCTGCTAAACATACCTGTAATCGTACGACCGTATACGCTATCCGTGCATGCAAGTACACCCATGGAAATTGATTCGAGATTTTCTCTCCTCGTTCTGCAATTTGTCGAATGGATTTCTAAGATGACTTCAGCCATAATAACACTTTAGACTTTACACCATAACCGAAAAAAAACACGATACTTCCCTGGCGAATGTCAACAGTGAATTAACTTTTTAAAGGATAAACATTAGCAAGGAAAGAACAGTTCCTCGTGCTGAAATCTCTCAAACGAGCAACAATGTTTGTTCAATAACACGATCAAAGTACATTTACCCTAAGAAAAGCACCTACCCCTAAAAATTCCCAGACACCCTCTCTGTCGGTTTAAAAAGCTCTACATATTTTTCGTTTTATAAAAAAACACTGTCTCCCTTCGAAGGAGAAACAGCAGGAAAAAGTGAACAATTTCTGGCTCTGAAATCTCTCAAACAAGCAACAATGTTTGATTCAATAACACGATCAAAGTACATTCATCCTAAGAAAAACACCTACCCTTAAAATTTCCCAGAGGCACCCTCTCTGTCGATTTAAAAAGCTCTACATATTTTTTATTGTACAAAGTAACACTTTCTCCCATCGAGTAACAATGGGATCAAAGAAAAATTCTTCGAAAGAAAAATAACAATTTTTTTCGTAAATCAATTTCCCAGGGTGTACACCGCAATCCTATCAAATTACTACGAACCGTCGTTCTTCCGTCGAACCTATGTCTTTGTCATGGTCTCGTTAACGTTTTGCAAATCAGAGTCCGAATGAAAACGTATCAGAAGGCGGACGTGCGTGTAGGTGTACCATCATGGACCGGAATTTCGGCGTGATAACGTCTCGTAATTCGTTGCACGGACAAAGGGTTGACTTGCGCATCCGAGTCACGCAAAGAGGTGGGCCAAGCAAATCAACCGGGGCCTCGCCATTTTCACGTGTCGCGTTTGGGTTTTGCAAGGTCCAACGATCAAAGTACCTTCACCGATTCCAAGGGGAAGGATAATGGACGTGAATGAACGACGATCGGTTCGTTCGCCTGTTAAACTATCACTGAAAGTAGCCTGTCGGGTTTAATGACCGACCTCGTCTTTCGTTTGAACATTTATTATTTAAAGGTGGAGAGTGCAATTACCGCATGGTATATGTATGAAGTGAAATGGATGGCTTTATTTAACAGAATTGATTTTTTAGATACTGTAAAACTTTTAGGGCTTTAAAAAATTTAGAAGTTTTAGATCTTGAGAAGGTCGATTCGGCTTTTGGGGTCAGAGAAATAGGGAGTATTAGGAGTGCAAAGATCTTCTCTACATAAACTAATCGCGTTTATATTCTCTGGTTGGTCGGTGTCCATCGATTGGTGGTCTCTCTGAATATTGCTCTTCGACGAAGCCACCCTTTCCCTTGTCCCTTGATTTATTGGGAAACCTCGTTCGTCGAACGACGCTTCGTAGTCCGATCGGGATCCGACAGGGACGAATTCGTCCTCTGAGGATTCCCTCGTGAACTGATGTCAATTTAGCCTGTACCTTCTACCGAAAACGAGAGATCGATGGAGTAACCAAAGTCTCGAGACAAACTACTCCATTTCGGGACACTGTATTTACATGGAACGCGTGTCTTCTCTCTCCCTGTCGTTTTCCAAGCTCTACGACAGTTCTTGGAGTTGTTCTTTGAAGGGAGGAGAAAGGGTGAAAGTTGGGGGAGAGATTGTAAATTGAAATTAAATTATCACTATTGGTCTCCTTCTTGAAAAGGGGAGAAAAGGAGATGGATTTTAAAATTGCTGGTAATAGAAATCAATTCTTGGTCATTTTGTATATTTTTCTCTACTGCTTTTCTATCTGGTTCCTTTCTATCGTCGAAAAACCTTTGGATTTTTCTCGATAAAAGTGGAAACGACAAAAGTTCGAGAAAAACGCTAATAGAAGCAAATAAACCAGCGAAATTACATGCTCCCATGGCAAACAGAACTCCTGAACTAACGCAAACTAATCCTCCAACTACAAAACCTCGAAAATCGATGCTGTAACTAAAATTCAGAACGTTCCACTCCCGTTTCCATCCCTATCTTCGTTCCTCTCCTCTTTCTGCATCTCCGAAAATCCCGAAACATTCTCCAACGATTTCCCCGCGCTAAAAAAAAAACGCACGAAAGTTATGAAAGAGGGGGGTAATAAAAGCAAATGAAACGCGGAAAAATATAAAATTGCAAATAGAGCTTGACGACGTAATTCCAAGACAACGGCGCCGCTAACCGGAAGAAAAAGGACGTCGTTGCGCGAGCCAGCCGCCGCAATTCCGTGGAATGCTTTTTGGCGAGTTTTCTTCGCCATAAAGAGAAATAATTGTTTCTCCGAATGCTTATCCGAGAAAGAGAGCGGGAGAGAGAGAGGAGAGCTTTCGTGTATTTCCAAGTGCTCGCAGATATCCAAGGAGAACGCCTACACTGACGAAGGCGTGGACCTACTGTTTTAGGTGGGCTCCGAACCACCGAGACAATAATTCATTTAATGATAAATGAGAAAAAAATTTCAAAAATTATGGAAGAAGGTTATTCGGGCCCACTGCTAGACGGGGTCACCTATTTCTTACTCAGTACAGACACCTAGTTCGCCTTGGACCTCCTGATTTAAGTGGGTTCCGAACCACTGAGGCTAAAATACATCTCATAATAATTGGGCCCCCTACGAATCAGGGCCCACTCTATCCTACTCGCCATAGACCTACATTTCCTATGGTCATTTCTCATTAGACCTACTGTTTTAGGTGGGTTCCGCACCACAGAGGCTACAGTACATCTAATAATGATTGGGCCCTCTTCGAGTCAGGGCCCACTCTGTCCTACTCGCAATAGACCTACATTTCGTATGGCAGTTTCACCTTAGACCTAGTGTTTTAAGTGGGTTTTGAACCACCGAGGCTACAATAGATCTAATAATAATTGGGCCCTCTTCGAGTCAAGGCTCACTCTGTCCTACTCGTCATAGGCCTAAATTTCCTATGGCCATTTCACATTAGACCTACTGTTTTAAGTGGGTTCCGAACCACCGAGGCTATAGTACATGTAATAATGATTGGGCCCTCTTCGAATCGGGGCCCACTCTATCCTACTCGTCATATTCCTAAATTTCGTATGGCCATTTCACCTTAGACCTACTGTTTTAGGTAGGTTTCGAATCACCAATATATCAAATTGGGCCCACTGCGTGTCAGGGCCTCGTTTGACTTACTGGACGTAAACCCTCATTTCGTTTTACAACACAAATAGGTCGTGGACATATATAATTTGCGTTCTCATGGTCCAACTTTCGCAAATCCTCGCCCGGAAGTTCCTCAAGATCCTAGAGCGGATCCTGACTGGATCTCGAGGTAGGATCGGACGTTGAGAATTCCGGAACGGCGGCGGTTTACCGACTTGCTGCTTTCCAACTTTGGAAACGTAGACGACGACTGTGGATAGACTTTCGACTGACAAACTCGAGTTTAATCGCGCGGAGAACAAGATTTCACGGAGTTTCAAGGAATCCTACGTTGCCGAGGAGTCTCATAATGACGTTAGGGGGTGCACCGATTGTTTATTTGTCGGGGTGTTGGCTCAAGGGTGGATCTTTCCGGGATTAAACGCGATGAGACTGCAAATTTGTATACGTCCATAGGAATTTCAAACTATTTTGCACTTGGCTAAATGCAAGGACGATTTATAAATATAAAAGAGTATATAAAGAGTCAAATCAACGAAGATATTCACGTATATGACATTCAGCAAGTAGCTATCCTAAGATTACGATCGATTAACTGATCTCATTGATGAAATTTTACTCACTTTTGGAAATTATTTCGATTACTCGAAGGAACTTCAATAAACAGCGTCGCAAACTAGATCAGATCGCAGGACATCGATGACAACCTAGCAAAAAGCTCGTTATTCACCAGCCTTAATGGCGCTATGCAAACTTGTGCATTTAGGCGATGCAGCTGGTGCAGGGTTCGTGCACTCGTATTTCCACACCTATACAAGGTGTCGCGAAAACGTGTGACGGAATTCTTGGGAACAAGAATATTGCAAAACATAAAGTCCCAAAATAGAGCTCCTATAAGAGAAGTCATTACATTGAAAAAAATACTTTCCATACTCTATTTTACGTGAACTTGTTCGAACTAAACCGTAAACAAAATGTCTTATCATTCAAAAACAATAAAGTTCCAAACTTCCGACTTTATTATCCACATAAAATGCAGACACCTAAAAATCCTACGATTTACTTCTCAACCACCCTCTACATAAGCGCGCAACCTGCACCCTTTAAACTTCAAGAGTTAAGCTCTCGTCGCATCATCGCAAGAATTCGGCATACATTACGGTACAACCGGGCGCGCTATGGAAATTCCCATAAATTTCCCATTCCTCCCCGACAGCCTGCACCGTTCTGACCAGCTTTACGCCGATGTTTAACAATAAATTCAAATACTTTGTCGACCGACGGCGCATCAGTACAGAATATTATTCTGTATTGTCGACAAATCAGATTTATAAAGCGATTTACGTCACTATCGATAGAATCATGCAGGAAGCACTATTGTACGATGTTAATTATTGTTAATCGCTCTACCATAACTGACCACGAATGCCATTGAATCTCATCGAGGGACGATACTCGTCGTCGCACTGAAACCTGATCCGTTTGGAAGGATCATCCATTTGCAAATGATCACGAAATTTTGTGGTTGAATCAGAGTAGCGTTGAGGGTGTTTAGAGATGTTTTTGGAAGTTTCGTAGCTTCCTGTACGTTTGGGAAGTTTATTGTCGTTTCGTGGGGGGTTGAAGTGGCTCTTGGTGGTCTGGAGCAGTCTCTGTGTCATTTAGGATTGTCTTTGCAAAGGTACTGCTGGATTTGGAAAGCTTAAAGGGGTTGTTGAAGGTTTTGTGGCGTTTGTGCGCAGCTAGAGTCAATTCTGGACGATGTACCTCCACCTACCCTTAGTCTGAGGATGTCTACACGCAATAACTACTGTTGAAAAAATTCTGACAGCACTACCTATCTTCTGAGTAATGTCAGGTAGCTTTAGACCATCTCAGGGTACTTTTATACAATGAACTAATTAATTACAACTTACTTTTACAATTACACCTTAGTCTGAGGATGTCTACACGCAGTAACTACTGTTGAAAAATTCTGACAGCAGTACCTAGCTTCTGAGTAGTGTCAAGTACCTTTAGACCATCCCAACACAATGAACTAATTAATTACAAATTACTTTTACAATTAGAACAAATTGTAAGCATTCTCGACTACTATGGCTGAAGGAGGAACGTCCAATTGATACTTCTAGCTGTATACTTACGTAAAAATAATCCCTTGCGAGGCTCTTGGGAAAGTTCGATAGAAAAAATCTCTGCGGCGCAGAGGCAGGGATTAATTAATGGAATGCAATATTACAGGAGTAATAGGACGGTTCCTTTGGTGCCGCAGAATGCATCGGTATCGATTGACGAGGTCGTCGATGGTATAATTTCATGCCAGGAATGCCCGCAAGCAAACAATCGAGTGCGACGAGCATATGGAAATTGAAGTGAGACGTCGCCGATAAAAATATCAATTATTTCCAATTGGAAATATCAATTACACACAAATCGCCCCACGAGTACAGGCCTGGAAACCTCGTTGATTTTATCCGCCCGGCTAAAATAAACTCAATTCTCTCCTGTTTCGTGAAACTGGAGAAATCAACGATCAACTTTTTTTTTTATATTAAACAATTCGCTCAGAGGACCAAACATCAATCGAAACATCCAATGAAATTCTCATCTGCACAATTTTCAAATCCCATAGACCAGGAGTCAACGACCTGCGACCTCACAGTCCAACTAAAATAATTCAATTTTACCCTAAATCATTTGGATTTAATTTTCAAATTACTGTTTATGGCTATTTGTAAAATTGCAAGGTAAGTTAACACCTAAAAGACCGCTTTAAATTATATGAGATATACACTTAGGACTGCATGCACAGAATCAGCCCTTAAGGTGTTAAAAAAAAGCCTCCTGCTATAAAAGGGGTTGTCCACCCCTATTATAGACAGTTGACACGAAGTTTGACCTCGCGTTCTCCAAATTTCTCTCATCATCCACGAGACTACAGTAATAGAGAAAATTTAATAATCCAATTAACAAGACAACGCGATGCATTTACGGGATGCATTTACACGATGCTGCCAAGGGGAAAACTTTAATGGAAATTCCTTGAACTTGGAATAATACTAAGGCGTCTAACTCCATCTCAAGCGTTCTCCTTCCGAACAGTTACAGTTTGATGGTCCAGAGAACCCGATTAGGGTATCCGTACTTTCTCGTTGCGTCTCTAACGTGGGATTAATGGCAACAATAAGAGTGCGGGAGTCTGTTAAATGGCCGCGATGGAGAAACGAGCTACCTAAGCTAATTGCGGATAGCAAACAACTAAAATGAGACGGAGGAAACGATCGTGCAACGGGATTTCATGGTCCACCGTGTTTTCTCTGTGGCCGACTTAGCTGAGTTTCGTGCTCGCGACGCGAAACCAGTTAGGTAATCGGGCATAAGTGTAATTAGATTCTCTTATTGAATACGAGGAGATTCTGCAGTGCAACTGCAAAATTCCGAGGAGAATCGCACGATTAAAAAGTAGCTGTGATGAGAAGAATTTCCCTTTGTTATTAAACACTTTGGAATTTTGGGAAGAAATTTGTTTGGAGGTCGATAATGTGATTAAATATAATTAAACGAATCTTTTTTCGGATAATCTGTAAATGTGAAAAATAATAGCTAAGGGAAAGTGAAAAAAAAATGTCTTTAATATTATATCCCAATTTGGATCGATCTAGAACTATCTAATTAAAATACTTAAAGTAATAAGTGAAAATGATAATTGAAGTTGATCAAATCTACGCTGATTTATGGCTACAATTTTACGAACTCTCCACTGTTTCAGTTCCATGGTTCTAGAGTCAACATCTAATCCTTCCACAGTACACAACCCCATGGACCAAAGTACAACAATTTCTCTAAAATAAACGAAGCAGCATCGATTAAAATCTGCTCGATGATTCAAAACTATAAAGCAGACCCTCATAAATTACTCAGCACCATTTTCCAAAATATTCTGCTCGAAGAAGATAATTTCCTTCCTCGCGAAAGCGGTTTATTTGTTAACGAAAAATTTCGCTGGCAGACGAGTCTGGCGTTCGTCGAGGCGATTTCTATCCAAACACAGCAGACGTTACGGTTTGTTTACTTGAAAGACAAGAAAATAGGATGTAATCGGATGAAACGACATAGCTCGTCGATCTCGGTCAATTACCAAGTATATCTCGCAGAACGAATTTGGATTAATTGGCCCTACAATTTGCCTACATTTTATATTTAATTATGCCTACAATTTTGCCTATATTTTAAATTTAATTATGCCTACAATTTTTCCCGTATTTTAAGTTAAATTGTGCCTACAATTTTGTCTATACTTTAAATTTAAATTAAATAGTGCTTACAATTTTTCCTATATTTTAATTTTAATTGTGCCTACAATTTTACCAACATTTGAAATTTAATTACGTCTACAATTTATTATTTATCGCTTCTAAAATTTCATCAATTTTCCTGCCTCCAATTCCTAAAAATATGTATCTTTGAAGATTTCCAAATTCGCCAAATGCAACCCACAAATGTGAATTATCCCTGTGAAAGTTTCAAGTTTCAAAATGCAATCAGTAGCCTCAAGAAAGGACAGAGATTAATCACGAACGGATTAATTACCACGGCATGGTGTATTTAACCAAAACACCAGAGTACCCGTCGAGAGACGGGGAAAAAACTGACGAAGAAAAATCCTCGGCTTTTCGACGAGCTTAATTAACGCTTTAAACTTGCTTGTACGTAGGCGTGTCGGGTAAACAAACATCAACGCGTTCTCTTTAATTCGAGCAGCCCGGCCAGCTTCTGGTTTAATATCACGATTACGTGCGCCCGAAGTATTTCGAGTATCTCGAGTATCTTGAGTATCTCGACTCCTACGAGACGCCTGAAATACTTCTCTTCCCGTTAAAAAAAAAAGTGTATGAAAAAAGGCCTCCCAAAGCGGAGATTAACCCTTTGCACTCCGAGTACCAACTGGGTTGGCTTCGAGCAGTTCTCCCTTTCCGCTCGAAGTCTCTGATCACACGTTCACTATGGTCTGTACCACCCGTAGTACATTCATATCTGTCCCATTGGACGGTTTGAGCCAGCGATGGTACATTTAACACGTTGACTGCTATGGTGGTCATCGGTGACCGAAATTTATATTAGAAATTTATATCAGAAAAATGTTCATAGTGTCTAGAGTAAAATGATTTTGGTTCACAAAGGGGCCTGAATTTAGGGTTTCCACTGCGAGGCGACTTTGTTTTTTGTACTCTGATCTGGCAGCGTAATAATATTGTATTGAAACAAAAATTAGAATTCTGGAATAATAGTTTCTTTTTTAATTAAAAAATGTTTGAATTGAATCTGTTTCAGATATAGCCGGTGGTTATCTGTGCTTCGTTGTTAGCATATGCGGTATCGGCGTGGTGACGGCGGTGATCGGCGACGTGGCTTCCTACTTTGGATGCACCCTGGGAATCAAGGATTCCGTCACCGCAGTGGTTTTCGTCGCTCTTGGTACCAGCATTCCCGGTAAAGAATCGATATTTCTTTTATCCGGACAGTGGACTTTTTAATCATGGATTTGTTGCTTTAATTAATTCATGCTCTACTTGTTTCTTTCTTTATTTAATAATGTACCATTGTATTCCTGTGTTTCTCTGGCTGTTCATCCTAGTATCTGGTCAATCTCTAAGGGTGTACGGCGAACAGTTATTATCCTAGCTATTTTTCTATCATTCTATGCCTAGTCTACTTAAATTTCTATCTGTCTATCTGAAATTCCAATTTCTTTCTTCATCTGTCTATCATCCTAGCTATTTTTCTATCATTCTACAACTAGTCTACTTAAATTTCTATCTGTCTATCTGAAATTCTAATTTCTTTCTTCATCTGCCTCTCATCCTAGCTATTTTTCTATCATTCTACACCTACTCTACTTGAATTTCTATCAGTCTATCTCTATTTCCAATTTCTTTCTCCATCTGTCTATCCCTTTATCCACCTATCCATATATCAAACCATCGATTCATCTAACATTTCATCCATCAGTCAATTTGATGATCTATCCATCCACCAATTGAAAATCGCTAAAGCCACCTCTCAAAACTACGATTCATATTTCAATCCATCCTCGCAAGTTCCAAAAGACATCCTAGCGAATTATTAAAAGCTCAGAGTAATCCATACGTTTCATGACCCACCGAAAAATAACCGTGCTGGCCAATTAAAAAAAAAATATATCGTTAAAGCCAAACGTTGAATTCGACACGGTTTTATGAGATAATAAAACTACGAGAGGATAGCTCAATGAATTATTAAATTCAATACATCGTCATAGGATGGCATTACGTCGAACATTTCTGCCTTCCATGACGCGTTACACAATAGCCGAGGCAGAAAGAAAAACAGATATCGACGAAACCATAGCATCACCGAATCGCGGATTAAACCGCATCGAGCTATTAACCACGTTGTCGAGATGTAACTGACAATTGCAACTCCAACGCAAATAAACGAGTCAGATTCCACGGAATTTACTGACCTCTGTTCGTCAGAGCCACTGTAAATTGATGCACGATATTTTTTTTATGCAAAATCCAGAGAATAAGAGAAAAATGCTACGAATAATGGAGGTTGAGTGATCGTAGTGGTTCTTCCACTTTAAAAATCACTTCGAAAATAAAAATCCCAAAAAGGCTTCGCCCCATTCCGCTCGTTCTCCGCGAGGCTTCCCATTTGTCCCATCGATCGCATCGTGAATTACAGAACACCCCGTAAAACTGGAACGAGGATCTAAGATTCGTAAAACGGCTTGACTTCGTTAAGCTTTTTCATTTTGAACGTTCCTCGTGTCACTGGCCAACGAGAAATCGTAAAAGGACCAGGTTCCGATCGTGTTTTCGCGTTGCTTCCTTCCAACCATTGCGACTTCCGGTTCGATGCTTTGACGGTGAATGGCGCTTTGACGAAGCGGAAGAACTCCGTGCTTTCTTTCGTCTTCTTGCTTTTTTCTTTCACAGACGACGCGAGCTTTCGCCGATCTCTCTGCCGTGTCTCGGCCATTTTTAATGGTTTTTCCTTGCTCGAAGAGGTCGACATAAGATGTGCCGATGATTGCAACGGAAATAAGAAAGACGATGGAAAAAAGGGGCGAAAGTTTCAGCAAAAATATTCTAGTCGATTTAAATAGCCAGCTAAATTGGAAAAGTGGACTTTTGCAGGTGCTTTCTATTGGGTTGTTCAGAAAGTAGTTTCGTTTTTTTTTCAGTGAAAATGAAAGACAATATTCTTGTAGCCCATAAATAGTTTATTGAATGATATATTCTCCATTTTGTTCCAACATCTTTTGTCACCTTTCTGACAGTAGCACGATTTCACTCTGATAAAAGATTTGATCTTTGTTGGCAAAAAACTGATTCAAGTCATCTTTGACGTCCTCATTTGAAGTAAAGTTTTTCCAGTTTAAAAAATGTTGCAAACCAGTTTTGCCACTGGCGATCAGTTAATGGATCTTCTCCATACACATCGAATAATTTTTCCTTACTTCAACAGCATTTTTACCTTTTCGATAGTAAAAAAGTAAAATATGCCGTAAATGCTGCTTTCTACTTTCCATCTTTAATAGAAAACCAAACAAAAACTATTGTATAGAATGAAACAAATTTTTTCGCAAACAAGCGTGGCTATATCAACTATAAAAATATATTATGGCAATGCGAATTAAATGTGAAGTTGGCTATGAAAAAATATAATTGTGTCCTCCGTTGGGAAAAAACGAAATTACTTTCCGAACAACCTAATATTATTATTTTAATTCCTATGGTAATTTCTTGGAGATCTATTATTTTTAAATGGCTTCTAAACTACGGAGAGATGTTATTTGTTTCAATTAAATTACAAATTTCATCTAACAGATAGTACTTTTTTTGTAAATATTTTAATGACTATAGAAAGCTAAGGAGATGTTTTGGTGGAGGTGGAAAAAGAGATTCATCGTCGTCAAAACGATTACGTGAGAGTCTGTCGAACTCGATGGACTCCTTCGGGAGCGAAAGAATCGTGAGAAGGTCGAATAGGTTGCCCGATAAATCTTGCAGAAGGTCGTGTCACTTTCGCGAATTTTCCGTCTCGAGGAGTCGAGACGCGGTCTCCTTGCGGTCTCTCGAAGGTCTCCTCGAAGGTCTCCTTTCACGGGAGTCAAGTGGTCGCCTTTGCGAGAGAAAAAGAGGAGGGAAAATTTCTCGGGTTTGCCGCCTTCCGTGAAAAAGTTCTCCGGTTGGAAAGTTACGCGAGGAAATGGGATAAAAGCTCTGTCTCTTTGTGTATCTCAGTTTCCATCTTCTTTCATCTTCTGCTACACTTTTCTCATTCCTCCTTTTCTTCTTTATATTTCTCCATTCCTTCTCCCTTTTCTCTCTACTTCTTTTTCACTTTTCTTCTCCTACTTCTTCCTCCTCTATTATTTTACGGGGTTTCCTTTGTTCTTTCCTCCTCGTTTCTTCGTTCTCCATTTATCTCGAGGATAACTTCTTCTATCAAAATCATAGAAATAGTAAGAAATTTCAAAGTCTTTTGCGCAAGATTTTCGTTACAATTGACGAAATAGTGGGAGTCATCTTAATAAATCTTTGGAGATACTTTCGGCTTGCATTTTCTCCACCGTAAAAGTACATGTCGCTCTTCTCTACGGGGCTATTTGGTATTCGGAGGAAAAATTCCTCTGGGAAGAAGTTTGTGAGTGTTCCGAGTGCAGGAAAGCAAAGCCTTTCAAAAGTGCACCTCACGAGACCTCTTCGAGAGTTCCCGAATCGTCGCGAGAGAAGTGTTATTTTTAACGAGCTTAGCTTCCTTTGCAATATTTATCTATGCTTCTTTAAACCATAAATTCCTTTGACGACATTGTACAATTTTGTAACATTTTGCGTTGAGCTTTTAAATACAATTTTAAAAATTCTTTCAAGTATATTTCTCTATTGCATAGCTAATGTACATAGTAGATGGAAGATAAAAAAAATATCCTCGTAAAATATTAAATAGTCTCGTGTTACCAAGTAAAACAAAGAGGAATTACAAGATGACGGAAGAAACTTAGCTGAACTAAAATTATAAATTTTCAGGATAACGAAATTTTAATGGAATTCTGCATATTGTAATTCAAGCTCATGATTTTATAAAATTCTGTAAATAGTAAATCTGAAGTTGAAACAATGTCTAACGTGATGAAACCTTGTCGTAATTTTGTAAAATCATAAAACCAGTGAAAAGGCATTCGATATCCGCGAGAGGAGCTCAAACGAGCAATTATCGTTGACGATTCAAACGGCACATTTGGAAAAGAAAGCAAAAAAAAAGGGCCGACACGAATCGATAAAGGAAAACGGTCTGGCGCAGGCTGTATAATTGCCCGTCCTGAATTATAATTGGAAAGCTCGCACGGTGTCCCGTGGAAATGCAGATGAGTATTCGATTCGATAAAAAGCTCCGGAGGCTGATTTATTCGAAAGCTCGCACGTTCGAACGAAACGTCTGTCGGGTTTAGCTCGCGAGTTTTCACGCAAGACTGCACTTTCGGAGCGATTCCGTTGCCTCCTTTCCAAGCAAAAAGTACGCGTTTGTTTTCTACATAAAAAAGTAAATAAATAAAACAAACAAGAGGAAGAAAAATGCCAAAAGACATCTCTTAATTCGTCGTGAAAACATTTGCACGAAGGGCGCACGGTGGATGAGAAAATTGCGTGTAATTTCCGTAAAAATATCACCTCCAAACTTAAACTAAAAATTTCGGACAGTAAAATGTTACACCTCGTTGGAAAAATGAACTTATCATTAGACTATCTTCTTTCCCTTCTCGTTTTACCATTTTCTTGCTTTTTCTGTACAAAATTCGGGATAACGAGGAGAGAACGTGTCCAGCGCATTTTTCAAGGCTATAACCGAGCTTGGAGGAGCCAATGCAAAATGTAATTTGCATCGCGAGTGATTAACAGGAGCGTCGTTTAATTTATCGTCGAATCGCGACTGCACCTTGCCATTTCGCTCCATATTCAGGCAGGATTTCAGGAGGGATTACTATATAAGGTCTTAGTAATGTACGATCGGTAGACTAGTATGCTTATAATTTATTGCGCTCACCCCTTTGTACCCTGGAACAATGGAGTTCGAGGTCGAGCTATTTAACCAATCGCGTCAAAGTATGGGTGGTGCAGAATTTGCTGGACTTGAAGCAAGGATTTTTTAAAATAGAAATATGGAATTTCGAGGCGTAACCGAGGCTATAGTAAAATATATCAGCTAATAATTGGGCCCAGTGCAATTCAGGACCTCCTCTTTCTTGCTTGCCCGTAGACGCCCAAGGAGAACGCCAACACTGACGAAGGCGTGGACCTACTGTTTTAGGTGGGCTCCGAACCACCGAGGCAATAATATATTTAATAACAAATTAGAAAAGTTTTCTGAAGGTAATGGAAAAAAATTTACATTCGGACCCACTACGAATTGGGACCTCCTATTTATTATTCACTACGGACATCTAGTTCCCCATGGACCTACTGATTTAGGTGGGTTCCGAACCACTGAGGCTATCATACATCTAATAATGAATGGGCCCTCTTCGAATCAGGGCCTTCTCTGTCTTACACCACATAGGCTTAAATTTCCTATGACCATTTCACCTTAGTCCTACTGTTTTAGGTGGGTTCCGAACCACCGAGGCTGTAATACATCTAATACTAATTGGGCCCTCCTCGAATCAGGGCCTTCTCTGTCTTACTCACCATAGTCCTAAATTTCCTATGACCATTTCACCTTGGTCCTACTATTTTAGGTGAGCTCCGAACCACCGAGGCAATAATACAATTAATAATAGATTAAAAAAATTTTCCACAGATGACGGAAGGTTTATATATTCGGGCCCACTGCGAGGCTGGGCCTCCTCGGTCTTACTTGCTCATAGATATCAAAGGAGAACGCCAACCCTGACGAAGGCGTGGACCTACTGTTTTAGGTGGGCTCCGAACCACCGAAGCAATAATATATTTAATAATAAATTAAACAAATTCTCCAGAGTTAGTAGAACGAGGTTTCCATTAGGACCCACAGCAAACCGGGACCTCTTCTATCTTACTCACCACAGACCCCCATTTCCTATGGCCGTTTCACCTTGGACCCACCTCTTTAGGTGGACTCCGAACCACCAAAAATACGATACAAATATCAACCTGAATTTTCCTTCACCATCCATCCAGTATCTCCTGTTCTCCCCATCCCACATATTAAAATTACGAGACCGTTATCATAAAAACAGACCTCCACTCCATACATGTCAGAGTGCACGGTGAAAAGGTCAGGCGCATTCTCCCCGATGAAATGCCCGGCCAATATCGCAGGACATCTCGTAAAATCGTAGAGAATCGTTCTCCTAAGGGTAAAAAGGGGGGGTTTACGGGATGGTGAACAAAATCGATAAAGAGACAAAAGCCACGATCCGCGCACGAAAGTAAATAACACTTTTGAGATCCAGACTGCTGAGGCTATTACAGCGATCTTTTATTGGGCATAGGATCTGCCTCTTTTATTGTTGCGGCCGATTCCACGTTTACTGTCCGTTTCGTGAATAAAACCCGGCCGTAATTAAGAACGAGCGATTTACGCGGAAATAGAGGAACGATAAAACGAAAATGCTAAAGGGGGTGGTATGATATTATCGAAGACGGTGCATACGAAACGTTTCGGGGAAGAAATATGTTTCGGAGTATTCTTGAAGTGGGGAGAGAACGAGAGAAAACGGTTATTGAGAAATTGTGCAGCAGGAAGAGAACGATCGACGTGAATGGCATTATTGGCAGGCGGCTTTTAGAAAGATACGAACGCGATACACGTCGATGGCGACATGCGCTGTCCGGGAAAGGAAAATAAAACGATAAATCCGAAGTCTCGTTTGGGGCTGATACAGTTCGCTGGAAATTGTCGGTGATTGTTATTTATCGGAGGTATAAACGCGTTACGCGGAATTACTAACCCTGGGAATGTAATTTACGTACGCTTTATGTAACTGTCTGGTCACCCTTAATGGGAGATTGTATTAATTGTAGGACGGCAATGTCGAGCGTGATGATTCGTAGATAGTTTGTAATTGTTGGACTAATTGACCTTTGAACTAAATAATGACTTCTTCCCAATTTCTTACAAAAATTCCTCTAGGGGTGCTATGCATTGTCTCTCTTATAAGATATATAATATTTAATTGACAGTCTTCTTTGCGACTTAATTCCTGATTTCTAAAAGTACTTACTTAATGTATTTAAATATTTAATTTGTCCAAACTAAATTGGATACTCTGATACTGGAATATTAAAACTATTTAATCTGATATATATTTATAACAGATTTAGAATCTGTAAAATTATTTGGCACTGGAATACTAAAATTATTTAATGTAATACATGTTTATGACAGTTTTGAAATCTGTAGAATTAATCGAACTTGGGTTATCATCGCCTAACAGTTATAATTTTAATTGGAGCAAAATTCTTCCTGCCCTATTTAAAAAGAACTTGCGAACCTTTACCATGAAAGTTCCAACAGTTCGCAAAGTTAGAAGCCGTAATAATACCAAATACATTACATCAAACTTACAAGATATCAAAGTGATTTAAACCCTTCGTATATAAAATCTCCTCGATCGGTTTCTTCCTGCTTCGCCGATCACGAATTTCTATAACCGCGAGCCGAGTTATCGAAGAGCCATTGAAACGAGATCGATAATTCCGCCTGGATAACTTTTTATCCGGGTTAACATTTACGTAGGAAACCTCCCTTGATCGAGGATTAAGAACGTCAACGTAACTGCTAAATTTTCAGACCCAACACTCGGCTAGTAAAATAATTTTTCAAACAAACTACAAACTCTAATTTAACATTAAAGATGTTAATATCGTGGCCTCAAAATATTATTCAATCGAAGAAAAATGAATAGAAAATGTACAGTAAATTTCTAAAGATGTCACAAGGGAGAAAACGGTGTTAAGAAAATATTGCAAGTGTCTGTTGTAGCTACAATTCTTGTCACATGACATTACTTAACTGCTTCTCCGTTTATCCAAAACATATTTGTGACAATTTTTTTTCGTAAAAATATTAATTCGGGAATCTAAATATTATATTAAAATTTTTAATTTCTTTTCATAGAAATGCTTCGTCGATTTAACCCATTAAGGACTAAGCATTGAAATAACAGAAATATTTTAAATGCGACTCTTTATTTGTTATAAGGTTACAGAAATTGTAGGACTTAAGGTGATGAACAATTAGAGAACAAAAGTGCCTTTGGTATGTTCTTTTGCTATGACATAGGTTAAAATATAAATTAAATTAATCCGATTCCCCGAAAAAAAATTAGAATTGAAATGTTGCATAAACGCAACTTTGGGCCTTAATGGGTTAAACTCTTTATATAGATATTTTTATTGTAATCTTTTAACACTTTACCGGAAGCCTATTAATAGGCTTTTCGGACCCAACGCCTTTGAACTTTTAACTAGTCAATTGGTTCCCACTCCAATTAATAAATTATCATTTATCATTGCGGTTACCTGTGTTAAAGACTCAGTGACGAGAATTTGTAATTTTCGAATAGATATCTGTATCAAGGAAGTATTTCTAATCAAGTGATCAGTCAAAAGGGTGTAGGACGTTAAAAAAATACCGGTCGTTAAAGTGTTAAGACTACAAGAAACTTAAATAAAATAAATTGTAATATTTCTAGTCAGGTTTTGCAAATTAATTCATAAGGGAGGCGGTTAATTTTGCAACTTTTGAAAGCGAGAGACATAACAGCAATGCAAATCGATACGAGGAAATTCATATTTTCGTAAATGAACAGCTCAACCCCTAGCTTGAATACTGTGCGCAGTATCGGCAAGCAGATTATCCGATTTTGCGTAATTTCGAGCGTACATTTCGCGGTAAGCATAATAGTTTTGCAAATCCCAATCAGCACCGTTGCTTTTCGAGTGCTTCATCCATGAATCCGAGAACAACATTTGTCTGTCTCTCGGCGCCAAGGGGAAGGGAAAGCCGACAAGACTTTCGCATTTCCATTATCCTACACTCGCTACGAATTATTGAAATCCCTCATAAATAATCTGCCAGATCGTTAAAGCTACTTTCTTCGAGCCGATTTCGCATTGGTACGGGGAATTTCGCGGATTTTATCAGGCGTGGAATAATCGAGTGGATTTTAATTGGACGACGGAAATGAAATTCGAATGGGGTGTCTTTTGAAGAGTGTTGAAAAATATTTCTGCTTGCATTAATGAATTTAATCGCGAGGAATTGAACGTGGATGATCATTGATGTTTTCAATGGAGATTGGAATAATTTGTGAAATGAATTTTAAGCTTCTTTTTAATTATTCTGTAGATTTAGCATTAACCTTTACCACTTCAATGGACAGCCTTGTTGCTACAAGCAACCCAAAAGGATGTATATTCTTACTAATGAAATAATGCTTCATTAACAAAAATTGTATCGACAAATTGCTTTCTCTGAGGTCATTCTACTGATTACAAAATAAAGATAATATTTTTTCTAAAGATATACAATACATTATCAATTAAAAATTGGAAATGTTGCGAAAAGCACCCCTATCGTTCCAAGAATATTTGATTTTTAGGCTTAGAAATCAATTATAATAGAACTATAAAATAAATAAAATTGATTTCTCCGCTTAAAAATCAAATATTTGATTTATAATATTTATATATAATATAATAGACCTATAAAATAAATAAAATTGATTTCTCAGCTTAAAAATCAAATTTTCTTAGAACGGTAAAGGTTAATAATGTAATTTATATTTAATTAAAAATACAGATATCAGAATTTTCCGCATATGGGGAAGATGAAGGAAATTAAATGAACAAAGAATTATTAGGATCAATTACAGCATTGAATACAGAATGAAGAACTTTTAACGAAGCCGATAATTAAATGTTACCCTGTAAAAAGTAATAAAGAGTTATAAAAATGTGGGGTAGAAATGGTTCGTAATATTTTCACGAACTTTAACAGTCGTGTTCAAGGACGACGGTGCACGAATAGCTGCTCCAGGAGTCACGAAGTATGCAAATTCTCTCAATAATCAAGTTCCACCTCTAGTTTCAGCTGTGCCACCGTTTCGATCGAATTAAAATTTCAACCAGCTCACATTCGCGTTATTAAGGGAAATATAATACTCAGTTTTAATTAACCTACAGAGACGACGATAAGACGAGTCTCGTGAAATTAAAATGGCATCGAGAGATAAAACAAAGTATTGAAACTTCATGTAAAAGTATTCCATGAACGAAGTTACTCTCTCCTCATTAACACCAGATTTACGGGCGCTAATTTGTTAAATATAAATGTATTAAATAAGTACTTTTAAAAAAGCGACATATTATCTCAAATTTCCAACTAAATTCTTATCTCTACAATTTTACAAACACTCAACAAAAATACATTCAAACCTCGCGTCCCTTTTTATCAAATGTTCCACCTCCTCTCGAATTTTCTCCACTCGAATAAATCAACCTATCCAAAATGCAGCGGATAAAATAAAAACTGCACATTCTCGAGCATCCCTCCAGCATTCGCAATTAAACGTTAATCCCTTCCTCTTCTTCGTTCCCGGTAACAATCGATTCCCCCCGATATTCCATTACAATCGTCGCGTTAATTTACAGATTGCCTCGTTAAAAAGAACGCCGTGCAGTTGCATCGTCGAAAACTGCAAACCGGAAATACCCATGAACAGGAAACACGTGTGACCAATAAAGTCGAAACGGGATTTCCCGCGAAATTCGCAGAGAGGTTCAACGATATTCGGGAGTTTCGGGAAAACGAATAATTGCGATCATTGTTGCCATCGGATACGGGAAATTTCGGGGATGGGAAAGAAACGTGACTATTGTTAACTGCAATTATGCACGGCGAGTGTAGGGAATCGTTGATGCACCGGGTGGATTTTAATTCACGTTGAAACAATAGCTTGGTTGCACGTTGCCCGAATGATTTTCCTATTTTATTGCTCGATAATTGAAAGATCCGTGGAACGAAATTAAATGAGAATCTGTGGTTGGTTGAAGGATGAAATGTTGCTTATAACTATCGAGGTTTTGATTTATGTATTAAATTTGAAATTAAATCCGAGTTAATTAGACTGCTATCATATAATTGGAAATAATATTAGGATATTCGACCGCGGTTGTTTGTTCGAATAAAAACAATTGGAATATTCAACCACGTTAACTTCTGAAAAATATTATTTGTTATTCGATGACCAAACAAGTTTCAATATTTAACGGTGGAAATCGTCATTAGTAGGGAAATTCCCTCTAAACATAAAAAGTTAAGAGTCAATTTTGATATTTAAACTTAATCCTAATTCATTATTTATCGAACTGTAAGTTTTTCCAATTGGAGTCCCTCCACTCGGCCTGTAAACGTCTCGGTCAAAGAATCGATAATTGAATTAAGTTATTAGTATCATTTATCCGTCAAATAGATTACTAATATACTTTAATTTATGAAATAATAATTAAACAGTTAAATCACAACTTGGTCTGCAAATGTCTCGCTTCATTCCAAGCAATCGTTTATTCAATTGAATTATTAGTGTCATTTGTCTATCAAATACATTGCTAATATACTTTAATTTGTGAAATAATAATTAAACAATTAAATTGTATCCAAGCAATAATGTTTATTCGACTAACGACCGACAAGGAGTCAGACCGTGTAAAGCGTCGGCCATTAACGTCAGCTGCTTCACTGCACGTCTGCACGTGCTGCTTTCATTACAACGACGCAGAAACAATAACCAATAACTATCGCTACTGCGAAAATTGCAGTACTTCGTGAAAATGAGTTTCAATTAAAATCTACCTACGCTGTGAACACCAACTATGACGAATTTCCACCGTAGGAAAGTTTGCTCATCGTTCTCCGTGTCATTGACACTCGCAGGACGAATTTCGAGGAACGTTAATTAAGCAGCTTCTCAAATTATATTACGAAGTACAATTACTGTGCCAAATGCACCACAGAAGGATACGAAAAAGTGTGAAATTACACGCTGCACATTTATGGAGTTTTCTAACGTTCACTCGAAACCTTTCTGTATGCACACAAACCATAAAGTAGTAGTAGTACTTACTCCTTCGACGTTTACACCGAGTAGCCATAAACTGCGGGTTCTTGTGTCCAAACTGCGTGTTCAGGTAAAGCCAAGAAGCAGCCACAATTCCTGGTACACCATAAGCTTCCATGGTTTCAGCCAATCTTGATGCCTGATGGAATACAAAACGCACCAAAAGTTATGTAGTCCCAGTTGATCCATTCAGATTTCACGTAAATATAGTTTCACAAGTACTTTTTACGTTGACGATAACGAGAACGATTGATTAGACGTTTAAGATGCAAATGGTATGGTGAATTGCATAAAATATCCGGGTATCGAGACTTTTCATTGCTCCGGAAGGTGCGGTGTAAACGACGCGCACCGCCGACGCCATATTTGATTTTGACAGGATTACGAGAACTGTAGAAGTTTTGGCCACGGAAGGTCGGATAGATGTTTTGATTCTCCCCACTCCTACGATTTTGAGGAATTTGCAAAGTCGTTGGACTGAAGGATAAGGAGCGGGTGAGCAATGTTTACGTTCGAAGTCGACATCGACCGAACTGCGGATTTAAGGAAGAAAGAAAATTTTGGGAACTGTCGACGAGATTTACGTCAGTCGATGGATTTACGTCAAGGTCATTGACACTTTATACAGCATGGTGGTTACCGGCTCTTTTGAATTCAATGGAATTTTAACAGACTTTTAAATAGAAGTATTTACGAATTTTAATTATTTTAACAGGTTCAATATTTAAATATTTGCATTAGAAAGATAAATTAGTGCCTAATATATCTGTGTCTTTAAAGTTTCTGATTTATGGCAATGTAATTTTTATAGGAAATGCTTCACTTTGGTAGAAGGGACAAAATTGGCGAAATAAAGAATGACTGCCATTTTTTCGAATGGTTCTTTAAATTGATAGGGGAGGCATTAAATATTCCACTTCTATCTTAATCGAAAACCTAAATTACTTAATTGATCACCTTTTCCACCTGTTGATTTCTCTTTGTCCAACGCACTTATTCGATATATCCCAATATAATAGACATAACGTCGGTATTTTTAAAAAAATAATTATTTCGTAATATCCTATGCTACTCCATTTATCAAAATTAAAATTTTTATTAATGTATGTTATTTTACATTATGACTGGACGCTTGACGTTCTTTATTCGTCTCCTATATTAAATTAAGGAGATATATGCACAATTAAAAGTGCATATAAAGTGTTTTTAGTCTAAATTCTGAAGCTGGTGTACCGCTGATGAATTCGTACCTTGCAAAACGTCCTGTACATAATCCCGTCTCCTTGTCTCGCCAGCTGCTCTGTCTAAACTAACGAAAACTGACGCTAACGAGAAACCGCGAGAGAACACGAGAATAATGCTAACAGACGACAACACCCTCAAGCAATAACAATGGTCTACAAGATTTTATCTTATCAAAATATATTATTATTAAATTTTATCATAATATACCGCCCTTAGGCCTAACGTTAAAAGCAAACCTATAAAACCAATCAAAGATAACCGATTCTTTTTCAAAATTGTATAAATTAATAGAGGAGCCATAAAAGACTAACAATCATCCACAAGATTTTACCATATCACAAGATTATTAGATTTTATCATAATATCAAGCCCATCAAAAATAACTGGCTCTTTTTAAAAATTCTCTAAATTAATAAGGAGCCATGAATTAAATCTCACTTCTATCACTTGTATCCTATAAAACCTGAATTACTCAATCGACCATCTTTTTCACCTATTCGTTTCTTCTTTTTAATGCATCTTTCTCGGTACATTTAAATATAATGCTGGTAGTTCTGGCATTAAACATGGCAGAAGGGTCACGGATTGAATAGCAGGGTCGAAGTAAGAGCGACACGAGAATGGACCACAGAAGTGCAACATCCGAGGAAGAAAAATCTGAGCATGAAATTTTATTTCAGACACGTTTGCGAGCAAGGTGGCTGCCTGCCAGGACAAGTACGCCGACGCGAGCGTGGGAAACGTGACCGGAAGTAACGCGGTAAACGTCTTCTTGGGGATCGGCATTGCGTGGAGCATCGCCGCCATTTACCATGCCTGCCATGGCGAGCAATTCCTAGTGGAACCCGGCAAGTCAGTATCGAATTCGATTTTTCATTGTAATTCATATTTTCAGACTTTGCGAAACAACGAAAATTCCTGGAGGTTCAACCCTTTCGATTCGAAAAGTACCGGATCTCTGTTCTCCACAGCAATTTATTGCCCCACGTACTTTAAAATATTTAATATTTAAAACATTCAATAATAATAAGTAACTGACAGTAAATACAGTAATAACTAATTATTAACAATTGAAAGTTTGTTTTTCAAACAAATCTCTATCGCTATATTCCTTGAACCGCCCCGAAAGGGTTGATACCTCTTACCGAGAAGAAAGTACACTGTTTTTCTATCCTTTCCAGCTGAAATCTTATCAAAGACTAATTACCAAAATTCCAGATAATTATTTTTCTTATTTTACTATTAACACATTGTACGCCGGCTAAATATCTGCTATCAAATTTATTATATTTGATAATGTTACTATTTAAATCAATATAAATTTAAACACATTAACACTAGAACTACCAAACCAAAATGAACATGTCTATATCATGTCTATATCAAAAAACATAAATCACCCAATCGATAAAATTTTCCGCCGCTTGATTCCCCCTTTTTCAAAGTACTTATTTAATCTATTAAAATATGTTGGATTTGACGTCGGTAGTTCTAGTGTTAAGTAATGCACAATTTAAAAGGAATAATATTGCCTTCTTTGTCCACTTTAACGTTTTCCTCAAGATAAAATAATATGACTGACATTGATTGGTAAAATCCTAAAATCATATATTTGAAATCCCGCATTATCGCGGGACCAGCGTATAATGTGTTAACATTTACTTAAATTCTGCTTTTAATGAAATAAGAGCGAAAAGTCTAAGTGAACTTTAAGTGCCAAGGGAAGTAAAGTCAATTCTAACATTCAGAGTAATTATCTCGACAAAAACGAGTATATCTTTGCACAAATACATACTCAAACGTTCAAGATTAATCCTGTACAGGGTGTAAAAAAATTAATGGTCATGGCTTTAAGGGGTTGTTCTACACCTCTGGATCGATGGAGATTTGCGAAAAAAACCGGCCGCAAAATTCGGGAAAGGGTAGCAAATTTTTTTTATTGGCTCATCGTATTCGTCTTGTTACGTAGGCAAAATGTCTGAGAAGATCCATGGGTCAGAAACGAACCGTTCTCTCACAAATTAACTTTTAATTCGGCCTTGCGATTAAAATTTCGACCATATGGCAGCCTTCGAGTCACCGACCTTTCGAAAGGAAACACATGAAATACCCTTGCTAGCTCCAGTAGTTGAAGCAGAGGCAACATAAACGAAGATAGAAAATGACTAGAAAAATGTCATTGACCTGCGTTCAGTGTTGGGTTCGCTCAAGGGCCCACCCGGGGAGAAGAGCATAAACACATGCACTTCTCTTCTGGTACGGTGACACAGTGCCCCATTTTCTAACTTCGTTTACGTCGCCTCTGCTTTAACTAATGGCGAAATTTCAATCAGAAGGCCCAATTAAAAGTTAATTTGTGAGAGAACGGTTCGTTTCTGACCCATGGTTCCTCTCAGACATTTTACCTACGTAACAAGACGAATAGGATGAGCCAATAAAAAAAATTTGCTACCCTTTCCCGAATTTTGCGGCCGGTTTTTTTCGCAAATCTCCATCGATCCAGAGGTGTAGAACAACCCCTTAAAGCCATGACCATTAATTTTTTTACACCCTGTACAGTAATGGAGAGAATACTCCACAGAAAATAAGTCGGATAAGAGACTTCTACGACGTGAAACGAACGAGTATCAGGTAAAGTATGACGACGTGGCCTCGATAACCACCCGTCGTTCCTCATTTACGATCCCGTCCATGAAACTATTCTGAAGAAATTTGGTCCATAGATTGCGACAGCGACTTGGCTGAAGTTCTTTGTCGTGTTTACAGGATGGAACGCAACTAGCAACGTCTACGTTGCTCCATTCTGTCCGAACTCGTTCCCACAACATCGAGAAAATCATACCCAAAAAGGATGTTCCAACGTTGAATGTAAAGTGTCAGAAAGTCTCGTATGTGCAATGAAAGTATCGAATGTATTTCAACGATCAATAATCTCGATAATTCGGCTGTCGCGTTATCCCAAGAAATTTCGAGGGGATAACGATGACTTCTCTGTGGAATTTCGTATGGAGATATTATCATAAATAAATTGGGAATACGTGGAGAATTGTAGATACGTGAATAAATATTTATGAGGCGAGTTTCGGTTGAATGCACGAATTGTCACTCATCGATAATTAGATATTTCTCATGCGAGTCAACATTCATACGCGTCCCATCATGTGTTTCGATGTCTTTTGTTACGCTGCCAATGTTCTGTCTCATGTTTCAATAATTTAGTAAAGACATTATCCAATAGTTAATCCACCATTAACTAAAATTCGCTATAAATATACCAACAATCATGACAATGTCCTAAGCAGAATAAAACTTATTCGATCCTCCGATATAAATTACAATATAACTCAACTATCTTGGAGAACTGATAAAAAATTTAATTATCATTACTTTCAAAAAACCAATAAACCCTTTGAGACAGAATTCTAAATACCTTAAAGTTACAAATAAATCACTTGTCACAATTAGCGTCACAAATGCCAATGGCGGCAAGTAAGTTTCTCGCGCCAGAAATCCCTCACTTCCGGCGAACGTGGAGAACGATTTTGTAAGCTGAGAAATTAATAATTTACGACATGGAGTCCAGGACAATCCGATATTCGATCTCCAGGACGTAATGGATTTCCAAACGTCGAAGTTCAACGACGCGCCGTTGTCGTGAGGACATACATCATTGAAATTGCACCGGATGTAACGCGTGCACCAAGACTCGTAGTTGGAGAACCGGGTCACAGATGGCATCCTATTGCGCCCGATCGTTTTTATAAATATGTATCGATCGATTCCGAGTTTCCACATTCGTTTCTCTCTCGTACTCCGTGAGAACTTAATGCACTTAGGAGATATAGGACAAAGGGTTGCTCGTACGAGTGAACTCTCCGTAATGCGCCAAGTTAAAATTAAGCTTCAACTTTCTGACCTAATTTATCATTCAACGGCCTACCGTTATACACTTTTTTTTCCCCAAGAAAAGACTTGGGATGTGGAGGATTAAATAGGAAAAATCCTTGGTCCCATTTGATACACGCTTATTCTATCATTTTTAAATAACATGCTGCCTTGGATAGTTTATTGATATTAACCCTTTGAGTACTACGGACGCATATATTCTCAAGGAAATATATCCACTAGCTATTAACCCCTTAGCCTGCAACGCGTGAGACTCGTGGCGCGGAAAATCAAATAAGAAATTTTGAAATCTTTCAAAAACGATCTCATTAATTCTATATCACTTCTATACTATTAACACTAGATTTACGGAGCCAATGTGGCTCATCCAAATTCGACTATTATATACATATTAGTTGATTAATTTTTTAATAATAAATTCTTCATTTAAATGGATTTGTAACTATTTTCTTTCCAAAAAAACTTCAATTTTTTTATGAGTTAAATTGGCTCACTTCAGAAAAATAGGTATATCAACATCCGTAAATCTAGTGTTAATATTACCTTCAGTTATATGATATATCAAAAATCAGTGAAAAGTTTTGACTTGAGGAATTAATTTTGAGTCTTTATACGTTCAGAAAAGAAATCGTAGGTCAAGGGGTTAAGTGTATCGGAGAATATTATCTGTTTTAAAATTAAAAGAAAGAGTACGATTCGATGATTGGTAGAAAGGAAAGGAGAGAAAAAAAAGGAAGAAATAATGTTTGTTGCAACAGCTTGGCCTTCTCGGTGACCTTGTTCTGCACGGAAGCCTGCCTGGTTATTCTAGTTCTGCTATTGAGGCGGACGAAGAGCATCGGCGGTGAACTCGGTGGGCCTTTTATACCGAAGCTCGTTACATCCCTGATCCTTTTCTCCCTCTGGGTGTTCTACCTCATTATGTCCACCCTCGAGGCCTATGGCGTTATCAAGGGCTTCTAAGGAGCCCCATACACGCCAAATGTCGGCCTACTGCTGCGTCTAGATCAACTCTTACGTCCGCCAAGGCGTGTGCTCAACGAAACGTTCTCTTGGTAAGTAAAAAAATTCCATTTTTCCATTTTCATTACAAAAATCACTTCACCATTTATACTATCTTGCAAAACATGTATGCTGTCATAAAAAAACAACACATTGACCAGTATAAAAAAAAAATGTGACGATTTAACCCTTTGACTAGCGACGCACATATGTGACATGAGAAAAAATTTCATTACAATCTATTGACACCTATATGCGCGGCTGAAGTTTGAAAATTGAAATACAATAATTCGTATTATAAATAGTAATTTATAATTTCTATGCATTAATATTCTAACTTTCTAATTGATCGGTTTAAATCGCCAAGTAAATGATTATCTCTCAATACTCAAAAATGCCCCTATTTGTAGAGAGTTAAAGAAAGAAAAATTGTAATTCCATCGGCGAGGAATTTCCAAAAATACGCCTTTAATCAGCCGCGTAACACTTCTAAGTATTCGGAGGCCCATTTGCACGTTTGTCGGCGTTCGCCAAGTTTAAATATAACCAGGGTGCACGACGGTTGCTCGAGAGTGATCGTAGACGAATAATTTTTGCCCTTCGTTCCGAACGAGTCGAACCATCGACCCAAATCCCGGGATACCGTCTCAAATCACATTTTAATTGCCGCCAAGAGAAACGAATTTCTCCTCGCACCGTAACGTCCCTTTGTTCTTTCTCGTTTCAGGACAAAAAAGGAAAGTGGAATCGAAAAGGGGGACGATTTCGCTACGAACTCTGTGCGTGGAGAACGGGAAGAAAAAAAGCAAAAAAAAATGAATTAACGGGACAGACACTTAAGAGTAGTTCACCCTCACACCTGGAACGATTAACAACGAACGTGATTGCGTGACTTAAATGAAAACCGCGTGAATGTGCGTAGGTGGAGAGAAAGAGCGTGAGATGGTATGCGTGTGTGCGTTTGAGAAAAATTTTGAGAATGAAGAAAAGAGAAGAAGGCAAATGAAGAAGAGGAAAAGGGGGAACCGAGAGAGAATCGTGAAATTGAAAGAAGAGGAGAAAAAGGAGACCCGGGGGCTTAAGTGTGCGAGGAAGAAAGTGAGTTTGCCTTACATTTATTTATTAGGAGAATAGACCGTGGATGGAGTGAGAGAAATAAAGTAAGAATGAGTGAAAGAGAGAGAAAAAGAGTAAAAGAAAGAAACATAAAACGCGTTCTAGTCGTGCCGTACTTCTTAGGTGAACGGCAATGTTATCGATTATATAAAAAAAGAAAGAAGATAAAGATATATTATATATATATGTATACATATAAATAGCATATTTATTTAATCGTTTAAGGAAAAACAGGTTTCTATGGTATTTTAGTAGCGGACCGTATTGCAATTCCTTTCTCCGCCAGAGAACGATGTCGCTAATTTTATATAAACGTATTATTAATCCGTACATCACCGAACGAAATATAACACTTTTCGCGTGAACTTTCGTATGAATTTTCACGCGAGAAAGAACTCCACGGAGACGTTGCCGTAGATCAAGGCGATTTGCATGACAAAGACGTTCGCGTTCATGGAAATGCCTTCGAAGATGGAAGAAATACCCAACCGTTAACAGTCTGACGATAATATGACGCGAAGAAGCGAAGATATCGATGATAAAATGAAACGAAGTTTGTATCGTTCGACGATGAACGAGGTTCCTTTTTAAAGAGCGCGGTCATTTTGTCTGGCGAACCTTCGAGGCTCCGAAGATCACGCTAACAATGTTTCTCAAGAGGTTTCGACCTCGTTACGATATCATTTTCCTTTTTCTTTCGTTGCGAAACTTCAGAACACAAGAAATACAGCGACATTTTTCAAGAGCGATGTTTCTATCGTTTCAACATAGGTACTTGACAAATTTGAAAGACACGTTTCAAAGAACGAGAACGTCCGTGAGATTTCTCCTCGGCATAGAATCTAAAGCTGGAGAACGTTGCATTTTGTATTCCTTATTTCCTCGAATATAAATGTTCCGATAAGATGCAATTGACAAAACTTCAAAATGAAGAATCGTGTCGTACGATGGAGTGAACATTTACCACGAGCAAATGAACGAAACGTACTTAGCAATTTACCCACTTAATTTCTCAACGAGGCGGCTCGCCGGGGAACGAAAGAAGAGTAATTTAATTCCGTGCATTTCCGTATCGATCGTGAACAGAAAAAAGAGCAGAGGAATCTCGTGATGATTAACCACCGAAAGGATATTAACACTAGAATTACCAAGGCAGTCAAAATGATTGCCCAACTTTTCAAAAAATTCTTCTAACTTGCAAAGGAATCATACGGTGGATCACTTGAATATTATAAAACTCAAATTACTTAATTAACTGCTAAGACAGTCAACAGAATCGACCCTCAATTTTATTAAAAATTCGTCCAATTAACAGAAAACACTTGCAGTAAATATTCCACTTCTATCTTACAAAACCTTAACCCTTTGCGCTCCGAATTATTTTCTTAACTTTTTGTCAGATAAGCAAATATAATCTCAGAAAATTGTCTACTGTTGATTATTCGTTTTTATTTAATACTAGGAACAATTGTAGATACTGCGGTGTATTCCTGTTAAAATGCAAAATTATTGTTGATTTCGAAAAGTCGATAATTAGTATATGAAACATTAAGTGTCACAAAAAGCTGTGTCGAGTGTAGCTCGACATAGGAGTGCAAAGGGTTAAACTACCTACTATTTTCCACCCCTTGATTCCTCTTTCCAGTACTTATTTAACCCTGCTGTACTTCTCGAAATGGAGATTATATTTTAACAGATATTATCTTTTTTGATATTCAATGTATTTGCGTCTACCTGTTTGTATATTTTGTGTCTTAAAATGTGAACCTTTGTCACTATGACTGGAAGTAATACGAATGAGAGATATAAGAGTAGAACAGCAGAGTTAATATATTCAAATGCAATAAAATTAACGCCAGTACTTCTAGTGTTAAAATCAAAAGATGGAATGAAAAAAAAGAAAGAAGATCCGAATGGTCGAACGATTATGACACACGTGAAACACACCTGAATAATTGGGACGTTGTTATTGTTAAGATTAATTATTACTAGTTAGGAGAGCAAGTGTAATCGAATGGAAGAATATCGATCGTGAAACGGCGGCCTTCGTTCGAATGTCAAACTTTTTTTCCGTTGATCTTCACTGCCTTTTGATCGAGGGTCGCGTTATTGTTCGTACGCGTTCACTTAATTTATCTAATCGTCGGGCGGATATTAGATGAAACACCGTAGATTTAATTGCACGTATACACCTACGTATAAATGTGCAAACACGTTCTCTATGACGAAAAAGATGCTAGAAATTTTTAGAAAGAACGACACGTTGCCTGCGCGAAGAATCCTAGGGAACTTCATTTGAAAGAAGACATTGAAGTTTAAGGAGAATTGTCAGTTTTAGGTCAGCCATTGCGACATTAATTTCTCCTCGTCGAAGGAGTCGAAGGATTGACATTTTTTCGTGAATGTAATTTAATATAAAAAATTGTACATATAGGGGCAACGTGTTGAAACGAAGACAGTTGTTTAGGGTAAATAAATGATGTGTGTGTTAACTAACGAAGATAATCGATGGGCAGTTTTGTAAACTTGCCATGGAGATTAATATCGTCGTGTAAAGGAATCTGTTGATGATCGTTGTTATGCAACGACCGGACACATTGCAGATTAACTGCAAAACCTTTTTCAGTGACGAAGTTGTTCGATTTTTAAGGCGCCGTAGACAGCCGATTGGCTGAAGTCTAGTCGATAAGATTCTAACGATCGGAAGCTTACTTAACGTAGAAATTTCAAATGCTGAAACTGCAAAGGTTGTATCTGAAAGAAGTTCGAGTAGGCGATATTCGTCAAGGGCGCGAAGACACCTTCAACTTTGACCGTTCCTCCGTGTTTAACCTACATGGTAAATACATCGCAAATTTCCATGCATTTATGAAAAAATAGACACTTCTAAAATGTATGAATCAACGACAAAAATTTCCATCTGTATAAATACTAGAACTACGAAGGTAGGTTTCTAATATTTTCCAAAAATTCTCCAAAATAGGAGAGCCATGCAATAGACATTTTACTTTCATCTGGTAAAATATAAATTACCGAATCAATCATCTTACTAATTTAATACATTGGAAAATAATGGGCCTAACGTCAGAAAATCTAGCGTTAAATTCAGGGGGATGAGGAGGAGCATAAGAGCATCGTATTTCACGGGGGGTGAATCAATCGAAAGTGACCTTTAAATCGTTTGCAGGCAGGAAAGGAAAAAAAAAAGAGAGAAGGACGGATGATAGTCGGCTAGTCTGAGGGAGGGGTTGAATCGAAGGTACACCAGAGGACTTTGGCAAAGAATTCCCTGGGTGGTCGGTGAAACCGATGGCCCGGATTTCCGATAAAGATGGTCCCCGCCTTGTGCTTGAATTTCTCGCAATTTCTCTTACCTACCCTTCGGTGTTGGCTATCTACCTGACCAAAATTTTACACCAAAAGGGAACCGCTTTAAAGCTTCAACCCTCGCGAGATACGTTTGTAGTCGAGAGGTACAAATATCCTGACCGTTTTTCCCTTTTTTGTTCGTCAATGTTATCTTACAACTTGCACGCAGGTTTTCCAAAGGTTGGGACAAATTTTTTAGACGAGGGTGATATAAAGCTAAGGGGTACGAGAGTTTGAATCTTCTCTGATCAATTTTACGAAAATTGTAATTTAATATAGGTTTCATACTGATATAATAAAATTGTTTTATCAGTTGCAATGCAGCAAAAAAAAAAGAATTTCTCAATTAGGAACTATAATGAGTACAGAGTTAAATGTACCCAAATCTCCTGTACATCTTTAACCCCTTGCCGTGCCATTTACTTTGTGAGTGCCTCCACAATAATTCAGAATTAAATTAGTAAAATAAACATTGATCAGTGATTCTTGACATATAGTAAAATTTAACTTAATATTAATATCATAGAAATAATTTTATCGTGTCGCATCTCATTGATATTTTCAATTTAATAGGTATTGTAAAATTTAAACATTTTCTTTAGAATTTATTGCATCACGAGTATCACTCGTTATAGTACGGCAAGGGATTAATATATCTTCCAAATTAACGTTTAATTCATCACACTCTCAGAGATATACTTAAAATAATAAAATTCCCCATACTCCTCGATGTCCACCATTAAATTTTCGACTTCAACATTAAGACAAGAGTCCTTTGACGCCTCCAAGTTTCGCCACATTGGAGAACAAGTCGTAACACTATCAGCCACCGAGTTCCGAATGCTACCTTACAAAGGGGCACTTTAGGAACATCTAAATGCAGAGGGAGAAGCATCCCCCGCTGAGATACCACTGACTCGGTGCTTTGTATGGAAATGTATCATGGCGTCGATCCTGAGTGACGGGGTTGGATGCATTGACATATTTACCAACCGTCGAGCCAAAAATAACTCTAGGGAATACCCCTCCGGGTTTTGATGGTCAATGGAACCCCTTTGGAATTCGTTGACGGTGTTATTCTTTGTTCTTGCCACCCTCTATCCAATTCTTGTCGGTGCATTTAAAGACTTCTAGGGTGAGGGGGAAATTGAAGGGGTGAGCAAGTGATTGGATAAGGGAAAGTGCTATTGCTGCGGGTAAAGTATTAAATATAATCTTAAAAGATACGGATGTCCTCATGGACTATTCTTTTAGTGGAAACGTAGATAAATATTATTTTATAAGTTGTTTTTTGTAAGAATGTACAATTACTTGATTGAATTGTGATAATTGAAATATTGCGCGGAGAGTGATTAATAGGGTTCACACCTTAACTCTGTGGATTTGTTATAATTTTATTAACGGCTATCGAGTGTCAAATAAATGATTGCAGAGATTCTAAAGTGTTTCCGTCCGCAAAGGGTTAATTAGAGAGGAATAACACTTTTCTTTCATTATGAATATTCCAGGAGGATAAAATTGAATTTTTCCTTGTTTTTCTGTTGGTCAATGGAAATTGCGATCGCAATCTCGAAATTCGAGCTTGTATGGGCGACAAAGCCGTAATCCAACGAGTGGAAAATCCGATTGCGGCTCCCCTGTGTAATTAGCCGGAGTCTACTGACACAAAGGACATTCTTCTCGTGGAAATCTGTTTTATCTCTCGGAAGAAAAACCTCTTCGCATTCGCAATCGATGATTATTTACTCCTGAGACTGTGTTTGTTTCTAATTCCAAAATACAATTGTAAAATTTCGCGGGTAATTTTCCCCATCTAAAATAGTAACACTAAAATTGAACGATTCTGTTGCAATTAATTC
The DNA here is from genome assembly GCA_910591515.1 of Cerceris rybyensis. NCBI lineage: Eukaryota > Metazoa > Arthropoda > Insecta > Hymenoptera > Crabronidae > Cerceris > Cerceris rybyensis. The sequence goes on from OU342797.1 coordinate 2,259,960, forward strand.
TTATTAGTCTTGCATCTAAAATCTAGGAATATAAGTGCATGTGTATCGAGAAAATTGTTCTTCACTCAACGTGAATGGGTTAATTCGAATAATTATTTGCCCTTTGAGAAAGAGGATTGTGAATCTCTCATGAAATTGCTAATTATATGAAACTTCCCGAGAAATCCACCTTTGATCTCCGCTTCTCGAGAACCTCCCAATTAAACGTTTAACAAAGTTCAAAGTCAAAAGCAGCCAAAATTCACCGTTAAAAAAACTAAACGACTCGCACAAATTCCTTTCGACTGCCTGCGAACAATTACGTGGTCATTGTTCTTTAATTAATCTAACGGCACAAAGGGTTTCTCTCTGAATCAAGAATTAAAAATCATCTCGGATAAAAGGAGTTGATTAAATGCTACCAAAGATGCATCAGCAATTAAAGAAATGTAAAAACCATTTCCATATAATTGAACACGGAGGAACAGTTCGAAGGTTTCGTCACATGGACAGATTAAAGTTGCGAAACAACCCTATGCTCGGTAAGAAGATAAATGCTTCCAATTAGACTCGCAATTAACTTCAAAAATTTATTCTAAATTATTATTTAATCTCGTAGCCTCATTAATTGGAGAGTTGCTATTGCAATTACGCAAAATACGTACAGGAGGCTATGGTGGCTTAGGAATTAAATACTCAATCTTGCAATTAGTGGGCCCAAATTTAAATTCTCCTCCCTTACTTATTGAAAATCAAAGATATTTAGAAAAATACAGCACAATTGTTTCGCACTATCTGTCCTTGTTCAGCTCCGTCAGAGAAAGCCCGAGGGAATTGATATTAGCAGCGTCAACACGGTGAGACATCACCGTAGGTGACATCGTCGCGATGCCAGCCAAAAAGATACATATGTCACGGTAAATGTGATGAATCCAGTGATTATCTATAATTGCCAATTATTATATACAATTACCACCAAAATTCAGAGCAAGTCCAGACCTTGTTTTTTCTCAGGAGGAGAAATATGTTTACGCGCCCCTTCGTGTACCTAGGGGTGTGTGGCTGTCGCCAAGAGGAAAGCAGACCTAAATGAGATCTAATCCATTCCTGAATCGAATCAAAGTCCCAAAATCCAGTCCAGCAATCTGAACAGGCCCCTGAGAAACTCCCTTTTCCACCCCTTGAGAGCTTTGCACCCCTGTGGCTCGGGTAACCCCGGGTTCGCCAAACCCGTACCTGTCTAACTCGCTAGACAGGCCCCTGAGGTAACTCTTTTCAACATACATAAAGTGTGCTCTTACAGAATTCACCTCATTAACGAAATTTAATGGTGATTATGCATAATCACTGGATTAATCACATTTACCGTGACATATAGATATTAAAATCTATATATATACATAAATACATAAATCTTACGAGTGAAGGTAAAGTGGAAAGAAAGCAGATATTATACTAATAGCGTATGTATACATACAACATAGATATTTTACTAATCCGGTCGTTCAGAGAGAGATTTACTATCATAAATATATATTATATACGTAACGTACATAAAGTATAATATATATATGTATAGTAGGGAATAACGTGGAGAACAAACACTCAATAGCAAAGCGTTGAAGTGATAAAACCGTAAACGAGATTCAGAACGTTACCGAATCCTTGTCCTTCGATTCGCTCGAAAATCGACCGATTTCGTCGTCGACGGGTGAAAATCGAATCGACTTCTTTACCCTCCTATTGTTATAATTTTTTTTTTCACTCTCTATCTCTCTTCTCTTCTTCCTTTATCTTCTTTCGTCGGATGAAAATTCATGGAGGAAAGTACAAAGGTTTCTGTTTGAATTTCCATCTGACGAAAGCCAGAGCGGAGACAATCGAGATTATATGCAAAAGAAAAAGAAGGAACGGGAATGATTAATAATCAAACGCAATCAAAAGTACCGCTAGATACCTCAACGGTCGTTGGTCGAGCGAAAAAAAATCGACGGGGATTCGCTGAAAGCGTGCGATCTCTCTTTCTCGTGCATTTATTCAAACTTCTCTTCATCCACCGCGAAATCTTCGATCGCGAAGTGCACTTGCAAAGTGCAGTTACGTTTTAAAATGATAAGGGACTGGATTTAACATGTTTCCGATACCGATCGCTGGTTTTAACGATAATACGTTTTATTCGGATGATGTTTTTCCATAAGATTTGAAAATATTTGAATTACTGCGATTAATTTGAGATCAATTTTGAACGTGAGGAAATTTTTTTTTTGTAGGAGGATGTTTTATTTTGTTGGATTGATTTCAATGTCTTTGACATTGTAGTTGGATAGATTTATGGGTGTATTTTTAACTTTTGAAGTGGTTACCGTGAAGTTTCAGCGTTATGGGGAAAATGTGAGGTTAAATAGCTTTGGTTAATGGCGTTGAAGTGAATTAAACTCTGTTCTGGAATTATATTGTTGTAGAAATTGAATTAAAGGGTGGTCCAATTAACTTTAATTTTATCAGGAAAAGAAGGTAACATTTTGTAATTTTTTGAGAGTGAGTTTTAACCTTTAACACTGAAATTTGTACGTGGAAAAGCTGAAAATTTGAGAATTTCTCCACTACTAAAAATTCCTATCGTGTACGTCCCACTTGAATTTTTCGGAGTTCGTAGACAGCGGCAATTAACGTGAAACTTGACCAAGAGAATTCTTTTACAACAGCTTCGTTAGGTAGAAATTTCTGACACCTAAAAAGTTCTCCCATAATTTTCCTCCGCTTCATAAGCCAAACGTTGACATCCACAATATTTTCTCACACTTTCTAACAATTCGTTGCTACTTAAAATTCCTATCTTGTCCACTTTGCCTCAATTTTCCTCAAATTTCCGAGAGCAACAATTAACGAAGAAAATTAAACGAAAGAATTCCTTCCAAAACGTTTGGTTAGCAGCAAATTTTCATTATCCACAACTCTCATTTTCTTTATTCAAATGTAAAAACTACCCTCCAACAACCCTCGATAAAAATGCCTATAAGCGAAAGTATGTCAAGAACATTGATAATTTCAGTGCAAGTGATTAACACGAATACGCCATTAACCAGAACCATAAGTGAACATAATATTTGAACGACAGCGGTTGGAGAAGATGATTCTCTCTTTAATAGCTATTCCGTTAATTATCGAATCTAATGGCGTTCTATCGCCGTATGGCCAGCCCCAAGGCATCGTGCATGCCGCAAAATCGACGCAACCGAAACCGGGTAATTTGGGAATTCGGGAATAACCCAGCTAAGTTTTCTTCGACTGTTATCTTACTTTGTTTATGGGGCCATATGGTCGAATGCTATTTTCGATCGTTCTGCCTATTTTATCCTGAATTAAACGACGAAAATCGTCGAACCGACAAGATCTCTTATCTCCTTCTCTCAATTTCTGAATTAAAATATTACAAATTCTCTTTTTATTCTATGGAAATTATTCTACATTTATATGCTCTTTCAATAATGGGAGAAAATTCGATGGGGCGTCGTCGAAGTTAATAATAAAATTATTAATGAACATTTAAGGAGATTTGTGTCAAACGATTATTGCAAAAAGTACAATTATATTGTGACATCTCTGTTGCATTGGACACTAAACTTCGTTTAGATTTTTAATAATTCGTATTTTGTATAAAAGACGAAATTAGTTGAGTTAGCAGGAATAGCAGGGACGTTTTAGTTTAGCCTCGTCTCGTCGATCACTCGAAGTTTCATCGTAAACGATATAAAAACGTACAAATTGGCACTGATAGATTTTACGAAATTAACCGATTTAGCTTGCGCGATGATAGTTCCATTTCTAATGATTATCAGATCAATTAAAAGCAGGAGAAAAATTCGAAGAACGAGAAGACCTTCAAGTCGAACCAATTTTATCATTTACAAGTAGAATGCAGACTTTTCAAAGAATTATAAGACTTAAAATATTAAGATTTTCGATTCTTCCTCGTTTTGTCGATTTTAAGATTAATTAACGGTTTAATTTCCTCGCAATCGCTGAATTAATCGACAGTTTACGACGTAATCTCATGGCGTTCTCCAGTGACGTCACGAAACGAGTCAGCGAGCGTGTACGAAAATGATATTATTTATATTCTAATAGATGTAGATATCTCTTGACGATTTTATTTATTAAGAAGTTAAAATTGAAAAGCCAAAAAAAAGAAAATAAAAAAAACAACGGCCAATTACGCACAGTACAGGACCACTTGAATGAAACCATGAAACATTTTCGAGATAGACTGTGGGGCAGAAATATCGATAGTTTCGTTTCTCAATCATTTCGATAGCTTCTTCCTCGATAAATTTCAACTTCCGTCTCGTTAATTAGAAGAAAACCGTATACGCAAAACGACCAAGAAACAACAAAGAACCAGAGAAACTTTAGAAGAGACGCGATAGAGACTTGAAAATCTGGACCAAAATCAGAAACGATTTAACGTACGGTAGAGACGTGAAAATCGATATCGTTTTAGCGATTCCTATTTGGCAAATATTTCCGTACGAAATTTTTGCACTTTTCTTCGTAAATTCGATATTATTCCGCGTACGAATTAAATGAATTTACAATCTCGATTAATCGAGTTCACAATTAATTTGGGGCTGGCCATGGAACTCTTGTAAATACACGATTCTCGAATTCTCGAACTTTCTACAAAAACGTCTTACGACGAAACGATGATTAAAATGTGGAAAAAAAAGTCGATATAGAAAAGAAAGGAAAAAAGATACTATTAATCTACACAATCTATATACACTTTGTCTCTCTTTCGACATACATATTGAACGTATGTATCCATCTATACCTATTTACTGTAATGACGTTAAAATACTCTTCTCTTTCGTCTATAAAATTCTCCTATCTTTCATCTTTAACAATTATAACTCTTTAGAAGGACGAGATGAAAATGAAAAACGGAAAAAAAAGAAGGACGAATAAAAAAAAATATGACGCAACTATTTAGGACCATTCCGTAGAGCTGGGTTCGTCCGAACCATCTAATTATAATATCTCTCTATAGCAATAGCTCTATTATCTATGAGCTGAGAACTAAGAAAAGAACGAAAAAAAGAAGAGGGAGAGGATAGTCGATACATATGTATAAATATATATAAATATTATTGAAATATCTAATAGCAGAATTTTCCCTCTCAAGAACTGGAAGTCTCTCGTGTTACGATGATAAGAATATTAAGAGAAGAATAATTAAGAAAATAAATACAATGTTAAATTAAAAACTAACGTGATTCGCGTCGTTTCATGGAACTTAAATAGCACGTACGTAGTTTTAAGATAAGCGAAAACAATTGTGAACATGCTATTATTCGATCCGATCGGTCCTACTTGTTGAAAACAATTGAATTAATGAAACTATTAGGAAATAATGAAATGAGAGGATGTGGAAGAAGGAGGAGAAAGGAGGAGATGAGGATTTAGCCGAAGAAGAGGAAGAAGAATAAATAAATACAAAAGGACGGAGAGGAAAAGGGCACGGAATGAAGGATGCACACTGAAATCGGAGTTTTGTATACTCTTAAGCGAAACATACACAAGTATTGCTAGTAGATATACACGTGTATATATGTATTGTTGCGTTATTGCCTAATATTAAAGATAGGTATGTTAACAAAGAATATATATATATAATTATCGTACACCTTCTTCCTTACCATCGGCGATGTCGATACGAAGATAAGGACGGGTACACGAACGAGTATATATATATAAATATAAATATAGATATTATAAATAGTCCATTTGTAAATAGAAATAGCCGATTTTATGAAATCACGCGTCATCTGCCTGCAATTGAGGCGAGTGCATCGTTGCATCGTCGAGGAGAGCCTCGAAAAGTGCGATCGAATGAAACCCGAGCGATTCACTGTTCTTTTGTAGATTTCTCGATGATTTTGAGATTCGTCAAAAATGTACATAGAAAACGGTAGAGTAAGAATGTATTATTTTGAGGAATAAAGTAACATTAGAATAATGAGGATAGTTGCTGTGAATTGAGCGACGCAGATTTTTTAAAGAGGCCCCCCTTTTGTTAAAATTCGTCTCGTTTTTGGCAGATGACACGAGAGTAAGTGGTTAATTGTTTTTCTTCGGGATCTTTTGGAGCCTACGATCGTTCTCGATTGTTGTCTGAAATGAATCGATTAATTGAAGCTTAAAATCATTTCATTCCAAGAAATTAAATGTCTCCAATTAAAGAAAAATTAAATTACATCTCGCTTATAATTATATTCACAATAAATCTTGAAGAAAAAGACACGATTATCCTATAAAATTGAATTTAAATAATAGGCGATTCAACGAACACAATTTCTATAATTTAATTTCTTAAGTTTCCTTTAAAATGGCTTTTTCAATGACAACCATCGACGTTCGATCGATCTGTGCCAAGAGAAGATCCAAGATGGACATTACCGCGCAAGAAACTTTGATAGAACTTAAGCACCTGCGAAGGCAACTCGTTGAATTGGCGCAATCGAGTCTGCTCGATAATTTAAATAGAGGAAATTGTGTAGGTGGAAAGATAAAAAGATCCGTGACCCTAATTCCGAGCAGATTCTCCAGCACCTTCCTGTTAACTCTGCCCCGAGGTCTGGTCATTCCAGTCTCATTCCCCTTGCTGGATCGATCTCCCGCAAAAATCTTTAACACGTTGAAACTCATATTTCCCTCGTTTTACTTACTTTTACTATACTTTTCCTATTAAAATCCTATCTTCGTAAAGCAGAAACTCTAAAGACACATATTTAGCAAAATATTATCTTTTAAACTTCAGTATTGAAATACTGAATATGTTAGAAAATTCGTAAATATTGCAATTTGAAAGTTACATGAAATTTTAATGAATTCAATAGTGATGGTTACCGATGACCCCATGTTAAATACTGAATGTGTTAAAAAATTTGTAATTATTATAATTTAATTATCAAGTGAAATTTCATTGAATTCAGCAGCTCCTTTCACCGATGACCCCTATGGCAATCAACGTGTTATCTTTTCCAATTTTTTCTACAAAAGTTATATTTTGTCATTCGATTCTATTTTCCATAGATATCTCTTATCATTTACCATTGTCCAGCTTTGATAGTTGTCTTCGTATAGACTCAGTTTTCTTCCACACCCCAACAAGCATTCGCCGTGCTCTCATCGCGCTGAAACTTCCATTAACAGCGACATTCGCGCCATACAACGAATTCCGATTACGTTTTACGTTGCCCTCGTAAAATCTCCTCCTTCTCCCCTCTGTCTCGATGATCCGGTGTATCGATAGAATCGAGAAAATCGCTTAACTAACGCGGAGAGAGGAGAGACGGCAGTTGGACGGTTATCGCGCAATCTTATTGCCCGGCGATCTACTTTTTCCGAAAGATTTACGTCAGCTTTTGCTGCTGACTCACCTTGCAGATAGTAAAATGTTTGACTGCGAAGGGTATCGAAGAGATGCCACACCTTTGGCCACTCTATTCATCTTGTTTCCTTGTTTTATTCTTCTTCTCGTTCCTCTGATTAATGCTAGGTTTACGGAAGCCGTCGAATTGACGGATTTCTACCTTTTTAGAAACGCCTTCCAAACTTATAGAGACGTGGAATAGTAGATGTTTCATATGTATCTTATAATGTACAAATTATTTAACTGATCATCTTCTTTGACGCCTGATCCCTCCATTTCCGAAGTCCTTATTTAATGTATTGCAATTTAACAGATTTCACATCCGTAAATCTAGTGTTGAATAATCTCTTTCCTTGAAACTCGAAATTCTATTTCACTTCTTTATCTCGATATTTCTCAACATGAGTAACTCTATTTTTTTCCTACAATTTTGCTCTTTTCCTAAATGACTTTGTGAAAATTTAAAGACTTAGAACCGCCATTAAGAGTATATATAAAAAATTGATGTGAAAGAAATGGAGCAGCCCTTCTTTCAGAAAGATTTTGTTACTTTGCAAAGATATTAGCAAAGAGAGACGGTGTATCGTTAACAAAGAGAATCGATCTTTCCACCCCGTCCTTATACTTCGATCGACAAAGCACTCTATCTTCCGTCTTCTCTGTGTAATAATTCCTGTTGTACAGAAAAGAAAGAAAAAAAAAACGAAGAAGCCCCGAGAAGCGGGCACGTTGTAAAATCGTTTTAAGACGTTAAGCCGTTTTATGCCTACGCTCATTAATATCGTCATTATTATATGATTATGATTATTATTATTATTATTATTATTGTACTGTCGATTCGTCCGTTCGCCATTCGCGATAATATGGCAAGGTGTTATAATGATACGATACATTAATTAATTGCGAACGGCGAGAGGACGAGCAACGTGTTAATTGTTGATGTACGATCTCGTTGAGAACCCCTAAAAATAGCGTCAGATATGCTCCTTGCGAGAGAATCAAGAAAATCTACGATGTAAGTCGCTCGCAATCGATGAAACCTCGACGAGGCAAAGAGTTCCAAGTTTATTAAAATTATTCGATTGTTAATGAAAAGATCAAAAATATCGCGAGCTGAAGATCGTTCAAATTGAAGGTGAGTTGAAGATAGAACGATTTTCTACTTTTATCGTGGGAAATCGATGATGGAAGTGGTTTGAGAAAATAATAATGAAGACACTGAAAAGTTTAGATGATTCTTGGAAAATGTGATGACAATAGAACTTGAGAAATGAGCTTTCAAATAAAACTTGAAAATTCTGACCTAACCACCTGAGAAAAATTTCTCTCACGCTGCAAAAATCACAACCTCAGCAAAACTTCAGACATCCTTATCAAAAAATTGCAAACAAAATTGCAAATCCAAAATAAGATCAACGATCAACAACCTCCAAAGTTTCTACCTAAAAAAAAAGCTTCCTTCGAAAAATTCTCTTCCATCGAGGAAAATGTTACAAAAAAATATCAAAAACACTTCGAACTCTGCGCCTTGTCCTTCGATCGCGAGCATGTCGCGAGCAGCCACCATGACTAAGAATCAATTAATTGTAATTGAGTCGAAAGTGCAAAATATACAGACATTAAATGTTATTTACACCATGGACCAGTTTCTCGAGTTTTCCCAATTTACCAGCATCCCTCTCGAATCAATTAACTACCCAAAATCCTAGCATCCTCGAAAACATGACGCGGAGAACCTCAGCGACTAATTACTCGACGATGTAAACGCGCTAGGAAGTTCTATCGGGTGATAATGAAGGGAAACGAAGTCATCGTCGTGCCTGGTAGATTATTAAACTTCCACTGAATTTTTAACAACGTTTATAAGACGTTAGAGGTCTGTTAATACGGCAACAGTCGAGCTGGTGATCCTCTTTAATAATTTCCTTGCGCCTTTGGCAGGGAATGAAATTTTAACGAGCCATTATCCTTGAAAAGACGAACCTGCTGACTGCTTTCCATCGAATCTTTCTCCATCCTTGTTTTCAGAAGCGTTTCAAAGAGATTGTTTAGATGACAGAGATTTATTTAATTTATACGACAAATTCTTAATGCCATTACATTATTTTGGAATAATTGTCGCTAATTTTAACTTAATACTTTAACAGTCCTTTTAGTTTAAGTTCTACAATTTCCAAGGCGATTTTATTACGTTTATGTAGCAAATAAATAATAATAACAGGTTAATAATTGGTTTCAAACCGATAGGTTTGTCTAACATTCAAACAGAAAGGAGCAATTAAAGACTGAAGGCTAAACTAGAAATTAAGTATAGAGGAAAAACTAATTTAAAAAAACCTCAATTGGAAATAAATTAATGATTTCTGTATGGGAGATATTTTATATTTTATTTCGTATTTCTCTCGATGAGGGAGATCCAAGATGAAGGCTTGAAGTTTGAAGTTTTAATTTGTAGGTACAACGATAATGTTGAATAAAAAACTATAGAGATTTCAACTTTAAGGGCTACTTTAATCTTTGGCTCAAGTAGAAGAATTTGAACTAAAAGCGGGAGGAAAATTTAGCAAGTCTTTGTGCTATTTCCACGTAATCGCGCAGCGATTGTTTTGGCACGAAAAGCTGGTACAAAACTTACAAATTGTCCGGCTTTGACGGCGGAAGTCGAAGCGCTAATTGTCTTCCGGAATAGGACTCGGATGGCCTCAAAGTGGCCCTATTGTTCTGGGGGAAACAATGGATCGCCGTGGATTGAAAGACAGCGTACTCGATATAATATAATACAAGGGACAGAGAGAAAGGTATATGGACGGAGAGGAAGATAAATAGTGAGAGAGATAAAGAGAGAGAGAGAGAGAGAGATTTACACGAGAGGTGTCGATAACGATGCTATTCATTCGTCATACTTCCAAATGTTCTTTCCCGATAAATACCGAGGTTGATTAAAATAGAATTGGAAGGTTTAAAAAATTTACTTGCCGTTTTCCAAGCTTTTAGCAGATTACGATAAGCCTTTTGTGCTCCATTCAAAGCCACTATATTGTATTTAAATATTCAACACGATCAAAAAGGATCTGATACTCTCATCGATACAACTCTCCTTTACAAACCTCTATGCATCTGGTTTTTATAAATTTTTTATAAAAATAAATCAAAATGAAGGGCACTTTTTCCTCTTGAAATTACAAATTTCAATAAATTATTTATCAATTTTGCACAATAGATAATGCAATTGATTTCATTCAAATGGGGAAATTAATTGAAATATAATTAAATGGTAAGTGTAGAAGATATTTTAAAACACGTGTTTCGAGCAAAGATTCGGCGATGTCACTTTAAAAATAAATTAAAAATTTGAAGAATATCCTAAAACCACCTAAAAACAGCTGTAACATTTTAAGGTTACACGAATGACTGTACCTCCAAAGAATTTCTTTCGTTTTATCGCCTAAGTAATTTTCTCTGTTGGACAAAATAATGTTCGACTTATCGTAGAATCGTTCGTTTGATCTTTTTCACAAATCAAAAATTCACTTTGCCGCTATTGCCGAGTATATTTCTTTTCTTTTCTTACGAAATTACACAACGGAAGATTTCCTCGATAATTCATTTTGAAAATCGATTACGAAATTCTACGGAGAAGAAGAAAGTGAGGCAAAAACAATTCCATGAAATCTATCTATCGTAATCTTTGAAAAAAAATAAGAAAGATATGTTTTATATCACTTTAGTTTATTGCAAGTCTGAATATCGATATCTATGAATATCCTCGAAACTTCGTTTTTTCCATCGGCTTTCTAATTGATGCACTCGTTAATTAGTTAATAATACGGTTATCAGCGCGGTCACCGCAACGCTATCTCTACAGGCTTCTCGATTTATACGTAATTTATTTACATCGGGGAAAATTGCGTTCGACAATTTAACGGGGATAATTTCGATGAAATTGCAATTTCGCGGTACGCAAAAGCGAACGTTGCTGTGCGCGACAGCCATGGGAAAACTTCAGATTAGCTGCATAGTTTCCTTTTGCATTTAGCTTCAACCGCCATGATCTTTTCGCCTACAGTATCAATTGACTTTCGAGCTGATAAGGCAATAATGGATTAAAAGAAATTGGAAAAAATTCCCAAAGGCGACGAAAGGAGTATTTGAATTTGGACTCACTGTCACCGAATACCATTGCCTTCATTTATGGTTATTTTAAGCAGCAGAATTTTCTATAGCTGTAGAACCACTAAGGCTACAATATATAAAATAATAATACAGAAAATGTTTATTATCGAACACGGAATAAAAATTAAAGTGTAATGTCGGCGCGGATGAAGTTAAATAATTAATTTTCAGGACGAAATACAATGAGAATCACACACGCTAAGATTACAATATAATAGTAAATAAAATATCTACTAAATAATAATAAAAGAATAGAATACACTAAAAATATAATATAAATTAGCAAAAAATATCTAAGGATTAAAAATGCATCTCTAAGCTCTCTCTCACTGTAACAAAATCTCTAATGGTATTCAACCAGTTAACTGCGGAATTTAGTTTTATGAATCGCTCGTGAGATGCGGAATTAACATCGACTAATGACGTACCTATATACTTGTCAAACACAGGGCAAATGTTTCTGTTATAAATTTTACGAAAAGAGGAAAACAAAATGTGGAAAAATTACATTTTTAGCCCATAAGAAATTGACAATTCAGCATTAAAAAGGCTACCACAATAGAACTTTGGATTGACGTGTATATGCGTCGAATGCAGTTAACTGGTTAAATACAATAGATGCAACCTCTTAAAATAATCTCCCCAAATTCTTTCTATGTCACGATGTTTTACGGGGAGATGTCGCTCTAAGGGTATCTATGGCTAAATATTATATCATAAAATAAAATATCGGTAGCAGAATTTGCTTTAACTGCGATGCAAATGTGTTAAAAAAGTTTACAGCGAGAGAGGAGAAAAGGCGGTTCTCGATATCATTATTGACTTGCGACAACGAACGAGTGTAATAGAGTGCGAAGAAAACATAGATACGGTGTTTTCGTACGACAGACAGAAGATAAAGAACGAATTAACCCCTGACGTAAATTCTGACATTGCTCGATGATGTACAACATTTTATTTTTACACTTGCGATTGTCGCTCTCAAAGTTATTGAAGATTCTGCGCATTTTCCAAAGGAAGGAATATTTCAGTTAAATATGTTTATGAACAATTTCTCATGCTGGCTAGAAATCTATAAATTGTAATGGAGAAATATCGAATATCACATTTCGAGGGATCGTATGAGGTCTACGGCTGGAAATTTATACACGCGAACCTCCAGGCTTTAGTTCACTTTTACACAGAACAAATTTGAATTGTTAAAATATGCATAGCAGCAGTCTCCCAACTGTCCCGTTGGTTTCCTATCTAGATTAGAACTCAGACGAAATTTCAACTATGAAAACGCTAAAATACTGACATTTAAGTAAACATCTTTTAAGCCTCAACCCTCGGAAAGGGTCACAGCAGTATTTTGAGCAGGATGCATCGGAAAACATCATTTGCAAACTGCTAAAAGTAAAAACTGAAACTCACAACCCTTTACTTTCTACTGTACCACGTAATTTTCTATTTATCCTAGTTATTTCACCTTTGACCTTGCTCACGAATCACTACAGCTACCTTATAAATAGACTGTGGATTTTTATGCATTTATGACAAATTAAATACAGCTAAAATATACAAAAAGGACATAATATAAAAATATATCTAAAATATCCAAAGTATGGTATTTGTTGTAATATTTATTGAGTGCAATAAATCCCTATATAGATTTTTCTGTCTCACCTGCATTTGTGAAACTCGAAATTTACATAAACATCCGCAGTCTACTTATAAATTTAATAAAACTAACTAACGAATATTATATTTAGGTCTGAATGCTATGACTACTTAACAAAGACTGCCTCGTAGAAAAACTCATGATGGCTTCTTTGCCAAAATGTATACAATCTCGATGACGGTCAACACTTAAGCGATGCAACTCAGCCATAAATTGAAACAAAATCTGTTCCAGGTCTATGCGACTCTTACATAAATATCAACGAAGCAAAATGTTCAATTTCCTACAAAACTTGGCTCTAGTAATTGCGCCCTTAGCTTCTACAATATCCAAATGTCCTTTACAAGTTCCAACCCTCCAAAACGAGATGACCGAAATTCCCGATCGATTTTTCATTCTACTGGATGAAAATCGGGGTTAAAAAATCCCCGGGAGAGGACACCCCTAACGACGTGTACGAGCCTCGCGAGAAATCGACCCTCTTTCGCGCGGTCGTTATCGTTCGCTACGCTATGCAAATTGTACGACGTCACTTTTTTTTGTTCTATCTCTTTGTGTCTCTCTCATTTTATTTCACTCACTTTCTCTTACTCTTACTCTCATGCTTTCTCTCTCTTTCTCGATCTACCTCTCTGCCTTCGTGTATCTTTGTCTTTGTGGTCGAGAGGGAAACGATATCGCGGTGGCAGTGGCCCTCGCGATTGCCAGGAGCTCTGGCTCTCGATGGAGATAGAATCGTGCAACCGGAGAAACGTCTTTCTCTGTTGTTCTCGGCTCCTGACTGTTTGCGATGTATTGTTATTGCCCGAGTGTCTGATCGGATTTACCGGAAGCCAGTCGAACGTCGGGAGATCAACGACGAATGAGAAGGAGGTTGAGGTTCGCCGGAAATACGCTGAGACTGCTGAGAGTGGAGTTTGTGCGATTCTGAGAGGATTCTGGGAGGAATCGAAGGTAAGGATTTTATGGGAATTTATATAGAGGAAATAGGAAGTGTAAGGTAGAAAATTAACGGTGGTGATAATTTCTTATGTTGAGAAATGTGAGGGTGAAAGGTGGAAGGTGAAAGTTTGAGACTTAGGTGTCGAGATACCTGCTCTGGGGAGAGACGATGTTGAGAGAGTAATTTCTGATATTTTTGGAGATGTTTTCCGTGCGGGAGACGTTTTGTTGTCGAGATATTTGATTTCTGAGACGATTTGTGAAACGGTGAACTTCTGAGGTACTCAGTTTCTCAGATACTCAAAGCTTAGGACAGTCAGATTATGGAATTGTCAATTTCGGCCTTACAGGCAGTAGATGCGAGTTCAAATTTCCCTTCAACTTTAGAAATCTTTCCTAAATTAACATTTAAGATGTCAGAGTTATATAATTTAAATTAAAACGGGGATTGAAAGAGACTATAGCGGGAACAACTCAGGAAAGACTCCAACCTATAATCAGAAGGTCCAAACGAATACCTTTCCTCACCTTTGGTAAGATCCTACTTTGACCCTCTATAATTCAAATTTCTTGTGCTATCTGAAGATCAGTTTCACACTAACATAATTAGAAAATGATAAAATTACAAATTTAAATGATAAATTAAACCCAATTCTTGAACATTGAATTATAAAGAATCTCATGATTTTCATCAGATAAATTACAATATTTGACCAAGTTCTAAATCTGAATTTAAAGAATAAACATTTAGATGTGTCTTGCATTACTTGAAAGTTACAGGGACCCATAGAGGGTTAATTCAATGTTTCTTAACCTACCACAAACGATCGATAATTAAAATTCTGATCAATGATTTTAAATAAAGTCCAAAAGTCTAAAATAATCCAAAAAAAGCACTCATAACCCAAAGCATCCCCTAATAAGTCTGACTAAAGCCTATTAAAAAATAATCTCCTAAAGAAACGAATAAAATCCCATTAAATTGTACAAACGAGAGAGAGAGAAAGGAGTGAATTTATCGAAACAGAGACATGACGATATTTCCAAGGTGAGAATCCTCATGTTCTTCGGTACCTTTGAAGGATGACATTAATTTTATTCCGGCTTTTCAACTACATGTCTTCGCTGTTTATAGAGCACCAAAGGAGACACGATAAGGGGAAGAAAATCGGCGAGATAACAGATAACAAGCGATAACACGGTTTCTGTCAAAATTATATATATAACAGAACCGCAAAACTTGGGTCTTCACGAACGTTCCCGTGAAATTGTCGCTATGGCACATTTACGCGCGGTTTTCTCGCTGATCTTCACATTGGGAGTCTTAACTGCCAGGACAGATTGCGGGGATCTCGATGACAAAGAATGGTGGGAAACCAGCCTGGTTTATCAAATCTGGCCAAGAGGATTCCAGGACAGCGACGGAGACGGCCAGGGTGATTTAAAGGGTACGTCTATGGGGGTTGATAGGGTGAAGCTACAGGTGCGATGATGTTTGAAAAGAAAAACAGAATTTTCCAAAATTTGTACTATTTCTTTGTCTTCATAAATACGCTTTTATGTGGTATTTAATTGATATTTCTTAATACTTTTTAAAATTAGAGGTACCGACACTAAACCGGAGTTATATTTATTATAATTGAATATATTGAGTGAGTAGTTTGGAAAAGGAGAAATTAAGAAGTGCAAGGGGTGGTCAATTAAGTAATTTAAGTTTTATGAAATAGAAGTGAAGTATTTAATGCACTGTACGTCTATCAGTTTGTGGATTTTGTAGAAATAATTGAAAATCGGTCACACTGAGCGCCTTGGTGGTTTTAGTGTTAATTTGCTAAGTTCTATTGAATGAAAATTTGAAATGAGAAGCTTCTGTGAATTCCTACTCCAGTTTTAATTGTTTAGTAATGGAATTTAAGGGTGTTTCGAGGGAAGGATTCTAATTTTAAAGCAGTAAGATACATATAGTACAATGTATTGAATTATACGTTGCTGAAAAATTAATTATGCGATGTTGGACTGAGTTCTTTAAATATTAAGAGGAATCTGCTCGGCTGGAATTTAAATTAAAATTGTGAAATTAATTAATCTACTTTATCATAATTATTCCTCTTTTATCAGACGTCGGTTGTGCATAAAACCAATCGAAGTTATTACAGTGATCGATTATATTCCTGCTGATAGGATAGGGTGCCGATTATCGGCCGATGGAAATCATTTTTTAATGGAGTTTAAAGGGCGAAAATGTTTCTTTGCCGCTCTTTTCCATGATCATTAAGCAAAGGTTATAAACATTTGAATAGAAGGTTACAAATGTTTATTATATCTATTTACTTCTAATCAGATAATGTAACAATGATTAAGAATTCATCGCTGTTGCAATGACCGTATTTCCCAACATTCGCAGGTATCATTAATCGTCTGGATTATCTGAAAGATCTTGGAATCGACACAATTTGGCTGAATCCCATTTATTCATCGCCACTGGTAGATGCTGGGTACGATATCTCTAATTACACGGACGTAAATCCTATCTTTGGCAGCCTCGAGCATTTGGATGAATTAATAGAAGAAGCACACAATCGCGGTATGACTTTCCTATTAATATTCTCATATTATGTTTCCTATAACTCTCCGTAACATTATTCTTTGACATACAATGACACGTATTTACAGAGCTCAAAGTTATTTTGGACATTGTACCGAATCACTCCAGCGATCAGCACGAATGGTTCTCATTGTCTGCTAAAAACGTAGAGCCTTACAAGAACTATTATGTCTGGGCAGATGGCAATGTTGATAAGAAGGGGAACAAAATACCACCAAATAATTGGGTAAGCACGTGTTATCTTTAAATTGTTATACAGTGTGTTCAATAAATTTCTATTTTTGGAATAGGCAAGTACTTATAGTGACGATGAGGGATCTGCATGGACTTGGCACGATGGAAGGAAGCAGTGGTACTATCATAAATTCCATACATCGCAGCCAGATTTAAATTTGAGAAATGAAAATGTGTTGAATGAGTTATTGGTAATTTGAAAGACAAATATTAATTCTACGGTTTTATATTTGATAAAAAATTCATATTAAATCCTATCTTCATGGTTTAGGATATATTCAGTTTCTGGCTGCAAAGAGAAGTCGACGGTTTCCGCATCAACGCGGTATCCTATTTCTTTGAAGATGAAAACCTACGAAATGAACCTTCCGGAAGAAATAAAAGTTACACATCTGGATTGCCAGAAAATACTGCTCTTTTATATACATTCCGCGCGTTCATCGACGACTGGGTTGCAAGGAACAGAGCACAATCAAAGTTTGTGTTTTTTTTACAAACATTTCTATGATATATTCCTTCGTAACAAAAAAAACTAAGGCAACTATCAATTTTCAGGCTACTAATCGCTGAATCTTACAATTCCGACAATATATTAATATCGTACTACGGTAACGAAACGCACGATGGAATTCCACCTTTCAATTTCCGTTTTATCAATGATGTTCGCAATAACAGCGATGCTGATTACATAAAAAGAATTCTCGACGGATGGTTTGAAAAGCTCCCAGATAATGCGAGCACAAATTGGGTTGTAAGTAATGTAACTTTACATATCGAAGCTCATTTTCTCAAAAGATTTCATTTCTATCTTTAATTCCAGCTTTCTAATCACGACAACTCGAGAGCAGCAACGAGAATTGGTCTAAATCGTGTAGATGGTCTTCACATGCTCTCTTTATTGCTACCAGGACAAGCATACACATATTATGGCGAAGAAATAGCAATGTTGGACACAAAGATTCTATGGAACGAGACAATAGATCCTATGGGATGTTCTAGAACCAAAGAAACTTACGAAGAATACTCTCGCGATCCTTCGAGAACACCAATGCAATGGAATTCTAAAACTTCGGCAGGTTTCTCCACAAACGACACCACATATCTTCCAGTTCATCCGAACTACGTGGATAGGAATGTCGAAGAACAGGAGAATCAGAAAAGGAGCAACTTAAACACGTATAAATTGCTCTCTGCTCTTAGAAAAGATGTGGTGTTCACTCATGGAGATTACGCATTTGGAACACTAAATAACGGTCGTGTTTTAGTTCTCAAAAGGTAAACGATACTTGAATGAAACATTAACATAACAATTCTCTAACTTTTGATTTATATTTCTATCTAGATTCTTCGAGAACTATCCAATATACTTGATCGTAGTAAATTTAGGACTGCGCCAAGAGAGAGTAAACTTAACTTCGTTATATCCAGATTTGGAGGGTCCTCTAGAAATTATCGTCGCTTCTAGCAATGCCGTTTACGTCAAGTAACAAATATTACTGATATTTATTTGAAAAATAATCTTTCAATGTATTTCACAACTAACGTTCTCCACTATTCTCCAGCGACACCGTTTCCAAAGATAATTTCATCCTCACTGCCAATGCAGCATTAGTTCTAAAAGCAGGGATACTGGAAACCACCACAGAAAGCAGTACAATCAGTAAGTCTCACTTTCAATTCTATCCGTGTAGTTACAATCATTGATAACTCACGTGATAAAACACTATTTTTAGCAACAACAGAAATAGAATGTAATACAACCGAGACAATTACTACTACTACAGAAACAACTACACCAGAGGACGATAATGCAACATCAACGGAAGAAACAACGACGATCGTTTATCCAACAACAACGGAAAAGAACAGCGCGGTGATAAGTTCCTCGTCAATGTCATCGTTAATTTTAAGTGCAATCGTTACTGTGATAATGCTGTTCAGATCGTGAACATTAAACAAATAATAATAAAACTGTACATAAAAAAATAGTTATAGTTCCACAGGTGGAGAGAAACATTTGCATTATACGTTTAAGAAAATTTCTCATTAACACCTTCTAACAGGTGGTCTAATCTGTGTTGTTCGCTGTGAAACGGCACTCTTAGAAATATAAAATAAGTAATGACAAAGAAAATGACGTATTTTTTTCCCTTCCTCTATGCCTATCGTACGAATATTAGATCTGCTTTGCAGATACCAAGTTTATTTTTACTAACGAAGCCGTTAGCCCCGGATGATGGTATTCCAGACCAACGATATGATTTGTATTAGGTACATGTCCGTTTACGTTTGTATACACGTTGAGAAACATGTTGCGTGACTCACACGAAGGTAAAGAGAAACAGATCCAGGTGTACATTCATTACCTGGACGGTGCCAGTTGCATTAACACATTAAAATCATCGGTAGTAATAGTGCTTCGACGTTTACATATACACTTATATAAATAGTAGCGATAATGAGTGTATCACTGTTATTCGGAAAGTAAACAGACGGAAGATTAACGATCTCTGCTGCTCGATAAACAGGGCAAACATTTGACTTTCATTGATGGCATAATCGCAAATTCACAAGCGAGTCGAAGTGTCCGTGTCGGTCTGAGGATATTTCGTTATATACCGCGAGTTAGTCGAAGAATTGCGCGACAATTACCGTGAAGAGTCGAAGTAAACAGGCTGAGTCAATTTTAACACATATCTACGACGCGATAAAAGACAGAAAGGGAAACAATAATAGCCAACGGCGGAAGAGAAATTCGCAATTCGAAATACCACTGTTTGTTTTCTCATCTTATCTTAACGTTTGAACGTTATTATTCTTTTTCCTTTCCTTTAATACCGACCGTTCACGGGTCGCTTGACATCATTTCGAATTGAATTTTTCATTTTCTATCTTTTTCTTGTTTTCTTTGAATATTACATGTTCGAAAAAATACCCGAAAGAAGGAACGTCGATTCGAGAAGAGTTCGGCGGTTCATCGATCATACACTGGTATCGAGGAGTACAAAGATCGTGCGGAGATCGTACAAAGAGGGACAAAAAAATAATGGAACCGGAGGAAAGTACTTACTTGCTTTGCGGCAGAACCATTCGAGGGGCTATGCGAATCGAATCATCGTGGGACAGCCGAAAAGATTCAGGTTTGATCACTTAAATTCAGCAAAAAGATGAACTATCTACGCGCGCACTCAAGTTGATCTAACGGCGTCTCAAATTAGACTCGGACCAATCACAGTATCGCATTTTGAATGCGCGCGCATCGAGCCGGAAATGCATCTAGTTGTGCATTTTCGACGCTGCGCGCGCGCATAGAAAACGGAAGTTCGTTATTTAAACTATCGAATTTGAATTGGGTTAATCGACGATTATCGTTTTGTTAATGTAATTGAAAAAAATGATAGTGAAATATGATCTATCTTTTCAGAACGAGGTGGCGAAGATTTTCGTTATTACACAGGTGAACCATTTTGCATGAAGGTTCGTTTCTGCTTATTTTGGTCGCTATGGATAATACTAATAATTGTACTAGCCATTTCAATTTTATCTTATTGTTGTATACCGCCCCCGTTGTGTAAAAATGCGGGAAATCGTTTAGCGGGAAATACAACGAACGAGGTATGAAACTTGCAGTGTTTCTTACATTAATCTTTCCTTCTATAATTGATCGTTAAAAATTCATGGTATTTCAGTAATTATTTCGATTAATGGAAACGGAAGAGCGTAAACTGTGTGTTGTAAACTTGAGACAAGAGTATTGTCGGGTAAACACAGTGGAAAAAGTTGAAGCGTCTACAGAGATAGTATACTAATTGTACTATCTGCAGAAAGCAAGATAAGCAATAATTTGTTACACCAGAAAATCGAGTAGCGCGGCTTACTCCGAGGAAAAGAAAATTAACAAGTACCATCAAAATAAATTATTCAGATCTAACTAAAAATTAATGTAATTCGAATTATTTTATATGTGATAAATTATATTATGAATATATTTTCACTTTCGCCAAATGTAAAAGTAAACGTACATCTCGATGTATTATCTCAAAATAAACATAACTATTAAAGCTAATATTCTATAATATTTTAATTTCGCTCTAATTTCAAAGAAATTACGAAACTTCGCGCCCTTGGAATAGTTCGAAGAATTCACTCAGTTTCGATAGAATCGATACGAGCCAAGGCAAAGTCCTTTGCGCCTGCTTCTAACAAATCTCTGCGAGCGTTTCATTCGTCGTTCAAACGAATAAATCGAAATCAGAGCATTTATACCAGTTCTGGATCCTCTCGATCCAGAACCCCGTGCAAAATATTTTTTTCCACCTTAATTTTAACACTTCCAATCCTCCTTTCAATTTCTCCTTATCCCTAAAAACTTTCCATGAATCCCTCCGACAATAAACCAACATGTTTATCACACATTTACCAGTATCATCGAAATTACAAAAATAATTCAAAATCTACCTGCAATCAGCAAAAATCCTGCTGCAGTGACATTTTTAATCATAATATTTCCTATATCTTTATTCAACTACCCCATAAGCACCGTGCAACAATGCAAAATAACTCGAAAGACTGGGCAATAAATACCGAAATTCCGTTCGACAAGAGTCATTTTAAGACCACGGAATCTTCATCGGCCAAGGGTCGTCCCTGATTTACTTGCACGATGCACTAGTAGTGGTGTAAGTAAATAGGTCCAGAAACGAAAAGGGGAACGAGAACCAACGAGAACCAAGCAGATATCACGGAGGGGTAAAACCCGTCCACCCAGTGGCTAGTACCATTGTTAGTACAGGGTCGATAGCCATTGTTCATCAAAGATTACGGACCGTTTTGGTTCCTCAGTGAGAAGAATAGCCATTCGACCAGGAGAAGTAATAGTTTGCACATCACGCAGTTGCGTAAGATAGTTTAAGAACCGTCCTTGGAAGTGCTCGCCGATTCGTGATGATGGAGAGTGGGAGGTTGGATTTAGATAGCGGCGAAACAAACGGCAGCGCGAAGGAAACGGCAGTCGTTGCTACGTATAAGTCGCTGCCGGACGACGACTCGAAGTGGCAAAATAAAAGTCAGGAAAACGTTACGATGGGTAAGCCAAACGGCGAGAGCGAAATCGACGATGGGGCGCAGGAAAAGATGCTGAAGAATGAAACAAAGATTTCTCCAACTAAAGAAGTCACAGAGGTACGTTAGCAGCCATTGGGTCTTAGAGACACGCCTAGTCATTTTATGATCGATAACGATGTACTTGTTGGCGAACACGTGGAGATAAGGGGATTTATTTTCTTTAAACGTCGTTTTTTTTATGTGTCTGATCTTGTTAATTAATATCACGTTGACTTATTTAATCTGTAAGTTTAAAAAATCGGTTGATATCGTGTAGAGAAAAGTTTGGATAACTCGGTAGTCGATCTAGTTTCGAATGACTTTCTAATTTTTTATCGATTATTGTGGTGTAAAATGATACCATGAGGTATGTGGGATTTGAAAGTATAGAAATTTGTCTCGGTAAAACTCATTCGTTGTTGCGTCATCTTTTTCCTCTTAGGGTATAAGGATAAATGTTGAATGGGGAATACCTATTATCGGGTGAACAAAGTTCGCGCAACATATGAATTTGAACTTCGAGATATTTTATCGAATTTCGATTAATATTATCGTTTGAATTTGCAGGTGAAATTCATATCTGAAAATGGAGATGCTAAGATCGATATTGAAACCATTGCCCATACCTTGTCTGGAATGGGCAAAGAGGAATTAATGAAGTTTGCTAATGATCCTTTCTGGATTCGATTAAGATGGCTTTTATTCATTACCTTCTGGTTGCTATGGCTTGCCATGTTGGGTGGTGCTATAGCTATCATAGTGATGGCACCGAAATGTTCCGCACCTGAACCTAAGCAATGGTGGGAGGAGAGTCCTATTGTTCAATTGGAACCTTCAGATTCACCTAGCCATGACTTAAAGGGCATGGAATCTGTTCTGAATGCTCTGAAGGAGCAGAATATCAAAGCTATTTCTCTTTCGTCTATAGTTAAAGAAAGTTCAACTGGTATGAATCGATACAGAAACTTAAAATCAATGTATCATACTTTAGTTGAAATAACACGTTTAATATTCTATTTTACAATGCAGGAGAAACAGAAGACTTTAAAGATATTAACTCACAATTGGGAACTATCACTGATCTGGAGAATCTCATAAATGCAGCAAAGGAGAGAGATCAAAATATTATTCTGGAACTAGATCCTAGTCATACATCTACAAATCATCCATGGTTTAAACGTTCCATCGAAAGAGAAGACCCATTCACGTCGTATTACGTTTGGGCCGATGGGAAAACAGCCTCTGATGGTAGACGTAGCCCTCCTAACAACTGGGTCAGTTTGTCTTAATAAAAAAAATTAATTCTGTCGCAAAAAATTTTAACGATGTCCATTCTATCTACAGTTAAGCGTATACGGCGGTTCGGCCTGGGAATGGAACGATCAGAGAGGACAGTACTATCTTCATCAATTTAATAAGACACAACCCGATTTGAATTACAATAATCCGACGGTGATAGCAGAATTTGCCGTAAGCTACTTTCTCCCTTTGACCTATTACGTAATTTTAATTAACGAATTATTGGATGAAAACGATATCGTTCTCAACACAGGATATCTTGACTCATTGGTTGAAATTGGGAATTAGCGGTTTCCGTTTAGCGAACACTCAGTATTTAACCGAAGATGTGAATCTCCACGATGAATTCAGAAGTACTGTTCCCAGTGAATCTGACGATTATGAGTCATTAGTTCATGCCTACACGAGAGATCGGCCAGAAAATGCTATGGTTCTAACAAAATGGCAGGAACGAGTTTACAATGAGACTGGAGGAAAGGGGTAAGACTGTTGCATTATCATCTAACATGGAAATATGTAGTTATATAATAAATTATGAATGTTATATCATTTTTCCAGATTATTTGCCCTGCAAGATGATATTGGAACAGATATTTTGCAAGTTTACAATCAGAAGAAGAGATTAGTGGATCTCCCGCAAAGTTCTCAGTTCTTAAACACAGCAGACAGTACCATAAATGCAACTACGTTAAACAAAAGTATATCACACTGGCTGAATTTCGCTCCTTGGCCAGCATGGGATGTTAGTACTTCGGATAATCATCTTTTTTTATTATTATTTTTCCCTACGCTACAATAACACTTCGTACTTTCAGTTGAACGGCAAAAAAAATAGCTTAAGAGAAAGAATGCCTGCTGATATAGCAGACAGTGTAACGTTAATGACGCTTCTGTTACCTGGAACGCCAATTTTAAAATTGAACGATACTTTATCAGCGAAGAACGCATTTGCAACTTTATCTAAAGCCAGAAATAGCTTAACGTTCCTATACGGAGAGACGAGGATTAAGACTGTCAACAGAACTGTATTTGTATACACAAGGTAACGACCGGACATGAAATTCCTATCATTTTCACCCAGCACTGGTATTCGTACGGTAAACTAATATGATAATTTGTGTAACACGAAAAAAAAAATTAACTATGTGCTCCTTAAGTACCCTTGAATATTTTCACGATGTAGATTGAAGTAATGAAAGTTATTCTTATATTTCAATAGAAGTTAAATCAATTTAAATCTCAATTGCTACAAATCATCTCAATTATCCTTTGTGTTACAAACGAACCCATATTTATATCTTGTATAACCTATGTAATTTACTAACCAAAGATTAATTTGCCTTGTTCCACGCTTGTTTCACTCCTACGCAATGAAGGAACTGGTGAGTCTTACTAACATATTGCATGTAAAAATTATAATTAACCCTATGCCCTACGATTTATTCTACGACTATCTTTGCAATAACACGGAATCACTTTGCCAAAATAAAAATTGATCGGTGAGCCTCGATATATAATAATTTGAATAAACCCATGTTATTGTAGGGCATAGGGTTAATATGGTGTAATTAACATTACTAAAAACAAGCTAAAATAAATGGGTAGACGATACAATAAGATTCTTGTACAAGTATGGATTTGTATGTAGGTTAAAGAGCGGTAATCCTGGATACCTGGTAGCCTACCAAACGGCAGAAGAACCCGCTATTGTGGATTTATCCACCATACCACAAATTTCCGAGGAAATTAATGTGGTTGCTCATAGCCCTAACTACGTACAAGAGGGCACCGCGATAAAGTAAGATACAGCTTTATTAATACTGTTATTCAAAGTTTACGAAACATTTAGTATTCTACGTATATTTGTTGAATCTGTCGATAAGTCGAAATGTTTTATTTTGCAGGACGAAGTTGCCATCGAATAGGGTACCTATATCGCCTAAAAGTACCCTAATCCTAACATTTGTGCCAAAGAATTAAGCATAACGCTGAAATTCTTTTATTTATCACTTGTGACTTTCCAGTAATGGCATTTATCGTATGCAATTATGCTTTATGAACTATAAACGTGTGTAATTAAATGTGATGCAAGCAAACTTACAAATCGATTCTTGTACTTCATCATTTTTCCTTCCTTTATTTACATAATACGATTTCGATGAGAAACAAACGCAAGTTGAATTATAAAATGTACATTTTATTCGATATGAAGTCTATGGGGGTCGGTAAATCTCACCGTAAGAATGTAGAATAGCGCGGGGAGGGGGACAAAAGCGAGCATTGCGGGATGGATACTAATACCTTGAAGACTTGCTATAGCCATCACACCATATCCATGTAACAACCAATGACCCAAAATTGCTATTATATTTTTAACATCTGACACTGAGCCGAGCAACAGTGATTTCATTGTCTGAAAAAATGTGATTACAGAAACACGTACGAAGACTAAAACCACTAGCTAAAATTTGTAACTATTTAGAGAACAGCTATGGTCTCTTACCTGATTTAACTTAAATGCAAAATGGGCCGCGTTGGATAAAATGGACAAGGTGATAGTTATATATGGAAATGAATAATCTGTGGGAAAAGAATACAATTTAAAAGGGAGGATGCTTTCCTGGACTATTCCTCTAACTACTTTACTTACATATGAGACCACTACCAACTGCATGTATTAATGCTAATATGGGGTAGAAATTAAGGGCAGCATAAATCGAAAGTTTACCCTGTTCTGGTAAAAATATTTTAGCTATCAGTGGCCTTATCAGTAACACGATAACTATTCCTAAAGCGTAGAAAATAAAGACCAAAGTATACCTAGAAATATACAATGAGTAAATGCGAATGAACAATGATAATCTTTTTATAATTCCTTCGATACTGATACTAACAATGGATAGACTGCCTCCTGAGTACAATGTAGAGTTTCTTCATAATTTGGATTAGGATTTTGGAATAAAGTATACCAGTCCAAAAGCTTCGTAGACCTACAAGATCTAATTTCAAAAGTGCCTATAGGATCGGTCACTTGCAAAGTTATAAGAGCAGCAGCAACGACCTCAAATAATGCACACAGATGTAACGCGGTAACTTCCTTCGGAATATTGCGTCTCATGGATATCATATCGATACAAAACCAGTGTAATACTAATGCTAACAATGCCATAAATAAAAGATAAAGCCAATCGTAAAACATTGGCGCATCCTCGCAAGTTACACAAGCGGAAGACGCATTCGTCCTAAATCCTCGAGGGCAGGCTCCACAATCGCTCCAATTTCCATCGGGTAATAATTCTCGCCCGCAGTACATACCAGGACATCGTGTCAACAAACTCATTGCTTACGATTTAAAATTGACACGCTTGTTTAGATGTCATCTCACTCGTTGCTGGTATTTAAATATTTCAGGATATGTAATACACAGGTGTTTGTGTACGTCATAATGGTACGATGATTTAAGAGGTTAGGAAACTAGTAACTTCACTAACACAGTAACGAAGCTGTAGCTCGAACATTCAGAAATTCTAATTTTTAATTACGACCGGAGGATTCAATCACTATACAATGTATACAATTGCTCACACAAACGAAATTCAATTATCTGTGGATTCCTAGAAGACTATGTTGTCTGTGCGATTACAGCGCTACCATAAGTTTCAATCGTTTCAATACAAAACGTATATATAATATATTGCATACAACACATAATACGTGTAATAACACAATATATTTAAATCATGTTGCGACGGATGGGTGGTTGGGACTAAGGAAAGTGAATTAACAAAATAGTAGGATAATAAATAAAATTAAACACAGCGTGGTAGATATAATATTTGGTAGATAAACGGGAGCACTGCTTCACAATCGGTAAACGAAGAAAATTTTAAAAACCATCCTACTGTATAATCGCATTTTCGAGCGATATTAACCGCGTCATTTAGTAATAAAATTGTAACGTACTGGATAATCACGTTTTCGAACGATATTAATCGCGTCATTAAATAATAAATCGAGATATGAAGCTAGAGGACGAATATTATTAGAGACGAGAAGAGTAACGAGTAAATGTCGCGGGAGGTCAGGGACGCTATCAATTGCGTCGTAGTTATTTAACGATTTTTATAAAGTTTGTAATTATTATTGTCAAAATTGATAAACACGGCACGGTAGAAGTAATATTATATAGTAGATAAACGCGAGAACTATTTTTTAACACTCGATAAACGAGGAAAATGTAAAAAACGGTACTCACTACGAATGCGTCTTGGCAGCTCAGCGTCCAGCGGAGAAAGAGGCAGGAACTCCCTCTGGTAGGAGTGGGGGGAGCTCGCGGCAACTCGGCTGCCGCTTGGTGGGGGGAGCTCGCGGCGACTCGGCTGCCGCTTGGTGGGGGGAACGGTGACTCGGCTGCCGCTTGGTGGGGGGAACGGCGACTCGGCTGCCGCTTGGAGGGGGGAACGGCGACCAGTCAGAGGACGGCTGCGAATCACGCGGTGCGCTGCGTACCTATCCCGAGCGCGGCAAAAACAGGGATTTTAATAAATTCAAATAAATAATTGTAACGAGAATATTGAAATAAGAGATGTAAACATGATTGTTATTAAAATTATTATTAAATTAAAGAAATCTGAACGTTCAAATGACTAGAATTTTTCTTAATTTGATATTAGTATAATATTTGTAATGTTATAATATTACAAATATTATAATAGTATTAATACAATATCTATAATATTGTAATATTGCAAAATACTAGCCTATTACATAGTATTAGGCTATGGTATAGCCTAAAAAATGTAGAAATAATAACAGTTTTCTCAAAATTAATTTCAATGATTGAGAATTACGAAAAATTATTCTTTATTAAAAGCTACGATATTAAAGTATTATTTAAGCAATGTTGAAGAAATAACAACAGTAATCTCCAAGTTAATGCCAATGATTCAGATCATCGAGAAACTGTTGTTTATTGCAGATTAATAGATTATACTATTAGAGTATATTATTGTTTAAGCAATTTGAGTACCGAAGGCCGCGAGGAAAGATCACATTATTTGAAAAATAATCTAAAATAAATAAAATACCGTTGATTCTTATATTCTTCTTTGTTATCAACACAACACTGTTACTTCATTATACTATGCAAGTTTATCCTATGCTCAGTTTGGAGTCAGTTTGAGTTAGGTTTATGGTTAGGTTGGGTTGGGTCTCAGTTTAAGTTAGATGGAGTTAGACGTTTCTGTGTTGATACTGTTGATACATAAAAAGTAGAAGGCTCGAGACGTTGTATTTTATTTATATAAAAAAATCAACAGCTTTTACGTTTAAATAAAATGAATATTTGATCTTTCGAAGCATCGACATATACTTTTCAAAATGTTGCCTGGACGGCCTCCAGTATCAGGTAACACGAATTAATCTTACTTAAAACTTATCCAAAACTCATGACTTTATGAGTTCTGAACTTAAAATTTATTACAGAAAATCCCTTGGGACTTTCCTGGCACGATAGTGCTTGGATTCCCGTTCTAAATCCAAGCAACATAATGGATTATTTTTCTGAAAGGAGCAATCCCTTCTATGACAGGACATGTAATAATGAGATTGTAAAAATGCAACGTTTAAGTCCCGACCAATTAATGTAAGTTATTTCCTATTACTTTGATAATTATTATATTGCGAACTGGCATGAAATTTTGAACTATTTTAGGAATATGACAGGACTGGAATACATTCTGTTACATGTGCAGGAACCTATTTTATATGTAATTAGAAAACAACATCGTCATTCCCCTACCTTAGCAGCACCACTAGCAGATTATTATATCATAGCTGGTGTTGTATACCAAGCACCAGATTTAGCTTCAGTTGTGAGTTCAAGATTGGTAGGTATACCCTCTATCTTGTAAATTCAAATTATGAATTTAAATTTAAGTTTCAAACTAATTATACTATATCACACAGTTATCTACAGTGCACCATCTACAATCTGCATTTGAGGAAGCTAGTTCTTGTTCTAGATATCATCCTAGCAAAGGTTACTACTGGGATTTTAAAAATGGAAAAGCTGTGTCCACAAAAAAGGAGACACCAGTAAGAGAAGAACCAAGCTCTTTGTTTCAGCGTAAGAGGGTAGATATGTTACTCGCGGAACTCACTCGAAAATTTCCTCTACCTGCTCCAAAACCAGTTCACCAAGTTACAGAGTCTTGTAAGTATCCAGGCTGTTTCTTAACTACTTGTAACTATTTTTCAAACAATCAATTATAACGAAGTATACTTTTTACAGCCATGGAAATTAAGCAAGAGGTAAAGGTTGAGAAGAAAGACATGAAACCTCCACCAGAGAAGAAACCAAGAGTTAATTAATAGGAATAATGTATGATAAGTATCTATATTTGTATACTGTGTAATATTTCGCGAAGTAAAAAATTATTGCTGTCTCAATTTGTGGAAAATTAGCCTTGGAAAAGAAACAGGTTTACTGACGCGATCGAAGTAGAACAAGGAGGGCTAAATTATACGATTACTTCGAATATATCAATGTTTATATAGCTTTACAAATTTGTTCATTTCTTTTTACACCATGGACAATCTGGATTATCAAATTCATCTTCTATGTTTCTCTTTGGTCCGGGTATGATTTTCTTTTTACTTTTGCGTTTATATTTCTTTATTCCATCGCAGATAGGAGAATTTGGATGTCTAATTGGATTTTCCGGAGAGGAGGGATGACAGGGAGGATCCCAATCTTTTTTTGCGCGTATTAAACGAGAACAAGTTGCAAATGCATTCGTAGGAATCTACAAAATTGACGACGTTTTAATCACCATCAAGCAAAATTGCACCACTTTCTCACAAACATTTTTACTGATTCGTATCACGAGAGAAATTCGATGCATGATTTCTTTTTGCCAAAACACTTAAAGATCTTCTGTCCTACATAACTGACGAATTTGGAAGGGGAATTCTTGATTTAACTCGATTAAACAAGAAGCGGTTATGAAAAATGTCGGACTGTTAACAGTTGATACGCTACTACTTCGATTATTTTTATTATTTCATTTGTAATTGACGTATTTATGTAGCAATATTTTCGTGATTATTACAACGAAAATTCGTATATCGAAAGGACAATGATATGCAATGAAAATACTTGCCATAGAGAAGCATACTTGGAGTTGGAGACTTTTGATGAGAAATATCTTAATGACGATGATGATTTCCTGCAGAATTTTCAGCATGAAAAATGCAAAGTGATTCAGCTAGTTCGTCGACAGATTCGTAGATTTCATGATACGCAAGTACAATTGTGCACTGCGTCAAATAAATCATCCGGATTTCGTAAATAATAAGAAAATTTGTTCATTTAGTACAAGCAGTCCTCTCTTACGAGTGAATTTCAACCAAACTTCAGATTCGCTTTGCGGGAAGATTCTCAAGAAAATGAGGATTTAAGCAGCATAAATAAACAAACAGCTGTTATGGAGCATCCTGTCCCATCAGATAACAAGTCCAGCAATCCGACCGATGAAACATTTTCTATAAGAATTATACGAAAACTTCGACGACGAGTTTGTTTAATAATACTTGCTGCCTTGATAGTCGTACTACTACTGTTAATATATGCTGCATTTCTGGGTGCATCTCTCTGCAGCAATGGTCGCTCTTGCGTCACTTTGTTTCGATATACTCATGCTAAACATTCTTTATTTTAAATATCTCTTCCTCATATTTATTCGGTGACTTTAATATAAAAAAAGGAACTTCTTCAAAGGATGAGCACGAAGCGATATAAAATCCTTTTAGATGAAAACAAAGGACGTATTTGTTATACCAGGTGAACGTTTCAAATAAGAAAGCCATGTAAGACTTGACACAAAATATATTAAACTTGGAATAATACACCATGTGTAGCGTTTGGTTAGTATGCAACTAGTAATCTTGACGATTCCTAGATTGTTTTCAGTTCCGTAAAACTTTCAGTTTAGACAAGATACTCTTTTTTTCATCTTTAAGCGGTACAATACGTCGTGATTATCACGCTATGCCGTTGTCGTATATAGACGTATGCCAGCCCATTGATCGAAGTACCAGTTGCAACTCCGTTGTTGTCTTTTGATGTTATTTGTTATCGCTGTATCATCGATACAAATATTGGGCTTTCAGAAATCGGCCATCCTGATATGTTCTTTCCATTTCTATCCGTAATTTTACACGCAACTTTCTGGACCGGGTATGGAATTGGCAATGATGATTTCCTTCATCAGATTACGATCAGCCTTGAAACTAATGGGCTCCCAGGACTTCGTGGAAAATGAATTTAACTGTAACGAAAACGGGAACTCTTTTGGAATCCTAATTTCAGGTATTCCAATGTGTACGATATTTCCAATGAAACTTACGCTGCATCTGTTCGTTTGAAGACCTTGCTTGTGAATGTCGTATGGCGCGAATAATGTGTCTGGTCTTACTGGTAAAAATAATTGTGGTTCGCGTTTGATTTTTTCCTGATCTGTAGGAGTAAACGCGTCATTATGTGTCCTTCTCGAAGTATCATCAACACACGTCGAACCTTCAGGTATCTTACCTTGAGGTGACTGTATGATGTCTGGTTGATTGTTAAGGGCATAATCGGTGACCTGTTTCAACGTATATTCAACGAAATACGTATGATCTCCATGCGTAACGTCTAGCATCGAATTGTTCCTCGAATCCGGCGGAGTAATTATCGGTTGTTTCATGTACGGTTCGATGTGCACCGGGGATGTAGTACCTCTGCGTCGGTACATCATTAACATAACCGAAAGTACAGTGACACCGAATGCCATTAGGCAGCCGATAAGAAGTAATATAAGGGGGACCATGCTTACTCCACTGTCTGCAAGATATGATCGAATCTTTACCATCAAATCCATCATAAATTCCTTCTACATTTTCCTTTATCACTGCCTCTTTATGCTGCCTTTTACTTTGAAATTCAAATTACCTGTATGCTTTTCAGAGTCTCTTAACATTATATCTTCGAGTAAGCTCACTTCGCTTCGTCCTTTCGCGTTAACCGCGTAGGTAATTAAATAGAAGTGCGTTGCAGGTAAAAGATCTGCCACGGCGATACGAAATATAGGCAAATCTGCAGATACACTCGATGCATTTACTCGCAAATTTCCAGTGAGTACTTCGTAAGCCTCTAATCGAAATTCTTGTCGTAAACCGCCGTCGTATCCTGGGACGCATTCTACTTCCAGTATCTCGGAACTTTGGTTCAGAGATGCCTTTATTGTGCAATTATTTAACGGATTTGGTTTCACTGTACACAGGTCAAAGTAACGTTAATAAATTCACTGTCCTTACCACTAGGACTAATGTCGTTACTGCTATTGTATTTAATTATACTGAACAAGTACTTTGGAAAAGGAGAAGTAGAATATACACTGCATGATTCCTTTTTAAATTTGAGTAAATTTTCGAAAAATTGAGAATAGATTATTCCAACTGCATTGGCAATTTTAGTGTTAAATATGTTAAATAAGTATTTTGGAAAGAATTAAAGGATGGAAAAGATTACCTGCTGGAATGACTTGATAGATGCAAGGTGCCTCTTGCTTCCCAATTACGTTCCTACCCCAACACGTAAGGGCACCATAATCTCTCTCGGACACTGGCGTGTAAATAAGTTCGCTCATAGTCCCATTATTCCCATCGAATTTTGCTGGTGCAACTTCAAAGTTTTCACCGCTGTTGTTAAACTCCCAAACAAATTCTACTTCGCTCGGATCGGCGTCGACCTCGCATCGCACCTTTACCGATTCTTCCAAGGATGCACCGATGATTGTTACCTCTCTCGTTTTGCAAACCGGCGCGACTAGATGATTTTAAAGGTCAAAGAGATATTACAAAGTTCGTACACTTTTCATTCCTGTTAGATTAAAACTTGGAACCACAAGTCTCAATCTGAATGACCATAGCAGTTAAATCAGAAAATGCAAATCTAAACGAAGAAGAAACGATACTTACACTGTACTCGTAGCGGAACCATGGGACTCGTAGTTTCACCGCGATCGTTGCTCGCAAGGCACGTGTAATTTCCCGCATTGTCCCGTCCTATTTTTTGTAGCACGAGACTCTGCGTGCTCATGATTATTCCGGCCGAGTAGTTTTGCATTAACACGCCGTCCTACGGGATTGATATGCGATAATCAAGACGGTAATGATTGTCAATTTATAATTAAAATGCTTACGTTGTGTCTCCATGTGATTTTATGATGCTCCGGATTAGCTCGTACTTTACACTCGAAATAAACGTCATCACCTTCCTTTATCTTGTCGGCGTTTAGAGTACTTCCAAGGTGTAATTGTACTTTGGGTGGAACTATAACAAAGTCCTGTTTATAATTTACAAGAATAATCTCTTGACAATTAGAATTTAACGAAACTACTTACAAACTACATTCAGTTGAAAGAAATCCTCTAAGTATGCATCTGGCAGTGATGGATTTTCACCCCGACATTTGAGAATTTTCCCATGATCATCCGAAATTGGCGAGAAGATGAGGGTACTTAAAACCACAGAGACGTTACCACCGTCGTGTGCCTATGTAATCCAGAAATTATTGGTAATGATTGATAGACAATGAAATATTCATTTTAACAAGGTACAATCATCATTATCGACCTTGCCATTGCGATAAAGAGCATTCCCTTCCAACCATGTGATTCTTGCACGAGGATGGGAGCCTGTTGTTTCGCACGTGATGGAATAGTCCTTCTCGGTCTCTAACATCGTCGGTTTCGAGAGAATCTTCACTGATAATGGTTTCACTGAAAGGATAAAACGTTGGTTACGTAAAACCAATAGGGAAAATTTGGTTGACCAATGAACTTACGATAGACGTCGAGTAAAACGGTTTTCTCTAAAGGAGGTATAAGATTTGTGTTTGCAGCTCGGCATTTGTACGTAGTATTACGATGCTCTCTCCTCAGCTGAGGTATGGTCAATTTACTGACGACTATATTACGGCCGATTTCTTCTAATCTACCGTCAATTTCTTTCTCATTCACCAACCAACTAACCACCGGCGTCGGTTTACCTTTTGATGAGATCAATGGACATTAAGAGAAACAATGAATAACTTAAATAATACATGACAATTAAAGGATACTTTACCTCCTCTTACTTCGCAGGAGAGACCAAATTCAACACCGACTTGAAAAGGTCCTGCAACATTCTCCACTTCTATTCCGGAACTATCGTAAATGAGGAGCTGATGAGGAGGAACTGAAAATAAATCAATTCCGTATTGTCGATCAAGTTGTTTCCTATTTTTTCAATGACTACATTTCGTGACAAGTTCGACATACCGATGACGGTGAGATTGACTTGGAAGTTTTTCGTGGGTGAATTTTTAAAATCCACGCGACACCGATATATTCCTTCGTCGTCTAGCTGAACCGCCTCCAAGGAAAGAGCGGCTGGTTTCGTTACAGTGACGAAATAAGCTCTAGGCCCTACGACTGTGCTATCCGACCAGTTTAGAGCTTTGTTAAATGCTCTTCCACGCACGTCAAAGCTTAAACAAATATCTCCTAATTAGCTCCAAGTTTCTACATATCCCTGATCAAGATTTTCCAATAACCTACTAATTCTGCATGTCTTTCAGTGGCTGTTACTCGTATAGAATTTTGTCTCGGTTAATTGTAACTTATTTTTTGCCGGATTAAATGCACGCAATGGACTAACTATCACTGAAAATCAAATAAGAGTCAATAATAATACCTGTAAATTGGCTTCACCGCGTCATCGCGGAACCAAAGCACCATGTAAACGCGATCCTCGCGCGTGGACGGTTCAATGTCACAAGGCAATCTGGCTGTACGTCCAAGAACGGCGCTCACCTCGAAGGTTGCCACTGGAATATGACAATTAATTATAATCCAAGCTCAAATTCAACGATCAAACTTAAACTTGAACTTCGAGTATATCAAATGAATGACAAGTGAGACGAAAATAACACGTAACCGTCAGGAATTAGCTTCATTAAATTCTCAACAGGATGAATGGATGAAGGAAGGTTCCTTCTTAACATTTAACTCAATTATGATTCAAAAACTATAAGTTAAAATGTTTGTAATATTCTAATCGTTATGTACAATTGTTTGACAGTGAATTGTATGCCAGAAATGCGGAAAATATCGATCGTCTTGAATAAAATGTGCCTGCAGTGTTACGGAGGGAGAGAAGAGTCTGTAACTACTTAAGTGGTAGAAGCACGTATATGGTCAGCCGTAAGGACGGCGTCCAAGTAGTTAGGTAAACGTTAAGACCAACAGGGGGAAATTATCTACTTGTTACAAGTGCCAGGGTTGACTTTCGCCGACATTTTTAATTAATTTTTTTAAATTTCTATTACTTCTATTATTATCTATGCAAGAAAGATGAATACAACCTGAGAATCGTTAGAAAAACCTGAGATTTCATGTTTCCAAAGTTACAATTTTTTTCACGCACGTACAATCTTCTAAAACGACCATCCACAAAGTATTCTATATAATTACAAAATTCAGTAAAATATATAATTACAAATCTTAAAAAAAAACAGCAAACCCGAGAACCTTGACACTTCATTTCACTCTCCCAGTATGTGGAAAGTTTCGGTACATTATTTAACACATTGCCGACATTTTCCCTCGCGTTTACATTTAATTTACACTTAGTTGGCCAAGTATTCCGATAAAGAACATTTCCAAACACGCTAGAATTTCGAGCAACCAGTATTCCACCTTGAAATTCAACCATCTTCCACCACCGTCACAATTACTCTACGACTCTCCTCTCCTCCTCAAACTCTACACTCAATTCCAAAAAATCCTCCCACTAATCATTTTCATGAATCATCCGAAATATGAATCATGGCAAATCCAAGAAGATTCGTACCTAAGTCATCGTCCTTATCCCAGTTACCGGTGGCGTTCACGTAGACGACAACGGCGAGAATGTAACCGCTGATAACGAGTTTCACCGCGACCTCGAGGACCGTTCCTATGGCCATCCCAAACTGGGATGCTCTAGGGGTAGAGTTCGGTACGTTCAAATCCACCCCTTGCATAATGTCACCCCGCGCCTGTCTGTCCTCTGGATCTCCTTTATTATCATTCCACGACGAGAGGTAGACGGCCTCCTCCCACCTCCTGCTCCTCTTCACGATGTCCTTCCAGACTGCGATACTTCGAATACCCACGTCAGGAGACGTAGAGGGTTGCAACGAGACACGTTCACCGTTTAGTTCTCCTTCCTATGCAAGAATCCTCTGTCTGAATCCCCTTCGTGTACTCTACGATCGTAGCGTTCATCGAGGATGTCGTTCGCAACTGGAATATCACTCGTTGCCAGAAAATCACACCGAAACGTCCCCGTTCCGTTCGATTCCAATGGGTCAAACTACCCTTATTTACATCGATGGAGAAAATCTTCCCCCCTTTTGAAAGATTCTCTCTTCGTCCATGAAATTATTGTCGTTTCACCGAGCGCCGGCTCCTCTTCGTTTGATACCACGGCAATGGCGTTTCCCGAGGAATTTTTCCTCGTGGTTCGTTCACTCGCGACACGAACCGTAAGACGGAGCCACGACGTAGGAATCTATCGCAGCCACCGTGCGATTTCTCTCGTTTCTACCCTTCTCTCTCGACGAAGGAACTTATTATCAAGCGCGCCACTATCTCTCCTCCGTCTCCTTCCACCCCGTTATCATCCCTCGTACACCAAGTGTCCGTTTCCCCGGAATTCCATCGTTAAACTCGACAAACGTTTCACGGTGATCCCTCGCGGTCGTGTTAGCGATAATGCCAGAGAGGGTTGTTCCTCCTCGTTACACGCGACACCCGATCACGAAACGAGGGTAGTTCTCGCGAGGAAAACGACCTTTGTTCGATCTCACCCCAAATTTTCCACGAAACCTCGTCGTACATTCAACGAGGCACGTTTTGGAGTCGTTAACCCGACGACAAGCGCCGGCTCCTCTTCGTTTGGTAGCACGGCAATGGCGTTTCGGAGGAATTTCTCCTCGTGGTTCGTTCACTCGCGACACGAACCATAAGACGGTGCCACGACGTAGGAATCTATCGCAGCCACCGTGCGCTTTCTCTCGAATTCTACCCTTCTCTCACCACGAAGGAACTTATTTTCAAGCGCGCCACTATCTCTCCTCCGTCTCCTTCCACCCCGTTATCATCCCTCGTCGTATACCAAGTGTCCGCTTCCCGAGAATGCCACCGTTAAACTCGACAAACGTTTCACGGTGATCCCTCGCGGTCGTGTTAACAATAATACTCGAGAGGGTTCTTTCTCATTACACGCGACACTCGATCACAAAACGAGGGTGGTTCTCGCGAGGAAACCAGCCTCTGTTCGATCTCACCCCGAATTTTCCGTGAAACCGCGTCCGTGCATCCAACGAGGCACGCTTTGCAGGCGTCGCTAACCCGACGACGATGAGCGCCGATCGATTTTCGTAAAGTCAGTCTGATCTCGCTTCGTGTTTCAACGCTCTCGATTCTCGCACAATATATAGCCCCTATAGCGGCGAGCGTGTCGGCGCAACACGCGCGCGCAAGGCTATAGGAACGACGTGTAGGCGCATTTACCAACACAATTGAGATACGTGAGGGTCAACATTGCTGTCTGATAGGGAGCTTTGGACGGGGTGTACAGGTAGAAGAATGTAGGTGTGAATAACATAGGTGAAAAAGGTGTGTTCGTGATTTCGCTGGAAGAGAGTATAGGTTTAGGGGTGTGTGCGTCGGGACACATACGTTCGGGAGCGAGAATGTAAATGAAGGCGGGGGTGTGTTTACACGAGCGCAAGCACGATGATGGGTATATATAGGTATATGTTCAGGAATAGATTCGAGGGTGTATTTGTGAGAGTAGGGATGCAGGGGTGGAAGTAGACAAAATGTGTGGGGCGAAACACATAGGCGAGTACACGTGAACAATCGAGATGCTTGTATGCGAGATAGACACGAGTAAATGTTAACGGAAATGGCCGAAGAGCGACGAACTTTCACGAGATACTACGAACCCCTGCGATAAGGGTAGGTTCGCGCCACCCTCTACTTTGGGCTGCTATAACACCGAACTGCGTTCGGTAGCCCGCCTATGGAAAATTGAATTTGATTGTTGAAACTTACGCAGAACGATGGTAACTTTTAATTTTAATTTAACGATACGTTACTGATATTTTTTATTAAAGATTGTTTAATACTGCATCCTCTGAAATCGGTCTGGAAGATCGTGAAATTCCGGTGTCCTCTTTGACTGCAATTTGGATCCAATTGTTAAGATAATTTGAAACTTTCCAAAACGGTGGGAACTTTTAATTTTAATTTAACGATAAGTTATTGATATTGTTTATTAAAGATTGTTTAATACTGCATCCTTTGAAATCGTCCTGGAAGATCGTGAAATTCCGGTGTCCTCTTTGACTGCACTTTGGATCCGATTGTTAAGATAAATTGAAACTTTCCATTCACCCTTAGATTTCATTCATCTATTTATAAATATAAGTGAAATAGGTTCTTAATTCTGTCCAAGGTAACCAGGGTTGACTACAGCGACGGAGTAAACTTTGCGAAACAATTAAACGCTTCCTGCTTCAGCGAACCCACTAAAGTTTCGATAAGATAAATGCAACGTTACTTCCATAACTTTGATGATTGTTTAATCGTATCGTCTATCCAAATCCGGTCCCATAAGCACAAAATATTCAAAAGATCCACAAAACAGTGAACTCTAGCGACGAAACTGTAGTACCAGAATCCACGCGCTTCGATCAAAGTATATTTCCTTAGTATTTTTATTAAATTTGTTAAAAAGACCGTTCCAAATTGTCCATACTATTTATCCCCTTGCAATAAACATTATTTCGAAGTATTTTTATCCATTCATCGCAATCATGAATAGCAACTCGGTAGCCGTTCCGAAAGAGTAGGAAAATCAACGTCGTAGACACCATAGTGGAATAAGGATACTTTTATGGGGGTGGATAGACGCCAGGCACATCGGACAATCAAATTTTCCTTTTGGGCGTTTCCGCCTAACGATCGTTAACCAAACGAGTTCTCAATTCTGCGACTCGGTGCGTCGACGCGACCTTGTGCTCTACGAGACCAACGAATTTCTCATTTCTCGCACATTAAACGCGTCTACTTTAACGTACAATAGAAACAAAGCAATTGCTAAAATCACCCACGTCACATATGTCACCAGATCGTTTTGATACCGGAGAACATCATAGCGATTACTGTTTTCCATTAAAATAACGTTAATTCAAATCTTGTACAATTATTTGATATCAAATGAGAGACACTTTTCTCTACTACTATCCTCTTCTGTATTATTATCCGTTTTTCTTTTTTCTTCTATATTATTACCCACTTTTTTATTTTCTCCCCCATATTATTATCCATTTGTAGAACATTCTCCAACTGTAATTTCAAAATCACTGGCAAATCGCAATTAAATAATATACAAGAGAAATTTACCAATTGCAAAACAACGATCTTTCGCGTGTCTAACGTAACTGTCGAATTAAACGAATTACTTTTCATGTCAGCGTGCTAACGTAAACGTCGATATAATTATTCGAAAAGCGTGTAGCGTCACACGTAAAATTTCCATGAAACTACCGATGAGAGATTACAATGAACTTTAATTGTTTCCAAGTACTCCCTTAACGTATAAAAAAAAACACTTTAACAATCAACGAACAACGGATCGAATTTACGTTTAAATTAAGGTTCCAGTTACTTAATTCGATATGAGGGACATTGTGAACATACAATACAATATGTGTACCTTGTACGCGTTTTGGGACTAAAGAAAATAACGAATCGATCGATCGCTTTACGATCACTCTCCTGTCAGACCCGTTTAATACGTACATCGTGGTAAAGTCAGCAACTCACTGTTAATAATGGCATTATATTTGAAATAGTAATAGTTTACAACATACAATTGCGACGTCACTACAGTTTCTTCGTTTAAGGTATTTGATAATGTCTCGCAAAGGTCACGCATCGTTCGATCCACTCTAATCATATATGATTGTTACCTGTCTCACCCTTTCATTCTCTTTATTTCTCATACTTTCTTTCTCCCTGTCATTCACTTTCATTGATACAGACATACACACGTGGATATCCTTTCACGCTTCACTCTCTATTCTTCCTTTCTTTCAAGATGCACGGTATTTGCGAGCCGGGATCGCGTCTAATCGCATTACTAACGTGTCGAAAAATAAACGGCGAATGTACAATAACGGATGTCCAGTTTTGGGGATACGGGGCAGGCTGGGTAACCGAGTAACAGGCGGATCGGAAATTAATTTCATAGTATATTGTCATATTGGTGTCTGTTAAGTTCTAAAACGTTACTCCAAGACGGCCGAAAAAAAGACCGGCCAATTCTCGGATCGAGTCACGCGGCCTACGTGATATTTCCCCTTTCGTCGTTACGTTTTTATTCCCTTTTTTTTCTTCTTTCTCTATCTTTCTTACTTCTCACTTTCTCGTTCTCTCTCTCTCAATCTCTCCCATCCTCTCGCTCCCTTTCTTCCTCTCGTTTTCACTTCTCACTCGCTCGTACTTCGTTTTTTCCGTTGCTCGCGCGCTTTTTTTTTCTCTCTCTCTGTTAACAATAAGCGTACGCAGTGAAGATTATTCGCGCGACATTGGCGAAACGGTTTTTCGACTTTCTTTCTCGCCGGCCGATCGTTATCCTCCTTGGCAACCGCTAGACTACGAGTCTCTCTCTCCCTTTCTAGTGTTTTTTTTTCTTTTTCTTTTTAAACGTACACTGTGACCTATGGACTATGGCACTTGGTGCAACTAGTTTCGGATTTATACGATTCTTGGATACTGCTTAAAACGTGTAAGGTACTTAATTATTATCGTTATCGTTAGTGTCACCGTTAATCATATATATATATATATATCATTTATATTTATATTCATATTTATATATTTATATATATATAATTTTATATATATATATATTTATATGCATATATGACACATGGTAATTCGTGCGTTTCTCATTATGATACAGCCGGTGCAAGGTGATACAGTCAATTTACTTTCCTGGCCTTCTGGCAGAGAACATCAGCCAGTGATGGGGCACAGTTCATACTCAGACACTTCTGAAATGGCTGATGTTACTACTTAAACGTGGGCCTATTTTAACCCTTCAGCGACCTACGAGTCTCCATTCTCATACATCCCGTTAAGGCTGACGAATACTTGAATTTTCTTTAATAATTATTGAACGAAACAACGTTAAACGGGAAAGAAACATTATTTTGATCAATCGATTACTTTTCTTTCCTCGGTAACATCATTCAACCCATTCACTGCCAACTACGACATAGCTGGTGCTTGCACTATAACTTCTAATTAATTAATTAACACTAGAACTACCGGCGTTAAATTTATTATATTTCAATATATTAAATAAATACTTTAGAAAAAGAGGAATTAAAGAATTGAAGTGATGGTCGATTCGGTAATCTGTACTTTATAAGTTCAACATAGAATATCTGTTCTATGGCTCTCCAATAAGCTTTGAGAGCTTTTGGAAAAAATGGAGAACAAGTCATTTTGACTTGCTTGGTAGTTCTAGTGTTAAGAACAACGATCATAGTAATTTTGAAACAAAAATCTTCTTCGTATCATTACAAATATGGAAATTGTATTTCCGTTAAATTAATGTTCTAAACACTTTCTGTCTTCTTAAATTTTAACGCGCACGATAATATTTCCTTACTTTTCCTGCCAGTGAATGGGTTAACACGTTTACGAGGAGGCCGGAATTTAGTGTTCCTACCATAGGGTGGTTTTTCCCCCATCTGGGAGCGTAGTAATATAAAAAAACGTTGATTTGTCCATAAAGATGTAAATAAATTTAGAAATTACAGTAATCAATCGATACAGTAATGAAATGCTTCACCATCGGTAGCTCAGCATGTCTAATAGGGCAGAAATGAATGCACCACCGATGGCTCAGCTCATGAACGTGTTAAGATCTAAATCATTAAAATCTCATTAACCAGTTATTCGGCAATAAACTCGTTGAGAAATGTCTCGTTATTGAGCAAGACAAATTAACTCGTTTCACTTCTCCTTCGATAATATACGCATAGAGGGTGGTTTGATTGATAAACGTGCCGATTAACGAGCTAACTTACAATGAATTACGGAAAGCGATTATGATATCCATATCGTATAGTCTCGTCGAAGCTGAAGGGTTAACGGAACTCGGACCAAAAGTTGGGAAACTTTTTTTTAACGAGACGACAAAACTTTTCAGTACCAAGGATTTAAGCTGGCGACGATGGATTATTCGAAGGAATATTTAAGCTCGTCGTTTCTCCCTGACGTTCGAGCCTCTTACGATCGTGTACTCGAAAACGAAAGAAATTCACAGGGGACATGACGATAGGGCGATTTATCGACTTAGCCATTTTTCTTTTTCTCATGATTGTTTCAATTGCGATTACGCAGGGCAACACTCTAAAAATTGTTTGAAAAAATAAAGTTGGCTGCATCGCCTTGAGTAGAACGTTAATCGAGTTTCATTCCTTACGTAGCTTAAAGGCTAGGGTCTATAATACATTTTAATAGTACAAATGTCATCGTCGTCGTCCTTGTCGTCGCCGGGCGAATATATTTAACGCAGAAAAGATCGTGCAGGTGCGGAATTAATATTAAATTCTCGTGCATGCACATTTTCCCTCTTTCTCTCTCCTTTCATCGTTTTCTCTCTGTGAACAATTCCCCTTTTCTCCATTCTCCTCTCAGCAATTCTATCGAGAGCACTAGCTTCTTGTTTCTATTTTTAAATCTACGAGTTCGATCGACATTGCCTAAAAGTGATCTTTGTTTTTTTTTTTTTGGGTAATTTTTCAATCTATAGGCCATTTTTCCAAATTATATTGCACTTTGTTAATCGGAGAAAAAGAAAAGACACTTTCAAACCTTCAATTCCTATGCCACGCGCGCACACACACGCTACATTCCCTTTCTCTTTCCCCAGTGTGATTCGTAAATAAACAATTAGCACCGGTTTGTCGTAAAAAGAGATTGCTTCAAGAGTCTTGCATCGTTTTCTTTTTTTTTTTCCTTGCGCATCGTAATGTAATTGTACGTTTGCATACGATACTACGGTCAGTAATTGTGAATTCAATTGGAATATCGTGTCGTGTTATTCCTTTTTTTTTGCTTTTATTTTGTTCAATCATCTGCCGTCAACGTCGTCGTCGTTGTCATTTCATCGTCGCCGTCATCGTCGTCGCTATTGGTTGATGTCTCTCGAAAAAAAAGTCTCTCAAGGTTTGAGCCATTATTTTTGAAAGTGATACAAATCCAATTGCAAGAGAAGGGTGTTTAACCCCTGTAGGCCCTTGGG
This sequence comes from Cerceris rybyensis, assembly GCA_910591515.1. Classification (NCBI taxonomy): domain Eukaryota; kingdom Metazoa; phylum Arthropoda; class Insecta; order Hymenoptera; family Crabronidae; genus Cerceris; species Cerceris rybyensis. Next base: position 2,303,851 of record OU342797.1, read on the forward strand.
ATTTTAAGGTAGCTCAAGACACGGCTGTGTTTGTATTCCGTACTAATTAATGCAACTAAATTGTTGCAAATCATAAACCTTCTTCGCAATTAAAGGTTTAGAATTCTATTTATAATTAGAAGTCAGAAGATCTGAAGACACCTATCTTTAGATAAATCTATTTCAACCCCCTAGAGTCCGACTTTTCTTTATAAATAGAAGTTTAAAACTTCTTGAAATTAAACGTTTAGAATTCTATTCATAAAAAAAAGTTAACTCTTTGAGAACTAGCGGCGCATATATGCGGTCTGAGAAAAAGAAATGTAATTTATCGCCGTATGTATTCGTGGTTAAAGTTGAAAAATTGAAATACAACTCTTGAAATATGATTACGCAAATATTAGTTTATGATTTATATACAGTTATAGTTTGACTTTCGAATTTATAAGTGGTTTTGCAAAGGGTTAAATAGGGGGTTGGAATAGATTTAGTTAAAGATAGATATCTTCAAATCTTCTGGATCCTCAAAAGAGTTTAACAGTAACAAGAAAACTAAAAATGATCAAATATCTCAAAATAGGAAGAAAGATACTTGTATCACTTTCAAATATAACAGCTAAACATATAATTTAATAGTTTAAAAAGAGAATGATTATATTATCCTTTCGCTCCGTCGCGCGACGACGCGTGTCTTTAATGATTTCCCCTTAAATCTAATATCATGAATGTCGTGAAAAAAAATGTATCATTTAGATTTATTTTTCATACAAAAGTCACATTGATTGCTCGTTTTTTTTTTACCTAAATGATGGCGATTTTTTTTGTTCTTATCGTTCGCGGTTTACCTTTCTCTCGTCTTTTACGTTTCACTTTATTATATTTCCCCTAAGTATGTATGTAAAGCGTGAGAATCGAGCTTACATAGCTAAAAAATCAAATCGTTATCGACGCTTTCGTTTCTCTACTTTAGAAAAATTATCCACGAAGAGGAGAAAAGGCATACTTTTGCCTGTGTTAATCATTTTTTCTTTTCTCTCTCTCTCTCTCACTCAACCTCGAACGTAATTCATCCAAGGTATTTTCTTTTTTATGCACCTCGTATTTACAATTAAGCTTATTGTACATTTTCACGATGAAGAAACTCGTGAAAAATAGATGTCTTTTTCATCCTCCCCTCATACAATATCCATTTTCCCTTAATCTCCATCTCTCTCTCTCTCTCTCTCTCTTATATTACGTCGATAATCCCTTAGAATTCTACGTAATGTCGTCGTTCTATTCGTTTCGTGTTAATTTCATTTAATTCCCGGTTCGAAAGTCTATTGCACCGATACCGTAACGTTGGTATAGTAAGACACTAACGTCAGTTTCGTTAATAAAACATCGTACGTTATTCTTCATATTTTTTTTCCACCTTCTTTTTGAATCAAGGAAATATCATTAATTTCATTCGGAAGCACTAACTGCTATGTATATATAATGTATGTATTGAAACGCGCGATTGCTTATCTGAGACGAAGTTAGACACGAGATACAAAAACGATCAACTTATATCGATAGATCCTTAAACTCCCCTCTGCGGAGAAATATTTCACGTGCACAGTCTTGTACTATATACGAAAATATAATATAAGGCTGTATCTTTGTATCTTGCCAGCGACAATTGCAAACTTAATTACTCTTAGCTTCTTCTCTTTTTTTTTCTTCCTCTTGTTCCATTATTATTATTATTACTTCTTTCTTCGTTTCCTTCATTTTATTTCTTTTTTTAAATCTTCTTGCTTTCGTGCTATCAACGAATGTCAAATCGAATGGATAAATACTAGTCGACTGAAACAACCGATAAATCTCGTTTCAAAACGCATTACGATTTGAGCTGCTCGAGAAATTTGCCTCGTTAAAAGGTATTAATGAACGATACGCGACTAAGTTCACGCGTGTACCTTTCGTTTAGATAGTACCTGTATGTAACACCTAGCTTTTAGTTTTATATTTTAAGGCCATGGCATCGATCTTCTCTCGTACGTTACGAAAAAGGAAACTATCATCAAAAAGTTTACCTTGCAAAACTGTTCTGTCACTTATGTATACTTACAATTAATAGTCTTATCGTACGTTTCTTTTTCGGAGAATATACATAAGTATATATATACATATTTATGTATATATATATATTCGTATGTACGTGTGTATATATGTATACATACCAAATACAAGCATACTATACATTGTACACCTGCAGGGTACGATACCGTTTATAAGAATTCATTTCCTATTCTCATGTACGCACAAACTCGAGTGAATATCCGTAGATCATTCAAAGAGTTTCTATCCTGACTCAAGTGCAAGTTGGACAGTTAATTTCAACGCTAAAACTACCGTCAATGTATTTTTAAATAAGCTGGATAAGTGCTTTGAAGAAAGGGAAACAAATAGGTGAAAGGGATGGTTGGGTAATTCAGTTTTTATATGATAGAAATTGTATATTAGTTCATCGTTCCTCTATTAATTTCTTGAATATTTAGAAATAATTGTAAACCGATTATTTCTATCGCCACGGTAGTTTTAGCGTTTGAATTCACTCTCCTTTCCCGCCGCTCGCGTTGATCTTGACCGTGCTATTATTTTTTATTAAATTCCTCAAAGATTAATATTTCGTTGAATGGCAAATTTTCGCGATAAAGTTTGATATATTTTTGATTGTTTTTTTTCCCTGTGACGGCTACGATTCGTATCTTAAACGAACATTTGCGTCCGTGGACCGCGCAATCTTTGAGCGCTACCGAATCGCTCGTTGCTTCGGGATAAGAAACTCTCTTAATGACGCACGTAGTAATTTCGCTGCTTAATTGATAACAATACGAATCTTACATTGAGCAGTAACTTTTTTTTTGCGTGTATCTGGAAACTGAAATGATATTGTAGTTAATTAATACATGAAACTCTTGTAACTGATCGTTAACGAAGCTATTGAAATTACTGTGAACTTTCTCGTCAAATTAACGTGCATTCTTCCCATAAGTTTTATGATTCTGCATGAAAAGGCGCTTATTTCTTTTATTTTTACGTTAAACTCACGGCGAAAATCGAGCAACGTTCGAATCACTTTAAACCATACTGCAGTGATACGGAAAGCGAAATGAAAACATGCGTTAACAATAATAAGGATACATAAAAAAAAATAAAAATTACAATTGGTAATAATATATTTTTTTTTATAATAGTATAATCAATGCGTTATATATATATATATATATAGATTTATGTATAATTATATATATATATTTATGTATATATATATATATAATGGGCGAATTAATATTTACAGAAAATACGTAGTGGTATTAGGTTTCTCGCGGGTTCAGTGTTTTCTTTTGCACAAAATTCTCTCGTAATCCTTAAAATCTATCTAGCATTTCTAAGGTCGCAAAAAAGAAACAAAAACCGTGAAACTCTATGGCAACTCTAACGTATATAATGGCAAGTATCTTTGCTGACGAAGAATGAATTATTTCGGTCATTTCGGTGGACTTGAACGCGACGTGGAATGAAGAAGTGATGAGAAATTAATGGAGTTGTGATACACGAGAAAGAAACGGACAAAATGAAAGGGAGAAAAGAAAGGGACGAACGATTCGATAAATAAAATGCAATGAAATTTAAAGGGCTCAACGAAGATCACGTTTACGATGACATTAATCCGAATATACGAATGTAACAATGTACAATGAACGAACGAAGCGAGACTCTATTAACCCTTTGCCCTACAATAATAGTTACACTCGTGAATGATTTAATTGGGATAGGAAATGTTCAAATTTTTCTAAACCTATCAAATTCATGATATTGACGAAACGAGAAACGATAATATTATTTATATAATATTAATGTCAAGTTAAATATATAAATCACTTATTAATTTGTAGCAATTAAATTCTGAATTATAGCGGAGGCAGACAAGAAACATATTGTAGGGCAAGGAGTTAATTAGACGCAAGACAAATCACAACTCTTAAATAAGAGGAAACTCGTTAACATATTCTTCCTGCAGTATGTGTCAACTTCAATTCAATAGAAATGGAAATTTACGCATGCATGTGAACAAATTCGCGAATTTCATTGTTATTTCGATTGTACTCCGGCCGGAAATCGATCTTTTCCTTTTTCTTTCCATTGCCGGAAGTTACGGGAAGAGCCATCAGCAGGGTTTTAAATGCTTCGATAGGACGCATGCGTTTCGTGGATTCTGGACTTGATTTTTTTCTCGTACGAAGCTTCACAGTACTTCAATGTCTTTAGTACACCATAGAAAAAAAGAACAAAATGACATTTTGGTAGGAATGAAGCTCTTTCTTTTCTTCTGTCTGTTTTATATCGAGAGAAAAAAAAAGAATACCAGCTGTACCTTTACACGGGGATATAAGAATTAAAAAAAAAAACACAACAGATTACTATTGCTGATTAAATCTTATCTCTAATACATCCAACAACTAGAAACAGAAACATTAGAATCGTGCTGCAGCCGAATATACGAGTATTCACCCTGAATAGGAAGGTCTAACGTTTGTGCAAAAGCTTGTATATATTGTAACATTGATCTTTGTTCTATCTCCCGACGGTTTTGTTGCTCGTTTTATTTTTCCTCCTTTCTATCGCTCCCTCTCTCTCTCACTCACTCTTTGTTTGTTTTTATGTTTTTTCTTGTTTCTCGAAGCGTTAGGTCGAACACGATGTTAATAACTCTAAATGTGCTTATTCTGAATAGGCAGAATGGAAGCCACTGGAAGATGTTAGGAGACCGCAAATCATTAACTTCATTCGATGCATTCACGGCTGCTGCGCAAAACAATGTTCGTGGTAAGAATTATTCAACATGCTTTGAAACTGTGAGAGGATAGAAATCACAGAAAAATGTTTTCCTCTTCTTTCTTTCTTTCTCTTCCTCTCTTGCATACATACTCGCACACACACACATGAACATACACTCTTTCTCTCTCTTTCGAATACCGTGATTCACGGAGATCGCAGTCGCATTTAAAATATATAATATATATATATTAAAAAGATATAAAAATCATTAATCGCCATCTCAAATAACCTCATCTTTCTCATCCGTTAATACATAAACATCTAACACTTTGTAAATAATACTCGATAGTAAATCGAAAAAAAGAAAAAAGAAAACGATCGACAAATCAATTTTGCTAATTACATCTACACTGGTAGAGAGCGCGTAAAACTTCATTCTGTTTTTTTGCTTTCTTCTTCTTCTTCTTTTTTTTTTATATCTTCATTTCCGTTCGACGATTCGTACATACATATTTTCTATTTCACGAGTTCGCGAGGAATTCCTTCGTTTTTTTGCTTCTTTCTCTTTCCTTTTTTCTGTAGTTCCTCTACTCCAAGTTTCAAGAAAGAAATTGACGGGGGCGAATGTTATTCGAAACAAAACAACAAGAGTATACAGAGAGTGTATCACTCGTGAACGTAAGAGTTTGTTTGTTTTTGTTTTCATCTTTCGAGTATCTAAATGTGCACATATGAAAAATGCCTTTGACGTACGTCTTTACTTCCAGTGCACATACGTGTTTAGACATTATAGATAGTTATACTATGTATAATATGACACTGCTGTGTTTATAATACTACGGACCTTAGGTCAGTAAGTTCAAAGGCAATTCTCAAGTACCATTTTACCCATTCTATCAAATGATATACAAAAAAGTACTACGTACAATTAATGAATATACGATTCAGTAAAATTTTGTCGACTTCAAAGGAACAAAATTTTACGGGCAATGACCTCGATATCTCGTCTACTTATTTCCTTATATTTCATCTTGCATAAATGGATGATGTGGTTTTTGCATCTAAAATTATCGCTAATAGGCGCTTTTTTTCTTTCCTTTCATACAAGAGCAGGACAGGAGCTCTTGGAAATTACAATTACAATAATAATTAATATAGATTAGACTTTACCACTAAACGTAATATTAAAAAAATCGGATTACTTTAAAAATTCGAGATTACTTTTTTAAAAATTGTTCTTCGGACAGTATATTTCCTTGCTTTTTTTAACTCTTTCTCCCGTGAAAAAAAAAGAACAACTTCATTTTTCCTCGATCAACTATCCTTTCTTTTTGTTCTTCTCAACACCCCCAACCCCCCCGTTTCTTTAAACTCACTGGTATTACACCAATATTACGTCGTGTAACTTGGTTTAATTTATTTTAAATATTTATTTTGTCTTATTATGCACTTCTCCCTTGGGCGAACTTAGGACCATCACAATTCACGATGCGGACAGGCGGAATCGAAGAATTGTATATGTGTATTAATGAGGTACACCACTTACGTCTAAAAGTCCTTAGAATGTACAGATGTTTTTCTTTTAAACTTTTTTTTTCTTCTTCCATTTTGATTATTCCGGCTTGTGAGAGTTTTTACATATCACATTTTTTAGACATTTGTTCCATCGTCTAAATCTTCACACGGGTCGTCCTGTCTCGCAGCTTCTATTTCCATCCTCTCCCAATAAACTTCCGCAGAATTTTTTGTACAATTGATTCTGTTAGTCGTTGAAGTTGCACTTTTGTGGATATAGTTTCATTAACGGTCGCGAGACGACCTCCTCGATTTCCTTCGTTTCATTGTACGGTTCTGTTTCTTCTTCTATTATTTTCTTTTTTTAGAGCGTTTGGCTTTTACAATTCCATCGGGTTTAATACACGATATGCACTTCTTCATTGTCCCTTTTACGTACTGGCGTTGAATCGTAGTAATTGTTGAATGAACATCTTGCAGCGTGTCTCGCATGAATCTCCTGGTGGCGGTGCACTGTTTCTGCTCCGAGTAGCAATGCAATTCTTTCGATGTTCGTTTCCATCCGTTTCGCGTTTTTAATATTACGATATACACAATTTACATTCGCGACACTTGTGTTCCTCATTTCTCTTCCTTCCTTTCCTCTCCTCTCTCTCTTTTTAATCATGAGCTGAAAGGTTGCTTATAAACAATGCTTGACGCACTGTACCGCGTGTGTTGAATTTTTTTGTATTTTGTTTTTTAAACAGTTAATTAAATCATCACGATCGTAGCGTGTCTCTTTTACGTTACAGCGTATACACATGTGTTTCTTTTATACGTTTCCCCTTTCTTTCTTTTTTTTTTACACACACAGATCAACCACTGCACTTTCCTTGCGTGAACTTAACAATTATAAGAAACTTAATGAAAAATTGCATAAGAGGTTCGTTACATGTTTTTTTTTGTTCTCCTTTCGTTTAAACAATCATCGCGCGTCTATCGTCTTATTTAACACTGTTTAAATTAATTCGACGTATCTAATATATTTATGGTTGCCCTTTCTTTTAATATATACGTACGAAATTCATCATTGTCACTCATTTTTTACCGTTTCTTTTTTTGTCTTTTCCTTTTTAATCGACTGCTTTATTGCGGAGTTCTTTATTATGTAGTCTCGTGGAGAACGTAGTCTCGGAGGGGGAATTACACAAAAGTCACTTTCAACGAGGGGATTTATAATAATAAGAAATGAAAACATTATTACAACAACATTCTCTCTCGATTATAAATTCGCAATAAGAGCTTCGAAGCTTCGTAATGCTTAATCTCGGCATCATAGAGAAAGAAATACGTGTCGTGAAACGTACATTTTGTTCGGATCAAAGTTAAGACCGATACAGAGGCATATTATTTCGCGAGAAAAAATATGCTATCTCCTACGATAATGCGATTCGACCAAACATTCATATATACGAAGCCACGAATATACATATACGTATATATTTATCGTGAAATGATGAAATTATATTATAACTTTTGACCATCGCGATGATAATGAGAATGAAAAATGAGAATGATCGAACGTGGATGGTCAAATGATAATGATGCAACAAAATACAATAAAATGACGGTAGATGAGAATGATATTAAAGATGACGATGGCAATGATAATAATAATAATGACGATGACACCGATTAATGAACATCAATTGGAATATATGTTATAACAATAACGAACGGCGTCGAAAAAAATTAACAATCACAATGGGGAGTCGATCGCGAAAGGAGTAAAAAAAAAAGAAAAGAAAAAGAAGAAGTTATAATAAAGAACTCTGCAACAAATGATCTGCCTGTTTGCAATATGTTAGACTTACAGATTCAACGTTGTTTGATTGTTTTATTTAGTTTAGGTTAGTTCCTAGTTGACCATAAGTGTATGCGACTCCATCGGTGCTGCACTATCGTATAATGTGTCTGTATCTTGCGTGGGTTCACCCTGAAGTTGACACTGATTACTTAATGTTCCAGCACCACAGTCACAAAAGAATCTGCAAAGAGATTAAATCGATCGAGAATGCGTAACATATATTTATATCCAATTCGTTCTATGTATAGTATACATAAGTATTAGGAGTACCGAGAAGTAATCAAAAGTTGAAGATGTGAAAACGTAATTGGAAACATTTTTCAACAGAAAATCAAAGGACTTTTTTAAGAGGGGAGCGAACAACTACCTTTACGCTGGCAAAAAGTATTAGAAATTTATGGAAATTATTTTGTTGATTAGTATTTAAGATTTCTTTAATAAATAAATGTTTTTCGCCAGCAAAAAAAATTTGATTACTTTTCGGTACTCTATATACGAATTTTCGTGGATACACACCGATCGTGTCTGATGAATTCCACATCGTGTCCGGCATGACAAGTTTTTATACAGTTAACACAAATTGCATTGCGATCCGTTGTGTTGCATGTCTGGCAGCGATAGAAGTCGTGCATGGGGAAGGAGGTGTACGATGAAATTTTATATAAACATTGACCGTTGCCGACCGCTTTCTCAACTGCATCCTGGTTGTTAAATATTTTATTGCCTGAAAAAGCAAAACTCGTTGGTCGACGTTTTCTCCTATTGATATTGGGTCGTCGTTGAACAACAAATGTAACGTGTCTGCGTGTATGAGATTTTAAAGGAAGTGGAAGAAGAATATTAAAAAGATGTTCACCTCTGGTCGTTGGTTGTACTCCACTCGCTAAGCACAAACCGCCGAAACGATTATTGAAAATTTGATTAAATTCTAAGGTTGCCGTTGCGTTATTCGTTATTTCGACACCAGCAGCCAATCCATCGAAAATTCGATTTCTCCTTAGGACTGGATGAGATTGCGTAGAAATAAGCACTCCGGCTTGCGCGTTACGAAATATATCGTTTTCTTCTAGAACACCTTTACCGAAAGAAAAATGATTATTTAGTTTCCGAGTTTCCTTTTCATTCCTTTTAAGTACTTATGAGAATTGAAATTCACCTTTGCCACCGTTAAATATACAAATACCACCGTCTCGACCGTCGAATATTTTGTTTCTTTTTAACGTAGGATTACTATCTGTTTTGATCCAAACGCCTGCCATGGCATTATCAAAAATCTCATTTTGTTCGAGCAAGCCTAAGCCGCTATTGTACACAAGAACACCACCGTTCTGTCCTCCCCATATTTTATTTCCACGTATCACTGGATTACTTCCAGTCCTGATTATAAAATATAATATAGCATTAATTAAACGTGTCCTATAAAACATTATCGATTTATCTCTCACGAGGGAAGTGCGGCAGTTACGATACCTTATTTGTACTCCCGAATACAGATGATTGAAAATGTCATTGTCTTCTAACTTTCCATGTCCATTATCGTAAAAATAAACACCGACTTGTTTTCCACTATGAATACGATTCCTTCTTAAAACCGGTGTCGATCCCGTTGTTATCCAAACACCTGCCAAAGTGTTGGCATACACTTCGTTCTCTTCTATCAAACCCTGCCCCTTTTCGTGCACATATATACCACCGTGTTGACCATGATGTATTTTATTGTGTCTGACAATAGGATCCGAATTTGTTCTGATTTGTATGCCGGCTAAGGCGTTACCATAAATATTATTATGTTCGATCAAGCCTCTTCCCTCTCCGAATATGTATACTCCTCCCTGATGACCGTTATAAATTTCGTTTCTACGAATAGTCGGATTCGAATTGGACGTAATCCAAACGCCGGCGAAATTATTCGAGTGAATTTTGTTGTCGATAAATTGTCCTAAACCGTTCTCATGGACGTAAATTCCACCGGTTTGTCCGTGATGAATTTCACAGTGCACCACCGTTGGATTAGCACCGGCTTTTACTTCGAAACCTGCTATTCGATTGTTGTGTATGTCGTTCGCCTCGAAATATCCGAGGCCATTATCGAACGTGAATATACCAACGTCTCTCCCGTGATGAATGTGATTCCTCCGCATTATCGGGTTTGCGTAATTTTTCACCCAAATCCCGGCTAATGCGTTTCTCGAGATTTCATTGTCCTCGTAAGTCCCCTGTGCGTAATCGGTGACATAAAGGCCAACGTTCTCGCAATCCGATATGTCGCAGTTCTTTACGACAGGGTTCGCTCCGACGCCAGACACGCAAACGGCTGCACCGACTAGAAAATAAGAGAGCAGACGGAAATAGAATACGCATCTATCTAAAGTGGAACTTATGTATCCCTAACGAATCGTTTGTATCGCTTACCAACGCTCGAACTCCTAATAATGCAATGATCTACTGTAGGACTGCAATTTTCACCGACTTCTAGACAATAGTGTTTGTGATGCGGTATCGTACTAGTTACGTCCGGGGTAAACTTTAATGTGAGATGACCGGCGTAAGCTCGTTTTGCTCCCTCTACAAACATAACAGTAGATTCGCTTTCGCGTTCCAATATAACGGATTCTGCCACGTTTCCGGGTGCTGCTCCGATCAATGCTACGTCGCTATCGATCACGAGAAATTCGCCTCTGTATGTGCCAGCATGTAAGAAAACTAAGTGTTGAGGCGCCTCTTCCATCGTTTGCGAATTGCTACCACAACAATTCCCTTGACCGGTCGTGGTTGTGCTATTATTCGGGGAAGAACCGCTATTGCTTCTATATTCGTCCACGTAATCTAACGCTCCCTGAACTGTGTTAAAGTATGGCAAATTTCGTCCTTTGAACTTCAAATCCTGAAAGCCTGGCCTGACGTGCACTCCTCTGTACAACTGTCTGAAGCTCTCTTTCCATGGATTCGGGTAATCCGACTCATCCGGAGATACGAATTCAAATTTACAAGGTGCAGGATTAAATAGTGGTAGGTCATATTCGTAAACTTGTTGATACAGGGACTTCCACAACTCGGTATCGTTCGCAATCGCTTGGAATCGTTTGCAAACTTGGGAAACTCTACACAAGTCCTGTTCCATTAGATAATTAAATATAGTGAGCAGCACCTCATCCGGTAACTCATATTGTAGATAATGCGCCGCTGTATTTGTATTTGTACCTGCAAAGGAAAAACGTAATGTTTAATGTATTTCCTTTTAAAGAATTTTAATATTGAACTTGTGGATGATCTCCGTACCGTCTGTGGATAACGAACACGTCCGTCTAGGTCGTTTTCTTGCTGGTAGGGAGGAAGAACCAAGAGTGGCTCCGATACTACTGCCACCCGACGGAGGTAAGGCAGAGCTGGTACCTGGTGCAGGATCTGGATGGGGTGGACTTTTACGTCTTAAATCATACGGAGAAGAATGGGAATGCGAGGGGGAAGGTGAGGGGGCTGCTACACCGGAAACGCTAGGAGAGGATCCTCTTCCACCGCTCCCTCCCCCTCCGCCGCCTCCTCCTCCTCCTCCACCACCAACTCCACCACCAGGTGGAATCTGATTTGACGCTGGGCATGGCAATTCGCATGGCTCGGCTGAAAGGAAAATAATTATATTTTGACATCTCCTCTAACATATGCTTTAATATACACTATTGTAATACATTAATAAAAAAAGACTAGCACAGGACTCATAATTTGCTATTTAGAATTCATGAATATATTCTTGTTTGAATAAGTTTCCAACAGAATACTGACAAAACTTTATTACTTTGAAATTATCAATTACCATATTACAAGCATGACACACGGTAGAATAATATTTGTAATTTAAATACGTGTAGGTTCATAGACAATAATAAAAACAATAATGAAGGAATACTGAAAGGATCATTGGTAAGAAATATTGGATCAAGAATTAGGACACACTCCGTTTCCTATGTTTCATCAAAGTACACAAAAGAATTATTAAGCCATATTTTGTCCCGTACATATTGATATCTGCATTCTTCAATTAACATATATACTTTCAATAGCGTTTTCAGGTCATACAAAGTGAATTTGGGAAAGTGGAACGCTATACTAATTTAATACAAAATCTTTATAGCTGATGCAGTGCAACCGATGGAATGAGTCCTGACTTTTGTCCTTTGAAATCGCGTAAGCGATTATTTTCCGAAATCACGCATAACATTCGACACGAGACAGTACAGCTGGACGTTTAATAAAACGGAATCACAAAAAAAAGGGGGGTGGGGTGAGGAGTAGACTTTGAGCCGACATTCCGGAGTAAAAATTGACGATCGCAAAGTACACGATATCGGTGATCGATGGTTCCAAAAGGAAGGGTCATTGTGAAATCGTGCGAGCGTATGTTGCCCTACGAAAACGTCGTCGTTGTCCACGATCTGTGCTTTTCGTCGGTCCCGAGTGTGAGAAAATCAAGAAGACGTGGGCAGTAGATTGATAGGAGCTGTCGCGTATACTCTCGTCGTAAATGGACGTACGAATAAGGATAATCGTTAAGTAAAGCGTAATAAAGGAATAAATCAGTATCGCGCGAAATTCAAAGGAACGTTTAATCCGGGAAGAGTGAAGTAGGTGAAGGCAAAGAAGAGAGTCGAGACAGGTGAGCAGTGAACCGAGCTCCGGATGCAGGGCTCTTACCCGAGGTGGTTCTCGAAGGCAGAGGAATCCTGTTCGCGCCTTTCCTTCGGGATCTCCGCACGTAATTGCGCGACGAAGTGAACGATGCACTTGGCATTTTTGTCGTGCTTCCCGATAAAATTATGCGAGAAACGGTAAAACAACTAAACACTAAACAATGGCGACACTTCCACCGAGCCCAGCGGCCATCTTCTCATCGACGGTAGGACTGCCGACTGGTGCCAGACCGCCAATCGGATGAATTTCTGGCCTACCCCTCTTCCGTCCCCGTCCACCCTTCCCTCCTTCCTTCCTTCCTCCGATCCTTCTCGCCTTCTACCCCCTTTACCGATCCCCTCTTCTGCAGTGGACCGCGACACAAGCAACCAACATCAGTATGGAGTTATGGAGACCGCCGACCGAAATACCGATTTATCCTGCATATCCGCAATTCTCTCATGTTTCGTTCTATCGGTCGTGTATGTCGCGAGCCTCTACGTATGGCGTTCACCGCACGATAGGTACGTATGCCGACTGACAATGGTAACGTCAATCTCTTTTAAACGTTCGTCCCTACGCGAACTGCCTACGCTCTTGGTACTCTCTCGGTCCTTTAACAGCGAAGAACCACACAGCGGGCAACCACGAACAAAGTGTAACTGTATTCACGCCGAGAGAGAACATGAATGACTATTCTTTGATTCTCTCACTCACGCAGTCGTCTCTCTGGACAAGAATCGAATCTACAGCGCCTCTGCTGGACAATTTTTTTCCTTACGATATCCCCGTAATTGGCGCGACATTCGAAAATCACGCGACGTTGTGATGCTTGGAATTATTTTACAATATTGATTTACATTTATACGCATCTCTCATGTGTCTCATTAATTGTCGTTTCAGGGAAGATCCTACTACAATAAAAAAGCGATTTCTTAGCATATTTGTTGTTTCCCTTGTATCCCCTGCATCTTTGTACTTTGGAATGAATGAGAAAGTATTTCAAAAGGTAATTCATACGGTAATATGCAGAGACTATGGAAAGGGACCGGGTATATTCTATGGTGCATGATTTTGTAGGCAACTATCTGGGAATTATTGGGTCTACGATGGCCAGGTTTAATTCAGGCAATTGCAATATCGCTGTTATTAACTATGGTACTATTTCTGGGGCCATTAAGCGTACAAGGCCTCAATGGTTTATGGAGACTGTATACCGGTTAGAGTTTGCTTCTGTTTTTCTGCAGTTCTATTCTATTTAAAGTAATGCTGTATCGTCTGCCTTTAATTCTTCAGAACCCATGTATTGGCTAGGAAGCGTACGGACTTCAATATGGTGGAGAAATCAGGTGGTTGCACCTTTGTCCGAAGAGTGGACATTTAGAGCATGTATGTTACCATTGCTTCTGCAATGCTTTACACCGACTACTGCCATTTTTATATGCCCACTGTTCTTTGGGGCTGCTCATTTTCATCATGTGGTGTACAATGTTAAATCAGGAATGAAAGTCAAACATGCACTTTTTATATCATGTAAGTCTAAGATCTTATGTAAGCACGTTTCAATGATTTTAAGTTTTATGTTTCTATAACGAAAGAACGATTTAGGTTTTCAGTTTGCATACACGACATTGTTCGGTGCATACGCTGCATTCCTTTTTGCCAAAACAGGTACATTGAAAGATCCATCGCTTGATAATACATATGTTGGGAATTTAAATCTAGAAACTCATCTGTTTTTCAGGCCATTTGGTAGCACCGTTTACAGCACATTCATTTTGCAATCACATGGGATTTCCCGATCTTTCGGAAGTCGTGGCTTATAAAGATCCTTTGAAAAGAGCCGGGTTGTTATCCTTATTCGTGATCGGATTACTAGCGTGGTGCTTTTTACTAACGCCAATGACTAATCCGGCTTTCTTTTATAACAACTTATTTTGGCATAAGAATTTTATATGAACGGATATATATACACATATATATTAATCGCAACGACACTCGCGGCTCTAGGATTTACTATTTCTATAAAGAGGTATTAGTATAATTCGCGAATATTACCGTTTTAATGACTCTAGTATCGTGTGATACTTTTTCAAAATGATAGTACAATGTTGATTATTGAAGCGATATATTTCGGTATAATGCCTGGTTATTATCTTCAAAACTGCAGAATGAAATTATAAGGTAAATTCAATTTTACAGAACGTACTTATAGTTTGATTAACCCATGGATGACGTGATCTGCTTATTCCGTGATTTTTCACGTTTTTACTTGCCGTTGCAAATACTTTTATCCCTGTCACTAATTCATGAGATTCATTTTAATGAATTGTCGATAATTTGGAATATTTTTAAAATACAATTTTTAATTCTTTGCATAAAGAAACTTAAAGGAAAAGCAATCGCGCCGTCACAGAAGGGTCAATCATGCAATATAGAACTAATGTGAGATCACCGTAGTGCATTCGACTTAATTAAACTTTTTCTAGAACTAATTATATACGCCAATAACAGATAAGTAGGCGGTTTTTTTCAAAAACCAAAATGTTGAAAATATATTGCATAGTCTAGAAGTTATGACATTGTTATAATAAATATGTTATTTTGGATCGATGATGGGAAAAGTTATTTGATTGAAGAATGCATCACTTTAATTACAATTTCTCGAATGTAATTCATACGAATATTATACGATACGTCGTCGTACTTAAAGATATGAAACTTTTTTAACTTGAAGAGTAAAAAACGCGCAACTATTTTTCTACTAAATGTACACATTGAAATACATTTGCAATTAGTGCAAGATAAACTCACGATGCGTATATTTGTTATTTATTTGAATCACAGAAGTAACATTTGAAACAGTGTTACAATATTTGCTATAAATATGTGGATGTATTAATTCAGCAAAACGATAACTATACATATATATGTATATACGCAAGTTCATACGTTGAGACAATATTCCCATTTGAACAAAAAAATTTCATGTTTTAGTTAACTTGTTATCATATTTGCTTTTTACATTACAAAACTTTATTTCGCACGTTTGTTGCACAAACAGTAATCACAATTTCTCGATGTTAAAATATACTCTTCCCTAAGGAAAGGAAAACTCGGATTGTTAACCGTGAAAGTATTCGTATATTTACAATTATTTCAAAATTATAAATTTCCTA
Organism: Cerceris rybyensis; assembly: GCA_910591515.1. Taxonomy (NCBI): domain Eukaryota; kingdom Metazoa; phylum Arthropoda; class Insecta; order Hymenoptera; family Crabronidae; genus Cerceris; species Cerceris rybyensis. The sequence continues at coordinate 2,319,847 of OU342797.1, forward strand.
ACCGAAGTCTGTTACTATATTATTAAAATATTATAAAAAAAAATTTTAAAAGGAAAGAACTAATCGAAGAAGTGAGAAAAAGAGAGAGAAAAACGGAATTCACAACATGGATGGACTTATTTTGTAACATAGTAATATATGTAGATATAAATAAATTTTTAACTTGTACTATATACCATTTACCAATTTTTGCATCACTCTCCTTTACCTCAATAAACTATACTCATTATAAATCGTGAACATTGCGTTAAACTGTCCACTTTAAAACGCTGCCTAAAATCTCAAAGCAACAAAGTATATACCACATAAAAACTTTCATCGTTCATTAAAACAAAAATATTAACCCCAAGAATCATTATAAACTACTAAAAAAATCATTATACTAGGAACTGTAGTTGCAGACTTTTTTTTGTCGTATAACTATACATATCTATACACGCTCATAGATACATATAGATACGTATAAATAAATAAATAAATGCATGTTTCGAGAAGAAAGATATAAACGCATTGAGAATCAAAAAATACGCATCTTCCATTGTAAAAATCGTATTAACAGGCTTTCCATGTTACCTTCACGTTTGACTGGGTCCAGGCGTTGCTTCTGAATTTTGCGACTGATTGAGAAATAAAACGTTACTCGTCTTTATACTTGGACCAGCAGAAATCATTGACGGACACGGGCTAATACACGGCGTCGATGAATGACTATTACTTAAATCACATTGGTCTAATAATTTCCAAAGCTCCTCCGGTGTTGGTCCGCCAGAAACACCTGTTGCTAAATTACTGATTAGGATTACTGATACCAGATGAATCACATTATTTTAACGTTACGAAAGAGTACATTACTTTGAGTAGAAGCAAAGGATGGCTCTAATGCGGTCGTAAGATCCCACATTTGAATAGTACCGTTTGAATGGCCGGTGAATATAAAACGTCTGGGCCTGGAGCCCATACGGCTAGATCCTTCGCATTCATGTACGTAAAATGAACTTATAATGCTACCATCTACTGATTTTATTACGCAAACCCTTTTCCCATTCGATGCCAGACGTACAAATAACTGATCAGTTTCGGGTACAACTTTCTGTACGAATACTTGTTCGTCGTCCTGTTCTCCAAATGGTCCTACATATGGTATAATAAATTTGATAGTACTTATGAAAATGGTCCAAGTGAAAAATTGATCTTATCAAACACGACACGTACCAAAGTCATTGCCAGCGTTGTAACTGATGCAAGGTTCAATTGCCTCTAGTGAAACGATCTTAAAACTAGCTTCAGGCGTTGATCCAGGCTGGGTGGATATCATTCCACGGAATCTCGTGACTGCCCAACTTCTAACATGATTGTACTCAGAGCAAACTGATACTAAGTACTTCTCCGAGAGCGTTACCTACAATCGATTTCTATGTTTTATCGTTTGGATGATTGTAACATTATGTACCATCAACAATTTGGAGTAATACTTATGTTAAGCTATATAAATCTTTACACAATGCTGCGTTTGGTTACTGTTCTGTGATTAATTGCAAATAAAAGATTATGTTGTATAAGTTATATGAATGTTTGAAGGATAAACATACTTTTGTTACGCTACTTTGATGAACTGTGAATGTCTGAAACAATTGCGGCCCATGCCCTACTGTTTCCGGATGCTGTACTATGACCCTCACACTGCCAGACTTGGTGCCGTACGCAATTTCAATCCAATTCCCACAGACAGCTGTATCATAACATCATACTTTATACTAAGGTGTGTTAAAAATAATTGTCGATAATGGTCGATGCGACTACTTATTTGCATTAATAGAAAATGTAAACGAGACGATACTGAAATTACACATATGCATATATATTGAAGTTTGTAAATCTCAATTAAACTCTTAGTGCGTGTGTAATTCACTTATAGGTACAATATAACATTACATGCTTTGTATTGCGATAATTGGCATAAGCTGGTATATTAAAAGAGAAGGTATGTGGATTGTATCTTCAAATTGGGAGGTTTGCATTTTAATACACATACCAAGATGTTGTAATAAAGTATCAAAGAAGAAACGAAATTGAGGTGTACAGAAATAAAACGATAGCAATTATTTGCGATGATTAAAATAATTGTTCTAAGCAAGAAATTCATTTGGATGAAGTAACAATAAATCTTTGCAAGCGAAAGTAAGTTTTCTATTACCTTCCCTCCCCCTCTCAGATGCTGGCATGGAAAATATTACTATGAATAGGGAGAGCAAGCACAAAGCTCTGACAAACAATTGCAAACTGAAGGCGACTGAATTGCACAACCATCGCATAAAGAAGTACAGACGGAAAGAAAGAGAAAAATAAATCATGATAATTTGCATTAGTACAACTGGACGCATAAGGATAGCGGGGCTGTGTATGTTTAGTGCAATCTAAAAGAGAGAATACTCCTTAAATGTGTTTTCGACGAAACTAGTTTTTCTGACGGATGAACGAATACATGTGATTAATTCCGGCCTTACTCATATCCTGCTTTGAGGCGACTTATGAATGAAACTTAATTCTGGAATACAATACATAGATACTAATTCTATGTACTTAAGTTGTACGGTTCAATGAAAAGTGCTGTTAAAAGCGGTATATGAATATGGATCTGTGCGTTCACGTAATGTGTAATAAACACGATGTTATCTGGAGAGGAAGGGTATGTACGCTAGTATTTTAAATTAATGCGTCATGTTTGATGCAGTAAGATTTGTAAAGAGACACATGTCATTTGAAATCGTGATTTTAATGTGAAAGTATCGTAGAACATTGTCGTATCGACCCATACTTGCCTTGTGCTATTTATCCAGTTGTACGAAATCATGAAGCAAAGAATGTAATAATAAACTCTCATTAATATTCGAAGATCAACATTGTACTTTATGATTCTAGATTGATGATGTTTTAACAGAAAGAATAGATTGTGTGTTAATGTTAACGAGCGAGATACCATTAGCGTTATTAGAAATGAAATCTTAACGAAGACTCGTGATTTTAATCAAGTAATGCGTCAATTAATATAACTATCTAAGTAGTCGATATATAAGAGAAAAAAAAGACAATAGAATAAAAATATATATACTACAAAAGTGACGTTTGTTATTACATTCCTCATTATAAGCGGTTTTAACGATTACACTTTAGTCCACTTATTTGTACGTCACTTGAAAAAGTATTTCTGCAATGAAGATACTGTAATATTTGATGTTACAATCCTTCAATTAATAATCATTTACCTTGTATCTTTGCGTTTAGCCATTTACCAAAATAACATTGTGTTATGGTAAAATTGAATATAAAAACTTACTTGTTTTCGGCGTTAAATAAACGGATATGGCTGTAATGGGATCATAATTCGGATCATGGTATAATTCAGTTACAAGTAAGTCATTGTCCTTCATTCTTAAAGGGAACTTTTCCATATCTGAAAATTCGGAACATACGGTTTCATTACATGATTCCATGAAGATTTCAATGTAATGGAATATTTCTCTCACCAATGTAATAAATCGATCCATTGTTGCATCCCAATAAAAGAAACGAACCAGCTGCATCGAACGATAGAATTGGAACTACATCTTGTATTTGCCAATGATGCGTCATGGCATGCCATACACCGATTTTATCAGTCGGAGAAAGTGCGACCAATTGGCTTCCAATGAAAAATAAATACTCCACTCGAACGTTTAAGTTAAACGTGCCGATATTTGTTTTAATCCCGTTTGCCGAAACGCTCCACAGTCTAACTTGATTTCCGTAAGAAATCGCAACCATCTTGCCATCGACGCTGGTATTTAAATGTGAAGTTATAGCTACCCTTTCAATAATAGATTCTATGTGTGGACTTGTAAATGCGTGCTGCCATCCGGACGAATCTTTTAATCGATAACACGTTATAAAATGCGCGTAAGCGATCACTATCCAATTATGATGTGCCTTTATAATCTGAACTCTTAATGGATCCACCCATGAAGAAACTGAATTAAAAAAAATTATATTAATTACAATTCGTTCTGCTATATTACATAATTGTTAATATATCTTTAATAAATCTACCTTGTTGTGGTCCAAATACTAAGCTTATATCATTTTTGTACATTTTGTTTAAATCTGCCGAATTATTTCTAACGTGCCTCAGGTCTAAAGATGAAGTACGGGAATGAGGCACACCACGTTGTTGGATTCTATAATCCAAGGAGGAATTCCGCATGTGTGTTGCTAGGGTACTTTTAGAATTTTGTTGCCCTAAAATAGATCATATATTAATGTGTATCCCAAGGATATTAAGTGTTACAAGGTTGTACAGTTTTACCATTGGAATTTTGGATACCAGAACTCGTAGAAGGGTTTTGAGAGGTAGTTGGTACTTCTACCCTGGCATTAGAAGCCTGATTGCTGACCTTACCATGAACTGATACGTCGCTAACATTTGGTACAATGGCAGTAGGTTCTTGAAGAGGTATGCCTTTAAAATTAAAAGAAATATGAATAAAATTTACTGTATTATATATAATCGAAATTAACTTTGAAACCTACTGGGTGGTGGTAAATAGCCATAAAAGAGAACATCTCCACAAGAAGACTGCGTCAGGTCTTCACATAGCATTAATCGCTTAACCAAAGGGGTGATACCATAATATTCCGCTTCGTGCCTCAATGTACGGAGATCCACATTTTTTAAATCGATATCTTTTGTTCTTAGATAGTTCAATATAATGGAAAATAATTTTGGATCTCGGTCTATAAACACGGCGCCGATTTCATCTCTGTGACTTGCGATTCGGTTGCTTAACAAAGCAGTAAAAAATGAATCTGGTACCCAAGTTAAAGTTTGCCTCGAAGTTGAGAACCTGAAGTAAAAATAAACTTTATGTTTACAGAAATTCCAAGTTGATAAGTTAATACATCATAATTGACGATGATTAATATTCTATTTTTTTTATACCTTGTTCCACCGACGTTTAAATGCACGATGTCACTGACACCGAAAGAAGGAGGAATAGCCATTGTTTCGATTGATTTAAGAAATTACTTTCATCACGATAGTGCGTACTGCATTTTGATTATAATCCATTGAAGAGAAATTAATGCTACAAACAATAAGATTTCCACAGGTTATGAAACTTTACGTCTTTTTAACTGTCCCCGGACTTAAAACTTCGCAAATGCCATCAGCGCCATTCCGTCATGGAAGAACTTTGATCTCGAGAATTTCTGTGTTCACTGAATATATTCAGTACACACACGTAATAATAGATAAGAATGATATATTGCTGAATAAATGGTGATAAGTAATTTTATGTAATACCATTACAAATACATAATACGAATCGATAATATTTTTGTAATTTTATCACCTCTTCAAATACCTCAAAGCGAGCGATTATCAAAAATGATAATTTTCTTTTTATAGATCGCAAATTTGTTTAGATTAATTATTTATTATATGTTTTGAGAGAGATTTATACGATAAAATATGAATTATTTTGCTTTTTATCCGCTTTTTTTGAGTTATCGAAAGAGTAACAGAGTGCATCGATACAATGCAGTTAAAGGGTTCACCGGAAGATGGATCTATCTCTAGTTTTGCAAAATTCCAGATTGTCGAATCTGTTCGTGCACTTTATCACCGTCTATTTAGCTTGAAAATGCATACATTATTACTGAAAAATCAATAATTGTTAATAGTCATCGGCTATAATGATCATAATAAATATTACATTGTATTACATTCGAGTATACCACATATAATTGCATTGCCCTCCCCTTCCCTTTATTCCTCCGTTTGATTTTAAGCAAACTGATTATTAAATTAATGTAAAATGCATTCAGTATTTATCGCTAAATAATAGTAACAACTGTAAGAACAACAAGGGTAACAATTTGTAATTACTATTAACATGAATATCATTCATGTTTAATATCAGTGATATTTTTATGTGATGATATTTAATGAAGATACTATGTCTCCGAGTAACTCCAAATTTAAATTAAAATTAAAACTTGTGAAATTAAATATGATCTAAAATTAAAAATGGTAACGAATTGCAAGAATGCTCCTTAAATACGGTATAATTAGAAAGATTCCGAACTCTTGCAATAGCTCAGCGGGTGGAGTACCTAGCTCGTAATGCAATGAACGCTGGTTCGAATCCACCTGCGGATAAGAAAAAAAAAAACTGCATACTTTTCGTGAGAAAATCAAATTTTTCTATAAGTCATATTCTCCTCCTTTTCGAAATTGTGTTTAGATAAAAAAATTACTGGGAAATTCAGAATAAAAAAAAAGAATGAACAAGAAAGAAAAGTTCCTTTAAAATTGTATAAAATACATATATGAGCTTCGGTCGCGACAATATTCTCTAAGGTTCAATTTGAGGATTAAAAAAATCATTTCGAATCTGACAGAAGGAAAAAAAGGGTTTTTTCTAGAGCTTTGTGTTAATTAATAGTGTAGGGAAAAGCTTTGACAATGAGGGAAATTGCAGGAAGAAAATTCTTAGTAGTAGAAGGAGCAGGGAAAAGAGAGAGGAGAGTGTTCTCAACACGGAATAGTATGTAAAGTGAGAAAGTAATAATCATACGTTTGGAAAAAAGGGTATATGGAGTAGAGGGGAAAAAAGAGAGGACAATCCTGCCAATGATATACATTTACAAGCAAAAAAGGGGTGCATCGACGATGTAATTCTATGCAATTCCGTCCATATGCAACGACTTGCAACTTTCTAGCTCAGCTCGCCCCCTCCTTATCGAGAGGATAACTGGAAGGTGTGTACGAGTACCTGAAATCACCACTTCTCTAAGCAGCAACTTTCTCGAGGGAAGTTCTAAAGGTGCCAATTATGGCCAGCCCTCTGAAACTCGATGACAATCACGCAGAATTCGAGAACAGAAGGAAAATTCTCAGCTGCTCTTATTCCGATCGAATTTCCTACGACATATCGAGCCCACAGAATTTTCACCGTCAGTTTCTCGCGTATCTTCGACCGCGAAAGTTAGGGATAAAAGTAGTTATCATCCCGCTGAATAAAACCCCCCACTCTTTCACCCTTAATGATTCACCGGAACCCGCAAAATCCGCCGTGTCATCGGAAGAATTAATTTTCGAATTGTATCGCATCGAAGAGTGAGAGTAATGACTTTACAGTTGTACGGTCGCGTGGAGTATGAGAAATTGATTAAGCCGATAATGATGACTGCAAAGATTATATCCATTTGGCCCCTGGAAAGGGATTGTGAGTGGTCCGTTGCGGTGCTAAGAAAATTTCATCTGTGTTTTATGTATCTGTTAGTATGTATGAATCTCCCTTTAAAACTATATTAATTATTTAGAGCTAGTGATTAAGATTAGGAATTGATACACTGATAATTCCGAATCGTGTCAGGTCTTAGTGATGTCGTTCGCTGTTACGGCGGATGTGGTGCATAACTTGGATAATTTAGACGAAGCAACGGAATGCGCTCTTATCTGCAGTGCATTCTATCTTTGCATAGTTCGTTTAACCGTGTATTCGATTCATCAGAAAGACATGCTCTACGTGGTGACCACCATGAAAGAGGACTGGATTTCAGCATCTTTCGATGATAGAGTCGTCCTCAGGGAAAAGTCTCTGTTTGCATTTCGTTTAGCAAAATACTTTATCAGCACCGTGGCCATAACCATTGTCATTTTCATGTGCGTTCCTGTTCTGGAAGTACGTAAGTTCACTAGCTATTTCTTGTTCATCCTCTAATTTTCATTTTTCCCGTTCTCTGTACAAAATAATAATACTTACAATGAAATACTGTATAAACAAATAAGTAACAGGTAATTCTACATAGTTAAACTCTTGTTCCGTAGATTTACGTATTAGGAGTAAGTGAAAAGATATTTCCTTTTCGCGGATATTTCTTCATTAATCAAACTCAATCGCCTATCTTCGAATTTCTCTATATTTTCAACGTAACTGCCGGTGGCTTCGGAGGAAGCATGATAGCCGGTGCTACCAGCTTTAATTTGGTAGTGATAATGCACGGATCGGCAAAATTTGCTGTTTTAAGAAAAAGACTCGAAGCTGTCAACAGCAACGATCCTGAGGCCACTGCTCTCATCGGTGACTGTGTGACTCGTCATCAAGAAGCTATAACGTGAGTTCTATTAATTTCTTAATCATTATTTCCATGTGTTCTAATCCAAAAAGAATTATTTTTCAAATTTTCACAAATAACTTTGTACTACCTCTATTCTATCCAGTGAAATTACAATAATTTCAATTCTAGATATGCAGATGCCCTCGAGAGAATTATAAATGTCCTGGCTTTAGGACAATTCGTCATCAGCACTGGACTGATATGCTTTGCGGGATTTCAAATTACCTCGGTGTGTTTCCCTTGATATTAATGCGCACAGTAAAGAGTTAAAGGACTTGCAATTAGTGCGCCAAATTATTTAATGCATTGTACCTTCTAATAAGGAAGGGTTATTGAAACCAATATATTACTTTAGATGATGGAGGATAAAGGACGTCTGATGAAGTACTCGACCTTTTTGAATTCTGCAATTTTAGAGCTGTTTATGTTCAGCTTTAGCGGAAACGGTTTGATCGACGAGGTATATAATATTTGTTAACAACGAACAATCATATTATTCTGTAATGATAACAATCGTGCTAAACTTCACCGATATCCGCGTTAATACGAATTTTGTGTCAAAACGTTTAGATATTTGTAAAATAAATTTACTGTGCTATATTCGGACAGTTCACAGAATCATTCGGTGCATAACGAGCTTAAATAACTTTACAATAGATGGAAAACAGTGTAAATATTCCTTACGCCAAAAAGAAAGTTCAATTTCGTAGATCAGCGTAATCGAAATACCGATTCTCGGCTAATTTGATTCCCGGATATTCCAATAGTACGGATAGCGAGAATATCTCGAGAACTTGGAAACTTCTAACGTCGGATAATTTTGATAATACGTGCAATTCCGACGAAACGCTCAGTGGATGATATCTCGTGGTATCATAGGAGATATTAGATCTGCAAGTTCCATTGGATGGTCCTTTTCGAAGTATCTTGTAAAGGATGTATTATATAAGTATTCGAATTAATTGCTCCAACTCATTTCCCTCCTATCAATCATATAATCAAAATTATCCGAACTATCCAAACTATCCATAACCCGTATTAACACTAAACCTACCAAGCTGGTCAAAATGACCGGTTTCCAATTTATTCTAAAAATTCCCTAAATTAAAGGGGGAGCCATGAAGCAAAAGTTCCACTTCTATCTTATAATACGTAAATTATTTAATTAATCATCGCTTTCGCCTCTTGATTCTTCTTTTCCCAAAGCACTTATTCGGTGTATCTGAATATGAGTAGATATAACGCCGGTAGTTTTAGTGTTAACATCCTCGCGTATATAATAACGGATATCCGAATAACACTGCTGCTCTTTTTGAACCCTCGAAAGACCAAATCTGTGGGCACACTAATCGATTATCGATAACAAAACAGAGCGAGGCGGTAGGAGAATCCGCTTACAATAGCGGCTGGATCGCTGGCAGTTACTCGCGAAGTCTTCAGATTATGATGATGAGATCCCGGATTCCCAGCAAGATAACAGCGGCGAAATTTTACAGCATGTCGCTCGAGAGTTTCTCAGCGGTGAGTTTTTTCCGTCAATATCTTCAAAATGACTTTAAAACATTCCTGACGCAATATTCCATTGATTTTTCAGGTCCTCAGTTCGTCCTTCTCCTACTTCACTGTCTTGAATGCTGCGAATGACGATTAAGGATCCACTTGATTATGATGATGTGAATTTTTTAGTATATAGACGATCAAGTTTTACGATTGTATATGGAGTCCCTTGAGAACTCGCTTTGCAGAGAATATATTAGTTGTTCCATTAGCCTAAAAATATCCACGTAGATCAAAGAGTCGGCTGGAGCCCTCGATGCATCGCGGAGGGCGAAGAAAAAGCCCTATGGTGCACGGTGTACAGTGCGGGCCATTAATGGCGCGTGGAGATTCTCCATCGCGGTGTGATGCCTTTTGCTTTTGAAATTAGTAAAAAATTATGCATGCATTTTGGGTTTCTTACAGCTTGAAATAAAGTAGATGGAATGCTCTTTAGGAAACACTAATTAATGTTGGAAATAATGAATGTATCTCATTTTTTGGAGTCGTAAAGTTCTCTTCTTCATTTCTAGAATTGTTTGATTTATGAACTTGTAGGGTGTAGTATATCTATCATGAATTTGGTGGTTCTACTTCTGTAACCATGCAAAAATCATTGGTTCGGTGTCATCCACGGATAGCGTGGAACGTCGCCGAGCAAAATGGTACGTGTTGAGCCTCGTTCTCTCTTTGGGTGGGGTAAACCATGAGCGAATGGTCTCAGGAACGAGTCGAGGGTATTTTCATCGCAACAGTACAACACGTGCACCCGGCCAGTGCACGCATACGCGAACTCTTCCTTCGATTCTCTGATTTTCTGTGATTTTCGAAATCGAAGATAACACGGTACAATGCAACCACATGAACGTTCACTCGAACGTGTCATTTCTGAGCTGTTTGACGTTTCTTTTGTTCCGTCATACGACTAAAAGTGGCGACTGAAAGGGGACCAGGAATTAGCAATGGGACGAAGCAGATGATGGCAATGATTGTCGTTCATGGAATGGCAATATGGCGAATATCAAGGTGGCTGTGCGCGTAAGACCCATTTCTGCGAGGTGAGTATGCAACCGGTTACTATTTTACATCGGTTATTTATTTTAATACGATTTGAATAAAGCTAATGATTGAATTAAATTAGAGTAATTTAATGACACGAAAGAATTTTACAGTTGTCATTATATCCATGTGATTATTGGGATAGGAGAATTGAAATGAAATGGGGTAGAAGTTGATGAACTTTATGAGGCAAGGTGGATTGAATGAGATGTTCATTTGTTGGTTTTTCAGATGCAAGTGACTCTTCAGAGTCCTCTAATTGGTCTTCGAGTGTATTTTAAGAATCGACTAAACGACCAACGAAAGATGCCTTTTTTCCTTTTCTTCGTGCATCCCGTTTGCGCAATGGCGAACAAAGGTCAAGGTTTACGGCCTCGTTTTGCACGCGGTCTGCATTTTCACTTCGAGAAGACGTCTTTTTCCCTCGACTTTACGACGTGACCACGTTCACGTGCCCCAAATTCATATCGACTGCCTTCCGCCAAGTTGTACTCGTTTCTCCCAAATGATCTCGTTGCTCAAAATAATTAGGGATTACGTTCTCCAAATATCTTTCTCGTGTTTCATAACACTCAATGTTTCTTGAACATTTTTATTGGATATTTCACATTATACAAGCTTGAAAATGATAAAAAAATAGTTTTATGATGAATAGAGTCATAAAATTACCAGTATCCATTTTTTTAAAAATTCCAATAAAGCTGATAGTTCCGATATTACAATAGATTACCTCTGTATATCGCTGATTTTATCATATCTACGGGAACTAAAAGTTTTCTGATATCTCATATGAAACAGTCTTCGAGACTGTTTTGAAGAGGCATTTCTGGAGATTCGAATGGAATGTTTCAAGGAGAAGCGGCATAAAACTGCACGAGCAAGAGAAGCAGAGGTATTGGCGCAATAAAATCACATAGAGAATCAAGAACAACGAGCATGCCGTTGTTCGCTTCAATTTTTGCGTCTGCCTTTTATCGTCCTCTTAAGCCGTACACAGAATGCAGACTTGCAAAAGAGGCAAGAGGACAGAAATCTGGAAACAGATTTATTATGGGCTTGCGCAGTGCGCCTTTGAGCCTCAAGCACTTATGAACTCGTTTCTATACTTAGAAGTTAGGGTCAGAATGGATGCGAAATGTAAGGCAAACTAACAATCAAAGACGGCTGATTTTATTTCATTAAATCTTTCTGCACTCTCAACTTTTTCTTGTGATCGATGCATAATCGCAAAAACTCGAGATTTTTTGTGATTAATTCGTTCTTTGTTAACCCGTTGGCTTACGATTTCTTTTCTAACGAGGCATGCAAAGACTCAAAATAAATTGCTGAAATCAAAAGTTTCCACTGATTTCTGATATTCCGTATAACTGAACGTGATATTGATAGTATAGAAATAAGGAGACTGTTTCGTGACCAGCTGATATTTTCAATTTAATAGTATTTTCACACGTTGTAAGCTAAAGGGTTAACACTCTACCTGTTGGTATTTTTTGACATTTTACCAATTTCTGACCAGTCAATGGCCACAAAAAACTTCCCTGACGCCGATGTCTCTTCGAAAATGACAATCTCGTCATTGAGTCCTTGGCACAGTAAACCCCAGTGATAAATAATAATTTATTAACTGGTAACCGATTAACAAGTTAAACATTCAGAATCGTTGGGCCCGAATCGAGTAAAGAGATGAGAAAAGGTTTAAATTTTATTTGTACGAATGAAATCATACGATTACGTCAACGTGAAAGAATAATCGGTCGATTTACAATCCGATAAAACGAGCACTTTGCACGTCCGAATCGCATGTTGTACGATGAAATCAATCGGAACGCGTCGCGTTTGTTTGATAACACTTTGAAAATCGACATAATGTTTCGCACGAGTGTTTGGTTATTTCGACGTATCAACAGGGAGTTGCGGCTAGTCTGTTTTATTTTTCTTCCCCCTTTTTTTCAACTCGTCCCTCTCGCCGAGTGATTTCTGTATTGGTGCGCATACAAATAGAAACTATCCTCCCCTTTCTGTACACAATTACTCGTCCGTTCGAGAGCAAACTGGACGAACTAGCGGCAGATTTACAATCGTAAACAATACCTGCTGGTCCATTGGGAAAAAAGACCTCGATAAAAGAGAGATAGAAATAAATTATTAGATAGAATTGTAGATGGAACGATGATGACATAAATCGAGATAAAAATAGCGATAGAGGTAGATAAAGAGTTAAAGCTAGACAAGTAGATACAGACAGGACTACACAGCAAGAGAACACAGCGATTAATAGCCAGACAGATCAAGATACGATCAGATGGATGGGAAAAATTGATAGAAATTCAGGCGGAGGCAGCTACAAAGAGAAGAATTCATAGACAGGTGGATCGACAGCGAAAGACAGAAAGATTCATAGATATATAAACGGACAGAGGCAATAAGAGAGAATGAGAAGAAAGCGAATACAGCTTAATTTCATTCGAGCTCTACGGATATAATACGAGAGCTCAGCAAAAAGTAGAGCCACGTTCTAACACCCTGCATCGAGCAAAACCTAGAAGACCACCGATAAAGGTTGGAAAAGCTTTGGCCGAGAGTTGGAGTTTATTTAAAGCAACGAATTTTTTACTCCTTCGAGCACCACCGATCCAGGGGATGATGCTCACGTAACAAAGGACCGAGTGGTTTCACCTACGTCCGTACATTCAGCCTCTTGAATGCTGGACCCCGGAGATGTCCTCTATGTTCGATCGAGGTAATCTCTCTTCATTCGACAAAGGATCAAGAACGAAGCGGAACCTCTCTTTTGACGAATCGTGCCTCAAAATAGAGATCAAAGGTGGAATGTAGGTCTCATTAAGAGGATGACGGGGAGAAGCGTATCCGAGGATTCGACAGGGTCGCTTCGAGGATCGAGAGAAGTCAATTATCGGCTGTGATTACATTCAATACATTTTGTTTTATCGTATCCCGATTTTTACTTGGCGCAGGAGAATAGATGTGGATATTAATATTATTCTTTTGTACGAAAGTACGGTCCGACGGTTGATCTGAATGACAAGTTGGAATTTCTGAGATACTTTGTAATTTTTTAAAATGTTTTCTACTTGGAGTATTAGACAAAAAACTCGTAGAAAGTCTATTCTGATTTCAATTTTGTATAGCGTGACGATTGTGGAGTGCAAAGGACTAATTGATCAAAGAATGTAACAGGTATATCGTAACTTGGTTCAGGATCCAGTTAAAGTAGAATGTCTCAGGCAAAATGACCTTAACAATTAACGTCGAAAAGAATGTAAAAAAGTGAGAAGGAAAGAGTACTCTTACGACAGAGTAGAGGGGTGTTTTCTACTACTGCGCGCCATTAACGATGCCGACTGTACGTCGGTGGAGGACGATGGCATAGGAATAGCACGACACGGCGATGACACATGACTCGACAGTTTAACGACTCCAACAGGAATAGCGAGATGAACATCCGTTCTAGAATAACACTTGACTGGCCCTGCTCAGCGTGGTTCTACCCATTGCTATAAAGGGGTGAGATCCGGGGGTTGGGGGAGTCAAATAATAACAACTGCTCCTATTCAAGATCCGGCGTACGTAACTATGTAGTTAGGATTGCATTCATTCAGCATTTCCTCGTTGAGGCTTTCACTGGATGCCTCATTTTTCGGCCTTTTCGAGAACGTTCCAATTCTCTACTTGAATTCGCACATTTACGTTAATATATTTGTCGTCGTTTTGTCCATTGGAATATTCTATTTTTAGAAACTTTCTTTTTCATGTTTATTGGGTCAGAGAGGGTGAAAAATGAAAGATGAGAGTTCTAAAGTTATTTCAGTCTTGCCAATCCCTAATGCAATTCCTAATTGAATTTATTTTATGTAAAAAATACAACATGCTCAATTTCATCAGAGTTGGAAAGATCATTTATGTTACTTAAATAATGAAGTGAATTATTTCTTTCTTATCAAAATGGATAAAAGTAGCTGCCAAAAGTACTTCTATGGACAGTCTTCTCAATCGACGGGCTCGTAAACTAGGAATCTAGGAATAATTCCCGGTGCGGTATTAATTTCGTAAAAATGCGATACGCGGCACGAAATCGTACCTACCGGTGTAACCGATTAGAACGAACAGGGACGATAGTATCACGCGAAAACTGGGGTTAAAGTACTGCATCGGCTGGTTGCACTCGTGTGCGATACATGCACGAGGGTATCGCGTATATAATCCTGCTCTTATTTGTCTCGTCACGCCAAATGTTGTGCCACACGACAGAGGGTGACCCGAAAACAACGGCCGACCGTGATTCGTGAATTTGCGAGCACTTGACGCGCCTTCTGACGTGCATAGAGCTATCACTATCGATACCTTTGAGTCTTTTTCAAAGATACTGAGAGTATTTTCATTTCTTTCACTTTGGACAAAAATTTGAAAGGAGAGGATTCATGAAAAAATCCTGGAGAATCTTAATCGACAGGGAGGTCAAAGATGGGGGTGAAAATTTCAAATTATAGTGTATGAGAAATATATTTCTTATTCTGAAACAATTAAAATTCTTAAGTTCTACGTTCTTTGATGCAGGGAGCTACATCTGACGGGATCAGAGCTAGTGGTTCGAACAGGTTTAAAGGAGATCTCTCTGACGAACCTGAAGGTCTCCTCCAGCAAGGCGGGCGACAGTCGCGAAAGAACTCGAAGATATGTCTTCGATTATTGCTTCGATTCTTCGGACCAGGAAGCTGAAAATTATGCTGATCAGAGAAAAATCTATGAGACTCTTGGACAGACTGTTTTGGATGCAGTGTTCTCCGGATACAATTCTTGCCTGGTGGCGTATGGACAGAGCGCATCAGGAAAAACCTATACAGTGATGGGGACCAAGGTATTGTCCCTCAATTTTTACTCAAATTAATCAATATATATGATAAAGCAAAGTGTACGTTATGTGCGTGCCGCTAAAACTCAGAAATGAGTCCAGGTACGATCAAGGGAGTTATATGGTGCGGTGGCCCTCTATCTACCGTCCATGAAGAAGGTTCCCGTTTTTACCTAAAGGGCGCGATTTTGAAGATATAAGGGCTGGAAGTTTCGCCCTCTAGAAATTCCTAGAACAGTCCAGAACACTCGAGAGTATTCGAGAGCATTACACAACATTACAGAATATTTTGGAATGTTCGGTAACATCCCAGATCATTGTGGAACATTATATTATATTCCTTTTATAAATATACCTCTTAATTTTAAAGTTTATCCTTTTATTCAAACAACCACACAATCTCATATCAACACCCTGAGCGAAGCTGGGTACCTCAGCTAGTAGTTAATAATGCACAATTTTTGAAGACATTGTATAATTTTTTCATGATTCATCCATCATCAAGCGATTGCCATTTCTCATCAACGAAAGGCACACAAGGGATGAAACATACCGATCGCGGTTAAATCCCAGCCCGGGCTAACAACCCTCCCCTTTCTCCATCTCCCGCAATATTACCCTACAATGACATTAATTTCATTACCAATCGTTCCATGATTCTGTTTCTCCATCCACTTTCCCCCGATTCGCGTTCACCCCTTTGAAATCCGAATGGGCTCACGGGGGTTGACGACGCTCGACAATCCCCGTTTAGGCTTGAATTATGCAATAGGTCAGTTGTATGCGCATAATCCACCCCCCATGAAATAATCATATCCCCTTCGAATATCACTGTCAATGTCCTCAACTTCTAATCGGTCAGAAAGAAGGCCATTGCGAAAACTCTCGGTGTTTTTCGAGTCGATTTCTCTTACCGAAAATTTCGGACGGTAAATTGAAACTGTTTTTGTAGAACGGCGCTTAATTAAATTGCCCTGCGGCCTCGTGTTCGCTTCATGGACTCCGAGGTACGGGGTGTGCATTATGGGGGTTGGCGTGGATTTTTTTTTAAAAGCACGCGTCGCAGTACTGTGGCGATACGGGGGTTGTTTCAATTAAAAAAGAATTGCCCGCGGTATCTACGATGAGAGATCGTTAACGATCGGTTATTTTTGTATTTTTACGAAGAAATTTCAAGTTTCAGTTCCAGGGTGATCGTGAAATATTCCAGGATCCTTTGTACTTTCGTTAAGAAGACTTTTAAAAAAGTAATTGATACGGGTTAAGAAACTGGATAGATTTAGTTTTTGAGAAAATATCGATATCATGAGACGCTATTTATCTGCTTAAAAAAATTTCCAAAATTACAAACTCTTACTTTTGTCACAGGACGATCCAGGACTCACCCCTCGTCTCTGCGGAGGGTTGTTCTCCAGGGTCGACGAGGAGCACGAGAACAATGGGCAAACTTATCGAATTTCAGTCAGGTAATCGGAATATAACTCAACGATTGAATTTCATAAGAAACAAGGATTTAAACGAAATTAACCCCCCCTACATCCCCGATAATAATGTCCCCGAATCGAACGCGATTAGCATTTTCAATATTTCTGCCCGAGCAGCTTGAGATACCAGGTTGGAAAATAAGATTTACACGTCGGGGGTTGAATTCAAAGGATGTAGCGGAGGCGCGTTTCATGTAGCACCATCGAAGAGGGGTGTAACTCTGTCGATATTCTCGGGCGAGTAACTTTGGAATAGTTCAGAGGGAAGAAGGTCTTACGATAGCCGCTTAAGATGCTCCAAGTAGCTCGATACTTTCTCTTAAGTACTCGAGAATACGCCCCTAAGCTACGTACCTGCAGCACCCCCTTTATCGCCGAAAGTTCACCACCTTGTGGCGAACCCCAAAGAAATTTCTCTTCTTTCTGGCTGGCTTTAGCCAGCTACTATCTAAGTTACCTCTCGTTGCTGATATTTTTGCAGAAATATTCACGATATTTTCAACATGGATACTTCAAACTGCTAGCATTATATCTATTTTATTTAAATATACAGAATAAGTATCTTGAAATAAGTAATTTAGATTTTATAAGATAAAAGGGTGGAATATTTACTACATGGATGACCTATAAATTTGGAGAATTTTTGGTAAAAATTCGAAATCGGTCGTTTCAATCGTATTGGCTATTTTAATGTTAAACAAATGGTTAATTTGTTTCTCCAAATTGTGCTTTAAAAAAATGCACAAACCACCGTGCTGATTGTTCGTTAATTCGCCTGATTTTTACGATTGAAAAGATTTCCCGTCGATTTGCCTGGAAATTGAATCGCAAAACGGCATTGTCGAAAATCTCGTTGATAAAAAACCGATGAAAAATTATTTCAATTTTATCCAACACCGATATAATAATACAGACGGAAGTTATCGGTGCATCGATAAACCGTCCAATTTGATAATTGTGGGAAATTTAGCACACCTCGGTATTCATGCCGAATGTTAACGCGCTTTTATGTACAAACTGCACGTACCCTATCATTCGATAACAACACTCTCGGTCAAGGATCAAATATCGCTTGAATTATCACCATTATTTTTCACAGACTGTACTTTCTAGTCTTCTTCGTTGTTCTCTGGATCGTTAAATTTGCCGTTTCCCGATTCTACTTTGCCTTCGTTATTTCACGTTTTAGCGGGATTCCTGTTGAGATGATGGGGCTTCGTGAAACCCTTCGTTGAGAATACTCTTCACGGGCTGTTTCTACAAAAAGTTTATCGTCCCTTTTACTAGACTAGGAACGTCTTAACATGGGATTGCGGCTATTTAGCTGAGTGTACAGTCAGCTCGTTTAATGCACGGCGGGATTCCCCCTCCATTTGGCGACGTGATGTCTGTACTTTTAAATTGGAGTCTTTTTTTCAAATCGAGATTCAATAACGAGTGCCACTTGTGGCGAAGTAAATGGGATAAGAAATTTTCAAGTTTTTCAAAACCTATTAAATCGAAAATATTAATGAGATGCGATGCGATAATATTATTTCTATAACTTTTCTATAATTTCTATTATTTAGCAATTCTATTATTTAAGAATGAAATTCAGAATTATAGCGGTGGGAGCCACGAAACAAATCCTAGGGCAAGGGGTTAATTTGACATATTATTGTGGGGTCGGGAGGGAGCACTCGTAAAGAGAACTTTAAGTGAAAATGACGTGAAGAAGAATTATCATCAGGGAGAGGTGGCTAGCGCAGTTGTCGCTCGATGTTAAGCTACTCAGGCCAAGTACGCTGCTTGGATGGGTTTCCGCGATTTTCTTTTTCACGATCCTACATCGTTCTCAATAAAGTTAGCACGAAGAATTTTTAATACAAAGATTTACACAATTCTTGACAGCGAGGTATAAATTAATTAGAATTACACCGGGGTTGATTGTACGTCAGACTTTCGATTTGAAATCAAGATCGTCGAATGCCAGACGTACTCCGAGGCTCTCGGAGCCTCAAACTTCAAAATACGAATTACATCAGCAAACTCGAATCACGTAAAAACGAGGAAGGAAAAGTTTTCTACAGAAGCGAAGAATTAAAGAGGAACCAACTCTTCGACTTAGCCTCTCAAAGCGTTTCTCCGTGCACCGTCCGTCTCGAATATCCGGAACGATGGAAATTCTCACAACGAAGCCCCATTCTTCGGAAGCGGAAACCGTCAACGAAGCGGCTTAAAAATCTCACGAACGATTTCCTCGGGTCAAACTCCTCGAAAAGTGGCACGGTAGTAGTTGACAAACTTGGCGAAAACGCTCGATATGGCACGCGACAAACTTCTCTCCGAGTGGAAGCCGAGTCGAGTCAGCTCGTTAATTCCTCGCGGTGAAAATCGACGAGCTCGCGAAATCGTCGCAAAATGTGGATAAGAAAATATATATCAATGGTAATGAAAAGAAGACAGAAGCAAAGAAAAAGAGAAAACCAAGAGAGCAAAATAGAGGGAGGAAAATTCAAATGTGCATAAGAAAATATATATCAGTGATAATCAAAAGAAGAGAGGAGGCGAGAGAAAGGGAAAAGCCAAGAGAGCAAAATAGAGGGAGGAAAATTCAAATGTGCATAAGAAAATATATATCAGTGGTGATACAGAGAAGACAGAAGCTGAGAGAAAGGGGAAAGCCAAAGAAGCAAAATAGAGAGAGGAAAATTTAAATGTGCATAAGAAAATATATATCAGTGATAATCAAAAGAAGAGAGGAGACGAGAGAAAGGGAAAAGCCAAGAGAGCAAAATAGAGGGAGGAAAATTCAAATGTGCATAAGAAAATATATATCAGTGGTGATGAAGAGAAGACAGAAGCTGAGAGAAAGGGGGAAGCCAAAGGAGCAAAATAGAAAGAGGAAAATTTAAATGTGCATACGAAAATATATATCAGTGATAATCAAAAGAAGAGGGAAGGCAAGAGAAGAGAAAAATCCAAGGGAGCAAAATAGAGAGAGGACAGTTAATAAGTGCATAAGAAAATATATATCAATGGTGATAAAGAGAAGACAGAAGGCGAGAAAAAGAGGAAAGCCAAGGGAGCAAAATAGAGAGAGGAAAATTCAAATGTGCATACGAAAATATATATCAGTGATAATCAAAAGAAGAGGGAAGGCAAGAGAAAGGGAAAAGCTAAGAGATCAAAATAAAGAGAGGAAAGTTCATAAGTGCATAACAAAATATATATATGAGTGATAATCAAAAGAAGAGAGAAGGCGAGAAGGAAAATCCAAGGGACCAAAATGGAGAGAGAAAAGTTGGAATTAGAAGGAGAAGGTTTCACGAGGGATGAAAAAGAAAGGGAAATATAGATGGAAATATAGAGAGATAGAGATAGAACTAGAACGAGGTGTCGGTGGAAGGGAGAGGATAGACATGGAAGTCGAGCTTAGGAGTCGCGAGGTTGCAAGCGCGGTCTGTTGGCCTGGATGTGTCTTGTAAGCTCAGTGGCCCGTGACTCGCAATCCTAGCCGGACGCAACCTCGCTGCACCTGGGTAAGAATTCCTACCTTCTCGTTTTTCTCCTTGCACCAGAGGTTTCTCTCGTAACGTAAACGATTGCGTTTAATTTCTTAGAAACATTCTACATCGGATGACTCGAAAATCTTCCACTTTACAAATGACTCTCCCTTTTCTTTCCTGCCGAGCTACACCGTAGAGAGGATACCAATAAATTCTGAATCGCACTTTACATTTTATACTTCACTCCGCGTACTTTCATCACACTTTGTTCACGGTCACGAATTTATCCGATGCTTTGAAGAATTTCAACGCGTTCTCCACCGAAGGACGACCTTCCTCGTTAAATCGAAGGAAAAAAATATCGATAAACTTTGCAGCATGGTAATTTGTATTTTATTCTGGTACGTGTTCGAGATCATGCACAATCTGTAGCCGTGGATCTATCCTGATACGTATAAAAATGAAAGATCGAACGATAAAGGGCCGCGAGAAAATGGAGAACCGATTTCTTGGAGAACGGAGAACGTTCTACGAGTCTCCTTGGTTCGCCGTTAGACCTATCGATCTTCCATTTTTCTTTCACCAGAACGAAAATACACTTTTTTTATCTGTCCTTCCAGTTAATTTCGTGCGCGATTATTTAGGAATTGATTGCTTGAAGAATTTGAAAGTAATGTTAGTGCAATGGAAATGGATTGTTTTGAAGATTGTTAAAATAGCGAGAATCGTGTCTTTGAAAATTGCGAGGACGTACGATGGGAGAGGGTTGTGCAATAAAATTCGCAGCACGGGAAATATGTTACTTGGAGTTTGACGGGGGCTATAAATTCGCGTCGCGAGAGAAGGATGAACGCTGTAAAAGGCCACAATAACCGGCAGTTCTGAGCAGAAAATCGCATGAACGGGTTCGTACACGTTTCTGAGAGTTCTTGTATGCGGAAGGATGTCATACCAGGAAGACACGTTGAATTTTAGTAGAGGGTTTTCACCTTAATAAAAGTAAGTGAGATTTCTCGGTCTTGATGTCTGCGAAATTTGATGATATCTTATACTTTTAATTTGTAGAAGTCTGAGGACCCATTTGGCAGAGGTAGATTATTGTGGGTATAAAGTTAAAGGCTTGGTTTTTCGATTAGTCCTTCAGTTGAAATCTCTGGAACGTCTCTAAACATTTTCTTTACTTGGCATTTTACATATCGTAACTTCAGTGGTTCTATAGTATCCAAGTTTCTTTCAAGCGTGAAAATCACAGTAGCCAAAGCCGCAGAAATTAGAAAAAAAGGAAATTTCAAAAGAAGCTTTCCATATTAAGGAATTTTAACAAATTCGTTTACAAAGTTTGCGGCACGTGGTACAAACACAGCAAAAAAATCTGAGTCGCGTGGTCCGTCTGACCATATCTGATTCTACTTCCGCCTCCTACTTAATTCTACCGAGAAATTTCTAAAACTGTCGCAATTAGAAGAATCATATCACATAACTATCTATTTTTAAAACGAACCATTAGGTTTCCATAATCGTACAACCTGATTCAAATCGCGAAAGAAATTTCATCCCCTATCAGCGCCAAAGCTAGATCTCACCCCATTCGCCTCACAATTCTTTTGTTCTATCGGAAACTAATTACTCAGAAAATAAGACTGTTACTTTCAAACACAACAAACAACAATCCAATCCATCAATTCCCAGAGAAACCACTGTTCAACGAGAATCCTTCCGCGGGCCGGTTTCATAGGCCCGGTGTCTGCTCGTCAGTCGTCGACGTAAAATCGTTAAGTGGGTCGAGGAAGAAAGTTTCCCCGACGTGAGTTCTGCTTCTGGCTGGTGTATTCTCGCGGATGTTTAGAGACGTAAATGAAATTCGTCGAAACTCGTGACGGCATGTTGCACCAACTAATAATTAGATTCTTTCTCTCTCCGGGAGGAAGGAATCACGGCGTTACTTGATTGCTCAGCAGAGACGATTGTCACGTTTTTCCCGCACAAAATCCTCGCCGCAGTTCAACCGTCGCTGTCGTATATTTCTCTGACAAATTTCGGTATATTTGTTCACCGATGTTTCTACTTGATTCGAAGGTATTCTCATGATTTCACAGTTTCTCCTTTCATTCCAACTATTCACCTTTCTCAGTTTCTCCATGCTTTGCGTTCATCCCTTTATTTTTGTTGTTACCGTTGCTACTGCTGCGAGCTCGTGTGTGTTTTTTTTTGTTGTTTTCCAGTTCGAAGCTACTAAAAACGATAGATTTACGACTGACTTACGAGCGCAGAACGAAATGGGACGAAAGTGCCGGGGACGGTCTGTCCAAATACTATAAATTCGCGTTTTCTACGATCAACGGCAGTTATTAAAAGCACTATGGCAATTCGTTGTCTGGCCCCTCGCCGCGGGCCGAATATATGCGTCCTGTCGGCGAACGGTATATCGTCGACTTTCAACGTAAACCCACCGACGGACGTTCATACTTCTTCCTGTGTATACTTGTCAGCGGAAATCCGTGCACGTTCGGATTTAGAAACCGAGATTTTTCCGAATCGCTGAAATACCATGGCGTTGCCCTTGCGCTTTGCACTTGACGGCATTAACGCGGATTTTCTATGGTATTTTTGTCAGATTCGTGAACGTAACTATGCTTCGGTCGATACTTTGGACTAAACTTTGTTTTTAAATTTGATTATATTTTAGTAACGTTCTCCATTGCTGGTTAGAGCTTTTAAATATAGGAGTTACTTTTTTAAGTGGTATAAGCTCAGAATCGATGTTGGATCAGGTCTGAGAGTTCTGAGATGGAAGAAATAGGCGATATCGAATTGGAAAGTGAAAGGAATGGAATATATGATAGATAACGTTATTTTTTTGTCAACGAAGATAACGATTGCAGCTCGTTGATGGAGAAATCAGTCTGCTAGCTTTGCAGCGAGCTGTATCGTTGGATATTAGAACCGATGGCGCGATATCACGACTCTGTGATCTCGTGAATCCAAACGATAAAACACGATAGGCGGCGTAGTACGTGTTTCTCGCATGAGCGGGTGCAAAAGGTATTGCACGCAACGCGTATAAATAAGCAGCCTTTCTGCCTTCGTCGCAGCCTCGTCTGTGACGTAGGATTTTTTTTTTGGATACCAAAAATCTAGAGACTTCATACGCTATAATTCTTCCACCAAAGTTCGCACTCGTTCCTTGTTTATTATTTATTAAGCGCGTATTTGGTTCTTATCTTCATTTCACCTAGGTTCACTGAAACTTTGAAATTACTCTTTCAGATTTCGGATCACCGAGGATCTAATATATTAATTAATAATGTAGAAAAAATATTTTAAAGGTGACTGGAAGGTTACTTAACTTCAAAGTTTTCTTTTTCCCATTTGACTGAACTTTGTAGACTGGCAACTTGGTGAGAAATTTGTCCGAAATATCATATACAATTCACCGATAGAATAATCCGCGACAAAAGTTCCTCTCCGAGAGGAAGAACGTCCCGGAATTCTGCATAATTAATCCGTTGATCGTGCAATCTCTCGCAGTATCTCCCCGTCGAGGAAGAATTTAAACGCGGACTTTGTATTCCCTTGTAACCCTATATAAAACTGTAGGTCCATTTAGTCTTTAATATTCAGGATTTAATATTAAACCGTCCTATCCAGTTCACCCCCTTTTCCGCGAGTATCATTTTTCTTCATAAAAATCCTTCTTTTATCGCGTCACTCTCGAAGCAGACGGACAGATTTCTCCTCGAAGCTGCCGGCTGTGTATTTTCATTCACAAACCCGCCAAGACTGGTGGAGTCCTTTAAGACAGAAGTTTCTCCGACGCGAGGCCAAAGGCCGTCGCAATTAAATTAAATCTCACGGCGCTTAATAACGTATTCCGCGTGGTGTGTTAAAATGAACCCGGCTCTCTCGACTTTTCCGTGCCATTACTTTTAAATCGAGCTACGATCTAGCGCAAACCAAAACCGTTCCTTTACCCGTTCTTTAAGATTTCCTCAACGATACTCCTCGATGATGTCTACGGGATTTCTTTGTGTCGCAGATTTTTTTTTTAGGGTATACATTGCTGGGATGGTAAATATTTTGTTTTAATAAACATAGAGTCGATTTAAGTGACTCGATCTACCGGCTTTTTCGTGCCATTGCCCCTTTGAAGACGACGGGCGCATATATTCGCCCTGAGAAAAAAATTGGTTATAGTTTGACGGTGCATATATAAACGGTTAGAGTTGAAGAATTAAAATATAATCGTTGAAATATTATTTTGCAAAGAGTAAATTTCAACCTGTATACATTAACAGACTGTCATTCCGATGAAAAAGTGTTTTTTCATCGCTAAATAATTGATTGTTTCTCGATATTCAAAAATGCCTCCGTCCGCAAAGGGTTAAATCGTGCGGAGATGTTGCAAATTAAAACGACTCTGTTGCTTGCACTTTAAGGCTTCTTCGACGGCCACTGCAAATGGAATTGTCTATGGGATCACTTTTTGCCGCAGTTTTTTTTGTAGAAGCATATGAAATGTTGAGATTAGAAATATTTTGTTTTAAATAAATATACAGTCGATTTAAGCGACTCACCTTCGTGCAAGTTGATCTCCTTCTGGGAAGTTCGAGTTTCCAGGGTTGTGCGAAAGGATCCGAGGTTGAATGGGGGTTGAAGAAGGTCGATGTGACGTTTCAGCAGTTGTCATTGAAGTTTCTTCGTAGAACTGTAAAGTTTGAAGAATAGTTAATCGTATTCTTAGTAAGGCTTCTTAAATATTATAGGATTCTTATTAGTGCAATGGTTCAAACGTTGCGGATTGTGTTATGCTAAATTGAAACTTAGATTTTTACCATCGTACAAAATGTACTGATTTCTTTAAAATTCTAGTAGTTCCAAAATACTTCTAGCTGCTTAGCACAATGATCTATGACTTGCAAGCAACACCATCCAAAATATCAACTGCAACCTCAAAGAATTCATCACAAATAATCCAATTACAATATACAATCTCACAAAGCATAACCCCAAATGCAAAAATCCTCCAAGTCCACATCTCAAAGTTTGTATTTCCGTGCAAATCAACGGTGTTTTCGTACTTTCCAATTTATCATCCTCCGGATCTCTGGAGAAAGAGTAAACAATGGAAACATAGCGAAGTCAAGGCGAAATCCCAAGACGTCCCGGCACGAAACGTACTTGCTTTATTATCAGCAAAAACTCATTCGTGCCTCGAAAGAAGCAGTCTAATTAACTTTCTTCCTTTCTCTCATATAATTCCAATCTACGTATTTACGTACGTGCACGATGCACTCGCGGATGTATACAGGGGTGCATTCGGGGATGCATCGACGGAGGGTCGATTATCACGCGCATAAGCTTGGACACACGGAAATGCGGGACGATCGATATGCCGGTTTTGTTGTGCAATTAATTATACCTATTAGCGAATCGTAGCCGTCAATAAACGCGCCACGGGCGCAGCTATAATTTAATGTACGATCCAACAACGATCCCATTACGAGTGACGCGCGTCGACGATAAACGCGACGAGACGCTATAGTCGACTAATATGCCGTGAAAATTGACACATTTTCTGTAATTAATTTCTATTAGCCGTTCATCCATGCGTTCCCTCTCAAGAATTTCCCAGTGGTTTGCTTGGATGGGACAGAAGTTGAGAAATATGGATGAAATTGGATCTGAAAGTATCCTGCTATAAATTCGGAGACTGAGAGTCATTTTCACTTGTATCGCAGCAATAATTATTAACAATCAACGTTTCCAACTTGCCAAACGAAATTTCCTTAACTCTTTGACTACCATGGAGATAATCGGTGACCAGCGCTGTTGAATTCAATGAAATATTCTCTGACTTTAAAATTGTAATGTTTACGAATTTTCTAACACATTTAATATTTAACACTAGATTTACGGCTGCTAAATCTAGCATATTTAACCCGGCATGTGTATACTGGGTCTTTTAAGGAACAGTCAAAATTTGTACTTCAAATTTCTCTCTAACATTTTTCAACATTCTGCATTTTCAAAAATAACAGTTTTAAATTCCTGACTTTAGCAACTACTGGGCCACATAGTAGACACTCCAATAAGTATTTCAGAATTTTTGCAGATTTTTCTGAAGTCGAGAAAACCTTGTAAACCCGACTGTTCCCTCAAAGGCCCAGTGTACACACCGTGCCCTTAAAAATTCAGTATACACACGCCGGGTTAAATATATTAAATAAGGACTTCGAAGAAAGATGGATCACGTGGCAAAAAATAAGATCTGATAAGTAATTTGTGTATTACAACATAGACGTGAAATATCTACTGCACTGCTTCTTTATAAATTAGAAAAACATTTTTAAAAATGTATGAACCCGTAAATTTGACTACTGAATTCATATCTATTTGTATCTTTAAAGTTTCTGCTTCCCAAAGATGGCATTTTAATGAGAAAAGTATCGCTTCAACAGAAATGATTAAAACGTGTCAAGTAAATCGGTTAAAATCGTTCGTCCTTCATTCAAGGATATTTCTAACAAAACTGCTAAACCATTTCGCACTTTTTCACAGTCTAATGTGACCCCTTGGGTGTAGCATGTGTACCGTACACACAGCTCGATTAAATGACAAGCATCGACAAACAGAGGCGGGGAAACGCGGATCGAATTGAATTTGCGACTCGGTCTAGATCGTAATGACCGAAGCTGGTAATCGAAAACGCGCTCAGAGTCGAATTAAAGCTTCGGGAATTGTGGAAGAGAGATGGAAAGAGAGAAAGAGAAAGCGAGAGTAGAAGCAACGATGAGAGAGGAGAAAGAGAACGGTCTATCGATCAATCAGCCATAAGTAATGCGGAGCTTTTGATCGGTTACCGTTTCATTGCGGATGGAAAGGCCGGCACGGCATGCTATCCGCGTAGGGATTCGACGACTTAATCACATTAAACGCCAATGTCTAATGACGATGGTTCTTGATCAATTAACGCTCCACGAGTCATTCCGTAGAGGACTTTCTGCTCCGTAATCTTCCCGGATGATCCTCCAACAGACTATTCGATAGAAATTGGAGGATTTTTGTGGAAAATTTGAAAATTCATGAGACATTTTCTTTGGACAAGGTGATTTATTTTTCTTTGGTGATTTTACGATGGGGATGGATATGGAAATTGTTTTTGAGTAATTGTTGAATAACGATATTGAAGTGGAAATAGAGTTGGCTTTGGAAATAGTAATAAAAATATGATTTGAAAATATTTTTCGAAGCAATTATTAAATGTTATTTTTGGGGAGAATCTCAATTGCTGGAATATCAGCGTCAAAGAGGCAAATGATTTTGGAGAGGATTGCCATTTTTTTTAAACGCTGCATCAATTGCAACGACGTCCCGTTCGTGAAAATTTGTGAAATCGACGATACGTTTGGAATACGAGCTGTCAGATTATTATAGTTAAAAAAAATCGACATGCTTTTTACAGAATTTCATCGTTTCTTTGCCGTCACATCGATCGTACCACAGCCGTTGGAAAAAATTGGAGAACCGCCACTGCGATTGAAGTGCGACCTTTCAGATTATTATCTCCAATATTCGAATTCTTCTTCGTTCGTTCTATCCTTCGGCTTAGACTGTTGCAATTGCTTTCTCTAAATAGTAAATCTCTTCTTCCTTTTGTATTTTTCAGTCTCAACTACAATAATTTCTCCTAAAACTATTTTAGATGAATTTCAAACCGTCGAGGTTACCAAATATCAATCCCTTGCGCTATCAAATTGAAACTGTTAATAAAACGGGACGCAATAATATTATTTCTATTATTTTAAATTACAAGCAATATCAAGAACCACTGATCACGTTTTATTTTACCAACTATTTACCTATTTCTAAGCTACAGCGGAGGCAATCACAAAAAAAAATCGTAGGGCAAGCGGTTAATTAATAATTTCAAAATAAATTTCTCCAAGATGGCAGTTATAGCAAATTCAATCCCTTAATCCGATATCCACCATAATTTCAACCGCTAAATCTTAGATCCTTCCAA
This sequence comes from Cerceris rybyensis, assembly GCA_910591515.1. Taxonomy (NCBI): domain Eukaryota; kingdom Metazoa; phylum Arthropoda; class Insecta; order Hymenoptera; family Crabronidae; genus Cerceris; species Cerceris rybyensis. Next base: position 2,348,464 of record OU342797.1, read on the forward strand.
ACAGAGCACTTCCGTATTCGATAAAATACCTCACATCGACTCGATAGCAGGTGGATTTCAAGGCGATCGTTTGCCGCCTTTCTAGACTGTTTTCGCACCCCCTGTGACCCACTAATCGAGGATCGATATCAGCCAGGGAGGAATTTCAAAGCCGGCAAAACGATCGCGTAAACAGAGTCCTCCGCGTATGTCTCCATCGAATTAAAAGCCTCCTCGTGATTTATTTCATCGAGTCGGTCATCGGCTCGTCGTGGTATCCCTATGCGATTATCGAGAACCGATAAATCGATCGTAAAGAACCATCCGAGTCTTCGATGTAACCAGGTCGCGAGTTCTTTAAGAACACTTATGCATCTCCATTTTTTCTCTCTCTCGTTTCCAATGGATTAAAATATTGTCAGTCGATTTCCAATTGTTCAGGGTTGCTTCAAGATTCTGTTCGATTTTAATGCCTTAGTTTTCTTCTCCTTTTCTCTCCTTCCCTCTATTCAATTCTCACCCCCTTTTTTCTTTACTTTCTCCTCTTCCTTTTTCGTCGGCTGAGAAACGCGGGTGGATTCGGGGTAATTGGAGCATAGGAGGAAAACTACGGGTCAATTAACTCTTCCGAACTCTTTGTAAAACGGCTCTTTATAATCCTTCACGACCCTTTCACGCGGGGACCGTTGACCAAGGGTGATCGAGAGTTTTTTTTTTTCTCGGCAACCCGACGACACCCGGCTCTCGTAACTTCCGCGTATGTTGCTAGTAATATCGCAACCCTTTTTCTTTTGCTTCGCTTTTTTTTTCTTCTCCCTCCTCGCTAAGGTGGGACGACGTGCTCGGAAATAAAGCATCGAGAGCATAAAATTAACACTTTCGCTGCCGGCTAATCCGGCGAGCTTTCTACGCTCGATAGGCACACGTTAGAAACTTGCTTCTGAAATTCCTTGTTGCAGAAAATTTTTTTATTGCGGGAGAGAAAAATTAGAAAATTTCTTATATCAGAGAACTCGGTACGCTGACTTAAGACTGCACTTGTTGACAATAAAAATTATACCAGGTAGAGTAAGAATTTCTTTGAAAAATTCTTGGAACTTGTAAATCTAACTAAATCTAGTCAGCTGTATTGTTTACTTTTTTTCGTTATACTTTCCGTTCCAGTCTTCTTGTTACTTCTAAATACACTAGATTAACTGTCTGATTATCTGAACTCACATCAACAGAAACATTCGAATTCTCTCTATAATCCCCAAACAAAAACAGAAGCCTCGCAGTTCACGCAGAATGGCAGAGCGAGAAGGACGATCATCCGGTCGAAATGAGCCCAGTTCTTTTAACTCTTTCCAGTCCGAATTTTTTGCGGTATCTAAAGATCAGTTGGACAATAGCGCAATTGGGAAATAATAAAAATACTATTTTAAAAAATAAATTCAATCTAAATTTTCAATATTAAATTGTAAAGAATTTCATGATTCTCACCAGCTGAATTATAATATTTGCTAAAGTTAAAAACTTGACTTTGAAAAGTAGAAGTCTAAATGCGTTTTGCGTTATTTCAAAGTCACAGGGGCGCACAGAGGGTTAAACGTTCGCGAGAAGATTCCTTTTGGCATTGACTCGCGCAAAACTATTCCTTTTTTCTCTCCTCTCTTCTTCTCAACGGCAATATTCCAGTCTTGGTTACGATACCTAGGTGCAGATCGATTCTTATTCCGGCAGGTTCGTCCGCGTAATATCCGACAGGCACGAGAACCGGCTGCGTTATACGGCCCGCCTTTGGCTTTCGTTTTCGAGGCTTCCTCTTCGACTCCTCTTCCGCCACTCTTTTCGTCGAACGGCACTCGAGAACTTTAAACCACCTAACAAATGGCTTTTTCGGCGCTTTCACGCCTCATCCTACGGAATATCATTAATTAAACTCTGTGATTCAGCGAAACGAGCCGCGTACCCTCTACCTTTACTGTCTTTCTTCCCTTCTTTCTCTTGTTTCTTTCACTTCCCCCCCACCATTACTTTCTTTCTTTTTGAGGATCGGGAGGCTCTGGAATTTGTTTCACAGCTTGCAATTTTTTTCTAGGCTTTCTGCAGAGATACGCATTTTTTCGACTAATTTATAGAATTAGATGATTTGTCAAATTATATTATAATAATCTTTCCAAGTGTTTTTTTATGAAGATAAGTATTATATTAACACTAGAACTACCGGCGTTAAATCTATTAAATTTCAATACATTAAATAAGTACTTTGAAAACAGAGGAATCAAAAGACCGAAAAGAAAATGGATACGGTGATTTATGTTTTTCTAGATTGACGTAGAATATTAATTCCACGACTCTCCTGTAGACTTGAAGAATTTTTGGATAAAACTGTGTACCAGTCATTTTGACTGGTTCGGTAGTTCTAGTGTTAATGAAAAATTTTATATAGGAAAAGTAATAGGAATAAAATAGCATAATTCGTTAATTGCGAGTGGACTAACGGATTTATCGTCGAAGGAAGTTAAGGGGGTGAAAGCACACCCTCTTTACCTCGCCGTGGAGTCTTCCGTTCTTCGTGAAAAGGGACGCGGCGTTCTTTCTCAAAGAGTTGAGTAAATTCGCATAGTTTCGAGAGAGAATCCAGACGATATTAATTCCACGTCCCCGTGGCATTAACGGCGAAACATAATGACAGTAATGAAAGGCTCGAATGACAATAAAATAAGATAGATCACGCTCGAGGTGTTTAGAGGATAAAGGAACTGGGTTATCCTCGTAAAACTTTAAATAGCTTTTTCACAATTTTCTTCACCGGAACAGGCAATCGCTTCAGCAATAAAAGGAGGGAAAAAATCTGAGGAAAAAAGACAGCTAGGAAGAAAAGAGAAGAGTCTTTCAAGGCAGCCATTATTTTAAAGAACGACGCTAATTTCCTTGAAACAACGATACACAGAGTTATCCACTTACATGTATCGAGAAGTTTCCTCGAATTTTGCATTTCAAGCTACTAATGTCATTCTTATTCACCAAATTTGACCTGAAAATGCAGTTAGACGTTGTTTTTCCTTCCTGTGAAACAAACCAGAAGTCCAGCTGACAATATGGCGTCAGGATTTTCTGTAGACACGGGCCAATTTTTGTCGGAGCAAACGAGAGATACTTTCAACGGTGTATCGAGGTTTTAAGGTCAAGGAAATTAGCGTAAACATACCGTAGACGGTTTTACGATTCACTATTCCCAACACTTATCCATTATAAGCGAGGGGTTGTTCGATTTTCTAATTTCCGGATGTGCCTTCAAGCTTTGCTTCGAGCAAGTCACGAGACCTGCTTGCGGATTACTTCTTGGGAAACACTCGTAATTCTTGATGTTACCTGTTTATTTTTCTACCATATTTGACAGTGAATATGCCCTCTACTAGATTGTGCAGAATAAAATTTAATCGCGTTGATTACTTATCAGTACAAAAGAACTATTTTTCCGTTGCACCTTAATAACGAATGGACCGACTAAGAAAAAGGAGAGACTGTTTTTCCGGATGCCGGAAACTCCGATCGCCGTTAAGCCGATTTACGGTCACACGTGTGAGAGCTTTTCACGGACACGGTGAAGATAATGACATTAAGAGGATCCAGGATCCTGTGGTAGCCCCTGTGTTCACCTACAAATTCACCCTCTTCGTCCTGATTTTCTCCAATGAACAAAGACTTTCTCCCTAAGATCGAATCTACAGAATCGACGAGAAATTGCAATTTTCTTAATGATTAATTTAGTGTTAATAATTTCTCAAACGCTGTGGTTATAGTTTGAACGTTGTTTCAGCTACTTGGAGATATACAACGAGAGAGTGAGGGATCTTTTGAAACCGTCCGCGAGCAAGGGTGGTCTCAGAGTCCGAGAACATCCCCGATTGGGACCTTATGTTCAAGGTATCTTTGAAATTCCTTCAAATTTAATTTCCCTCTTTCATTACCACTATATCATTTACATTTCTTCGCTTCATTAATCAACTACTGGTCCCATCAATTAGAAATATTCAAATTTCCAAATTACAGAGCTATCTAATTAGAGAGGTTTTGTGAGTGTCCTGTTAACACATTGCATGCGGGCCACGTAAAGTAGATCTTTGAAAAAAGGCGATTCGTGACATTAATCACTTAGTTTTGAAAAGTTAAATATATTTTCGAATGCAGTGAGTACGCAGTATTCAATTGATTTTCTTCGACAACCTCAAGTAGTCTCCTGAGCGGCGGAGCTTTTCGCTAATGACCGCCTATTCGCACGTTTTTTTTTTATTTAATCCACTCTGCTCAGCCTCCTGAAGGAGGCACTTGACAAAGTTGTAACATTGAAATATCTTTATTAAAATATCTTGACTCTTGGCGAATCAGATTCTGCCGAAACAGGCCTACCTCCGAGGAGACTTCTTGAGGTTGTCGCATTATACTAATTTCTTGTAAAAATAAAATTTTTCAACAAGTTTCCCTCTTGAGTTTTAATGAGACGTTAAAGAACACTTGCATGGAATGTGTTAAATTTGATTTTTGCCAAAAGGTCTGACCCATCACGTGGTTCGCACCCTGGGTTCGTTGATGTCCTACGTGGAGGAAGGCACGAAGGCACGAAAGACAGCATCGACCCTTCAGAATCCTAGCAGTAGTCGCAGCCACGCTCTACTGACAGTCTCCGTTCATCCGGAATCATCCAACGTCTCCGGTCATCCTGTCACTTCCTCTTCCGGTTCTTCAGCGTCTCGGAGGAAAGAAATAAGCTCGCGTGCCAACAGTGGTGGCAGTAAATTGCACTTGGTCGATTTGGCGGGCAGCGAGAGCGCGGCCACGTGCAGCGGTGTTCATCGACTGAAAGTAAGTCATTTCCTAAAAATAATGTCCTCCGGATGCAACCGCAAGAACCGTGGATAGATAAAAATCGATGAAAGGGAGAATAATTTTTGAATTGGGGATCAAAGAATTTCATTCGGATTTCCGGTGATAAGAGTCCAACGCAAGGAGAAGAGTAAAGGGGGTGCGAATTTGAAGAGATGTGGAGGCTAGTGTTTCGAGATTATTGAGCATATTAAAGTAGATATTGCGAGGCGTGATCTTTGACCTTCCGTTGAGTTAGAGTAAATCGTTGATGTACCTTGACGTGAGCGTAACTTCGAGATTATCCTTGAAGTTGTTTAGTTATTAATTTTAGAGTAACTTTTAGACCGATGAATGAAAGACTGTATCGCTGGATTTGCAATTTTTGTATCGTTTCATTATTAATTGATTACGGTGTTCTTGAATTAGAATTTGTTTATCGAAAGACCTCGAAGGAAGGATAATAAAAATTCTTAAAAAAAATTGTACACCTTGTCGTTATAGGAGGGTGCGAATATAAACAAGAGTCTAGTGGCTCTAGGGAACGTAATATCAGCCCTTGCGGAGAGAGGCTCGACCGGAAGTGGTCCTGGCAGGAGGTTCATCCCTTATAGAGATTCTTCGCTTACTTGGCTCTTGAAGGACGCACTTGGCGGAAATGCCACTACCATTATGCTCGCCAGTAAGTGTCTTCCCTTTGATCTTCCCCCATTCTGCTCTCACTTTTCCCGCCCTCGCGATTCCACCGAGTCCCTCCCTTCGCGCTGGATTTATTTTTAAAAGATTCCTTCGACGGACCCGAAGAACGAGGCAGGATCAACGACACCTCGACGCTTTTTTTTTCGTGTCCACTTTCTTTCGCTCATGTAACATTTTGTGTCATTGATTTTTATATAGAGAGTCGTGACATAAGGTGGTATTAATTACTTTTATCACTGATAAGATTTGGTTTAAATGTTCTTCAATAATTGATTAGTGACATTTAACGTAGAAATATAATTGAAGGTGGAACTAGCTTAACACTAGATCTACGGCTGCTAAATTTGGTACGTTTAAATAAATGAAATAATTACCTTGCAGAACGATAGATCAAGCGGTAAAAAATATGATTAGTTAAGTAATTTCTATATTACAAGATACACTTGAAATATTTACTGTACTACTTCTCTAAAAATTTGAAAAGAATTTTTTACAAAAGTAGAAACCTGTCAATTTGACGGCTGTCGTAGATCTAGTGTTAATAAAAAGTTTCACTTTGTAAAGTGGTAAGGTTTAGGGATAATTCTACAATCCTGTGAAATTAATTGGAGCGATAAAAAGGCTAATTATGTCAGCATATTCAACTTATAATCTTCAATAATCGACCAACCACTGATCCGTTAAATCACGAAGGATAAAAATATTTCCTTGAATTTCCTTCGGATTTTCTTGCCATCCACGTGCCACTTTTCCGAGATTTAACTGGAAAGGATGATTCCAGATATGACAAAAAATTGTCTACCACTTTTTTCCTCCTCCTCTCTCTCTCACACACACTTTTCTCCGTAACTCTGGCTTTCCATAAATCCGAGTTAATTGCCAGAGAAGAATTATTATCGCGATTCATGAAATTATTCCCCGCGATACCGGAGTCTCGACTCGGGCTTGATGTAATTGGTTTAAATGCTTTTCCAGGCGGGCTAAGACGCGGAGATTAAAATTCGATAATCAAGGTAGAGGAAGTAGTGAGAGGAATCAATAAATAAGAGATCTTTAAAGTAAGCTCAAGTAAACATCTACCACGAGTAATCGCAGACTGTCTTTCCTATGTAGACCTTGTCAGGACACTTTTGAAGATGCCAACTCACCTTGAAAGAAGCAGAGATCGTTCAGCGCCATGTATTGCTAAAAGATAAAATGTTGACACACTGTACAGGAACTGAATTGGCGAGCGGAAAAGAAAAATGATCTGATTTTCCTATTAAATTAATATTTTTTAAAACAAAAAGCAACTTTAACCATTAATTTAACACTAGAACTACCGGCGTCAAATCCAACATATTTTAATAAATTAAATAAGTACTTCGGAAAAGGGGGATCAAGCGGCGGAAAATTTGATCGATTTGGTGATTTATGTTTATTAGGATAGACGTAGAATATTTATTCTATGACTCTTATATAAATTTGGAGAATTTGTTGCAAAAATTGTGTACCAGTCATTTTGACTGCTTTGGTAGTTCTAGTGTTAATTAGCTGTAGCAAAAATGGGCAAATTATGAGCTAAAAATTCTTAAAATGTTTTAAATTCGTATATCACACTTATAAGCTGCTGCATAGGAGTTGTAATATCACACTGATATCACTATTTTAATAAAAGCTTGCCGTTAATTAAGTTTATACGTGGTAAAATTGAATCATTGGAAGATTTCAAGATGTGCATTTCTTTAAAAAAATTGAGGGCAGAAATGGGGAGATTTCTTGTCACTTCTGCTCTTTTAGATCTTTGTGCCAACATTTCGTCATCTAGCAATACATATCTCGCAGACAACGACTCTGTCAAACCTCATTCACAACCGCCTTTCCTCGTAGCTACGCTTCCTCGTACAGAAAAGTAGCAATAAATATTTGTAATTATTTAAACCGACTAGTTGATACAATCAATACATATTATTATTCTACAATCAATACGTTACGTGGTAATGTAGCTATAAATTCTCGTAGAAGTACGAAGTAGTTAGAAAGAGCACGTAGATGACATTCGTAAACGGTGTACTTGAAATAATCTGTCCTTGTACGTGAAACTTTGACACTTAGCGATGTAATTGTTGCAGGTAGAAAGAGATTTTCGTCTAAACCGGAATAATTGTCCGATCGAAATGAATTCCGATGATGGACGAATCTATAATTGCCTCCGCGAAACTTGTTCCGACAGTGGGCGAATTCTGAGCTAAGTGAAATTAGTTTCGACGACAGACAAGTCCGAAGTAGTTTAGCCAAAACTGGATGATTTTAACGGTGAACGATCGGCAATTCTGGCTTCGACATTGTCCATTCAAGTCTCGAAATGGCCGTCGATCGTTTGAACGATTGAAATCGAAAGGAATTTGCAAATCCCGCTCTATCTTCGAGTACCTTTGAACGATTTTCAATGAAAGGCTCGGTGTATCGGTTAATTAACTATTGATCGCTGCCAGAGAATATCGAACGGCGAAGAATATTCAAATATTATTCTATCCCGGCAAGTGTATAATTAATCGTAGCGAAATATTCCAAACGGCTGATCATTGGCGACTAATTGAATTGCTAATAGCATTTTGGTTTATTATCGAAGGGACGTTTAATATTCAATGTCTGTATTTATGATTGACCGCTAACCAAGAGTCGTGCATTATCATGCCTCCTCGGCTTCGATTTCATCCATTAAATCATTGTTTCTCATTCGACAATTTTTCCAAATAACTATGAAAAGAGGAAAAGTAAAAATTGAATTAACATCTCTAATGGCCTAAATTCATCAACGAATCTGCGTCTTTACAGATATCGTAAACAATTAAATAAATATCTCCCCTTCAGACTGAACAATCTCTCGGATTATTTTCCTCCGATAACGATTATTTATCCAACGATTCAGTCGTAATCGCAAAATAGGCAACAAGTCGCGCATCAATTCCTCCGCGGTAGAAGTAGCTAGAACTTACACGCGACCATTGTTATCGCCGTTGATAATTGCCAGTGGAAACGTGCTTCGATCATTAAAGAGAACTTATTGATGTTAATTAAAGCTTTCTATTACTTTCAGCTATATCTCCGGCAAGCGGAAGTTACAACGAAACCTCGCACACTTTGCGTTTCGCGCAAAGGGCGCAAAGCGTGGTCAATCGACCGGTGGTCAACGAGGATCCCGTTGCAAGGATTATTCGCGAATTGAGGGATGAAGTTGCCAGGTTGAAGTCTCTTCTGCTGCAACAGGCAAGCGATCTTTCTCCATTCATTATTTAATTACAGGATTTTATTTGAGGATGGATTTGAAGTCGTTCACCATCAAATTTAAGTGACTCGCAAAACTTCATCTTGTTAACTTCTTCTTCTAAATTTCTACAAGTAAATCGAATCTTTTTTAATATCAATGTATTGCTATTAAATATATTAGGGGTACCGAGAAGTAATCAAAACTTTTTTTGGTGGCGAAAAACATTTATTTATTAAAGAAATCTTAAATACTAATCAACTAAATAATTTCCATAATTTTCTAACACTTTTTACCAGCGTAAAGTTAGTTGTTTGATTTCCTTTTCAAAAAAGTCCTTCGATTATTTGTTGAAAAATGCCTCCAATTACGTTTTCACTTCTACAATTTTGATTACTTTTCGGTACCCCTAATACTTTCGTTAACACTTTACCAATCGATAGCCTATAGGACTTTTCAGATCCTGACACTTTTCGATTTTTAAATTACTAATCGCTTGCCACGGCAATTAGTAAATTGTTATTTATCACTATGATTTACTGTGCCAAGGACTCACAGAATTTGTTGCTGACGAGAATTTGTAATTTTCGCAAAGATATCGGCATCAAGTTAAGTCAAGAACAAAGTATCATTTCCGCCATTCAGTCAGCTCTAAAATTATTCGTTCAACAATTTTAATACGAAAGGAACTGAAAGTTTGCAAGAAGATACTCTCGAATCATCGACAGAAAGTTCTTCGTCGCGTCGACCGACAAATTAACTCGAGTGTCCGGAAAACACTCTTGACCCAAAATCCGCGAGTTTGCTCTTTGTCCTGTGAAAGCGCCGGCAGAAATCGAGCAAGTTTATTATCCCGTTTCGAACGAAATATAAACTGCCGTATCGTCGAACGTCATTACGCAAATGGAATATACCAATCGTTTATTTGATACTCATTGACCGGCCGCCAGGACATCATCACATGATGAAATACAGCTCGTAGGTGCGTACGCTTAATGGGCGATACGCATTTCCATTCGTTCCGCTGTAAATGTTTAAATTTTACGCCATCGTTCGTCCTTCCTCTTGCATTATGTAATCGCTCATTAATTAATTTTATCGAATTTCGATGAAGCCCGAACGTACCGCCAAACAGAACGCTACTCTCGTCGAGTAGTCTCGTTATTGTGTATCGTCACGATATCGATATTGTCTCGTTTCTAATTAGCTTTAACGAGCCATTCTTTTCTGATTCGCAGAATCTACAGGGAGACACTAAGGCGTTGTGTTTCTGTGGGAGAAATCAATCTGAGAAATCGAATTGTTCGGAAGAAGAATCAAGGGTTGATGAAGCTTCTTCAGAGAGAAAGCATGAAGACAGAGAGGAAAGGTCATTGGATAAAAGAAAGATCGAAGGGTCTATTCGAAGATCAAATTCAAGCGACAGCTTAACAACCTGCGAGGTTGATTCTACGATTAAAAGATACGGATCCTGTGAGTTTCTTCCTTCGAAGAATCGTTTCACGGGAAATTACAATCGCGCGAAGGTCACCGAACTTAACGACGAGGAGGACGAGGTCAGCGAGATCAACGAATCAGTCTTCGTCGACATACCGACACTTGTCGCTGTTTTGATAAAACCTGACGACAGTTTGCAAGAATCCTCGACGCAGATCGAGGAGATTTGCTCGGATGAAGTGGCGGATGACTCGATCGACGTTGAATTCATCGAGGGTGTTGCCGGAGAACGTTCAGTCTACGAGGAGGGAGAGAAATCTGAGAGTATAGGAGAGCGAAGCAGCTCCGTTAATTCCTTCAATGCATCTGGAGACACGGAAATCGAAGTTTGTCCAGTGGAGGAAAGAGGATCGATCTTGAAGGAGAAAGGGAAGTTTCGCAAACAGGATTCCATGGACGTTGGAGCACCGCCATCGAATCTTCATACGTCCAAGAGGTTTGGATCCGTGGAGACGATACAGAAGAAGAAGGAACCGATCTTTGCATTGGAAAGATCCAACACTAATTTAGAAAAGCGTTCCAGTAACGATAGAACAAAGAAGTTGAACAATATAAGAGAGATTGAGGATCACAAGACTTCCAATAAAATCGCTAATCTTTGGAGAGACGACGCCATAAACGGCAAAGATCGTCTTCAGAGGAAAGGTAGCAACGATTCTGACAAGAGTTCGAAGGACTCTGGTGGTTTATCTTTAGGAAAAACTACAAACAACACCAGAAAACCAAGTTTGGAGAGTCTAAAGAGGAAGACCAGCAAAGACAGCAGCTCCAGTAGCTCGAAGGATGAGCAGATTCTCATTTCTAGTTTAACGCGAGATAAATTGCTCCGCAGGAAGAATTCTCTGGAACAGGAACCAGCTATTAGAACTCACACACCGATACAGAGAGCAAAACGAGCAGAAATCGTTGCTGCAGTCACCGAAAGACTCTATTCTAGCAGAAAACCACAAGAGGAAGGTACTTCAGCTTCTGGAATTCGATCTCCTCCCGAAGGAACCGAAGTCAAAACGGCTTCCGCAATCGGTGCGAGGTCAAAGCTACAAGAATTATCGAGAAGAATGTTAGGAAAACGTCGACGCGTTTGCGTCGACACGCAGACAGAATCTTCTCGAACGATAAGAATGAAGGACTCTGCATGTTTAACGGAAACTCCTTTGGTAATTTGTCAAGACGTGGCTGTACTCACAGAAAATCACGAGGATTGTGAGATGTTAGGAGACAGAGTTCCTGTTCTGAGAGTAAAAGAAATCGCCACGTCGACGGAAAAGCCAAAGACCGACATTATCAGGCGGAAGGACGTCGCCATTTTGGCGAACGACTTGGAATTCTACGACTACGACGTTCACTCGCCTCGAAACGATTCTGGAATTCTCTCAGACGATACGCAGAATTATGCCGATAGTATGTTGTCAAGTACAGAAATTTCTGAATTTTGTCCAGGAAATAGTAGAAGAATCATTTGCACGGATAATTCGACGAATACTTTTCTTCTGGCGAACCGTAGTTCCGCCGTTCAGACGACGCAACAGGAAGTCGTTGATCAAAGAACGCAGGAGAACAAATCAACTAATTGTGTTGGACATTGTTGCGGTTCTGTTCATGAATCCTGTCAGAGTGTTCCTGTTAGTAATTCCGAGAGGAACGTCATTTCTATATCATTACCGGACACGATCAGTATAACTATCGAGAGCACGAATGTTTTGGAGTCCAGGATAGTGATGGATAATAGCGATTCTACGGAGGAAAGGATCAAAGCTTGTACAAAGGATCGTGAGGTTCAAACGAGTAAAATAAACGATCTTCGAGAAGAGACTCGATTTTGTTTCAAGGATTTCATAAGATCTACTTCGAGTCAGACGGATGGGAGAGGTTTTAGGATAGAGAATATTTTTCAAGATCCTAATAATTCTTCCAGAAGTTGCTCAAAGATCGACATGGCTTCGGATTCCATGGAGAACAAGAGAATAAGGAATTCCGTGACTTTTCGTAATTCTTTGGGGACTTTGTACGCAAATGATTCGAAGCAGGATGAAAGGATTGTGGAAAAACATGATTGTTATCCAGAAACGGGGACTTTTGTGAAGGATGGATTGATCACGGAAGCTTTCATCACAAAGAAACGATGTTTTAACGTTAGTTCAAAGAAACGACCTCAATCGATTATTTATAACGATCCTTGGAAAAATTGGATGACTTCTTATCCAGCGAATTCGACGCAACCTATTTGCTATGGAAGAGACGTCGGAAATTTATCTTCTTTCTGGCAACAAAATCATCAAATTCCAACGACTGATTTCTCCATGACTTGTACGAATTGCGCAGGGGTAGTTTCTACGAGTGCACAAAATTCTGGACAATCTCAGCAAGTGTCTGTTTGGAATGACGTTAATGAAAGGATGGATTTAAATTCATCTGTGTCTAGATTAGAAGCTACTGTCATTCCTGATCATGATCACGGATTTTCCGATGACAGTTTGGACTACAATGAGAATCAAATTTCAAAGGATATCACATTAAAGGGGAAGAAAGAGGGAGACCATGAAAACCGAGAGAATCTTTGTCCACCGGATGTCGTAGCACACACCAAAAAGGAGATTCTAAAGACTTCTACCACTGTCGAAGTCGAATCGACGGTGCTAGGTGATTTTGAAAATATTCAGGTGGAAATTCCGAAGAAGAAACCTGACGAGGCTTTAATAACTTCTCCGGTGCATAATTACAAATCATTAATTTTAGGAAAAACTACTTCCACCGTTTACGAAAGCGCGGACGAAGGATCAACATCCGGTACCGCAGAGGGAAAGAAGAAAGTGTCTTTCTCAAATTCCGACGTCTCCGAGAAGAACAAAGATCAAAGACGACCTGCTACCAAGCAAGAATCAAATCCTCCGAAGTCCATAATAAAAAAACGAAAGAAGAAGAACTCATTGGACAACGCTGTTCCATCTTCCAACGACGAAACCGATGATTCTCAACAGGAAGATAAAACCTGCACAAACTTGGAGAACACTTGCAGAAGCAAAGATCGAAGAGGACGATCACGATCGATAAATTTCGAAGATTCTTCAAAGATAGACAAAGATTTTGATGATTTTCCTGAACCATCACATCAGACTAATCGTAAAAAGGTGAAATTCACCATGGAGAACGTCGCTAAGGACTCGAGCGATTTGGAGAACAAGGAGAATGCGGAGGAAGAAGATGAGGATGTCGAAAATGAGACATCATCCTCGAGAAACATCCTCGAGGAGTATCTCGACGAGGCTGTGACATTTATGCGCAACATGAACTCTATCAACGAGTACATGAGTGCGACGAGGATGTTCGAGAAGTCTCTCGTACGTGGAAAAAGACGTGGAAATCGTCGAAAAAATTCATCTCCTCGCGATCGAGATTACATAGAGTTCCAAGGGCGCAGAATAAGTTTGAAGGACGACACGGAAGAAGATCTGAACGAGGATGAGGACGAAGAGGACATTGGATTCTCTATGGAGTCCTATGAGAGATGTTTGAGAGGTATTCAGAGGGTTGAAGATTGCATTCGAAAGGTCGACAAGCAGAACGAACTTCTTCGCGAGAAATACGGTATCAACTGTGAATCTACTGGCGCTAGATTGAATTTAGCGAGTCCTAGCATAGATCATCGTGTATTTCCAACGACAAGAAACGATATTGTATCTTCTCGAACATCCTCGAATCACGATTTAAGCGTTCCACGAATGTCTTTGAGTTCTCGGTGTCCTTTGAGGGTTGATTTACCACGTAGCAGCACATTTGACAAAATGGAGAACGGTAAGGAGATGGAAGATGATGATATCGAGAAGAGAATCTACCATCAGCTGATGAACGTAGCTGATTCTACTCGTTATTGGAACTCCAGAAGACTCCGACAAGAAAGATCTCCAAAAGTTCCTGATAACTCTAGAAGTCCAAAGAGTTGCTTCAAGTATCGCGATAAATCGAATCTGATAGGTGGTGAAGTTCGAAAGGAGGGAAGTTTTACGGTGGAAGATGAATTCGTAGATTTAGGAGAATACGAAACAAGTGGGAGATCAAAGACGAGGTTTCGTTTGCCGAGGTTTGAAGATGATTTTGATTTCGATGAAGATTATAGATTTGACTTTGATACTGAAGAAGATTCTAGAATTAGGAGGGATGATATTTCGTTAATGAGGACAAATGGCGTTGATTCGTTGACTTTTCACGTTTCTAAATTAGGAACGACGGATAGAATCGACGATGAGGATGCGCATCAGTATTTAAAATCGCCTATCACTTTTCCTGTTACGTCTTTTAAAAAAAGGAACAATGAAATCGAAGATTTTACGAGAAAGAGGGATGTCGATGCGAAAATGTACTCTTTCGAGGAGGAATCATTGGATGGCGATACATCGAAGGAGGTTCTCGCGACGAATACAACGTCAACGGAGGAAATTAGTCATTTTAGGGACAAGTTGAAATATCCTGGGAGTCCTAGAGCGAGATTTCTCGAGCTTCTTCGAGAAAGACGAAGAATCGTTGAAAGTAGCCGAGGAACTAGCGCTTCCTGAATTCTCGGCTCCTCGAAATGGACTGATAATTATCAATTACTGATAGCGGAGATATTTTCTCCACTGGAGTGTTAATCGGTTGTGTTTGAAATACCTTGATATCTCTTTTATCATGTAATTGCCCCGATGATTATGAAAGTGGTTTAAGATAATAAGAATAATCCTATGAAATAACAAATTTGATAGTTGCAAATGAGTTAATTGATTTAGATCACTGTCATAATTATCGGAACAATTTTAACTTGCTTGATCCGAACGATGCCGGATTCTAATCAAGAAAGTTACGAGTCTATTTATAATTGGCTCAGAATCATTCTCAAAACTGGCAACGAGATTTTTGATGTAAATATGTACAAAATATTAATCTAATGTCATAAAATTATTATTAGAAAAATATCTGCAAGTGGAACAAGACATCCTCAGCAGACGCAGGAGTTTCCAGCAGATTCGATTAACACTAGAACTACAGGCGTTATATCTATCATATTTAAATTGAAGAAGTACTCTGGAAAAAGAGTAATCGATTAGTTAATTAAGATTTTACAAGATAGAGGAGGAATATGTACTCCATGGTACCCTATCAGTACTTTTTAGAAAAAATTAACAACCGGTCATTTTAATCGCCTTGGTAGTTTTAGTGTTAACGATCTCCAATCGTGTAACGTGGTTTTTATTCTCACGTATTTTTCTATTGTAACGCGTCCATGATAATCGTTAAAAACGTTAATTACTTATCGTGTAAATAATAAGATCGATACTCTGTAAAATAACGAGGTGAGATTTTATAACGTTTGTCAGTGCACATCTACCCTTCGAATTCCTCTCTATTAATGTAATACGTATATCTTGACGGTATTAAAAAGATTTTTCCCTAAAATTCACCCACACTCGTCATTAGTGTCTCGAATAGATTCGTAAAACGGAGAATCGACGAATCGCTAAATTTAACAACGAACCGAAACGATCGAACTTTAGCCGGTGGGAGTGAAATTTTCAAACGAGTTTACGAGCAACAGAACCCGTGTTCCTGGCACGGCTCGTGAATCAGTCGGGAGAGCCTCGTGAAACGAGAATAACGGCCGATGCAGCTTGCGTTTTCGCATTGTTTCGACGAAGAGCTGACGCGTGTGCTGCACGCTCGTTTGCTCCTCTATGGTGATCGACTGCCTTCACTTGCAAGGTGGAAGGTGATACAAATATGACGAGGTAAGTCCTGTCGAACCTATTTACAATTTTTACATTTTTTTAGAAACTCTTTGCACTCCGTCGTCGCCGCAACGACATTGGAATAAAATCTGACAACTCTGTTGTCAGATAAATCTTAGTATTTTTATTTTTTTTGTCCTGTAAGATATAACATTAAAATGTAACAAACAAGCGGATTAACCCTTTGCGGTCCAAATTAATTCATTAATTTTGGTTGTGAGCTAATCAAATTAATTTGCAATATTTTCTATCGTTGGTTATCCATTTTTTTTTAAATGATATCAATAAGTATCGGTATTGACGGACATTTAGGTGATATTACAAAATCATTGTGAAATTGGAAAGTCGATATTAAATTGTCAGAAAATGAAATGAAGTGAAAATGTGAAGGACCGCAAAGGGTTAATGTCAAAGATTTTAAATTTTCTAGATAGTCCCGGAGTAACTGGTAGCTCACAATAAAAATTACTCGGAGTGCAAAGGATTAACCCTTTGCGGACGGTTACATTTTTGAATATTGACAGATAATCATTTTTTCGGCGTTGCAAAACCACCTTTTTATCCGGAAATTCGGGTTTTTAATGTTTGTGAATTATAAATTACTCCACTCTTAATCATATGTCACCGGTTTTATATCAATTTTTCAATTTGGATCGTGTATACATACGTCGATAAACTATAACTACATTTTTTCTCAGACCGCATATATGCGTCGCTAGTCCGCAAAGGGTTAAAGCTCTCGCGCACTTTATATTTCTTGATAAGAGTAACTTCTTGCAGCTTTAGATAACTTAAAATTAATTTCTTACGCATACGAGCAAATAAAAATCCTGCTACCCTAAAATTATCAGCAGATTATCAAAAACATAGAAAAGTGCTGCTATCAAAAAGTGTCTCAACACGATTCAGTGATATCTCCATCGTCCTCGAATGCTTTTTCGCGATGCAGTTCGTTGTTACACCGAATGCAATTTCGAGGACGACAGGAGCAGTCGGAAAAGGAGAAACAGAAGAGGGAGAATCGGCGTACGCATGCATAAATTCATAAGAATCGACGACGACGTCGACGTTGACGACGTTGCCTGTGTTCTTGATGCAGTTAGCTCGGCACCGTGCCTTTTTGTCGGTGGATATCTGCATACTACGTGTGCAAGTGCAAACGAGCATCGTTACGCTTGCATCAGCATCAAAGGCAAATACGAGTTGCCAAGCGGAGGACACGTGCTTGCAGTTTTCATGGTTGTTTCGTGCGTGCGTGTCTATCGTATGAAGAAACGCAGGTTTTACCGTCGATTTGCTTAGAATTTGAGCCGATAGATTTTTTTTTCAACGAACAATTAATCGATTATCAGTGATCGAACGCTACTTTATCTATGGGGATGAAAATAAGGGTGGAAGTCACGTGTTTAAGGTTGCCCTGCTTGCCAATTGAAAAACCTGCCCTTCTCTTTAAAGTCAAATAGTTTCTGTTTTTAAATTCAAACAGATTTATTTAAAACTATGTAATTAATATTTAATTCTTCTAGTTGTGCAAAGTACCTTGACCACAGTAACTACATTTAAAAAATTCATAATGATTCACACTCGAAATTTGCACCAGGTGCATTAAAAAAATATTTCTTTCGCTATACTTAATTGTCCAAATTGCAAAGTTAATTTAAAGTTGCTGTTATCATGGGTGTCGAAAATTACTATGTAAAAACATTACAGCCTTTGCACGAATTTCTCGCAAGTATTTTTCATTATATGAATGAAAATGACTTCTTTCATTGCCCTGGATATTTTAACTTTTAATTAACTTTCTCAATTATTCTTAATTGAGTTATTTAATACTCGTATGTAAATCCTGCCTCTCTTAGATGAAACATTCTTCCCTCCGTATTTCAGCATTTATATAATTAATTCTGCATTTGTAAAATATATTTAAATGAAATTCACATAAAAATACAAAAATCTTTGTCACATTTTTCCGTGGCTGTTTTGAATGGCGATATTAATTGCGTATTTTCATTGAAGTCGATCCGTATGAACGATACGTGCAGTACATTCATCTTATCACGTACTACGTTATTACGTGTTACAGTTACGTAAAGTTGCCTTGCGAAAACGCAACAAAGTTTGTTTATTTTTTACCATTTATTTGTGTTTTTTAACTGGCCTAAATTTATTCAGTGATTTTTTTCTTATCGCATAGCGCGTGCCGACGTCCAATTCTTTTTATTGCGATACGAAAGAAACGGTCTCCACTTAATGGCCAATTTAGATACAATTAACTTACACTAGATAATAATAATTAAACATATACTCGCAGACAAATACACGAAGCAATTAATAAGATATCCAGCGAAAAGAAGAGGCGATCGTTCGTCGAACTTCTGCCTAACAACTGTCCCTGGAAAACATGAAAAAAATATTACGTGTAAACTGTTTTACGTTTTACCAAAAACTTATCTGCAGACATAAAAAAAATCCTAAATTCTACAATTGACCAGAGAGGTCAATCAAAGCGTCAGTCATAATCCGACAAGATAGAATTCAGGAAACTACGTCGCGTTTCAAGGGCCGCGTTAGATAATTACACGTTTTCCTATCGAAATCATTAATACTTTATCTCCTCGTCTGGGTTATCGGCCCAAGGCGCCACAATCGGTATGTGATTCACTTTGAACGCCGATTTTGGTGTGTTCAGTGTCGTATCGTCGTCGAGGAAGACACAACAGAGTGGTAGCAGGTCGAGAAGTCGCGGATTTGGTGAAAGCAATGATGGTTCGTTGGTATCAATACTATCCAATCATCGTACGAAGTTCAAACCATGTTTTCTTCCCGTTTGATCATTAATTTTCGCAGTCTCCATTGCTCGAAACGTGCGTACAAACGTCGTTAATCACGAGACTCGTGCGTTAGCTTTAAACGAACCGATTTGTTCGAAAAAAATCACCCCTTCGCGAATAATCATCGGCTTTCAAAGTCGAATGGAATATTATTAATCAATAAGCTTGCTATCGGATAAAAATAAAAGGCGTAGACCTACAAGAAACATCGGGGAATCACGAGACACGCGGCGATACTTGTCTTCGCAAGGAAGAGAGAACCGGGTCGAAGGTCACGGTGATAAAATAAATGACAAAGCGCGATATGGTTGCTTTCACGATCGAATAAGTAACCGGAATTGTGCATAGGAGTTCAGTTGATTTTTAGCATCCGTGTGGAAAGCGAGAATGAGGGATCTCAATAAAAAAAGGAGTTCCCAGGATATTCTCAATGGTCACACTTTTGACCTAATAGCCGCGAGTACGAGAGGTGAACGTGCAGAGACCGGTGACAAGTTCGATGTAATTATTATTGATTGAGATCAAAGGATTAGACGTTGATATTTGACTAATCGATGACGTTTAAAGTGTTGAAATGAATCGGAGGATTTACCATTTTTATTCTAACATTAATCAAATACAATTCTTATCGACTAAACTTCACTATATTCCCCAGGACAATGAAAATCTGCAGGTTGACCCATTCTGCCAGGAGGACAACCCGCAGAAGATCACCTTCGAGGACATAACATCAGCTGCGTTCAAAATAAAAAGCGGTATCATCAACACACCATGCGTAGTACGTATTACACCATACAAATTACCAAAAAGAATAAACGACATCAAAAACTCTATTCAAAGGTCAACCAAGGATAGACATTAGCAACCAAGACTAACTTCCTCAACTATTTATTTTATAAAAATAATTTGTTATGCACAGCTGACGAAATTAATTTTGATTAAACTATTAAAATTCACTTTATCAATAATTTTGTATTAATACAAATTATCCAATGTTTTAGAAATCGCGCTTGTCGGACACGACCGGCATCGACCTCTTCCTAAAAAAGGACTTCCTCCAGACAACCGGAAGTTTCAAGGAACGCGGAGCAAGATACGCCCTCGTGATGTTACCGGAAGAGCAGAGGAAAATCGGCGTAATATCAGCGTCATTGGGCAATCACGCTCTCGCTCTTTGTTATCACGGATATAAGCTTGGTATACCAGTAACGGTGGTGATGCCGATTTTAGCACCGATTATGAAAATCGCTGCCTGCAGACAGTACGGTGCCAATGTGATCGTAGAAGGTTTCGATATGGGGGAGGCTAAGCAGATTGCCCTTAGGAAGGCCAAGGAGGACAAATTAATGTACATCAATGGGTATGGAGAACATAAGCCTGGTCTAAGATCGACGTGATAGGGCACTACCTTCGTTTTTTATTTGTGGATCTTTCGCGATAGTTTTTATAGATATTGCGAAGGGTAACAGTTTCGGTATTAAGTGTCGTAGAAGCTGAACAGGGTGGGAAATTGTAGGGGGAGAAGTGTGGAATGGAAATATAAACGTTCTTTGAGATATTAAGACTATTAATAGTGATATAAATAGTATTGATTAGAGAAGGTTGCCGTTGGTACCGGATTTTTTAATGGATTAATAATTGTTTGTTAAATTATGATAATACTTGAAATCAAGACGGAGTGATATAGCAGAAGTTCTAGGTTTTGGAAGTTTCTGAATTAATGATCTCTATTTTGCAAGAGGAAGCTTGAGAGGATGGTCATTAACGTCTATGCGGTGATGAAATATTCTGATTTCTTCGGTGTAGATATTTCGAGATATAACTACGATGATATAAAAAAAAGATCGACTCAGAAAATACCTAGATAATTAATTTCTGATGCATTAATACAACTCAGTATGCAACTACAAATATGCTCGATTTGAGACACTGAAATTAGTTAATATTATTATAATATTTACAGATACGATCATCCAGATATCATGGCTGGACAAGGAACCCTCGGTCTCGAAATCGTCGAGCAAGTGCCTAACATAGACGCAGTCGTGGTTCCTGTAGGAGGGGGTGGCTTAATCGCAGGGGTGGCTTTGGCCGTCAAGACTTTACAACCTAACGTCACAATTATCGTAAGAGAAAATTTCTAAAGAGATATCAATCTCTATGTTGATTATTTGAATGGCAGAATGTTAAATTAAGTGGAACAAAGATGATGCATTTGAACGTTTTAGGGAGTCGAGTCGGAAAGATGTTGTAGCTTCAATGCAGCTCGAAAAGCGGACCGACCGATTTACACCCCCATAGAATCCACTCTAGCAGACGGTCTGGCTGTTCCCATGGTTGGATACAACGCCTTTGCCACGGCGAATCCGTTGATCGACAAATTGGTCGTGGTGAAGGAAGAGTGGATTGCAATTGCTATTCTGAAGCTGGTGGAAAACGAAAAGTGCATCGTCGAGGGTGCTGGAGCTACTGGATTAGCTGCTATTTTGGCAGGACAATTGGACGAACTCAAAGGAAAGAGGTTGAAGGATATTCTTTCTTTTATATTCTACCAAACTATATCTACTTTGATGTGCGACACTTCCCTCGCAACTTTAAAAACATCTAAATACTCAAAATGTCTCTTTTTTTTTAAATAATTTTTCATTAGCGACAGAGCTTTCTTGCAATTAAAATATACACTACATAATTTGCCACTAAAATTACTCCCTTTATGTCTACTCAAATTTAAACACACTGAAGAAGCACTTTGGAAAAAGTGAAATCAAGAGATGAAAAATATAATTAATTAACTAATTTACTCTTATCAACACGAAGTCCATCAAGCCAGAAAAAATGTCTAGCAAAAAATTGATAGCAGAACCATGAAGTAGATATCCCACTTCTACCTCATAAAACCTAACTTACTTAATTAATCCATTAATTAATATATTTCATTACACGGTTTCCCTTTTCCCAAAGTACTTATCCAGTATATTTAAATAAAATAACTACAACACCGTGAGTTCTACCGTTAAAGTTGAGATTATTTTGACAGTAACTTATCCACTACCAAAGGTAAACATTTTTTCAATCAACCAGGGTAGTGTTACCTCTCTGCGGTGGCAACATCGACACAACAATACTCGGACGATGTTTGGAAAGAGGCCTAGCAGCCGAAGGACGTTTGCTCAAGTTCACGGTGACCGTTTCCGACAGGCCAGGCGGAATTGCCGAGCTCTGCAGAATGCTCGCCGACATTGGTGTCTCCATAAAGGACATCATGCACGAACGCGCCTGGATCATGTCCGACATATTCAGTGTCGATGTCAAGGTTGTCTGTGAGACGAGAGACAAGGAGCACGCGAAGCAGCTGAAGGAGGTACTGCACGAGAACTATCAGAGAGTCGTCTTTGGAACTAACAGTGACCTTTAGACGCGGCTGTTATCGAGTTGTGATGACAATAATGGCCAAGTTGAACGGAGGAGTTTGTATTTATGTACTGTGATTACGATAAAATCGATGGAATCATTCGGATGACGCGATTTAGATGTTGAGAATAAAGTATTTATATTTTAGGAGCGTGGTGGATCCCTTTAATTGTTCCTGCTTGTTAAGTAAGAGTTTGAAATAATTGGTGACTAATTGTAAAAGAAGTAGCCACAGCTAATTGATTAACACTAGAACTACCAAACCAGTCAAAATGACGGGTACACAATTTTTGCAACAAATTCTCCAAATTTATATAAGAGTCATAGAATAAATATTCTACGTCTATATTAATAAACATAAATCACCAAATCGATCAAATTTTCCGCCGCTTGATTCCCCCTTTTCCGAAGTACTTATTTAATTTATTAAAATATGTTGGAATTGACGCCGGTAGTTCTAGTGTTAAAGAGCTTATTCTGAAATTTTCGGTTAACTATTACGCTTCAAGATAGGTTTAATTTACAAAATGCTACATTAAAATTCTTGAAATAATGAAGGTATGTAAATTTATAAATGCTAATGAATATTTTGGTAGTATGTTATAATCACGGTGACAGGAAATCTAATAAATTAATTAGATGCTTCTAATGGCAACTGCTTAGCAGTTTGGGGAATCAGTTCTCCGACATTGCGCACGTCCTACAAACGTCCCACGAAATCGGCAGTTTATTTATTGCCAAACAGATTAATCGACTATCCAATTAAAAGCTTAGTCTCAATAACAAGATAAAACATAAGATTCTAGCAATTTTTATCCCCTCCGCCATGTTCCTCACATTCACTCAACTCATTTCTCTCACCCTCTCGCCACACCGTCGACGTTTGCCGCCACAAACGCATAAAACGTTAACAAAATCGCAATAATCGCCATTTAAACTCACATATAAAAAAAAACAAATTCTCAAACTGTATTTCGTTAAAACACACATCCAACCTGAGAATTCTTTGGCAGGAAGAGGCAATTCCTCGTCGTCACCCTCGTGTTCTCCAGCAGCCGCCCTTGTATTCTTCCACCGCCGTTGCATCCTTGTTGCATCCTTGCTGCACAGACTCCGATTGGTCGATGCACATATTTCCAATCACTGTGATAAGAAAACACACGAATTCGACGCGTTTGTAATAATTTTATTGAAGCACTGATTAGCGAGACCGTCGCGGAACGTCTTCACTAGGACGCCTACGTGATTCGACTGGCTCGCAAAACGATCATCGCGATCGGCAAAATTCATAGAATCGAGCCGAGTGTACGTAATTCGTCGACACCTGCGTAAGAGTACCGTGGAAGTCCTTGGCAAATGACAACAAATCGCACGGCTGAAAAGTACAGACTCGTATTTGGAGTTTCACGCGTTGATTCTACATTACTCAGAGTCAGCGAGAGATAAAATACTTCCGGGAAGTATGATAGTAAGTACACTTTTATCTATTGTTCATTAAAAAATTGATAGTAATTCTAAAATAAGTAGAACAATTCTTAGAGCACGTATAATAAACTTTACTACTGTAATTTGATACTCGTTTGCACCTTAAAAATCACACTGACATCTCTACGGTCTTTTTTTTACCTATAATCTATTTTTTATATGAAA
Organism: Cerceris rybyensis; assembly: GCA_910591515.1. Lineage (NCBI taxonomy): Eukaryota > Metazoa > Arthropoda > Insecta > Hymenoptera > Crabronidae > Cerceris > Cerceris rybyensis. The sequence goes on from OU342797.1 coordinate 2,372,382, forward strand.
CAACACATTTTTTTTGGTAGTATTTCCATACAATAGTCTTATTGAGAATTGCACAAAACGATATTAACAATACGATGTTTGAAGAATAGAAAACTACATTTCTATTTTCCACAATCAATCGGTTATTTCCTACATACGGAATAAACAATACGTCCATTAATATCGTTCAAAAAATAAATGTTTTAAAGGAATGAAAAAAGTTCAATCAAAGCTGAAATGTTTCGTTTCATTGGAAAAAAGCTACCGATTTCTATCGTTCGTATTAAAAAGCTTGAACATTTCCCTATAAAAATGGCGAAAAAAAAGCAACGAGCATTAGAATTTACAATGCAGTAGGCCAGTCTGAGTTTAGGTGGGAAGTGCATACATAAATATCAGAAGATGATTGTAAATAATTTATATTACAAGAGCCACGGGATCGATAGCCCAGAATTTCATGTAGCGATGATGCATAATGCAGCGCATAACGGACGTGTAAACGTACGAGTAGAATTTATTGTTCTTTTAGCATAACCAGAAATAAAATTCCAGCTATACCTTCGCCCTCACCTGTTTGCAGTTTTATGCCGACCTCTGAGCGTGATCGTACATACCTATGTGGATGTAAACGCGTACAAACATACTCGTAAAAATACGCATGAACGTGGCTATTGTTGGCACCTAAGAAGAAGGCAATTGCAATTTTTTTTCTGAGCAAGGAAAGAGTCATATTTTCACTACAATTATGAGTTTTGAATTAATTTAACGGTCTGGGATTAATTATTGATTGCGGTTTTGTTATTAGCTGCATTGAATTGATGTTAATTGGGAATTAATTAATTATTTAGTTCGTGGTGAGAATAGAGCAGGAGGATGGAAGGAGATAATGGGAGGGAGGGGAATTGAACAAATGAAGAGTAGAATATTAATAGAACAAAAACTAATCACTTAGTTTCTGATTTATGATTAGTAGGATTGAATTCAAATTTTCTGGACAATTTTTCTCACGTGATATTTAAATAATAGCTATGTTACTAGTACACCTAAAATGTTGGGTCCTAGGCGAAATTTACTTTAATAAAATGTGCTCAATCAGAGTCAACAGCCTTCTTTTAAGTTCCTGACAGTAGCAGCCTACTTTCGATCGCTAGAGGTCCCTGCTTCAAATCTCTCTGCAACCACTTCCGGCCCCTTCCGCTTTACGCGAATATGATTGGGTTTTTGCGTAAGCATGCGATCGTAAACCCGGCTTTTACGATCCTGATTACGTTGCGGGACACCGTGCTTATTGGTAAACACACGTACAAACGCGTATGGTCATGCACGAGTCGACGTTTCCATGTTGCGTTTAATAACTTCCACCGGAGGACATCCTCCTCGTGGATCCTCGATAAAACTCTACCCCATTACGTAACCAGCTCGCGAACGACGAAGAGGGTCACCCTAAAAACACGTAGGCAACTGTCTCTGTCTTCGATGTAATCCTCGAAAGAGCATTAAAACGAGTCATTAAATTTCTATCCCTTGTTTCAACTTATCACACCGAGAGGAGCATACTTTCGCGGTTTGCCAGGATAAATTTACGAGGTAGCTGCACAACGTGAGAGTAAAATCGCAAGAGAGAGAGAGAGAGAGAGAGAGGGAGAGAGAGAAGGCTAGAAATTTTCCCGGAGAAACTTTTAAATTTCACGCAAAATATCATTCGCAGGGTGTATCCTTCCTCCGTCTCTTTTTCCACGTGGCTCGTTAAATTTTACGTTCATCCATGACCGACGAACCGCCTCGACTTTCATGTGGGTGTATTTTCATAGAGGATCTATGTACTTGCCGTTGGATTAATGTATCTTTACGGTAGCAGGCCGCTACTTCGTTACAAGAAGGATAATATATCGTACGTGTTGGAGATGGTTTTCTCCGGAAGGTGAAAGGAAAATATGAGAGGTTACCCTGTAAAAGGGGGACGACTTCTGGAGTTCCTTTCAACACTGGCTCACAATACATGACGATATGTCACCTTTCTAATATCGGACTACTCCGGATGAGTTATGACATACGAACATCTCCCAAAGGAGGCTGCCTCCTCGTATCCACGAAAGATCCGCGGATCTCCCTTCCATCTTACCTTTTCACCGTGAAAAAAAGATCGACCTGAACGTGGCCTCGGGTAGACGGTAATTGACTTCGTCTCGAGTTTTTTCTTCCTTCTCTTCATCTTTCTCTATGTTATTTTATCTCTTTGTTCTCCATTCTAAAGAAGCCTCTTAAATCTCTCGTATGAGTATGCAGCCTGTCGTTAAACCTGACTAGTTTGGCTTGCCTCTTTCAGATTTTTTACAATTTCGAAGAAGTTACTTTGATATTTATACTTCATTGAATTTTGATAAGCTTGAAAAGTCAACTTCGAACGTAGAACAGGATCGAATCGTGAATTCTAAGTGTAGAGTACACGAAGATTCGTCAAGTATTCAGTGACATTCGTGCTTTGAAACCGATCCATAATTTACGAAGCGGTTTCCGTCGCTAAACCTACCCCTTTGGGGTGAGGAGAAGCGCGAGTTAAAGACTGCCAAAGTTTTGCAGATTTTTTTTTACATCCCACCGTTCTTTTTCTCGTTTCCGGCCGGAGGAAAAACTACGGTAGAACGAAGAAGGGGAAGAAAGCGAAGGAAAGCGAGATAGGTGGCAATGATGAAGAAGAAGAGAGAGGGAAAGAGGAGGGTGAAAGTAGAGGGAAAGTAGAAACGGAGCTGCGGCCTGAATTTACAGCATTTAATATCGGCAAAATGAAGTACGACCGCAGAAGAGAGCGGGCAAGGAGCCGCCATTTTGTGGCATCGATAAATCCATTTTATTGCCACGGGGGTTGTAGGTGGGTGGTCTAACTTCGGTTACTGCTACTGCCTTCCTCCTCTGCCTCCCTCGTGCCGGAGTATATAACAAATACCGAATAAAAACTAATGCGAAAACGAGGAAGGCTTCTCCCTTCATACTTCCACCCTCTCGTCTCTCTTTGGCGACTCCACTTTCTCTTTCTCTCTTTAGTTGTCTTTCTACCACCCTTGCTATTTCTCTTTCTATCTCTCTTACTATTTCTCTTACTATTTCTCTTTCTACCACCCTCGCTACCTCTCTTTCCACCTGTCTTCCTACCTCTCGCACCAACTTTTTGCGATTTATGTATCCGCGTCTCTCCGGCATGCCGTTAAATACTTCTCCTCTCGAGTGTTTTTCCACTTTCCTCTTTTTCCCCCTTCCATTCTCCGGTGCGAATTCGCGACTCTTTTTCTTCAGCTAGTTTATTAACATCCGCCGGAAGAATTCGGTGCCTCTTTCGGCTCGTAACTCGCTCGAGATACGGATCCTTATCCGAATATTTTTCTTAATGTCGCCCCGGGATTTCCATCTCTCACTACTGCCTCGGGAAAAACAGTTAACCGAAGTATGGCGAAAAAGGCGGCAAAGAATTCTCCAGAAGGGTGGTACCGTAGAACGAAGAAGACGAAAAGAAGGAAGAAAGGAGGAGGAGGGGTGAGTTTTCCAAGATGAAAGTTAATTCCGCTGGATAATCCAGCTTCGGGGGCGTAACGAGGGCGAAGAAAGATCTTCCCACCCCCACTCTTCATCCACTTTGCACCGTTCCTTTTTCAGCTAAATCTTGGAGCGGATCGAGAGCTTCGCCGAATTTATGAGATTTCAGCTTTTCGAAGGGGTGGTAGGCCAGTCCGAGGGACGAGGGCTATGCAGGGGGTTGAAGCTCGACGGAGGATTAACTTTGTCGAGCCATTTTGTCGACCGCGAGGCGAGCTTTGTGACCGGAGAGAAGACACATTTCCAACAATTAGCCAACCCTCCCACCCTCTACGTCCACCCTTCTCGAGGGTGCTTCTTAACGCTTTATCCTTGGCTGTTTTCACGCCCTTATTTTTCTCGGTTTCCACTATTTTACCGTAGCACACATAGAAAATAATCTTTATCGTTTGAAACAAAATCATCGTTCAACTATAAATCGTTGAAACTTAAAAACAAAAGGCAGCAACTTGACGTTCTACTAAACAAATTTAATTTCATGAAATTCAAACTCTGTTTTCAGGAATATTTTTAAACACGACGCACTTTTCACGTGTACAAAAATAATAATCTTCATCGTTTAAAGCAAAGTCGTCGTTTAACTATAAATCGTTGAAAACTCAAAGTTGGAGGCAGTCGGTCGACGTTCGTTTAAACAAACTTCCCTTTTCGGATTTCGAACTCTGTACTCAGCCCTGCAATATTTTTAAATACGACGTACTTTTCACGTATAAAAAAAAAGACATGCACCGAAGGAAAAAATTGGGGGAAGTCTGCGAGGTTGAAAGGAGAAGAGGGGCTCGCGGGGGTTGAAAGAAAGAGCGGATGAAAAGAGAGAAAAAATCTGCGTGTAACGAGGGTAGAAAAAAAAAGAGGACGGTATAGGGGGCCAGACTGAAGTTAGTTATTAGTTTTTAAGCCGCTTGTGCCTCGGAGAATTAACGAACAGCGAAATAGAACTCCTTTTGAAGTAGCTGCCGCGATTACGTTCGATACGGCACGTCGATTTAATGCCTCGCTAATGCACGATAATTAACGCGCCCGTGTTTCCCTTCAGAGAACAAACTCCCAAAGAATCGCGATGTATCGCTTAAAGGATAAATTATGCAGTATTTAACCGTTCAATTTTACTTTCGTACGACCCTCCATCGAACATTAACTTAATGAAAGTACAGCGACGACATTGGAGAACGAAGAGGACGGTGTCGTGTCGCAAAATCATGGAGGAGTTAACTGGAAAGGGAGGTTAAATAAAGCTCGAAAGTTCTCTAATTAATACGACGTTAACGATTGATAAAATCATTAACGAAATGTCAATGAAGGAAGAAGGGGTGGGTTGTCTTTGCAGAGAAAAGTCGTTGCTTGTAGAAGCTATGGCTATTGGGGATGAAAAAGGGGTCGAAGAAGGAGGGGTTGTTGGAAGAAAAACAAAAGGTAGAGGCAAGGGAGGATGAAAATTTCCATCGGGAAAAGAGACAAAACCGTGGATGAAACGATCGTGGGTGGTCTGGGTGTAGATTTTCATTAATTAAATTTCACATTCCCATTCGCCGTGGTCGAGGTTGATCCCTAATTTCGAAATAGGTTACGATCAGCAGACCGGGTAGCCCTTTTTTTCGCGAGTTTCGAAACAGCTTTTCGAGGGACCCTTAAAACTTTCGATAGTACCAATTTCGTGGGTGAAACTTTTTTCCACGGGTGGAAAGAAAACTATGGCCTCGTTAAGCTACGGATGGATCGAGAGAGGGAGAGTCTGCGAATATATTCCTGCGATCGTTAATGGTATTTTTTCGAATCGTCATAAAAGTCCTGGAAGTTTCTTGATTTTCCATGCAACTTTGTGAAACTCGTGGACATACGGAATGTTTTAAAGTAGCAAAGTTAAAAAAAAATAATTTATTTACAATTTTTTAGCAATTTCTCTGATTCTTTCAACCCCTTAGCCTTCGATTTCCTTTCTGACTGTATGCGGAATGGCTCTGAATTAATCGCTGAAATAGAAACTTCCTAGTATAAATAAATCAATTACTAATATAAAAATAATTTAATCGTCCAACGCTCAACTAATATTTTCAATTCAATAGTTTCAGGATAAATTAAAAATCTCATGTTCCGTTCACCGCCTCACGAGTCTCACACGTTATTGTTGGACAAGGGGTTAAAAGGTAAATGAAAAATAATTTGTAACACCTCTAACCCGGAAGGTCGGTTCATTTGTTTCTATTCCCTTCCATTGGCTTGAGTCTTCATTTATTCTCATTCATCCAGAGTGAGGTTTGGTCGCATAATTAGTACGTTCTTTTAACTCGAACGTTGATCGAGCTCACCCTCTTCCTCTCTTCTCGAGATTAAATTTCGCGGAGAAGTGTAATCGATCTCCTTTAATTATGCGACGAAGGTCATTCGTCTCAAGGTTAATGGGAGGAGACGAAGAAAGCTGGTTTTTTGCAAATCTCAAGTGGAAATCCCGAGGAAACGTGACAAAGGAGAAACAATAGAAAAATCGTTGAAAGAACTTAGACTTTTGACGATTAATACATTTTCCTGCTTGATACATTTTCTCCTATCAATTTCCATTTATACAATATTGCAAGATCGTCCCCATTGAAGACTCGAGGCGACGAAAATCGTTGGAAAATCGTCGTGGAATATGGAAATAGAATAGGAACGAGGGAGGTCTGAGGGAGATGGAATCAGTGGAATATAAAAGTAAAAAAAGAACACCGCAATAGAAGGTGAAGAGACGGGAAAGCAACGGCAAGGTACGAGCCTCGTTGTCTGCCAATATTATCGTCGGTCGTTATTGAAAATCGTTTCTGTTTTATGGCATCGCAAGACGCCGTAATGGCCACTATCGAGATCCGAGGAATTGCCAATCTTATCTCCTGCGAATTAATACTTCCCGGAAATTGGTCCTGTTTAGATTATCCGATTACTTTCCCATTCCAATGCAAATATTTGCCTCGTGATCATTTAGCTTCTGGAAAATCGTATTGTAGCTGAACAGGCTGCATGTCGAAGAAATACAAGTTCAAGTGGAAACAACCAAAGGGGTGCGCTTTCCTATGTATCGTACAACGTTGGAAAAAGGCTGATGGAATTGCGAGGGTTTCAGGGAGTGGTAATAAAATAAAAATAAAATAATCTTGTCTTTCTTAACAATATAAATGTATAATAACAACTAAATATTCTTTCTCTTACAGCTTCTTCTCACTGCCTTCTTTTATCCTGCCGACCATGCTTACCATCTTCTCCTTCGCTTAACACTAGATTTACGGAGCCAATTTGGCTCATTCAAAATTTGATCACTACATATATAATATGTCGGTTGGTTAATTTTTTAATAATAAACCTTTCACTTCAATTGATTTGGAACTATTTTCTTTGTAAAAAAATTCAATTTTTTTTCTATAATTCAAATTGGCTCCCTTCAGAAAAATAGGTATATCAACATCCGTAAATCACACATTCTTCATTTCAAGCATATACACCCCGATCATTTTAATTGCAGTCACCCAGTTTCCAGTTCATGCTCTTCCTCACCCTACTCTCCCTCTTATAATTTCTTCCAGGACACAGGAGCAAAAGAGTTACCCTATACCTCCTGCTAAAACTGCAAATTCCCTCCACCCCATGTGAGTATCATTCTCATGGTGCTCTCGAACCTAACCGCGAGACTCGTCGACGTCGAGTTCAGCGTGAAATCAACCCCGACGCATGATCGTCGGTGACCACGTCGGACACCTGCGACCCGCGAGCAGTTAAATCCACCTGGCATGTATCCTCTGACACCACCCTCCGAGTAGGCGCTGATGGTCGCAGACGGGGTGTCCCCGACGCCGACCACGCAAAACAACAACAACAACAACGTCGACGACAAGGACGACGACGACAGCGACAAGGGTGACGAGGGCAACCGTGCACACACGTATCCAGTGGTAGCAGCAGCCGCGGCACGCGGAAACCAGGATGGCACTGCTGGAATGCTAACGTCCGCATTAATACAAACTCGGGGTAATTAGTAGCAGCTTGGATAACGGGACACGTTATTCTAATGCGCTCACCAGTCACAGCGACATCCGACGTTACACGCGCGTCGTTTACTTTCGACACCCTCTGCACTCGTCGACGACGAGGGTGAGCTTTCTTTGGTTTCTTTTCAACAACCGTAGCATGGTACATGGGATATCGCGTTACGAGGATGCTTTTGGGGGTTGTTGACGATGTTGCGGTGGACGGGATACAAAATGGCGATTGGAATTTAATGGTGTGGGATGGCTTTTAAAGAGGGAGGATGGAAGGTTGCCGGAGGGTTGTGATTAGATTGGTGAGGTTTCGGGGGATGGTAAGGTGTACGTGGTTTAGGGTTAGGTGGAGAGTTTGGATAGGTGGAAACCACTGTGGTGGATATAGCACTATACTTTAAGAATATGTCTAATCAGAGTTAGAAGTAAATTAGGAAGATGTTAAAACCACCCCGTTTAACACTAATCGTACAGGCTGCTTTCTGCTCGTTTCCTGTATTCAATTAAAAATCTCCTGTGTTCCTTTTAGCCAAATATACGCAGGTCTTTGTAACTCGTCAGATTATAGACTACAATCAGTTAAATCTGGTATATTTAACCCGGCGTGTACAAGGGTGTACACGGTGTGTACACTGGGCCTTTGAGGGAACAGTCGGGTTTACAAGGTTTTCTCGACTTCAGAAAAATCTGCAAAAATTCTGAGATACTTATTGGAGTGTCTACTATGTGACCCAGTAGTTGCTAAAGTCAGGAATTTAAAACTGTTATTTTTAAACATGCAGAATGTTGAAAAATGTTAGAGAGAAATTAGAAGTACAAATTTTGACTGTTCCTTAAAAGACCCAGTATACACACGCCGGGTTAAATACATCAAATAAGAATTTTGAAACAAGTTGGATTAAGTGGCAAAAAATGCAGCGAGTTAAGTATTTTACGTATTACAAATTGAGAAATATTTTTAAAAAATAGGGACTAGTCAATTTGACGGTTGTCGTAAATCTAGCGTTAAGGTTAAAGCTAAAATTGATTAAAGCGCTCGATAAAAAGATGGCAGCTCGTCGATGTATCTGCCATCGAGAAAATGAAGACTCATCGCGATTCGAGGACATCTCGTATGACGAGATACACGCAGAAAAGCGATATTACACGGTGAATTAACAGCGGATATGAACTCGCTTTTAAGTATTCGAGGGAGCAGAAAAACGTCGAGGAGAAGAGTGGAACGGTGGGAGGAAGTTTTGATTGAAAGATACGAACTGGGTCGACGGAGGAATGTTTTACAGGGAGACTTTTGTCAATGGCATCTCGGAGAATTGCTCGAGACAGCAGAGTTCCGATCTGCAGTAAAAAGTTTGCAAACGCGGAAATACATCGCGTCTTCGGGGGAAAAGGAAGCTGCGGGCGATGCGGAACGACGTCTCTTTTTTCCTATCTCTGCTTTACGACAGTTTTCAGCGGTGAAATCAATGTCGATACGCTCGATCTCAGACGATATAAGAGAAATATCCAGATCGAAAAATTAGAACGGAAGTTTACATCGAAAGATGCCGTCTTGGTCCTTCCGATTTTCGTGTTCCCTTAATTTCCGTACTTCATAACAACATTTGCTACTTGCGTTCACCGACGTGCCATGTTTGAGGATAAGTCGCCGAGTTTTACGTAGTTCGCGACAGATTCTTCAATGATTTTCTGTCAAATTACAAAAAGTGAAATGCTCGGATAAAGTTAAAAAAATCTCGGTCATCCGTAGCTTTCACATTTTTCCACGGTTACTTTATTTTTTTGCGATCCAGCTGCGTCCGACGTAGATTTCACGATGGTTAATTTTCCATCGATTTCATTTCAATTTTGAACTTTCAATCTATCCTCTCTAAAACTCCATCTCGATTCCACAATTCCACGGAAAATCACAATGAAAAATATCCCTTTTGATTCTCTCTGCCTAACAAAATATCTTCAATTCTACCATCAACCCTTTAATTTTCTTTCGACCCACTTTCAAACTATCGACCATCCCAATACTTCAAAAGTGAATCTTCACGTTCTACCCTCTTAAATTTCGACGTTCGTTAGAACTTGCTTCCAATACCGCAGAAATATCGCGTTAAAACGTCAGCCATGCTGTTTGCCCACCTCATACGCGAGATGATTGCGAGTTTCGTGTAGCAAGTAGGTATAAACTCCAGATGAAGCCAGAGGTAACTCGTTTAACGAGCTCCAGATGCCAGGACGTTTCTTTTCGCGATGCCACGAGCCAGGTATCCTACGTGATTTCTGCGGATCGTTAGCAGCACTTACGCAACCGGTACGTATCCAGTATCGGATTGCAAAGTTCCAGGCCCTGAGATGATCCTTTAAATTTCAAATATCCCATGACAAGCTGACAGTGCCGATAGAAAATGAATAATACGATTATATTTCATTGCAAAACAAGAAAGAGAATTCTTTGGGCATAGGACGTAGAAGCTTGGTTATCGGTTGTCAGAGAGGTATATAATGGCCGGTTCATCGATTTTCCATCCTACTTCCGCCCGAGGGAAGTTGGACGTCGGTGGACGTCTCGGTGTTTCCGTCCGATGGATTTCAATTGTTCCGACTGCTGGCTTATCAATGGACATAATTTCTGTATTCTGGTATCGAGACTCGCGATGAAATTGTCAGTGATGGTTGAATCCATTGGGAGAGAGTTGTCGAAGTGGACGTATGATCGATCGAGATGGGAAAAATAGGGGTAGTTTTGTAAAAGGGATCTCTATTGTTGCAAGTGGCTTAGTGATGTGGATTGTTTCTAGCTTGTAAGCTGAATATTTAGATAGACATTTTTACCAATGGTATTCACTGTTTGTAGTTAGTTGTCGAGATAGGTGTTGTCAAACTAGATATACACTGCCGCACAAAAGTATGTGGACACTTTCTTAACTCTTATGACTACCTGAGAAAAATTTCGATATCTTTGGCAAAATTGATTATCTTGTAGGCATTTCTGTTTGTACAGTATTGGAGAACATGTTTTAATAATAATTAGTAAATATCTCACCGATAATGATAACAGATAGTTATATCTTTTTTTCGTCTACATATCCACCGCGTTTACTAATCGTGGCATCCTGGCTATTAATTATTTCGCAGCCAATCATGTTTATAGATGTTTATGTTACTCTAGAGTTGGCAAGAGGCCTCACTTTAGCAATGCAGTCTCTAGAAACTGCTTGAGAAAAACCTCAAAAACTCTACAGTGCAATATAATGGAGCTTTCCTCCCACCGGATCGATTTTTTTATTTAAAAGAATTGAATAACAATATTTTTAATCTAGTACTATTGGAATACATTACATACATATTGGCAACAGAATTTAGCAACAAAAATTGATTAACAACAAAAATATATCTTATCTATCAGAAATTTCTTAAAAGTGGTAAGTGTCCACATACTTTTGAGCGGCACTGTAGTTAAAGTGGCAAAAAAATCATGTTAGCTTCAACAGATGTATTTGCTGCAATGGAAGTCGAATCTAAAGTCGCTACAGTTACAATCAAAGTATAGTTGAAAAATCCTCGTCGGTCCATCGCTACAATCCGGCACTGTGGATATGTCGCATATGACGGTGCAACTGCAGGTGGAAAACGCAAGGACAAAAACGTAACCGAACGAAAGGCGGACAGAATACGGCTGGTATTCGTTAATGAGCAACGTTACCACTTCGTTTGAGCAATCACCAGGTGTGTCTGCAGAGATCGAGGTCGAATGATTCGCAGAAAGCAATCATGCTCAACTAAACGAGGTTGGAATCGTGCACAAACCGGACGGTTCTGCCTCCACAGATCTTTCCTCGAAGGATGGTTCGCGTCCTTGAAACATGACCTGCGAATTTTCCCTTTCAACGTGGCTCAAGTGCAATGATATTGCAAAGTTTGGAAGAGAAAGTCCCAAATTGAAAATATCAGTACGTCAGTAGAAGTTGAAATTAATTCTATGCTATTAATATTGTTATGAGTGATAGATTATTATTGTAATAATTAAATCTGAGTTATTCCTCTTTCGTTCGTAAAAGAAATCGTAAGGTAAGGGGTTAAAAAAGTGGAGGACAGATTCCTCTTCATCTCTAAAAGACTTTCCTAATTAAATTTCTAAATAATCATTTAATAAATCATAGCTCGCTGATCCTACACTCATCTGCAATCAGATTGTGACGAGTACGTCCCAGTACACATGAGTTAAATTTGAAAAAAACAAAATAACAATTAACAGAAAGGAAGCTAGATCACTGTATCGCGCATCACTCTTGAACATTTCATACAGCAAGTCGACAAGTACTCCGACAATTGTTTAACAAACCAGTCCACGAAGAGTGTATCTCACCGAGTTGTCGGTGAAGCAAGCCGCGATCCTAATTAAGAGGAATGCCAGTCTTACGATCTGTTCTTACCCCGTCGGTGCGGCTGGAGGCTTCTGTCGGCCTGCTGGAACGGCAGAGGCATTATCTTTAATGAGAAATTGCATTTGGCCGGAGTATGCCTCCTGGAATCTTCTCGAGAGTACGAGTAACGACGATCCAGGACGTTTAAACGACCGGGTTAGTTAACGTCAGCCTCCATATTCATCGATTAAGAGGCCGAGTTTGCAAGAACGATGAAATTTCGACGGCTCCTAACCGTCGACGCCTTCGTAGATCTAATCATCCGGTTGAAACGTCGAGGAACGAGTTAAAATAAGCTCGATGGATGGGAAATTCGATGGTAGAAAGATCGTTGAAATTTAAATGAACGCATACTTATTCATTAACTGGCACGTAACTGGGAAATCGATGGAGGAATTAAGAATCGTGCAGGGATTTGTGAAAGAAGCTTCATTAGGGATGGGATGCCTGACTTCTAAGGAGCTCTTGTAATCTTTTTAATATATGAGGTGATACATTTCCACAAAGGAGCATTCAAATTTTTACAAATGCCTTTCTAATACTATTAACACATTGTATGCGGGCAACGTAAAAATACGTTTTTCGGAAACTGTGCATAGACAGTTTAAAAATGGCGATTCGTCGCATTAATCCCTTAGGCTTGAAAAGTTAAGTATATTTTCGAATTTTGAAACGAAGCAGTTTCCAGTTTGTACTAATTTTTTGTCGAATTAAATTCGAGCAAATTTGTAAACAAGTTTTCCTCTTGAGTCTTAATGACGCGTTACGAAACACCCGCATGCAATATGTTAATTGTAATTTAATATATGTATATTAAATTATCATTTAATCAGGCTTGCAAAATCCAAGAAAATACAAAAGACAGGGCATTTTCATACTACACTTAGAAAATACATTCGATTCAAGTAAGTCTTGCAAAAAAATCTTGAAAAATCTATCTTCAGTCTTGTGCAAAGGAGGACAGAAATTCTACCTTAAAAATCAACCTAGCATTAAAGAAGAAGCATCGAATCGCGACTTGGAAGCGAAACTAAATCGATGGTGGAATTGGCGAACGCTGGGCACGAGAAGTCAAGTACAGGTGTATCCCACGTTCAACGGACGAGTACTCGAAGGAACTAGCTCGAGTTCACTCGAAACAATCGAGAGCCAAGGGAACCTATACGAACGATGTCCTTCGACTCTCGTATCCGTCCACTTTGCAGCCCTTGAGAGTGTCGACCGGGATTGGATGGCTATCGTTGCCATTTGCAAGGTCGATTGCATCGGTCATTTGGAAAGGCAGGCTATTCCTTGCGAAGGGCTTCTCCGATATTCGGCAATCCTAAATGGAGATTTTGCCAGGACATGCGTTAGATCATGACTGGTGTTTAAATAAAAGAAATATCTGCTCGTAGATAAATCATTTTTTGACGAGTTTTAAGCTACATCTTTGACCTTCAGGACAAAGGGTCTGTAAAAAAGGGTTACCAGGCATATCAGTCCTTTAACCCATTCGAGACCAATTGCACACCGTGTATGCAATACATTTCCGAGCCAAGAAGGCCGACTGCACACCGTGTATGCAATCATCTTGAATTGCAATTATCAGTCATTATAGAAAAAACAGCCCTCGAAATAAGACTAGTTTAAAATAAAAGGTATCTTACAAATGTGTAAACATTACATTTGATATTTGGTTCAATTTCGACCCTAAAGTAGGTGACCCAAAGCTACAATCATTAGAAATACAAGAAGTGGTAAATATAAAGCGAAAAATTGTCAGTATTTCTGGATGGTCTCCAAAAAAATGCACGGTCTCGAATGGGTTAAAGAACTTAGGGACTGTTTAAGCCTTTCCAGTAGCCTTACATCGAATTCCTAGAAATACAACCGCGGATCCGGAAATTCCAACATCCTGTCACCTCCAAACACGAGACGACGTTTGTTTAAACATTTGCCAGGCGTCTAATTAAATCGTCTCACGTATTCCAGCACGTGAACGCGTGCCGTAAGTTGTCCGCCGTTGTCCTAGATGCTTGTCGCAATAAACTACCTTCAAGCGGCACGCTTCTCGCGCGTAATTTTAAGTTGGAACACGTTTCTTCGCCGAGAAATTCACGGCGATAGCTTTGAATTACAAACAACGCGTTTGTCCCTGCCGCGTGCTATTGAATTTATACCCGCGTATTTAATAAGTTTAAGATACACCGAATCAAAGCGATACCGATGTTCACCGGGACGGATTTTCGATCGTTGGACAGAAATGTCTCGAACGATGGAGCAGGATTCGATCGTAATGAAATTTCGAGTGCAATAATAAATACTCGAAGCGTAGACTCACCGTGGAACGCGATTGCCTTTGAAGTAATTACGTTCGAACGGTCAAAGGAGACGGTTCTCGATCGTCGTCTTCGATACTTTTACCAGATTTCTTTCGACGAGTGTCGAGAGAAGGACGTCTGATTTCTGTATGCTTCCGCGTTGCTTGCATATTGAAATTCATGCTTCCGCTGTTCGAGTTTTCTGAGACGCTTGACTGGGAGAAATGGACGTGTTCCCACGTTACTGGATTCTTTTATCGGGTTGCTGTTCGGAGATGCGGCACTATCTTGAAGATCCGACGTTTTAACGACCGTAATGTTACTACGGGATGCGTGGAAAAAGTAGGTGCATGGTTGTTTATTGCTGTTGCGTCTTCTGAGCGGGTGGTTCGATGGGTTTGAGGTAAGAGGTGTTCAACCAAGGTGTTATAGGGCCATTCTTTTCTTTTTATTTTTGGATTTAAGTACGGTGGTCATTTCAGATAAGATTTGTAGCTGTGGGTAGCTTCTGAACTGATGCACACTAGAATTATATGAGTAATTTTGATGGAAATGGATAATCTTTATCTAGGCTCCCCTAGGTACCCTGGCCTCACATCGAGGCCTCCCAGAAATCGGACTTCTCCAACTTTGAAATTAAATATCTCGGCTATTATGTGGTCCATCGTTATGAGACTTTTTTCTGCGTCTTCCTTGGAGCCTTGGCTTTCGATCGACGCCAATAAGATAATTTTAAAACGATAAGTTTTTGCGTGAGGCTCCCGAGACGGAAAAATGAGCCTGACACTTAAACGAATAAAGATCGGATCCTTACGTTTGAAGCACGTCAAAGTAGACACTTTCACGATTAAAACTAAAAAAAGATCATCCCTCTACGACCTCCGGAAGCCGAGGAACGAATTTTTGAACTTTGACCTGCACCGCTCCCCTGGTCGCCAGAGCACGTCATAAAGGGCCTGCCAGAAATCGGACTTCTCCAACTTTGAAATTAAATATCTCGGCCATTATGTGGCCGATCGTTATGAGACTTTTTTCTGCGTCTTCCTTGGAGTCTTGGCTTTCGATCGACGCCAATAAAATAATTTTAAAACGATGAGTTTTTGCGCCAGGCTCCCGAGATCGAAAAATGAGCCTGGCACTTAAACGAATAAAGATCGGATCTTTACGTTTGAAGCACGTCAAAGTAGACACTTTCACGATTAAAACTAAAAAAAGATCATCCCTCTACGACCTCCGGAAGCCGAGGAACGAATTTTTGAACTTTGACCTGCACCGCTCCCCTGGTCGCCAGAGCACGTCATAAAGGGCCTGCCAGAAATCGGACTTCTCCAACTTTGAAATTAAATATCTCGGCCATTATGTGGCCGATCGTTATGAGACTTTTTTCTGCGTCTTCCTTGGAGTCTTGGCTTTCGATCGACGCCAATAAAATAATTTTAAAATGATGAGTTTTTGCGTGAAGTTCCCGAGACGGAAAAATGAGCCTGGCACTTAAACGAATAAAGATCGGATCTTTACGTTTGAAGCACGTCAAAGTAGACACTTTCACGATTAAAACTAAAAAAAGATCATCCCTCTACGACCCCCGGAAGCCGAGGAACGAATTTTTGAACTTTGACCTGCACCGCTCCCCTGGTCGCCAGAGCCACTTATCGAGGCCTCCCAAAAATCGGGCTTCTCCGACTTTGAAATCAAATATCTCACTCATTTTTTGGGCCGATCGTGATGAGTCTCTGTTTGGGAGTAATGGAGTAAATGTTCCAATTCTATCTTATGAATCCTACAATTACTTATCTCTCTCACACCCTTGATTTCTTTTCGTCCAAAGTATTTATTCGATATATTTAAGTATAACCCATATAATCGGTACCGTTGAAACAATAGCACACTATGGTTTAACGAGGCGAACTAAGAGGGTGTTACAATTCCTATCACTCATTCCTGGTTAACGGCGTAAACGGTATGTGACTGAATTCACGTATCTCTGCCGATACCGATGGAGAAATTATTAGCGTAATCGCGGGGATTGATGGCGCGACTAGTAATGGCTTGGCCGAACAACGGGGTTTCGTGCTTCCGCATCACGTCCCTGTCACTCGGCTCTACGGTGATTATGGAGATGACATTAACGTCCCCTGAGAGTCCCGTACGTCGGAGCTTCCACGGAAACGGAGAGAAGACCAAGAGAGAGAAACAGAGAGAGCATGCAAGAGAGAGATTGGTGGTGACAGAAGGGTAGAGAGAATCAAAATCATGGTGGATGAGAGGTGTAGAGGGATAGAGTCCTGGCACGAAGCAAGGGTGAGAGGGATGAAGGTGAGAAACGTAGATAAAGAGAGAGAATATGACTACATGAGGGATGAAGAGGAAAAGAGACAAAAGGCGATGAGAAAGAGGAAAAGGAGGATAGAAGGTGAGAATTCCAGAGAGACAGAGAGAGAGAGAGAGTAAGTGCAGAAAGACAAGAAGTTCCAAAAGAGCGAGAAAGGTACACCGTCAATTCTGCGAGACACATCAGCAACCCCATCGTGGGAGCCCTCGCGTCAGACGATCCTCGCGAGAGGAGCGAAAGTTTAGCAAGTACCGCGTGAGTTACTCTTATTAAATAGGATTTAATTATGTCTACCGAATGACGAGGGCACGTTGACGTTAAGCGACGGTCGTCCCGAGGTCTCAGAATCCGTCGTTGATGAGGGAAGCCAGTATAATTTCCACCCCACCTTTCCATCTTATTACAACAGAACAACATCGTCCGCATGCCAAAGATTGGCCTTTCAACGAAAGATATTTTCGAAATTGCAAAGTCGTCAATTTTCATAGCATGGATGTTGAAAGAATCGGCTTCTCGGAGAGAAGAAAATAGATGGCGAGGATACAACACCCTTCGAGCGGCGAACGCGGATAAAAAATGATACGGCGGCTTTGAAGCGAGGCCATCGTCATCCGGAGGACGGTGCGGCCTGCCGTAATTTAATGGCAGCCGATGAACGGTGCTAATAGGTAGTTTCTTTTTTGCCAGGGCGCATCTCGCAAAGAGAGACACAGAGAGAAATTGAGAGTGAAAGAGAGAGAGGTAGAAAGAAAGAGGGGAGGCAGAGACAGGGGGTTAACGCCGGAAGAGAATCAATTACGAGCTTTTAGTCTCGTTAGTTCACGCGTCGAGGTGACACGACGACGTGTCATCTTTCCTTTTAAAGATAGAAAGGCTATTAATAAATGTCACGCGTAGATAAAGTCATCGGCGTTACAAACGGCGCGGATCATTCCACGGTTAAAAATATTATACGAGCTAGATAATATTTTTAACCAACCCCTTTCTTCTTATATCATTTTTGCCCATTTTCTTAAAAATCACCCTCTTTTACATCATCTCGTCCTGTCTTCAGGTAGATACTCGTGTTTTAATTCTTGTTAATCGTCGCAGAATCAACAAATAGACCGATTTCTTTTAAGCCGAGAATTTACAGTAATCGCAATTTTGGGTTTAGCAATTTCTGGCCAGTAAAAAGGCAACCAACACCTGCTACCGATATTATTTCCCCGAAATGCCCAACTATTTTCAGCCGAGTCCCCAGGGTCGTTGTATCAACGATAAATTCTCAGGTGTGCAGGGAGGATTAAAAAATAATTTCTCTTTTTGCCATCATAAATTCTCACGACTCTTTGCTCCATGCTTTGGATTTCGAAAGGGGGGAATTCTTCCGTAGATTCCGCCAAGTGGAGGGACGATCGTAATTTCGGTTATCGTGGAGATTAAGTTGAAGGGTGTACTTTAACATACCGTGCATAATCTACAATTTGAAGCTCTAAAATCATCGAGAGTGCGATATGTTAAATAGTAATTTAAGAGAAATTTTTCAAAAGTAACAGAGACGTGATCTCTAGTTCATTAATTGATTAAAAAAAGTGTAATTTATTTTTATAGCAAGTCTCACGCTCACGATACGTAGTGTACATCGAAGAAAAAGTGGTAATAGGGTGGTTTTAAGCAGTTAAATAAATTAATCTGCTGGGCTTTGCGCGTCCGGTGGCTGTCTGTCGCGAAAGAACGAAAATATCTGCCACGAAACGGTGGATTAATAACGCCGTCGTTCGGGCGGAAGAGCGGCCGAGAAAAACGCAAGAAGCTGGCATATGGGAAAAAGAAAATGCGAAGGAAGAGAAAGAAGGAAAAGCGAAGGAGGAAGGAGAAAAGAAGGAGACGTGATCCAGCGTCTCTGGAGGATGATGCACGAGCTCGCGCGGATGACAGCCACATCCGGTACTATCCGGGACACATACAGAAATGCATTTTCCTGGGTTTATTTAACTGTGCCATGCCGTACGCCAGATGATAGAATGCCGTCACTGTTTCTCGGCTGATGCTACTACCCCGACTTTTTTACCCCTTTTCTTTTCCCTCTTTATTACCTCTATTTTTGATCTTCTGATCGTTGATTGTTTGCCACGATGAGGAATGGATAATAAATTTCCCCATTTTTAGCTCACTTATTTTAGGACAACATTTTGAATTAGAAGATTTTAGCTCCTCCTTGTAGATGGTTCCCAACGGAGTTCTCCAACGTATACCTTCCACTCAAAATGGCTGCACCAGCACAGCACAAAATATAAAACAAAGGAACCTACCACTTTCTAACTTAAATCATCTGCTCATTGTACTAAAAATGCTTTCAACCCCAATCAACTATCATAAAACTCAAAAATCGATTATCGAAGCCTCACGTAACACCTCGTTGCTGGATGGTTCCTAACGGACCAGTACACTTTCTACCCAAAATGGGCTGCACCTGCACAGCACAAAATATAAAACAAAAGAACCAACCACTTTCTAACTTAAATCACCTGTTCATCGTACTAACAATACCTTCATCCCCAATCAACTATCATAAAAATCAAAAATGGATTATCGAAGCCTCACGTAACACCTCGTTGCTGGATGGTTCTTAACGGACCAGTACACTTTCTACTCAAAATGGGCTGCACCAGCACAGCACAAAATATAAAACAAAGGAACCAACCACTTTCTAACTTAAATCACCTGTTCATCGTACTAAAAATGCCTTCAACCCCAATCAACTATCATAAAACTCAAAAATTGACCAAAGATGGCTCACGAAGCTCCTCGTCAAGAGGATGGTGTCCCAGAAATTCTCAAAATTTTTGATCATTCGTCCGAGCAAAGGATTAATCGTTATCCAAAAAAAAATCACAGGACAACTTGAGCTCTCTATACGAGGCAAACTGTGACATTAAGGTTGACAGAGCGCCGAAAGCGGTTCTTTATTAATACGCCTGGGATCGTCGGTTGCGCGTTAATCGTTTATTTCTGGAGCGGCATCGTCGGATCCTCCGCTGGTTACTCGCATGTTAAATGTTCTGTCTGCGTTACAAGTGGACCGTTCGCGGTCCTAGCAGGGTGTCAGCCCGCTGGCTGATTCGTTCGATTAACGTCGAGGTCCCCCGGGTGTCTGTTTCGCGGTAGGATCAAAGCCGGGAACCCGGCCAAAGGAATTGCGGCTTCGACTCTGTTGCATCTGCATCGTCTGTTCGACGCTCCCTAATTTTTGTGGTCGGCTTTTTCGATGGAGCCACGTGGCTCCGTTTCTTTCCTCTGAACTTTGGGAGATTTTGATTTGTTTTGATGTGAGTGCAGGAGAAACGAAGGGGTTGTTGGTGTTCAGTGAACTGGCGTTAATTGTGAATAGGTGGAAATGAATTTATTGATACATAATGTGCATTACTATATTGTGGTATTGCTGGTGACTTGGATGTTGGCTGAATCAGTGAATTTATAGAAGTATCGTTACTATTCTCAGCCTAACAATTTTGGATCTACTCATCGTACGTGAAATATTGCTTCACACCTTGTATTCTAACCGTTCAACCCACCCCCGAAATTATTTCATTAACGACTCATCCGACAATAATATAACGGTCCACCCCGTACATGAAAACCCCCATCGTTCGCGATCCAGCATGTTAAATGACAAAATAGAAACAATTACATCGTAAATTATACGCTTGGCTAAAATTCATCAAACAATTCCAACCCGCAAAGGGCGGTAATCGCGACAAACCGGAATTTCCCGAACGGATGAGACCTCAAGCGCAACAATCTATCTTCGTCTCGTACGTCCGTCGAACGTTTGCATTTCCGGTAACGGCACGCGGAAATAATCCCCCAACGATTTACTAATTTAACGTTACCCCGTTGCGTTCGCATTTTCATTATTTCCCCTTTGAAAATTCCGTCCACCGAAAAATTCGAGCGTCATTATCGGCGACACCGTTGGGGATTTAATTGCTCGTTTGGAATTCTTCCGCGTGCAAACTCGCATTCGCGGTCGACGCTTATTATACGTCTGCATTGCACCAGAAAACGAGCACGCGCTTCTCGTCTATATCGTATGGTATACAACCACGTTTCTACGTACCATATATTCGTGTGTGTGTGTATGCGTCTCTTTGATCAAATTTGTCACGTACCAGTTTATTACGATTCAATCTCGTAGAAACGCCGTTCTCCGGCTGCCAGAAAAAGACGTCGAGCGATGCTACCAAACTGCAACACGCTGATGTACACTCAGATCGGGGAAATCCGTCGCTCGTTTCCGTTTCTACGTGACGAAACGGCCGCCCTCGAATTTCCCTGCAATTTTATTATATCCCATTGTTTCTACCAAAATACACCCTCCCGACGTTTCCTTTTTTTTCTCTGTTTCAATGCAATGCCATTGTCGTGGAGTAATTCTGACGAGAGAGAGAGATGAGATAAAAGAGAGAAAGAGTTGGATTTCTTTATTCCTTTTTTTTTCACCCTCCGCCACTCAATTCTGTTTCCGTCGCGCGTTATTCCCCGTGGATGGGATGGAAAACGTGAATTTGCGTTAATCCATTTGGCTCGGGCACGGTGAGCATCATTAATGGTACCTTCTAGGCACGACTGTGCTTGCGATGGAGCTGGTATTCAGTTTTGGGAGCTTTTTTTTCAAAGGTGAATATAGCGGAGATGAAAATAATAGGTCTCGAGGTATAAAAATGCAAGGGTGGTTTCTAAGTTTGGAAAACTGTTTATGATGAATTCTGCTTCTTGTTAAATTACTAAAAAACAAATTTACTAGTAGTATCTCTTACACGGTATACTTTAAAATGAAACTGTAACAATGGAGATAGTTTTACAGTAAACCGATCCCTCTAATATTCTCAATTTAAAACTAATCAAATTTTTTAATCCTACTTGCTCTGTCTCGAGTGTCATTTATTAATGTAGAGCAAAAGATTAAAGAGAAATAATAGCAGAGGTCTAAACGAATTGGAAAAATAAAGCCAACCCCTTTGGAAGAGATTTGTTCTCCAATGGAAATTCAAGTATGTAAAACGGAATAAAATAAATAAAATACATAAAACGCAGGCCATTTTTCAAGACGAAGATGTTATCGTTTCCACGAATCCGTGTTATACCGTAGATACGATTTTAATACCGTCGTAACGGCGGGGCTCGTAATGGCGAAGTGGCGAACGAATAATTCGCATTGCGAATCCACGAGGATAACGGCCGACGATGGGAAAGCATCGGGGAAAAACGAGTGCCAGCCGGAAATCCGTCCATTCGGCGTGTATCCATTTCACGTAATGACACGTTGAAACCTCTCTCGGTGCTAAAGAACAGCCCGAAGAATCGGGAATGCCATGGTGTAATTGAAAGTAGCCCGAAGAGAATACAGGAGCTTTGAACTCCTGCTATTTTCCACCATAGAAAAAAAAATTATCGTTTTGTTTATGCTTTTAATTACGATTTTACTAACGTACTGCCGTTTTTCAGGTTCCTTTTGCATTTCGTTTATTATTCTAATGGGAGGAATTTGTGAAAGGAAAATTTTATTTAGCAGTTGAACCCTTTTGTACGGTGCGGACGCCGTAATTCTGCCATTTATCATTATTGCACCAATTTTATTTGCCCTGGGAAAATATTTTAATTAACACTGAATCCGTCGAGGCAGTCAAAATAATTTCTTTATGATTCTGGAGAATAATTATTCGTGTTTTTAGTGATGGAATTCTTAAACAGTTATTTACATCTATTTTAGAAATAGCAATGAATTATATTTTAATTGTAATGAAGTTTATGAGTTAGAATTTTTAAGAAGGCAGGATTTTTTTTATCTTGGCAAATTTGCAAAGCGATTAAACTGTGTCACTCGAAATTCAGGATTTATAGAAGGATCCTTATCGATTCTCGGAATCGCATAATCATCAAAATTGCTCACTCGCGTTCGAGGTTATTCTAAAACGAGCCTGGAGAGACCTTAGATTACGATCGTCTAATTAAACACATTATCGACGAATATTTGCATCGACGTTTCCGTCACGACAAGCACGACTTCACAAAAGTTTCAGCGCTTTGAGGGAACGATAACATCGTTGGATAACGAATCTGCAACGAGAAAGGTCGTATAATTATCGACATAATTCGCGCACGAATGGCTTCGACATGAGGAACAATGGTGCTTTCTGCTCTCAAAGAATTCTCCTTGTTAAATCCCCGTGGTAACATGTAAATTCACCGATGTTTAGAGTAATTGACTTACAGGTCTCCTCAAAATTTGCACCTCTATCCAAAGTCTCAAAATAATATTGAAAAATATTTGAAATATCAAAGATACGAAAGATGTTTTAACATTTAACCGGCGATAAATCCAGTCCGAGTGCGCCCCATTACCGGGATCAGTTATTTCTCCTCTAAGCGGCTATTAGATAAAATAATTTTTATGCCGATAACTGAGCAACCTTAACAGTTGTCGCCTGTTTGATTAGATCGGGGACGATCGAGATGAGAAATTTATGGACTCAGAACGATTGAGAATCAGTTTGGAGGCCTAACTTGGCGTTATTTTCTGCTCTAGATGTTCTTCAGTAACTGGGACATATGTTGTCCCAGCCGTAATATCAAAAATTTTTCAGACTGGGACAGCACATGTCCCGTCCGGTGCGAAAGGGTTAAGGACTCAAAGGAATTTGTAGCAACTTGCTTTTTTTTCTTAGTTGCATTTATTAAATATAAAATTTGCATAAACATCCACAGTGTTTGTCTCTCACTCATATATTTTCCCTGAGTTTATAATAATTTCTAAGTTAAAGTAAATTCATTTCTTGATTTTGACACGTATAAAAATGATGAGAAATATATTTAAAATGATTCTAAAAAAACAAACATTTTAAAAGGATGAAGATACATTAATCCCTACTGAAGGTGAAACAAATTAAAGCAATTCCCATCCGCATCGGAACAACGGCGAAGCAGCAAAGCCAAAGGGGTTAAAGGAGCCAGCAATTAATTGGCTCCTGCTGCAAATTCGGCGATTCGCATCGATCGAAAGCTCAAACCTTCGACTACTCGTATCTCGCCTTAGGATTTTGCGAGCTCATCCCCGTTCATCGTTTCTGTCGGCGTAACTTGCGACCGCTGCAACGCCCTGTAACCCGGAACGCAGTGTCCCCCGAACCGCTGCAATTTACTGCTGATGGCAGGTAATTCCGTCGGCTGATAATCGCATCCGACATCCGCCTGGTGATCCTCACAATAAATACGGATATCTGGATAGTTGGCTGATTAATAGCATCTCGACATTCGTCGATTTCTCTTTTCAAAAAAACGACAGTAAGACTAGACTTTAGGAGATTCCCAATGAAGTTTGCCTTTGGTACCATTTCGGATATTTGTGCAGTTACTTTACTTGCACAGCTGAGTTGAAATTTTTGCGAGGTTTTCTAGAGGTTTTGGAAGAATTTGGTAGGTTTATATTTTAAGAACAGTTACTTTAATTCTTGGCAATTTTGTAAGTAATGATATAAGTTTTTGATGTTTGATGAGTTAGATAATGGAGGTCAGTTGGGTAGAGGATTTTTTTAGTTTCAATGTCAGATGATAATGCGATGGATAGGTTTCGTCATTTGCAAAATAACAATCTACTGTCTGGGTGAAAACGATATCGAAGGGGTCTCGAGTATAATCGAAACGTTGATTGGAAGAAAGCTCGATCAAACGACGCGACCGAACAAGTGGTGAGTGCGCGGGTGCACCTACGATTACGATCACCTTGGGTACAGTCAAGGAAAACAGCTTCCTACGATTTTAATAACTCAAATTTGTTAAACCCACCCACGTTTCTTGGAGCTATAAAAATTTGTGCTTCTCAGACAGTTTCTCAATTTTCTAGACAACTCACTCAGGCTTGCGATAGCACATTAATTAATTAATTAAAATTTCTCAATACACACAAATTTTACATTTCGTGTCAAAGAAGCATGCAAATGCAACGACAAAAGTAAAAATTCAATAGCTCCAAATAATTCCTAAAACTAACCATTAAAAGAGCTGCAAAAAGTTGGAACTTATTTCACCCTCCATCCATCTTTAATTCCTTTTTCCCCGAGGCCGCAATAATTTCGCAAACTAGCGTAGAAAACGCGGCATAGTTCGATCGATCTTGTGTTTCGTGGAAAACGAGGACATTGAACTTGGCGAGCAGAATTTAGCGAAAAGTTGGCTGGTTTCGCCGACTGTACGCACCTACGTAGCCAGGTGCACGCGAGGCTCAGACGCTCTGAAGGACGTACTCGCCTGCGACCGTGGAGGGTAGCTAAGAGCCACCGACGTTACTACCCCCGACGTTACCACCCCCGACGCGCAGTCTGCCGCTCTCGAGGCTGCTCCCGGCGAACAGGAAGGGGAAAAAACCGGCGGTGAGATTCGTTGGTTGGAACGAGGAACCAGGTATACCTGCTCGATAATAGGTAGTTAATAATAGTATCATGATTTTTTTTGGATTTTTATGTGGCTTGTAACTTTTGGTATTTTTTGACTCATTTAAATAAATCACATCACATAGAGGAATGGTCCAAAAAGTGACGGATTAGAACTTGGGTCCTCCAATTGCAAGTTTCAGTCATTAACCCCTTACCCTAAGATTTCTACTTTGACTACGTGTGCAATTACTCAGAATTCATTAAGAAAATCAATATTTCTCTGACTCCTAGTCATCCATACAATTGAATGCAATATAAATTGCGTAGAAATAATTTAATAGTCTCGTAATCGACTTATATTTTCAATTTAACAGTTTTTGAAAAACTTAAAAATTTCCTACTCCCTTAACCCTGCCACGAGTGTTGCACGTTATTGTAGATTAAGCTATAGCTCCACCAGTTCAGCTGCATTTACCGTGATCAGTTTATTTACCCAAATCTTACACATACAAAATTTCAAATGACCAAGTCTATAATACATCAAAAAATTTTGAGAAAAATCTCCAGAGTCAAGTATTTATTCTATTAGCGAGAAATCTCAGCGTTCAATTCTACGGTCACGGCAATAGAGAGGAAATTCCCTGTGCATCTTAAAAGTAAAAATTCTCTTTGAATTCAGACCAAAACTCTATGCACATGGTCTAGGGAAACCTTTCGCGCCAAGCGTGTCCGAGACAAAATTCTCCATGGGTACAGTATAAAGTATATTCCTGAAAAATCCCCCTCTCAGAACGTTCCAGCAAGCGGGATCGTTAATACATACCGCTCGCGCGTATAATTCGTGCTGCCGATTCGCCGTAACCTGTAACGAGATAAGCTCGTATCAAGAGGGTTGAGAGCGTCGCAGGTGTAGCTCGTTGAGGTGCACGAACCTCCAGAGAGAGAGAGAGAGAGAGAGAAAGAGAAGAAGTGAGAGAAGCAGAAAAAAAGAGAAAGAAGAGGCAAAAGGGTGGAAAGCGAGGCAAGCTTCCAAGAAGGGTGGAGGCACCCTATCCAGCGAGGAGGGGGTAAGCGTAGTCTCGTTAAAAATACACGCGTGACAAGGTCCTTTACACGACGCGACTTGGTCGCGTGCTACCCCATCCCGTCGCGGGAGGAGGGATGCTTTATAGCCGACACTCGTTAGTAATTGAATACTTCGCCATGGAGGAAACGCGCCAGGCGACATTGTTGTTCGTGGCTTCCGTTTCTCGGCTGTAAAGCACGACCCACGATCCACCGTGGCTTTAAGTGCGACGATACACCAACGTTACCGTCCACGTTCTTTCTTTTACGTTTCAGGACTGGAAAAGTTTTACGGCGACCCCCTTACCCCCAGAGGGTGATAATTTTCAAAGAAAGATCCACCGGTGAAGGTGGAGAGTTTTGACGCTGTCGTTTCTAAAAATCTCTACGGTTCCCCCGTCCCTTGGAGTTTCTCGCGATAATCGTTAGGATGGGCTGACAATTTTGGTCGTTTTGGATAGAAGGGATGGCGGATGGTGAGACATTTGGATGTTAGGAGGAAAAGAGAAACTGGAGAGGATACTAAGAACAAATCTGACGATACGAAGAAAACGACATTGTCGTTTTTCCCTCCGACGACAAAGCACGACGTTGAATAATCGATCAGTCGGACAAGGAAGTCGCCACTGAAGAAGCAGGTAATCGACCAACGCCGGACAAACGCGAGACGTGTCCCATTTCCAACCCCCACCGTATTCTTGCCCCGCGGAAAAATCTTGGCTGCTCTTCTTTCATCGTTTGCTCTTCCATCGCGAAGGACGAAGATGATGGAGTCTGCAAGGTGGGTGAACTTTCGCCCCGGGGAAACATTAGGCTCGGTTTCGAGCGTGGAAATTCGATAAGGGCATCTCGCCGTGACCGGCCAATAATTCTGCGGCGATGCTTTTGCGCAGACTTCCGGCGAGTCGCGATATATCAGTCCCGACCGAGGCAACCCGGAACCGGAAACCGTCAATCATAGGACTAAGTTAACGCCGAGTCCGCTTTGCTCGCTCGGAGAACCGCGCTATATCGTTACACCAACTATTTTACGAGCCCTCCTTCCTCTCCCTCCGTCTCTCCGACGCGAGAGACCCTATCTTTCTCTCTTTTCCTCTTTCGGTTTCGAGCGAACCAACCCCATCCTTCGAAACTCTCGTCCCTCCTGCTCGCAACGTACACCGTCATCCCTCTGAAATATACTTTCGAGCTGGGAACATCGATTTTTTCATAAATAACCGCCCACCTGACCACCCGCAGCCGGTAAATCTCTCAATCTGGATCCACCCTCCGACTACCCTTACCTGTCTAACGTTAATTCCATCCAAGCTAAGCGAGAACGGATGCAGGGTGCGAGTCTTCTCGAGAAACGACGATATTTTCTCACATTATCTCTTGTTCCTGGAGAACACCTTGTTCCTTTTCTTTATTTAACTGAGGATTAATACAAAATTATTTGGATACGAAGTTCATAGGTCGAATGGCACAGATCAAATAGTTGGTTCATTCTAGCTCATTTGACATCTACATACCACAA